>CM060908.1:140610604-143110604 GCA_030737815.1 Allium fistulosum | reverse complement strand
GATTTTCATCGAATGAAACATGCATTGTTTCTTCGATGGTGTTAGTTCTTAAATTAAACGCTCTGTATGCTTTACTTCTATTAGAATATCCGGTAAAGATACCTTTATCGGATTTTGGATCAAATTTATCAAAGTTATCTTTTGTATTTAAAATAAAACATTTACTTCCAAAAATTCTAAAATATGATACCTTAGGTTTCTTTCCATGAAGGAGTTCATAAGATGTCTTATCAGTTAAAGGTCTAATTAAAATTCTATCTAAAATATAACAGGCGGTAGCAACTGCTTCTGCCCAAAAATGTTTTGGTAATTTACTATCTGAAAGCATAGTTCTTGCACACTCTTGAATCGTCCTATTTTTACGTTCTACTACTACGTTTTGTTGTGGAGTTCTTGGAAATGAAAAATTGTGAGTTATTCCCTTTTTATTGCAGAATTCCTAAAACTTTTCATTTTCAAATTCACCACTGTGATCACTACTGATGATTATAATTTTTACAGAAAGTTGATTTTGAATCCTTTTTGTAAAGTTCTTAAAACTTTCAAAAGTATCACTTTTATGTTTCAAAAATATTGTCCATGTAAATCTAGAATAATCATCTACAATTACAAAAACATATTTACTGTGATTTATTGACTAAATTTGAGATGGACCAAATAAATCAAGATGAAGTAATTCAAGAGGTTTTGAAGTTGAAATCATATCTTTTAATTTAAAGGAACTTTTTCTAAGTTTTCCTAATTGACATGCATCACATAAACTATCTACTTTAAAATTCATTTTAGGGAAACCTCTTACTATATCATGTTTTGACAGTCTAGATAAGAGTTTGAAATTCAAATGCCCAAATCTCTTATGCCAAATCCAAGGGTCACTTGTATTTGCCAAAAGACACGGGTTATCATTTGAAACTTTCATACTAAGAATATAAATATTCTTTTTCCTAATTCCCTCAAATATTATGGTTGAATTATTATCTTCAATGTGACACTGATCTTTTTCAAATTTAATTTTATATCCTTTATCGCAAAGTTGACTAATACTTAGCAGATTATGTTTCAGATTCTTAACTAGCAAAACATTAGTAATAATAGGAGTTTCAGAGTTACCGACATTGCCAAAGCCAAACACATATCCTTTTGAGTTGTCTCCAAAGTTAACCAGTCCTCCATCTTTGTATATTATATCATTCAACATATCCGGATTACAAGTCATGTGTCTAGAGCATCCACTATCGAGTATCCATTTATTCTTTTTGATCTGCATAATTTTTCCATTGTGGATTGATTCCTCAGCACCCATAAAACATGTTTCCTACACATCATAATGATTTTGTAGACAACTTGAATTTGTATATAGATTATATGCAGCCTCATGATGCAATGATGATATGAATATTTCTAAACTAGTATTAACAAGTTTTTCAAACATAGCCATTTTAAAGAAGTTTTCAAAATTCATATTATGAAACTTTGAAAACCTTGCTCTGATACCAAATGTGAGAAATGCGGATTACAGATCTTAAGGCTAGAATTAACACTAGAGGGGGGTGAATAGTGTTTTAAGGAATTACTAATTCTTTTTGAGTTTATATTAATATAAACACAAATGTATGCAATATTCAGACACAGATATAATCACAGAATCAAACACAAATGCAAATATAAAGTAAAAGAAGTAAAGGAAAGAACATACCGGATTTTATACTGGTTCGGAGTTACCCTGTAACATCCCGTATATTTGGACCATTTAAATTGACAATAATCCACACTTGTCAACTTAAATAATACAAAACACAGAACATTATGGGATTATAAGTACATAAATGTAAATGAGAATCAATACAACATCACAGACTCAGAACAGTCACAGAATAATGCAGCGGAAAATACATCGTCATAATAGTAGTTCATGAAGCTACTACAGAGAATACAACAATGTCTCAACATAAAGCGACTGAAAAGAGATACAAGATATCCAATACAAAAGTACATCAAATACTGAAAATAAAATGATATAGATAAAAGCTAAGCCTTCAGCATCTTCGACCAACCTTGACCAGCAACGGAATATCTTCAGACTGACCCGAGCATATGCAAAAGAAACACTCGAGTCAGGACTCAAATCTTATACAGGATAATCAAATGCATATAATAAAGTCCATAACTCAAAGGTGAATATAAACATCATTAAGGGATCGATAAACTACCTACAGAATACGCTAAATAGATAATGTCTAATCCATAAAGTAAGATATCAAAGTAGGGTTAAGCAGGGCCCATACACCTCTTAACCTGTTTATTCCCAAAAGCATATACAAGACCGTAGTTTCCCCAAAACCGGAAGTCACCAAAGGGCAATCCATATACTAAAGGTACAAATCAAAATCGTAGTGGTCTCGAATAGGATAATCAGTATGACAAGGTACATGAGGCGATACCAACTAGGATACTAGTAGTTGCCTGATCCGGACTGATGTTAGGCATAGCAGCTACCACCCCAACACCGCGAAACAACACTTCCAAATCAAGGGGTGCACCCAAATCGAATCACATAAGTAATAGATAAGGTATCGAAGAAGTGTGTCTGCTAGAGATGGCGATCCTCAATGGCCCGGCGCGGCTCCTGTTTTAGTCATGTCAGGGGTCATCCAAATCGTTCTCTTTCTTCAGTCAACACGTTCATCAAAACCATCCACTTCATTCTGGATCAACACTTCGCGTATATCAGTTATTAAAGTGGTTTTCGGTATCGACAGAGAGTATGTCCATAATCCGATCCCGGTCTCTTTAATAACTACGTATTAATTACCCAACAGTCAACTTTTTATTAAAGTTAAAACAAATCAAATCCAAAGGTCAAGTTGCAAATTTGACTTCCAAATTTGATATTTCACAATTCGATTCGTTTCAATTACTAAAATCTTATTTCGAAAATAAATTCTAGTTCAAGCCCTTTAGTTATCAAAATTTTAAGTATTCACGTTAAATCAACATTTCACTTATTAAATCAAATTCAAATTCATGGATTACATGAAATAGTCAATCTTAGTTCAACTCATTAAATCAAGTTTTATTCTTTAAATCCGTATTTACATTCCTAGGTTCATTACTATATCAAATCTATTTACTACATTCACTTTGTCAAAACTTCGTTTATTCATTTATCAAAACTCGAAATTAAATCACTTTATCTTCTAACCTATTTACTTCTTAAACCTCATTTCGATTAACTTTGTCAAAATACTTTGTTTAACTAAATAAATTTACAAATCCGTTTCAATTCATTACATTAATTCGTTCTCATTTATTTCAATTAAATTCATTTCTTTATTCCAACAAAACTAATTTTTTTAATTCGATAAAATCCATTTTATTTATTTCAAACAAGTTCATTTTTTCCATTCAATAAAATCATTTTATTTATTTCAAAACAAATTCATTTATTCAATTCAATAAAATCATTTTATTTATTTCAAAACAAATTTATTTATATTTACGTTACCAAATTACAATACAGTTTCTAAGTTCATTCCATAATTCCAATAAGTCTCAATTTCAAAACGTTCTTTGTTGACCGTTCGGTTTCTTATTTTAATTATCTATCCTAGGCCAATTCATTTAATTGGGTATTTATCATTTCAACCCGATTACATTTAAATTCAAATTCAAAACATACAAAGGGAACTTGCAGTGTGATAGCTGGGATGGTGTCAAAGTAAATAAACAAGCAATAGCATCCATTTGCAACAATTCAACAACTTCAAATAATCCCGAAATAATCGTATTAATTCGCGTTTGTTATTTACGCCAATTAATATAATTATTTCTAGAATCTACACTATCATTTCATGTAGATTAAAGATTATAACATTTCGGTTTCACTTGTCGTTCAATTTCAATTACAACAGTTAATTCAATACGTTCAATAGTCCAAAGTGACATTTATCAAATTCTACGTGACAAACAATTTAAAGGATCAATTTAATCAATCAATATTCATCATATAAAGGGGTCAAGTTTAACATATGTCATTCAGGATTTTATATCTATTCTATATCAAATTTAGTTTCAAATTTATTATTAATTACAATAACAACAAATTTAACATCACATAGCAAATTGGTGTCATAACTAATTCAATTCAATTTTTAACATCAATCAATTTATCGTCCAAATTAACATTCATAACATCCGACATCTAATTATCCTAGTATAATAGATTTTTGAGTCGTGAATAGAAAATATTCACCTTGCGTGGTAAGAAGTTTGACGACGAAGCACGTAGACGATAGATAAGAGACGGCACAGCACAAACAACGGACACTGTAATATCGACAAAAGGAAACGATATTAATACAATGAACATTGTATATAATTTATAAATTATATAAATGCGCTTACCGAAAACGAAGGAAAGAACAAAACTGAAGGTCGATGCTGCTGCGAAAGAAATCAGTCGGTCGCTGCAACAACAGGAAACGAAAACGGTTACTGATTTGGCAACCAGAAAAGATGTTAGACGTAAATGCTCTTCTGCAATATACAATATTATTTGTAATCACAGTTTCAAAAATTTTTTTTTTTTTAAAACAAGACTAAAATTTTCACACAGAAACGCACGCACTCACGGTAACACACACGCAACACATAACGCACACACACGCAGCTGAACTCAGCACACGCACGCACACTAGGCCAGCTCGGTAGGGAGAAGAGGAGGGAGGGGATTTGGGAAAGACAGTGTTGCTGGCGTGGGCGGTAGGTTGCTGGGGGTCAGGTGGCGCGTCTGGGTGGCTGGGTGGCAGCAGGCGGTTGGGCTGTGGGTTGCTGGGGTCAGGTGGCGCGTTTAGGTGGCTGGGTGGCTGGGTGGTTGGGCTGTGGGTTGCTGGGGTCAGGTGGCGCGTCTAGGTGGCTGGGTGGCTGGGTGGCGGTCAGGCAACATGATAGTGATAGGCGGAACAGATCGCGGGAGGAGAAAATGAGATGGCGGATGGTTGATAATAAAGGAGGACGTGTACAGGTTTGGTTACTCAATGCAAAAGGCAACTTTATATTCTTTTTTTATTTTACAGTGAGAGAGAGAAAAAAAATATAAGAAAGAAGAACGTGAGATGAAGAGGAGAGAAGAGGCTGCCATTACCTGATGCTTGGAGGCAGAGAGGAAGAGATTTGAGTAAACAGCGAATGATACTTGGTCTTTGAAAATATAGGAACAGTAAACATCACTTAAAATCCCAAACGTTTCACCTATTCCCAACGCAACCCTTCACACTTCATCTCCCCACTAACTCATTTAATAACAGCTGGGATCAATTTTGTATTGCTTGTAAACGGCTGAAGGAAATTTGGGCTGAGTATTATTTAATTGGTCCGTCGGGAACCGATGAATTAACACGAATAATTTTACGTCGGACTCCGATTTACAAAAATGAGTATACCGTTTTGATCAGTGCGACGATGCGGTTCCAACGGTACACAGATTATTGCGATACGATGATTTTATAAAATTTGCATTTACGCCGCTTAAATTGTACGTTTTGCAAAATAATATAAACGGAGCAGGCGATGACAGTTTTAGACGAAACGAATTATAAAATCTTGATCAGAATAATTTTTACAACATAACTGTGTAAAAATAATTGGATTCGGAAGATGAATTTTACGCAGCTTTATATGGACTGATATACAGTAAAACGCGAACGGACTTTACTGTAATATTTTTCAACGAAACTTTTTCTATGTCCATATCTAACTAGACGTATGTCACAAATAAAGTTTGGGCGTAAATTGAGATCGTTATAATTTTTCAAAATTTTTATTGAAACGATAAATTTAAAATTTTAAATTGGGTCGAAAATTAGGGTCGTTACAATCTCCCCCACTCAAAACTTTTCGTCCTCGAAAAGGAACGAGACGAGTGAAGTAGAAATGAAATAAGTAGAAAAGTCACGATAGATTTCAAGAAATTTGAATAATACCTGAAATTAATAGTTCGGGGTTTGAATCCCGAATACTATCCTCAGTTTCCCATGTGCAATCTCGCTCATCTGCACTCCACTGTACTTTGACGAGATTTACCGATTTCCTTCTGAGTTGCTTTGTCTCACGATCAACTATCCGAAGTGGCTTTCGCTCAATAGTCAAGTCAGGCTCGATAACTATTTCATCCAACTGAGCAGTAGGGATGGTCATAGATGGATCGTGTACAACCTTGCGAAGATGTGAGACGTGGAACACGTTGTGAACACCAGCGAACTTCTCTGGTAATGCAACTCTATATGCCAATGTTCCAACTCTTTCTGTAATCTCAAACGGACCAACAAATCTAAGAGCTAATTTCCCTTTCCTTCCAAATCGAACAATATTCTTCAAAGGCGACACCTTCAGAAATACTTTGTCTCCTACACCGAATTCGAGATCTCTTCTCCTTTTGTCGGCATAGCTTTTCTGTCTATCCTGTGCCGTCTTTATCTTCTCCCTGATTTCTTCAACTTTTTCAGAAGCTTCCATAATCATTTCTGGTCCAAGCACTAATCGATCTCCCGACTCAATCCAACAAGCTGGCGATTTGCATGGCCATCCATATAAGGCTTCGAATGGTGCCATACCAATGCTTGCCTGATTGATAAAGGATAATTAATTCAAATTCAAATATACTTATTCAAATTTGAAATTCAAATTCTTTACCTGGTAACTATTATTATAAGTGAATTCAACCAAGTGAAGATGGTCATCCCAAGATCCACCAAAGTCGATAATGCAAGCTCGGAGGAGATCTTCCAAAATCTGGTTCACCCTCTCAGTTTGACCATCTGTCTGAGGATGATATGCTGTGCTCAGATTCAGTTTTGTGCCCAAGGTATCTTGAAATGCCTTCCAGAATTTACTGGTGAAAATAGGATCCCGATCGCATACAATGCTAGATGGTACACCATGAAGTTTAACAACTTCCCTCATGTATATTTCGGCCAAACTTGAAGCTGTACGAGTGGTCTTGACTGGAATAAAGTGAGCGGACTTTGTCAGTCTGTCGACAATCACCCATATGCTTTCGTTACCTTTTCTAGTCTTTGGTAGCCCATCAATAAAATCCATAGAAATTTGCTCCCATTTCCAACCTGGAATCTCTAGCGGTTGGAGCAATCCTGCTGTCTTCCTGTGATCTGCTTTAACCTGTTGGCAAGTGGTGCACCTGCTAACATAGATAGAAATATCGCGCTTCATTCCACTCCACCAATATAGTTTCTTCATATTCTGGTACATTTTGGTAGCACCGGGATGAAATGAAAGCGAAGACTTATGATTTTCACGCAGCACTTCCTGTCTAAGACCATCGACATTAGGAACACAAATACGATTGTCGATCCTCAAAACTCCATCACTATCAACTTGTGCACCCACTTTGTTGTCGGCATTACTTACTCTACCCATAACTAATTCCTTCATACGATAGAGCAAAGTGTCTTCATATTGCTTAGCTTTGATGCGATCCATAAGAGATGGAGAGATACTAAGCTGGAATAACATGCCTTCAATAAGATTGCAACAAGACAATGCTTTGCTGCGGCTCAGAGCATCTGCTACAACATTTGCTTTCCCCGGTGTATAAGTGATGTCGAGGTCGTATGCAGCTAAGAATTCAAGCCATCGGACTTGCCTCTGGTTCAAATCCTTCTGAGAAAAGATATACCTCAAAGACTTATGATCAGTGAATAGTTCGAACTTTGTTCCCAAAAGATGATGCCTCCAAAGTTTCAAAGCTAATACAACAGCAAGAAGCTCAAGATCATGAGTGGCATAGTTCAATTCATGGGTCTTCAACTGACGACCGGCATAAGCAATAACCTTTCCATTTTGCATAAGAACAGCGCCTAAACCTTCTCGGCAAGCATCTGTATAAACAGTCAATCCTTCACTTCCATCGATGACTGCAAGAACTGGGGCCGAAGTTAACCTGTGCTTCAACTCATTAAAAGCTGATTCACACTTCTCACTCCAAATGAACTTAACGTCCTTCCGAGTCAAAGCAGTAAGAGGAGCAGAAATCCGGGCGAAGTGCTCAATAAATCCGCGATAATATCCAGCTAGACCCAAGAAACTACGGATATCAGTAGGAGTTTTGGGGGTCTCCCAATCCTGTAGATTAATTGATATAAATTAGCGAGAGATAAGATTGTTTGAATAGAATTTCTAATATGATAGAACTTACATTAATTATGGCAATCTTAGCTGGATCGACTGAAATGCCATTCTCAGAAACAATATGGCCAAGGAATCTCACTTCATCTCGCCAGAAATGGCATTTAGAAAACTTGGCTTTAAGCTGATGGTTTCTGAGAGTTTCAAGAACATAGCGAAGATGTGTCTTATGTTCTTCCTTGTCTTTAGAGAAGACAAGAATATCGTCAATGAATACAAGAACGAACTTGTTAAGGACATCACGGAAGACTCGATTCATCAAGTCGACGAAGTAAGCAGGTGCGTTGGTCAAACCGAATGGCATAACCAACCATTCATAGAATCCATTCTCGGTCCGGAAAGCTGTCTTATGGATACTATCTTCCGCTATTCTGAGTTGGTGGAACCCAGTGGCTAGATCAAGTTGTGAGAAAACTTTAGCACCATGAAGCTGGTCGAATAAATCGTTTATGCGAGGCATCGGATAACGATTCTTGAGAGTGCGCTTGTTGAGCTCTCTATAATCGACACACATGCGAAGAGATCCATCAGATTTGGTGACAAATACGACTGCAGCGCCCCATTCGGAACAACTTCTTCTAATCAAGCCCTTAGCAAATAGATCCTCAATTTGAGTTTTTAGTTCGGCCTTTTCTTTAGGAGCCATCCTTCGGTGCGGGAGAACTACGGGCGTAGCTCCAGGAATTAGATCAATACGGAAATCTATTTCCCGTTTAGGCGGGAGAGAGCTGACTTTGCCAAATACATCGGGAAATGACTGAACTATAGGTGTGGTGACAAGATCATCGGGAGGAGCATCAAGAGAGAAGATGAAGCTTCCGGCATATTTCTGAGGTGATTTGCATTTAATGACGAGTGGTAAGCCTTGGTCGCTTACTAAAGAAACTGATCGGGATTTGCAAGAGATGACAGCATCGAATTTGCTTAACCAATCAGCTCCAAGAAGAAGGTCGAATGCTTGAAATCCAAGCACATAGAAATCCCAAGTAAATCGAGAAAAATCATACATCAATGTAACATCTTTGCAAATACTTCGGAGGTTAGCAGGTCCTCCGATGGGATTTGAGACACATAAAGAAGTAGTGGCAAGAGTAGACTCTAACTTGAGCTTATTACAAATGTCAACAGATATAAAGCTATGAGAAGCACCAGTATCGAATAATACTCTAACAGGTGTAGCATGTAAATGAAATATACTACGCAAAGTACCTTGGTCATCCTGAGCGGGTGGTGCAGATGGTGCAGGTGTGGTGACAGCAAAAACTCCAGAGGGTGTACCACGCTTGTATAGTGGGCAGTCTTTCTTGAAATGACCTGGCTGTAGGCATACATGGCATAAGTCTTTCCTAGTCGTAGAAGGTGGTGGAATAGCAGCTCCGGTAGATGGACAACTATTAGCATAATGGCCCTTCTTATCGCACTTGAAACATGTGATATTAGCAAGATCGATAGGGCTTTTCTGAGCATATCCCAATCATGTAGTCTTCTGCCAGGCTTTCTTTTGTTGATCAAAGTTCATCTTCCTCTTCCCGGGCTGGCTAGAAGAGGGCTGAGTAGGGGCAGCCTTGGCAGTGGATCCCTTAGGCTTCGCCTCATATCTAAGAGCAAAATCAATAAGCTCTGTGAAAGTGGAGCGAATGTGTCCGGTAAGCAAGTCATAATATTCTGGTCTAGCTCCCAAAATGAATTTCTCGTTCTTCAAAAGTGGTGTGTCAATCAAACCCGGTCCAAACTTGGAGAGTTCATTAAATTTCCTCTCATACTCAGAAATAGTCATACTGCCTTGCTTAAGATCCATGAAAGCTCTATAAAGTTGGGTTTTCCCAGCAGCTGGCATCCATTGTGCCGAGAAGGTATCCCTAATCAAAGATAGACAAGATGAATAACATTTCAAAGATAGAAGGAAGAATTTAAACCACTAGAATCCAAACTATTCATACCTAAACTGGGCCCAAGTGATGGTGTCCTCCTCGATACGAGAAGTAACGGATTTCCACCAATCTTGTGCGGCATCTTGGAGTTGCCAAGCAGCAAGCTGACGCTTCTGGGCATCAGTAATCTCCAATCCAGAAAATATCTTCTCCAAACCCTTAAGCCATTGCTGAGCCTCTATGATGTTCTCGGATCCAGAAAACTTAGTACCTCCCAGTTGCGAATACTCCTTGCTAAGAGTAGTGAATTTGACAGGAGCTGGAGCGGCAGGTGCAGCCTGGGCAGGACCATTGCCTCTTCCACCTCTAACATTTCTTCTGGTACTCATCCTGAAATACCAAAAGAGATTTAGAACCAAAGATAAGATAATAGAATGCTAAGAAAACTAATCAACGAATCAAAGGAGCTTGAATTTTTTTAAAAGGATTGGGATATTGAATTGATTCTCCTCATTCTAGAGTATTGCTACTCTATCTCTAATGAGTTTCTTTTTAATCCCGAACTAAGGTTTTTGGGAAAACCAGAGCTCTGATACCAACTGTAACATCCCGTATATTTGGACCATTTAAATTGACAATAATCCACACTTGTCAACTTAAATAATACAAAACACAGAACATTATGGGATTATAAGTACATAAATGTAAATGAGAATCAATACAACATCACAGACTCAGAACAGTCACAGAATAATGCAGTGGAAAATACATCGTCATAATAGTAGTTCATGAAGCTACTACAGAGAATACAACAATGTCTCAACATAAAGCGACTGAAAAGAGATACAAGATATCCAATACAAAAGTACATCAAATACTGAAAATAAAATGATATAGATAAAAGCTAAGCCTTCAGCATCTTCGACCAACCTTGACCAGCAACGGAATATCTTCAGACTGACCCGAGCATATGCAAAAGAAACACTCGAGTCAGGACTCAAATCTTATACAGGATAATCAAATGCATATAATAAAGTCCATAACTCAAAGGTGAATATAAACATCATTAAGGGATCGATAAACTACCTACAGAATACGCTAAATAGATAATGTCTAATCCATAAAGTAAGATATCAAAGTAGGGTTAAGCAGGGCCCATACACCTCTTAACCTGTTTATTCCCAAAAGCATATACAAGACCGTAGTTTCCCCAAAACCGGAAGTCACCAGAGGGCAATCCATATACTAAAGGTACAAATCAAAATCGTAGTGGTCTCGAATAGGATAATCAGTATGACAAGGTACATGAGGCGATACCAACTAGGATACTAGTAGTTGCCTGATCCGGACTGATGTTGGGCATAGCAGCTACCACCCCAACACCGCGAAACAACACTTCCAAATCAAGGGGTGCACCCAAATCGAATCACATAAGTAATAGATAAGGTATCGAAGAAGTGTGTCCGCTAGAGATGGCGATCCTCAATGGCCCGGCGCGGCTCCTGTTTTAGTCATGTCAGGGGTCATCCAAATCGTTCTCTTTCTTCAGTCAACACGTTCATCAAAACCATCCACTTCATTCTGGATCAACACTTCGCGTATATCAGTTATTAAAGTGGTTTTCGGTATCGACAGAGAGTATGTCCATAATCCGATCCCGGTCTCTTTAATAACTACGTATTAATTACCCAACAGTCAACTTTTTATTAAAGTTAAAACAAATCAAATCCAAAGGTCAAGTTGCAAATTTGACTTCCAAATTTGATATTTCACAATTCGATTCGTTTCAATTACTAAAATCTTATTTCGAAAAGAAATTCTAGTTCAAGCCCTTTAGTTATCAAAATTTTAAGTATTCACGTTAAATCAACATTTTACTTATTAAATCAAATTCAAATTCATGGATTACATGAAATAGTCAATCTTAGTTCAACTCATTAAATCAAGTTTTATTCTTTAAATCCGTATTTACATTCCTAGGTTCATTACTATATCAATTCTATTTACTACATTCACTTTGTCAAAACTTCGTTTATTCATTTATCAAAACTCGAAATTAAATCACTTTATCTTCTAACCTATTTACTTCTTAAATCTCATTTCGATTAACTTTGTCAAAATACTTTGTTTAACTAAATAAATTTACAAATCCGTTTCAATTCATTACATTAATTCGTTCTCATTTATTTCAATTAAATTCATTTCTTTATTCCAACAAAACTAATTTTTTTAATTCGATAAAATCCATTTTATTTATTTCAAACAAGTTCATTTTTTCCATTCAATAAAATCATTTTATTTATTTCAAAACAAATTCATTTATTCAATTCAATAAAATCATTTTATTTATTTCAAAACAAATTTATTTATATTTACGTTACCAAATTACAATACAGTTTCTAAGTTCATTCCATAATTCCAATAAGTCTCAATTTCAAAACGTTCTTTGTTGACCGTTCGGTTTCTTATTTTAATTATCTATCCTAGGCCAATTCATTTAATTGGGTATTTATCATTTCAACCCGATTACATTTAAATTCAAATTCAAAACATACAAAGGGAACTTGCAGTGTGATAGCTGGGATGGTGTCAAAGTAAATAAACAAGCAATAGCATCCATTTGCAACAATTCAACAACTTCAAATAATCCCGAAATAATCGTATCAATTCGCGTTTGTTATTTACGCCAATTAATATAATTATTTCTAGAATCTACACTATCATTTCATGTAGATTAAAGATTATAACATTTCGGTTTCACTTGTCGTTCAATTTCAATTACAACAGTTAATTCAATACGTTCAATAGTCCAAAGTGACATTTATCAAATTCTACGTGACAAACAATTTAAAGGATCAATTTAATCAATCAATATTCATCATATAAAGGGGTCAAGTTTAACATATGTCTATTCTATATCAAATTTAGTTTCAAATTTATTATTAATTACAATAACAACAAATTTAACATCACATAGCAAATTGGTGTCATAACTAATTCAATTCAATTTTTAACATCAATCAATTTATCGTCCAAATTAACATTCATAACATCCGACATCTAATTATCCTAGTATAATAGATTTTTGAGTCGTGAATAGAAAATATTCACCTTGCGTGGTAAGAAGTTTGACGACGAAGCACGTAGACGATAGATAAGAGACGGCACAGCACAAACAACGGACACTGTATTATCGACAAAAGGAAACGATATTAATACAATGAACATTGTATATAATTTATAAATTATATAAATGCGCTTACCGAAAACGAAGGAAAGAACAAAACTGAAGGTCGATGCTGCTGCGAAAGAAATCAGTCGGTCGTTGCAACAACAGGCAACGAAAACGGTTACTGATTTGGCAACCAGAAAAGATGTTAGACGTAAATGCTCTTCTGCAATATACAATATTATTTGTAATCACAGTTTCAAAAAATTTTTTTTTTTTTAAAACAAGACTAAAATTTTCACACAGAAATGCACGCACTCACGGTAACACACACGCAACACATAACGCACACACACGCAGCTGAACTCAGCACACGCACGCACACTAGGCCAGCTCGGTAGGGAGAAGAGGAGGGAGGGGATTTGGGAAAGACAGTGTTGCTGGCGTGGGCGGTAGGTTGCTGGGGGTCAGGTGGCGCGTCTGGGTGGCTGGGTGGCAGCAGGCGGTTGGGCTGTGGGTTGCTGGGGTCAGGTGGCGCGTTTAGGTGGCTGGGTGGCTGGGTGGTTGGGCTGTGGGTTGCTGGGGTCAGGTGGCGCGTCTAGGTGGCTGGGTGGCTGGGTGGCGGTCAGGCAACATGATAGTGATAGGCGGAACAGATCGCGGGAGGAGAAAATGAGATGGCGGATGGTTGATAATAAAGGAGGACGTGTACAGGTTTGGTTACTCAATGCAAAAGGCAACTTTATATTCTTTTTTTATTTTACAGTGAGAGAGAGAAAAAAAAAATATAAGAAAGAAGAACGTGAGATGAAGAGGAGAGAAGAGGCTGCCATTACCTGATGCTTGGAGGCAGAGAGGAAGAGATTTGAGTAAACAGCGAATGATACTTGGTCTTTGAAAATATAGGAACAGTAAACATCACTTAAAATCCCAAACGTTTCACCTATTCCCAACGCAACCCTTCACACTTCATCTCCCCACTAACTCATTTAATAACAGCTGGGATCAATTTTGTATTGCTTGTAAACGGCTGAAGGAAATTTGGGCTGAGTATTATTTAATTGGTCCGTCGGGAACCGATGAATTAACACGAATAATTTTACGTCGGACTCCGATTTACAAAAATGAGTATACCGTTTTGATCAGTGCGACGATGCGGTTCCAACGGTACACAGATTATTGCGATACGATGATTTTATAAAATTTGCATTTACGCCGCTTAAATTGTACGTTTTGCAAAATAATATAAACGGAGCAGGCGATGACAGTTTTAGACGAAACGAATTATAAAATCTTGATCAGAATAATTTTTACAACATAACTGTGTAAAAATAATTGGATTCGGAAGATGAATTTTACGCAGCTTTATATGGACTGATATACAGTAAAACGCGAACGGACTTTACTGTAATATTTTTCAACGAAACTTTTTCTATGTCCATATCTAACTAGACGTATGTCACAAATAAAGTTTGGGCGTAAATTGAGATCGTTATAATTTTTCAAAATTTTTATTGAAACGATAAATTTAAAATTTTAAATTGGGTCGAAAATTAGGGTCGTTACATACCCTACATCTAGTCCCGCAACACAAGTACATATTTCCTTTCAAAATCAATTCTTACAATTACACCCTCGATTTCAAGGCCACGAGGTACACCACTCTAGATTCACAATCCTCTGGGTAGAGATACTTGATTTTATGGGCAACAAGTTCACCCAATTGATTTCCTAGGCTACAATCACACCTTCTCTCACTTGATTGATTTTCCAGGTTACAATCACACCTTTTCTCGCTCAATTGATTACAAAGAAGCCTATAACTCTGAATAGCACTGGGATCTTGTTGAGATAGTGATAGAGAATCAAACCAGAGATGATCGAGTTAGATTCAATGGATATTTCGGCAGAGTAATAGTAAAAATGTATATAAAGAAATATGGAAGAAGAAGAGAAGTGAAATCAGAAAATTATGAATAAAAATTCATTTAAAACATCCCCTATTTATAGTAGAACAACAGCCATATCCATTCGGGAAAGGATATGACGAATAGACACTTCTTTTGAAATTCAAACTTTTGAAATAAACTATCATCATGTCGACATGGGTACCTAGGGGTTGTCGACATGCCTAAGGTATTTTTGATAATTTGTTTTTCTTTTGAAAATAACTTCTATCTTATATTAAAGCGATTTTAAACTTTATAAATATACTATAGTTAAAATACATAAGTAAGTATAGAGAATAATATTTTGGTATATATAGAATTTTACTATAATTTCATATTTAAATCTTAAATATAAATATTAAAAGTTATGTACATTATAATTAAAGATAGTTTAAAACCAAAGATAATTTTGATATTGAAAATAAAGATTATTTTGAGGCTAAAAGTAATTAAAACCAGGATAGATGTTTTTGATTTAAAAAGGGAGATTTTGAAATCATTTTGAAAATAAGATATAATTTTGTAAAACATTTGAAAAAAAGTTAGCGGATACAAAACGATGTTCCACTAGATTTTTCATAGGTTCCATCCCTTTAACAGGCTCGAAGTGAATTCCATTCCACGAATAAAATGGATTTTAAGATGTCGGTGCTTTTCTAAGAGTTTTAACATAATTCTAGACTCGATACGTGTCTTGTACTATTGAAATCTTGAACTCTTGGTATCTTGATACTCATGAGTCTTGAATCTTGATGTCTTCAATCTTGAGTCTCTATATTGTACATTCTTCATTCTCAGTACCTGCATGTTTATATCCTTCATATACATATATATATCTAAACTATAATGTTAATATTTATATTTTATAACAAGTCCTAAGGTTGTTGTCATCAAAACCATTCTTTTCAAGGACTAATAGTGCCCCTGACTTAGGGTCAAGGATTTGAAATGGAAAAGCTCGACAAGGTTTGGTTCCAAAAAAAGTGGGCAGGACTGATCGTCTACTCATCAACTTCTGCTCCTGACTTGGAGACCAAAGAAAGACTTGGAGTGGATGCAACCCAACCATCCTCTCCCCAACTCATACTTGAAGCTCGCCAAAATACTTATGCCTCTCCCGAAGCTTAGCATGACTAAGGTCCAACTAAAGTGGATGTGATTCGATGTCCACACGTTAACTCCTGCCCAGAATATAGGAGGTAGTTCGAAAGCTCGACTTAAAGTAGGCATGACTAACTACCTACTCATCAACCACCGCCCTCAACACATGGACATAGCTGCAGCTTGAGTTGGATGTGACCTGACCATCTAACCCAATTATGGATGTGATCCAACAATCCATCGCCTACTCCCTTCCATGACTTGACAAGAGAAGCTACAACTACCAAGCAGATATGAATCGATCATCTCACTTGCCAAGTTCTGTGCTTGATGTTGGGGGCAGAATTCCATTCCATGAGTGAACGTGATTTTACCGTTCATTCGATAACTCTTACCTCGACTTGAAAAATGGAGTATAAATCAAAAACAGGTGCAATTGACCACCCATCAAGACAATTCTGAGTCACAAGAGCAGACAGGAGTATAAACATAAATTGGGTGAAAACCGACTGTCCGTAAGACAACTCTGAGTCCCTAGAGTGCGGACTAAAGTATAAACATAAACTGGGTAGAAACCGACTGCTCGCAAGACAACTCTGAGTCCCCAGAGTGCGGACTAGAGTATAAACATAAACTGGGTGGAAACCGACTACCCGCAAGACAACTCTGAGTCCCTGAAGCATGGACTAGAGTATAAGCATAAACTGGATGGAAACCGAATGCCCGTGAGATAACTTTGAGTCCCCAAAGTGAGGACTAGAGTATAAACATAAACTGGGTGGAAACCGACTGCTCGCAAGATAACTCTGAGTCCCCAGAGTGCGGACTAGAGTATAAACACAAACTGGGTGGAAATCGACTACCCGCAAGACAACTCTGAGTCCCCGGAGCATGGACTAGAGTATAAGCATAAACTGGATGGAAACCGATTGCCCGTGAGATAACTCTGAGTCCCCAAAGTGAGGACTAAAGTATAAACATAAACTGGGTGGAAACCGACTGCTCGCAAGATAACTCTGAGTCCCCAAAGTGCGGACTAGAGTATAAACACAAACTGGGTGCAAACCGGCCACTCATCAACTAAACCATTTCCCCAGAGCATGGATGCAAAAATGATTGAATAGATGAGTGGAATTTGACCGTTCTCTATTCCATAAACTCTTGCCTGAAACCAACAGGAGGAGTATAAAGTCACTACGAATGGAACTCGACCATCCACAAACTAACTCCATTAACCCATGACCAGGGGTAGGAGTACAAATCATTAAAAGCTGAATATGATAGCTCACCGTAGCTCCAGCTTAGTGCTCTTTATGACTTAAGGCAACGACCGTAAGGAGGCCTTAATACAAAACCAATCGGAACGACATCCGAAGTTGTGGGTGACTGACTATATCATATTATCAGATCGAGGTTCAATATTGATCTGCACCAACCATAAATGGATGTGACCCGAACGTCCATCGAATAACTCCAGTCACCAGAACATGGATAAGAGAATAAACCACGAATGAGTGCGACTTGACCATTCATTCTCCATAACCTTCCTTCGATCCGCAAGAAAGAGTATAAAACTAGGTGAGCATGACCCAACTACACCTAAGCCAACTCTATCCCTAGATCTGATGGGAGAATGTGAATCAAAATGGACATGATTACCATCCAGCTGCGAATTAACGCGACGTGACCATTCATTCGTTGAATCTTACCATGATTTGACTAGAAGAGCAAAACGAAACAGACATGACTTGACCGTCTGCATAACAATCTGTGACGCCCCACCTCTATGCTCACAATAACAAAGAGTATTAAAAGAAATACTGTCTGTTATTACGAAGAATAAGGCTGGATAGGAGCAGCCATCCGTAGTTGGCCTTACACTGGTATTGGTTATTTCGATAGAAGTGGTTTATATTTTATTTTTCATCTCTTATTTATTTACTCCCATCGACATACCCAATCCCAGTATAAAACAAGCTACGACGGTTCATAATAGTTTAGGACAATATATATAAAAACAACACAGATACAAAAAGAATGTGGAACACAGATAACAAAAGTCTCATATATATATAATAACTGATGTCAGTTACAATACAGTTGACACGATACATATGATACAACTACAACTGTCGACTCGAGAAGTTAAATATACAAGTACATTATCGACTAATATACATGAATACATATCAACTTAAAACAGACACATTGACTACTATAACAAGACGAAGACCACTTCAAATGATATAAAAAGTCTTCATAGCTCAACAGCAACTCAAAGTAGGAAATCTACAACCTGAAATAACTCGGGTCTGACCCGAGTATTAAATTCAAAAGAAAATAATACACGGGTCAGTCTAATTCAAACTCAGTTATTAATGCACAGAAGCAATAATAATCAATATCAAATAGACGACAGTCACAGGAATCTCGTATATCCGACTCCTCGATAAAAGAATCGGATAACGGTAGATATAACACTAAACAGTGTTAAACAACAAATCAGCAATCCAAATCAATTTTAAACAATTCAAATGTCAAATTAAAAAAACATCAATGCTGATTGGCTGCAGTACACGTTAACGTGTACTGCCTCGCCAATACAGCCTATGAAATACTCAGAAGATTAATGAATCCAAAAGCAAACGGATCCAACACAAATCAAAATGAACCATTTCCAAATAAAACTTCAAAATATTGAATTGAACCAACGAAACAATTTAACAATCGAAATATCAACTAAATCTATCAATCCTATTAGGGCTGCAGTACACGCACGTGTGTACTGCCTCGCCACTACCCTGATGAAATACACAAAGCTCAGTGAACCAGAAACAAATGACATCAACTCAAATCAATGAATCTCAATGTAATAGAAATGAATAGTGACAGAGGTGATCATCAGATGCTCAAGTGAAGTTCAAGCAACTGGAAATGACCAGTGCAACTAAAAAATGGCAACAGGGAAGTAAAGCAATATCAAGTAAATGACTCAAGTGAAGCTACACTTCAGAACAAATGTATGCACATATATGAAGGCTACACATGAATACATTGAAGCAATGCAACAGTTCAGCAACTAAAGCATGAATGCTACTGTGGAGACCAGAGCATAGAAATGCCCAGACTTAAGTAAAATCAACAAACCAAGGAACTGGCAACAAATTAATGCACAAAGTACACAAGTGCACAGCTGCAAGTAACCAGATGAACAAATGCAACAGTGTCTAACAAAATATGGAAGTACACATGCCCAGTCACAATGGTAATACAAAAATGTACAAAGGCTACAGAAACCAGAGCAACATGAACTATATGACTGTACAAATTCAAATGCAAGACAAAAATGAATCAGTGCAATAGAGACTAAAAGGTACATGAACCAAAATAGCAAATCTCAGGCAACATGTACACAGATTCAAGAAGGAACCAACTCAAAAGAAGTGAACAAGTGCAGACAAAACGGTAGTCTGGCAATGGCTACCCAGGGCATACATGAGACCCAAGACTGCAATACTACAACTCGACAACTAACAATCGTGCCTACTACAACATGAGTGTCCATTTTCACCCAAGTGAATAACCAGCATAAACAATGACACCCAAGTAGTATATACATGAAGTGAAGTTGAACAGAGTCAACTAAATGAAACTGGAAATGAAAACAACATATATGATCAAAGTGCAGACATTAATATCAACACACTATAAGAGTAACAGGTACAACATACAATAGCAAGTGGTAAACCAGAGTGTACATGAACTACAAGCTAGCCAATGGAAACCTAAAAAAGTATCAGAATCGAAACAGAGGCAAGTGCACAAAAATCCCAGTTTTATAAGCATTAACCAATGCAGTATAAACATGCACACTTATATAAATGTATGCAAGATCCAATACATATGTACTCAGGTGGACTGCAAACTGGAAATGCAGTGATGGATCAAAGAATCCAAGTTTATATGCAATTTAATAATGCGGTAAATTCCTGTACAAAATATAAATGTCTGAGCCGAGAAATCAAATTCAAAAACCAATCTGAATTCAAATATCAATTCCAATTCGAAGTCATTCGAAGGAAAATGTCGCGCAGCCATAGTCGAAAATCATGGAAACATAGTCTACAACAGTATTATGTATACAACAGTGAAGATCAAAGTCAGATGATCAGAAAAGAAGCTCCCATCAAAGACAACAATAAACACGTCGAAATAGTGAGGGAGTTGAAGCCAGAAAAATATCACAAATCCAAATCACAGAAGAAAGCAACCATCCTCGCAAATCACCATGGCCGAAGCCACGGAATTGTCGAAGTCAACACAAAAATCACTTGCTAGAAATTTGAAACAAATGAACCCAAAAATCATCATCACAGCAAACCAATTTAACTAATCAAAGGGACCGAAGTCAACAAGGAGTCAACAAATTCAAAGCCGAGAGGATAAAGTAACAAAAATCATATGCCTTTAAATTAGATGTGAGTAACAAAGTTACTCACCTTAGGACGCAAACGAAGGAGCCGTAGGTAAGGCGAAGGAAATGCCATCGACACAGCCAGCTACGATCCTTCGATCGAGCTATAAAAGTCGTCTACCCCAATCTGTTCGAAGCCCTAATCTGTTCGAAGAGGAATGGACGAGAACGAAGAAAATGTCGTCACCATTTTTATTCTTTTCGTTCGATTTGTTTAATTTAGGGTTTCGTATGAGAATCAATAAGGGGGAGCGGGTATACGTTTGATAACAAGGCACTGATACAAATTAGAACATGGGCTAGATTTAAAAGCCCACTAACACTTAACAATCTATAAAATAATTTCAACTCAATTTAAAAACTTCAATTGCAATTGTTAAACAAATTAAACCGTCATTTGACGATATTCAACTGCTATAAAAACCCTGGGTTGTTACAGACTCCCCTCCTTATAAAAATTGCGTCCCCGCAATTTTCATAATGAAAGCCGTCCATAACGATTATTCTTCTAACATAAACTGGTTAATCTAGAAAAATAAAGATCGAGAACACAAACACCAAAGGAATCTTTTAATTTCATAAGACTTTCACAAATTCTCAACAAAGTCTAATTATCAGTAGATAATCAGAAAACAGAAAAACTGGATAACTACAATTATCAGCAATATTCAATTATCAACTAGATAATTTAAAATACAGAAAACCACAAAGCAGCAATATCTAATTATCGATACGATAATTTAGAAAACAGCAAAATCCAATTATCAACAAAGATAAATAGAAAACAAATATCACAAATCGCAAAATCGCAATTACCCAGTTATTCAACAAATAACTAGAAAACACGAACTTCATAATCGACAAACTCTAACTATCAGCAGAGATAGATAGAAAATAGAAATTCAATAAAATCAGCATACTCTAGAATCAATTAGAGACTAGAAAATCTCATTTCAATAAAATCAGCAATCAACCAATATCTAATTAGCAAAAACGATAATCAGAAATCTCAAATCAACAAATATCTAATTATCAAAAACGATAATCAGATTTCTCAAATCGACAAATATCTAATTATCAAAGACGATAATCAGATTTCAATTCAACAATTATTCGATTATAAAAAAAACGATAATCAAATATCAAATCAACAAATATTTAATTATCAAAAACAATAATTAAATCTCATATCAACAAATATTTAATTATCAAAAGCGATAATTAAATCTCATATCAACAAATATTTAATTATCAAAAGCGATAATTAAATCTTATATCAACAAATATCTAATTATCACAAGCGATAATTAGAAACAACAAATATCCGATTATCAAAAACGATAATCAGAACTCATATCAACAAATATCTAATTATCACAAGCGATAATTAGAAACAACAAATATCCGATTATCAAAAACGATAATCAGAACTCATATCAACAAATATCTAATTATCACAAGCGATAATTAGAAACAACAAATATCCGATTATCAAAAACGATAATCAGAACTCATATCAACAAATATCTAATTATCACAAGCGATAATTAGAAACAACAAATATCCGATTATCAAAAACGATAATCAGAAATCTCAAATCAACAAATATTTAATTATCAAAAGCGATAATTAAATCTCAAATCAGCAAACATTTAATTATCACAAGCGATAATCAAATTTCAAATCAACAAATATTTAATTATCAAAAGCGATAATTAAATCTCAAATCAACAAATATTTAATTATCAAAAGTGATAATCAAATTTCAAATCAACAAATATTTAATTATCAAAAGCGATAATTAAATCTCAAATCAACAAATATTTAATTATCAAAAGCGATAATCAAATTTCAAATCAACAAATATTTAATTATCAAAAGCGATAATTAAATCTCAAATCAACAAATATTTAATTATCAAAAGCGATAATCAAATTTCAAATCAACAAATATTTAATTATCAAAAGAGATAATTAAATCTCAAATCAACAAATATTTAATTATCAAAAGCGATAATTAAATCTGAAATCAATAAATATTCAATTATCAAAAAAGATAATTAAATCTCAAATCAACAAATATTTAATTATCAAAAGCGATAATTAAATCTCATATCAACAAATATTTAATTATCAAAAGCGATAATTAAATCTCATATCAACAAATATCTAATTATCACAATCGATAATTAGAAACAACAATTATTTAATTACCGATACGATAATTAAATCTCATAACATCGGATATCTAATTACCTGCAGATAATTAGAAACAACAAATATCTAGAAATCAATTAAGAAGACTAGAAAATCAACATAAAAGCTTGGATCGATCCCATAAGATGGCGAGTTTTTAATTCGCCGCACGTGCATCTCATATGGCCGAAGCCTACCAAGTACTCAACATAATTTTTGGCGCCCATCAGATTGACCCGAAGGTCAGCAGAGTGACCCGAAGGTCTAGTACTGGTATTTGACCCGAAGGTCCATCATATGACCCGAAGGTCCAATATATGACCCGAAGGTCCATCATAGTGGCTCGAAAGCACACGAAATCATCAGATATTTCAATTTACGAGTCCGGAATTAACCAAAATAGTAAACAAACTTGTCCCATAACCACGAGTTTTACTAAATCGTTTAATTCTCTTCATCATTTCCTTGAAATTGCAAAATCATCAAAATCATCAAAACGGTAGATATTTCAATTAACGAGTCCGGAATTAACCGAAATAGCAAACGCACATGTCTCATACCATGTGTTTTACTAAATCGTTTGATTCTCTTCATCGTTTCCTTGAAAGTGCAAAATTCTGTATTTTGTAAAAATACACTTTACATTCTCAAACGGACAAGTCCGGAATTAAGCGAATCAGTAAAAGAAAGGGGTCATAGTCCTCGATTTTGCTGAAACGTTTAAATCGCTTCCTCATTCTTTTGAAAGCGCAAACTGTAAAATTTCTGAAAACAATTTTTATTTATTTTATAAAAATAACAATTCACATTCTCAACTGGACAAGTCCAGAGTTAAGCGAATCAATAAAAGAAAGGGGTCATAATCCTCGATTTTGCTGAAACGTTTAAATCGTTTTCTCATCCTTTTGAAAGCGCAAACTGTTAAGAATTTTATAAAACAATTTTCAATTTTAAAACGATTTTCCAATCACGTGATTAAAACAGCAAATCAGTAACAATTTCGATAAGGAAATTGTACTTCTCAAAATACCGTAAAAACGGGTCACAAATCAGCATTGCGGTATAACCGCTTGAAAATCCACTTTTAAAATTTTGACGGTTACTGAAGTCAAAGCGACAGTAATTTTTAATCGTCGAAATCTCATCAAAATAATTCACATCAAAATGTAACACCCGTGAATTTTCATTCATTAAAATTGTCAACAAAACACCGTGCTTCGAAAATATAGCACTGGTGTAAAAATCCCGTTATAAAGATAACGGCAACAAAATACGTTTCATAACCAAGCATCGGTTCAACGTAAAATAATGCAATAACTTGCAATTCATATTTGCACGCACACTACAATATACACAAAGAAATTACTCTATTATCTTCAATGAAGATAATTTAAAACAGCAAAAATCTCAACAAGAATCACATAACTGCAATCGTTTAGAATCCTCAATTCGGATTCGAAATTCTTAAAGAAACAAAATAATTACAGCTATATTAACAACCAATGAAATTTATTTCAATTTCCTATTTTGATTTTTAAACCAAAAAGAATATCAGTTGTACTTAGCGAAGACAGTTTCACTGTTTCCGCTACGCACTCTGATAAACAGTCACAAATTAATCAATCAACAAAACACAGTTTCACATTTATTTTTAAATAAAGATATTTAAAAATTTCATCAAAACTTTAGTTTTGACTCAAAGCACAGATAAAAACATCGACCAATAGTTGTAACACATGTTCCATCTAAGTCATGTTTTATATTATGTCCATAAACCCCAAGCTCTGATACCAACTGTGACGCCCCACCTCTATGCTCACAATAACAAAGAGTATTAAAAGAAATACTGTCTGTTATTACGAAGAATAAGGCTGGATAAAAGCGGCCATCCGTAGTTGGCCTTACACTGGTATTGGTTATTTCGATAGGAGTGGTTTATATTTTTATTTTTCATCTCTTATTTATTTACTCCCATCGACATACCCAATTCCAGTATAAAACAAGCTACGACGGTTCATAATAGTTTAGGACAATATATATAAAAACAACACAGATACAAAAAGAATGCGGAACACAGATAACAAAAGTCTCATATATATATAATAACTGATGTCAGTTACAATACAGTTGACACGATACATATGATACAACTACAACTGTCGACTCGAGAAGTTATATATACAAGTACATTATCGACTAATATACATGAATACGTATCAACTTAAAACAGACACACTGACTACTACAATAAGACGAAGACCACTTCAAATGATATAAAAAGTCTTCATAGCTCAACAGCAACTCAAAGCAGGAAATCTACAACCTGAAATAACTCGGGTCTGACCCGAGTATTAAATTCAAAAGAAAATAATACACGGGTCAGTCTAATTCAAACTCAGTTATTAATGCACAGAAGCAATAATAATCAATATCAAATAGACGACAGTCACAGGAATCTCGTATATCCGACTCCTCGATAAAAGAATCGGATAACGGCAGATATAACACTAAACAGTGTTAAACAATAAATCAGCAATCCAAATCAATTTTAAACAATTCAAATGTCAAATTAAAAAAACATCAATGCTGATTGGCTGCAGTACACGCTAACGTGTACTACCTCGCCAATACAGCCTATGAAATACTCAGAAGATCAATGAATCCAAAAGCAAATGGATCCAACACAAATCAAAATGAACCATTTCCAAATACAACTTCAAAATATTGAATTGAACCAACGAAACAATTTAACAGTCGAAATATCAACTAAATCTGTTAATCCTGCTAGGGCTGCAGTACATGCACGCGTGTACTGCCTCGCCACTACCCTGATGAAATACACAAAGCTCAGTGAACCAGAAAAAAATGACATCAACTCAAATCAATGAATCTCAATGTAATAGAAATGAATAGTGACAGAGGTGATCATCAGATGCTCAAGTGAAGTTCAAGCAACTGGAAATGACCAGTGCAACTAAAAAATGGCAATAGGGAAGTAAAGCAATATCAAGTAAATGACTCAAGTGAAGCTACACTTCAGAACAAATGTATGCACATATATGAAGGCTACACATGAATACATTGGAGCAATGCAACAGTTCAACAACTAAAGCATGAATGCTACTGTGGAGACCAGAGCATAGAAATGCCCAGACTTAAGTAAAATCAACAAACCAAGGAACTGGCAACAAATTAATGCACAAAGTACACAAGTGCACAGCTTCAAGTAACCAGATGAACAAATGCAACAGTGTCTAACAAAATATGGAAGTACACATGCCCAGTCACAATGGTAATACAAAAATGTACAAAGGCTACAAAAACCAGAGCAACATGAACTATATGATTGTATAGATTCAAATGCAAGACAAAAATGAATCAGTGCAATAGAGACTAGAAGGTACATGAACCAAAACAGCAAATCTCAGGCAACATGTACACAGATTCAAGAAGGAACCAACTCAACAGAAGTGAACAAGTGCAGACAAAAAGGTGGTCTGGCAATGGCTACCCAGGGCATACATGAGACCCAAGAGTGCAATACTACAACTCGACAACTAACAATCGTGCCTACTACAACATGAGTGTCCATTTTCACCCAAGTGAATAACCAGCATAAACAATGACACCCAAGTAGTATATACATGAAGTGAAGTTGAACAGAGTCAACTAAATGAAACTGGAAATGCAAAAAACATATATGATCAAAGTGCAAACATGAATATCGACACACTATAAGAGTAACAGGTACAACATACAACAGCAAGTGGTAAACTAGAGTGTACATGAACTACAAGCTAGCCAATGGAAACCTCAAAAAGTATCAGACTCGAAACAGAGGCAAGTGCACAAAAATCCCAGTTTTATAAGCATTAACCAATGCAGTATAAACAAGCACACTTATATAAATGTATGCAAGATCCAATACATATGTACTCAGGTGGACTACAAACTGGAAATGCAGTGATGGATCATAGAATCCAAGTTTCTATGCAATTTAACAATGCGGTAAATTCCTGTACAAAATATAAATGTCTGAGCCGAGAAATCAAATTCAAAAACCAATCTGAATTCAAATATCAATTCCAATTCGAAGTCAACCGAAGGAAAATGTCGCGCAGCCATAGTCGAAAATCATGGAAACATAGTCTACAACAGTATTATGTATACAACAGTGAAGATCAAAGTCAAATGATCAGAAAAGAAGCTCCCATCAAAGACAACAATAAACACGTCGAAATAGTGAGGGAGTTGAAGCCAGAAAAATATCACAAATCCAAATCACAGAAGAAAGCAACCATCCTCGCAAATCACCATGGCCGAAGCCACGGAATTGTCGAAGTCAACACAAAAATCACTTGCCAGAAATTTAAAACAAATGAACCCAAAAATCATCATCACAGCAAACCAATTTAACTAATCAAAGGGACTGAAGTCAACAAGGAGTCAACAAATTCAAAGCCGAGAGGATAAAGTAACAAAAATCATATGCCTTTAAATTAGATGTGAGTAACAAAGTTACTCACCTTAGGACGCAAACGAAGGAGCCATAGGTAAGGCGAAGGAAACGCCATCGACACAGCTAGTTACGATCCTTCGATCGAGCTACAAAAGTCGTCTGCCCCAATCTGTTCGAAGCCCTAATCTGTTCGAAGAGGAATGGACGAGAACGAAGAAAATGCCGCCACCATTTTTATTCTTTTCGTTTGATTTGTTTAATTTAGGGTTTCGTATGAGAATCAATGAGGGGGAGCGGGTATACGTTTGATAACAAGGCACTGAAAAAAATTGAACATGGGCTAGATTTAAAAGCCCACTAACACTTAACAATCTATAAAAGAATTTCAACTCAATTTTAAAACTTCAATTGCAATTGTTAAACAAATTAAACCGTCATTTGACGATATTCAACTGATATAAAACCCTGGTTGTTACACAATCCTTGCCCTTTGTCTGATGGGGAGAGCATTAATCACTAATTAGATGTAACTTGACTATCTATTCTTTGTTCTTGCCTAGAGTATCGCGACATCTGCACCAAAAATAGACGTGATTGATTGCCCAGTGCACAACTCATGCCTGAAATCCAATGGGGAATTAAAGTCTTCCTCTGGAAGGAAAAGCCAGAATATACCAGAATAAGTGTGGCTCATCCTTCCATTAAATAACTCGATCCCATGATTCAGCGGGAAAGAGTATAAAGCTAAAGTGGACATAACTTGCCTTCCTACTTTTTAACGTGTACCTAAGACTTGGAGGCACAAGCAAGAAACAAGATGAATGTGAACCGACCATTTATCAGTCAACTCCAAGTCTTCAGAGCTTAGGTGGGAGTATAAACACGACTAGCACAAGACTCGACCATCCAAGCAGTACATTTATCAACCCGAGACCGAGAGTAGAAGTGCGATCATCTAAAGACTGATTACGATTGCTCAATAGTGTGACTCGTACATGGTGTTTACAACGACTCAAGGCTACGATAGAAAGGGTGCCTAGAGATAGAATCGTCGAATCGATGCAGAAGCTCGTTGGCAAATGACCATTACTCCAACCATAACCACGAGTAACGGATCATGAGTACATTGAGTGGAAAGTGTGTTACTCGAATATACAAGTAGATTCAAACTCAAAACAAGAGCCAACTATGCATTTGCACGGAACACGAGACTAAACCTACTCGACACTTGATTCAATGTGCTTCTAAGCCTGATCTTCGGTCAGTTGTAGATAATCACTTAAAGCATCTAAAGCTCTTCACTATCGGACTCAATAACTCATGACATGACTCTGGGATTCGACTAGAGTAACCATCATCATTAATCGTCCCAACCGGATTTCACGTTGATTGTTGCGTGAAACAGTTACGAGGAATCCAAGCCTGCACCTGCAGAGCTAATCATCAATATTACGGTTAACCATGGCGGCCCATTACGGGTACTGAAGATCAGATCACAGCTTGGTGCAATGATGATAAAGGAATTGGATGGCCTTCTCCGAATGAGTCTTGATGTGTTCGCTTGGACCCATTCTAACATGTGTGTGATCTCAATAATTATCGCGAGCCAAGCATTGAATATCGACTCGAGGCATGTCCCGGTGAAACAAAAGCAATGGTCATGGCTCCGAAAATATTTGATGCACTTAAAGAGGAGATGGATAAACTCAAAAACAATGGACTTATCTACGACACCCTCTACCCAAAATGGGTATCCAATCCAGTTCATGTAAAAAAAGCTGATGGAAACTAGTGGACATACATCAACTACTCTGACCTAAATAAGGCATGCCGAAAAGTAATTTCCACTTTCAAGGATCGACCAGCTGGTGGACTCAACCGCTGGATATTAATCGCTTTCATTTATGGATGTGTACCCCGGATGCAACCAAATCCTGTTGCACGTCATCCACCAGGATCACTTCAATTTCATTACCTATCTAGGGTTTTATCATTATGTTGTGATGTCATTTGAACTAAATAATGCTGAAGCTACTTACCAAAGACTATCAATCGGATGTTCAAAGGTTAGATCGGGCGATTGGCTTGAGTATATGTGGATGACATGCTCGTGAAGTCATGACGATCAAACGACCATATTGATGAATTAGCGGAGATGTTCAGTTTCTCCAAAAATATGGAATGAAACTAAATCCCTTGAAATGATCTTTCGGCGTTGCATCAAGGAAATTTTGGGGTTTCATTGCCAACTCTCATGGAATCGAAGCCGATCCCGAGAAGATTCAAGCAATTTGAAACATCTAGGTACCAAAGATGATTAAGCAGGTATAAAGCTTAAATGAGAAGGTTGTCGCCCTAAGCTGCTTCATCCCCAGGGCCATCGACAAGTGTATTCCTTTATTTGACTTGATTAGAAGAGGGAAGAGGAACTTTAAATGGATGCAGGATTGCATAGATGCATTGCGAGTTCTGGTAGATCACCTAGAGAGGCCTCCTATCCTATCTAAGCCACTAAATCACGAAGACTTATACATCTATTTAGCGGTGTCGGTACACGCCATAAGTGCCACACTGTTATGAAAAGAGAATCAGATCCAGAAGCCTGTATATTATGTCAGAAGGCAATTGACAGGTGTTGAAAGAAACTACCCAAAGCTAGAAAAGCTTGCGTTCTGCTTGTTGATTACGTCATGAAAGCTTCACTATTTCTTACACGCACACCCCATCAACATCTACACTGACCAGCAGTTATGACAGGTCCTACAGCAACCTTAGACGTCTTGAAGGTTGCTCAAATGGAATATCGAGCTAAGCCAATTCAATATTGCTTATCTCCCTCGGAGAGCTATCCAGGGACAAACATTAGCAGATTCATATCTGAATTCACTGCATCAGACGATTATATGAAGAGAAGTGGAGAATTGACTAACCGATGGAAAATGTTCATGCATGGAGCTTCAAATGATCGTTGTTCTAGCATCGGAATTGTGTTAATGCCTCCTGAGGAACGATCGATCTATTATGCCTTGAAACTCGACTTCCTTGCAACAAATAACGAAGCTAAGTAATCCTTGATTGCTAAGCTCAAACTTGCTAGAGAGCTGGGAGTGGAAACTTTACATATCTCTTGTAATTCTTGGTTAGTGGATGCCAAGTCAGGGAAGATTATTTTGCTAGGGGGCGGCGTCTTGCTAATTATCTCAGCTGGGTCCAAGAGCTACTGTTCGACTTCGAGTATTATACCATTACACACATCCTCATAGAACAAAATGAAAACGCCGAGTCACTAGCCAAGCTTGCCAGTTCTGGGGATGCACAACAAATAGACTTGTCCCAATTGAAGTACTAAATATTCCAAGCATTGTCAGATGGAGATTGATAAGATCTTGAAGGCAGAGCCAGAAAAGGTGTCATGGATGACTCCTATCAAACACTATCTACAATGGGGAATTCTTCCTGAATAGAGGAATGAAAAAAAACAGATCCTCCTCAAAGGTGCATGTTGCGTCATCTAAGAAGGAGTCATGTATAGAAAGGGCTTTCTCCATTTCCCTACTTCGGTATATCACCCATGATGAAATCAAATGAGTCTTGAGAGAAGTCAATGAAGAAGAATGCGGCGATCACATCAGGGGCAAACCTTAACAAAGAAAATACTCCACTATGGGTATTACTAGCCAACTGTCAATCGAGATGCAGTTGATCGCACTAGACCATGCGACAAGTGCAAGATGTTTGCAAAAATTCCAAGAGCCCTACTGACAGAAATTTCTTAAATGGTCAATCCATAGCTGTTTCCCACTTGGGGTATTGACATCATCGGCTCCTTATCGATTTCTAAAGGTGGTGCAAAATATGCCGTCGTAGTAGTGGATTACTTCACCAAATAGGCTGAAGCTGAAAATTTAGCCGCAATCATAACAAAAAAAGAGTGTTGAATACAAAAACTTCTACCGACGACATCATATTAAAAAGAGATTTGTGGTAATTTCTCACCCTCGAGCAAATGGACAAGTCGAAGCTGTGAGCAAAATTATAAAGTCTGTTCCCAAGAAGCGTTTGGAAAAGGCTAAAGGCAAGTGGATAGACGAACTCTCATCAGTATTATGGGCATATAGAACTACCCACAAGTCCACGACTGGTCATACTCCATTCGCCCTTTCTTACGTCTCTAAGGCCGTCTTCCCTGTAGAACTTGAAGTGCCCTCTCATCGAATGACTTATTACAAACCCAATTTCATTATAAAATAATATATAAACAAGGAATTGCAATCCAATTGCAATTAAACTATAAGGAATTGGTGACGACTCGTGAGAGTACAAACGCATCCTGGAGCCGAAGATAAGGACGTGTACCTAAACATGCACGAGTATATTCTAAAAATTCGATTTCTTGAAACCAACATAAATTGAATTTTCTCCTAGAGTTACTAGAGAGAAGACCAGATCTGATAGCCGAAGCTTACTAGCCTCGTAGAACTGGAAACAGATAGCAACTGATAGAATACAATCCTGAATTTATGTTGTTGGAAATCGACTGGTAACCATGATGAACAAAAAGAAAAGCAACTATCAATAAAGGCGACTTAATGGAAGAATAGTGACTATTCAATAAACTGAATAGAATCCTTTTTGACGATTGAAACTTGCAGTAATTCAAAGCATGTCATGTTCGAACAAGACGTACTTTGAGGGGCAAAATGTTATCCAACCTTTTGGCAAGTCCGTGATACCATCAATTTGGAAAAAATGGGTGGTTACCAACCTTGAGAATCGGTGATATATTGGACTATGGACGATGGTCAAGTAGATTCGGACCGGATCCAGATCAAGTTGTAACCAAGATGAAGTAATAAGCAAAGCCCCATGAGGCTACATTCAAATTTCAAGTCGACCGTAGTTCGTATGCTCGAGTTATGGACAAATGAAGAATTTATATGGATCGATCTAAAACGATCCATAAAAAAGTTCAAATCATCGGAGAATGATCAGTATCTCGAGATCCACAAGACCAATTCATTTGGAACTTCCAGGGCATCAACAAAATGAAGATTGAAGCTTACAAAAATGATGGCGGGTCATAAAGTTGAAATTAGAGTTTCGTCGATCGTTGTTAGCCAATCGTTGTTAGCCAATCGTTTTTGCCAATCCTTAAAAAAGATCGGCATATTCCAGTGAACGATCCATAGTTTCACAGAAAATGTGATACCTCACAAACGGTGTGATGGAATTGCACGAAATTTGGAAAGCATCTTACATCATGAAGAGCCAACAATCGATCGCACATCAATTAGAGGCCAAAATAATGATCGGCTAAACTTTGGCCAACTGTTCTGAAATGTCGAGTTAGGGCCATCGATCGTTATGGTGGGCCTCTATGGATCAAGTGAATCTTCTTGCAAAATTTCAACCCAATCCATGCACGACTTCTCCTATAAATACAACGGCCATTCTCCATAAAGAGGATCCCTCTTTCGGCTCCCTAGGCTCTGCCATTTTTATTCTTCACTCTTGTACTAACGGATCCTGGTTATACAAAAGTCCATGTAATCATAATCAAGTGCAAGGTCAATAAAAATATGAAGTGGATGTAGGCCAAATTACCGAACCACTACAAAAACTATGTGTTCATTTACTTTTTTCGGTTATGTTTTTAATTTCATTCATCATTTAATTTTTACAAGATTCTATTTGGTGTTGATGCCCATCTTTGGCGTCAACAGCCAGTTTGAAGTGGTTTTCAGATAACATGTCTGATCCCAGTCCCTTCGAATGGACAACGATAATTTAAAACTGGCCAATATTTGATAGTCAGTTATTTAACTATCAAATAAACAAAAAAATTTCCAAAAGGAAGTAACATTGGTTAAGCACCAAGCAACACTAAGCCTTTTGAATTATTCTTTTCATTAATTAAAACACTTTCCAAATATTCATCTCAAAACATCTTTATGAAGATATAACCACAAACCCCTATATTTTTGAAACTTGGGAAAAAAATCAATATACTTATCTCAACCGTATCGGTATATTCACAGAATGAAGGAAGGTTTCTTTTTCACACAATTCTAGAACAATTTATAAATTCCTTTATAAATGTCTAAACGCGTTTATAACCCCATTCATTAATCTCTTAAATTATTTATAATACTCCCTTTTATACATTCCTAAAATCATTTATAAACCCTTTATAAATCCATAAAACCATTTATAAACTACTTTTATACATATATAAACCCATTTCTAGAACTTTTCTATAAATATCTATGACAATTTATAGAATTCTTTTTACCCTTTAACTAACCTTACTTTAAGTTTTCTAAACCTTGTTATAAGATTCCTCTTATAAAACCCACATCTATTTATAAAACCCTATTATAAATCTCGAAAACATTTATAAATAATTTCTAGTCATTTACTTTAAAACACTGCTATACAATAATAAACATTATAAATAAATAATAATTAGCTTCAAAACATCTTAAAAATAATAGTTAATACTTTCCAAACATTCTTAATAAAACAATAATAATTTATCTTCAACATTATTATAAATAATAATAATTAATTTCTAAAACTTTATTGATAAACAATTATAATTAATTTCAAACCATATCAACAATTTAAATAATTAACTTTACAAAATATTAAAATATTGATAAACAACTTTTAAACAATATTAATGTAAAAACCTTTAAAACATAAATATACTTCCTTGATAAAATCCATACTTAATTTTCAACATAATCATTTCCATATTTATAAATCTCCTTCTATTTTATAACATATCATTTAACACCTCCAAATCTATCCTCACTTTCAATTTCCAAAACATTATCAACTATTTTTCTAAAATAACATCCCATGGTTTATTATAAATCCACAATTGTGATTTACTTTACCCAATTTATCAAATGAATAAAGTTTCCTTTATTTATAAACACCGTTTATAAACCTATCCTTTTGTAAATAAAATATTGTTTTTCAAATCTTCACTTTATTTGTAAAATGTCACTTTTATAAATTATCACATTTATAAATTCCGCATTTGTAATAAATTTTAATACATGTATATATATACACACATCACTTTATATAAAACGGTTAATAAATATTTATACCTAAATATTTCTATCTTCTTTTTAAAACCATATTCCTTTATTATAAAAGACGGACTAAATTTTAAGATTTTAAAAACCTTTACTTTGTAGTTCAAAAATCTTTATTTAAAATATTACATAAAGCTATTAATTTATAATATATAAATATCATACCTTTTATTTTATTTAAAATAAATTCCTCCTTTCAATAAATTTTAATTAATTATTATAACATATAAAATTTTCACAATCACTTATAAAAACTAAATCTTCACTTTATGGTATTTCAAATACTAAAATATGGCCCAGTGTCACCATAGCACTAAATAGGGAAATATCATCCATGTCATCAATATGGCATCTGACACATCATATATCAAAATGTATGAAAAGTAAAATTAACAGTGTGAGGAAACCAATTGGATCCCTCCAACATGTCCGCCTACATCATATAGAGTAGATAATCATAAAATATAAATCAACCGCTTAGAGGTGGGATCATATAGAAAGAGTCGTCTGCTCTTGCATGGGAACGTAATAAGGTCTCATTTGCTCTATGGGTGGAAATATATCCAAACCAACTAATAAAATAATAAATCATCCAAACAATCAACAATAAAATTATCAACACTTGTATAAAAATATACGTGAGCCAGAGAGGTGAATTAACTCACCTTGATTCTAGTTGTCACTAAATTGTTCTAGTTTGAATTAAAATTGAACAGGCATACAATTTTAACCTAAATTTATACTAGCTCTAAATCCATTCAATTCAACTCCATGCCATGGTACTCGTTGATACGATCGCAAAGCAACTTGTCGCATTCAATTCCGACCTCATATGAAAATGTTATGAATTAATAAATTTTGGAATTATTTAAATTACAATTAACATAAACTAATTAAGTTTTAAACTTTTAAATTCACCATCCCTCTCCCTTCTCATCGTTTCAGGCTGCGTAAATGAACCCATCGTCGCCGACCTTCCCACGCTCGCCGCCGCCTCTATGCGCACTTCCAGGCCAATCAGACGTCATCAGCGCCTTCCCCATCTCGAGTCGCTCCTTCGACCACCCCCATGTCAAGCTCGGTCGACCAAAACACCGCCTAGGCCAAGCCTTGGGTCATACGAATGCGAACAAATTCCACCTACAAACGACGATGATTTAACGATCCTTCATGCGCCACATCTTTTCGTTGAGTGGATAATGAGAATTTAAGGGGGAATAAGGAATGATTTCGGCCACTGGCGGTTGAAGCTCAACTAGGTTTAGGTTTTGCAAAAGAAAATTCTCAAGTCCTTTTATAGAAATTTCGCGACATTATTCACACGTTACATTTTCGAACTCCAAACGAGGCGTACTGCCTGGCATTCTATATGTTATACCCTATTCCGGACATAATGGAATATGTATCGGGACCAAATTCCATCATATACAGAAGTTAGCTTTTTAAAATAAAATTATATTAAATTAATTTTCTTTAATTTAATTCTACGCGTTTCGAACTCGCACGACCAAATGATACGTCCGATCGCCATGAAATTCGATGGCATACCATATTTCACTATTACGGATCCGATGAAACTAGCTTCATTAAAATCAAAGACTGTGCCCAAAAGGCTACTTTACACATTAATTAAAACGAATTATTATAAAAACCAAATTAGTCACTTTTAAATCTAAATTAAAAATTTATTATCTTCATTCTTATTCATATATAATGTAAATCCAATTTCGAAACCATTTTTATCCACATTAAATTCAAGATTCAATTATTAATTTAAACAATTTCATAAATTCAAGTAATCATTATATTAAAAATTTAAACCGTTTAACTTATAAAATTAACTTTTCAATATTTGAAACCAATTATATATTTCAAATTTAAATGAATAAAATTCTACGTCGTTACATTCTTCCTCTCTTAAAAGAATTTCATTCTCGAAATTTCCATGGTAAGAAAATTACCTCCAAGCCTATTAGACTATTTCCAAAACCAATTAGTTAAAATAGATTACCTAATTCTTTTAAACCATTAACTTTCCAAAATCAATTTTCAAAACTTTATTCTACCAACTAATTTCCATCCATCCATTCATTCCAAGCTATTACTAAAAATCAAATTTTTAGTTATCCAAAAACTTCCTTTTCAAAATTCTCAAAAAATTTCTAATGCCTTAAATTTACGGAAAATTTCACCAGTGTCTACTTTGCGCGGCACGATCAGAAAATTTAATATATATATATATATATATATATACATAATCACAATTATACATCTCATCTTCAAGGATGAGGCATCCCACAGGGAAAATATAAAAATACGATATGTAATCCGAGATGTGTAGCTTATTTTAGTATTAGCAAGCATATACAATCAATATAATGCGAAAGTGAGCTCCAAATATGAAGCATACACCGTCCGCACCGACTAGTCACTCAACAACCAATGCGAAAAAGTATACGAAAAGTAATATCGATATATAACATGTACTAATACAATAACTATATGCAAATGTAGCATATGTAACAAGAGAAACCATCAAACAAATAATATCCATCCAATTAATTCATAACCATTTCAATTCGCATTTTTTGCCAATGTCAACATTTAATTTATTAAAGTCCGTACGATGTACATATATCATCCGTATGTAAAACCATACCTAATCGCTCGCTTGATCACATAATTTCTCTTCCGAACTAGTATCGTTCACACGACCACTCTAATGCGGACTCTGATCCAGTTCCTTGATTAGAAACCGCATTCACCTTGCATAGCCATATGCTATGATAGAGAATTCCAGAATCAATCAAAAATCCAGATCTAGTGTTCTTCGTCGAAAATCGGGTGAAAAATTCTAACTCGGACCTATGTAAATCATATCGAAATCATGTGCTCGAATCTGGATCAAATAATCAAGCGGATAAAATAATATACATATAACTTACGTATTTATTTCAATTGGTTTCTCATTATTACGATTCTTTTATTTACATTCATTTATAATCATTATTCACCTTGCTTTATTCACATTCATTTATTACTTGGTATATTTCTTTCAATACTAATGTCACTTAAGAACTATTCCATCAAATCTTACTTAAGTTTATTATAAACATTTATACAACACACTAATGTTTATTATCACTCCAATACTTAAGTTCATATTCAATTCTATCAAACTGCATTGCAAAACATATTCAATTCACTATTTCATTTCATTTAACTCATTTCAATTATTCATTTCATTTAACTTTACTGGAGTCAATTTCCTTTCAAAATTCATTTTATTTAACTTAACTTAAGCTAAATTTCATTTCATAGTTTAATTTCAAATTTACTTTTCTTAACATTTATCTTCAACAAATTTAAAATTTTGTTTTAACTTACTAATTCTCAAAGATTTATAAGTTATAAAACTTATTTTCTCATATTTATTAACTTATACTTTGGATTTTAAAATCAAAACTTGTTTTACCTAAACACAACTTCAATAGTAGCAAACCATCACTTAAAAACTCGAAAATGAAAGCAGACGATGCTGCAATCATCACTGGAATTATTTTCCAGTGACAAAAGTGAGTTCAATGCTTTCTATTTCTTTTAAATCCCATTTTAAAGTATTTCTAACCAAAATATTTTCAAAATAATACTATTATTTTTCTTTCAAAACCATTGAAAAACAATTTTCAAAATCAATGGGATTTAAATTCTCAAATTTCTTGTTTTAAATACATTTTTATTTCCAAATCATATTTATAAGTATACTTATATAATTTGATTTCCCTTCCATTTATAAATCACAATTATAAATCGTATTTATATAATCCCACTTCTTATATAATATCCTTTTACAAATGTTGATTATTCTAATCATAATTAGTACTTTATAATTCATACTTATAAATTTACTTTCTTATATAACTCATTTTACAAACATCTATCTTTGTTTAGATTATAATAACAACAATTTTTATTAGAACAACAAGCAGTAAATGATAATAATCAAATATTATTATTCACTAACAAGCAAGCACCCCATATATAACTATAATAATTTTTGAAAAATTATCTTTTCATATATAAAATATAATTTAGATAAAATTATTTCATTTACCAATTCTCAAAACAATATTGTGTTGGGTTGCCTTGTTTAAGCATTTAGAAACCCCTATCGATATCGTAGCATCCCACCTACCGACTAGAATTCATAAGCCACTCAACAGATAAATTAACACAAAATAAAACATTTTTATAATCACTAACAAATACGCTCTCATATATATGTATATATAATACACTCAAACTCAGAATAAGGCATTCCATTACCTTATCTCTCAATGAGTTACCCCACCAAAGCCAAGGTTCACGCTTAACCTTGCGCTCTGATACCAAGTGTGACGATCCGCAAATTCGCACAATTGAAGCTGACAATAAACAACACATATCCAACCCAAATTGAACAGAAAGACGGATAGTTATGGGGAAGTAAGAAGAAAGAAGGAACGGTAAAGAAGAGAGAAAGAAAACCGAAAACAACACAAAATCTCATGATAGCAGCAGAATAGTATGTACTATAATATCAATGATCTTTACAAAAGAGAAACTGTTATATACATACATCTATCAGAGTACAACAAAAAATCACAATCATCTTCCTGGAAAGTTATAATAACCTGTCCTCATAAATGCTGATGATTTAAACAACAAAGTAGAGGAAAATAAACATATATGTGATTACGACTTGAAGACCTCCAACTCGTCTCCTAAGCTCCAATGCATCCAAAGCAATCTGTAAATATTCTCGGTCTGACCCGAGCGTTATAATAAAATAACACCCGATCATTCTAGTAAACCAGCGTGTGAAAACACATCCAATTGGATTTTTAAAAGTTATCAAACTCTTTTCAAAAATAAAGGTATCTAGTCAGACCACGCCGCGCATAAACAAGGACGGGTTTTTACCTTTCGATAACCAAAACATTTTCTATAGAAAATCCGATGATATTATAATAATGTTTAGGGATATAAAGTAAATATATAAAATAGCTGAAAATGCTTGTATCTCACGTTTCAGCACAGTTGGGCACAACTAAATCCATAGAGCTCATATTAGAGAATGGATTCCATACTATGACAAGGTAAGGAACTACCTTCCAATGGTACATCTCTAGATAAAATGCACCAGAGTCTGACAAGAACATCTTATACTTCTGCCACACAAGATTGGCCTACCACTTGAGTAGTAGCCGAATATGATCACCCCTTTCATTAATGGGCCCCGAAGCATACATGTAACCGATCAAGATTTGGAATGACAATACCCTGATGGGAGCGATCCACTTGGCCCTACTGCATGCTCGATAATTGTCATTTCCCGATTGATAAGGCTTGAGGCTATGTTTACCTATATATAGCACTTTCCACTTGGAATGCTAACACTGCCTTCCAAGCAATAATGCAATGCCGACATTTATCCATACAAGTTCGTTCTGCCACTGAATGAAACCGAAGGCACCACTTCTACAACATCCATTTAGTAATCATCCTCTGGATTAGTGGCAAGTAGCCCTTGCAGTTCAAAAGCTTCATTTTGATTATCTTTAATATATTCCAGTTCAAAACTCTTATGCCAGTTTGAAGCGGTTCTGTATAACATATCTGATTCCGTTCTCTTTGAATGGACAATGATAATTTAAAACTGGCCAACATTTGATATTCAGTTATTTAACTATCAAATAAACAAACAATCCAAACTGAGATCAAATTTCCAAAAGGAAGTAACACTGGTCAAGCACCAAGCAACACTAAGCCTTTTGAATTAATCTTTTCATTAATTAAAACACTTTCCTAATATTCATCTCAAAACATTTTTATGAAGATATTCCCACAAACCCCTATATTTTTTATACTTGGAAAAAATCAATATACTTATCTCAACGGTATAAGTATATTCACAGAACGGAGGAAGATATCTTTTCCCTACAATTCTAGAACAATTTATAAATTCCTTTATAAATGTCTAAACCCATTTATAACTCCATTAATTAACCTCGGAAATTATTTATATAACTCCCTTTTATACATTCCTAAATCATTCATATACCTTTTGTAAATCCATAAAACCATTTATAAACTACTTTTATAAATCTATAAACCCATTTTTAAAACACTTTTATAAATATCTAAGATAATTTATAGAATTATTTTTACCCATTAACTAATCTTCCTTTAAGTTCTCTAAACCATGTCATAAGATTCCTTTTATAAAACCCACATTTGTTTATAAAACCCTATTAATAAATCTCAAAAACTTTCATAAATAAATTCTAATCATTTACTTTAAAACACTATTATATAATAATAAACATTATTAATAAATAACTTCAAAACATCTTAAAAATAAAAATTAGCAATTTCAAAACATTCTTAATAAAACAATAATAATGTATCTTCAACATTATTATAAATAATAATAATTAATTTCCAAAACTTTATTGATAAATAATTATAATTAGTTTTAAACCATATTAATAATTTAAATAATTAAATTTTCAAAATATTAAAATATTGATAAACAACTTTTAAACAATATTAATGTAAATAAACAACCTTTAAAACATACATATACTTCCTTGATAAAACCATACTATAACAACCCTAGTTTTGGAGATTACCTGTAAATATTAAATTATAACGATAGTTATGATTTAATATTGTGAATTAAAATAAAATTGGAGAAATTAAATTGTTTATTAGGAATAAACAATGAATTTTGGAAAATAAAATGAGAAAATAAAGTTCGAAACTTTATTTTATTTGTTTGGGTTAATAATGAATGGAAAATGATTTTTATTTAGAAAAAATGCAATAATTTTTTTAATTATTGCCAATTACTTCTTTTAATAATTTTTAAAGGAAGTATTTGATTTTTAAAGGTAGTTTATTTAAATAAAAAAAGGGTGAAATTTGATTTTAAAATGAGTTTTGGTTATAAAATTAGGTTTGAAATGGTTTGTCATATTTTTATATGTAAGAAAATAATTTTTGTAGAATTTTTGAAGTTAAAAATAAGGATTTGTACATTCATTAGTGTAAATTGTGTATTTTTGTAAAATAAGGGTTAATTTAAATAAAAATGTTTTCAAAACTAAAATTATCTTTTTAAATGGTGAAAAATATTTTATTTCACATGTACGTAAGTTCACATAAATTGTTTGTATGAAAATTTAAAGAAAATGACATTTGTTTTATAACTTAGTGTACATTTGGTTTTAAGTGTTGAAATAAATTAACTTAGGCAAATTAATTTTTCTTTAATTTAGGTCCAAAGCCCATTAGCCAACCTAAACCAGAAGTAAGAAATGAGAAACTTTCTCCTGTACGTACATTGAGTTCATCTTCTCCGGAAAACCAGAAACTATGAAAAAGAAAGAAACTCCTTCGATTTTTTAAATCCAAAGCTTTTAATAACCAATTTTCTTCAACAAGTTGCTATTTTAATCAATCTAAAGAGAATTCAACAGGTAATCAACTCCAAAATACAAATCATTTCATCAAAATCTAGTTTTGAGATTGGGCTTGTATGCAATCTCTTCTTTTGGGTTTGCATGGCTCTTTTTGTTCTTTTACAAGTTCTTGAAGCCAAATCCATCTCAAAGCTTCAACCTTTTTGCTTAAATCCGGGTATTTAGGCAACTACAGTAAGGTGAGTGATAAACTCGCAATTTCTAGCCGAAGCAAATCTTCAAAAATCAAAATTTGAGCTTTTGTAATAATTTATTTGTTGATAGTTTTCTTTCTGTAAATCTAGTTTGGGTTGCTTCTTTGCATGCTTGTATCTGTTGATTCCGACGACGAAATGCTACCGAATTTCTTGCATTTGGTAGCATACATGTTGAAATACATTTTTGCAAATTTTGGTTAAAAAATATTGTCATTTGGATGTTCAAATCAGTGGTAGAAAATCTACTCGAAAGTAGATTTTTGCCTGTAGTTGTTTTCTGAGTTGCTGCAAACATGGCCTGAGTCCATGTTTGAGACAGAATAACTCATTCATTTATAACTGGAATTCAATGATTCTTTTTTTTTTAAAGATGAAGTTTTCTATTATGTGCGTACAAATTTTCAGCTCGATCCAAGGTAATTTGGTCCTCTGTTTCATGCCTGGAAGTTGAACCCAAGATGGTTTCAGGCTTGTACATTTTTGGTTTTTGAACTGTTGCAAACATGGCCAGAGTACATGTTTGAGACAGCATAACTCATTCGTTTCAAACTGGATTTGAGTGAATATTTTTGCAGATTGAAGTAGGAGTGTTGATTTACATTCCTGCAAAATTTCTTGACAATCTGGGTTCGTATGCTATTTCGAAACTGCTGTTGAACTTGAACCCGCAGCCTGCTGGAATTCAGCGATTTAACCTTTTTTTTTTAGTCCAAATTTGAAACGACGCGGATTCTTCGTTTCAAATCAGATTTGAATAATTCTTTTTACAGATTGAAGAAGGAACGTTGAACGACATTTTAGCAGAATTTCAAGTCATTTTGACACTGCTAACTTGTTCAAACCTGCTGTCGAATATTGAGTCGCAGCTTGTTTTAAACGGATAATACTTGGTGTAATTTCCGTTATTTCGATGTTTTCTTGATATTTCTTTCTGGATTTCATACACAGGTATTATAATGTGTTTTAAAAATGTTTTTCAAATAAATGGGCTTTTGAAATTATTATTATATATTATTTTTAGTATAAAAATTATATACTCTATAAAAAGAGAATTTCAAAGGCAATTTCTAAAGCGATTTTGAAACGTTCCTAAAACTTGTTTTCTCCAACTTAATCTATAAAACACACAATTTTGCACTTCGAGTGAAAAGGGAGGAGAATTAAGTGATTAGATAAAACATGAACACGTGCGTTTATCTTCTCATTTAATTCCTAATCTATTTGTTTGATCGTTTTGACCTTCGGGTCTGGTTTACCGATGAGATGAGATAAACTTTGTACTGCTTTGAGTGTAGAATTGACTAACGGTTAGTAAACCATTTAGTGTGAACGTGTGGTATGGGACACACGTTAACACTTTACGGTTCTCATCCGAGGGGTTCGTGACACATATTTCCAGTTAGAGGTGTCCAGTACTGGGCCTCCGGACCTTAGCCACTACGGTTTGTTGCCTTCGAGTTTGTGCCTTCGGGTTTATTGCCTTCGGGTTTGTGCCTTCGGGTTTGTTGCCTTTGGGTTTGTCACCTTCGAGCTTGTGGATCCTTGTTTATACAGTATTGAGCACGTGCATCTTTTGTTTCTTTGATATTTATATTTCCCTAGAGTATCGCCTTTCGGGGTAGGTTCTTTGAACCACATGATATATAGTGATTACCTTATGGAAACTTGTGTTACCTTCATTGGTATTTGTTAGTTTCCTTTTTGGCTTGATTGGGGATATTCATATCCTTTATTTATTTGAGTTGCCGATGATATGAGGCTTGTTATGACTCATCTTTTGTTAGATGGTCATGTTATCTCTTTTAGAGATTACTGTGGTACTTTATGACCTTGCATGTCATTATCAGTTAGCTTATCTAACTGATTGTTTAGTTAGCCTGACCTGTGTATTTTTATACTCGGATCAGACCGAGGTGTTTCAGGTTAGGTGCTTCGGACTTAGCCTATTTGCTTTTGCTTCCGCACTGACTTTGCTTTCTGCATATCTGCTAGCCTATCTTATTTATCATTTTGTTGTCCTTATCTATTGACACTCTAATCTATGTATTATTCTTTTGGGCTCATGTATGAGTAGTGGTCGTCATACCACTTAGTTGTATCATTTTGGATTTGTACTGGAGATGTATTTGTATTTAGACATATGTACGTCATTCTGCTATTCTGTGATGTTTTACATTTGAGTTATTATATTTTGTTCTGTAGATCTTATATCCATTATAGTTTTGTATTAAATATCTATTGGATATGTCGATCCACATGAAAAAAAAATGCTACATTTATCGACGTATTCAGTAGATAGTTAAGACAAGGCTATAGATGGTCGCTCCTATCCAGCTCTATTCTCTGTATTAGCAGACGGTATTACCTTGTAATACTCTTTGCTAATGTGGGTCTCAAAGTGGGGCGTTACACATACTTAATTTTCAACATAATCATTTCCATATTTATAAAACTATATTTATAAATCTCCCTCTATTTTATAACATATCATTTAACATCTCCAAATCTATCCTCACTTTCAATTTCCAAAACAAAATTAAATATTTTTCCAAACAACATCCCGCATCGTATTATAAATCCACAATTATGATTTATTTTAACCAATTTATCCAATGAATAAAGTTTCCCTTATTTATAAACCAATACTTTTATAAAAAAAAATACCATTTTTCAATTCTTCACTTTATTTGTAAAATGACACTTTTATAAATTATCACATTTTTAAATTCCACATTTATAATAAATATTAATACATCTATATATATAGACATGCACACCACGCACATCACTTTATATAAAATGGTTAATAAATATTTATAACAAAATAAATCTATCTTCTTTTTAAAACCATATTCCTTTATTATAAAAGATGGATTAAATTTAAAGATTTTAAAAACCTTTACTTTATAGTTCAAAAATCTCTATTTAAAATATTTCATAAAACTATTAATTTATAGTACTTAAAAATCATACCTTTTATTTTATTTAAAATAAATTCCTTCCTCAAATAAATTTCAAGAATAATTATTAAAACATACAAATTTTTCGAAATCACTTAAAATCCTTTTTAAAAATTAAATTTTCACTTTATAGTTCAAATACTAAAATATGGCCCAGTGTTACCATAGCAATAAATAGGGAAAAATTATCCATGTCATCAAATATGGCATCCAGCACATCATATATAAAAATATATGAAAAGAAAAATCAACAATGTGAGGAATCCAGTTGGATCACTCCAACCTGTCCCCCTGCATCACATATAGTAGATAATCATAAAATATAAATCAACCACTTTGAGGCGGGATCGTATACAGAGAGTCATCTGCTCTTACACGGGAATGTAATAGGGTCTGATCTACTTCAGGGATAGGAATATATCCAAACCAAAAAACAAAATAGTAAATCATCCAAACAATCAGCCATAAAATTAACCACGCTTATACAAAAATATATATGGCTATAGAGGTGAGCTAACTCACCTTGATTCCAGTTATTGCCAAATCGTTCCAGTTTGAATTAAAATTGAACAGACATACAATTTTAACCTAAATTTCTACTAGCTTTGAATCCATCCAATCCAACTCCATAACATGGTACTCACCGATACGGTTGCAACACAACTTGTCGCTTTCAATTCTGACGTCGTATGGAAAAATTATGAATTAATAAACGTTGGAATTAATTAAATTATAATTAACATAAACTAATCAAGTTTTAAACTTTTAAATTCACCTTCCCTCTCTCTTCTCATCATTCCAGGCTGCCTAAATGAACCTATCGTCGCCAACCTTCCCATGCTCGCCGCCGCCTCCTCGCGCACTTCTAGGCCAATCAGACGTCACGAACCCCTTCCCCATCTCGAGCCACAACTCTGATTGCCCCCATGCCAAGCTTGGTCAACCAAAACGCCACCCAGCTAAGCCATAGGTCATTTGAACGTGACCAAATTCCACCTCCAAACGACGACGATTTCATGATCCAACCGCCGTTACGTAGAGCTCGTTGAGCTCTGCGACTTTCCTTCATGCGATGCGCCCTTTCGTTGAGTGATGATGAGATTTTGAGGGAGGAAGGAGTAACGATTTCGGCCATTAAAATTAGTGGCGGTTGAAGCTCAACTAGGTTTAGGTTTTACGAAAGAAAATTCTCAAAGTCCTTTTATAGAAATTTCGCGGCACTATTCGCACGTTACATTTCCGAACTCCAAACGAGGTGTACTGCCTAGCGTTCTATATGTTATACCGCTATTCCAGACACAATGGAATATATATTGGGACCCAATTCCATAGTATATAGAAGTTAGCTTTTCAAAATAAAATTATATTTAATTAATTTCCTGTAATTTAACTCTACGCGTTTCGAACTTGCACGACCAAATGATACGTCCGATTGCCACGAAATTCGATGGCATGGTATATTTCAGTATTACGGATCTAGTGAAACTGGTTTTATCAAAATATGAGATTATGCCCTAGAAGGCTATTTTACATGTTAATTAAAACGAATTATTATAAAAACCAAATTCATTGGTTTAAATCTAAATTAAAAGTTTACTATCTTCATTCTTATTCAAATAGAATTTAAATTCGCTTTCGAAAACATTTTTATCCACATTAAATTCAAGGTTCAATTATTTATACAATTCCATAAATTCAAATAACCATTATATTAAAAAAATTAACTGTTTAACTTATAAAATTAACTTTTCAATATTTAAAACCAATTAAATATTTCAAATTTAAATTACTAAAATTCTTGGTCATTACACTAAATTTTAGAAAATTTTGAAATTCTTAGCTATAAACGCCATATCATCTACATTATCGTCAGATTCTTCTTTTTCAGCCTGGAATGCTATTGTTTTTCTATCTTGAGCTTGAACTCGTTTTTCCTGCAAATTTACTTCATATGACATGAGATTTCCTATTAACTCTTCTGATTTTATGGTATAAATGACGTTAGCTTCTTTAATTGCTAAGACTTCTCATTCCCACTCATCCATTAAAGAGTTTAGGATTTTTGAAACAATATCAAAATCAGTATATTTTTCTCCTAATGCCAGAAGTGAGTGATATATATCTTGAAACTTGGAATACATATCATTTATGGTTTCATCTTGCTTTATTCTAAAATTCTAAAATTGATTCTTAAGCATTAATATCTTACTTTGTTGAACCTTATTAGTACCTTCATGAATAACTTTAAGACTGCGCCAAATTTCATATGCTGAAGTACACATAATAACTCTATTAAACTCATTTTTATCTAAGGAACAAAACAATATATTCATAGCTTCGACATTTATAGTAGCATCTAATTTCTTTATATTTGACCATTGTGCATGAAGAGTGGTAGGTACAAAATGTTCTTGTTGAGTAATATTCCAAGTGTCGTATCTATTTGCTTGCATGTAAATTCTCATCTTATTTGACCAATAATTATAGTTTAATCCATAAAATAGTGGTGGTCATGCAATGGGTTGACCTTCAATAAAACTTGATGCTGTGTTATTTTCCATATTACTTGAATATCAAAAACTTTGTTACGGTTATCTGATGACCTTGTTTCGATACCAAATGAAAGTGACTAAGTGTCGAGTAATATGAATAATTATCTAAGTTATAAACTTGTGCAGAATAAAAATAAAAAGTAAATAACGATAAGTAAATAACACAAGAGATTTTTATACAGGTTCGAACTTCCCGTTCTATGTCCAGTCCCAAACTCCTAGATTTAAACCAATTCTCTCTCTTAACCCGGAGGAATAGGTATTACAACCGCTTGAGCAACCGAACAAGACTTCAGCTGCCTAGACAACCGAATAGGACTGCAACCGCCTAAGGATTCTACAACAGGACTTTTAACTACAAATGGTAAAAAAGTATTTGACTGAGTATGCTCTTGAATAGCACTGATAAGTTGATAATGTACACCCTTCCTATTATCTTCTTCTTTGTGATATATAGTGTAGTTTGTGATGAGGAAGTAAATTTGATCACAAGAAAATATTCTGGAATAAACAAGTGATCAGAATATAAAGATATTTCGAATTGAAGGCTTGAAAGTTCAATAGTAAAGATAAAGAGAATTAGGAATAGAATAGCTCATCAAAACATTTGAATTCTTTGCTTTATATAGTGTTTAAAGTTGCAATCGTTCATGAAGATTAACGGTGAAGAGTTGGGACTGCAATTCTTGATTAAGACTTGTAACTCTTTACGAAGGAGACGCGCCTTTTAAGAAAACTAGTCGTTATGCAGATTCAGCTGGCTAAATAGAGTGTGGCAACCAGCTGAATCGATGATTTTGAAATCAGCAAGGCCATAGTGCAACTAGTTTTTAGCCGGTTGAATATTCATGATATTCAAAAATTATACACATCCATAGAATTCAATCGGCAGACCTGGTTGATTCAACCAGCTGAATTCCATGTTTTTGTGTTCTTCTTTAAAATTCTTTATCTAGAAAAAATGTTTGCGTGTATATACCACATAGAAAAGATTTTAACAATTTTCTACCTCAAGATGCAGACTCTATAACAGATAACAACTTTGTAGCATCATTTTGGTCTTCATTTTGATATATTTGTCTCTTTGTATAAGTGATACCATTTCCTGCAAAAGTGGTTAGTATGTACAATATATACTTGTATAGTTGTCACTATCATAACAACTTTGTAGCGTCATTTTGGTCTTCATTTTGATATATTTGTCTCTTTGTATAAGTGATACCATTTCCTGCAAAAGTGGTTAGTATGTACAATATATACTTGTATAGTTGTCACTATCAAAACATCAAAGTATATGGTTCTAATAGTACGTACTACAGTTTTGAATATGTCAAACTTTTAATATATAAATCTTGGGAAAATACAAACTTCAAGTGCATTCAATTTCAATATATATATATATAATTTCCTATATGTATAGCTTTATACATACACGAGTCTCGAAGAAGCATATCAACTTTTCAATATGAATTGTTCCAAATAAATGAACTTTCAATGTACACCAGTTTCCAAGTACATATATATAAATTTGTTGAGCATACCAATTTCGTACATTAAGGTTTTGGGAATGTCAGGCTTTTGGAAAGGTATTATATTTCAAATACAAATAAGCATAAAGTAAATTTTGTTTCAACTATATATAAAGTTTTCTATGTAAATAGTTTTATCTATTTGGGGTTTCAAATATAAACAGTTCCATATATATATATGATTTCGCAAAATGTATCAAGTTTGACATATGTAATTGCGAAATGTATAAGACTGATTTCAAATAAATATGGATCTCGAAAATGTGCAACCTTGAGTATTTGAGTTTTGAATACATGCAGTAGCATATACATCCGGCTTCAAACATACACACTTATATATATATATATATCAGATCGTGGTATCTATATATTTTTTGAATTTATCGTTTTCATAAATATATGGTTTTATATAAATAATTTCAAATATATATAGATTTCAAAGTATACGAATTTCAGTTTCAAGCATATAAAGCCTCGAATACATAAGTTTTAAATGCATACCGTCAGATCTTGAAATATATATTATTAAACTTCGGAAATACATGGTTTTATACATACATGATTTCAGATATGAGTATATATATTGGTTTTGAATGTTATCGTTTTAGTATATGTTAATCTCAAATGGTATTCTATTGGCTATTGGTTTCAAATTGATTTTAACTATAAATGATTTAGAAAATATTTATTTCGAATGTCATCAAATCCATAAGTATATCGCTTTGTATATACAATGATTTCGAAAAGCCTTAACTTTGAACGTACTAGTTTTGAGAAGCATTATCTTCGTAAATGTATAATTTGGTATATATTGATCTCGAATGTAATTGGTTTCATGGATATATAATTTTGAATAAATAAAAAGTTATATATATATATATATATATTTCTTTATATTTCTTTCAATATACACATATATATATATATATATATTTATATATATATATATAAACAAAGCTTCTTATACGAATAGATTCAAATATGTCGGGCTTTTAAAAAGAACAATTATTTCAAAGAATGATTTCAAAAATTTACAGATTTTGAAGATAAAGGATGACAAAGTTAATGATTTCGGAAATTTATGTGTCATCAAACTTTAGAGCTCATGTCATATTAGGATGAAATGAAGACTAGTCTACCATGAATAGATATCTGAGAAACTCTGGATTTGTAGGAAGTTTCGTTATCGGATAAATTTTAGATCTCCTATATGAGGAGAATGGAGTTTAGAGAGATCCTTCTTTATGGCTGGGATTTAAATACCAAAATAGGAATTCAAGTTTTCTTATATGGGACAATGGATTGTCTATGGATTATTCATGTCAAAAGGTTAACTCCTGCAACTATGCTTGTCACTTCTAATATAGCAACTGATTTGAGTCCTTGGATCGATGGTGTCGCTAACCCCTCTTATTGAATCAATTTCCAAAAAGTTTATTTTTATGGTTATTATTAAAAAGACACTTTCTAAAAATTTTATGAGAAATGCAGATTACGGATCTTAAGGCTAGTATAAACACTAGAGGGGGTGAATAGTGTTTTAAGGAATTACTAATTCTTTTTGAGTTTATATTAATTTGAACACAAATGTATGCAATATTCAGACACAGATATGATCACAGATTCAAACACAGATGCAAATATAAAGTAAAAGCAGTAAAGGAAAGAACACACCGGATTTTATACTGGTTCGGAGTTACCCTACATCCAGTCCCGCACACAAGTACGGATTTCCTTTCAAAAGCAATCTTTACAATTACAACCCTCGATTTCAAGGCCACGAGGTACACCACTCTAGAATCACAATCCTCTGGGTAGAGATACTTGATTTCCCGGGAAACAAGTTCACCCAATTGATTTCCTAGGCTACAATCACATCTTTTCTCACTTGATTGATTTCCAAGGCTACAATCACACTATAACGATTACTATTTTTCGACGCTCGAAAGTCGACATTAATACGTTCACTGTATCAAATGCCGCGTAATCGAATGCCGGAAAACCCAACCATTAGGGTTAAAAGAAGAGGTAGAAGAAGACAGAGAAAAGAAAGAACAGAAAAACAGAAACAACAACAGAATCTCACATTCGCAGCGGAACAATATATAATAGATAATCACTAGTCTTTTAAAACAAAGAACTATATCAGTTTATACATACATCAATCAGAGTCAATATACAACTCAATACAACGATGGATAGTTATATAAATTTGTCCACATACAGAATACACAGCGGAAATAAATAAACAAGTACGGTAGTACGCTTCGCCATCCAACTTATCCCCAAAGCTCCAGAATATCTAGAATATCCTGATAAAAATAACTCTAGGCTGCCCGTGTGGAAAATTATGGGCACCCAGAGTTTAGAAGGGAACAATAAACTCCGAGTCAGTCATGGTGACTGGTGTGAGATCGTAAAACAGTTATTTTCACAAAGAAAATAAAATTAATTCGCAATGCTTTTGGAAAATGAAACTACCATAAGACCTCTCGCCACACACACAATGCAAACGCAGAATTGGAGGAGATTTCTTCTTATGATAGTCAAAGATGCTTACTACGCCAATCATTAGATTATTATTATTAATGTCTAGTGTAGAAAACATTTCGAAAGTATAATATTAATCTTAGCCAGCATACGACCAGTATCGTATGCCTACTATAGCTACCATCTAAACAGTGGTGACCACCATAAGTAAATGGCAGGTTCTACAACTAAAACCGTACAATTTTCGTATTGGGAATTGGATTTCCAACAAATGGTCAGGCTAAGGAACTTCCTTTCCTACTGCCACATGGGATCGCCTCTGGCTGGACATCCCGAGAGACAAACTGCTCTCTGCCAAACAAGGCCGGGTTACCCATGTAACTAGGTAACTCACGAATATGTCATCCCCCGGTCCTTTAGGACCTTTATCCGAGCGCTCGATAACCAACATCACACATAATAAATAAAGTGTGTCCACATAAGTAAGTATCTGGGCTCCATACCATGATACCACCCCTTTCCAGAAGGAAATGACATACCCTAAAGGGCGCGACCCTCATAACCTTGCCGCAACATTCATGTTTCGACCATTTCCGGGTTGTTGAGGCCCTGACGAAGTCTCGTCCACAAAGCTACGCTTTTTCACAAAGCCACGCTTTGATCACAAATGATCAAATAAATGATCATCATCACAGCAACACTAAGCATGCCACATTACCAAATTAGGAATATATCGCTGATAAATTTAAACTACATAACCTCTGAGCTCGTACGTCTCAGAGAAGGGTGTTAAGTTAAGAGAATAAATTCTCCGCCACCAACAGAAATGTATTTGAAAGAAATCAGCTTTATATCTCAAAACGTAATGTCAGACACGTAACCATACAAGTCTGTTTCGGGTTCGAACAGAACCAAAGGCACTTCCAAAGAAGCCCTTGCAATCCGGATATTCACAATCCCGATAAAACTTCCCATCACAAAGGAAATCTCAATACCGTAGCTAACGGTGCAGAGACAATTGATAGGTCATCCTATCGTTTTCACAAATACCCAGTCTTCATCACCGGTCTTCAATACGATCCATATCGTCGTATCATTATTCGGAATGGGTTATCTGACACAAAGGTCCTTTCCCGGCTAAACCGAATAATAAGCGTTTGTTTTAAAAACAAATCAAGTGCCATTTCAAAGGCAATATTGATAGTCAGTGATTTAACTATCAACAATATTCACAACAATCATTAGATTCAAATAATTTTCCCAAACTATTTATTTCCAAAATATCTTCATAAGATATATATTTTCCACACTTCACATTTGAAAACCAATTTCAAATCACAAAATGGTCCATTTAAACCAATTTAATAAATCCTTATCGATTATTACAAATTTACATTTTAAATCTGTAAATTTATTTCCACACTTCATCACTTTGAAAACCAATTCCAAATCATATTTTTCACACTTTAAAAATAAATCAATGTTTATTTTTAAAACACGTTTCCCTTTCCTTTCATAAATTCCATTTTGAATTTACATTCCCAAATAGTCACTTTTAAACCCAAAATCAAATTCCAAATTGATTTCTAATTTTATTTCAATATCGAATCAATCACAAATTGATTTCTAAGTTTTATTTCAATAGAACAAAACATTGCAATTTATTTCTAAGTTTACCTCCAAATAACAAACCATTTGCAAATCTACTTCCAAATTTATTTAACAAATACTAAATCAATTTCAAACAAATTTTCCAATGATTTAATTTCCATCACCAAATTAATTACAATTTTGATTTCTAAATTTATTTCAACTCCAAATAAATTTCCAAATCGATTTCTCATAGGTTCATTTTCCAATACTAAATCAATTACAAATTGATTTCTAAAAGTTTATCACTTTTAAATAAATTCCTTTGTTCTTTCCAAATTATTCAAAATTCCATCTTTAAATGAATTCTACAACTTTTGAAACAATATTATTCAAAACTCATTTTTTTCCATATTTTGGAATTTATTCGGTAAGATTGCGAAAATCAAATTTTAATACTTTAAAATTCCTTCTTTCAATTAAATTCAATTTTTTTTAAAAATAAATTCACTTAAAATTTTCCACTTTAATTTCAAAATCCAATTTATATTCATTTCTAGTATCCAACGATACCAAAAATACATTCGGCTAAATTTTAGCCTTCAACAATTTCAATTATCAATAAATCATCCACAGATTATCAATAAATCACATCATTCACATATGAAATAATATTCAAACAATTTGAGGAATCCAGTTGGATCCCTCCAACCTGTTTCCCTGCATCCACAGATGTTAGCACAATACCAATTCCACTTTGAGGTGGAATATCGCGGTATATGGGATTTTTAAAAATATCATCCGCTATTATGCGGTGCAATAGGGTCTCATCCGCTATATAATGCGGGAAATCAACAACTGCAATATATACATATGCCAATATATATATTGCTATATATATAGATATATCCTACTATATCTAATATCAAATCCAAACATCAATCAATCAATAACTGCAAAAAAATCCACTTTTCATTTTTGAGTGAGAAGATCTCACCTTTGATTTTATTTCGCAATCCCATTTCCGTTTTGATCATTTCTTCACAGTTTTAAACCTGGTATAAGTAATTATACAATTTATTAATATGGAACTAATCGAATAATAAATTTTCATTTAATAAATTTACTTAACTAGCTTTTTAATTTTAAACTAATAATTTCCCTAAAAAAATCTTTTAGTAACTAAAACAATTAAATAAGTTAATTTAACAAGTTAATCACCTTAATAAATTATTTTTAGAATAAACTAGTAAATTAAAATGTGTATATGTATATTTATTTTATATTTATCACTTTGAAAATAAATTATGGATTTCCAAAAATCTACTTCTATATAACTTCCAAATATTTTAAAATTCCGTATATACATATCTATTCATACTTGAATTTATTTCTATATTTATACATATATATCACAAACACATATATTTTTAAATTAGTATGTAATATGATTTCCAGTAAAAAAAAATTACCTTAGTATAAATTTTATTTTATTTACCCTTATACTCTAGTTTTCTATCACCTACCTATATATATATTTTTATTAGATCAAAACTAACAGAAAAAAAAATATTCGAACCTCTCTGTTGGCTCGAGAGCCACACCACCAGACCATCGATCTACCTCGAACCCATAATGATCTCGACCATGCCTTGCAACTAAAACCCTAGCTAAAGACTGCAGATTGACCACGACTGTCGCCTCTACAAACACGCCGCCTCGACCACCATTCATCGCAACCCACCAAGTCGCGCCCTCACGTGCCTAGTCGCGGTCATGCTCGAGTTCGTCGCCCCTCTTCTCGACTTCGAGCACACGCCAGTGCGCCGCACAAATCCCCAAATCATCTCGCGCGCGCGACATCTTCCTATCGAAGTCGAACTCGACCTCAATTTCCCGCCCTGTCTACTTCATTTTGATTCGGGACGAGATGATTTCCCCTCCTTTTATTTTTATAAATGAACGAACATTTTTAACTGAGGAAAACAAAGAGAAGTGAGATTCTCGTTCGATTTTTTTTTTTACTGTTCGGCCATTATTTGTTTTGAACTCCAGAAAGAAAAGTGAAGTCTCGGCTGCTTTTAACGAGAAGAGAGGGAACAAGATCTGATGTTGGCGTGTTTAAAACGTTACACGTGTTGATGGAGAAAGAATTCTAGTTGAAAAGAAAGAACGTGATTAAGCAGAGAAAAAGTAAGTCGGCTGATGGAAAAGAAATCTTTGACAGATGAAATGATAAACGATATTTAAATTAAAACGATTAATTATTTCTAGGCGTTTTTATACCGTACGCTCACATAATGACTCTGAACGCTACGAAAATTGAAACCCGGTAATAATTCAATATTATGGATCCAATGGAACTGGTTTCGTCGAAATCCGAGACTGTGCTCCGGAACGCTATTTTCAAATTCAATTTAAACGATATAAATTCAAAACTGAACAAAACAGTTTCAAATTCAATTCTGAAAGTTCCAGTACCTTCAGAATTATCAATATAAATTTTCTAAGCCTTGAAAATATTTTTAATCAGCTTAAACTGAAGATTCAAATTTTTACCCAGATTTAATAATTTAATCGCCAAATTCACTCTGATATTTGAATTTCAAATTAAATTATCATTCGAATATTTAAACTCAATTAAATATTCATATTTCAAATGTCAAAAATTCAGGGTCGTTACAATCTTCCCCCCTTAAAAGAATTTCGTCCCGAAATTACAAGTTAAGAAGAATGCTCCAATATCCGTTTATCATTTTACCAAACCAAACAGTTTTCTCAAATTTTCAAAACAAATCATTTTATTAAAGATTATCATTTCAACTAACTGTCCAAACACTTTCATAGTTTTCAAACAACTTTATTCACTTCACAATTCAAATTCAAATTTAAATTCAAATTGTAAACTTTCAAAATTTTCTCAAAATTTTCTAACTCTCTAAATTTTCGAAAAATTTCGCCAGCGTCTCCTTTGCGCGACTAGCTCGATACGACTACAAAACGTCCTTACGGACCCTCAAATCCCAATAGAAAGCAAAATGCCAAGTGGCAAAATCAGAATCACATCATGTAACGACCCGTAAATTTCAACTATTTTAATAACGTAATTAGTTGAAATTTTGTGAAATTTTAAACGATAAAATTTTGAAATATAAATTTGATATTTGGAATGCGTTTAGTTAAACATAGCAACTGGTAAATTTTCGTTCGAAAATATGAAAGTTTATTTCGCGCGTAAATTTACTTCAATTTAATCAGTTAAAAAGCGATGAAAATAAAATGTTTCCTAAACCTAAATATTTTTACATAGAAAAATTCTAAACCATCTTCTGAGCAAGATTTCAGTTTGTCGTTTTTCCAAATTCAGACATCTTTGGCTCCGTCGATCTTATTTTTCAGCGTTTTTCTTGCATTTTCCGCTATTAGAAAATTCGAATTTTTATAATTCGATCGTGCCACGGATAATTTTATACCGTTTTGATCGTCTCGCCGTGCTAATCATCATGGTATATTTATTTCTATATTTTGAAATTTGGTACGCGACGAAGACAATAAACTATTCGTTGTAATGCTACCAAAATTTTGACTTTATATTTTACCTTACGTTTAAAATCTTATACGTGATGCTCAAACAATAATAAATGGCCTCAATGAGTCAGCTGAATTTTTGCGGTACCGTTGCCACTACAGTAAACCCCTATATAATTCAAACTGATTTCTATTCCTATCCTACTGTTTCCTCTTCTATAAAGTAATACATTGGTAATGTAAAAAGTAATATATCACGAGCAGGCTCCAGTTTTCTTTTTCTAGATCTGAAACTTTGGATCATTATTATTTTCTCCCTGTAGCTCACCCTTACCAAAGCTTCATTTTTCTTTTCTGCCTGTTCAACTTTTGCTTTCTTCCTTTTTACTTCAGCCTCATCAAACCCGACCTCCACCTGTGCTACCTTCCCATTCTTCAATCCCAAACCTCGGCCTTCCCACCCTCATCAACGCATGACAATCTCGCCCACCAATAGCACAGCTTCACCCTCTCATCTCTCCACGTCAGCACGATTAGTTGCCGTTCCTACCTTTGCAACCCCTCCACCATGAACGGAGCCCACCCACAAGCACCTTCCCCCATCGGCCTTCGATCTGCCCCTGGCCACGTTCGCCTCTGGCTTGCACCCTCCGCCTCTCTCTCTGCCGCTAACCCAGTCTTGCTCTGGCCGATCCTCTTCTTTCCTCAACCGGTTATCTAAGTATATGTAAGTGTTTTCTATATATACTATTTTATAAAAGAATTTATATTTTTTTTTTGTATGAAACTTAGTTGCAGTATATATATGTTGCTTTTATTTGTTATAAATGTTATAAGATCTAGCCTAAAGTTATCATATATTAGTTATAACATGCATGTATTTTCTAGTCGGTAGATAATTGTATATTAGCCTACTATAATATATGCTTTGTTTAACCTTCTCAGCAATATAGTTTGTTTGTTTATATATTAAGTTGTTTGATTGTGAGATGTATACAGGTTTATATATAAGTCTAGAATTTGTTGTGTATGTAGATGTACTGACTTTAAGGAATATATATATATATATATAAACTATGTATTTTTTTATGTGTTTAAAATCTTACAAAGTTATATATTTTATTTATTAATTCAAACAGTTTTATATTACAAAGCTTATTTTAGTTTGGTCGAAGATTTGTTGTTATTATATTTATATAAGTAAGGTTTTATAAAGTTATATATTTGTTAAACTGTATATTATAAGGCTATGTTATAGTTCGTTTTATGATTAGTTATATATAATTTAATTTATATGTTAGCTGTTAGCATGTTTGATAAACCATTTTAGTGTTCATATATTAATAACAGTTGAGTTATATAGGTTTGTATTTTGCATTATGTATATAATTGTACTATCATGGTTAAATATATATAAGTTAAGTGAAATTTAGTTTATGTGAACTACAAACTGTGTTGTATATTTTACATATATTAACGTGCGTGTATAATTGTTTGCATCTATATTGTATATATATGATAATAAGTTATGGAAGTTGTTTAAATATATTAGTTTTATATGTATTTGGGTTGGTTGGGATTTTTTTTAAGGTACATAGTTATGTTTAAAAATGTTATATAGGAAGATGCGTGTATACTTTGCCTTTTGGGAATAGTACAGCAAGTTATTCTATTGATATAGGCTACGCATATATATAGATAGATGTTATTTTATATTATAGTTAAATTATTGATTTGAAAATAAATATGTATATTTTTTTTAACATGTGTTTAAATTTAGAATATGGTTTTATAAAAATAGTTATATATATAGTTATATACAAGTTCATTTATACCAATTATCTTCATTGATTCAGTTCTGACTTGTTCCATAAATTCCTGTTCTCAGCTTTGATCGTTGAATTCGTGCCGATTTTGCCTTGCTTCGATTCGTAATTCAATTTCAGTGCCCATAGTAATGTGCGTATCCATGTCATCTTCTGTATTCTCTAGCCTCGAAAGGTGAGCAATCACTCATGATTAATGTTCTTATATTTATTAAATTTGATTTCAATTGAAACGACAATTGAAATATGCTGCTGTTAGTTATTTATATTGCTATATCTATGACATCATCTGTATCTGTTCACCTGTGACACCTGACATCATTATCTGTTATTTATATTGATATATATATATGCCATCATCTGTATCTGTTCACCTGTGACATCTGACACCCTTATCTGTTATTTATACTGATGATATATGCCTGTTACCGTTGTTATATTATTATCATATCTGTTATCACTCTGCAAGTTCCCTGTTAGTATAGAATCACTATGGGTTGAAATGATACATACCCGAACGGACTTTAGAATAGGAGAAAATCGTTATGGGTTGAAATGATAAACCCAAGCGATTTTCAAATTAAATTAAATTTGGGATTTCGGGATGAAAAGATATATACCCGAATATATTTTAAATTGCGGATTGAAATGATAAATATCTGTATCACTTGACCATAGGATAGAAAATTATATACAGACATCGTTGGTCTATATATAAATGTTTTTGAAAAACATTTCTACGGTTTTGAAAGAAATATATGGTCTTAATAAATAATGATTTTAAAGATTTATTAAAGTTGATTTAATAAGTTGATTTGAATCAATATGAAATATGTTTAAGTATTTATGTAAAATTTATATTTTAAATATAGAATTTAAAATGTTGCAGGTTGAAAGATAAATTTGAATTGATTTGGAATTCTTAATTATTTAAGAATTATACTTAAATAAGTTGATTTGAAATCTATTAAATTTGAAATTTTAAGATATGTTTTATAACTTGAATTAATTAAGAAGTGGCTTAAATGAATATTTCAAACTTATATAAATATAAATGGGATATTTTGTCTATATAAATTTGTAAATTGAAGTTGTATTTTGATGTATTGAAATGATTAATGAAATATTTCAGAAACTAAATGTAATGAAATTAAATTGGGACATAAATTGAATTATCGAATTTAGTTTTGAAATGTCGAATAATTAAAAATAAAATATATTGAAATTGAAATGGTTTATTTATGGTTCAAATAGGCATTTGAAATCGATAATTTGAAAGGGTTTATTGAGAAACTAAATTGAATTGAAATTGATGATTTGAGATTTAATTAAATTTTAATTTTGGAATTCGAGTTTATGTGAATTGATTTGTGAAATTTGAGGAAGCTATTTTTATATAAAGTATTTAAACTATATCTAAAACTATTTATATTTTACTTTATAAATTTTAATATAAATTATTTTAATATAAATCATTTTCAATATAAATTATTTTATTTTAACTTATAACTATTTTATATAAACTATTGTATTTTATAAACTATTTTTCTATATATACAAATTTTAATATCTAAACTGTTTAAGAGGAAAGTGTTAGGATTTCAAAGTGTTATGAATTTCAAGTTTTGATTTCCAAAGTGTTATGATTTTAAAAGACTTATGATTTCGAAAGCGATATAACTTTGGAAAGTGATATGATTTTCGAAATGGATTTATTTGAAGTGAAAGTGATATCGTATTGATATGGTTTTGAAATGGCAATGATATGTCGGTTTTGAAATATAACTATTTTGAAATTTTATTAAATGACCATCGGTGTAATAATACGTAGTTATTAAAGAGACCGGGATCGGATATGGACATACTCTCTGTCGATACCGAAACCACTTTAATAACTAATATAGCGGAGTGTTGATCCAGAATGAAGTGGATGGTTTGGTGAACGCGTTGACTGAAGAAAGAGAACGATTTTGGATGATCCCTGACATGACTAAAACAGGAGCCGCGCCGGGCCATTGAGGATTGCCATCTCTAGCGGACACACTTCTTCGATACCTTATCTATTACTTATGTGATTCGATTTGGGTGCACCTCTCGATTATGGGAGTGTTGTTCCGCGGTGTTGGGGTAGTAGCTGCTATGCCCAACATCAGTCCGGATCACGCAACTACTAGTATCCTAGTTGGTATTGCCTCATGTACCTTGTCATACTGATTATCCTATTCGTGACCACTATGATTTTGGTTTGTACCTTTAGTATATGGATTGCCCTCTGGTGACTTCCGGTTTTGGGGAAACTACGGTTGTAACGACCCAGAATTTTGAACAAATTAAATTAAGAATATTTAATTAATTTTAAATATTTGAACGATGATTTAATTTGAATCCCCGATATAACTCTGAATTTGGCGATTAAATTATAGAATTTAATCGATTGAATGTTGAATAGAAATTTGAATCTTCAATTTAAAGTTGAAGGAAAATATTTCGAAAGCTTGTAAAATTTATATTGATAATACTGAAGATGATTGAAGCTTCAGAATCGAATTTGAAGATGATTTGTTGAGGTTTGAAATTATATCGTTCGAATTGATATTTAAAAATAGCCGTCCGAGGCGCAGTCTCGGAATTTGACGAAACCAGTTCCATTGGGTCCGTAATATTAAATTATTGTAGGATTTCAAATTTCGTAATTATCGAAGCTGTTGTGTGACCATACGATATGCAAACGCATTGAAATAAAAAGAAATTCAATTTAAAAATTTAAATTTATATTTATTTACATCAGCACGTTCATCCCCTTAACTCACGCCTAGTATCACGCAGAAAATCACGATAATAGATCGTGTGAGCCATCCTCTTCAATTTTTAAATTCCACCCTTCCATCAGTTCAAAAGAAAAAAATCGAAATCTTCTCGTTCAAAATAAACAATGGCGACTGCATTAACTTCAAATTTCCCCAATTCAAATCGCGAATTACCAGTCAAACCGAAGCCCCTCCCTCATTCATTTTCAAAATCAAGGCAGTTCGTTCCCCTCTCCCTTTTCAACCTCATTCACGAATTCAATCCCTTCGTTCTCAATAATATCTGTCGTTGGCATGAGGTAACGCGTGCTCGCGTACACGAGTATCTGGGGGGCGACGCAGTCAAAAATCGCGAGAGCTGGAGGGATGGACATCGTGGCATCATCGCGATGGAATCTCGCGACGGCGGCAGGCAAAGTCGAGGCTGGCGTTAGCGCGTAGGAAGACCGGAGTCGCGAGGGCAGTAGGGGGTCGTTCGCGAGTTTGTTTGGTGGCGCGTTCTAATGGGGCAAAGTCGAGCACGAAATCAATGACGACGAGGCGCTATTTTCGACAAAACCCGATTGAGGAGGCACAGCGTTCGAGAATCGACAGCAGGGGTTTTCTTTGATATCGAGTGTCGCGATGTTCTCGAGCACGAGCAAGTGGCGTTCGATAGTGGGTATTCGCGATCGAGGCTGGGGTTTGGGAGTTCGAATCATCACAGTGGAAGCAGTGAGGTATAAGCGTATTTTATTCAATTCAATTTCATCTAGGCAATTTTCTAGTTATAAACAGTAAACAGAAATAAAGAGAAATACATATATGTAGTAGAGAAATTTTTTTCGGTTATTTGCTGCCCAGTTTTAAAAATTTAAAAGTTTAATGTTGTAAGTATGCATAGAAAGTTTATATAAATTAGTTTAAAAATATATATATATATATAAGAATTTCATAAAGATAAGATTTTTGGATAGCTTATTTTTACAAGCAGTTAGGAATAAATTAAATAAATACATAAGATTTGAAAACTATAAAAGTTTTTAGTTTTAAAAGAATTTGGTACAAAGGAATTTTTATATATTGAAGAAATTTATATAAGCAAAAATGTTTGAGGTATTTATGTAGATGAGATTTTGGTTAAAATAAAATTACCAAATGAAAATTTGAATTGTTCGATTTAATTCAAATATTGATAAAGTGTATAATTGTTTATACAAGGTTTAACAATCAAGAAAAACAATCTGGGAAAAAAAAGGGATTGCAAATTAAAAGCGAAGGTGAGATTTTTCTCACTCAAAATGAAAGTGGAATTTTCAGTTATTGATTGATTTGTTTGCTATTGGATGTGATATTAGATATAGTAGGATATATCTATATATATATAGCGATATATACATATTGGCATATGTATATATTGGATTGATGATTTCCCGCCTCGTATAGCGGATGAGACCCTATTGCGCCGTTAGTAAGCGGATTATTTTTATAAAACCCATATATCGCGATATTCCACCTCGAAGTGGAATTGGTATTGTGCTAACGTCTGTGGATGCAGGGAAACAGGTTGGAGGGATCCAACTGGATTCCTCACCAGTATTTATTTATAGATATTGATGTATATTCTGTTATCATATGTTGATATATGATGTTTGATGTTGTGATTGACTAATTGGTGCTGCTGCATCATCGGATTCAAGTTTTTGAAGTTTAAAAATAACGACTTTTACTTTAGAAAGGATTTTTTTAAAGTGATTTTTGAAAAATATACGTTTTATGGAATTTTTGAATTGATTTAAAAACGTTAAAATTTTAAAGTTATAAAAGTTATAATTTTTAGTGAAATATAACTAAAGTGTCGTTTTTAAAATAAAAGTCGATTTATTTATAAAATGGTTTAAGTTGGGATTTTTGAATAACCATAAACGATTTGTATAAAAAGATTTATAAAAATTGATATTTATAAATCAAATATTGGAATTATAAAATGAGTTTTTATAAGTGTTAAAAATGAAATATTATGGAATCCGTAAGTGAATGAAATTTATAGATTTATAAATTGTGAAGTTATAAAATGGATGAAACTGTAGAATGAAAGATTTATAAGAAATTAACTTATAAATTGGATTTTTGCCTTTAAATGGAATATTGATCGAATTTGTAGATAAAAGGAGATTTATTAAATCGAAGTTGTTAGAAAATAGAAGTAGAATTTATAAACGTTGTTTTATAAATTCAAAATCAATCAAATTTGAGGAATTTAATATAGAAGGTTATTAAGGGAATTTTATCCACGATTTTGGACAGTGGACAATTCTTGAAATAAAATGTGTAGAGATTATTGAAAATTGGTTAGTGAAGTATATTCACGATTTTGGACAATGAATATATTTTTAAGGAAAATGGATATGGTTTTGGGGGAAGTGATATTAAAAATGAAGTTAATTATTTTAAAAGATGTTTTAAAATGTGTTAAATATCGAAACCCTAGATTTCAACATTTATTGTTGAAATAGACGTTTTCGAGAAATAAGGAAATGGTGGACTATAACACTGTTGTTATAGTAAATGATTTCCGAAAGGAAATGTTTTATATAGTATTGGGATTTATATATCTATCTAAATTTCGAATCCCTATACTAGTGATTTTGAGTCGTCGTAACGATGTTTTACGTAACATTCGTTTTGACTCAAATAAATGTTGTTATAATAAATGATTTCCTTAAAGAATGAATTTATACTTAAATTTGATTTAAGTATATTGAATATTTTCAAATGTTGAAAATAAATAGATTTGTGAATTACTTATTATTAAATAAGTATGGAAATGTTTTCCAAAATGAAATGAAATGTTTTTGAGAATTTATCTTCTTAAAGATAAATTGAAATTGAATATTGAAAACGATTTTCAAAAGTATAAATTCAATATGGAATTTATAAAAAGAAATGGGAATTCGTTTTAAAAATAAACATTGATTTATTTTTGAAGTGTGGAAATTATATACCTAGTGAAGATATTTTTGGAAAATAAATAATTTGGAAAATTATTTGGAATCTGGTGATGTTGCGCATCTTTATTGATAGTTAAATAACCGACTATCAATAATTACCTTTAGATAGGTATTTGTTGTGAATTGGATGAATTTGAATGCCACACTTGTTTTTAAATAAACGCTCACTATTGGGGTTAGCCGGGAAAGGACCATGGGGTCGTATAACCCATTCCGAATATGTGATACGTCGTTATGAATTGCATTCGAAGACCGGTGTTGAAGACCGGATATTTTTGAAAACGGAAGGATTACCGTCGAGTTACTCTACATCGGCTGATCTCCGGTTTAGAGGTTTTATCACCCTTAGTGACGGGAAGTCCGGACGTGATTGAAAATTATCCGGAAATGCAAGGGCTTCATGAGAAGTGCCTTCGGTTATGTTCGATCCCGGAACAGACTTGTATGGATTGTATGTCTGACGTTACAATTTGAGATATAAAGCTGATTTCTTTCAAATACATTTCTGTTGGTGGCGGAGAATTTATTCTCTTAGCTTAACACCCTTCTCTGAGACGTACGAGCTCAGAGGTTATGTAGTTGAAATTTATCAGCGATATATCCCAATTTGGTAACGTGGCATACTGAGTGTTGCTGTGAAATGATCAGTGTTTGATCATTTGCGATATGATCATTTGTTTGATCTTATATCTTTGTGATCATAGGTTGATCATTTTGTTTGACCCGAAGCATGGCTTTGTAGAAAGCGTAGCTTTGTGGACGAGACTTCGTCGAGCCTCACACCCCGGAAATGGTCGAAACAGGAAGGATGCAGCAAGGTTCTAGGGAGTAGCGCCACTTAGTGTATGTCATTCCTTCTGGATAGAGGTGGTATCATGGTATGGAGCCCAGATACTTAACCTATGTGGTTGCTGCATTATTATTTTGATGTGGTTTGTTGGAAATCGGGGATCCTCGGGAAGATCGGTTACGATCGGGGGATGGCCGTGTCAGTAGTTACCTATTTTTGCAGAGGTAACCCGGCCTTGTGTTGGCAGAGATCCGGTTAGGTTCTCGGGTCGTCTATTCCAGGGACGTACCCATCGTGGATAGGAAGTTCCTTAGCCTGACCATTTGTTGGAAATCCAAAGAAACAATACGAGCCTTGTACGGTATTAGTTGTAGAACCTATCATTCACTTATGGTGGCGCCCCACTGTTTGGATGGTAGCTATAGTAGGCATACGATACTGGTCGTATGTCGGCTAAGATTAATATTATACTTTCGAAATGTTTTCTACACTATGCACTAATAATAATATCAAAAAGAATTTGATTTTGCGTAGTAAGCATCTTTGACTATCATAAGAAGAAATCTCCTCCAATTCTGCGTTTGCATTGTGTGTGTGGCGGGAGGTCTTATGGTAGTTTCATTTTCCAAAAGCATTGCGAATTTGTTTTATTTTCTTTGTGAAAAATAACTGTTTTTCGATCTCACACCAGTCACCATGACTGACTCGGAGTTTATTGTTTCCCTTCTAAAACTCTGGGTGCCCACAAATTTCCACACGGGCAGTCTAGAGTTAGATTATCAGGATATTCTGGATATTCTGGAGCTTTGGAGATAAGCTGGAGGACGAGACGTAGTATTTGTATCTGATATTATTTATTCCGCTGTGTATTCTGTATGAGGACAAGTTATATAACTGTCCATTGTTGTATATTGACTCTGATGATTGATGTATGTATAAAATGATATAGTTCTTTGTTTTAGAGATTATTCATTTATCTATTATATATTGTTCCGCTGCGATATGTGAGATTCTGATATTGTCTCTGTTTCGGATGTTGTTCTGTTGTTCTTCTCTTTTTTTCTTCTTCTGTTTTCTTCTTCTTCTGCCTTTTTCTTCTTTCTTAAACCATCACTATTGGAGTTTCCGGCACTTGATTGCTCGACAGTCGATAAAGTGAGTATCGATGTCGAATTTTCGAAAGTCAAAAATTTTGGTATGTGACAGCGGTCTTGTATATGCTCTTGGGAATAAAAATGTGTTAAGGGTGGAATGGGCCATGACTTAACGCTATTTTGATATCGTACTTTACTGATTAGACATTTTCTACTTAGCGTACACTATTACATAGTAGATAGTTTAACGGATCCTTAGAGGATGGTTATCCCAAACATCCTTTGAGTTACTCGTATTTCAGCCGTTATTTCACTTGAGTTAGATTTATTGATATAAGAATGTTAATCCTGACTCGAGTGTTTTGTGTTTTTCTTTACGCTCGGGTCAGACTGAGTGATACAGTATTTGAGACTCACCTTTGGAGTTGGAGCTTCGCTTGGAGATCCAGCTATCTATCCAGCTTTCAGTTATTCAGTTGATTCCAGTGATGTAGTCAGATCTTGTATTTGACTATTGTATTGAGATATCTATGTATTCGAGACCTCTGTTGTATCTTGTTTAACTCTGTTATATATATAGTAGCTTCATGAACTACTATTCTTTTGTTTCCGCTGCATACTATTATATTACTCTGTGTCTATGATTTGTGATTATTTTATTTACTGTATATGCTGAGTTTTGCCAATTTAAATTAACAATTCGGTATTTTGAATCATTCAAGTTCGACATGTGCGGATGCGAATGGTCCAAAATAGCGGGTTGTTAAAGTTGGTATCAGAGCTTTGGTAGCTCTAGGCAAAACTTATCATATAGGGTAAATGTATTTACAGAATCACTCTCATTCGAGTTTCAATCTCTTCCTTTTGACTCGATTCCTTTGAATTTTGGAACTTTCCCTGCGGTTCCAAAAATTCATTCGTGTCCCTCACTATTCGTCTTCTTTCAATTCTGGAGCACCCCATAATTCCATTTTGAATGATATCTATATTAGATCGGCGGTCTCGCCAATCTTCGAATGATTTGTATAGGGGTGAAACTCCTTTACAATAGGCATTGATTTACCGGAGATTTCTGTATCCTCGGTTTACGATGCTATCTATCTCCTGCTATACCTGAATTTTATTTCTTGAGATCGAATGTCGATTTACCTCGGAATTCTACAACGATCTTATTCTTGAAGTCACGGTCGACCCGGGTAAGGTTGCCCATGATTTATATAAACTTATCAATCTTCCTACTTTGCTATTAATCATCATATCTTGTTTCGAACTTACCTTCGAATCAAATTTCTCTTTGATTTAAGTCCATCAAATTTTGAAATCCTATCCTTATTTTGAAAATTCATTCCTGTATCGTCGAGCAAAGAAATGTATTTGTAAACTAATATATATAAATGCTTTAAATATATGCTGTGTTGTTTGAGTTGTTGAGGTTGATTTGGGTTTCCGATCGATTCGTCTGATCAACGCTATCGATAGGATTTCCAAAACACTTGAACATAGCAAGCTGACACAATGTTGCTTTCAAATTTGGAAAATAAAATAAAGTTTGTATGATTTTACTATATATATAAGTATGAAATTTTCTTTAACCAAACTGTAATAAATTAATTGTTGGAGTGATAATATTTGATTATCATTTATTGTTTTGTAAACAAATGACTATTGCAATATAAATAATTGGAGTTATAAACTAGGCTATAATGCAAATTTGAAATCTGAAATGTATTTAAATCAAGAATTTGAGAATTTAAATTTTTGGGTGATTTCAATTTGGTTTTTAAGTTTTAAGTGTATAGTATTTAAAATATTTTCAAATAGAAATCGTTTTCAAAGAATTTTAAAATGTTGAAATCAGTGCTCTTCTCTTTGTCGCTGGAAAATAATTTCGGTGATGGCGGCCACATCATCGACATTCATTTTCGAGTTTCGAAGTGGAGAAACTATTATGTAGCTTTGCTATGTTTTTTTTTGAGAAAAAAAAATATTTTGATTTGAATTTCTTCAGTATATTTTGATTTACATATATATAGGTATCTTATTTTAAAATTTAATTTGATTTGATATAAATATATTATATATATCTCTAAATTGTTTAAAGTTAATCGGAAATCTAATTCTTAAATTTTGTTAAAGGATGATTTTAATTATAAATAAAACCAAAATTTGGAATAAATATTTAAACTTGAATAATTGAATTGGGAAAATTTTATTTGTATATTGTTCAACTGCATTCTAATACAACTTACCTAAATCATACAGAAGTTGAATATGTAATTGGATAATATATAAGATAAATTGAATTTATAAATAAAATTTGAGTGTTTATAATAAATGTTATACACTAAATTTTGATTATAAAGATGTTAATAGAGTTAGATAGGATAATAAGTAAACTCAGTTAATAATGAAATAAATTTGTTTTGAAAGAATTAATAAATTTGTTTTGAAAGAATTAATAAATTGAAATTTGATCAACATATGAAAATACCTTGAATTTAAAAGAAATTAATAGATGTAAATTAATTTAAATCGAAACTTTTATGTTTTAAATTAATTTATATGGGTTAAATATATGTGAGTAGATATATTAAGTAGAATAAATTTAATAGTAATTTGGAATAAAGAAGAATTTAAAATTGTTGAAGAAAATATGATTATAATAAAAGACTATTCAAATTTATGGTTTTAGAAATTGCAAATTTAAGAAAATGGGATAATAAGATAATGAATTTAGAAATAGTTGAGATTGATTTTAGTGAAATCAAATGGATTCAATCAATTATTGAATATCAATTAATTTGAATTTAAATTTATATGGTTTAAATTAATTGTTATTTTGTATTTCAAATCTGTTTTTCTTTCTGGTTGTTTCTATTCTCCTACCTCGTTCCTTTTCGGGGACGAAAAGTTTTGAGTGGGGGAGAGTGTAACGACCCGTAAATTTCAACTGTTTTAATAACGTAATTAGTTGAAATTTTGTGAAATTTTAAACGATAAAATTTTGAAATATAAATTTGATATTTGGAATGCGTTTAGTTAAACATAGCAACTGGTAAATTTTCGTTCAAAAATATGAAAGTTTATTTCGCGCGTAAATTTACTTCAATTTAATCAGTTAAAAAGCGATGAAAATAAAATGTTTCCGAAACCTAAATATTTTTACATAGAAAAATTCTAAATCATCTTCTGAGCAAGATTTCAGTTTGTCATTTTTCCAAATTCAGACATCTTTGGCTCCGTCGATCTTATTTTTCAGCGTTTTTCTTGCATTTTCCGCTATTAGAAAATTCGAATTTTTATAATTCGATCGTGCCACGGATAATTTTATACCGTTTTGGTCGTCTCGTCATGCTAATCATCATGGTATATTTATTTCTATATTTTGAAATTTGGTACGCGACGAAGACAATAAACTATTCGTTGTAATGCTACCAAAATTTTGACTTTATATTTTACCTTACGTTTAAAATCTTATACGTGATGCTCAAACAATAATAAATGGCCTCAATGAGTCAGCTGAATTTTTGCGGTACCATTGCCACTACAGTAAACCCCTATATAATTCAAACTGATTTCTATTCCTATCCTACCGTTTCCTCTTCTATAAAGTAATACATTGGTAATGTAAAAAGTAATATATCACGAGCAGGCTCCAGTTTTCTTTTTCTAGATCTGAAACTTTGGATCATTATTATTTTCTCCCTGTAGCTCACCCTTACCAAAGCTTCATTTTTCTTTTCTGCCTGTTCAACTTTTGCTTTCTTCCTTTTTACTTCAGCCTCATCAAACCCGACCTCCACCTGTGCTACCTTCCCATTCTTCAATCCCAAACCTCGGCTGTGACGCCCCACCTCTATACCCACGCTAGCCAAGAACACTACGATGTAGTGCTGTCAACTAGCACGAAGAATAAGGCTGTTGAGGAGCGACCATCTATGTAATTGCTTTGTGCGAGCACCGATATGTCAGATAGAATAACATGCATTTTTATTACAGGAGGAAATCCGACATACCGATACAAACTCAAAGCTACTACACAGTGGCTATAATAGTTTAGGACAATAGATATAAAAATAACACAGATAACATAAATGCGGAATACAGATGGAACGAAAAGTCTCATATATATAATAACTGATATCAGTTACAATACATTTGACACAATACCAATGATACAACTACAACTGTCGACTCAAGAAGTTATATATACAAGTACATTATCGACTAATATACATGAATACATTATCATCTTAAAACAGACACACTGACTACTACAACAAGACGAAGACCACTTCAAATGATATAAAAAGTCTTCATAGCTCTAGCAGCAACCCAAAGCTAAAAATCTATAACCTGTAAATACTCGGTCTGACCCGAGTATTACATTCAAAAGAAAATAATACCCGGATCAGTCTAATTCAAACTCAGTTATTAGCGCATAGAAGCAATAATAATCAATCTCAATATAGATGACAGTCACAGAAATCTCGTATATCAAACTCTCGATACGAGAATTGGATAACGGCAGATATAACACTAAGCAGTGTAAATCAACAAATCAGAAATCTCAAAAAGATCAATCAAATCAAATTTCTATGTGGCTGCAGTACACGCACGCGTGCACTGCCTCGCCACACAGTACGTGAAAACATCACGACGGTGAAAAATAACAGCAATCAAAACTGTAGAAGTTAACATAAATAAACTTACAGGGTCAAACCCAGGTCTTTGAGACCGGATTCAACTCGCTGTAAAATTTCACAAATCAACTTGAAACAATCAAGAACCAACAAACTAAACTCAACCAACTCAAGCGAAAAGGAAGCGGTGAACAAGTTCACGCTTCAGATCAAAACTGTGATATCGAACAAGCCATGACCGTAGTCAATAGCCAAAACAACTCGAACAAGCCTGGTCAAGAAACCAGACTCAGGATCACCAGAAAGAAACATGCATGGTGACTCAAATCAATGCATATCAATTATCGAAAAGAGCAGGCTTCACAGTACTAATACAAGTGAAGTGTTCAACCAACGTGGACAATGCAAGTGCAGGCTATATGTAGCACCGAGTGCAAAGGGGAAAATCAGTGCATAAAGATTTCACTGTGCTATCCAGCGAATATAAAATATGTACACAATTGAATGTACATAACAGACTGCCCAAGACAAAATGGATCAGAGGGGTGACGGTGAAACTGGACATTATACTAAAGGTAAGGTAGCACAGCAAGACCCAGCAAACAACCGAACACAGGCCAGTTACAACTAATCAATGCCAACAATAACTAGAAGTGTGGATACCAAGTGATACAAATGAAGTGCATAAGCACAACCGGGTCCAAACAGTAATTACATAAGGAGATAGACCAGATCAGTACATATGCAATATGGATATGTAAGCCTACACTTTTAACATGTACAGCTTCAATGAAATGATCTAAAACAACTAAGGAAGTTCTCTAAGTCAATGGTAATACACTGAGATGCAGACTAGTCTGGAAATCACTCAGAAATGAACACAAAAATAGTCAGACTCGAGGACACAATGTCTACAGTCATAAGTGATACTAAGTGCAACAAGCAGTAGCATGCAAGAGCAGACCACCAAGGCAAAGCCTTAACATCAGATCTGAAACAAAGTTAGTGAATGAACATAGATAAACCAAGCAGTGACAGTGCCAGAATCACAGAGTCAAATTCAAATCCAGGCAATACTAAGTTCGAACAAAGGCTAAGTCAATTAAAGTATATTCAGTTCAAAATCAATGTTGAAGCTACAAAGAAAAGGGTCAATTTCAGGTATCAAAGCAGCTGATCAAACATGTATACGTGAATGGCAAAAGAATTACACAATGAAGCATGAATGCTACAGGGAACAAGATGAAGACTACACAAATAAGCTCAGCTAACACATCAAACCAAGGTCAAACCCAAGTCTCAAAATAGGTTCAACTCAAGGCCAATGAACATCAAAAGTTCAACCGGAATGGTATCAAATTCAATACAACATGGTACAACAGCAAAACGGGGTAGTTCAGGTATCACCGTTGAGAATAAGGCACGGTACCAAAACAAAAGGCAAAGGCCCAAAACGTTGGAACGGTCAGAACCACTATCAAAACAATGGTGACCACTAACTATAATACAAAGTCATGAAATTTCCTTCACACAATCAAGTGACAGAAGTTAGTGGGTGTCACGAGATAAAGCAATGGACAATGTAATTCGACAGTAAGCCATAAAACCGAGACAACTCACGAAATCCTTCAAAGCCAAGGAAAACAACGGCCATACCAAAAATCGAAGAAATCATTGATCATTTCAAAAATTCAAAACGAAGATCGCGTGGCAGAGCAAAAACAACAACATTGAACGAAATCGAACAAGTCGAGAAACCTGAACCATCACAATTCAAAAACCATATACGAATGAAAACGAGGGGTTCAAACCCAAATTAAGCGAACCATCAATTACTGAATCACTTAAATCCCAAGTCACGAAAATCGAACACACGAACGAAGTCAAGATAATCACGTAACAGTTCGAATTAGATGTGAGTTTAACTCACCTTGTTTGAAGCGGAGACGAACTCGAGAGAAGGAGTCGCAAGCACCAACATCACATACGGCATAGATCCATCGGGTTCAAGTAAGCCAAAATCAGCAAAGCAAAAGGAGCAAAGTACATGCCGAAATCACAGAGGAACTCGATCCAAATTGAAGAGCCGTGAGCAAATCAGAGAATATTGAAGTCTACTATCGAGCGGCGCTTCAATTTGTACAAGCCTCAATTCCAGATTCGAAGGCAACAGAGGAACGAAAGCCTTAGCAAGCATCGAAAGAACGAGCGAGGCCAAGCCCTAAAATTTCTCAGATCGAAGAAAAATAATCACCGCCATTATCTTTTCAGAGCAAAAAGGAACGAGTTAGAGAACAAAAGAAATAGGGCCGGCTGGTCTAGATGATTATCACGGCAACCATGAGTATGGGCCACAATAGTTCTCTTTAAAGCCCGTTTCCATAATACGAAATTTTATTAAAAGAATTTCTACTCGATATAAAAACTCTACCAACCATTTTATAAAAGAACTTCAAATTGATTTTTGATTTCAATAAAAATTTACGAACGATTTAATCACCTAATGGCGATAATTAAATGCTACGAATTTGCGGGTTGTTACAGACTCCCCTCCTTAAAGAAATTGCGTCCTCGCAATCATAAAGAATAAATGGACAAAAGGTAACAACCATAAGAACAAGGCAATGTCGAATGCATAAGCAAAGCAAAGGTCAATAGGGAAGTATCGGATAAAAATCAAAAGGTTCGATTGCTTAAAATCAAAAGAATCAACATCGAGGGGATCAAGGAATCAAAATCAGACGACTATCAAAAGCAAGAATCAATCAAGTTCTAGCAATTGAAAGAAAAGGAATCAGAGCAGAAATCACGTACTGCACGAATTGAATGTGAGTAAATCAAATTACTCACCTGAATCGACAGAGAAAAAGACGAAGCTCAAATCTCAAAATCGCAAATATTCAATCATCAAAAATGATAATCGAATTTCACGAATATCTAATTATCAAAAACGATAATCAGAAACATAAACATTCGATTAATCAAATCGAAAAATATTTAATTATCTCAGACTATAATTAAATTGGAAAATATTTAATTATCACAAATGATAATCAAATTTCACAAATATCTGATTATCAAAAACGATAATCAGAAACACAAATATTCGATTAATCAAATCGAAAAATATTTAATTATCTCAGACGATAATTAAATTGGAAAATATTTAATTATCACAAAGGATAATCAAATTTCACAAATATCTGATTATCAAAAACGATAATCAGAAATCACAAATATTCGATTATCAAATCGAAAAATATTTGATTATCTCAAACGATAATCCAATTCCACAAATATCTGATTATCAAAAACGATAATCAGAAAATCAGAAATATCCGATTATCAAAAACGATAATCAGAAACACAAACATCTGATTATCAAAATGATAATCAGAAGTCATAAATATTCAATTAACGAGTCCGGAATTAATCGAAGTAGTAAAAGTATGGTTCCATACTCCTTACTTTTGCTAAATCGTTTAAATCTCTTTATCGTTTCCTTGAAAGTGCAGAATTGTGTGTTTTTTTTTTAAAATAACATTTCACATTCTCAAACGGACAAGTCCGGGATTAAGCGAATCAGTAAAAGAAAGGGGTCATAGTCCTCGATTTTTCTGAAACGTTTAAATCGCTTCCTCGTTCTTTTGAAAATGTAAACTGTAAAAAATTTTGAAAACAATTTTTATTTATATTTTTGAAACAACTTTTAAAAATAATGAATTTTGAAAACACGTGATTAAATTAGCAATATCAGTATTGCGGGAGAACCGCTTGTAAATCCATTTCAAAATTGACGGTTACTGAAGTTAACACGTCAAAATTTCATCAAAATAACTGGCATCAAAGTATAATACCAATGAATTTTCATTCATAAGAAAATGTCACAAGAATCTTCTCAAAGATAGAAAGGGATATCATACCCTAAACTTGTATTCATAACAAGTCAATAACACATGAATTCACCAATGCACAAAAATTGATAAACATATCAATAGAAATCACGAAAATTGGTGAAGCATAAAATTTCAGAAATCATCACAAGAAATTCAGAAATCACAAGTTCTAGAAATCTACACACGAAATCCAGAAAACACAAATTCTAGAAATCTACACACGAAATCCAGAAAACACAAATTCTAGAAATCTACACACGAAATCCAGAAATCACAAATTCTAGAAATCTACACACGAAATCCAGAAAACACAAATTCTAGAAATCTACACACGAAATCCAGAAAACACAAATTCTAGAAATCTACACACGAAATCCAGAAAACACAAAGAAGGGGAAGTCCGAGCACACGGACGAGAAACTATCCATTTAATTTTTCCGAACACACGGATGGGAAGCTATTCATTTAATTTTTCCGAACACACGGATGGAAAGCTATTCATTTAATTTTTCCGAACACACGGATGGAAAGCTATCCATTTAATTTTCCGAACACACGGATGGAAAGCTATCCATTTAATTTTCCGAACACACGGATGGAAAGCTATCCATTTAATTTTCCGAACACACGGATGGAAAGCTATCCATTTAATTTTCCGAACACACGGACGGCCCGAAGGCAAGTCCGACACACGGACGAAGAGACATCGCACAATCGCTAGTCTAAATCACAAAAATGATCGTCATGATCATAAGGAAGTGTCAATCACACCAAGCTAGTGAATATATGAGTTTAGCTTCATGTCCCATAACCACTTGCTTAACTTAAATATTTACGAACAAGCTGTAAATCTTCACTAGGAAATTGTCACAAAAAGGGTTCAATCGAACAAGTCCAAGAGCTAACCGACGAAGTAAACGCAAGCGTTTCATACCACTTGTTTTACTAGGCCGTTTAATTCAATTTCTCATACGAGTGAAATAGAGGCTTGTATATACTAATAGATTGGAAAAACGGTTCAAGAAAAAGAACTTTGTAGTAAAATAGTTTTGAAATCGTTTGGAAAAAGGGATTTTAATATTTACTACTAGTATAGAAAACCTTTATATTTTTAAAGTGACAAATCACAAAAAAATGATTGTAGAAACAATCAATCACAAGAATTCACATACGAAGATGTGAATGGAATCCAGAGAAATCGATACTGAATCCATCAGAAAGTATGTTCACAAAAATCCCGAAGAAAATGTCATCAAAGTTGCTAATAAATGATAGCAACAAATCAGGGAAATGATCAAGAATCGATTAAATTAGGAAACCAAGTCAGTTCACCAAAATTTCACATTCGAAGACGTGAATAAAATCCAAAGAATTCGATTCCAAATTCATCAAAGTAGGAATACCCAAAAATTCCAGAAATAGAAGTTATCAAAATCGACAAAGGTGATAACAACTAATTAGAAAAGAAGAATCGATTATCGACTGGAAAAACAAAGCAAAACGAGCAGAAATGCATAAATGACTTCAACAAAAGTAAGAATCAAGTCAATGTTGAAGCCAACAATTAATAGCCGTAGTCGAGTACAAAATGATTCAATCATCATTATCAAAGAAACCAACGGCAAACAAAATCAGAGTCTTGAAAATCAAGAAATTAGCAATTCCTCAAAAACAAAGTGACCGAAGTCGAATGGAATTCAAGATGAGGAAAACACAAAATATCAAGTTCAAAATCGCTGAGACTCAAACTAGATGTGAATGAGAAATCAAAATCACTCAATTTGCAACTGGTCCAGCTATTTTTCATCACAGTGTAACAGGTACACAATGACACTCATAGCATAGAACAAAAATGGAACAAAGTCCAAAAGTCAAAATGGCTTTAATTTGCCAAATTAAAACAAAATCAACATCGGCTAAATCAATTCAAAGCCGAAAACACAAGAATAAGCGTTAGGAATTCATACCTAACAGTCAGAAATAGTCATATGTAAAGATGAGAGATAAAGCATCGACAAATAGTTGTAACACATGTTCCATCTAAGTTATGTTTTATAATTGTCCTAAACCCCAGGCTCTGATACCAAGCTGTGACGCCCCACCTCTATACCCACGCTAGCCAAGAACACTACGATGTAGTGCTGTCAACTAGCACGAAGAATAAGGCTGTTGAGGAGCGACCATCTATGTAATTGCTTTGTGCGAGCACCGATATGTCAGATAGAATAACATGCATTTTTATTACAGGAGGAAATCCGACATACCGATACAAACTCAAAGCTACTACACAGTGGCTATAATAGTTTAGGACAATAGATATAAAAATAACACAGATAACATAAATGCGGAATACAGATGGAACGAAAAGTCTCATATATATAATAACTGATATCAGTTACAATACATTTGACACAATACCAATGATACAACTACAACTGTCGACTCAAGAAGTTATATATACAAGTACATTATCGACTAATATACATGAATACATTATCATCTTAAAACAGACACACTGACTACTACAACAAGACGAAGACCACTTCAAATGATATAAAAAGTCTTCATAGCTCTAGCAGCAACCCAAAGCTAAAAATCTATAACCTGTAAATACTCGGTCTGACCCGAGTATTACATTCAAAAGAAAATAATACCCGGATCAGTCTAATTCAAACTCAGTTATTAGCGCATAGAAGCAATAATAATCAATCTCAATATAGATGACAGTCACAGAAATCTCGTATATCCAACTCTCGATACGAGAATTGGATAACGGCAGATATAACACTAAGCAGTGTAAATCAACAAATCAGAAATCTCAAAAAGATCAATCAAATCAAATTTCTATGTGGCTGCAGTACACGCACGCGTGCACTGCCTCGCCACACAGTACGTGAAAACATCACGACGGTGAAAAATAACAGCAATCAAAACTGTAGAAGTTAACATAAATAAACTTACAGGGTCAAACCCAGGTCTTTGAGACCGGATTCAACTCGCTGTAAAATTTCACAAATCAACTTGAAACAATCAAGAACCAACAAACCAAACTCAACCAACTCAAGCGAAAAGGAAGCGGTGAACAAGTTCACGCTTCAGATCAAAACTGTGATATCGAACAAGCCATGACCGTAGTCAATAGCCAAAACAACTCGAACAAGCCTGGTCAAGAAACCAGACTCAGGATCACCAGAAAGAAACATGCATGGTGACTCAAATCAATGCATATCAATTATCGAAAAGAGCAGGCTTCACAGTACTAATACAAGTGAAGTGTTCAACCAACGTGGACAATGCAAGTGCAGGCTATATGTAGCACCGAGTGCAAAGGGGAAAATCAGTGCATAAAGATTTCACTGTGCTATCCAGCGAATATAAAATATGTACACAATTGAATGTACATAACAGACTGCCCAAGACAAAATGGATCAGAGGGGTGACGGTGAAACTGGACATTATACTAAAGGTAAGGTAGCACAGCAAGACCCAGCAAACAACCGAACACAGGCCAGTTACAACTAATCAATGCCAACAATAACTAGAAGTGTGGATACCAAGTGATACAAATGAAGTGCATAAGCACAACCGGGTCCAAACAGTAATTACATAAGGAGATAGACCAGATCAGTACATATGCAATATGGATATGTAAGCCTACACTTTTAACATGTACAGCTTCAATGAAATGATCTAAAACAACTAAGGAAGTTCTCTAAGTCAATGGTAATACACTGAGATGCAGACTAGTCTGGAAATCACTCAGAAATGGACACAAAAATAGTCAGACTCGAGGACACAATGTCTACAGTCATAAGTGATACTAAGTGCAACAAGCAGTAGCATGCAAGAGCAGACCACCAAGGCAAAGCCTTAACATCAGATCTGAAACAAAGTTAGTGAATGAACATAGATAAACCAAGCAGTGACAGTGCCAGAATCACAGAGTCAAATTCAAATCCAGGCAATACTAAGTTCGAACAAAGGCTAAGTCAATTAAAGTATATTCAGTTCAAAATCAATGTTGAAGCTACAAAGAAAAGGGTCAATTTCAGGTATCAAAGTAGCTGATCAAACATGTATACGTGAATGGCAAAAGAATTACACAATGAAGCATGAATGCTACAGGGAACAAGATGAAGACTACACAAATAAGCTCAGCTAACACATCAAACCAAGGTCAAACCCAAGTCTCAAAATAGGTTCAACTCAAGGCCAATGAACATCAAAAGTTCAACCGGAATGGTATCAAATTCAATACAACATGGTACAACAGTAAAACGGGGTAGTTCAGGTATCACCGTTGAGAATAAGGCACGGTACCAAAACAAAAGGCAAAGGCCCAAAACGTTGGAACGGTCAGAACCACTATCAAAACAATGGTGACCACTAACTATAATACAAAGTCATGAAATTTCCTTCACACAATCAAGTGACAGAAGTTAGTGGGTGTCACGAGATAAAGCAATGGACAATGTAATTCGACAGTAAGCCATAAAACCGAGACAACTCACGAAATCCTTCAAAGCCAAGGAAAACAACGTCCATACCAAAAATCGAAGAAATCATTGATCATTTCAAAAATTCAAAACGAAGATCGCGTGGCAGAGCAAAAACAACAACATTGAACGAAATCGAACAAGTCGAGAAACCTGAACCATCACAATTCAAAAACCATATACGAATGAAAACGAGGGGTTCAAACCCAAATTAAGCGAACCATCAATTACTGAATCACTTAAATCCCAAGTCACGAAAATCGAACACACGAACGAAGTCAAGATAATCACGTAACAGTTCGAATTAGATGTGAGTTTAACTCACCTTGTTTGAAGCGGAGACGAACTCGAGAGAAGGAGTCGCAAGCACCAACATCACATACGGCATAGATCCATCGGGTTCAAGTAAGCCAAAATCAGCAAAGCAAAAGGAGCAAAGTACATGCCGAAATCACAGAGGAACTCGATCCAAATTGAAGAGCCGTGAGCAAATCAGAGAATATTGAAGTCTACTATCGAGCGGCGCTTCAATTTGTACAAGCCTCAATTCCAGATTCGAAGGCAACAGAGGAACGAAAGCCTTAGCAAGCATCGAAAGAACGAGCGAGGCCAAGCCCTAAAATTTCTCAGATCGAAGAAAAATAATCACCGCCATTATCTTTTCAGAGCAAAAAGGAACGAGTTAGAGAACAAAAGAAATAGGGCCGGCTGGTCTAGATGATTATCACGGCAACCATGAGTATGGGCCACAATAGTTCTCTTTAAAGCCCGTTTCCATAATACGAAATTTTATTAAAAGAATTTCTACTCGATATAAAAACTCTACCAACCATTTTATAAAAGAACTTCAAATTGATTTTTGATTTCAATAAAAATTTACGAACGATTTAATCACCTAATGGCGATAATTAAATGCTACGAATTTGCGGGTTGTTACATCGGCCTTCCCACCCTCATCAACGCATGACAATCTCGCCCACCAATAGCACAGCTTCACCCTCTCATCTCTCCACGTCAGCACGATTAGTTGCCGTTCCTACCTTTACAATCCCTCCACCATGAACGGAGCCCACCCACAAGCACCTTCCCCCATCGGCCTTCGATCTGCCCCTGGCCACGTTCGCCTCTGGCTTGCACCCTCCGCCTCTCTCTGTGCCGCTAACCCAGTCTTGCTCTGGCCGATCCTCTTCTTTCCTCAACCGGTTATCTAAGTATATGTAAGTGTTTTCTATATATACTATTTTATAAAAGAATTTATTTTTTTTTTTTGTATGAAACTTAGTTGCAGTATATATATGTTGCTTTTATTTGTTATAAATGTTATAAGATCTAGCCTAAAGTTATCATATATTAGTTATAACATGCATGTATTTTCTAGTTGGTAGGTAATTGTATATTAGCCTACTATAATATAGGCGTTGTTAAACCTTCTCAGCAATATAGTTTGTTTGTTTATATATTAAGTTGTTTGATTGTGAGATGTATACAGGTTTATATATAAGTCTAGAATTTGTTGTGTATGTAGATGTACTGACTTTAAGGAATATATATATATATAAACTATGTATTTTTTTATGTGTTTAAAATCTTACAAAGTTATATATTTTATTTATAAGTTCAAACAGTTTTATATTACAAAGCTTATTTTAGTTTGGTCGAAGATTTGTTGTTATTATATTTATATAAGTAAGGTTTTATAAAGTTATATATTTGTTAAACTGTATATTATAAGGCTATGTTATAGTTCGTTTTATGATTAGTTATATATAATTTAATTTATATGTTAGTTGTTAGCATGTTTGGTAAACCATTTTAGTGTTCATATATTAATAACAGTTGAGTTATATAGGTTTGTATTTTGCATTATGTATATAATTGTACTGTCATGGTTAAATATATATAAGTTAAGTGAAATTTAGTTTATGTGAACTACAAACTGTGTTGTATATTTTACATATATTAACGTGCGTGTATAATTGTTTGCTTCTATATTGTATATATATGATAATAAGTTATGGAAGTTGTTTAAATATATTAGTTTATATGTATTTGGGTTGGTTGGGATTTTTTTTAAGGTACATAGTTATGTTTAAAAATGTTATATAGGAAGATGCGTGTATACTTTGCCTTTTAGGAATAGTACAGTAAGTTATTCTATTGATATAGGCTACGCATATATATAGATAGATGTTATTTTATATTAAAGTTAAATTATTGATTTGAAAATAAATATGTATATTTTTTTTAACATGTGTTTAAATTTAGAATATGGTTTTATAAAAATAGTTATATATATAGTTATATACAAGTTCATTTATACCAATTATCTTCATTGATTCAGTTCTGACTTGTTCCATAAATTCCTGTTCTCAGCTTTGATCGTTGAATTCGTGCCGATTTTGCCTTGCTTCGATTCGTAATTCAATTTCAGTGCCCATAGTAATGTGCGTATCCATGTCATCTTCTGTATTCTCTAGCCTCGAAAGGTGAGCAATCACTCACGATTAATGTTCTTATATTTATTAAATTTGATTTCAATTGAAACGACAATTGAAATATGCTGCTGTTAGTTATTTATATTGCTATATCTATGACATCATCTGTATCTGTTCACCTGTGACACCTGACATCATTATCTGTTATTTATATTGATATATATATATATGCCATCATCTGTATCTGTTCACCTGTGACATCTAACACCCTTATCTGTTATTTATACTGATGATATATGCCTGTTACCATTGTTATATTATTATCATATCTGTTATCACTCTGCAAGTTCCCTGTTAGTATAGAATCACTATGGGTTGAAATGATACATACCCGAACGGACTTTAGAATAGGAGAAAATTGTTATGGGTTGAAATGATAAACCCAAGCGATTTTCAAATTAAATTAAATTTGGGATTTCGGGTTGAAAAGATATATACCCGAATATATTTTAAATTGCGGATTGAAATGATAAATATCCGTATCACTTGACCATAGGATAGAAAATTATATACAGACACCGTTGGTCTATATATAAATGTTTTTGAAAAACATTTCTACGGTTTTGAAAGAAATATATGGTCTTAATAAATAATGATTTTAAAGATTTATTAAAGTTGATTTAATAAGTTGATTTGAATCAATATGAAATATGTTTAAGTATTTATGTAAAATTTATATTTTTAAATATAGAATTTAAAATGTTGCAGGTTGAAAGATAAATTTGAATTGATTTGGAATTCTTAATTATTTAAGAATTATACTTAAATAAGTTGATTTGAAATCTATTAAATTTGAAATTTTAAGATATGTTTTATAACTTGAATTAATTAAGAAGTGGCTTAAATGAATATTTCAAACTTATTTAAATATAAATGGGATATTTTGTCTATATAAATTTGTAAATTGAAGTTGTATTTTGATGTATTGAAATGATTAAAGAAATATTTCAGAAACTAAATGTAATGAAATTAAATTGGGACATAAATTGAATTATCGAATTTAGTTTTGAAATGTCGAATAATTAAAAATAAAATATATTGAAATTGAAATGGTTTATTTATGGTTCAAATAGGCATTTGAAATCGATAATTTGAAAGGGTTTATTGAGAAACTAAATTGAATTGAAATTGATGATTTGAGATTTAATTAAATTTTAATTTTGGAATTCGAGTTTATGTGAATTGATTTGTGAAATTTGAGGAAGCTATTTTTATATAAAGTATTTAAACTATATCTAAAACTATTTATATTTTACTTTATAAATTTTAATATAAATTATTTTAATATAAATCATTTTCAATATAAATTATTTTATTTTAACTTATAACTATTTTATATAAACTATTTTATTTTATAAACTATTTTTCTATATATACAAATTTTAATATCTAAACTGTTTAAGAGGAAAGTGTTAGGATTTCAAAGTGTTATGAATTTCAAGTTTTGATTTCCAAAGTGTTATGATTTTAAATGACTTATGATTTCGAAAGCGATATAACTTTGGAAAGTGATATGATTTTCGAAATGGATTTATTTGAAGTGAAAGTGATATCGTATTGATATGGTTTTGAAATGGCAATGATATGTCGGTTTTGAAATATAACTATTTTGAAATTTTATTAAATGACCATCGGTGTAATAATACGTAGTTATTAAAGAGACCGGGATCGGATATGGACATACTCTCTGTCGATACCGAAACCACTTTAATAACTAATATACGCGGAGTGTTGATCCAGAATGAAGTGGATGGTTTGGTGAACGCGTTGACTGAAGAAAGAGAACGATTTTGGATGACCCCTGACATGACTAAAACAGGAGCTGCGCCGGGCCATTGAGGATCGCCATCTCTAGCGGACACACTTCTTCGATACCTTATCCATTACTTATGTGATTCGATTTGGGTGCACTCCTCGATTATGGGAGTGTTGTTCCGCGGTGTTGGGGTAGTAGCTGCTATGCCCAACATCAGTCCGGATCACGCAACTACTAGTATCCTAGTTGGTATTGCCTCATGTACCTTGTCATACTGATTATCCTATTCGCGACCACTACGATTTTGGTTTGTACCTTTAGTATATGGATTGCCCTCTGGTGACTTCCGGTTTTGGGGAAACTACGGTCTTGTATATGCTCTTGGGAATAAAAATGTGTTAAGGGTGGAATGGGCCATGACTTAACGCTATTTTGATATCGTACTTTACTGATTAGACATTTTCTACTTAGCGTACACTATTACATAGTAGATAGTTTAACGGATCCTTAGAGGATGGTTATCCCAAACATCCTTTGAGTTACTCGTATTTCAGCCGTTATTTCACTTGAGTTAGATTTATTGATATAAGAATGTTAATCCTGACTCGAGTGTTTTGTGTTTTTCTTTACGCTCGGGTCAGACTGAGTGATACAGTATTTGAGACTCACCTTTGGAGTTGGAGCTTCGCTTGGAGATCCAGCTATCTATCCAGCTTTCAGTTATTCAGTTGATTCCAGTGATGTATTCAGATCTTGTATTTGACTATTGTATTGAGATATCTATGTATTCGAGACCTCTGTTGTATCTTGTTTAACTCTGTTATATATATAGTAGCTTCATGAACTACTATTCTTTTGTTTCCGCTGCAACTATTATATTACTCTGTGTCTGTGATTTATGATTATTTTATTTACTGTATATGCTGAGTTTTGCCAATTTAAATTAACAATTCGGTATTTTGAATCATTCAAGTTCGACATGTGCGGATGCGAATGGTCCAAAATATCGGGTTGTTAAACATCAAATCTCATACTGGAATTTTAAATACATACCTTTGTCGAGCAAATTAATTTTATCTTCAAAATCCAAAATCCATTTTCCTTAGCCTTTACAATCCCTGTATATTTTATTGAACAATAATGTCCAAATTCACTTATTGGATTTCCCAATACCAAATTACTTAAGAATTTCATTCATTCATTTCTTAAGTTCAATATAAGTGTTTACATACTTCTTATATTCATTTTTACTTCACAAACAAAGTTATATACTCATTTCCATTTAACTTTGCATTTTTGATTCCATTTGAATTTAATTGACAATTTCGATTCTATTTGGAATTCATTTCAAATCTCAATACTTATATTTCCAAATTTTCCATTCAGATTTTCATTTCGAATTTTACTTGAATTCGATTCATTTTCTATTTCTGAATATTGAGTTTCATTTACCTTTATCTCAAATTCAATTTTGAAATCACTTGTCATTAAGTGAAAATTTTTAAAAATTCCAAATTTTTTCTAACTCCCAAAATTTTCGGAAAATTTTGGCGGAGTCTCCTTTGTACGGAGGAGCTTTTGCAATTTGACAAAAGATATAAATATATATACATCGACCCACTCGGTCGGAAAAGCAGAAAAACAGTTCATATTTCCTATTTTTATTACGTAGGCGTACCTTTTAGCATTTTAAAGCAAAGCGGTTATTTTTAAGCATTTCGCGAAATCAAAATGCAGCTAAACGGCTTCCAAACACCTGCACTTACTCAATTTAAACACGTAAGTGACAAATATAAGAAATTCATTAACACTTCACTTATTTCAATAGCAAATACATAGATTTCGTTAGCAATACATCCAAAATCATTTCCAATAAGCAATTTATCAAGTTTCAATATAAATATTCTATGTACACATTATATTTATTTTCAATTTGCTACTTCGGTTATTATCTACTTATATTTAAACTGGATTTCCAATTCCATTCGAATTCAATTTACTTTTCATTTGTAATTATTGAATTCAATTCATTTCCAAATCATATTTACTTTGTCATTCCTTCAATTAGTTTCACTTACTAATTTTATTTCAATACTTCACTTTGTTTATCAAAAATCAAATAAAATTTCCAATATTCAGCTTGAATTCCATTTACCAACAAATTCAAAACAAAGTTCAACATTCAGTTTAAATTTTATTTACTTGCAATTCATAAGGTTTCAATACAAATCCAATCTCTTTTATCTAATTCACATTCAATTCAATGGTTTACAATGCAATTCTTTATATTCAATTCATTTTTGAACGAAATGAATTCATATCCATTTCAATTGATTTCAAAATCAATTCTATTTGCTTTCATTAACTCATATAATTTTATACGATCTCGTTTGCGTCAAACGACAATCATTTCTATTCAATTCAACGATATTCACTTAATTGAATATCCATTCTAGTTTATAACTAATTCAAATTGATACCAATTCAATTTATTTTAATTCCACTTCATTTTCAAATGATTCCATTTCAATTAAATTTACATTCCCAATTCTCATTCATTTCATTTAAAACCATTTCACAAAAATTTTCTTAAGTCGAGCATTTATTCAATATTTACTTAAACTATTTCACTTCAAATTTCAAATTCATTTTCTTTTAAACAATTTCCAATTTCAATTCTTGATTTGATTTTCATCTATCAAATCTATTCCATTCACTGATTTAATTCAATTAGTATATTCACTTATTCATTTTAAATTTAAATTTCCATATTCAGTTCATCTCGAATTCACTTAATTAATAACAAGGAAATTACAATTAATTTCTACTTACTTGAATTAATTTGCAAATTCAACCCATTTTAAATTTAGTTCGCAACTCAACTTTAATTTAACTAACTTCCAATTCATTACTTTATGAATTAACAATTTATCAAGTTAGTTTACTTGAATTTAATCCACTTTATCTTATTTATTTTTTTCCAAGTTTGGATTTTTATTCAACTTTATTCAAATCAAATTTCATTCCATTTCTTCAATTCATTTATTTACAAATGTAAACTCATTTGTTCATTCACAAATTCATTCATTTTCACTTTGAATCTCATTCCAATCAGATTTCAAATATTTTATAAGTTATCAACTTATTTACATTCCATTAATGAATTTTATTTTCAAATATTCTCTCTTGGAATTCTATTTCAATTATAAATCTCATTACAATTTATATTTACAAATTCTATTTGTATATGGATTTATTTCCTCATCTTTCAATCCATATTTATAAATTTCATTTGTTAAATGAATTTATCTTCAAATCTTTGGTTATATCATTTTATTTCTTATTTGTTTTTCATATAACAGTGATAATAATTCAATATTATCTCTTCCTAACAACCAAGCATCCATATACTATGATAATTCATAGAAAATCATTTCTTTTCTATACAAAATAGTTTTGGGCAAAATTATTTCATTTATCCTATTTAAACAATACTGTGTAAGTTTATCTTGTTTAAGAGTTTAGAAACCCCTATCGATTACAGTTAGCTAGACTGCACCGACCAGAATCTATAAACAATTAACCGATAAGTCAACACAATACAAAACAAATTTAATATTCACTAACAAATAAGCGCTCATATCTATTATTACACTCAACTCATTCTAGAGTACTACTGACTCTATCTCTAATGAGTAACACCCAATAGAGCAGGGTTGTCGCTTAACCGGATGCTCTGATACCACATGTAACGATTACTATTTTTCGACGCTCGAAAGTCGAAATTAATACGTTCAATGTATCAAATGCCGCGCAATCGAATGCCGGAAAACCCAACCATTAGGGTTAAAAGAAGAGGTAGAAGAAGATAGAAGAAAAGAACTATATCTTTAAACGACCCTGAATTTTTGACATTTGAAATATGAATATTTAATCGAGTTTAAATATTCGAATGATAATTTAATTTGAAATTCAAATATCAGAGTGAATTTGGCGATTAAATTATTAAATCTGGGTAAAAATTTGAATCTTCAGTTTAAGCTGATTAAAAATATTTTCAAGGCTTAGAAAATTTATATTGATAATTCTGAAGGTACTGGAACTTTCAGAATTGAATTTGAAACTGTTTTGTTCAGTTTTGAATTTATATCGTTTAAATTGAATTTGAAAATAGCGTTCTGAAGCACAGTCTCGGATTTCGACGAAACCAGTTCCATTGGATCCATAATATTGAATTATTACCGGGTTTCAATTTTCGTAGCGTTCAGAGTCATTATGTGAGCGTACGGTATAAAAACGCCTAGAAATAATTAATCGTTTTAATTTAAATATCGTTTATCATTTCATCTGTCAAAGATTTCTTTTCCATCAGCCGACTTACTTTTTCTCTGCTTAATCACGTTCTTTCTTTTCAACTAGAATTCTTTCTCCATCAACACGTGTAACGTTTTAAACACGCCAACATCAGATCTTGTTCCCTCTCTTCTCGTTAAAAACAGCCGAGACTTCACTTTTCTTTCTGGAGTTCAAAACAAATAATGGCCGAACAGTAAAAAAAAAATCGAACGAGAATCTCACTTCTCTTTGTTTTCCTCAGTTAAAAATGTTCATTCATTTATAAAAATAAAAGGAGGGGAAATCATCTCGTCCCGAATCAAAATGAAGTAGACAGGGCGGGAAATCGAGGTCGAGTTCGACTTCGATAGGAAGATGTCGCGCGTGCGAGATGATTTGGGGATTTGTGCGGCGCACTGGCGTGTGCTCGAAGTCGAGAAGAGGGGCGACGAACTCGAGCGTGACCGCGACTAGGCACGTGAGGGCGCGACTTGGTGGGTTGCGATGAATGGTGGTCGAGGCGGCGTGTTTGTAGAGGCGACAGTCGTGGTCAATCTGCAGTCTTTAGCTAGGGTTTTAGTTGCAAGGCATGGTCGAGATCATTATGGGTTCGAGGTAGATCGATGGTCTGGTGGTGTGGCTCTCGAGCCAGCAGAGAGGTTCGAATATTTTTTTCTTCTGTTAGTTTTGATCTAATAAAAATATATATAGGTAGGTGATAGAAAACTAGAGTATAAGGGTAAATAAAATAAAATTTATACTAAGGTAAATTTTTTTTACTGGAAATCATATTACATACTAATTTAAAAATATATGTGTTTGTGATATATATGTATAAATATAGAAATAAATTCAAGTATGAATAGATATGTATATACGGAATTTTAAAATATTTGGAAGTTATATAGAAGTAGATTTTTGGAAATCCATAATTTATTTTCAAAGTGATAAATATAAAATAAATATACATATACACATTTTAATTTACTAGTTTATTCTAAAAATAATTTATTAAGGTGATTAACTTGTTAAATTAACTTATTTAATTGTTTTAGTTACTAAAAGATTTTTTTAGGGAAATTATTAGTTTAAAATTAAAAGGCTAGTTAAGTAAATTTATTAAATGAAAATTTATTATTCGATTAGTTCCATATTAATAAATTGTATAATTGCTTATACAAGGTTTCAAACCGTGAAGAAATGATCAAAATGGAAATGGGATTGCGAAATAAAATCAAAGGTGAGATCTTCTCACTCAAAAATGAAAAGTGGATTTTTTTGCAGTTATTGATTGATTGATGTTTGGATTTGATATTAGATATAGTAGGATATATCTATATATATAGCAATATATATATTGGCATATGTATATATTGCAGTTGTTGATTTCCCGCATTATATAGTGGATGAGACCCTATTGCGCCGCATAATAGCGGATGATATTTTTAAAAATCCCATATACCGCGATATTCCACCTCGAAGTGGAATTGGTATTGTGCTAACATCTGTGGATGCAGGGAAACAGGTTGGAAGGATCCAACTGGATTCCTCAAATTGTTTGAATATTATTTCATATGTGAATGATGTGATTTATTGATAATCTGTGGATGATTTATTGATAATTGAAATTGTTGATGTCAAAAATTCAGGGACGAGATGATTTCCCCTCCTTTTATTTTTATAAATGAACGAACGTTTTTAACTGAGGAAAACAAAGAGAAGTGAGATTCTCGTTCGATTTTTTTTTTACTGTTCGGCCATTATTTGTTTTGAACTCCAGAAAGAAAAGTGAAGTCTCGGCTGTTTTTAACGAGAAGAGAGGGAACAAGATCTGATGTTGGCGTGTTTAAAACGTTACACGTGTTGATGGAGAAAGAATTCTAGTTGAAAAGAAAGAACGTGATTAAGCAGAGAAAAAGTAAGTCGGCTGATGGAAAAGAAATCTTTGACAGATGAAATGATAAACGATATTTAAATTAAAACGATTAATTATTTCTAGGCGTTTTTATACCGTACGCTCACATAATGACACTGAACGCTACGAAAATTGAAACCCGATAATAATTCAATATTACGGATCCAATGGAACTGGTTTCGTCGAAATCCAAGACTGTGCTCCGGAACGCTATTTTCAAATTCAATTTAAACGATATAAATTCAAAACTGAACAAAACAGTTTCAAATTCAATTCTGATAGTTCCAGTACCTTCAGGATTATTAATATAAATTTTCTAAGCCTTGAAAATATTTTTAATCGGCTTAAACTGAAGATTCAAATTTTTACCCAGATTTAATAATTTAATCGCCAAATTCACTCTGATATTTGAATTTCAAATTAAATTATCATTCGAATATTTAAACTCAATTAAATATTCATATTTCAAATGTCAAAAATTCAGGGTCATTACACACACCTTTTCTCACTTGATTGATTACAAAGAAGCCTATAACTCTGAATAGCACTGAGGTCTTGTTGAGATAGTGATAGAGAATCAAACCAGAAATGATCTAGTTAGATTCAATGGTGATTTCGGCAGAGTAATGGTAAGAATATATATAAAGAAATGTGGAAGAAGAAGAGGAGTGAAAACCAGAAGAATATGATATAAAATTCGTTGAAAACTTCCCCTATTTATAGAAGAACAACAGCTATGTCCATTCGTGAAAGGTTATGGCGAATAGACACTTCTTTTGAAATTCAAATTTTTGAAACCAACTGCCACTATGTCGACATGGGTATCTTAGGTATGTCGACATCCCAAAGGAAATTTTGGTGATTTGTTTTTCTTCAAAAATTTCTATCTTATATTAAAACTATTTTAAACTTTATAAATATAATTAACTATAGTTAAAATACATAAGTAAATATAGAGAATAATATATATATAATTTTACTATAATTTTATATTTAAATCTAAGTATAAATATTAAATTTATTATTAAAGATAGTTTAAAACTAAGGATAATTTGATTTTGAAAATAAAGATTATTTTGAGGCTAAAAGTATTTAAAATCAGGATAGATGTTTTTGATTCTTTTTAAAAGGAAGGTTTTGAAATCATTTTGAAAACAAGATAATTTTGTAAAATCATTTGAATAAAAGTTAGCGGATACAAAACAATGTTCCACTAGATTTTTCGTAGGTTCCATCCTACTTAGGGTTCCATCCCTTTAACGGGCTCGAAGTGGATTCCATTCCACGACTAAATTGGATTTTAAGATGCCAGTGCTTTTCTAGGAGTTTTAACAAAATTCCTAATTAAATTACTTATTCTTGAAATCTTGAACTCTTGATAATCTTGATATTCTTGATACTCATGAGTCTTCAATCTTGATATCTTGAATCTTTATACTGTACAGTCTTCATTCTTGAAACCTGCTTGGTTAAATCCTACATATACATATATATCTAAACTATAATGTTAGTATTTATATTTTATAATCTTATTCTAAGGTTGTTGTTATCAAAACCATCATCTCAAGGACTAACAATCTCCTTCTTTTTGATGATGACAACCTTTGTTTATAAAATATTACTTCTATCCTAATAACTCCCCCTAAAACTGATAACTCCCCCTTAATCTATGCCTAACTATCCTATTTTATACTTCTCCCCCTTTGTCATCAACAAAAAAGTAACTCCAAACTATATAACTCCCCCTTAATCTATGACATGTGATTATAATGATAGTGTTATCATAGATAATCAACACTTAATTCTAAACTAAAACTTAGTCCTAGACTACTAACTTTCCTAACCAAGTATCCATATAATAATACTTTTAATAGAACATATATAAGAACACACACTATTTATTAATTATATATTTGTTTATATTTACATTTTCGTAGAGAACGTAAGAAAAAAAACAAACAACAAATAGGAAAGAAAGAGAAGAAACGGATGTGTGTCTTTGAACATAGGAGATCTATGAACCGAACAATTAGGGTAGGAGGGGGATGTCGACATGGTGCTTGATATTTTTACTATTTGATTTAATTTTAATTATACTATGTTATTTATATTTTATATTTCAGTTATTGAACAAATACCTAATTCTCTTCTTAATTTAGTAAATATAGATTCATTTAAGGGTTTTGTTAGTATATCAGCAATTTGATTCTCAGAATTGATATAATCAAGAGTAATTACTTCTTTACATATATTATCTCTGAGAAAATGATGTCTGATATCAATATGTTTAGTTCGAGCATGATGAGTAGTATTTTTGGATAAATTTATTGCACTAGTATTATCACAATAAATTGGTGATTTTGAGATATTTAAACCAAAATCTTTTAAAGTTTGTTGCATATATATTACTTGAGAACAAGCTAAAGCGGCAGAAATATACTCTGCTTCAGTTGTTGATAAAGAAACTGTGTTTTTCTTTTTACTAAACCAGGAAATCAGAGAATGCCCCAAAAAGTGACAAGTTCCACTTGTACTTTTTTGGTCTGACTTACAACCAGCAATTTCAGCATCACACTAAGATATTAATTCAAAAGAATCATTTTTAGGATAAAATAAGCCATAGTCAATGGTGTGTTTAATATATCTTATAATACGTTTTACAGCTTTTAAGTGGGTTTCTTTAGGTTGGGATTGATATCTTGCACAGAGGCAAACGCTATGCATGATATCAAGTCTACTAGCAGTGATATAGAGTAGTGATCCAATCATTCCTCTATATAACTTTTGATCTACATCTTTTGAGAGATCTCCTTTACTTAGGTACTCATTGGTTGCCATGGGAGTGGGTTTTCCACTTGTAGTAGTCAAACCAAATTTACTAACTAGGTCTTTAGCATATTTTTCTTGACTAATAAAGATACCATTATCTAATTGTTTTTTTTTGGTAATCCTAGAAAGAAGTTTAATTCACCCATATGACTCATCTCAAACTCTTTTGTCATTATTTCAGAAAATTCTTTATTCATTTCAAAATTACTTGATCCGAAAATGATATCATCTACATAAACTTGTACTAGTTGAATATCATTCTTATTTCTTTTAACAAAAAGAGTATTATCTACTTTACCAATTCAAAGTTTGATTGTAATAATTAAGATCTTAGTCTATCATATCAGGCTCTAGGAGCTTGTTTTAGACCATATAGAGCTTTCTTAAGTTTGTAAACATGATTTGGTAATTTTTCATCTTCAAAAAGTGGTGGTTGTTCAACATATACTTCCTCTTTTACAAATCCATTTAAAAAGGCACTTTTAACATCCATTTGAAATAATTTGAAATTATTATGATTTGCGAAAGCAAGTAGAATCCTAATGGCTTCTAATCTTGCTACGGGAGCAAAGGTTTCATCAAAATCTATTCCTTCTTCTTGACAATTACCTTGAGCGACTAAATGGGCTTTATTTCTAAATACCTCACCTTGTTCATTCATTTTGTTTTTATAAACCCATTTAGTTTCAATTATAGTTTTATTTTCAGGTCTAGGAACAAGTTCCCAAACATCATTTCTAGTGAATTGATTTAGTTCTTCTTGCATAGCCAAAATCCATGAATCATCAGTTGATGCTTCTTTTGGATTTTTTGGTTCAATAGTTGATATAAAAGCTACACTGCTCATTTGACTTAGTTGATTTCTAGTTTTAACAACAGATTGCATATCTCCAAGTACATTTTCTATAGGGTGATCTTTTAAAAGTTTAATCCTTTTATTAGGATGATTTATTTCATTATTAGTTTCAGTTGACTCTTGGTTTTGAGTGATTAAATCCTCTTCATCATTTATATCTTCAAAAATTTTGGAATTTTCATCGAATGAAACATGCATTGTTTCTTCGATGGTGTTAGTTCTTAAATTAAACACTCTGTATGCTTTACTTCTATTAGAATATCTGATAAAGATACCTTTGTTGGATTTAGGATCAAATTTATCTAAGTTATCTTTTGTATTTAAAATAAAACATTTACTTCCAAAAATTCTAAAATAAGATACTTTAGGTTTCTTTGAGTGAAAAAGTTCATAAGATGTCTTATCAGTTAACGGTCTAATTAAAATTCTATTTAAAATATAACAGGCGGTAGCAACTGCTTCTGCCCAAAAATACTTTGGTAATTTACTATCTGAAAGCATAGTTCTCGCACACTCTTGAATCGTCCTATTTTTACGTTCTACTACTCCGTTTTGTTGTGGAGTTCTTGGAAATGAAAAATTATGAATTATTCCCTTTTTATTGCAGAATTCCTCAAACTTTTCATTTTCAAATTCACCACCGTGATCACTACAAATGGTTATAATTTTTAGAGAAAGTTGATTTTGAATCATTTTTGTAAAGTTCTTAAAACATTCAAAAGTATCACTTTTATGTTTCAAAAATATTGTCCATGTAAATCTAGAATAATCATCTACAATTACATAAACATTTTTACTGTGATTTATTGACAGAATTTGAGATGGAACAAATAAATCAAGATTAAGTAATTCAAGAGGTTTAGAAGTAGAAATCATATCTTTTAATTTAAAGGAACTTTTTCTAAGTTTTCCTAATTTACATCATCACATAGACTATCTACTATAAAATTCATTTTAGGGAGACCTCTTACTAGATCATGTTTTGACAGTCTAGATAAGAGTTTGAAATTCAAATGCCCAAATCTCTTATGCCAAATCCAAGGGTCACTTGTATTTTCCAAAAGACACAAGTTATCATTTGAAACTTTCATACTAAGAATATAAATATTCTTTTTCCTAATTCCCTCAAATATTATGGTTGAATTATTATTTTCAATGTGACACTTATCTTTTTCAAAATTAATTTTATATCCTTTATCGCAAAGTTGACTTATACTTAGCAGATTATGTTTCAGATTCTTAACTAGCAAAACATTAGTAATAATAGGAGTTTCAGAGTTACCGACTTTGCCGATGCCAATCACATATCCTTTTGAATTGTCTCCAAAGTTAACCAGTCCTTCGTCTTTGTATATTATATCATTCAGCATATCTGGATTCTTAGTCATGTGTCTAGAACATCCACTATCGAGTATCCATTTATTCTTTTTGATCTGCACAATTTTTCCGTTGTGGATTGATTCCTCAACTCCCATAAAGCATGTTTCCTGCACATCAAACAATCTTAGTAGACAACTTGTATTTGAATATTGATTATATGCATACTCAAGAGACAATGATGATTTGAATATTTCTAAACTAGTATTAACAAATTTCTAAACATGGCCATTTTAAAAACTTTTTCAAAAATCAGATTATGAAACTTCGAAAACCTTGCTCTGATACCAAATGTGAGAAATGCGGATTACGGATCTTAAGGCTAGTATAAACACTAGAGGGGGGGTGAATAGTGTTTTAAGGAATTACTAATTCTTTTTGAGTATATATTAATTTGAACACAAATTTATGCAATATTCAGACACAGATATGATCACAAATTCAAACACAGATGCAAATATAAAGTAAAAGCAGTAAAGGAAAGAACACACCGGATTTTATACTGGTTCGGAGTTACCCTACATCCAGTCTACACACAAGTACGGATTTCCTTTCAAAAGCAATCTTTACAATAACAACCCTCGATTTCAAGGCCACGAGGTACACCACTCCAGATTCACAATAATCTGGGTAGAGATACTTGATTTCCCGGGCAACAAGTTCACCCAATTGATTTCCTAGGCTACAATCACACCTTTTCTCACTTGATTGATTTCCAAGGCTACAATCACACCTTTTCTCACTTGATTGATTACAAAGAAGCCTATAACTCTAAATAGCACTGAGGTCTTGTTGAGATAGTGATAGAGAATCAAACCAGAAATGATCTAGTTAGATTCAATGGTGATTTCGGCAGAGTAATGGTAAGAATATATATAAAGAAATGTGGAAGAAGAAGAGGAGTGAAAACCAGAAAAATATGATATAAAATTCGTTGAAAACATCCCCTGTTTATAGAAGAACAATAGCCATGTCCATTCGTGAAAGGTTATGGCGAATAGACACTTCTTTTGAAATTCAAATTTTTGAAACCAACAGCCACTATGTCGACATGGGTATCTTGGGTATGTCGACATCCCAAAGGAAATTTTGGTGATTTGTTTTTCTTTGAAAATTACTTCTATCTTATATTAAAACTATTTTAAACTTTATAAATATACTTAAATATAGTTAAAATACATAAGTAAATATAGAGAATAATATATATAAAATTTTACTATAATTTTATATTTAAATCTAAGTATAAATATTAAATTTATTATTAAAGATAGTTTAAAACTAAGGATAATTTGATTTTGAAAATAAAGATTATTTTGAGGCTAAAAGTATTTAAAATCAGGATAGATGTTTTTGATTCTTTTTAAAAGGAAGGTTTTGAAATCATTTTGAAAACAAGATAATTTTGTAAAATCATTTGAATAAAAGTTAGCGGATACAAAACAATGTTCCACTAGATTTTTCCTAGGTTCCATCCTATTTAGGGTTCCATCCCTTTAACGGGCTCGAAGTGGATTCCATTCCACGACTAAATTGGATTTTAAGATGCCTATGCGTTTCTAGGAGTTTTAACAAAATTCCTAATTAAATTACTTATTCTTGAAATCTTGAACTCTTGATAATCTTGATATTCTTGATACTCATGAGTCTTCAATCTTGATATCTTGAATCTCTATACTGTATAGTCTTCATTCTTGATACCTGCATGGTTAAATCCTGCATATACATATATATCTAAACTATAATGTTAGTATTTATATTTTATAATCTTATTCTAAGGTTGTTGTCATCAAAACCATCATCTCAAGGAATAACAAGTTTAACAATTTTTGAAACCTACTACCCAACCAGATTATACAGGATAAAATATTCCATTTATTTTCATAAAATTTTGTACCATCAAACAACTAGATATCCCAAGAAATTTTGCATGCCAAAATTATCTCATCAAATAATTTATAGTTTTTATCACCATAGTTTTAACCTAAAGGATATTTTGATAAAATCATTTTTAAGATTTGCAAATTACTAATATTAACCAAAAAGGGAATGGCTACTTAGTAAGGTAACCTACAGGGTGCGAGACCCAAGTTTGTGACTTCAAGCAACTAAAATCGAATCTCTAAATTCAGGTCATCAGAGCACCCCAAGTAGCTTTCAGAAAGATTGAAAGGCAATCATCAAGAATCATAATCATGAACTGTTAAAGGAGACAAATCCATCAAACCAAAACTTATTGGGAAAGGAAAGATTCAAAGTCGTTAATGACTCACTTTATTAACGAAAAAGGAGAAAATAATTAATGAAGTTACCCTTATTTCAAATAAGGAGATATTCAAGAAAGGATTTTTATATGGATTATCTTAGCCAGGTAAAGCATAGAATACGGTAAGGAATCAGTAGCAAGATGATCACTACATCGAGGCAAACTAAGTATTGAAAGAAAGCCACTTTCTAACTAAAAAGGGGAAGAAATTTAAGTAAATCTACAATGGTGGAGTCAAATCATTATCCAATATTGTAATTCTCACAAGACCCAATGCATGTCATCTATAGGTTTAAGGATATCAGTTATCAAAAGCTGATCTTTTGTTACCAATGGAACCACAAAATGTGTAAGGAAGAAGAATTACCCCTGGAGCTGTGAATCCATTAAAGGAGTTACACATATATATAGTCTCTATCGAAAAAAGAAATGGTATATAGTAAAGACCAAAAGTGTTTCACTCACATTGAAAACAATTGGATAACGGCAAGTGATGAATACTTTGTAAGAAGCAAATCAAGTGAAAGAAACACCACTCACGCTTTAGGCATATCAAGCCACTACAGGATGTATCTCGTATGTGTAAGAAACAATGCTTCTAGTTGAAGCTGGAATAGCATGTCATCGAAGAGTTAAGAGATAAAGAAGAATCCCTATGTTTTATCAATGAATTAAAGAATGAGATAGCCAAATAAGTGCCAACTATACTAATATAATGGCAATATGATAGTAAAAGTGAGACGTCGAATGTTTGAGGCCATATTTCCCAATGATGGATGAATAAAGGAAATTTTCTTAAGTGTACCAAAAATGTTTGCACAAAAAATGGGCAAACACCTCCAAGTCGTATGATTTAGTTGATTTTATGTTGTTTTTAGTGATCTGGGTGATTTATACAAATATATAAAAAGCAGGGACTAAACTGTAAAAGACACACGGATTTATAGTGGTTCGGCCAGAATGTGCCTACATCCACTTTATATGTTATTCTCCTTTACTGTTCAGATTACAAGTACAAAGCTTTGATTACAAGTGTATGAAAGTTGTTTGAAAGTTCTGTCCGTGTTTGAGCTCTCAAACTTGTCTACCATTGTTGTACTCCTACCCCTCTATTTATAGAGTGAGGCTGGGGGTAGGGGTCTCGGATGTATATAGCTGCTGGTGGGCCTGGGCTGATGTAATATGGCCTGGCAATGTTGGTCCGATGGTATGTTGGTCCGGTGGTATGTTGGTCCGGTAGCATGTGATTTGGTGGCTCTGGTCCGGTGGTATGTTGGTCCGATAGCATGTGATTTGGTGGCTCTGGTCCGGTGGTATGTTGGTCCGGTAGCATGTGATTCGGTGGCTCTTTCCTTGTTTTGGTTCGGCTAGGCCTTGGGAGTGGATTGGTTCGGTGGTGAGTGGTTCAGTGGTGCCTTCTTCCCTTTGGTTCGGTGGTGGTGGAAACGCACCCAACATTTGCCCCCCAAAGTGGGGCATATGCCAGCATATGTCGTGCTTTGTTTCAGCTTGGACATTCTCATTCGGTCCTACGTGCCGAACCAGTTGGTTCGGTCATCTTTATTTACCTATAAATATGGGCTTCATGTCTCTGTTCATCTTCTATCGTTTGAAATAGCTGAATCAATCAAGTACCGAACCAGACTCGACTGTTTGAAATAGCCGAATCAACCAAGTACCGAACCAGTCTCGACCACCGGACCAGGTGAGGTTTTCCTCCTACTGAACGAACTTTTACGATCAAACTACCGAATGGGATCGGATAGCATGAGTACCGAATGAATTCCAGGCCTTGAACCCCCGAATGACCATGGGGAGTTTGATTGCCGAACGAATTATAAGACCTGAACTTCCGAATGAACTTTTTTATGTTGGAAATACCGAATGAGATCGGGGAGTTTGAATGCCAAATGAACCTTAAGCCTTTTATGTTTTAAATTACTAATGAAATTCCAGGCTGTACGCACTTGCCTGTTTATATCTCTACAATCCTTGTTCTAATAATGTGTTTTTCTCGTGTTGCAGATAAAATCTCATAAAGTAGAAACTCGTTCTGACAAGAAGAAGTCCAAGGACCGAGGAGAGTCCTCCATAGTGCCTCCAGTTCAGGCAGCACCAGAACGATAGGGACCAACCCCGAGATCGTTAGTAGACGGGTACGGCCCTCAAGAGCTCCTGAACTCACCGCCTGATTGCTTTCCTAGCTCCCTCAAAGATGAGCAGCTTGATGTTATCTCTCGCTCTTTTGAGATCGACAGAGCGCACATGTTGTTGCCGGGGGAAGGAGTGATGCCGTATAACCCCCCTGAAGGATATTTTGCTTATAGCAGGTATCATTGCATGTGTGTTGTCATCCCACCTATTAATGCTTGGATAGTCAGCTTCATCACATACTTGAAGGTGGCTCCTTTCCAGCTTCAGCCCAACTCCTATGCCATCTTGGTGAGCCTGTTCGTCATCTTCCAGAGGAGATACGGGCGTCCTCCTTCCAACCGGGAAATCCGGTATCTATACAACTTAAGAGGCTACAAGAAGGGGTCTCCGTATATTAGCTTGGAGTCAGCTGTGTCCTTCAAGCCAGTCTTGGATTTATACTCGAAGTTCAGCATGTTCAAGAAGGAATGGTTTTTTGTCAGAGATGACTCTGTTTCTTTCCGCCGCTTCACTTCTGGCTGTAAGTTGAATCTCATTTATAATTTTTGTTCTGACTGCAATACTCCTCCTTACGTGCTTTATTTCTTGCTAGCGGCAGGTGGCTTTGCGGTTATAGAGAACGATCGTCTGGTTCGGATGGCTGAGGAGATAGAAGCCATTCCGGAAGGGGAAAGGGCGGCTTCTTATTTGATCAGAAACGCTACTCTTCTGGGGCTCAAGCTGATTCTTCCACGTCAGTCTGTGGTCAAGCAGAGAGACACAACTGAGGAGAGGGCCACCAAAGCCAAAGGAGGGGCTACGGCGAAGAGCAGTAAAAGAAAACCCTTCTTAAAGCATCCAACTGCCGGGGGGAAGAAACTTAAGAAATCCGATGGTCCCTCTCCCAGCACATGTCCAGACGTTACGGAGGAGGAAGATGAGGAGGAGGAAAGAGGCGAGGGTGAAGGAGGTGAGGCGGAGAGTGGAAGTGGTGGAGAGGGTGATGGACAGAGTGGTGATGATGGGGGCGATGGGCAGAGTGGTGATGGTGCCGGGGATTTGTCTTCTAAGCAAGCGGGTGTGATCCAGGAGTGGACGGACGATGCTTTCCGCCTAGCTTTCGAAGGGCTGGAGGAAGAACCGGCTCTGGTAGAGAATTCTAAGAAAGCTGACAAGGCCGGAGCCGGCGCCGATTCACCTTCCAAAAGTGTTCTAGTTGAGGCAGCCCCCGCGACTCAAGGTGAATTTTTGACTTCTGCAGACCCCATTTATGATAAGGACTTAGGAATATTTTACGGTCAGCTCCCGTCCTGGAATGAGATCCGGGACTTATTGCAGTATCCCACTCCTCCCCAGGGTTTGTATAATAAAAGTGTCTCCTTACTTTTCCCAACTTGACATATTTCTTGAATTATAGTTTAACATCCGCTTGTAACACTTGGTTTTTTGTCCCAGGATCGGATGAAGTGGCCAAGACATCGGAACAATATAAACTTCCAAGGGCTTCCACTAAGTCAAAGCCTCCGACTAACTGCCTTGGAGACGTAGTCGGCTACCGTCCTCTTCTCGGAGTTATCGAAGAGGATATCCAAAAGAAGAAGAGGAGTCGCTCCTTGTTGGAATCTCCACCTGATCCTCAGCCCCCGACTCAGCCTCTTCAGGATACCACAGAGGAGAATACTGAGCTTATTCTTTCCCCGCACCTGTCTGAGAATCCTACCCTTATCCCGATAGACCATCCTAGCTTGGCTCATAATCCGTTTGTGGGTCATCCGGATCTGGATTCGGGTTCTCACGATATTTCCTTTGATGAGGCTACTGGTGAGCACCTTCTCCTCGTAATCCCATGGTAAGGGTGCTTGATGAGGCCAAGTCCCTGGACCTTGATTTGCTTACCACTCGGGTTGTAACCTTGGGGGACGAAGCTAAGGCAAACATTGACCGGGTTGCTGAGGAAACCAGGAAGCTGATGGGGCATCATGCTCGACTGGTTAAGGCTGGAGAAGAAATCGGCAGTGCTAACATTCGACTGCGTTTAATGGTTTTCGACCAGGCCAAACAACTCGCTGATCAAGCCATCCAGATCTCTCAACATGAGACCGCATATAGGCAACTAAAGAAAACCATGGAAGAGGTCAGCAGGGTAGAGATGCGGAAAATGGAGGTCGTTTGTAAGGAGCAGATCGATATGGCTATTGCAACGGTGGATGAGGTTCGGAAAGCGGATCTCGAGCGGGTGCAGGAGTTGTCTGGGAAACTTGAGGCTGTGGAGCTTGCTCAAACCAAGCTGAAGGAGGAGATGGAGGCGATGAGAAAAACCTTCCAGGCTGACTGCTCGCGATACCAAAGCTGCTGGCTTCTGAGGACTGAATAAGGGAGTTCGAGGAGAATGAGGGGATAATGGATGAGATGCTTCAAGATATGTACTTTCGCACTTGGAAACAGGGCAACTTATCTTGGATGGATGATTACCCCCGAGTCATGGCTAGGATTTATCTCAGGGCCTTGGAGGAGGCTAAGTTTGATGCAGATAAGGAGGGTGGCGTGGCCTTTAGAATGGATGTGGTTATGGGTCAATTCACCAAGGAGGAGAAGGTGGCGGTGAAAGAGGGTATGCGGCTGCTAGCCGCTGAGGAGGTTGGTGTGCAGTTGGAGGATGATGATCAAGGAGCAAATGCTGGTAAGTCTTCTCTTTTAGCTTTTGTAACCTGACTGCTTATCGCTTATTTAATGGATTCTTCTTCTGAATTGGATAGGCGAGACCTCCGAGGTACCTACTACCTCTGGCCAGCATGCTGAGAGTTCCGATCCCGTGGCTAAGTAGATCTTAGAGGGCTGGCAGGATAGAGGTGAAGCTCTGATGCAGCTAACTCCTTGACTTGACCTGGATGTCTTTTTGGTTTGTTTGACATTGCTGTTTACGCTAGCTCTAAAACATTAATGTAACTCTTAGGCTGTAAGTTGTGTTATTGGCAACAAACGACTTTATTCTTAGCCTGTAATTTTTAACTTAAGCTGATTCTGTCGTATTTGACTGTCTTAATTATTTTGATGTGTTGCATAAGAAATACAGCTATGCACATGCCTGTGATTTTATCGTGTTTGATGCCAATTTCTTGCTTAAGATATAATTTCATACCTTGCAAAGTTAATGTGATGTGCGAATAAATTATAGCTATGTATTTATTTACAAGAGAAGAAAGTACCGCCCTTCATGTCTTAGTTGTAGATGGTAGCTTTGAATGTCTTATATGACTTAGTATGGAATGTAGTTGATTGACCTGTCATCCCATTGTGAGTTCTTATCCCCATCGGCGAGCGTCTCCTACTTTGTGTCTTGTACTTTAGGGATCGTCATAGAGGATAGGAGGAAAGTTTTTAAATAAGATAGAAATATAAGAAAAAGTAAAACTTCCAATCACGGAAGGCCTGCGATGTGCTTAAGTTCGAGGCAAACGGGTTTTGTAGTCACTTTCCCTAGCTGTGGGTCTTGGAGACATTTGTCACCCATCTTACGCCTCTGCGGGGAGTTTATCTTTCTTACCACAGCCGCACTTAAGACACATCGGAGCCGAGATCGTGCACAGTAACTACCCAGGCCATTATGGCCCGTAGTCGCGGGTATTATTCGATTTACCGTGGCCGGCTAGCGTGGGTGCCGATCGTCAACCGTGAACTACCACTGGCTGGCCACACCTTATGTTGGGGCTTAAAGTAGGTTCATGGTTGCCGGCGAGCCGAACGCCGTAATGAGCTGCCTCGGCTATAGTCGGCCCTCTCGGTGGCTTATAATCGACTCATTACAGTTGGCTTTAAGGGCCGATCGCGAGCAATGAGTTAACTCGCAGCAGAGGATGCTGGAGCAAAAGTGTCTCATTGGCGAGGGCATAGATTCGCATAGTACCTGTTAGGTCTTGTCCAGGTGAGGTCGCGCCGTGATGTGTCTTGAATGGAAATGCCATTACACAGGATTTTGTTCAACAGAAAAGGATAAAGTTAACAAGCAGCCAAGATATAAAGGAACAAGTTAAAAAGAGACAAGTTTTTTAAAGTGGTTCGGCACGAAAATGCCTACGTCCATTGATTCTATTTGTTAATTCACTTCATATGGGCAGTACAAGTTAAGAAAAGTATCGACAAAGGTGTTGGATGTTCCATGCCTTCTGGAACACCTCTCCGTCCACTGTTGACAAAATATAAGCTCCGTTGTGGAGATCTTTATGAATTACATATGGTCCATCCCAGATTGGATCTAGTGCTCCAGGGCGTGGGAAGATTCGCTTGAGGACAAGATCTCCTTCTTGTAAGCTACGATGCTTGACTTTGGAGTAGTATTGCGCTGCCACTTTTTGCTTGTGAGCTGCTGCTTTGAGGGCTGCATCATTTCTTCTTTCCTCAATTAGATCCAAAGACATATGAAGGAGTTCTTCGTTCTCTTCTGGGTTATAGTGGATCCTATGGTGGGAAGGCACTATAGTTTCAACTGGGAGCATAGCCTCTGATCCGTATGCCAAAGAGAAAGGAGTATGCCCCGTTGATGTTCTGAAAGATGTGCGATAGGCCCAAAGTGCCGTAGGAAGTTCATCCACCCATGCGCCTTTTGACTTTTCAAGTTTCTTTTTTTATTAGAGTTTTGAGAATTTTGTTGACAGCTTCGACTTGTCCGTTTTCTTGGGGATAAGCTATAGATGAGAAGCTTTTGTGAATTCCGTGCTCTTGGCACCAGTTGGCGAACTCCTCGCTGTCAAACTGAAGTCCATTGTCCGAAATGATTTTAAGTGGGACTCTGTACCTGCATAGAACATTTTTGATCAAAAAGTTAATAACTTTTGTTGAAGATACTTTATTTAGGGGTTCTGCTTCCACCCATTTGGTGAAATAGTCAACTGCCACTATAGCATATTTGGCCCCGCCTCGGCCCATTGGCAGTTCGCCAATCAAGTCAATTCCCCATACTGCAAAGGGCCAAGGGCTGGTCATTTGAGTAATCTCAGTTGTTGGTAGCCGCGGAATCTTAGTAAACTTCTGACATCTGTCACATTTTTTGATGAAATCTAAGGCGTCTTTGCTTAAGGTGGGCCAGAAATATCCATATCGGAGTATCTTTTTTGCCAGAGTCTGCCCTCCAGTGTGATCTCCGCAGCTTCCTTGATGGATGTTGGATAAGATTTCCTTGGCTTCCCTTCCAGCGACACACCTTAATAAGGGGTTAGAGAAGCCGCGCCGATAGAGGATGCCCTCTTGTATTGTGTAGCGGGAAGCTTTCCTCAAGATTTTCTTGACTTCGTTACGCCCGTTGGGCAGTGTGCCACTTTGTAAGTAGTCTTGGATGGGAGTCATCCAAGTTTCTTCTTCGGTTGCAGCTATCAGATTCACTTGCTCAAAACTCGGGGTTAGTTGCCTTGAGACGGTTACTGTTCCTGAAATGGTGCCGTCTTTCATGCTAGCTAGTTTTGCCAGTTCGTCGGCCTCTTGGTTTTCTTCTCGAGGAATGTGTTTGATCAAATAGCGATCCAATTGACCGAGGAGCCGCTTGGTCTTCCTTAGATATGCTGTGAGCCGCTCTTCCCGAGCCTGAAATTCTCCTAGTATCTAATTCACGATAAGCTGAGAATCACTATGAAGACATAAGGAATTGGCTCCAATCTCTAAGGCAAGTTCTAATCCCGCTATCACTGCTTCATACTCTGCATCGTTGTTGGTGGCAGCGAATTCCAACTTTAGAGCATAGCGTAGCTTATTTCCCCTGGGAGTGATTATTACCACACCTGCCCCCGAGCCTTGTTCGTTTGATGCTCCATCCACAAAGAGGTTCCACTTGATGTCTTCTTCTATTTCCGATTGCTCCTTACCTTCGTTGGTAGTGAATTCGGCAATGAAATCGGCCATGGCTTGTCCCTTGATGGCGGTGTGAGGATGGTAGGTGATATCATATTGACTTAGTTCAATGCACCATTTAAGTAGTCGCCCAGAAGTGTCGGGACGATGGAGTACCTGCCTTAGCGGTTGATCGGTCAGAACTCTAATGAAATGAGATTGGAAATAGTGACGCAGTTTCCGTGATGTGATTAGTAGACAGTAGGCTAGCTTCTCAAGTTTAGGATATCTGGCTTCTGCCCCCCGTAAACCTCTTGCTTACAAAGTATACCGACCGCTGCGTGCGGTGGTCTTCTCTCACCAAGGCGGCGCTTAGAGCATGAGATGACACAGCAAGGTATAGGTATAGCTCTTCGCCTTTGTTCAGAGTTGAGAGTACTGGTGGTCTCTGGAGGTGTTCGATTAAGTTAAGGAAAGCTATTAAGCATTCGTCAGTCCATTCGAACTTTCCTTTGTCTTTCTTTAGATCTTCGAAGAAGGGGATGCATTTGTCAGTTGCTTTAGAGATGAATCTGCTCAGGGCGGCCACCTTCCCATTTTGGCTTTGCATTTCTTTTCGGGTAGAAGGTATCCTGATATCTTTCAGAGGTCGGACTTGTTCAGGGTTTGCTTCACTTCCTCTGGCATGGACGATGAATCCCAGGAACTTTCCTGATGATACTCCGAAGGAGCACTATAGAAGATTCAGCTTCATTCCATATTGGCGAAGTACTTGAAACAGCCCAAGTGGCTTACGTGATCGTCGGCTTTCCTTGACTTTACCAACATGTCGTCCACATAAACTTCCATAGTTTGTCCTATTAGCCCCGCAAACATCTTGTTGACGAGGCGCTTATAGGTGGCTCCTGCGTTTTTAAGTCCAAAAGGCATTACTTTGTAGCAATACAATCCCCGGTCAGTGATGAAACTAGTGTGGTCTTGGTCGGGAGTATGCATAGGAATTTGGTTATATCCTGAGTATGCGTCCATAAAGGAAAAGAGTTCGTGCCCGGCTGTGCTGTCCACAAGCTGATCGATTCGGAGAAGTGGGAAGCAATCCTTCGGGCAGGCGTCATTTAAGTTGGAGAAGTCAATGCATGTTCGCCACTTCCCATTAGCCTTCTTTACTAGTACCGGGTTAGCGATCCACTCTGGGTAGATGGCTTCTCGTATGAAGTCATTGGCAAGTAGGTTCTTTACTTCTTCATCGAGGGCCGCTGATCGTTCTTCCCCCATACTTCTCTTTTTATGTTTTACTGGCACCTTGGTAGGATCGATTTTTATTGTGTTGCATGCTATGTCTGGGGAGACATCAGTCATATCGGCCTGCGTCCATGCAAATACATCCAAGTTGTGGCGGAGAAAATCAATGAGTTGTTCCTTCAATTCTGCTTTTAGTTGGGACCCGACTTTCAATAGTCTACTCGAGTCGTGTCTGTCTACAGATACAAATTCCATAGTCTCTGCAGGATCGGCGGTAGCCTCCTCCTCTTTGTCCCTGGGGTCTAATTCACTGAAAGGGTCACTGGTATATCGAAGAGGAGGGGTTTTCTTTAGTTGCTATGCTTCCAAACTTTTTGTGCAGAGGGCAATCTCTGCACTCTTCCCTTTATCCTTCCTGTGGTTATTGCGAAGTTCAGTTACATAGCAATCTCGAGCAATGTCCTGGTCTCCCTCTACTTCCCCTATTCCATTGTCCGTTGGAAATTTCATCTTCAGGCACCATGGGGCCAGGACAATTTGGAAGTCAAACAAGGCTGGCCTTCCTAAGAAGGCGTTGTAGGCCGAGTGGTTTTCTATCAGCACAAATGTTTGTTTTCGCACAACGGAGCGGGGATGACTTCCAATTTCAACAAAGAGGTCCAGTCGCCCGAGGGGCATCTTTGCATTTCCAGTGAAACCGTGTAGTGGTTTATTGCAGGGGAAAACATCCTTTAATGACAGCTTCATTTTGTCGAATGCATGCTTGAATAGATATTCACTGAGCTTCCAGTGTCTACTAGAATTCGAAAAACTTCAACTAGACCGAGTCGGGCAGAGATGACCATGGGATCCGCGTGAGGGTACTGCCTTCCCTCCAGGTCACGCCTACTGAATGTGATGTCATCATTCTCTATCCGCTTCGGGTGGCGTTCTTCTATAATAGAGTTAACGCATTCTTCATCGTTCCTAAGTGACTTTCCGTACCTTTCCATCTCTGCCCAGCTTCCGTCGGCGATGTGTGGCCCTCCCAAGATGGTATGGACCACTATCTTCTCTTGACTGGAACCGCTGGTGTTGCGATTTCCTCTGCCTATTTCTGGGGAGGGTAAACTTGGGTTCTTATTGGCAGGAGCTGGAGTCCTGTTCTGACCTTTTACATAGCGTTCTAGTCTCCTTCTTCTGATGTGTTCTTCAATCAAGTCCAGGAGATGATGGCATTCATTGGTATCATGCCCATGGGATTCGTGGAAGCGGCAGAATTTTCCAGACTTAATTGGGTTATCTGATTCCTTCTTATGCGGGGGGCGTTTGTATTTAACTTCGTCTTGAGTGGCGAGGAAGATGTTTTCGATCGTTTCATTCAAAGGGGTGTAAGCGTCAAATCTCGGTCCCGGCCGATATAGACGCTTTTCTCCCTTCTTGCCCCCAGCATTGTCTCTAGAATCATTTCTTCGAACGTCCTTTGCTATAGCGGGCGTGTTGCCGTGAGCTGCCTTATTTTGTTGCCCTGACTGCCCCTCAGTGGCAGCATCTTCAAGCCTCATCTGTGCAGTTAATGCCCCGCTATTACCTCGCTATAATCCCGCTATATCTCATAGCGGGTTTCTACCGCTACGATTTTTCCATATAGCCCCACAATATAGCCTTTCCGCTTTAATCCCCGCTATTTCCGCTATATCCCGTTATTTCCGCTATATTCCGCTATTCCCGCTATATCTTCTTTAATAAAATGAATTGAAAAATTCAATTTATACATTATAAAAATTATGAAACTAATTTATTTGATTTAATTTTTAATATATTTTCAGAAATGAAAATACTCTAATATTCTACTAAATTCAATTATGTTATATAACAGTTTTACGTTTATTTAGTATATTCGCACATGTTTTTATTTAAAAAATATTTATGTATTAGTTATAATTCAATTGAATGATAATTTTTCATTTAATTACCATTTATATATTCATAAAAACATTAAGTACGAGTTTTATATGCTATTTTAAAGCCATCCGCTATATCCCGCTATATCCTCGCTGTATCCCCGCTATGACTTTTTGCACCTCCACCGCTTTGAATCTGCCGAGCGCTTTAACTGCATAGAGCCTCATATATTTCCCGGGTTCATGGAAGAAATCGGGTAAAGTAGCTGGTTTTTCTTTTGTCAATCTTCTAGCAAATTTAGTATCCGGATGCACACCACTACAGAGGGCCATTAAGATAAGCTTCTCATCGGCATCTTGGACCGCAGCCGCTGCGGCATTGAATCGGGTTAGATATTGCTGCACCTTCTCTCCAGGTTTCTGTTTGATACTGGATAAGGAATAAGCGTCCTTGGGTTGCTCCACATGAATGCGGAACTGGCTGATGAACTTTTCTTTCAACATCTTCCATGAGCTGATGGATCCTTGGGGTAGATGGCAGAACCAGGAGGTAGCTAGATCTGATAAGAATAGTGGAAAGCATTTGCACAGCACTCCTTCTGTTGCTCCGCTCATGAGCATATGCTGTGTGTATCTCTGTAAGTGTACAACGGGGTCAGAGGTTCCCTTGTAAGGTTCCATTATAGGCATTTTCCATTCTCGAGGGGTGACGGCAATTTCGATATTGCGGGCGAAAGGGCTGGTTACCCTAGCGCCTATCCCTCGATCTCTTTGATCCCGTTGGACGCACTCTCTGAACAAGCGTGCCATCCTTTCATCAGAATTTAGAGCAAATAGAAATGAGTTCGGTTCAGCTCTATAGGATTGATTCCGTCCAGATGACCTGTAGGGATGGTATCGTCTATCATTCCTAATATTTTCCAGTGGCTGTCTTTGGTCTTCTGGGAGCATGCTAGGGTTAGCTACAGTTGGCCCTTGTCTTGATCTTCCCCTGCTGAGTTCTGTTCTAAGCACTTCCTCGGGTCCACCTTCGGGCTAGACTCTAGCTCGGCCCCTTTCATTGGTGTTTCCGTGGTTAGGCAGCATGACGGGCTCAGCTATAGTTGACCTCCGCCTGGTACCTTCCCCATTGGGTTCGGTTCCAAGCGTTTCCTCAGGTCCAACTTCGGGCTGAGCTCGGTCTCGGCTCCTACCATGGCCGCTTCTGTCGTTGGCTTCTTCGAAGAAGGATGATCTTTGTCGCCTCTGAGATCCTCCAGACTGGGACTCACCCCATGATTCAGTGTTGCGGTTGGACTCTTCAGCATCCCTTAAGTGTGACATGAGTTTGTTCACCAAGGCTTCCTGTTGGGATATGAAGCGGTTAGTTACTTCAGCCACAACCCTGTCTAGATCTGCCCTAGTAATTGCTGTCGGCTGTTCCGTGGCAGGGGCTATCGGATTTGCCTGACCTTCATTTGGTACTGCTGTTGGAATGGGATGATTTACTTGATTTGTGACCACTGGGTCTGGAATACTGCTGATTGCGATGTTTTTTCCTTTGTTAACATCTTTCTTCTGCTTGGGAGGCATGTCTTCCAAGCAATGAGCGATGTTGTTAGGAAGAAGGTTAAGTGGGAGAAGCTGAAGTCCGGAGTTCACCCCTCTCAGTGAAAGCACCAAAAATGTTTGTACAAAAAATGGGCAAACACCTCCAAGTCGTATGATTTAGTTGATTTTATGTTGTTTTTAGTGATCTGGGTGATTTATACAAATATATAAAAAGCAGGGACTAAACTGTAAAAGACACACAGATTTATAGTGGTTCGACCAAAATGTGCCTACATCCACTTTATATGTTATTCTCCTTTACTGTTCAGATTACAAGTACAAAGCTTTGATTACAAGTGTATGAAAGTTGTTTGAAAGTTCTGTTCGTATTTGAGCTCTCAAACTTGTCTACCATTGTTGTACCCCTACCCCTCTATTTATAGAGTGAGGCTGGGGGCAGGGGTCTCGGATGTATATAGCTGCTGGTGGGCCTGGGCTGATGTAATATGGCCTGGCAACGTTGGTCCGGTGGTATGTTGGTCCGGTAGTATGTGATTCGGTGGCTCTGGTTCGGTGGTATGTTGGTCCGGTAGCATGTGATTCAGTGGCTCTGGTCTGGTGGTATGTTGGTCCGGTAGCATGTGATTCGGTGGCTCTGGTCCGGTGGTATGTTGGTCCGGTAGCATGTGATTCGGTGGCTCTTTCCTTGTTTTGGTTCGGCTAGGCCTTGGGAGTGGATTGGTTCAGTGGTGCCTTCTTCCCTTTGGTTCTGTGGTGGTGGAAACGCACCCAACATACTGGATCAACCATGAAGATAAGTAAGACTCTCCTTAATAATAGAAAAAGCCTTTTTTCCCCGCCAAGATGGTCTGGTCAAAGAAAATCCTAGAGGGAGGTCAGAGTAAGCCTTTGGTCCCATCTAAAAAGGCCTGATCAAAGCATCTATAAGCCTTCGACCTCCACCTACATGGCCTGGTTGGAGCACGAGCCCTTATTCCCACCTTCATAGGGGTAACAATGGGCCTTTTGGACCCTCGAATGTCGACATTAATACATCCACGAAATTTACGTGTCGAACACCCAAGTACTAGAAAGACATAATGTTAGGGTAAAAGAAGAAAAATAGAACAAGAAAGAAGAACAGAATATCAACATCTCACATGCGGAACAATAACATATAATATCTCAAAAGGTCTTTTCCAAAAAGAAAATTTTGATATACATACGTCCATCAGATTAAACTAACATATCATCAACTTGGACAGTTATAATTGCCTATCCTTATAAATGCTGATAGAAACAAATCAAGTAATGTGGGAAAAATATAAGTGCGGTAGGAAATAAACCAGCTCCTCTCCAAGAGCTCCAATGAACCATACCTAAATCTGGAAATTTACTCGAGTGTTCCGAGCATTATAAGAAAATAACACCCAAATAAGTCTGGTAAACCAGCGTGAGAAACTTGAGTTATATGGATTATTATATTTGTAAAGACCTTCAAAATAAGGGTATCTCGTAAGACCACGCCGCAAATAAACACGAATATGTTTTTACCTTATGATAACCAAACCATTTCTATTATAAAATTCAATGATATTATAATAATGTTTAAGGTGTGAAATATAAATAATCACATAGTTGTGATGCATGTGAGTGTACATTAAAACAATAATAGGCATACAATCCAAATTGCTAAGGCGCGTTCGCTAATTGTGTAGGATTCCACGGAGGTGCCCTCAATACCTCGAGAACGATCCTCTTGCATAAGGATCAGAGATATCTTTTCGAGCGTCGTATATCTCTAGATAAAATATACCATAGGAAACATATAGCTGGTCCACGCCCAAACACATGGCACCGTGTCACATCAATCCCGCATGCATATCCGTAAGTAACACAAGAAGGAATGTCTACACCCTTTAAGTTAGCTAAACCCCATAGGTTATGTCTCATATCTCTGATTTCTGTCATTACCGATAGTGAAGTCATATTCAGCATCCCAGCACATGAGTCACAACTCGAATAGATCTCTAAAACAAACATAGATTCTCATATTTCAATAGATCTCGGAATCATACATGGATTCCAACATCCTGAAAAGATCACGAACAACTATATGTGTTCGAGCATCTCAAACAAATCTCGAATCTCCACATAGATTCCAGCATCTTGAACCAATCACGGACCTCTTCCAAAGCATAGAACACGTATATGGTTTCAGAATGGTTACGGTTTTAAGTCATCTCATATAAGTACACTCCCCCGCTTATTGAGCACTTGAAAACCAATCGATAGATTTCTGGTAAACTCAACCCTGATTCTATGGGAAATAATCGTACAATAAATAAGAGCGGAGATCACCTCTTAACTGTTTGAGTAGATGGGTTTCCTTATCATTTGTCCTAGAAGAGAAAAACGAGTTTATATGTACAATATAGCATCACTGGAGGTAACTGTACCATATTATTTCATTTTTCCTTCTTGATATTTGCAGAGTTATATTTTGGTCAAATCCAATAACAATGAGAACAATCGCATATGGAAAACTAAGTCCCATATAATGTCCATAAGTAACACACAAAGCATGATCGAAACACACAAGCATGATCAAGTCATATAAACAATTTCTAATCCCTTTTTTAATTAATCTTCTTTATTAATTAAAAATATCTTTTATTAGTACCCCTGTTTATTCAGTGGCTCTTTATAAACGAGACTTTATTTATTAACTAAACTTCACCATTCATTTCTATACATTCCAATGCTTCTCAAAAGTATCCATATACTTATCTCAACCGCATAAGTATATTCAAAAATCAATTTCAAGAGGCTTAAGACAAATGTTACTCAAACATTGTCACTATAAACCTAAACCATTTCACTTATGATTATCCTTAAAACATTCTTTTTAAAGATCTATTTAAATTTATAAGTAAATCAAAATGAGTTAAAGACGAATGTTATTAACACATTGTCACAACAAATCCAAAACCTATTCATACTTGTTATTCTCTTTAAAGTTCCATTATTAAAGATCTAAGTATTTTCCAAAATCATTTAACAAAATTTTACCACTTTAAAATATTATTCAAGGGTTTAAAAACAAATGTTACTAAAACATTGTTTATGACATACCCAAAACACTTCACTTAATCGTTGTCTTTAAACTCCCTTTTAAAGACCTAATTACTTTTCAAAATTATAGTTAAATGGGTTAAAACAAACGTTCCTCAAACATTGTTATTTTAAACCCGAAATCCCTTTTAAACTTGCCATTAACTTTGAAACATTCATTTAAAGCTCTAAGTACATCTTCACTTATTAAACAATGCAATATACCTATTTAATCAATTTACAAAACCATCCATTATAACATAAGTGTTATAATCCAAAAATTCCTTTATATTCTTTTACAAAATGCTAAACTTCTTTTCCAAACTTCTAAATATACAAAAATACCTTTAAAAAGGATATACATGCGCACACACACACATACGTATACTAATTTATTAATAAAATGAGTGGGCCTGCATTTAATCACAACGTGTATGCATTTTTAGTTGTACCTGTGGAAGTAGATTTGATAGTAGCATCCCCATAATTGAACTCCGCCAAGGCAGGAACCGCTATATTTTTGTTTAGACTGCAATAACTTCTTCATATTAACTAGGAATCAGGCGAAACTTCGACCGATGAACTCCCATCTAAATTACAGACAATAAGGAACACTCGGATACTTCATCTAGTGAACGTATATCGTAGTTCTCCATGGTGAATAACAGTTGTACTTAGAAAATAACAGGCTACATTCCCGTGTTTGAACTCTGCCTAGGCAGAAGCCACTATATTTTTTATTTATACTGCAATAATTTCTTCATACTAACTCGGAATCGAGTGAAACTACGACCGATCAACTCCCACCTAAATTACAGACAATATAGAACACTCGGATACTTCAGCTTATGAACGTATACCGTAGTGTTCAATTCTATCGGGTTAGAAAATAGCAGATCAAATTTAAATTAAAAATAACCGCAAGCACACGGTGTACAATTCTAGTATGTAGCGAGTAGGGGTCAATCCACAAGGAATTGTTTTGATTTTAAAATTTCTACTCAATCACATTAACCAAAGAATTTGAAAATTGTTTTAAACTACAGAAAATGTAAAGACTAACTACTACAAAAGTGAATGAAAACTATGAGATTAAAAGACAATTTAGAGATAAATCCACTCTCATGGTCACATAAATAACACAACATGAAATTATGATCTCTCTTTTGGTCATTAGTGAATTTAGTTGATGTATTTATCATAAGTATGGTCTATTTGCGCTATTAATTAGCCCAACATAAACCATCAAACTATAACACACCCACTAAACCACTTCTTAACTCTCATGAAAATGACAATGAAATTAAAAATAAAATCTATTTTAAGCATCGCTTAATTACTATTGTATTAGTAACATAAACCATCATATTTTGATTTTAAATCTACTTCCATTGCCAAAATCAATTAGTTAGATGATGATGTAAATTGTGTTTATTTGAGTAAGAATAGCCTATATGTGATTAACATCATAGACTATCAAATTCGTTAATAAACTTACATCAACATGCAACTTTCCATTAAGCATAAAAAGAGAGCATAACTGAGCAAATTATGTGGAATCTAAATGATAAGAGAGCTTCATTACCCCTAAATTGAAGGGGTTTAGCTGCTCATATTTGTTATCATGTCAACAAATGTAGATTGTAACATAAAACAAACAAAAGGAAAATGCAAACAAAGTAAGAAGAGAGTTAATTTAAATAAAATAAAAACTAATCTACTGCATAAGAAATAAAACTAAGCTACTAACATAAGAGGAAGGAGAGCATGTAAATAGAAAAGAGCATGAATTAAAATTGGATAAAAGAAAATTACATTAAAGAAAATGGCTAAGTAGCCATGAAAAAGAAAAGAGAGTTTTTTGTTTATTTTTGAGCCTAAAACTAAACTAACTAAAGAGGAGGCTAAAAGCTTAATTACATGAACATATGGGGCGTTTATACAACCTTTGAAACCCTAATCATATTTTTGGGGACTACCCAAATTAACCTTTGAGGAAGTATGGCCAACAAGTTATCATTAGCATGAATTAATCCTCCACTTAAATGTGCATGTAGCTTTAATTTTCATTAACATGTGCATTAGCTCTTAATAGGGGATCATGGTAAGTGGGTAGGTGGGGTCCTCCATGATGCATGAAATGAATTATTTTCATCTTCATTTGCTTCCTTCTCTTGTGTGCATGCATGAATACATGAAGCCTCATCTAATTTCCATCGATTTTCCTATAATTATAAATAAAATGTGCAAGTGAATTTTCTCAAATTAGTTAACACACAAATTGACCATTTTGCCCTAAATGAAGATGAATAAACGATGATTTGAAAATAATTTGAATTTTGGTTTAAACATGTTAAAATATCCTACATTCTCATTTATTTTATTAAATTAGATTAAATATGGAAGTAAAAATATGCGCATTTACGTGCACATCAAATACCCCCACACTTATCTTTTTATTCGTCCTCGAATAAACTAAAAACTAAGATAAATTTATTTTCGTAGGAAACACGATTGCATTGAGCATATGCAACAAGCCGTTAAACCTTTAGATGTCTCGAGTAAGACGAGTGTTGTCTCATGAGGGTTTTAGCAGATACTACCCACAAAATCCAATGCAATATGAAAAATCCTAAACGTAAGATTTATTTTCAAAGATATGAATGCAAGTTTTTGAAAATAATTACAAATGAAGAATTTACTTTTAAATTGACACGAATAAGTTAAATATAAGTTTTGGTCATTATCAAGAAAATTTAAGTCCTTTCACTTGTCAAAATTTTCAATAAAAATTAAGTTATCATCACAATTAGACTCAAGTTTGGTTAGTTGTTTCGGTTGATAACATAGTGCAACTATGAATTGGATCCTTAGTTGATTATCAAAGTTTTTCAAAGTGGTATTTTCATTTTTTTTAATAACAAGTTAAATCAAATAAGTAAAAATAGTGCTCGGATTACAATTGCTTACTCTCTCTTTATTTGAAAATTTTATTGATATTAATAATATTTTCATATGCCTAACTCGGAAAACTAAGGCCAGATATACTACCCATGCACTGCCTTTCGGGATTTCCTAAGGAGAATAAAGAGCATGGTGAGTGAACACACGAGTGTGTGCACCTATCGATTGTAGGAATTATTAAAAAGAATTTTTATTCACATACACTTAGCTCGGATAAACTGTGGCCAGATATACTGATCGTGCACTGCCTTTCGGGCTTATATGAGAAGAGTACAGAGCATGGCTATTGTATACACTTGCGTGTGAACACATGACTCTAGGTGTTTATCAAATATATACATATATAAAAATATTTTTTGTATCTGTTATATATATATATATATATATATATATTGAAAAGAAAGTTTTGCAAAATCAACTTAGCACCATTTAACTTAGAAGATAAAAAACGTTACATCCTTTTCTTTTAATCCACCACTTTTTTAAATAAAGATTTTCAATTAGGATATACTTCATAATTATCACCCATGAACCTTCCTATATACTAGTTAAACTAGAGTTTTTTGTAATCGAACTTCATTTTTATTTTTGTTGAGACAAATAAGTTTTCAGAAATTTCAATTTAATAACCAAAACCATATATTTATCCTATAGTGTTTCTTCAAAAGTAATTAAAAAAAACTATTTTTGGGATTTTTTTGAGTTTTGGAAAGAAAATGCAAAAAAAATAAACCATGAAAAATCAAAAAGAAGATGAGGTTCCCCCACACTTGATTTTTATTGTGTCCCCATAGTCAACCCAAGTGAAAGGAGAAAAAATAAAAATAAAAATATGGCCTATATTTACATGAAATGATTATTATTTACACGACATTAGAAAATATGTTGTTAAAGAGTAAATAAAACGGTCTTCCAAAGACCAATTCATTTGTCTTGTCAAGTATAAGAGACACAGCTTAAGTACAGAAAACCAAACCATAAAAGATTTCAAATTTGAATGTTGATTTGGGAAAACGAATTTCGTTTTATTAAAAAACGTGTGAGTTGTTCTATTTTCGATGATTTTCGAGGTTGATAAAATAATTGATTGGAGTTCAACTTTATTTTCGCCAAATTGAAATTCAATCTTATCATCGAGAAATTCTTCAAAATTATTGATTTCAAAATCAAAATGGTGATTTAAATCTTTCCTTTCAGAATTCAACAACTCATTTTCGAAAAGTCCAAAAAAATTATGGTTACAAAATACATCTTCCTTTGTTGAATTATTCACAACTTCATTGCATATATTAAGTTCAAAATTCAAAGTTGTTGTATTCGATTTTTCGAAATCAGAAAAAGGAAGATCGAATTTTAAATCGAGTTTCTCACCCTCAAAAGAATTAAAATCCAACTCAAATACCGTATTTTCAATAACTTCATTAAGATTGTCATTTTCAATTTCAAAAGTTGTTACTTGAAAATCGTCAAGTTTGGTAAAAAGTGGATTACCACTTGACTCGTCAATTGTTGGGATTTGATTTTGTTTCTCATATTGTTTCATATATGTTTCAAACAACAAATCTGTGTGATCATTGTAAATATCTTCCATTTGCTCAACAAAATCCAATTTATAATTATTAACTTGAGAATTTTCGATTTGAACTTGTTGAGAACAAAAAATTTCATCATCATTGAAACAACTCCCATTGCCAAAATCATTTAAACAGTTGTGTCCATTTTCGTTTTGATTTTGAAATTCATTTTGGAGTTTGAAATTGAATTTGCATGGGTTATAATCGAAATTAACTGACTTTTGAAGTGAATTCAAATTTTGATGATTTTGAAATCCTTGACTTGAGTTATTGCACAAATATGAATTACACAAATCATTAATCTTTTGATCATTTTGTCTAGAGAGTTCAAGTAATAACGAAATCGTTTCGATGCTATTTTCCAGATATGATGATTGGTCATTATTTTGAAAACTTTGTGGTTCAAAATCCAAATTGTTTATACAATGGCTGTTATTAAAATATCCATAAGAATTTAATGTGAAATTATATTGATTTTCACAACTATCGTAAAAATGTAGAGAACAAGAAAATTTTGACATTTTCAAAATGTTTTTTTTTCTTTTTTATATTTTTTTGGATTTTTTTAATGAAGGAAAACTATTAAAAGAAATTTATTTTTGAAAAGGGAAATTTGAATTATTTTTTTTTGGATTTAAATTTTTTTTTTGAAAAGGTTTTATATTTTTTGGATTTTTGCTTTTCTAAAAAAAACTATCTCAAAATAAATTATTTTTTTGAAATTTTGATTTTGATTGAAAAAATTCAAAAGAAAGGATTTAAAAACTAAGTTAAGGAATATTTACAATTTTTTTAGTTTTGGATTTTGAAAAAAAATTCTTTTTTTTTAAAATGAGTATGAACTAATGCAACTAAATAAATGAAAAGGACTTAATTAAAAAAATTCTATCCTAAGTAGCTCCTAGCCCAAAATTGTATAATCACACTTTGTCTTAATCCAACAAGATAGTTCTCGACCAGGTAACGGATTGGATTTATTGGTGCACCATGAATCATCGTAGCAATGCAGCCGAATTTTTAAGTACCTTTAGAGGAACAACCACTATAATATTTATGAATCACCGTAATATTTATAAATGGTTATTGCTCTGCCATAGCCTAGACACCAAGAAATTAAATTGTCGATAGTGGACAACTTGTCAATATACAATTAAGCCCTAGGTGAGCTTGTGACACCATTAAGATATCTAACTGTTATTTTTAACAAATTCTACGATGAAATTCAATTTATGGCCAAGGAAGGGGTGATGAAATCTTCCACATTATATGGATTTGGGTGTCGCCCTTAAAAAGAAAATAAAATGGTATAAATGCAAAGCAGAAATTAATTGAGCGATCAACTACGAATGAAAAAAAATTATTTTGTTTTTGAATTTTTTTTTCTAAATGCAAGCAACCAACAATGCAAAGTAAATAAAAACAATAAATAATGGGAGCATGCAGAATTTATTAGCAATTTATTTTAAAAGCAGCAAATTTTTTAATATAAGCAAGCAAACAGTTTATTTTTGAACAATCACTTCTGCCACCGACAACCTGAAAATTTGAACAAGAATTATACATATATGAGCAATATCAGGAAGAACTTAAATAAAACTAACCAAAACAATTGAAAACAACACAAAACAAAAGAAAACAATCGTAATTGAAACTTGTAAAAGAAATTAATGTTGTAAAGCTTTAACATAAAATTTTAATTAATTTTTTTAAGTAAGAATGAACAAAATGAAAGATGGGCTAAAAAAAGCAAACAAAAAAAATAAAAAATAATAAAGGTAAACAACCCGGCCCTCTTTTAAATCACACTACTAAGTAAAAATCACAGAAATCAATTAACAATTAACTTCTTAACAAAAACAGATTTCAATTATCGACCAAATTCACAATCAACTTCTTAACAAAAGTTCGGTCTCTCAAATTCACAAATAAATCGATCTCAATTCCCCAATTCCTAGTGTTTCAAAATTTCCCAAAATTAATTCGAATCTCAAGTTCAGCGAGGGGTTGTAGTTGGGTTTGCTTCAGAGATAAGGTTGCGAGATTGATCGCGATTGCGAAGGTGAGGTAGGGGCGCGTGTGATAATGGTGATGTGTGTTGTGTTTGATTGTATATGGAGATTGAGGTGCTGGAGGCTGCTATGGGTCGCGGCGATTTAGGAGGTAGGTGGTTTAGCTGTGGGCTTGGAAGGAGGAGCAGGTGGCAATAGTATATATATGGGGGAGAGAATATGGCAGTAGCAAGATTGAAGGTGGGTTAGTTGTTTTGCACTGTTGTGAGGAGAAGGAAGTGATGATAGGGGTAGTTGGCAATGTCGAGCAGTAAAACAGGGCAATGTAGCACTATGCTTTGGCAGTGCTTGGGGATTATGCAAGGTGAAGGAAGAAGCAGTAGTTGTATGCACCTTATGTGAATTGGTGAGGTAGCAGGATGTTGCTTGAAGTAGTTGGTAATTTTATGGTGACGGTGGGGATTTTTTTTGTTTTGGAATAGTCTGGTTGTTTAAGTACAGGTTGGAGGAATGCACTGTTGCTGATATGGTGAATGTGCAAGGGTGATGGTTGAACTGTAGGGTGGTTGCTTTAGAAACAGGGGCAGTTTGGAGAAGTAAGAGGAAGTACAGAAGTTTAGATGGTTTTAATGGATGGTATATATGCAGTAGGAACGATGAAGATAGTTCAAGTGGATGGTTTATTGAAATGAGAGGTCAGTTTATGTGACAGAAGTTGATGACTGAAGTGAAGGCAGTGGTATTGGAAGAGTTGCACTGTGTAGGGGAGGGTTGGAAGCAAGGGGATGCAAACTGTTGGTGGTAGGGATTGTGGTCAAGTATGAATGCACAGGAGTTTGACTGGTTAGATGAAGTATGGCAGTAATGTTAGATGGTTGGGAGGCAACAAGTTGATGGGAGATTGTATTTGTTTGGATGAAAATGAGAAGGCAAATGGCAATGATTGTAGATGAGTTGAAGTCTGTAATATTGGTGAACTGATATTAATTTGCACAAGGTTGTATTCAGCTGACGGCGGTGGGGTGTGGTTGATGACATAGGAGATGTCAATGACTGTGGGATGATGATGAGCAAGTTGTAGTAGGAGTTTGTCGTGAATGTGGTTGGTGGTGGTGGTGGTAATGAAGTAGGGGAGTATGAACCAGAGCAGTAGAGAGGTCTTGATGGTCAGGGAGGAAGTAATTGAATGATGGTGTATGTTGAAAATGAAATGATGTAGATGTGATATGGTGATGTTAGTGAAAAGAAATGCAGCAGCAATGGTTGCTGGAATTTGACTGTGGTAGATGGAATGAAAGGCAGAGGTTCTGGTGTCTGGTGGTTTTTGTGCAGGGTTTGTGGGGTATGTTTTTGGCAGTGGTCTATATGCAGTGACTATATGAAGGGATATATGTTGATGATATTGCACAGAGATGAAGGTTGTATGAAAATGGAAAATCTTTGCACAAAGATGAAGGTTGTATGAAAATGCAAAATCTCTGCACAGAGATGAAGGTGGGGGATGTGTGTTGAAGTGGATGTGCTGCTGTTTCTAGGAAATATGTAGTGGATATGTAGTGCAGGCATACAGAGATGAAATGTATGAAAATGTAGACAGTAAACAAACAAGATGACAGTGTATGTTAAAAATGTAGGCAGAGATGAATTAGAGTTTGTAAATTGTTTGAAAATGTATGCAATGTAATTGAAGATGAATCGGAATAAAAGAAATTTCTTTTTCAAATGAAATTGTGTGTGTGTATATATATATATATTAATATGCAAATGCAAATGCAAAAATAAAAAAGGAAAACAAGCACACAAATCAAATCACAGAACAAACAGACACAAGAACAACAAATAATTCGAAGAATAGAAATTAATATCAAATTAATTCCCCGACAGTGGTGCCAAAAACTTGTTCAACCGGCTAATTGCCTATCGGGTTAGAAAATAGCTGATTAAATTTAAATCTAAAATAACCGCAAGCGCATGGCGCACAATTCAAGTACGTGGCGAGTACGGGTCAGTCCGCAAGAAATTGTTTTGATTTTAAAATTTCTACTTAATCAAATTAATCAAAGAGTTTGAAAATTATTTTAAGCTAGAGAAAATATAAAAAGAAACTACTACAAAAGTGAATGAAAACTATGAGATTAAAAGACAATTTAGAAATAAATCCACTCTCATGATCACATAAATCAACGCAATATGAAATTATGATCTCTCTTTCGATCATTAGAGAATTTAGTTGATGTGTTTATCATAAGTATGACATATTTGTGATATTAATTAGCCCAACATAAACCATCAAACTATAACACACCCACTTAACCATTTCTTAACTCTTATACAAATGATAATGAAATTAAAATTAAAATTTATTTTAAGCATGGCTTATTTTTTTTTGATATCATGAGGAACCTTAAGATCATGGTATTCATTGATACTCACTTTAAGTAAACTCCACGCCGTGTGTCTACCCCGCTTTTATTTAGTCGTCGCACACGGATGTTTAACGTTGAAACTCCCACTGATGGTTTGACGCTGGGATTCGAACCTGCCCGGACATAGTCCTTTGGTTCCCATCTCCCAGCTCCCAAACCAACCGAGCTACGAACGACGGGTAAGCACGGCTTATTTACTATTGTATTAGTAAAATAAACCATCAAATTTTGTTTCTAAATCCACTTCCATTACCAAAATCAATTAGTTAGATGATAATGTAAATTATGTTTATTTGAGTAAGAATAGTCTATATGTGATTAACATGGTAGACTATCAAATTCATTAATAAACTTACATCAACATGCAACTTTTCATTAAGCATAAAAAGAGAGCATCAATGGGAAAATTATGTTGAATCGACATGACAAGAGAGCTTCATTACCCCTAAATTGTTAGCTACTCACATTTGTTATCATGTCAACAAATGTAGCTTGTAACATAAAACAAACAAAAGGAAAATGTCACCAAAGTAAGAAGAGAGCTAATTTAAATAAAATAAAAACTAATATACTTGCATAAGAAATAAAACTAAGCTACTAACATACGAGGAAAAAGAGCACGTAAATAGAAAAGAACATGAATTAAAATTGCATAGAAGAAAATTACATGAAAGAAAATGGCTAAGTAGCCATGAAATAGAAAATAGAGTTTTTTGTTTATTTTTGAGCCTAAAACTAAACTAACTAAAGAGGAGGCTAAGAGCTTAATTACATGAACATATGGGGTATTTATACAAGCTTTGAAACCTTAATCGTATTTTTGGGGACTACCCAAATTGCCCTTGAGGAAGTGTGGCCATCGAGTTATCATTAGCATGAATTAATCTTTCATTAACATGTGCATTAGCTCAAAATAGAGGATCATGGAAAGTGGGTAGGTGGGGTCATCCATGATGCATGAAATGTATTATTTTCATCTTCATTTGTTTCCTTCTCTTATGTTCATGCATGAATACATGAAGCTTCTTCTAATTTCCATCAATTTTCCATTAAAATAAAATAAAATGTGCAAGTGAATTTTCTCCAATTAATTAACACTCAAAAATGACTATTTTTTCCCTAAATGAAGATGAATAAATGATGATTTGAAAATAATTTGAATTTTGGTTTAAACATGTTAAAATTTCCTATATGCTCATTTATTTAATTAAATTAGATTAAATATGAAAGTAAATATATGCACATTTACGTGCACATTACGTAGTTCTCCATGGTGATTAACAGTTTTACTTAGAAAATTACATGTTATATCCCCACTTCAACGCTCACTGTAGTTCTCCATGGTGACTAATAGTTGTACTTAGAAAATACAGGCTACATCCTTATATTTGATCTCGGCTTAGATAGAAGCCGCTATTTTTTTCTTCAGACTGCAATAACTTCTTCATACAAACTCAGAATCTGGCAAAACTTCGACCGATGAACTCCCACCTAAATTACGGATAATATAGTACACTCAGATACTTCTTCTAGTGATTGTATAGCATAATTCTCCATGGTGACTAACAGTTGTACTTAGAAAATAACATGCTACATCCCCGTATTTCAACTTCGCCTAGGCAGAAGCCGCTATTTTTTTGTTCATACTGCAATAACTTCTTCATACTAACTCAGAATCGAGTGAAACTATAACCGATAAACTCCTACCTAAATTACGGACAATATAAAACACTCAGATATTTCAACTTATGAACGCATATCGTAGTTCTTCCTGGTGATTAAAAGTTGTACTTAGAAAATAACAGGCTATATCCCCACGTCAACGCTTACTGTAGTCCTCCATGGTGACTAATAGTTGTACTTATAAAATAACATGCTATATCCTCATATTTGAACTCCACCTAAGCAGAAGCCGCTATTTTTTTCTTCGGACTGCAATATCTTCTTCATACTAACTTGGAATCAAGTAAAACTTCGACCGATGAACTCCCACCTAAATTACAGACAATATGGTACACTCGGATACTTTATCTTGGGAACGCACAATGTAGTTCTTCATTGCGACGAACAGTTGTACTCAGAAAATAACATGCTACATCCCCGTATTTGAACTCCTTCTAGGCAGAAGCCGCTATTTTTTTGGTCATACTGCAATTACTTCTTCATACTAACTCGGAATCGAATGAAACTTCGACTGATGAACTCCCACCTAAATTACGGACAATATGGTACACTCGGATACTTCATCTAACGAATGCACATTGTAGTTCTCCATGGTGACTAACAGCTGTACTTAGAAAATAACAAGCTATATCCCCACTTCAATGCTCACTGTAGTTCTCCATGGTGACTAATAGTTGTGCTTAGAAAATAAAAGGCTACATCCTTATATTTGAACTCAACCTAGGCAGAAGCCGCTATTTTTTTCTTTAGACTGCAATAACTTCTTCATACTAACTCAGAATCAGGCAAAGTTCGACCGATGAACTCCCACCTAAATTACGGACAATACGGTACACTCGGATACTTCAGCTTATGAATGCGCACTATAGTTCTCCATGGTGACTAACAGTTGTACTTAGAAAATAACAGGCTACATCCCCATATTTGAACTCTGCCTAGGCAGAAGCCGTTATTTATTTTTGTTCATACTGCAATAACTTCTTCATACTAACTCGAAATCGGACGAAACTTCGACCGATGAACTCCCACCTAAATTACGGACAATATAGTACACTCGGATATTTCATCTTGTGAACGCACACTATAGTTCTCCATGATGACTAACAGCTGTACTTAGAAAATAACAGGCTATATCCCCACTTAAACGCTCACTGTAGTTCTCCATGGTGACTAATAGTTGTACTTCGAAAATAACAGTCTACAACCTCATATTTGAACTCCGCCTAGGTAGATCCCGCTATGTTTTTATTCAGACTGCAATAAGTTCTTCATACTAACTCGAAATTAGGCAAAACTTTGACCGATGAACTCCGACCTAAATTACGGATAATATGGTACACTCGGATACTTCATCTTGTGAACACACACTGTAGTTCTCCATAGGGACTGATAGTTTACTTAGAAAATAGCATGCTACCACATCCCCATATTTGAACTCCGCCTAGTGCAGAAGCCGCTATATTTTTTGTTCTGACTGCAATAACTTCTTCATGCTAATTCGGAATCCGGCGAGACTTCGACCAATCAACTCCCACCTAAATTACGGATAATATGGAACACTCAGATACTTCATCTTGTGAACGCACATTGTAGTTCTCCATGGGGACCGACAGTTATACTTAGAAAATTACAAGCTATCACATCCCCATATTTGAACTCCGCTTAGTGCAGAAGCCGCAATTTTTTCTGTTCAGGCTGCAGTAACTTCTTCATACTAACTCGGATTTTAGGCGATACTTCGACCGATGAACTCCCGCCTAAATTACGAATAATATGGTACACTCGGATATTTCATCTTGTGAACGCACACTATAGTTCTCCATGGTGACTAACAGTTGTACTTAGAAAATAATAAGTTGTATCCCCATTTCAACGCTCACTGTAGTTCTCCATGGTGACTAATAGTTTTATTTTGAAAATAACAGGCTACATCCTCATATTTGAACTTCACTTAGGCAGAAGCCACTATTTTTTTCTTTAGATTGCAATAACTTCTTCATACTAACTCGGAATCACGTAAAACTTTGACCGATAGACTCCCACCTAAATTACGGAAATATGGTACACTCGGATACTTCATCTTGTGAACGCACACTATAGTTCTCCATGGGGAGTGACAGTCTGCTTAGAAAATAACATGCTACCACATCCCCATATTTGAACTCTGCCTAGTGCAAAAGCCGTTATTTTTTGTTCAGACTGCAATAACTTCTTCATACTAATTCGAAATCCGGCGAGACTTCGACCGATTAACTCCCATCTAAATTACGGACAATATGGAACACTCAGATACTTTATCTTGTGAACGCACACTGTAGTTCTCCATTTAGACTGACAGTTGTACTTAGAAAATAACGGGCTACCACACCCCATATTTGAACTCCGCCTAGCGCAGAAATCGCTATTTTTTTATTCAAACTACAATAATTTCTTCATACTAACTCGGAATCAGGCAAAACTTTGATCGGTGAACTCCCACCTAAATTACAGACAATACGGTATACTTGGATACTTCATCTTGTGAACGCACACTGTAGTTCTCCATGGTGACTAATAGTTGTACTTAGAAAATAACAAGCTATATCCCCATGTTTGAATACTATTTCTCTATGAGATGTAAAAGGGTATATTTGAAATTTCAAAAAGACACCGAGTAAATCTATTCAATGAATTCTTTTTATTAGTAGTAAAGATAAGGAATATAATAAAATAATATAAACAATTTGAAAGATATTATATTATAATATAAAAACCTTTTATTTCTTAAATAAAATCTTTAACAAATTTTCTAAAACCATATATACTAAAAATATGCTTTTAAAATACTTATACTATATTTTAAAACATTTATGTAAAACCATAAAAACCTGTTTTATAATTTAAATCCATTACATTAAAATCCCATAAATGATTATCAATAACAAATGTAAACCTTGATATTTTCCAAAAGAGCCTTAGGATGTCTTGCAAAATTGACTTTAAAATCATCGATCACAACTATTTCAAAATGCATCCATAGCGACCTTTTCGCTTCTAGCTACCACAATTTCCATTCTAATTTCCACATATGTCCAAATAAATTCCTCTATGTCAAATAGACTAAAACATATGTAAAATAACCCAATATATAATTTTACAATATATTCACATTTAACCAACTTAACAAGTATTAACTCTCGGGGAATTTCATATGCATTTATAGCGACAATTTCTCTTCAACAATTCACAACACACTATCACTTTTCACACAGAAATATCGAACTTGTAAATAGTATGTCTGGCCATGATACATATTTTATAGAATCAAAAGGAAGATTACTACATATATTGTTGTCATTGTTTTACAAAACAAGGCGGGGTCCAAAAGTAATAACTTTCATTGTTCATTATACTATTTATATTTTAATACAACAACTGATATATCATAAAAATATTCAAACCAACTAGTGAGTAAACTCACCCAAGCCCAAGTCAATCCTAAAATTAGATAATCCCAATACGAGCGTAATGGCGAAGACGGCATCTCGACTGGACCACGTATGCAAAAATTATAAGTTTTATAAGGTTTTGAACTGTAAAATATAATTACTTCACTTAAAAACTTAATTAACTTAATCACCTTCTAATCCACTTCCCCATCCACTGCTTCCACCGTGCATGCTGATTGTAACAACCCCATCGCTATGCTCATATTATTAAAGAACATTATAAATAATATCATCTAATAGCACAGAGAATACGGTTTATTAAGGGCGATCGAAAATGAATATAACTTTAAACTAACACTGGCACGTGATACATACCGTTTTACTGAATCTTTGAAACAAAATTTAAAGTGTACAGTTTTAGTTCAAAAAAATTAACACAGCGGTTCCTCAGAATCGGAACAATATATCATATAAAACAATAGTCATAGATCACAGCGGAAAAATAAACATCATATACATATACAAATTGTGAGTCAACAAAATAAAGTACTAGACTCACATAATATACATCTAGTACAAATCTCTAACTCAAATATACATCCCATATGCATACATAAAAATCTTAAATGAGATAAACTAAAGTTAACAATGTTTACTCCTCGCTAGCATAACCATCCGAGGGTCAACCTGTCCAATAACCTGAAAAGTCTCGGCCTGATCCAAGCATTAAAATAACACCCACGTCGGACTATCTCTAAATCTCAAAATGGGTAAAGAACAAGATATAACAAAGGATATATGACATATAGATAAATATAAGTGTCATATATATGTATGTATGTATGTATGTATGTATGTATGTATGTATACACACCAAGTCAAGGGAATAGCCAACTCTAGTCACATTTTAAGACACAAGAATACCAAATTCATAAAAACACAAAATAAATCACAATCATCAAATCCATCGTAAAACACAGAAAATTTAAGTCCTAAAACACAGAATAAATCGAAAACTCGAAAATTCCAAACCAAAGAAGGATATCTCAAAATCCAAGAAAACCAAATACAGAATGATCTCAATGATCATACTCACACCGTAGGAAAACAAAATGTGATATCACTCATACCGATCATATAACAATGATCATCCATACCATGAAAACAAAATCTCAAAGCCCATGAAAACCAGACTGGAGAAGATATAACTTATTCTGATCACATGGATAGTATAAAAATCCAAGAGTATACTTCTTAAGGATCAAGCAGCCCATGCCGCACACCGAAAGAAAGTAAACTCTAAAGTGCCAAATACTATCACCTTTAGTAATCATGAGAACTTAACCAAAAAGTCCTATATCGTTTGGTGAAATTCAAGTATTTACTAGAAGCTAGTAAATCTCAATTGTTCCGGATACCACTAGAAAACCTAAACTACATTCTCTTTAGGATCTGCAACTCCATGCCGCATACCAAAAGAGAATACAACGCGAAAGTGTTAAATACTTCCGTATAGAAATCACAAGAACTTAACCAAGGCATCCCATACTACCTAGTGAAATTGAAGTATTAGCTAGTGTGCTAGTAAGTACCACTCAAACATTCTATTCAATGAGTTGTACTATATTCAACGATGTTACTTGAAAGCATTTAAACTAATCAATGACACTAAGTCAATTATTAATATTTCCCAAATTATAGAATTAAGGTTCTCAAAACATTTTATTTTTAAAATCTTCTCCGAATCCAAAAGTCACATGAAAATGCTAAAATAGCATATAAATAACCAATTGTAAAATCCAATAAGAATTTATAGTTTGAAAACGGATAATATCATTTTATTATATAAGAAATGATTTCTAAAATACTTTATATATATGAACCTATTTAATGAGAAATCCATAGTTCACAAATAATTTTCCAATTATATATTTTAGTAACCATTTACTTAATATCCATAATTCCTCATATTCCAAACCCATCTTAGGAATCAAATATTAATTTAAAACAAACTTAGGTTTTATATTTCCAAAGCTCATATTCCAAATCCATAACATTTCTATTGACAATATTTAACACACACACACACACACTTATTTAAATCATTTTAAAATGGAAATAATATTTTTTGGAAAACAAGTTTAAAAAACTATATTTATATATACATATACATAAAGCAATTAAATTCCAAAACTCATCCAAATTAATCCATCAATTTGTGAATCCAAACTCAAAAAATCATCAACAAAATTCACCCGGAATCAAAAAAACAAAGCAAGGTAAATATACTATCAACCAATAAAACAGGGTGGATTAGCTGAGACCTGGAACTTGCATGTCAAACCTTTGACCGGTCAACCGGTCTACTACGACCAATCGACTGGTGGATAACCTGGAATGCAAGTTCCAAGTGCTCTTCTGTCCACCGTCGACCCTCAATTACTCCAGCCCAACCAGCATTCGTTTTGATGATTCCTATTTATAATATGGACGCAAAATTCAGCATGCAAGCATCTAATAATTTACTAAAACAATCAAAACATGAAGGGAAGTTGAAAGCTGATTTACAATAAATAGAAATTGACAGAGAAGAAGAACAAAAGGTTATCAACTACATAGCATAAATTTTCTAACCAAAATCTCAATTATTCACTTTGAAATCACTAAGCATACAACTAATTGTTTAGAGATTGGTGTGTAAGAATTAACTCACCTCTTTTCCAAGCAATTTAGCAGTAACCACAACATAGTGTATCCAATTTTTCAGTATAGCAAATCCTATAAGTCTCTCAAGCCAAACAAATAACAACCAAAAATCAAAACACTATAAAATAGAAATTAAGTAGTCTAAAAACCAGATTGAGGCTTGAGAATCTTACCTTGATTTTATTTGATTTTTCCTTATTTTATTTATATATAATTTGGAAGTTTTGATTGAATTGAATTAGGAGGAAGTGCCCTAGTTTCTTTCTATAGTTGAACGTACAGAGCTTCACAATGAGAAAGATAGAAACTTTCTTTCTCTAATTTCTTTTAAGAATGAAATTTGGGTTTGACAAAGCCCATTTAGATAAAAATGTAAATCCTTGTTTATTTTCTCTTTCAACCAATTTCTTATACTAAACACTACAAACAAACATTCTCATTGATTTAAAAAAAATAAAAGAGTTAAATCAATTAAACATCCTAATCAACTCTAGTTCCAATTGTTATTTAATTAAAACTTTAAAATTCTAATTTATTTAATATTCTAGAATTTTAGAATTTATGAAAATTAAATACTAACCTTCCCAATTACACAATGATTTTAAATTTATCACTCTAAAAAAAATTATCTTTTATAAAAGGTTACAAATTTCAAACTAATGATTTAATTTCTCTTATTTAAATCATTATTTATTTATTTTAGTTAACTCAAAATTTTGGGTTATTATAGACTTCCCTCCTTAAAGAAATAATGTCACTGCAATTTCAATTCAGAGAAAAGTCTAAAACAGAAACATAAATTTATTCAAAAGTTCATTCTTTTAGATTTAACTAACACCATAAGAATAAAACATAATTTTAATTTACACTTAAGTTTATAAAAATTAATATATTCTCCTTCCTTATTTTTTAAATGGAAAATAAGTTCACACAAATATTTTACTTAAATTTCAAAATATTAATTATTACTCCAAATCACTCTTTCTAAAAATTTACATTTTCAGTTATAAAACCTAAATCATCAAATTATAAAATTCCACTTCCAACTAAATTACCAAACCTAACATCCATCTAAATCATTAAATGATGAACATAATAAATCAAAATTATCACACACTATTCATCAGAGTATGTGTGTGTGTGTGTGTGTATATATATATATATTATAGATGAATACCCACAATTGCATATGTAAAATATTATAATAACATTGCCACACCGTCTATTTATAACAAATCACTTGGTTAAATGGCTGCGATGTTGACCGTGAAATCAACATGGCCTCGCCATTAATCTCTGTTATCGTTAATACTCGATAGCTACACACGTTAAAAGTTAATACATATAATGCATTTTACTATTTTTATTATAATTCTCTAAACCACCAAAATTTTAAACATTTATATACTTATAGATAAATCTTCTTCTTAATTTATTTTCCAAAATTATCTTTCCTCAAAGATTCTATTTTCACAATAAATAATATTAAGTTCCAAATCATTTACTTAATACCATTATCAAATCTCCAATTAATATTTTCTTTTAAAATATTATTTATATCCAAGATATTTACTTTTAAAATTTATCACATTTGTATACATATGTAAACAAATTTTCCATAAAATATCTGTTTACTTCCAAAATTTATTGCATATACACGTACATATATTTTCCAAAACATTTATCCCGTTCTTAATCTAACATCCAATTTATTTAACACTTTATTTCCTAATTAAGTATTATTTATAACCCATTCACAATTATTAATAATATTTAATATATTATAACTCAAAATTATTATGCCTGACTCTCTCGTCAAAGCGTTTAGGGATCTCTATCGACACCGTGGCGTCCATGACTCGACCGGAATTCATAAAACACTTAATGGGAAATTTAACACAAGACAGATTCTAAAATTTATAACTCCCAATATTTTCACACAAAGGAAAATTTACCAATAGTAATTCAATAATGCAACCATTCATCCATACATACAACATCCAATCATATATAAATAAACAAATAATTAGTATGCTTAGCAAAAACAATCTATCGACTTCCGCTGCGCAACTTTGATCACTAACATAGTAGAACACTACTACACCGCCCTAACTTTTAAAATCATTACATAATAATAGTTTGCAAAATAATTCATAATTTTCACAAATACGTCCCAATGATTATTCCTATAATCATTTTATATCCTTATTCCTATATAAATAGTCGATATAACTATCTACCACACCCCAGGGGACAGGGCTCTAAGTCATCTAGGCCTTAGATGTGTGGTATTATATTCTATAATGTTTTGACTCGGCTCTGATACAAAACTGTAATAACCCCACAGCCATATCCATATTATTAAAGAATATTATAAATAATTTCGTCTAGTAACACGGAGAATATAGCTTGTTAATGGCGACCGAATTTGAATATAGCTTTAAACTAACACTGACATGTCATACTTACCGTGCTACTAACTCTATGAAATTAAAATTTGATGTGTACAGTCTCTGTTAAAGAAATAAACGCACGGATTCCTCAAAATCAAAACAGCATATCATATAAAATAATAGTCATACATCACAGCAGAATAATAAAATTCATATATATATATATACACACACACACACAAAAATTGTAAGTCTATAAAATAAAGAACTAGACTCACATAATATACATCTAGTATAAATCTCTAACTTAAATATACATCCCATATACATACACAAAAATCCTAAATGAGATAAACTAAAAGTCAATAATGTTTATCTCCTCGCTAGCACAACCATCTGAAGTTCAACCTATCTTGTAACCTGAAAAGTCTCGGCCTAACCCGAGCATTAAAAAAACACCCAGGTTAGAATATCTCTAAATATCCAAAAGGAAAAGAAAAAAATATAACACAAGGATATATGTCATATAGATAAATACATGTGTCATATATATACCAAATAAAGGGAATAGTCCAACTCTAGTTACATTTTGTTATCCGGCATTCTAGCCCGGCTATATTGAACTGATTGCACGAGTTAGATCCGACCGCCATCAAGGCCGATTATTCCAGAATGATGATTATGAGGCCCAGCAGTCAAGTACAGATGGTCATATAATGGCAGGGTTGAATGGAATTTATAAATGTGCAACATAGAATGTTCGAAGTATGAAGTATGGTTCGATGGATAGGAGGGATCGGCATAGGTTGGCTCATATAAGAGGTGTCGGCGCACCTAAAAGCACAAGAGCATTTTTGTGGAAACCATCCATATCTCAAGATCTACAAATCCAATTCCAATGAAATTTGAAGAGCAAGATATATGGACCCTAAGGAACCTACCCTAGGGATCGCACATCAAAAGGAAAATGTTGGAGGGATCGGCATGTATCCCTTGGAAGGGATCGGTAGAGAGCAGTGCACAAGTAATGTTGAATCAAAGGTCAAGCAATAACATGAGTTCTAGTGATCCAAATGACATGAAAATTGAAGGCCAAACATGTTTTTGCATAAAGAAGCCACCATAGGGATTGCTACCCAAAACTCGACCAAAGAAGGGATCGGTACCGATCCCTCCTTTTTGGGAATTAGGCATAGTGATTCCTCTAGTGGGCCCATGTGGATTGGAAGGTCCTTCAGCCGAAATTTCAGAAAGGTACATGGTCGTCTTTACCTATAAATACTGGCTTGATGGGTCATCTTGAGGACCTTTATGCTGCTTGTTACTCTAGACTCTATTTTAATCAAGTACTAGCTACTTTCTACTGTTGTAATCAGATTTATAAGTGATTAACAAAGGATAATCTCTAAAGTGGACGTAGGCATACAACGCCGAACCACTATAAATTTCTGTGTCTTTGATTATAGTTGATTTTTTGTTATTTGTTAATCCATCTATTCTGTTTAATTTTTTTTTCTTCACTTACTTCTCTACAACAACTATTCTTGGGTGTTTGTGGCTAATTAGTTGCAAACATTTTGGTGCTTTCACTGAGAAACTTGATTCTTAGTTCATTAAGATCCCTTTGTTGCTACTGAATTGGTTAAATCACCTAAAATAGATCTGCAATTATCTTTAAAAAGTTGCTTATACTACTCAGATTTGTAGAAACCTAAGCAAAGCTATTGATAGTGGTGAGAAACACTAGATCTACTTCTCAGAACGTGGAAGGAAATAGAATACTAGCATCCAGCAAGGAGACCCAAGCAATCAACCAACAAATGTGAATGCTGAACCGGTTGAATTTTAGAATCCCACTTATTCTATTACAAGAGCTGAATTTGATAATTTAATGAGAGAGCTGATGGAGAGCCATCGACAATTAAATCAACAAATTCAAACTAATATCAACTTGATGAACTAACTCAACCAACATCAGCGGGGGAAAGTTAGGAGAGACCACACTCCTTACTTGGCATCGGAGAGTTCAAGCTTATTAGACGAGTATCACAAGCATAGGCGTCACAAAACAGATGAATATCGCGTAGAAACTTCGGTTGTTAACTGGCAGACCATCGTGGTCAGCCAAGATCGATCGATGTCGATCCCTCCACCAAAATGAGGGATCCATCCATGCCTTATGGCAATCAAATTGGAGTTGCTATGGTTGGTTTGGATGCTGGAGTTCAATTAAATGTTGACCAAGCTCTTCCCCGTAATGACGATGAAGTGAATTTACAAGACACACATCGGGAACATGGTGAACCAAGAAGGCATGAAACGGCCCGCAGACATCGACCGGACCATTCACGTGAGGTGGAGCATGACCATCGCTTCACACCAACTATCCAAACATCGGACTAATCAGCAATGGTCAAACAGTTGGTGAGAGAGAGCCAGGGCTTGACTGATGATGACTATGGAATCTCAAGAAGCCATACTCTGTTCACTAATAATGTTCTACATGCAAAGTATCCGAGGGGGTTCAATATTGCATCAATGCCCGCCTACGAGGGAAAAACCGTCCTTAGGCAACATATCATGAGATACGAATAGTTGATGGACTCTGCACGAGCGAATGATGCGACCAAGTGTAGATGCTTTCCCATAACTCTTTCTGGTTTCGCAACGATGTTGTTCACAAAATTATCTTCACGATTGATTTCCAAATTTGATGATTTGGCAACAAAGTTTGTGGAGCAGTCCTAGATGCACACAACTCATCCCAAGGATATGATGTCCCTGTCCAGCGTGATTCAAGCTCTAGGAGAATCGATGAAGGATTATTTGGAGAGATTTCATATAGTTGTTACGAAAATCAGTAATCCAAATGACCATGCAATATTGATGGCTGTGACGAGAAGGATAGATCAAAATCTAGTTTCGGTGATTGGTTGACCGGTAAACCACCTGCAATGTTGGAACGCTTTTATGTGAAGGCGGCTCAGTAAAGAAAGAAGGAAGCAAGATCCTCTAGAAAGAAGAATGTCGCGTGACTAAGTCGAGGGGGAGTACATATTAACATTGCAATAAAGCAGTCTGATGACAGTTTTGGAAAAGTTCAAGTGAATGTCCAGAATAAACCAAATCCACAAAAGAGAGGCGGAGATGGGAACCGAGAATGAAAGAGGGATTTTGGAAGAGAGAAGCTTAGAATTCCGATGTTTGATACTTACATGCCACTAAATACTGTAGGATCGATTTCACCCTAGAGGGGGTGAATAGGGTGAAACTATTAATTATAAAAATTTAATGTGGAAGTATAAAATTATTTCAACACAGATATAGCAGAATAACAGCAGCACAGATAATAGCAGAATAATAAAAGCAGAAAATAGAACACGCAGATTTACCCAGCTTCGGCAAAACCCTGCCTACGTGCTGCCCCCAAGGTTTCTACTAGAAATTAAGTAGTCAGACGCTTACACACGTAAACTCGCGACACCCGCTATCGACTAACCTAACTCTATGCTCAATACCCTGCCACAACTCAGCCATTGAGTTGAGAATTCTCGAACTACACCACCGTAGTTCGTCCCTTAGTCACACGACTAGAAAATACAATCGTTTAAAAAAGAAATACAAATTAAAACAACAATTTAAAAAACAAAACCCTAATTTTTAAACTATAGCCCAAATTAGAGATAAGTCGGCCCAAATGAAAATTAATATGGAAACCCCCTTTTCTCTTTTTATTTCAACGGCCCTTCTTCTTCATGAAAAATGGCTGCCTTCTCTTTTATACTCGTTCATCCAAATTTATAAACTAGGGCTTTCGTTAAATTGAAGATGCCGACTTCAATTAATCGATCGAATGATGATTCACGTCCCTAGCTTTGTTGATCGATGATCTCTTCACTTTGCACACGACTGCTCCAATTTTGATCGAGTTCAGTATGAATTGTTATGTGATTTTATGTTCTTTGATTTACTGGTTAGCTTGCTCAAACTCGATGATTGTTTACGCCGATGATGATTTGGATTATATTGGGTTCAATTCCCTAATATACCGTTCGCATATAATGTTTGAATACGTCTGTTGATTTTTCTCGACCACTTGATTATGCTTGAATGCTTGAGATGATTACCGACTAGTTCAAATTCGTATATTGTTGCTTGATTTTCATGGCTTGTTTGACTCTGACTTGTTCGTTTTCTTGCCTTGGTCATCACGGCTTGATTTGCTTTTGAACTTGTTTTTGTTTGTGACTTCGGCATTGCTTCGAATTATTTTTCTGTACGTTGAGTTCGGCCAGTGACTTTATTTATGAAAATTTTGACTTTGTTAATTCATGTTCCTCATGTTATCTGACTTCGGTCTTGTACCACTTATTGTTCACTTGATCTTTGTTGAGTTCCCTTGTTAGATGTGTAGTCAGGTTGTACTTGCTGTGTGGTTTCAATGCACTAGAATATGTCTTCATTTGTCTACTTGAATCTGTACTTGTTTGTCTGGTCTCTGGACATCTGACTTTTCAGTTGAAGCTTGTACTGTTCATTTGAGTTCATTGTATATGCACTGACTTCACTTGAGTTTGCATTAGATTGAGTCACTTGAGTCATGTTGAACTGTTGTCATGTATACACATGTATATTTGTGTTCATTTGAGTGTGTTGCAGCTAACACTTTGAACTGTTACATGTGTGCTCGAGTCTGGGTTTGCATAGGAACTAGTTCATGATGTTGCTCCTTGATTTTCTGGCCTTCACTTGATATCTGCTGCACCATGTAGTAGCTATGCTTGCATATTGCTATGATGTATTGTGTTTGGTTTCTTGGTAGAGATGCTGTTTCATTTGCAGTTTGTAATTTGTCGAGCACTTGAACTTGCACTGACCAGTTTATTGCATTCACCATGCTTGTTTTGTCTTCACTGTGCATTACACTTGTAGTCAGGTCTGCATGGAGTCTGTTCTTTGTTTCACTGGTTGCCAGGTCTAGTTGCTTCATTCTTGTGTTTTGTTTTTGTCCTATTAGCATATTTATCTCGGTTTTGTAATTTGGTTCATGTACATATGCATACTTTCTTTGTCCATTTCCTTGAGTTTGGTTTGGACTGTCTAGCCTCTGTTGTTGCTGGCTTCATGTGTACATCACTGAACTTTTTTGGTCGAGGCTTATTTTAGTTGTCTTGACCATTTTCTTGAACTAGCACCTGTGTTGAATCCAGCTTATAGCTTAGGTTTGACCTTGTGCTGGTGTCGTGACTTTATTTGTAATTCACTTGAGTTGAACCCGCCTTTTAATTAGTGTTTGACCTTGTGCTCACCTGTTCCTGTAACTTTATCAAGTGTATATTGGTGTGCACGGCCTTGTGGCATGTACAGTGATACACTGTGCATGTCACAAGTTGTTCGTGTTTGATGAATTTAAAATTAAATGATGACGAACAACCCAAATAACTGAGGCAAATAATATTTTCAAAATACACATTTTATTTTACACTGCAAAATATTTTCTTTTCAATTTTACTGCTTTAGTGTTTATTTTGCAGATTGCTCAGATGCTGGATTCAATCTGGAATAGAGTTGAAGATAAATACGAGTGAATAAGTGATATGTAGTGAGGTGCAAATGTAAATTGAAAATTGTAATGTAATTGAAATTTGTATATATATAGTGAGAGCACAACTTTGTACTATTCAAAATTGTAATAAAATATTTTTTTGAATAAAATATCCGTTTGAATTTAAATTCTGTGTTATTTATTTTATCCAGCAAATATTTATTTAATTATGTGAAAAACAAAATAGTACAATAACAAATACATTTAATTGAATGTATATATATATATATATATATATATGTTTATTATCATCAAACAAAAATCATATACTTGCATATTCAAAAAATACGACCTTGGAGAATGTCTATTTGTCTACCTGCAATACTATGTAGTATAGGAAGCCACCTCTAAAAGAATCAACAGAGAAGCAGAAACATACCCAAAAATATTGTCGGTTTCACGAGTGCTATGGGCACAACACAAATGAATGCGGGCATCTCCAAAATGTTATAGAAAAACTGGTTCGAGAAAGGAAATTACAACAGTTTTTGAAGCCCTACAGGATGGCAGGCAGGGGACATCTAACCCCAACCAAGAACAAGTGCCTTGTAGGGCTGAGGAGCCTATGCGGACTGGTGGAAGACTATGACAAATACGATAATTGGAGGACCGCACCCAGCGGATAAGAGTTGGCAAGAGATGGAGCGCTATGCTAGCGCGATCAAGCATGTGGATTTCGAATATTGTTCGAATACAGAAGATGGAGCTCCAGCAAAACAGCAACGTACAACGACATATGATATCGTATTTAAAAACAGAGATGTGAATAAGGTGGTGGCTCTGACGATCGATCCAATGGTCATTTCGGCCATAATCAGTCCCTCTTTGGTGAGAAGGATATTGACTGATTATGGAAGTTCGGTAAATATATTTTTCAAAAAGGCTTATCATCGGATGAAAATGGAAGCTAAGGATTTAAATCCATTTAAAGCCCGCATACACGGTTTTAATGGTGTCACAACTGAAGCTGTTGGTTATGTGGAACTACCTATAGAGTTGGGAGAAGGCGACTGAAGGAGATTGCGAATCTTGCCGTTTGTTGTTTTAGATGTTAAGTCTCCTTACAATGTTTTTCTAGATCGATTGGCCCTAGCCGAATTCCGGGAAGCTCTTGCCCCATGGTGTTTGACTTTGAAGTTTCCAACAGATAATGATGTTGGAGTTATTCATGACGATCAAGTGACTGACGTGCCTGTTATGTAGCTGAGTTGAGGAATGCCTAATGCAATGAGAAATGTAAGGGTGTGGACAAGTTGGTCCGCATCCAAGCTACTGAAGATTGATAACTAGTGCCTAAGCCTTGGCTCGGGCACCACAGTTGGTTCTATAGAGATATATATCTGAGGGATGATGAAGAGGAGCCTAAAGAGACTAAGGCTACACCAGCTGAGCTGATGATTGATATCACGGTTAACCACGATGACCCATCACAGGTCCTAAAGATCGGATCACAGCTCTTCCTCCCGATGATGAAAGAACTTGTTGGATTTCTTTAAGCAAATCTTGATGTGTTCGCTTGGACTCATTCTGATATGTGCGGGATCTCGGCTATCATTGTGAGCCATGCATTGAATATCAACCCGAGGCATGTCCCGGTGAAAAAAAACGTTGCAAGGATCCATGGAGATCTGCCCCTCTTAAAGACGAGGTGGATAGACTCAAAGACAATGGGTTTATTTACGGCGCCCTCTACCATAAGTTGGTATCTAATCCTATACTTGTAAAAAAGGCAAATGGGAAGTGTAGAACATGCGTTGATTACTCAGACTTGAAAATGGCATGCCCAAAAGACAGTTTTCCCCTTCCAAGGATCGACCAGTTGGTAGGTTCGACCATGGAACATGAATTGCTATCTTTCATAGATGCGTACTCGGGATATTATCAAATCCTGATGCACATCCTCGATCAAAAGTACACCAGTTTCATTACTGATGTTAGATTTTATTAGTATGTGGTGATGCCGTTTGGATCGAAGAATGCAGGAGCTACTTACTAATGCCCATTCAACATGATGTTTAAAGACCAAATTGGAAAGACAGTGGAAGTATAAGTAGATGATATGCTCGTAAAGTCACGGTGATCAAGCGACCACATAAAAGACTTGGTAGAAATGTTCGACATCCTTCGACATTATAAGATGAAAATTAATCCTTTGAAGTGTTCTTTTGGTGTTGCATCAAGAAAATTCCTGGGCTTTATTGTTAACACCCATGGAATAGAAGCTAATATCAAGAAGATTCAGTCTATCCGTGTATACAAGTGCCAAAGACCATTAAACAAGTACAAAGTCCGAATGGGAAAGTTGATGCCTTAAGCCGATTTATTTCTAGAGCTGCTGACAAATGCATTTCTTTCTTTGACTTGATTAGGAAAGGGAAAAGAAACTTTGAATGGACACAGGATTGTAAAGACGCATTTCAAGCTTTGGTGAATCATTTGGAGAGACCCCTCATCATGTCAAAGCGGTGGATCGTGAAGATTTGTACATTTATTTGGTCGTATCAGTACATGTTATAAGTGCCGCAATGCTTCGCGAGGAGGATCGAATCCAGAGGCCAGTGTATTACGTCAGCAAACAATTGACGGGAGCTGAAAGGAACTATCCAAAAATAGAGAAACTAGCATGTTGCTTGTTGATTCATCACGAAAGCTTCACCCATACTTCCAGGCACACCCAATCCATGTTTACACCAACCAGCTGTTGCGATAGGTCTTATAGCGACCTGAGATGTCTGGGAGGTTACTAAAGTGGAATATTAAGCTCAATCAATTTGATATCACTTATCTCCCTTGGAGGGCTATCCAGGGTCAGGCACTGGCAAGCATGATTCCTTGAAGGGCAACGAAATCCCTACCATACGGTGGAAATTGTATACTGATGGAGCATCTAATGATCATCGCTCTGGAGCTGGAATTGTGCTTGTAACTCCCGAAGATCGGTCAATCTGTTATGCTTTAAAGTTAGATTTCCTAGTGACAAACAACGAAGCTGGGTACGAAGCTCTGATTGCTGGACTTAAACTCACCAGAGAACTGGGAATAAAGTCTTTTGAAATCTTTTGCGATACACAGTTTGTTGTGTACTAGGTTAGGGGAGATTATCAAGCTAAAATACAACGGCCTGCTCCATACCTTACCCTAGTCTAAGAGTTGTTGGCTGAATCTGAGTACTATGACATTTCTCATATTCCACGGGGATCGAAATAGAGAGGCTGATTCATTGGCAAAGTTTGCTAGCACCAACGATGCACAGTAGATGGGCTTGGTTCTGATCAAAGTATTCAATGCCCTAAGTATAAACATGATAGAAATCGATTGGACTTTATAAGCGGAGCCTGAGAGGGAATCGTGGATGGCTCCGATCAAAAATTATTTTCTACATGGAGTCCTACCAGATCAAAGAAATGAAAAGTGACAAGTCCTTCGTAAAGCTTCACAATATGTCATGCAAGGAGGAATTATGTATAGAAAAGGCTTCTCTATTCCCCTGCTCCGGTGTGTCACTCGCAATGATATAAAATGAGTCCTAAAAGAAGTTCATGAAGAAAAAATGTGGCGATCACACTGGGGGCAAACTTTGGCAAAGAAAATGCTCTGTTATGGGTATTATTGGCCAACTGTCAATCGAAATGTCGCTGACTATGTAAGGCGATGCGATAAGTGCTAGATATATTGAAAAGTTGAAGAGCTCGACCAACGAAAATCACGCAAATGGTCAGCCCATGGCCATTTGTCATGTGGGGTATAGATATGATCGGTTCCTTACCGATCTCTAAAGGTGGTGCAAAGTATGTTATCGTCGCAGTTGACTACTTCACCAAATGGGCCAAAGCAGAACCTTTAGCCACGATCAAAACCAAGAAAGTAATCAACATTATTGTTGAAACATCATATGTCATATCAATCTCCCACGAACTACTGTAACAGGTAATGGGACTCAATTCGACAGTGTTGAATTCAAAGACTTCTGTCGGAGATATCTTATTGAAAAAAAATTTACAACGGTTGCTCACCCTCAAGCAAATGGACAGATTGAAGCTGTGAAGAAAGTTATAAAGTCCACTCTGAAGAAGTGTTTGGAGAAGGCTAGAGGCAAGTAGGTGGGTGAACTCCCTATAGCGCTGTGGGCTTATAAGACCACCAACAAGACCGCAACTGGCCCTACTCCATTTGCCCTAGCTTATGGTTCCGAAGCCATCATTCCTGTTAAGCTCGAAGTCCCTTCTCATTGAGTAACTTACTACGATCCAAAAATGAATAAAGATCTCTTCTTGGAATCTCTAATTTTATGAGAAGCGCGAGGAAGCCGATCTGAGGGTAGCTGGGCATCAACATCGAGTCGCAAGATAGTACGATGTTAAAGTCTGACCTAGAACCTTTAAAATCAGCGGTCTCATCCTGAAATGGGTTTTTCCTACCTTGTTGCACATAAATCCGATCTGGAAAGGACTATATGTCATTGAATAGAGGCTTGAAGAGGGAACTTTCAAGCTAGCGACTGTTGATGGCATCACGCTCCTAAGGGCGTGGAACAGCAAGCATTTACGATGCTATTTCACTTAGTTTATTTCTTTTTCATTCAGTTGCATTTGCTTTCAGAATTTGCTTTAGCATTTGATTTTCCAGATATGTAATAAGACAGATTATGTCATTCCTTTCCATTTAGCAAATAAAGTTTTGGACTTCCTTTATATTCATGTTTATTGTAGCAATGTGTATTAGTTACATAACAAAATTGATTGATGTCAATATGTCCGAACAGGTTCCCAGAGTTTGGAATTAATCAATTACGCTAGTTTCTGATGGGACTAAACAAGATGTGCTTGGTCCGATTGTTTATTTGATAACTCCCATTCATAATCTTGCGAAAGGGATACACATTGAGGGATAGATGTGACTCGACCATCTGATAATCGAATAAATCATGTTGAACAATGAGACTAAAATAAAGTAAGAGCGATCGTGACATGACCAATAGTTCGCTAAACAAAACTCCGAACCTTAGGGAGCAAATCAATCAATTAAGGAGAGTATGATCCGACTGCTCTTTATAATACTCAAAGTCCCCAGAGTGCGGACTGGAGTATAACCATAAATCGGGTGTGAATCGACCACCTACGAAATAACTCTAAGTCTCTAGAGTGTGGACTAGAGTATAACCAGAAACTGGGTGTGAATCGACCACCCACAAAATAACTCTAAGGCCCTAGAGTGCGGATTGGAGTATAACCATAAATCGGGTGTGAATCAACCACCCACGAAATAACTCTAAGCCCCTAGAGTGCAGACTAGAGTATAAACATAAATTGGGTATGATTCGACCACTCACCAACTAACTTTTATCCCTAGAATGCAGATGTGAGTATAAACAGATAGATGGGTGAAGTTCGACCATTCACTATTCCATAAACTCCGGCCTGAAATCGACAGGAAGAGTATAAACCTGCCAAGGATGGAGTATTACTGTCCAACGTATTACCCCACTAACCTAAGACTGGGGGCAGGGGTATAATTACTCCAAACAGCTGAATTTGACGGCATAACACTAAGGCTCGAGCCTAGCGTTTGATGCGACTCAAAGCCAAAACTACATGGAGGCCTTAGGATAGAGCTAGTGGATTGTTACTAGAATTAATGAACAACGAACCATAAGTACATTGAATGGAAAGTAATAACAGTTCACACAGGAGCTCAACAAAAAACAAGAACTTTTATTCACATGATAAGCTTCAAAACTGTGGTACAAGTTATTCCAAAAAATCGGGATTCATACCCGAACAACCATAACTAATAAAAGAAAATGACGAATAAACAACTATGCAAACTATGTACACACCGAGCCAAATTGACAGCTATATCTTCGATCTTCTCTCCTTTTTGGATTTTTCAGGAGTGGTGCTGTCTGAACTTCCACTAGTTCTCTTCCTTGATCCCTTACCGCCTTTGGTGGGAGAGCTTTCGAAGATTAGAGGGGGTTCTCTGAGAATCGACCCACCAGGTGGAATGACTTGTAGTGGGATAAGGTGTGGATCATCAATGTCCACCTCGGTGGGCTCAGCTTTAGCTTTATTTTAGTAACTCCTCCTTCTCAATACACTCCTTTAGTTGATCTCATTAGTGTGTTTGAAGGTGCTGGTAATCACAACATCATCGGATTCATCTACTGGTAGCGGTTCTTCAGCCAAATCATCGTCGAGTGCTCCGATGTCATGAGCATCGGCCCTCGGTACATCGATGGCCGTCAGAATCTTTGATGATTTTTCTTTTTGCCCCATGGCAGCGTCACTTTTAGGAGTTTGGCTGGGACCTAGAAGACCTGCCAATTTGTTAAAACAAACAAATAAGCCTAAAACCATTGGGTATGAAGAACTAAACCTCTCGTAGAATGGAGAGTAAAGTGAAATACCTGCATCCGGCTAGCTCTTGGTTCTTGTTGGAATGCCCCCTTCCTAAACAAGGGTCAGCACTTTTGATTGATTACCAGGCTTATCCGGATCATAGCTCAAGTCCTGCCCTGGGCCAAAGGAAATAAATGCTCCAACCGCTTGGAAAGAAGAGGGCCCATTAGGATCAGCTTCTGAGGATTCGGAAATATTTTTCCCTTTATCGGAAGGCGTTAAAATGTCAAAATAGTAGAGTCTCGCGATGGCAAGGTCTAGGGGTTCATTTTCATGGAGGATCTCCCGCACCAATTTCTCTTTATCTAACTCATCTTTGCCCAGCTCCCTCTTTTTCATCTCGATGATGTGCTCCCAGGCTTCAGTGAGTGACTCAAGGTAACCTTCACCGAGAAAACTCAAGTCACGGTGAATGAGGACTTTGGCATTGTATTCGATGATTAGTGGATCGAACAAGTCCTTGATCTCATTCCAACCGGGCTCCTTAGCAACTTCTACTCGGGTTTCAATTTGTTCTATCATCTCCTTGCGGCCTTCCTCTCGTGCCTCCTCTTTAAGGGCTTCTATTTTGGCAAATTGCTTGTCAAGTTTAATTTTCAGGCTCCTGGCTTCAACAACCTCTTCGTAGTACCTTTGCGATTCTTTCTGATCCTTGATCTTTTCTTCCTTTTCTTTCTTAAGGATCTCTTCAAGTTCCTCGACACAGCAGGCCAAGACATCTTTCTCCTTTTGCAAGGAGTCCTTTTCCAGAGTAAATGCACTGCTACGATTGAGGGCAGCATTGAGTTCTTTCTTATGGGAAGCCTCCAAACAGCTCACTGCCTCCAAAGTTTCTTTGGCACTCTTTTCTACCTCAACAAGTTTTGTTGTCAACTCTGATAGTTTATTATCTTGGTGTTTGATTATGTCTTTATCATAGATCGCCTCCACCTTGAGACGATCTATGTCATATTGTCGCTGGATTGACATTTCAGAGATTTTTTCTACTGAGTGTTGAAACGATTCATGCTGCACAAACACATCATTAACACATGCGAGAGGGCTTGCTTTGGCATGCCCTGGGATCATATGTATTGTAGAAAGGAATTTAAGCATGTCGAAACAGATTTTCGAGAAAGGGGCCTTAAGTTTGGCCAATTTCTCTATTGTAGAAGTGTCAGGATCAGCAGTCGGCAAGGATGGATCGGAAGTAGCAATTGGATGCTTGCTCGATCTATGGTTGCGAGATTGCCTAGAGCTAGGAGAACCATAATGATGCTCATGTGATGTGTCAATTTGAGGGCCATGGAAGGAAGAGTGGTCTCCATAATAAACACGAAGATTGGACTGGTCTCCCTAGTAAGATGACTAAGACTGGGACTTAGGCTTGAAAGAAGAAGATTCCTTTGAATGATAGCTTTTCTCCAATCTACCGTCTTTTTCCTTACACCTGCCAGATTCTGAGTCGCGACTAGATCCGTAATGCGCTGAAGAGCCCTTTAGGCGATCAAAATCCCGAGATTGAGTCACTGCACCTGAAAAGACCAAATGAGAACGTATAAGTAACTATGAAAAGGATTGATGAAGAGCGTGTAGTGAAGTGCACGTGGTCATGAGTGTCCTAGTGTTCCCCTTGACAGACTGGTAACTGCAGCCTTGCTTATGGGTGTTTTCTCTCCTCTATCGGTAGAAAGGATGCCTTCAACACTACTGGTAGGAGAATTGAACCCCTTGATATTGATGTTTGGAAAGTCATAGGTCATAATGTCATTAGGAATCTAGAGATTTAAGAATCCTTTCAGTGAACTTTCTAAGTGTTGGGAAGATGATTCTTCATCAATAGAAGTGATGAAAAACTCTGGACCTATAGTATTTTTTCTTCTACAAAGTTTATATGCGAGCTTCTTCTTTCTCTTAGTTGGCATTTGGGATTGTGCGCCTTGTGGCGGTTCGACTACAGGCACCTTTCCTGGGCTTGCATCAGCATCGCTGGGTTTATTAGCCTAAGCATCCCTAATTTCACCTTTGTCGATGTCATCCCAACTCCTCTCGGTTAGGGGTACGATAGGATTGTTGACATCCATTTCTTTCTCTGCAACATTTTTCGGTAATGCTGCGCTTCTGTGGAGCCTGATGCTACGACCCTCTTCTAATAGCCTGAATAAAGATAATAACTCATCGGTCACGAGAAGTTTGATGTCCCTATCTTCGATAGGGGTAGCGTGAATAGTGGAGATCGCACTTGAAAAATTAATGCCTTCAAGACGTGGGTGGACACCTGTAGAAATTCAAGATGTTGGTGGATTCGAAGCATGACTTAGATTGACAAACTTAAGAATGAAGTGAAGGAAACACTTATGTCCCTCCAGCCATCGCCTTGCGAAGTTCGGGGGATAGAGAATGTTAATTTCAAGCACCCGTTAAGACTTGGCAGTAAGGTTAAGGTTCAAGGAAGACGTTGGAAGGACTTCCTGGTTGTCGTTTAAAGTTGTAAATGAATCTTATGTCCTCGGGGGTCGGTGATCAAAACAGAATGCTCATGAAAAACAGAAAAGTTCCATGTAGGAAGGCATAGCTATTTGGATGGAGTTGAGTGGGAGCTATTCCTAAATATCTCAACATTTCTCGAATAAATAAATTGAAAGGTTGTACGCACCCGGCCCAGCATATAAATTTGTTACATGCATGTACCCCTTCGGGGGCGAGTGAGGCTTGTCATATATTGAAGGAATGAAGATGTCTACAAATAGAATTTCATGTATGGAACACAGCTTGTGAAGGGCAGCTCACCAATTCGGGAGGCTTGAGAATATATCGGGTTATCTAGGAGAATGGAACCTTCTACTACATTGGGAGCAAGGCTTATACCCTCCGTTGGAAGGACCGGAACATCTGAAAAAGGTTGACCGACGGTCTAGAAATTTCCATCTTTTTGACTTGATGACTAGGAGAAAGTCTGCCAGATATAGTCGTAGAGCTTGATTTTGCTTTATGATCGCTATGATGCATGGCCGGTTTGGAAGACATGGCAGCTAAATGTTGTGAGCATCTGGAGCCCATGTTAACTATACTCAATGGACAATCGAGGTTAGAAAGGTTTACCTGTTCCCCCGGTGTTAAGTGTGAGCTAGTGTAGTGTAGTGAAGTGTATAGTAGAATAAACAGCTTAAACTCAGAAAATGAAACTAAATGATGAGACTTTGGATTCCAACCAGAGTGACCGTCATCGTTGACCGTCTCAACTAGCAAGAAGGTTGATCGGTCGTGAAAGCTTTGGGGTCAATTTTTGGCATATCGAAGTGTGAAGCTTGTCGTTCAAGTCCATATGCAAGGTTTTAGTCTCTGTTGAAAGTTCTAAGGATTTGATTGTTCAATCTTAAGTCAATAGTGAATATGCAAGTTTTATTGTACATTGTCATCACATGTACAAGTTCATTGAGGTGAATTGGTGGTAATTGTTCAAACAAGGTTGGATCAGGTTTTAAGTTCAAAGCATTCCATATGTCGATCCCTATATACCGAACCCTTCATATTGACCCCTCTCTCACAACAAACACAACTGAACCCTAATCCTAACGATCCCTCTACTTCATCCTCTATTCGTCAAGCCTCTATGCCGAGGGATCGGTATTGATCTAAACATCCAACACCGATCCCTCCTCCACATTATCTTTTTCCTCCTTTATCCTCCCTTCTTCCTTCTTCTTATTTATTTTGCCGAACCCTATCCACCAATGATTCATCATCTCCATTCCACCTTGATTAATGTATCATCACGGCCTCGAGCGCCATCATAATCATTAACGACATGGAATCCCTCATCTCACTATGAAACCAAAAGATGAAGTCAAGAAGGCTCACCTACGTGTGAATATGTTAAGGGAATTGGCGAGAAGTTCAAAGGTGATTTAGATGAAAAGTATGTGGAAGATAGTTGGTAAAGGAAGATTGAAGCATGAAAAGATTTTGTTTCAAGATGGGAGAAGAAAAGAAGGAGGGTACGTTTTGAATGGAGGAGCGAGACCGTTCGGTGCTTCGAAGGGTGATGGAAAAATGAAGCAAGTAAAGTTAAAGGAAATGGGAGTGCTACCTTATATACGTGCACTAGGGATCGACCCATATCTTTGGCACGAAGCATAGAAAGAGGGATCGACATGAAAACTTACCAATCCCTGTTAGCATGACCCAAATATGGGGTCGACATACATATATGTCGATCCCAACATATACTTTTCAAAAAAAAGGAGAAAGAGGGATCGTCATAGAAAGTAGCGATCCCTATGAGCGCAAAGACAAAAAAAAGAGGGATCGGCTAAACACATGCCGGTCTCTATGAATAATAAAAAATAAATGAATGAAAATATGATTAAAAGGCTTTGGCTATAAACATGTGCATATGAAATACAAGGAAGTTGGCGATAACCCATGAATGCGAATGCACGTCCAAGAGCCAATAAAAAAACGTGTATATGAGCGTGCACGTTTATGACCTGAAAGTTCAATTTTTTGAAATCGACAGAAATTGAGATCAGACCTAAAACCTTCAAGGTCGAGGCTAGAAAAATAATATAAAGCTTATTAGTCTCGCAAAACCCGCCTTATATATCAGTTGGCGAAATGTAACACTAGATTTATATTGAGGGAAATCAACTAAGCATCATGGCGATCAATGAGAAATTCAGCACCTTCGAAAAACGATTTTACAAAGGAATAACAACCATTCAAGAAGCTGGTTGGGTCTCCATTCAACGATTCAAACTTGTTTCGATTCAAAGAACGTCGTGTTCATCACAAAACGCACTTTGGGGGGCAAGTGTTATATAGCATTCTAGCCTAGCAATATTGAACTGATTGCACGAGTTAGATCTGACTGCCATCAAGGCCGATGATTCCAGAATGATGATTGTGGGGCCCAGGGTTCAAGTACAGATGGTCATATGATGTCAGGTTTGAATGGAATTGATAGACCTGCGATGTAGAATGTTCGAAGTATGAAGTATGGTTCGAGGGATAGAAGGGATCAGCATAGATTGGCTCATATGAGAGGGGTCGGCATACTTCAAAGAAGAGGGATCAGTGCACCTAAAAGCACAAGAGTGTTTTTGTGGAAAACCATCCGTGTCTCAAGATCTAAAAATCCAATCCCTATGAACTTTAAAGAGCAAGATATATGGACCATAGGGAACCTACCCTATGGATCGCACATCAAAAGGATAATGTTAGCGGGATCGGCATGTATCTCTTGGAAGGGATCGGTAGAGAGTGGTGCACAGGTAATGTTGAACCAAAGATCAAGCAATAGCTCGAGTTCCAGTGATCCAAATGACGTGAAATTGGAGGCCAAACATGTTCTTGTATAAGGAAGCCACCATACGGATCGCTCCCCAAAACTTGACCAAAGTAGGGACCGGTGCCGATCCCTCCTCTTTGGGAATTGGGCCCAGCGATCCCTCTAGTGGGCCTATGTGGATTGGAAGGTCCTTGAGCCAAAATTTCAGAGAGATACATAGTCGTCTTCACTATAAATACTGGCCTGATGGGTCATCCTGAGGATCTATATGCTGCTTATTACTCTAGACTCTATTGTAATCAAGTACTAGCTACTTTCTACTGCTGTAATCTAAGGGTGTAAATCGGTCGAACCGGACCGGACGAAGGTGTGTTCAGTTTTAGTCCTAAATAAAATCGGACTGGACATGGACCGGACGAGATTTATATTCATACAAATTTTATTGTCCTAGCTCGTGTCCTAAATGAAATCGAACGGACACGGACATACGTTTTTTGGACACGGACTCGGATGGACACGGATGGACATTGCTATTTACATCAAATTTTATGTTGTTTAATAAAATTTCCATCAGCTATATTATTTTTATCAATGTATATTGAAGTATAAGAATTTTATGAATCCTTACTCAATTAATCGACCAAATAGTTGTCATATATGTTTGGAAAAACATAAAGGATATACAGAATTATAAGAAATTCGGACGAATTCGAATAAATATGAACCGGATGAGATTTTTGCTCGTATAAATTTTATTGTCCTAGCTCATGTCCTAATTGAATATCGAACGAACCCGGACGGACGTATTTCGGCCATGAACACGAACGGACATCGGACACTCGTACAAAATTAACAGCCTTAGTGTAATCAGATTTATAAGTGACTAATAAAGGATAACCTTCAAAGTGGACGTAGGCAAATAACGCTGAACCATTATAAATTTATGTGTCTTCGATTATAGTTGATTTTCTTTTATTTGTTAATCCATCTACTCAGTTTAATTTTGTTTTGCTTCACTTACTTCTCCACAACAACTATTCTTGGGCGTTTGTGACCAATTTAGTTGCAAACGCATTTTAAGACATAAGAATACCAAATTCAAAAAAACACAAAATAAATCACAATCATCAAATCCATTATTAAACATAGAAATATTTCAGTCCTAAAAACATAGAATAAATCAAAAACCCAGAAATTGCACACCAAAGTAGAATATCTCAAAATCCAAGAAAACCAAATATAGAATGATCTCAACTATTGTACTCGTACTGTAGAAAAACAAAAGGGTGTATTACTCATACCGATCAGTTACCATTGATCGTCCATACCGTGAAAACAGAACCTCAAAACCCATGAAAACCAGACTAGAGAAGATATAACTCATTCCGATAACAAGGATCGTATAAAAATCTATGAGTTTACTTCTTAAGGATCTAGCAGCCCCATGCCGCAAATCAAAAGAAAGTAAACTCTAAAGTGTCATGTACTATCACCTTTAGTAATCATGAGAATTTAACCAAAACGTCACATACCCTTTGGTGAAATTCAAGTATTTATGAGAAGTTAGTAAATCTCAATCGTTCCAGATATCATTGGAAAACCTGAACCATATTCTCTTAAAAATTTAGCAACCCCATGTCGCATACCAAAAAAGAATATAAATCAAAGGTTTTAATTACGTCCCTATAGCAATGACAAGAACTTAACCAAGGCATCCCATACTACCCGGTGAAATTCAAGTATTTGCTAATGGGCTAGTAAGTACCACCCAAACATTTTATTCAATGAGTTGTACTATATTTGACGAAGCGTTACTTGAAAGCAATTGAACTAATCAATACCACTTAGTCAATGATTAGTATTTCCCAAAATATAGAATTAAGGTTCTCAAAACATTTTATTTTTAAAATCTTCTCCGAATCCAAAAGTCACATAAAAATGCTAGAATAGCATATAAATAACCAAATGTTAAACCCAATAAAATCCAATAAGAATTTATAGTTTGAAAATGGATAATATCGTTTTATTATATAAGAAATTATTTCTAAAATACTTTGTATATATGAACTTATTTTCATACTTCTTCCTAACCATGTAGATTCAACATATTTGATAATCAATGATCTCTTTTTATGCTTAATGGAATGTTTGATTTGGTAAAAAATCTGTTGTTTAGCTTTGAATTTGATAGCTTATGTTGTTGGCACCAAATAGGCTATGCTTAAACAAACATAAACACAGATTACCTCTTCATCTACACATAATTATGGTAATGAAGTGGATTTTAGAATCAAAATTTGATGGTCTATATTACTAATCAATAGTAAATAGATCATGCTTAGAATATATTTTATTTTGATTTCATTATCATTTTCATGAGAGGTAACAAGTGGTTTGGAGAGTGTGTTGAAGTTTGATGGTTTATGTTGGGCTAATTAATACCACTAATAGGTCATATTTATGATAAACATATCAACTAAATTTACTAATGACCAAAAAAGAGACATCATAATTTCATTATGTTGATTTATGTGATCATGAGAAGGAAATTACCTCTTAATTGCCTTCTATTCTCATATTTTTATTCGTTTTCTTTTCCTAGTTTTTTAATTTCTTAGCTTAAACAACTTCAAACTCTTGGTTAATTTGATTAAGTAGAATTTTAAAAATCAATTCAATTCCCTATGGATCGACCTGTATTTGCCAAGTACTAAAATTGTACGTCGTGCGTTTGCGGTTATTTTTATTATAATTTTTCAGCGATTTTTTAATCTGGTAGAAAAATAGCCGATTCAACAAGTTTTTGGCACCGTTGTCGGGGAATTAATTTGATTTTATTCTAGTCTTTGAATTATTTTTTTGTTTGATTTATGTGTGTTCTTTTGCATTTAAAACAAATTGTGTTGTGTGTGATTTTTGTGTTCATTGTGTTTGTGTGCTTGTTTTCTAGTTCTATTTGCATTTGCATTTTTATTTAAAAAATATATATACACAAGTTCATTTCAAAAAGATTTTTTTTTTATTCCATTTCATTTACATTTTTTTAAATACAACTTTCATAATGAAAAAAATACACAATTTCTTTTTGCAATACAAATTGCTCTGTCAACCACCAAACCCCCCCCCCCCGGTCCACCAGTTCTGCCATCCACCTCTGACCATCTCTGTTTATCTATAACACCACAGCCTTGCCTCTGCCTACTTCACATCAGACTTTCCAAACTTCATTTCCAAAATCATTACCCTGAACAACCTCCTACTTCCCCTCCTTGCAATCAACCACCTGCTTTACCTTTACCTTTACACAATTCCTTCATCTCAACTATTTACCACTACATTGCTCCAACCACCATTCACATCACCATACATATACTACATACATTTCCTACTGCCATACAAACCAAAAAATCAACTATATTTAACTACTATACTTAACTGCTGCCAAACAACCATCTGCCTTACTTCTTTCACCTTTGCTCACATTCATTTAATTTCATTTCCACACCCCAAAATCTCCAATTTGAAAACACCCTAAAATCTCCACTGAAACCACACAACTACCTCCTTCATACCATTACTACCAATTATTACCTCTGCACTTCAACACATACAACCATACCTCCTCAAGCACCTCTGCATATCACCCCTGACAACAAACTGTTGCCACCAGTGCAACTCCTCCCGCATCTCCTACAATCACTCCACTGGCCAACTTCACTGACCGATACTACTGTTTATCCTATTTCATGTCCTCCTGCCTATCACCACTCTTCCCTAACATCATTGCATATCCCTCACTGCTACTACCTATGCACACATTACTTCACTCCTACAAATCTGATGCTCTTCTATTAATTCACCATCAAACTATCTACAACATATCTACCACCCCAAACCCCCACTGCCTTGCACACATCTCAGCCTACATCACCATAATGCCACCATAATACCACCATAAAACCATCTCCTTACATAACCCTTTCCATCAACCATTTCTAAACTGCCACTGTCTTCTGTTGCCATACTACCTGCAAACCACACCCATCAACGACAACTTGAACACAAGCTGACCACTAGCACGAACTACTTCCACAATCGCCTCGCACAAACCAGCAGCCTACTCCACAACCAACCGTCCAATCACCCAAACCCGACTTCAACCATTGCTCATCACAGCAACCATACTAACATTACCAACCACACCACTGCATCATAGTGCCTTCATATAACTTACAGCTTCAACTTCATCACATACATCTGCCAATACTTGCCACATTCCATCCACTCTCTGTCAATACCCATATCACTCTTATCTTCTGCCATCAGCACTTCATCCCCCTGCTTTGACACAAATAATTTCAACAAACCTCCTACCTTCAACATATACTTCTGCATACACTGCCCATATAACAGTGCACTGCCTTTACATCCAAATATCATCACTTCAATTCACAACACTTCACCCCCGTGAACCACATTTGCAACTGCTGCAACACCTCACTCCCAAAACACCCCTGCCCATTACTGCATACAGTTGCAATCAACTGTGCATACAATTGCAATCAACTATGCATACAATTGCAATCAACTACTGCTCCCCTCTGCTTACAACATACTTCACTCCATCATATACAACTTCACCAACCAGTGCACATTTCATCAAACTGCCACGCAACCCTCCCTTCTCTGTCAACATTACACTGCCTATACTTCTTCAACCACTCCACCTGACTACACAGTGCACCACCACTATACCCACCCATGCTTCAGCCATTAAGTAACATCACAAACTATGCACTGAACATTCCACAATCACCCTCCATCACTGTTCAACCTGCACCCTTAACCCCCACCCCCCAACCTGTCGTCAGCATTACCTTCCCAGATTATCAATCCACTTCTACATATTCAACTACTTCGACCAACGCAAACTACATCTCCTCTTCAGTCACGGCAATTACCCAAATTTACCTTCAACCCATGAACTAACCGATCGACCGAACCAAATCGCCTCCACCACGCTAAAGCGCAACACCCTCGACCTTAAACAACCGCCTTCAACCACCGCATTTCAAAACATTGGAAATTGACCTCGCTTGATATTTTATTTTGGGAATTGCTTAAGGAAAATTGATTTGGGAATTGTAAATGAATCGTTGGTATTAGCTGAAGTGGTTGCGGGAAATTGTTTTAGGGATCTTTTTTTGAAAGCTGTTTTTAACTGGGCCAGGCCCGTGTGTTGGTTAAAAAAAGAAAAAAAAATTTATTTGTGTCAAACCTATTTCTTTGTTTTTAAGTTTCTTTCAGAATTAAAAAAAATAAATATAGAAAAGATAACAACAAGTTTCAATTGTTTTTTTTATTTTGTTTTGAGTTGTTTTCATTTGTTTTGGTTTGTTTTAGTTCTTCCTTGATATGCTTAAATATATATAATTCTTGTTCGAATTTTTTTTAGGTTGCAGTTTGCAGGAAATCAAGAATAATTGCTTGCTTCGCTTTGCTTGCCAAAAATAAATTGTTTGTTTGCGTATAAAAAAATCGTCGCTTAAAAAAAAATTGCTAATAATTATGCACGCTCTGGTATCGTGCCCTTATCTCGTGTTTTTATTTTCAGTTTTCTTTGTTGGTTGCTGGTATTTTAAAAAAAATACAAAAACAAATTTCATTTGTAGTTCCATTGTCAATACACGTTTAATTTTTTTATCTGCATTCATCTCGTCTTATTTTCTTTTCTAAGAGCAACACCCAAATCCACATAAGGTGGGGAATTTCATCACCCCTTCCTTGGTCCACAAATTGCATTTCATAATAGAATTCTGACTAATAATAATAGTTAGACTTCAAATTAAGGATGTCGCGATCTCGCCTAGGGATTAATTGTATTTAACAAGTTGTCTTCTTTGAGCAATTTATGTTCTTAGTGTCTAGGCTACGGTAGAGCAATAATCAGTCATAAATATTATGATGATTCATAAATATTATACTGATTATTTCTCTTAAGGTACTTGAACCTTCGGTTGCATTGCTATGGTGATTCGTGGTGCACCGATAACTCCTATCCGTTACCTGGCCAAGAACTATTTTTTTGAATTAAGACAAAGTGTGATTATATAATTTTGAGTTAGGAGCTACTTAGGATAGAAAATTTGTAATTAAGTCCTTGCATTCATATAGTTGCATTAGTTCATGCGTATTTAAAAAAATTCAAAATCCACAAAAAAATTGTAAATTTTCTTAAATTAGTTTTTTTTAAATCCTTTCATTTGAAATTTTAAAATCAAAATCAAAAATCCAAAAAAATAAAAAAATGTCTTTTCGATAAAAAACAAAAACATATAAAAGAAAAAAAATTGAAAATCCAAAATCCAAAAAAAAAAACAAAAAACAAAAATCAAATTTCCATTTAGAAAAACTAAATTCCTTTTGGTAAATATTTTTCCTTTATAAATTTTTTTTTTGAAATGTCTGAATTTCCCTACTTGCAAGAATTTTTCAATAGTTGTGAAAATCAATATAATCCATATAATCTCACACCAAATTCTTATGAATATTTTAATGACAACTATTGTACAAACAATTCAAATTTTGAACAGTAAAATTTTCAAAATGATGACCAACCCTCAAATCTAGAAAAGAGTATTGAAACTACTTCGTCTTTACTTGAACTCTCTACATAAAAGAAATCAAATGATAAATTATTTGAGTAACCTCTGCAATAACTCAAGCCAAGGATTTCAAAATAATCAAAATTTAAATTCACTTCAAATTCAAATGATTTCGATTATAACCTATGCCAATTCAATTTCGGACTCCAAAATGAATTTCAAAATCAAAATGGAAACCACATTTAAATGATTTTGGCAATGAGAATAATTTCAATTACGATGTGACTAACAATTTTTGTTCTGAACAATTTCTAATTGAAAATTCTAAAGTTAATAATTATGAATTTAATTTTGTTGAGCAAATACACGAAATTCACAAAGATCATAGGGATTTGCGGTTTGAAACATATATTAAACAACGCGAGCATCATAATCAAATCCCAACGTGTGGCGAGTCAAATAATAATCCACCTTTTACCAAAATTGAAGAATTTCAAATAACAACTTTTGAAATTGAAAATAACAATATTAATGAAATTGTTGAAAATGCGGTAATTGAGTTGGATTTCAATTCTTTTGAGAGCGTGGAACCAAATTTAAAATTCGATCTTCCTTTTTTCGATTTTGAAAAATTAAATGCGATAACTTTAGATTTCGAACATGATACATGCAATGAAGTTGTGAATAATTCAACAAAGGAAGACGAATTTAGTGAACACAAATTTTTTAGACTTTTTGAAGATGAGTTGTTGAATTCTGATAGGGTAGATTTAAATCACCATTTTGATTTTGAAATCAATATTTCTGAAGAAGTTTTCAATGATAAGCTTAACTTTCAAATTGGTGAAAATAAACATGAACTTCAACAAATTATTCTGTCTACCCCAAAAGTCATCAAAAATAAAACAACTCATACGATTCTTAGTAAAACGACATTCGTTTTTCCAAATCAACATCCAACTTTGAAATCTTTTATGATTTGGTTTTATGTGCTTAAGCTATGTCTCTCATAGTTGACGAGACAAATGAATTGGTCTTTGAAAGATCGTTTCATTTACTCTTTCACGGTATATTTTCTGATGTCATGTAAATAATAACTACTTCATTTTCATGTAAATATAGGTCATATTTTTTTATTTTTCTCCTTTCACTTAGGTTGACTGTGGGGATGCAGTCAAAATCAAGTGTGGGGGAGTCTCATATTTATTTTTAATTTTTTATGGTTTATTTTTTTTCATTTTCTTTCCAAAACTCAAAAAAAAAATTAAAAAACTAAAAAAAGCCCAATTTTTTTTTCTTTTTGTTTACTTTTGAAGAAACACTATAGGATAAGTATATAATTTTGGTTATTAAATTTAAATTTTTGAAATTTTATTTGTCTTAACAAAAAAAAAGTTTGATTACAAGTAATGATGGTTTAACTAGTATATAAGAAGGTTTACGGGTGTTAATTATGAAGTATATCTCAATTGAAATCTTAGTTTAATAAGTGGTTGACTTAAAGTAAAAAAGATAATATTTTTTTATCTTCTAAGTTAAGTGGTGCTAAGATGATGTTGCAAAACTCTCTCTTCAAAAAGAAAAAAAAGAAAAAAAAATTATATATGTATATATTTTATTAACACATAGAGTCATGTGTTCACAAAGCGTGTACACTCTCCATGATTTGTATCCTTCTCACGTAAGCCCAAATGGCAATGCATGATCGATATATCTGGCCTCAGTTTATCTGAGTTAGGTGTATGTATATAAAAATTATTTCATTAATAACGCCTACAGTCGATAGGTGTACATACTTGTGTGTACACTGTTTATGCTCGCCATGCTCTGTATTCCCCTCACGTAAGCCCGCAAGGCAGTGCATGGGTGATATGTCTGGCTTCAGTTTATTCGATTTAGGCATATGTAGATATTGTTAATATCAATAAATTTTCAAATAAAAAGAGAGTAAGTAATTGAAATCCAAGCACTATTTTCACTTAGTTGGTTTGACTTGTTATTTAAAAGAAATGAAAATACCACTTTGACAAACTTTGATAATCAACTAAGGATCTATTTCATAGTTGCACTTTATTATCAACCGAAACAACTAACCAAACTAGAGTCTAATTGTGATTATAACTTAATTTTTGTTGGAAATGTTGACAAGTAAAAGGACTTAAATTTCTTGATAATGACCAGAACTTATATTCAACTTATTTGTGTCAGTTTAAAAGTAAATTCTTCATTTGTAAATATTTTCAAAATTTTGCATTCATCTCTTTGCAAATAAATCTTACATTTTGGTATTTTTCATGTTGCATTTGGATTTTGTGGGTAGTATCCGCTGAAAACCCTCATGAGACAACACTCCTCCTGTAACAACCCAGGGATTTTTGTAACAATTATTTATCGTCAAAATGTCGATTAAATTGTTATTAATTGCTAATGCAGATTTAGATCGAATTGAAATCCTTTTACAATTTGTTAAGAGTAGTTTGGGCTTTAAATATTTAATTTCAGCCCACTTATGTTTAGATGCCGAGATTCTATCTGAGGCAACCCATTCTCCTTTTTGTTCGTTTGAAAACCCGGACCCCCTTTCATTTTTTTCGTGAAACCCTAAATCAAATCGAAGAAGTAAAAATGGCGGCCTCGTAAAATAAGGGCTGCTCGTCGCGCGTTCTTCAATTCGATAGTTAGGGCTTTGGAAAATCGAGGGTGCCGACTTCAATCAGATCGATCGAAAGCTCCGTCGATCGTCGTGTTCTTCGCTTCGGCAAAGGTGAGTGATCACATCACTCACATCTAATTCAAATAGCTTGAGCTCGTTTTTTTATTTGTTCTCGTTGGCTTCAGCCATTCTTGTTCATGGTTGGCTTTAAGTTGGCTATCACTGCTTTGAACTGGTGATTTTGTCTATATTGGGCTTCGGCCATTAGTTTTTGTTTTGATGCCTGAGATGATGCTTTGACTTGCTTTAAACTGCTAGTACACCTGGTTTCATGTGTATAATTGAAATTGTCTTTGTCTTTACTTTGTGACATCGGCTTTGAATTACTGGCATTTTTGGTTTGTGTGAAATTCTGGCGACTTCGGAAGTGATTTTTATTTGCCGTGGCCACACACTGGTTCGTACATGCTTTGACATTGGTCCTTTCTCAGTGATATTGGCCTTGACTTTGTTGCTAACTTGATTTTGTGAAAATAATTGTGAATGGAATTTGGGTTAGGCTCAGCCTTGATTTGAAACCGCAGTTCCCTGTTTTTGAACTAGTTTCGTTGTTGTTGATTTCTTGTTTTTCTGGTATTCACGGCACTGCCTTATCTCGTGAACGCCGCTGCTCGACTTCCATCTGACTTCGGTTACGTGGTTGTGTGAATGTGATTTCATAACTTCGTATTATCGTCAGCTATCACCATTGCTCTTGTATTTGCAGTTTTCATTTTGTGAATTTACGTTTGGTGTCATTACTTTGTGTATTCATATAGTCTGGTGGCATTTCACTGTTGCATACATGTGCTTGAATTCGTATCCTATACAACTGCCCTGAGTTGAACCCGTCTTTTATTTGGGTTTGACCTTGTGCTCATGTACTGTCTGGAGTTCGAATACATGTATCACTTGTGTCTATTGAGTTTGAACATCCACTGTGTTAGTTCATTGATATAGCTCGACAGTTTTGGGTTCATGTGCATTGTTACTGCATATTTTGTTGCATTATCAACCTGGTTGTTCTGCAGTTCCTTGTTGCCACTTCTATTTCACTTTTGTTCAAGTTGTATTTATTATTTTACTGCATCATGTGGGCAGTCTTTGCCTGTGCATGTTTGTCACCTGATCTGGTACACCTGATGTCGTTGTCTTCATTTGGCATTTGGATTTGTTTGTGTACTTCACAACTATATGTGCTTATTGTATATATTGGCTGTTGTGCACCGGTTATCTTCACATCATTGTATAATTCGAAGTCCGGTTTAAGTTGCAGTGATACCGCTTGCATTCTGGTTTCTCTGTACTTGATCCTCTGAGTTGCTTGTAGTAGTGTTGACTTTGTTGAAGTTTTGCTCTTATTTGGTTTGGGGTGTACTTGCTTCTCAGACCGGTTGCATTATAACTTTTGAGGCAGTGGTATTGATTTTTGAATCTTCACTTTCTCCTCATCATTGAGGCTATGCTCTTGTTTGCTGCATTTATGTTTTTGTGATAGCACTGTCCAGTTGAGTTTGAGTGGTACAACTCAAACTTGATCTCGCGATGGTGCCATTTGTTTGTGATTTTCATTGAGCTTTCGTGCATTTCATCGCGGTAGTGGCGAGGCAGTGCACGCGTGCGTGTACTGCAGCCACACCGAAATTTGATTTGGATTTGCTGATTTGTTGTTTAACACTGTTCAGTGTTATATCTGCTGTTATCTGATTCTCTTAGCGAGGAGTTGGATACACGAGATTTCTGTGATTGTCGTCTATTTGATATTTGCTTATTATTGCTTCCGTGCATTAATAACTGAGTTTGAATTAGACTAACCCATGTATTATTTTCTTTTGAATTTAATACTCGGGTCAGACCCGAGTTATTTCAGGTTGTAGATTTCCTGCATTGAGTTGCTGCTTGAGCTATGAAGTCTTTTCATATCTTCTGAAGTAGTCTTTGTCATTTTGGAGTAGTCGTGTCATAGTATAGGTTGATATGTATTCATGTATATTAGTCGATAATGTACTTGTATATATAACTTCCAGAGTCACAGTTGTAGTTGTATCATATGTATCGTGTCAAATGTATTGTAACTGACATCAGTTATATATATATAAGACTTTTGTTATCTGTGTTCCGCATTTTATTATCTGTGTTATTATTATATATATTGTCCTAAACTATTATGAACCATCGTAGTTTGTTTTATACTGGAATTGGGTATGTCGATGGGAGTAATTAAATAAGAGATGTAAAATGAAAAATATATACCACTCCCATCGAGGTAACCAATATTAGTGTAAGGCCAACTACGGATGACCGCTCCTATCCAGCCTTATTCTTCGTAATAACAGACAGTATTTCTTTTAATACTCTTTATTATTGTGAGCATAGAGGTGGGGCGTCACAGTTGGTATCAGAGCTTGGGGTTTATGGACATAATATAAAACATAACTTAGATGGAACATGTGTTACAACTATTGGTCGATGTTTTAATTGTGCTTTGAGTCAAAACTAAAGTTTTGAAATTTTGATGAAATTTTTAAATATCTTTATTTAAAAATAAAAGTGAAACTATGTTTTGTTGATTGATAATTTGTGTTCTGTTATCAGAGTGCGCAGCGGAAACAGTGAGACTGTCTTCGCTGAATACAGCTGATAATATTTTTGATTTAAAAATCAAAATATGAAATTGAAATAAATTTCATTTGTGTTTACATAGCTGTGTTTAATTTGTTTTCTTTGCGAATTTCGAATCCGAATTGAGGATTCGAAACTATTGCAGTTATGTGATTTTGTTGAGATTTTTGGCTGGTTTTCTTGTATTCTAATCATATATTGATTAGATTTTTTCTATTTTGAATTATCTTCATTGAAGATACATTCGAATGATTTCTGTGTTTATTTGGTGGTATACGTGCAAATTTGAGTTGCACGTTACTGCATTAATTTTACGTTGAACCGATGTTTGGTTTAAACGTATTTTGTTGTCGTTATTTTTATAACGGGATTTTTACACTAGTGCTATATTTTTGAAGCATGGTGTTTTGTTGACAATTTTTATGAATGAAAATTCACTGGTATTACATGTTGATGTAAATTATTTTGATGAGATTTTGACGTATAAAAATTACTGTCACTTTGACTTCAGTAACCGTTAAATTTTAAAAGTGGATTTTCAAGCGGTTATACCGCAATGCTGATTTGTGACCCTTTTTACGGTAATTTGAGAAGTACAATTTCCTTATCGAAATTGTTACTGATTTGCTGTTTTAATCACGCGTTCTGAAAATCGTTTTAAAATGAAAATTGTTTTATAAAATTTTTAATAGTTTGCGCTTTCAAAAGAATGAGGAAGCGATTTAAACGTTTCAGCAAAATCGAGGACTATGACCCCTTTCTTTTACTGATTCGCTTAACTCCGAACTTGTCCAGTTGAGAATGTGAATTGTTATTTTTATAAAATAAATAAAATTGTTTTCAGGAATTTTACAGTTTGCGCTTTCAAAAGAATGAGGAAGCGATTTAAACGTTTCAGCAAAATCGAGGACTATGACCCCTTTCTTTTACTGATTCGCTTAATTCCGGACTTGTCCGTTTGAGAATGTAAAATGTAGTTTTACAAAATACACAGTTTTGCACTTTCAAGGAAACGATGAAGAGAATTAAACGATTTAGTAAAACTCGTGGTTATGGGACATGTGCGTTTGCTATTTTTGTTAATTCCGGACTCGTTAATTGAAATATTTGATGATTTCGTGTGATTTCGAGCCACTTTGTTGGACCTTCGGGTCATTTATTGGACCTTCGGGTCATTTGTTGGGCTTTCGGGCCACTCTGATGGACCTTCGGGTCAAATACCAGTACTGGACCTTCGGGTCACTCTGCGGACCTTCGGGTCATTTGTTGGGCGCCAAAATTATGTTGAGTACTTGGTAGGCTTCGGCCATTTCTTGATGCACGTGCGGCGAACTAAAGACTCGCCATCTGATGGGATCGATCCAAGCTTTTATGTTGATTTTCTAGTCTTCTTAATTGGTTTCTAGATATTTTTTGTTTCTAATTATCCGCAGGTAATTAGATATCTGATGTTATGAGATTTAATTATCGTATCGATAATTAAATATTTGAGATTCCTAATTATCGCTTGTGATAATTAGATATTTGTTGATTCTGATTATCGTTTTTGATAATCGGATATTTGTTGTTTCTGATTATCGCTTGTGATAATTAGATATTTGTTGATATGAGTTCTGATTATCGTTTTTGATAATCGGATATTTGTTGTTTCTGATTATCGTTTTTTATAATCGAATATTTGTTGATTTGAAATTTGATTATCGTTTTTGATAATCGAATAATTATTGATTTGAGATTTGATTATCGTTTTTGATAATCGAATAATTGTTGATTTGACATTTGATTATCGTTTTTGATAATCGAATATTTGTTGATTTGAAATTTGATTATCGTTTTTGATAATTGAATAATTGTTGATTTGAGATTTGATTATCGTTTTTTATAATCGAATAATTATTGATTTGAGATTTGATTATCGTTTTTGATAATCGAATAATTGTTGATTTTAAATTTGATTATCGTTTTTGATAATCGAATATTTGTTGATTTGAAATTTGATTATCATTTTTTTAATAAGTAGATATTTGATGATTTGATGTTTCCTGATTATCGTTGTGATAATTAGATATTGGTTGATTGCTGATTTTTATTGATATGAGAATTTCTAGTCTCTAATTGAGTCTAGATTATGTTGATTTTATTGAATTGCTATTTTCTATCTATCTCTGTTGATAGTTAGAGTCGGCTGATTATGAAGTTTGTTTTTTCTAGTTAATTGTTGGGTAACTAGATGTTTGCAGCTTTGCGAATTGTGATTTGCGCTTTCTAATCATCTTTCGTTGATAATTAGATTTTGCTGTTTTTTAATTATCGTATCGACAATTGGATATTGCTGTTTTGAGATTTCTATATTTCTGAATATCTAATTGGAAATTGAATATTGCTGATGATTGCATTTATTCAGTTTTGTTGTTTTCTGATTATCTATTGATAACCAGACTTTGTTGAGAATTTGTGAATTTCTTTTATGAAAATAAAAGATTTCTTTAGTGTTTGTGTTCTCGATCTTTTATTTTCTAACTTAACCAGTTATGTTAGAAAAATAATTGTTATTGACAACCTTAATTATGAAAATTGCGGGGATGCAATTTTTATAAGGAGGGGAGTCTGTAACAACCCAGGGATTTTTGTAACAATTATTTATCGTCAAAATGACGATTAAATCGTTGTTAATTGCTAATGCAGATTTAGATCGAATTGAAATCCTTTTACAATTTGTTAAGAGTAGTTTGGGCTTTAAAAATTTAATTTCATCCCACTTATGTTTAGATGCCGAGATTCTATCTGAGGCAACCCATTCTCCTTTTTGTTCGTTCGAAAACCCGGTCCCCTTTCATTTTTTTGTGAAACCCTAAATCAAATCGAAGAAGTAAAAATGGCAGCCTCGTAAAATAAGGGATGCTCGTCGTGCGTTCTTCAATTCGATAGCTAGGGCTTTGGAAAATCGAGGGTGCCGACTTCAATCAGATCGATCGAAAGCTCCGTCGATCGTCGTGTTCTTCGCTTCGGCAAAGGTGAGTGATCACATCACTCACATCTAATTCAAATAGCTTGATCTCATTTGTTTATTTGTTCTCGTTGGCTTCGGCCATTCTTGTTCATGGTTGGCTTTAAGTTGGCTACCACTGCTTTGAACTGGTGATTTTGTCTATATTGGGCTTCGGCCATTAGTTTTTGTTTTGATGCCTGAGATGATGCTTTGACTTGCTTTAAACTGCTAGTACACCTGGTTTCATGTGTATAATTGAAATTGTCTTTGTCTTTACTTTGTGACATCGGCTTTGAATTACTGGCATTTTTGGTTTGTGTGAAATTCTGGTGAATTCGGAAGTGATTTTTATTTGCCGTGGCCACACACTGGTTCGTACATGCTTTGACATTGGTCCTTTCTCAGTGATATTGGCCTTGACTTGGTTGCTAACTTGATTTTGTGAAAATAATTATGAATGGAATTTGGGTTAGGCTCAGCCTTGATTTGAAACCGCAGTTCCCTGTTTTTGAACAAGTTTCGTTGTTGTTGATTTCTTGTTTTTCTGGTATTCACGGCACTACCTTATCTCGTGAACGCCACTGCTCGACTTCCATCTGACTTCGGTTACGTGGTTGTGTGAATGTGATTTCATAACTTCGTATTATCGTCAGCCATCACCATTGCTCTTGTATTTACAGTTTTCATTTTGTGCATTTGCGTTTGGTGTCATTACTTTGTGTATTCATATAGTCTGGTGGCATTTCACTGTTGCATACATGTGCTTGAATTCGTATCCTATACAACTGCCCTGAGTTGAACCCGTCTTTTATTTGGGTTTGACCTTGTGCTCATGTACTGTCTGGAGTTCGAATACATGTATCACTTGTGTCTATTGAGTTTGAACATCCACTGTGTTAGTTCATTGATATAGCTCGACAGTTTTGGGTTCATGTGCATTGTCACTGCATATTTTGTTGCATTATCAACCTGGTTGTTCTGCAGTTCCTTGTTGCCACTTCTATTTCACTTTTGTTCAAGTTGTATTTATTATTTTACTACATCATGTGGGCAGTCTTTGCCTGTGCATGTTTGTCACCTGATCGGGTACACCTGATGTCGTTGTCTTCATTTGGCATTTGGATTTGTTTGTGTACTTCACAGCTATATGTGCTTATTGTATATATTGGCTGTTGTGCACCGGTTATCTTCACATCATTGTATAATTCGAAGTCCGGTTTAAGTTGCAGTGATACCGCTTGCATTCTGGTTTCTCTGTACTTGATCCTCTGAGTTGCTTGTAGTAGTGTTGACTTTGTTGAAGTTTTGCTCTTATTTGGTTTGGGGCGTACTTGCTTCCCAGACCGGTTGCATTATAACTTTTGAGGCAGTGGTATTGATTTTTGAATCTTCACTTTCTCCTCATCATTGAGGCTATGCTCTTGTTTGCTGCATTTATGTTTTTATGATAGCACTGTCCAGTTGAGTTTGAGTCGTACAACTCGAACTTGATCTCGCGATGGTGCCATTTGTTTGTGATTTTCATTGAGCTTTCGTGTATTTCATCGTGGTAGTGGCGAGGCAGTGCATGCGTGCGTGTACTGCAGCCACACCGAAATTTGATTTGGATTTGCTGACTTGTTGTTTAACACTGTTCAGTGTTATATCTGTTGTTATCTGATTCTCTTAGCGAGGAGTTGGATACACGAGATTTCTGTCACTGTCGTCTATTTGATATTTGCTTATTATTGCTTTTGTGCATTAATAACTGAGTTTGAATTAGACTGACCCGTGTATTACTTTCTTTTGAATTTAATACTCGGGTCAGACCCGAGTTATTTCAGGTTGTAGATTTCCTGCATTGAGTTGCTGCTTGAGCTATGAAGTCTTTTCATATCTTCTGAAGTAGTCTTCGTCATTTTGGAGTAGTCGTGTCATAGTATAGGTTGATATGTATTCATGTATATTAGTCGATAATGTACTTGTATATATAACTTCCAGAGTCACAGTTGTAGTTGTATCATATGTATCATGTCAAATGTATTGTAACTGACATTAGTTATATATATATATATATGAGACTTTTGTTATCTGTGTTCCGCATTTTATTATCTGTGTTATTATTATATATATTGTCCTAAACTATTATGAACCATCATAGTTTGTTTTATACTGGAATTGGGTATGTCGATGGGAGTAATTAAATAAGAGATGTAAAATGAAAAATATATACCACTCCCATCGAGGTAACCAATATTAGTGTAAGGCCAACTACGGATGGCCGCTCCTATCCAGCCTTATTCTTCGTAATAACAGACAGTATTTCTTTTAATACTCTTTGTTATTGTGAGCATAGAGGTGGGGCGTCACACCTCCTACTAGGGACACCTAGAGGTTTAACGGCTTATTGCATACGCTCAATGCAATCGTGTTTCCTACGAATACAGATTTATCTAAGTTTTAGTTTATTCGAGGACGAATAAATTGATAAGTATAGGGGAATTTGATGTGCACGTAAATGTGCATATTTTTACTTCCATATTTAATCTAATTTAATTAAATAAATGAGCATATAGGGTATTTTAACATGTTTAAACCCAAATTTAAATTGTTTTCAAATTCTCATTTATTCATCTTCATATGAGAGTAAAATGGTCATTTTTTTGTGTGAATTAATTTGAGAATATTTATTTGCACATTTTATTTTTATTTGTAGGAAATTTGAAGAAAAAATATGAAGAGGCTTCATGAATATATGCAAGCACAAGAGAAGGAAACAAATGAAGATAGAAATAAATCATTTCATGGAACATGAAGGACCCCATCTACCCACTTATCATGATCTATAATTAGGAGCTAATGCACATGCTAGTGAAAATTAAAGCTACATGCACATGTAAGGGATGATTATGCTCATGCAAATGACAACTGGAGGCTACACTTCCTAGAGGGGTATTTTGGGTAGTCCCTTAAAATATGCATTAGGGTTTTTGGCATGTATAAATACCCCTTATGTTTCATGTAATGAGGCTTTTAGCTCTTTGCCTCGTCTTTAGTTAGTTTAATTGTAGGCGCAAAAAAATAATCAAAAATTCTCTTTCTTTTTAATGGCTTCTTAGCCTTGTCTTCATGTGTAACGACTCGCTATTTCAAACCATTTGCATCCGCACATGTCAGACTTGAATTGCTCAAAATATCAGGTTGTTAATTTATATTTGGAAAAACTTAACATATACAGTAAATAAAAAAACCACAGAATCACAGACATAGAGAAATATAACAATAAGCAGCGGAATAAACAAATAGTAGTCCATGAAGCTACTATAAAACATTAGAGTCTGAAACAAAATACAACAGAATCTCAAAACAAATGAATTTCAAATACATAAGCAACTGACGAGTCTGAACATAAATGACTAGAATGAACTGGAATAACTGAAAGCTGGATAGATAGATCTTCAAACAAAGCTCCAATCTCCAAAGGTGAGTCTCAAATGCTGTGACACTCGGTCTGACCCGAGCGTAAAGCAAAACACAAAACACTCGAGTCAGGATTAACATTCTTATATTAATAAATTCAACTTAAGTGAAATGTCAACGGAAATACAAGTAACTTAAAGGATGTTTGGGATTTCCATCCTCTAAGGATCCGTGGAACTATCTACTATGTAGTAATATATGCTATTATAATATCTCTATCAGTAAAGTAAAGTATTAAAATAGCGTTAAGGTGTTACCCAAATCCCTCTAAACACATTTTTATATATTCCCATAGTCTATACAGTAACGTAACTCCTCCGTAAACTGGAGGGCTATCAGAGGGCACTCCATAGGTATGGTACAAACCAAACTCGTAAAAGGCACGATAGGGCATATGATAAGGCACGCGAGGCAATGCCAGGGTAGATATACCGTTTGCGGATCCGGACTGGTGGTAACGCATAGCAGCTACTACCGCCCACCTCGTGACACACTCCCAAATCAAAGGTGCACCAAATCAAATCACAAAGTAATAGAATGGTATCGAAGAAATGTGTCCGATCGGAGGAATGACCTCACTTGACCCGGCATGGCTCCTGTTTTAGCCACATCAAGCTGACTCATAGGAGTCGGGGCTACGTAAATACCATATAGAATCGTCACCAAACCATCCTACTTCATTCTGGAATCTCCACCACGTACACAGTTGTTAAAGTGGTTTTCGATATTGGCAGAGAGTATGACAATATCCAATCCCGGTCTCTTTAACAACCAAATGCTTATTTCACACCATGGTCATTTCATTTCACATAGTTCATACTTCATATCAAAACATCATATTCATTTCAAAACCATATCAATTTGATATCATTATTCACTTTAAATAATAATCATTTCCAGAATCGTAACACTTTCAAAATCATAACCCTTTCGAAATCATAACACTTTTGAAATCATAGCATTTTTGAAATCATAGCACTTTAGAATCATAACACTTTGGAAATTATAACACTTCCGACTTAGACAGTTTAGATATTGAAAATAGTATATATATTATAATAGTTATAAATTAAATAGTTATATATTAAAATAATTTATATATTAAAATAGTTTCCCCCAATTCGCAAATCGATTCAAATCAACTTAAATTCAAAAATTCAATTTAAATCAATTCCAGTTTAAACATTTCAATTTAAAGGTCAAAGATTCAATTCAAATTTTAAATAAACCATTTCAATTTATATCGATTTCAAATCCAAGTTTAAACTATCATTTCAATTCCAATAAGATTCAAAGTTTAAATATTTAGATATTTACAATAAGTTTCATTTATATTTCAATTTTAGTTTTATTCTAAATATTCACTTAATCATTTTAATAACAATTAAATAAAATCTCAATTTATAAATTCAAATCAATATTAAATATTGAGTCTCAATTTTATTTAAAGTTAAGAATATTCATTTTATCACTTTCAATAATCAAGTTATAAATCATACCTTTCAAATCTCAAAATTAATAAGTTCAAACAAATTCTTATTTCAATTCAATTATCAACCAATTTAAATTTCAAGTCGATTTTACTTTATTTTTTCCAACCTCTATATATTTGAAGTTATTATAAAAGTCTATTTAAAATATTAATGTAAAATTTTAAATAAATAGTTAAGCATATTATATATATACTAATTAAATTAAATTTTATTTAAATAATTTATATTAAATTAAATCTTATTAATAAATCTATTTTTAAATCTTATTTTATATATTTTAAAAATAATAAAATTATAAGAAAAACCTTAAAATTTATATTTTGAAAACTATCTTATAAATTTAAAATTTCCAAAGCATATTATTTTAAAAATCTATTTTTTCAAAATAAAATATCTTTATATTATTTTTAAAAATCAATATTTAATAAAATCCAAATATTTCCTTCCACGGCTATAAAATCATTTTTCAAAATAGAACAACGGTGTCCGTATATAATTTTCTATCCTATGGTCAAGTGATACTGATATTTATCATTTCAATCCACAATTTAAATATTTACGGGTGTATATCATTTCAACCCGCAATCCCAAAAATTTCAAAATCAATCGCTTCGGTTTGTCATTTCAACCCATAACGATTTTCCCTTAATCAATAATATCGTTCGGGTATGTATCATTTCAACCCATAGGGAATTCTAAATTAACAGGGAACTTGCAGAGTGAGAACAAATAATATAACATATCAATCACAGGCATATATCATCAGTAATAATTTAAATATAATATATACAACAGGTTATGGTGTCATATGTCATAAGTAAACAATGGCAGATAATAGCATATCATATTTAAAAATTAAATAACTTAACAATTCAAATATAATAGCATATTTCAATTGTCATTTCAAGTGAAATCAAATTTACTAACTATAAGAATGTTAATCGTGAGTGATTGCTCACTTTTTAAGGCTAGAGATATTCGACAATGAAAGGAGCTACGAATCCAAGCACGAATTCCAAAGCAAAGCACGATGGACATGAATTGATGAAAACCAAATATATACATATTTTTATGAACTATATATATATGTATGTATAACAATATAAATTTTATGTTAAAAATCAATATTTAATTTAAAACACTTATTGAAATTCAAAATCTTTATATATATCATATTTAAAAAAAAATCAATACCAAAATCAAGCAGCTTCTCAGCTATGAAAACAACCCTATATATTATAAAGATCAAAATATTTAAATATTATATTTTGAAACTCCATATATATATTTTTAACAATCAAAATATCAACATATACAGTCTATACATAAATAAACACGTTTACGTTTATATATTATACTAAAAATCAAATAAGACCTTTATATAATAAAATTCAAAATCAATAAACAAATCAATTTATATAACCTACAAACTTATATATATATACATTTTTTTCTATTAAATTTTAAAACACATATAAAATAAACTCTCCATATATACATATTTGAATACTAGACTCATATATACCTATATATACAAACTCATATTTAAGTTACATACATTAAAACCAGTATTTATTATAAAATCAATATAAAATCCAACATATACATGATGTAACCACGAAAAAAGTAAATATATATATATATATATGTTGTCTTACAAATTATAGCAACAGACAGATTACATCCAAAAACTTATATACATATATATATATATATATATATATAAATCTTATATAAACCTTTACATATAAGCAGACCAATTATATATAACTAACATATGTATATATATACACACACATTCAAAATCTCATATATATAAACTTATATATACCACGACTAGATTACATACAACTTATACGAGCCTATACAAAAGCAGCAAACGAGATACCTATATAATATATATATATGTATAAACAACGTACAACTTATAATATATATATATAAGTAAATTGATAAGACTATTTCTATGTAAAAGTATATATACATATATATATAAAAACAGAGAGGAGTTGCAGGCGAGGCTGAAGTGATGGCTTGCCAGGACGTGGATGATGGTGGAGGTTGCGGCACGTGGAAGGGAACTAGGTCGATGGGCGGTGCGACAGCAGATAGGTGCTCGGGCTTTTAGGCTCGTAATGGTTGCATGGGTCAAGGGTGTGGGGTAGGTTTGGTTGTGGGCGTGGTACCATGATAGGAAGAAAGAGGGCGGTGGCGATTGTCAGAGAGTGGTGGATGGTGCGGAAGTTGCGACCAAGGAGGTCGGGGAGAAGGAGAGGCAGTGCACTCGGGTATTGGTGGATCTGGTAGCTTCGGGTTTGGGTCAGTGCTAGGTGGTGGATGGAAGCTTGTTGTTCGTATGGTGAATGAGACGGAGGGTGGCAGGAAGGGGACAGAGCAGTGGTGGAAGAGGCCGATGGTGGCCGAAGGGTGAGGGAGGATGCTCGGCTGGTGTTGGAGGCTGTAAGAAAATGGGTGAGGCCATGATGAATTGGAAGACGAGAAAGCTACGGCCGCATATAATAAAATGTTATATATAATATTATATTTCTTAACTAATATCAGAGAAGAATATGTAACATTTGAAAATGGAAACGCATAGAAAAGGAACGAACCAGAAAACATTGGAACCAGTATGGAAAAACAAAAGTCAAAACTGAAAATAAATAAATGTTAGTGGCCGTTTTATTTAAGCCGTTTGAATTTTGAATGGACACAGAATATCAAAAGCTCAAAAATGGGTGCCGCTATAGTTAACAGTTTTCACAGATTTCACCACGTACTGGACTCCGAAATGCACAAATGGATATACTGCAGAGATCGGCATGACGAAACGAACATAATGGTACATAGATATCAGCGATACGACCATCCTATCAAAAGTCGATATTTCGCTGCTAAACTGCTGCAAATGCGTCAGAAATAAGATTAACGGGGCTAGAGAAGTCCAAATTTGATGAAACAAAAGATGACGTCTCACTCAGAAAATGATTAACATTTTTATTATATAAAAATATTCTGGTTTGGAAAATATTTTATTTGATTATAAGTTGAAAATTACACAACAGAATTTACTTTCATAATTTCCAATGAAAATTTACCATTTGCTATGTTTAAATAGACGTATTTCAAATAATAAATTTTCATTGAAAAATTTAATTGTTTATTTTCAAGAAAAAATTCAGTTAATTACGTTATAAAAAACAGTTAAAATTCCCAAGTCGTTACACTCTTCCCCACTCAAAACTTTTCGTCCCTGAAAAGGAACGAGACAGGAGAATTGAAGCAACCAGAAAGAAAGATAGATTTGAAATATAAAATATCAGATACCACAATTAATTCCAAAACCATGTAAATTTTATTTATTTTTAAATTGGTTTATACTCAACTAATTGATTTCAATTCATTTTATTTAATCAATAAAATTTATTGTGTTCACATTTGATTGGTTTCATTTCCATATATTTTTATTCAATTGGTTTGTTTCCAATTTATTAACATTTATTACAAAAAAATTCACAAAAAAATTTGTTTTATTTTACTCATTTATTAAATCTATTTGATCAACCATAGTAAATTCCACCTCAACATTCAACTTCAACTATTCTTAAGTTCATATTTATTTATTTAGACAACATTTCCTTTTTATTATTCAATTTACTTCACTGGCATATCTTTGTAGTATAGGTTAAGTGTATAACATTTATTATAATCACCTAAAATTTTATTTATAAATTTCCTAACAAAATTCATTTTGGACATCTTACTTATTATTGTATATTATTCAATTACATTCAAAACTCTTCCAAGTAAGTTTTATTAATGTCTTTGAATATAATTGAACACTATACAAAATTTTCTTTTATTGACAACATTTCTATTATGCAAGATTTTAGTTTGAACAATTTTATTACTTTAAGTTTTTTTTTCTGTATGACCTTCAATTTAATATTCACCCTAACATTTTAACTTTTTAAAATATTATAGGTAAGTTATATATTAGAATGCAATTGATTATTATACAAATAAATTTTATCCCATTTCAACTGTTTTAAGTTGCTTAAATTCTATTTCTCAATTTAGACTATTCAATTTTTCAGAATTCTTGCTTCATTTTAATAATTGAAAACCATCACTTTACACAGAGTTTAAGGATAAATTTTCGGTTTCACTTCACACAATTTTGGAATAAATATATACATATATATTATATAAATCAAATCATATTCAAGAAATTCAAATCAAATCTATTTTCCAAAACAAAAGTGTGGCAAAGCTACCAAGTGGTCTCTCCACTTTGAGACTCAAAAATGAATGTCGATGATGCTGTAGTCATCACCAAAATTATTTTCCAACGACAAACGAAGAGAGTACAGACTTAATTCTTTTAAAATTATTCTTTTGAAACAATTTACATTCGAAAATACTTTCAAATAATACATTTTCCGAAACTTTGAAACCAAATTTTGAAAAGCACCGAAAATTTAAATTCTTAAGTCCTTAATTTAAATTCATTTCAATCACAAATTAAATTTATAACCCAGGTTTTAAAAATTTCACCTCCTTATATCATTACAACAATAGTTAATGGTTAAGGATTGTTGACAAAACAATAAATGATAATCTAGTATTATCATTCCTAACAACCAATTAATTTAACTATCAAATTTTAGAAAATTATATCTTTATATATAAAATATAATCATACCTAAAAAAATTTCATTTACCAATTTTGAAAACAATATTGTGTCAGTTTGCTCTGTTCAAGTGTTTTGGAATTCCTATCGATAGCGTTGGCCAAATGAATCGATCGAAATCCAAAATTCAAACTTAACAACTCAAACAACACAATATAATACATTTTTAGATTAATTACAAATACACTCCCTCACACGATGGTTCAAGAGTGGATCATAGAACAAGGATAGAGGTTCAAATTTAGAGCGACCCTAATCAAAGAGAATTTTAACAACGAAGATAGAGTCGAAAGGAAATAAGATAATTAAATTACAAAAGAGAAAAGATGGATAAACCTATTTTTATCGCGGGGACCTTAACTGGGTCAACCGAGATTCCAAGAACAAGATCGATGCGGAAATTCCATTTCCGCTTGGAAGAGAAGAGAAATAACTTCACCAAAACATCAGGATAATCCTTGACTATCGGGTGGAGTTCAGATTACTAGGTTGAGAATCCAGTGAAAAGATGAAACTGCCAGCAATATCCTGAGGCAATCTTCACTCGATCACAAGAGAATTTCCCGGATCGTCTACTAGAGACGGTTCGGCTTTGCAAGAAATAATAGCATCTAAACCGAGGACGTCGAAATCTCCGGTGAATCGATGCTTGTTGTAAAGGAGTTTCACCCCTTTACAAATCATACAAAGTTTGGCAGGACCGCCGATGGGATTAGACACACACAAGGATGAAATTGCCAACTAAGGTGGCAAGACGTTCAAATTTGTTACAAAGATCGACAGAAATGGAGCTATGGGATGCTCTAATATCAAAAGAACACGAACAGGACAAAACAAGGATGGATTTCAGAACAAGAGGGGAGTTCCAAAATCCAAATGGAATCCAAATCAAAGAGGAAGAAATTCAAGCTCAAACGAAGGTGATTCTATAATTAAATTTTACCCTATATGCTAAGTTTTGCCTAAACCAAAGCTCTGATACCAACTGTAACAACTCGCTATTTCAAACCATTCGCATCCGCACATGTCGGACTTGAATTGCTCAAAATATCAGATTGTTAATTTATATTTGGCAAAACTTAGCATATACAGTAAATAAATCAACCACAGAATCACAGACACAGAGAAATATAACAATAAGCAGCGGAATAGATAAGTAGTAGTTCATGAAGCTACTATAAAACAACAAAGTCTGAAACAAAATAGAACATAATCTCAAATACAAATGAATCTCAAATACATAAGCAACTGACGAGTCTGAACATAAATGACTGGAATGAACCGGAATAACTGAAAGCTGGATAGATAGATCTTCAAATAAAGCTCCAATCTCCAAAGGTGAGAAATGTTGTGACACTCAGTCTGACCCGAGCGTAAAGCAAACACAAAACACTCGAGTCAGGATTAACATTCTTATATTAATAAATTCAACTCGAGTGAAATGTCAACGGAAATACAATTAACTTAAAGGATGTTTGGGATTTCCATCCTCCAAGGATCCGTGGAACTATCTACTATGTAGTAATATACGCTATTATAATATGTCTATCAGTAAAGTAAAGTATTAAAATAGCGTTAAGGCGTTACCCATATCCCCCTTAACACATTTTTATATATTCCCATAGTCTATACAATACCGTAATTCCTCCGTAAACTGAAGGGCTATCAGAGGGCACTCCATAGGTATGGTACAAACCAAACTTGTAGAAGGCACGATAGGGCATGTGACAAGGCACGCGAAGCAATGCCAGGGTAGATATACCGTTTGCGGATCCGGATTGGTGGTAACGCATAGTAGCTACTACCGCCCACCTCGTGACACACTCCCAAATCAAAGGTGCACCCAATCAAATCACAAAGTAATAGAATGGTATCGAAGAAATGTGTCCGATCGGAGGAATGACCTCACTTGGCCCGGCATGGCTTCTGTTTTAGCCACATCAAGTTGACTCACGGGAGTCAGGGCTACGTAAATACCATATAGAATTGTCACCAAACCATCCTACTTCATTCTGGAATCTCCACCACGTACACAGTTGTTAAAGTGGTTTTCGGTATTGGTAGAGAGTATGACAGTATCTGATCCCGGTCTCTTTAACAACCAAATGCTTATTTCACACCGTGGTCATTTCATTTCACATAGTTCATACTTTATATAAAAACATCATATTCATTTCAAAATCATATCAATTTGATATCATTATTCACTTTAAATAATATTCATTTCCAAAATCGTAACACTTTCAAAATCATAACCCTTTCGAAATCATAGCACTTTTGAAATCAGAGCACTTTGGAAATCATAACACTTTGGAAATTATAACACTTCCGACTTAAACACTTTAGATATTGAAAATAGTATATATATTATAATAGTTATAAATTAAATAGTTATATATTAAAATAATTTATATATTAAAATAATTTATATATTAAAATAGTTTCCCCCAATTCGCAAATCGATGCAAATCAACTTAAATTCAAAATTTCAATTTAAATCAATTCCAGTTGAACCATTTCAATTTAAAGGTCAACCGTTCTAAATTCAAATTCTAAATAAACCATTTCAATTTATATCGATTTCAAATCCAAGTTTAAACTATCATTTCAATTCCAATAAGATTCAAAGTTTAAATATTTAGATATTTACAATAATTTTCATTTATATCTCAATTTTAGTTTTATTCTAAATATTCACTTAATCATTTTAATAACAATTAAATAAAATCTCAATTTATAAATTCAAATCAATATTAAATATTCAGTCTTAATTTTATTTAAAGTTGAGAATATTCATTTTATCACTTTCATTAATCAAGTTATAAATCTTACCTTTCAAATCTCAAAATTAATAAGTTCAAACAAATTCTTATTTAAATTCAATTATTAACCAATTTAAATTTCAAGTCAGTTTTACTTTATTTTTTCCAACCTCTATTTAATTAAAGTTATTATAAAAGTCTATTTAAAATTTTAATGTAAAATTTTAAATAAATAGTTAAGCATATTATATATATACTAATTAAATTAAATTTTATTTAAATAATTTATATTAAATTAAATCTTATTAATAAATCTTATTTTATATATTTTAAAAATAATAAAATTATAAGAAAACTCTTAAAAATTATATTTTGAAAACTATCTTATAAATTTAAAATTTCCAAAGCATATTATTTTAAAAATCTAATTTTACAAAATAAAATATCTTTATATTATTTTTAAAAATCAATATTTAATAAAATCCAAATATTTCCTTCCACAGCTATAAAATCATTTTTCAAAATAGAACAACGGTGTCCGGATATTTATGGTGTCCGGATATAATTTTCTATCATATGGTCAAGTGATATGGATATTTATCACTTCAATCCACAATTTAAATATTTAGGGGTGTATATCATTTCAACCCACAATCCAAAAAAATTCAAAATCAATGAAAATCGCTTGGGTTTGTCATTTCAACCCATAACGATTTTCCCCTAATTTATAATATCGTTCGGGTATGTATCATGTCAACCCATAGGGAATTCTAAATTAACAGGGAACTTGCAAAGTGAGAACAAATAATATAACATATCAACCACAGTCATATATCATCAGTAACAATTTAAATATAATATATACAATAGGTTATGGTGTCATATGTCATAAGTAAACAATGGCAGATAATAGCATATCATATTTAACAATTAAATAACTTAACAATTCATATATAACAGCATATTTCAATTGTCATTTCAAGTGAAATCTAATTTACTAGCTATAAGAATGTTAATCGTGAGTGATTGCTCCCCTTTCGAGGCTAGAGATATTCGACAATGAAAGGAGCTACGAATCCAAGCACGAATTCCAAAGCAAAGCACGATGGACATGAATTGACGAAAACCAAATATGTACATATTTCTTTGAACTATATATATATGTATGTATGTATGTATATATAACAATATAAATTTTATGTTAAAAATCAATATTTAATTTAATACACTTATTGAAATTCAAAATCTTTATATATATCATATTTTAAAAAAAATCAATACCAAAATCAAGCAACTTCTCAGCTATGAAAACAACCCTATATATTATAAAGATCAAAATATTTAAATATTATATTTTGAAACTCCATATATATATATTTTTAACAATCAAAATATCAACATATATAGTTTATACATAAATAAACACGTCTACGTTTATATATTATACTAAAAAATCAAATAAGACCTTTATATAATAAAATTCAAAATCAATAAACAAATCAATTTATATAACCTATAGACTTATCTATATACATTTTTTCTCTATTAAATTTTAAAACACATATATAATAAACTCTCCATATATAAATATTTGAATACCAGACTCATATATACCTATATATACAAACTCATATATAAGTTACATACATTAAAACCAATATTTATTATAAAATCCAACATATACATGCTGTAACCACGAAAAAAGTAAATATATATATATATATATATGTGTTGTCTTACAAATTATAGCAACAGACAGATTACATCCAAAAACTTATATACCTATATATATATATAAATCTTATATAAACCTTTACATCTATAAGCAGACCAATTATATATAACTAACATATGTGTGTATATATATATGTGTGTATATACACACACATTCAAAATCTCATATATATACACTTATATAAACTTATATATACCACGACCAGATTATATACAACTTATATGAGCCTATACATAAGCAGCAAACGAGATACCTATATAATATATATATATATATATATATATATATATATATATGCGTGTGTGTGTGTGTGTAAACAATGTACAACTTATAATATATATATATATAAAAGTAAATTGATAAGACTGTTTCTATGTAAAAGTATATATACATATATATATATATATATATAAACAGAGAGGAGTTGCAAGCGAGGCCGAAGTGATGGGCTACCAGGACGTGGATGATGGTGGAGGTCACGGCACGTGGAAGGGAACTAGGTCGATAGGTGATGCGACAGCAGGTAGGTGGCCGGGCTTTTAGGCTCGTGATGGTTGCATGGGTCAAGGGTGTGGGGTAGGTTCGATTGTGAGTGTGGTGCCATGACAGGAAGAAAGAGGGCGGTGGCGGTTGTCAGAGAGTGGTGGACGGTGCGGAAGTTGCGGCCAAGGAGGTCAGGGAGAAGGAGAGGCAATGCGCTTGGGTATTGGTGGATCTGGTAGCTTCGGGTTTGGGTCTGTGCTAGGTGGTGGATGGAAGCTCGCTGTTTGTATGGTGAATGAGACGGAGGGTGGCAGGAAGGGGAAGGAGCAGTGGTGGAAGAGGCCGATGGTGGCCGAAGGGAGAGGAAGGATACTTGGCTGGTGTTGGAGGCTGTAAGAAAATGGGTGAGGCCATGATGAATTAGAAGACGAGAAAGCTACAGCCACATATAATAAAATGTTATATATAATATTATATTTCTTAACTAATATTAGAGAAGAAGATGTAACGTTTGAAAATGGAAACGCATAGAAAAGGAACGAACCAGAAAACGTTGGAACCAGGGTGAAAAAGCAAAAGTCAAAACTGAAAATAAATAAATGTTAGTAGCAGTTTTATTTCGGCCGTTTGAATTTTGAATGGACACAGAATATCAAAAGCTCAAAAATGAGTGCTGCTACGGTTAACCGTTTTCACGGATTTCACCGCGTACCGGACTCCGAAATGCACAAATGGATATATTGCGGAGATCGGCATGACGGAACGAACAGAATGGTACACAGATATCAGCGACACGACCATCCTATCAAAAGTCGATATTTCGCTGCTAAACTACTGCAAATTCGTCAGAAATAAGATAAACGGGGCTAGAGAAGTCCAAATTTGATGAAACAAAAGATGACGTCTCACTCAGAAAATGATTAATATTTTTATTATATAAAAATATTTAGGTTTGGAAAATATTTTATGTTTATAAGTTGAAAATTGCACAACATAATTTACTTTCATAATTTTCAATGAAAATTTACCATTTGCTATGTTTAAATAGACGTATTTCAAATAATAAATTTTCACTGAAAAATTTAATTGTTTATTTTCAAGAAAAAATTCAGTTAATTACGTTATAAAAAACCGTTAAAATTCCCGGGTCGTTACATCATGTAATTTATTTTATGCAATTTAATTTTATGTTCTTTTCTTTGTTGTTTTCTTTTATGTTAGGAATGTAGATCTCTTTATTTTATGCAAGTAGATTAGCTTTTAGTTTATCTCCATTAGCTCTCCTTTTCCTCTTGTTTTTGTTCTAAGTTGCAATCTACATTTGTTGACATGATAATAAATACGAGAAACTAACCCCTTCAATTTAGGGGTAATGAAGCTCTCTTAATCATGTAAATTAAACATACTTGCTAATCTATTATCTCTTTTTGTGCTTAATGGAATGTTTGATTTGATAAAAAAAATGTTTAGCTTTGAATTTGATAACCTATGTTGTTGACACTAAATAGGCTATGCTTAAACAAACATAAACACAATTACCTCTTCATCTACACGCGATTATGGTAATGAAGTGGATTTTAGAATCAAAATTTGATGGTCTATGTTTGTGCCAAAATTGGTCACAAACCCCGAATGTTGTGAAAGCACCAGTGTATGAATATAAATCAACAATAATCACACACAAATCTCAAATCTAAGCAAACAGAGTATCACAATTCAGAAATAATGAACAGAAACACGAGATTTATAGTGGTTCGGCGATCTTGCCTACGTCCACTCTGAAGTTGATGATTTTATTGATGTTCACTCGATGATTACAATCTCTTCTAATGTAGTACAACTGAAATTATATGCAAAGTAGCGGTGGTGTTCTGGAGTAAATATGGCAGAATCTGGGCGCTCTTTAGTACTTCGAATTGTCCGACCTCTTTTCTGAATGACTAGGGGCTCTATTTATAGGTGTAGGAGGCTGATATTTCGCCTAAAATGAGGGGAGACCAGTTCTGGTACGTCAGGGGCCCCACATGGCCGAAATCTGGAGATCCGGGCCCACTTTGGGATCGATTCGACCCTTGGTTCGAATCGATCAAGAAATCATCCAATCGAGCTAAAATTTGGCGTGGACATTCTTCATCATGTGCTTAAGCTTCTGTGAAAATTTCATGGCATTTGGACTTGTAGAACTTGAGTTATGATCGATTCAAGATTGCACTTTCGGTGAAGATGGTGGTTCGAATCGACCCCTTCGAATCGATAGGGTCGAATCGATGCCAGGTGTATGTGCGCGGTGATGTGGCGCGCGCTTTTCTCGAGTTGATCCGGTTTTTCCTCCGAGTTTTACTGGGTTGACTGTTGAGTTTTAGCCGCGTTTACTTGGTGGACTCGAGACGTTGGATTCGAAGGCTCTCCTCCTTCGAATCGATGGAACAGGAGCTTGTTCGAATCGATCAGGATATGCTACTGTGGATCGATTCGAAGCAGTCTCAATATGGGGGATTCGAAGGATACTTCCTTTGTGGACTCGAAGTAGGGAGCCAGTTTGATGGATTCGAACCAAGGGCATTTGGATGGAGTCGAACTGAGGGCCGAAGTGAGGCTAGGTTTCCATGGATTCGAACTATCGCATTTCGAGGATGGATTCGAGGCGAGGCCCAGTGGGATGGATTCGAAGCATGGTCTGTAGATGGATTCGAATCACTATGTGGCTGATGGATTCGAGGCGAGGCCCAGTGGGATGGATTCGAAGCATTGGGAGACGAACTCAAGGCTATGTCCTTCACTTGCGTCGATAATATCTTGGGCGTACGAACTCGGATTGACTCGAGATTTGGAATGTTGTTCTATCTGGCCTTGCTTGACATGTCTTATCAATTGTAGCCCGATCCGGACTCGGACAAAATTCATCGATATCCATGGTGAACTTGTGATGTAACTGTCCTACAGGATGAACTGTCATTGAGTTCTAGTCAGTTTTTTGGTGTCACGGCCTTGCCAAAAGGTGGGATAACAGTCTATATTATTAATCAATAGTAAATAGATCATGCTTAGAATAGATTTTATTTTGATTTTATTATCATTTTCATAAGATTTAACAAGTGGTTTGGAGAGTGTGTTAAAGTTTGATGGTTTATGTTGGGCTAATTAATAGCATAAATAGGTCATATTTATGATAAACATATCAACTAAATTCACTAATGACCAAAAAAGAGATATCATAATTTCATTATGTTGATTTATGTGATCATGATAAGGAAATTACCTCTAAATTGTATTCTACTCTCATAATTTTATTCACTTTCTTTTGCTAGTTTTTTGCATTTCTTAGCTTAAACAACTTAAATATCTTGGTTAATTTGATTGGGTAGAATTTTAAAAACCAATTCAATTCCCTGCGGATCGACCCGTACTCGCCACGTGCTAAAATTGTACACCGTGCGCTTGTGGTTATTTTTATTACAATTTTTCGGTGATTTTCTAATCCGATAGAAAATTAACCGATTCAACAGAACCACTTGTCGATTCTACTAACCGACCTCGCCATCGCACTTCTCATCCCACGCCTGACCTATCAACACCAACTTCGACCACCCCGACGCCTCTCTGTCGATCACGACACTGCTGGCCTAAATACCCACGCCTAGGTCGCATTTTGAATCCCTTCACCGGAGAACGCCAAACCACCATCGTTCTACTGGTCTTTCCACTGTGAGTTCGTTGCCACTTTCGATTTCGACTCCGACACCCTCCTTAGCAACGCGACTTGCAACCACCATAAACGACAAACAACTATCATGTTTTGCAATCGGTAGCCGTGCCACCTCTAACCACCTCCAGCCTCCTTAGCTTCACTCGAGTAACCCAACGCCCTCATCCCCCAAGCCTAGCACCTCCTCTAGCACCACCAAATGTCAACTCTAGTTTGTTCTAAGCTAAGTCAAACACACCCCACCATCAACGCGCACAAAGCAACACACGGGGAAATGAAGCTCTCGACCATACGAAGCCAATGAATCCAATGACATCCTAATTCGTAATTGAAAACTACGGGAACAATTGATTTAAAATGGCGGCTAATCACCTTTTGTTTCATTGTAAACAGATAAAAGAAGAGAGGGAGATAACTAAAAGTGATAAAAGAAAATATCTAGGTGTAGATATTTATAAACAAATATATAATTTTTAATTCCCTCGTATTTTTCATTACATGTTTCAAGCTCGTACGATCACATAGCATGTCCGATCATCACGGAACTCGTATGCGCATGACAACTCAATATTTCGGTCCCAATGACACCGGTTTCATCAAAATCCAAGACAGCGTCTCGGGTGATAATTTCACAAGTTAATTAAATAAAATTATTATTAAAACTAGTTTAGTCATTTTAATTATAAATTAAAGGTTTACCATCACCTTTATTATTTAAAAAGAATTTGAATAAGCTTTCAAAATTATTTTTATTCACGTTAAATTCACGATTTAAATATTTAAATAATCCCGATATTTAATTAAATAGAAAAATTTATGCCAAGATGCTTCTTTCTCAAGATGCACCAATGTCAAATTTGATGATGCTTCATGATTTAAAACTATTTCGGGGGAATTTGTTTATAGGATAAAGTTAAGTCCATTTTTATTTTCTATGCCATCAACCTTAAAAGTTAAGCAAAAGGAAAAAATCCCTCAACTTCTCCTCCAAAAAGTCAAACTGCTCTAGATCGATATCTTCTACGATGCGTCTTCTTCTCTTAACAACATCCACCAGTAAACGCCACCAAATTTGATGCCGCTTCTCACACCATCGTGGCAACCATCCTATTGTCTCTAACCCTAGCTGTTGCTTAATTAACCCCAACTGCCACCTCATCTCTATCCCAATATTACCATCTCTATCGCCCGTATTGCGCTGCTCGTCCTTTGTGCTACCTCGCATCGCCGCCTCACAACATTATTAGCCAAAACCACCTCTTACCCCACCACATCTTCAATAATTGCCAACAATAAAATCCTACTTGTTGGTACAAAATCCTCCTATACATAGTGTTGTAAGTACCATAGATACATAAAAAATGTTATGCGTGTATGTGTGTGGAAAGTTCGTTGAAACGCAAAATCTAACAAACTTAGTTTCAATTATTAGATCTCTCCTTGATTTTCATCTCAATAGTAAGTCCAATTAGATCCAAAGACCAAGATATATTATGTATTTTTTGTCACCCGCTCCTACACACATACATATATGCCTCTTTCTCTATACTCTGTGTGTGTTTTAACATGAAATGTTATATTTGATTTTTTTAATGCATATAATGTTATTTTAAGTAAACCAAAAATATGAGATAATATTATGAGGTATCATTACAACTCAGATACTAATTTTATTAAAATAAAAGGCTTTTTCTTCAATTGTTATTAGTAAAATTAAAAATATAAGTAGTATTAAAATTTTAAATTCTACATAACAATAATGCACAATGCTATTGAAAGATACATCAAATTATTTTCCTATTCAAATGCTACTTACAAGTATCAAACTCAAATGCTACTTGTCTATTGCTACCTACAAATAGCATTACAAAAATAACACGAACAATTTTTGCAAAAAATTCAATATATTTCTAGATTACATAAACCCAACACACTTATCAACTACATTTAAGCTAATTTAAACAAGTTCTGTTTAAAAAAAAAATTAAAAATACAACTCAATAAATTACAATAAACATTATGTTCACATAAAATACTAAGACAAAGGAATATTTCTAGTTAATACACACACAAAAGAATATTTCTAGCTAATATATGTGTGTATTTCATTTAAAAACGATACTATAATTCATAAAATGTTATTACAAACTAACATCATGGACTATTATATATATATATATATATATATATATATATATATATATATATATATATATATATATTTAACTTGAAATTTTCAACAATAAAATGCTATTATAAGGTAGGATTACGCAACATTATGCAATATATTTAATTCTTTATCTCCAATTCAATACAACACCTCCAAACCTAGGCTCCAACTTTGACCATCTCAACAACTAGTCCACTCTATCTTAACCGTCCTCCAAGTTCCACCTCATCATTGCGTGGTAATTTATTCAACCAGATCACTTATTTTAATAATCGAGGTTTGAACTCACGATCACTAAAATTTCAAAATATAAAGTGTTGTATCATTTGTCACTTAAGCTAGTGGTTCTTGACCACCTCATCATTATTACCTCGATTCCCATCACCATTTTCGCTTCATCATCATCAAAAACGCTTGTTCGATCATCATACAACCACACCGTCATCAATTACAACTACTGCACAACTACAACTTGCTGCATCACAACTGAAACTCACCGTGCCATCTCTTCCACCACCCGAATTGATGGCGCGTAATGACCAAAATTTACTTTTCAAAGGTTAATATTGCAAAGTGTGTACAAAGGTTTCTTTTATTTATTTTTCAATATCTGAGAGTTGAAGTATTACAAAATGAATTTACTCGTATGTTTATTCCCACACGTCCAATACGAATGTGCATACATATTGGTAAGTACTTTGTTTCTGTGTGTCAAATATATCAATATATAAACCTCCAATATATATTTTAACCATCTTAGAATCATTTTAGAATCTAGGTGTTGATCATAATGGCAAATAAATCATCCAAAATATTGACCTTAAGTTTCAGAAAAATCCAACATGACAAAGGGGAGTTAGCAAATGAGGATTTCTAAGAGAATAAAAGCATTAGCTGTAACTTACCACCAAAGGAAAACCCTCCCATATACAAACCCGACCACAACTTCATTCACAAAATGACAGTTCTAGTACATCATCCAAAGAGTAAAGTAACCTTTGAATTAACGAAGAGATCTAAACTCTAAAGGCTCAAAAGAGACGAAGACAGACTCATGCAAGACCTCATAAAACTTGGACAACAACAAGTAGATTCGGATATCAGGCATATTTGCTAGGCTAAACACTCCAAAGTTGAACTAACAATTTCATACATCTTCGCTCATAATAGGAAGCCAAGTATCTCTTTGTACACAACCTTTCCCACAGCGAATAACAAATAGGTATCCAAGAAACACCTCAAGAACCAAAATGCACGATCCCATCACATACTTAGAGATCTTCACATCAATATTACTTAGATCATCAAAGTTTGAGTGTTTATCAACCATGATATTATCAGAAAGACCCGACGATATCTCAACAAAATCATGGACCTCCCCATCATGATTCCCAACATATGAAAGTACCAACTTCTCCCTAGTAGCAAACAGCCGTGTATACCCAAACTCACCACCACGGTACATAGACCTACTAGGCTGAGGGTATATAGGTAAATTCCTATGATTGTCCCTTGGCTCCCAACTCTTTTGCCAATCTTGCCCTCCCATGCCAATCACTACATGCACGGGCGAACCCCCTACACCCGTAAAATTAGAGGACAAAACCGTACACGTAAAGTTGTTCATAGGGCAAAACCTCTCGTACCTATGAACATGCCCCCACAACGCAAGTGTCACGTTGTTCTCTACGAAAATAGGTTCCAAATGCTCTAACAACTTCTTTCTCAAAGGAATGTCCTTCTCCCCACTACTAGTGGTGTACATAGGGCGGTGCCCTTGTACGACTATGAAAGGTGTTTTACGTCTATTCACTTTTCGCAAATCGGTTTTGATGAAATCGTACTGATCACTGCCTTTAAGGAAGTTGGTTTCTGTTGATACATATAGGAAATGGACGACGCCAGCATTGAACGAGTAGTACAGGTTTCGAGTATCGGGAGCACTGGTACCTACATGAAAACAAAATTGATATGAGAAGAAGGTATCGAAATTGATCTAAGAATATTAAATTTAATTAAAGATATAATTAGAAAACCACTGGTTATCACAAAACAAATTGGTATTGTGAACAATGACAATACTCATGGAGGCCTATTATATTATTTAGAGGATGAAATACTATATTCAACACACTCCCAAGTGTGTTGTGTATATTGAACCAAATAGGTGCACATTTATATTGGATGACGTTGAGCATGTGTATCAATTAAGCATATAAATGGAAGCGTCTAACTCTGATATCATATTAGAGAACCATTGTTTATAAAAAAAAACCAATTGGTGATGTTAAAAGTGATCTTTTAGTATTTATGGAGGATCGTTATATTATTTAGAGAATGTTGAACAATTTTCAACAGATATGACTCAATATGGAAAATTATAGAAAATGAAAATTCATGTGGCCGACTCAATCATTTGGAAAAAGGCAAGAATAATGATGATGATACCTGTAGGAAAAGAGGAATTGCCCGGCATTCTGAATTTGATACTATAAGGAACACCGCATTCACCGCCTCCATCTTTGTTATAGACGTAATGAGCCCATGACGGTTTCCAAGGCTGGGATGGCCAGTCGTATTCATGATTGCCAATGCATACGTGGTATGGGACTTTTGAAGCTATGGGTTCGATCTGGGTGAAGAATTCATCCCATAGCCATGAACAACCTCTTGCATAGCTGATGTCTCCAATGTGAGATACGAATACGGGTTTATTGCCTAGATTTTCAATGTCACGGAGGATCCATTTTACCGTCGATGTACTCTCTGGCTGGGCTCGGTAGAAGGTTGTGTATGCAACGTCGGTTCCCATGTCTCCGAACAAAATTGCAAAAGTTTCATTTGCATTGTTGTCGCGAGAGATGAAGTTATAGATAGGACTCCAACCTCTTAAATCACTGCCAACCTGTGAGAATATAAACAAAGTCATACCTATTTAAGCAGCACATAAGTGGTCTTAGGTAGCTAGTGTTTTTTGAAAGCAGTTAAAAAACTTTAACCGCAACCTACATTATCTCTGACCTGATATGAAGTTTACTGCATACACAAGTATATACATAAAATTAAACTATGCCGAAACTGCATACTACAGGGGGGGAAAAACATCACTGACCTGATAAAAATACTTCTTCCCACTCTCCAACTCTTTCATAACCCCATCATGAACCCAACCTGGATCTCTCCATCCAAAACTCGAATTTGCTGGAAAATCACACATATCATCCTTCTCATAACGGCTAATTTTAGTCTCCACTTGAACATTCAACTTCTTTATATCTTTTCCATACCTAACCCAACCTGGCGACCCATCTCCCATTACAAACATTACCCGTATTTCATCTACATAGTTCGTGAATGCTAAATGCACCTGTTACGACCACAAATTTCTCCATCTTCAAATATATAATGGGTTAAATAGAAAATTAATAGATGTACAATGTTAAAATCTATACTCTGGAAACTGAATAATAAATACCATTTTAGTTTGAGTGTTGTATTGTGTAGTATAAATCCTTAAATTCATCAATTAAACATTAACATTGAGCAATACTGCCCCTCAAATGTAGACATTATATTAATGTCTAGGACATATATTTGAGTATGATATATAGTAAGACTAAGGGGGAGGAGCATACATCCATCAAGGATTATACCTCTTATTTTTTAAGTAAGACCCTGATGACACAGTCTAACAGTGTGATATTCAATTACGTTGAAACAATGTACGTAAAGGAAAAACTTCTTTAATGTTTATGGTATTATGTAACACAGCCAGTTTTGTCTATTTCTAAAACCAAAATTTATCGTCGTGAAAAATAATTACAAAAAACCATGATTTTTTTAACCATAAAACCCAAATTAGTGATGAATGACCAAGTAACAGCAGGTAGACACTTTGTTTTGTACAAAGGTATTCCATCTTCTATTTAGGTCTGTAAATTGGTCGGTCTCAGTTAGAAAAACTAAAAACTTGTAAAATCCATCCATCAAGTATTCCGGTAAAAATCTGAATCCTGATAAGAGATATTGACGATAAAAATACATTTTAAACCTTTTTTTTTCCCAAAAAACTCATAAATTTTAAAAAAATATATACAAATAAACTCTAAGAATAAAATGAATGGTAAAAAAACAGGATTCAAAAGAAATGAATACATTTACAAATTGATTTTGTAACGTGATTAACTGATAACCGGGTTAGGGTCAAAATCAATTTGGCTAGTGATTAAACTATACCCGAGCCAAATAATAATATGACCAGATTTGGACTCTCAGATATTCTGACTCCGACTCATGCAGAAACCGTTGCATTGACAGGCCAACTTGACTACTTAGCATGTGTTATGGCTAAATAAGAAATAAAAATTAATGGTATTGTTTGGGAACTAAAGTGCGAAAATAAATGCTCTGGTAAACATCAAAAAGTCATTCATACATAAACCTGAAGACTTGAAGGATGTTATAACCAAGCTTCGAGATCTCGGTTTCGATCTCAGTTTCCGTCTTTTGTAATTTAGGAGTTTCGATTTAATTAGTAAATTCAAGGATTTCGATTTCGTTTTCAATTTTGGATTTCATTATTTATTTTTTCAAATGATTACACATATATCTGGTTAATGTAGTGAAACAAACTGTATAATTTATCTTTAACTAAAAAAATATATAAACAAACAATACTGATTAAATTATAAATATTTATAACACTAAAATATATTTATTGATTACTTCGTCTTCAATTTTTTTTAGCTACCATCATTTGTATATTTTGTGATTTTGTACGTATTCTCAGTTAAAATTTAGGATTTTGAATATTCATATGTTTGAAACTCAAATTAATCTTTTTTTTTTCAATTTTTTTTTGTAAAATATAGTTATTTTATTGAACCGAAGTTTTCGTTTAATTGTGTTTTAATCTCTACTGAAATCAAACGGAACAGTCATAAAACCTGCCTTAGTAATAACTAATAAGTGTCAAAAAGTAACATCAATATAAACCTGATCAGGACCCAATCTTTCTTCGCCAAACCCGACTTTTACGGAAACAGCAAGTTTATGTTTGGTATGTGGCAATGGGTTCTGATCCCGGTCCTGTCTTCTAGGATCAATCTCATCCTCAGTCCACCTAAAGATCCGAAATTGGTAATCGGACCTAGTATTCGTTAACGGTAACCATATGGATCCGGATCCGGATTGGTACCCGATTGAAGTGTTAAGGAAAATGTAACCGATGAATTCATCATCCAAAGAAGAAGAAGGCGAGTAGATTCCAAGCCAATCAAGAGGGGATGGATCGAGGATGTTTGACCATTCGATTTTGATTGTGTGGCTGGATTTGGTTAGGGTTTTGGATGATACTGAGATTGTGGTTGCTTGATGTGAGAAGTTGAAGAAAAAAGATAATGAAAGGAGGAATAAAGTTAGGGTTTTGGCGGTAGCCATTAATGGAGGGTAAAGCTTAATGAAGGCGGCGGGAAAATAATTTATTTTTGAATGACAGATATTTATATGATTTTGAAGTGAAATGGTTTTTTGCGGTTAGGAGCGGGGAAAATATTTATTGTGTGAGAAAGATTTGTTTATTTGGCGGTAAATGTGCAGAAAAAGAGAGTTTACTTGTTCAACTGAATTTAAAGTTAAACAACACACGTCTATCAGATCAGATAGAATTGTGCAGCGCATTGTTTTCTGTAACTGATACATGGGCACGTGTAAAACTTTTGAGAAATCAAAGGATGAATCTAAATAATCAAAACGAAAATTGCTTAGAATCACTGCAAATAAAAGAAATATAATATTAGACGTATGAAAATGCATACATTAACTAAAATGTGTGTTTATAATGAAAATTTAATAAGCATAAAACATTACAATGACTAAGATTTGAACTCTTTACCTCATCTATATACAGAATTTTGAGCTAAAAGGAGTATTCTTGTTAGTAGAATTGATTACAATATATGTTGCTTCTATTAAACAAATTTCGACTTAAAGATAAAACGAAATTTCAGGTAGAACTAACTCCCATTTGTAACTTTATATATGTACTAATTTTTCCAATTAAAAATAAAATTAGTTTTAAAATTTCAGGTAGAACTAACTACAATTTGTAACTTTTTTATGTACTAACTGTTCCAATTAAAAATAAAATTAGTTTTGTCTAAGAGCATCTCCAACCCAAATGGCTTGTAGTGTGAACTAAATTTTATGTGTCAAGTATTGTTCACAATTGTGTAAGTAAAATAATTAGACATAACATTGAAAATAAAACATCCACTCCAATGTTAACTTTTTTGTAGAAACAACTTTGTCTACATGTCCCAATTATATTATAGATAAATAATATTTATTTGTAAAATAATATTTTTTATTTATATTTTATTGCTCACAATGTGAAGTGGAATGTCTAAAACTAGACATTTCACTTGATAATGTCTATTTAATTTTATGCCAAGTCAGCATGACATTTTAATTAACATTGGCATTGAAGAATACAATTTAAATAATTTGATGATGTAATTGACATTACATTGTATTTAGACAAGGATTGAAGATGCTCTAAGCCTTTAAGGATCGAAATGCGAACCCATCATTCTTTTTTCATATAACATGAGGTTTAAAATAATTTGCAATTTTATATATATATGTATGTATGTATGTTTGTAAATGTGTGTGTGTGTGTGTGTGTGTATATATATATATATATGTATATATATATGTATATATGTATATGTATATATGTATGTACGTATGTATGTGTATATATATAAGAATCGGCTACACCTGTATGCCTCTTGATTTCAATCGTACATTCCGATTTAAATAATATACTTTCTCCATCTTTCATCTCATTATATTATTTATATCGGAATGTGCGGTTGAAATCAAAGGGGAACAACGGTGTAGCAGAATGAAGGGTGCCGATTCTTATACATACATACATACGTACGTACGTACGTACATACATACATACATATATATACATACATACATACATACATATATATATATGGCTAGCTATTTGAACATAAAATTAAACAAAAATGATGACACAAAGGACCTGAATCATTGGATTTTTTTGTTTTTATGAGAAATGTGGAATTCAGGGGCCAATCCAATGGTGGAGATTATTTGTGTCACCAATTGTATCTAAATAGACTTTTCCTATATGGAGTTAGCTATTTGAACACAAAATTAAACACAAATGATGACACAAAAGACCTGGACCATTGGATACACACACACAAGGATAAGTTACACCTCAATTTGACTACATCTTTAATCCCCTGATTTTCACCACAAGTTCCGATTTAAATAATGATATTTTATCTCTCTCCCCACTACATTATAGAAAATATTATTATTTAAATCGGAACTTGTGATGGAAATCAAGGTGAAATGAGGTGTAGCCGATCTTTGCCATATACACACAGCTATGTTTAAACAAATTGGATTTATTGTTTAAAAACATACATAATGTTTGCACAATAAACTAAAACATGATTTTAAAAGTTCAAAAAATACTTAAATCCTTCAATTTTGAATTGGGCCATATGTTTTGGTTAATAATTGAGCAAAGATTCTTCAAAATAACTGCACATTTAGATCAAAAATTTTATTAGTCCAGATAAATTGATGTATTTTGAATATTTGATAGCTTGAGGATAGCGTATTTTTTCTAACATGTTGACCAAAATTTTTTCCAAACAAGATGATTAGCAACTAAAAGCTTACTTGCCTTGACAAAGTTGGATGCACAAAGGCTGAGAAGCAAGTAAAACTTCTATTCTTTTCTTTGGGTAAAAATAGAGACAAAAATATTAGCATAGCTTCTTGCCTTGACTGTTCCTTTTGCATCTTGAGTTCAAGTTAATTATATAGCACAAGTTTTATTCAACCTTTACCTTAGTCTTCAAGCTTTCACGCTCCTTGATAAACTGTGCAAAACACAACTTCTCAGCAGAAAAATGGAGCAAGCAGGTATGTTTAGCGATGGAGAGTTTGCAGCAGTAGTTGCAGCAGCAGCATATGCTGTAAACATAGTAGAGCAAAACGAATCAACACATGAAGAACCAACACATAAACAACCGGCGCAGAAAAGGAGAAAATCTGTAGATTTTTCTGAAACATCTCAACCAAAAACCAGAAGAAGAAATCAAGAAACCAGGATTAAACTAAACAGTTTTAAAGGTTCTTTCAAAAGATTGCTTACCGGACAGGAGCCGGAAGAAGAGAAAAATACAAAAGGTGATTCTTTCTTGAAACTTAGATCAACTACATAATTAAACTATACAGATATTTCAAACCACTGTATTTCCAACAATAGTAACATTATTATGTAATAATATCTAAATACTACCATGCATTTTTTTTTATAAGATCACCCAAAAAGAAGAAAAAAGTACCAATAAGAGGACTAATGCACACTTTTTTCTTCTTCTTAAGCAAACAACAAGATATACACGGACAACACACCAGTTGAAACTTTCCACGGAAAATCAGAAATAGAAGAGGAACAAGGGAAAAATACAAAAGGTGGTTATTTTTTTAGACTTAAATTTGCTACATAGTTAAACTATATAGATATCTCAAACTACTGTATTCCCAAGCATAATAATATTATTATGTAATAATATCGAAAATATTATTACGCGTATTTAGAAGTTTACAGAATTTAAAAATGAAGTACCTATAGAAAACCAAATGCACTTTTTTTTTCTTCTTCTTCTTTAAGGAAACAATAAGACACACATGGAATATACCCCAAACAAAACTTTCCACGGAAAATCAGAAATAGAAGAGGAAATAGATCATGAAGAATCCAGTGCTAATGGCAAAATCACAGAGGGCGCAACAAACATCCCTTCCAATGTTGAAAAGACACCAACATTCACTGATGATATGTATACAAACGACACAAGTAGTAATCGTATTAGAGGTGAAAGTGAAGATTCAATGACCACAAAGTTCCCGACTTCATCCTATGAAAATGTAAGTCCAGATATTTACAAGCCAAGCGAAGCAAATGCAGATGTTGCAGATACTTGGGAGAGAGAGCAATTAATCAAGATAAAAAATAGGTACTTAACATAATTTTGATATATCTTTCAGTTACTATACATCCTTCTTCTTGGAGTTCATCCATAAACCACAATTTTCAGGTATGACAAAATGATGTCGATGATTATTGAATGGGAAAATGAGAAGAAGGAAAGAGCTAGAAAGCGGTTGGATAAAAAACAGGTTTTATACAAACACATATATACATTTACACAAAAACGTACTTTAGTGATATAATATTTTATTATGCAACCTGTTACATAAGGATTTGAATCGATAATGCAGAATGAACCAGCATCGATGCGAGCAAAAGCAGTGCAGAAATACGAAAATGAGATAGCAAGAATTGAAAAGGTTTCAGGCGATGCTAAAGCACTTGCAGACGAGAAAAGAAGAAACAATGAAACAAAAGCTTATGAAAAGGCGGCTAAAATTAGATCTACAGGCGAACTTCCACGCTCGCGTTGTTGCTGCTGAATCTAAAATAATACGCCTATAGTGTAAATGGATACTTATGTGTGCAAAAATATTAATTCAAATCTATTACGAGTGTATTTTTCTGACATATTCCTCAGAAGTTTGCTGATAGTGTATGGTTGATGATCCCTGAAGATACACTGAAAGATCGTACACACGAAACATCATTAACTACGTGCATGAATTGTCAAGACAACAAATTATAAACAACGACAACCCCTATATATTAACTATATATATGCAGATATTTATCATCTATATTCAGGGTTATTGTTGTGCAGTGCATTTACTGAAGGTAAGATTCCAATGTACATGAAATCATGCTCAGAAATCAGTACATTTTTCAGATTAATGCTGCTTCATTTCTTGTAATAAAAGATCGTAATCATCCACGTATGTCGTCATTATTTTTCTTGAATCGCAATGAAAAAAATGTTAAAACATACCTCTGCCATGTAGTTCTTGCCAATATGCAGAATATCCATCTGCAATATCATATCTCCACGTATAAACTGCAGAGATATATTGCATGTAGGAGCGATAAGTTCACTTCTTTTGATGAATCTGGCAGTTTCTAAGCAAAGCTCTCCAAACACAAGCATCAGGTTCAATCTTCATCCCCATAATAAACTCATAAGCTCTCCCAATTTGCCCATCTCTACTCAACATATCAACCACACAAACATAATGATTTAACTCCTGCTCCAAACCAAACTTTTCCTTCATCAAATCAAAGAAATTCAACCCTTCATCCACTAATCCTCCATGACCACAAGCAGATAATATCGCCACAAAAGTTCCTCCATTAGGCCTCACTCCCAACCTCACAATTTCCTCGAACAACGAAATCGCTTCCTTAACCTTTGTATTATTCCCATATCCTGATATCATCACGTTCCACAGCCCCACATTATTTTTATCTAATGCATTATCAAATATTAACCTAGCTGTCTCTATATCGCTACATTTTGCATACATATTTGTTAAAGATGCATCAATATAACTATCACTGTCCAAACTCGATGTTATTAACTTACTATGAATAATTCTTCCTAGAGTTAAAGAAGTTAAACATGTGCATGCCTTTATAGCGTGCATGTATGTGATTATATCCATGTTGATGTCATGATTGTACGTTTGTTTGAAAATTTCAATTGCCTTTTCTGGGGAACTGCACTCTAAGGCACCGCCAATCATCGCATTCCATGTAACTATGCTTCTGAGGTTTATTTGATCGAATACTTTGAATGCCAAATGAATCCATTTGCATTTGCAATACATGTCTATTAGAGAATTATGTACAAATGTGTTATGGAAAACTCCGATTTTGGTAACTGTGCAATGTATTTGTGTTCCCAGAAGATCATTGTACGTGTGAGCACAAGCAGTAAGAGTACTCGAAAGAGTGAAAGAATCCGGAAGCATCCCTTCATTTAGAAACTGCAAGAAAAGTTTTATCGAGTTCTCTGGATGTGCATTGTGAGTAGATGCAGCAATGATCGAATTCCATGACAATATACTTTTCTCTTTGGTGTCTTCAAACAAATAGAAGCAGGTTTCGATCTTTTGGAAACTAGAATACATACTTATAAAACTGGAACCTAAAAAGTCAAAACTCGGGTCTAGGAATCTTCGAACGCAGAATCCATGAATGGATTTACCTTCTTTTACCAAATTTAACTGCATGCACGAATATACAATGCTCTTTATGGTAACAAGATCAATCTCTGCATTATTGTATTTCATCATTCGAATGAATACATTTAAAGCTTCTGGATAACGAGTGTGTAGATTGTAACATGCAATCATAGCACTACATACATTTAAACTCTTTTCCAAAACGTTTTCAAAAAGCTTCTCTGAGTATTCATAACCATGACAATGTAGGTAAGTTTTAACGAGCGATTGACTAATTTTCTCATCGGGTTCTTTCCATATTCTCAACAAGTGCCCATGAACGGACTTCGCCTCTTTCAATAACCCCAAATCTGCACAAGCTTCCAATACTGATACAATCAAAACAGAATCAAATTCCATTTTTTCAAAATTAATTGAAGAAAACAAACGCAGTCCTTCATTTGCTTTGCCACATAAGACGCAACTTGAAATCATCAAGCTGAAAACAACCACATCTCTTACAAGCATTTCATCAAACATTTTACTTGCGTCATCCAAATTTAAGAACTGTCCGTACATTTGAAGCAGTGCTGTTTGAACCATGGAATCGGACCCGAACCCGACTTTGACCGACCTGCTGTGTATCTTCCTTCCCATAGCGATGTTGTGGGTACTAGAACACGCTTGTAGAACAGGAGTGATTACGAAACTACTCGAACTTGTATTTTGATTGTACAGAAAAATAGCTTCTTGGAAATGATGATACCAGACGTAGTTTTTGAGCATGACGCCCAACATGAATGCATCTGGGCTGTCGAAAGTATTAAAAATGGATCTTGCGTACGCGATTTTGTTTAAATTTGAATAGGATTCGATTAGGTTCGTGGATAGAAGGGGGTTTCTGGCACGACCAGATGCGAGGATGTGGGCATGGATTTGTAGGAGAGATTTAAGGGTGGTGCACGATTTCAGAAGAGGAGCGTATAAAGGCATTGATTTGAAAAAGAATATAACGGGAGCAAAAAGAATACAAGAACTGATACAAATATGTGATCATATTTTCAAAAAAGAGCGCAAAGTTCATTGTAGGATAAATTAGAAAAGGAAAATTCTGTTATACCACATAACGGAGTTGTCCTGGGGGATGAGTACCGCCTAAAACCAAATAAACCAACTAAGTCAATTAAGTTTGACCGATTTGATTCGGTTTTGTTAATTAATTGATTGATTTTGCTTTTCGGTTTTATATTTCTTTGGTTTATTGGTTGGGTTTGATTTTCATCATTTGAAAACCGAACCAACCAATTAAACCAAATTTAAAAGTTAAGTTATTTAAAAATGACAAAATTACTATTGGCAACGCTATTGTTTACAATAATTTTATAAAAATATTATTTTTTTCAATTCATATTAATACTTTTAGAAGTATTATATGGATTGCATCATATGGACTCAATTATTTTTTTTAATATTATATTATATCAACAATCAGAAGATCTAATTCATTTTAAGATAACCATATAAACCAACAAAACCAAACCAAATATTATGTGTTTGGTTGGTCTCGGTTTCAAAAAATATTGGTTCGGTTCGGTTTATGATTCTTGAATGGTTATTTTGGTTTCAACATTTTTGATCGGTTTCAAACCGAATCAACCATTTTCTCACCTCTAGTCATACGCCGCGGATTAAAGATAAGGGATTGGGACCCCTTGATTTCCACGCATTTTCCTCTCTTTGGCCTTTTTTTGACATTCATTTTATTTCATTACTGTAACATCTCTCATTTTTAAATGCAAGGATGGCTTCGCAGGACGGGTTTGTAAGGAAAAAGAAAAAGAAAAAGCATGCCCAATCATTTTGTACGAAATGAAGCCCTAAACAAAAATGCAACAACGCCTAAATGTAAGCATGCCTTCATAGGACGTTCGCAACCACGCTTGTGGCCCAACAAGACATGCTCGGCCATGGATTAGCGAGGATAGTCATCGAATGCTTTTGACCCGCGTTCGGAAATAGGTGAAGTCGAAAACTGAAAATCGAAAATAGGTACCGTCGAACTCCTCTGATGCAGGATTAGGACAGGGAGAGTACACCGGACTAGGGGCAATAAGGTAATTTTCCCTACGTTATTAACCTTCGACCGATGCTCGAAGGTAGGCAAGGTCAAGGAATGACTCTTCATTCTGTTATTTTGAATACCAAGTCCCGAAAACAGGACTTAGTATGTGGTAAAATTAACAAAAAGGAATGGTCCCACTCATGTCGATCTCGTCCGTTCATTAGTGAAATCAAAGACGTCAGGATATGAACATCCAAATCGTTGTTTCCTAGAGATAGGAAAAGGCACATTACTCGATTTATTTATAACTAGTTATTAGTCGAAGGAAATTCGATCCAGGATAACCAGGAATAACCACAGAGTTGGTTTGAGTACTAGTTCTGTTTAGCTGAACGGAAACACTTTGAAAATGATAAACTGAATAACTGAATATAAGTAAAGCGATTGTAGGAATTTTACTTATACGTACAAAGTTGCAGTAAGTAAAAGCAGTGCATAGACACAGACATGTATAATATGGATAAACTGCAGTACAGGTAGTTATATTATATATGTAGGCAATTATATATGGGCATGAATAAAATATAAAGCGCAGAAATGTAAATGAGACAGACCGGAATAGAAAAAAAAATCATTCATTACATTCAATCTTTATGTACAATGGATACGGGGGCCGGTCCCGCAGAAGCACGGCCTATGTACAAAAGGAAAATAAAAGGTACAACCAAAAGAAGACAAAAGGAATATATCTCGTCGTCACCAAAAGCGAACTGAAGAGCCTACTTCTGTGTGTGTTCTTCTTCTTCTTGCCACCCTTGCTGCTGAACCATCACAAGGCCTCTACTGACCCTTCTCGCCTTTAGGAGTGCTTCCTTCCAAAGGAGTGGTGTCACCCTCAGTGATGGTGATGGCGGGATCTGCGGGTTAGTCACCAGGGGCCTAGGATGTCTCTGTAGTAGCACCGGTGATGCTGCGGTTTTGAGGCTTGATGGTAATAGGAAGTATTCTTAGAGAAGGCTTCGATTTCTTGGTATCATTATGCTTTTTAAGTCCAGGCTCGGTCTTGATTTTCACTATGGAAATATCAACCTTCAGCCTCCGCCGTTGAAATGGGACTGGTTGGGCTCAAAGCATTGGTAATAATAATGTCTTCCCACAGGGACTAGGAAGTGTCGTCCAATCCCTTCAGAGTTGCAATTTTCTCTGAATCAGGACCAAGAATGGAGCTGGAGGAAAGGCTTAGAATGACCAGTCCAGTTGTATCGGAGAATGACTCAGTAGCTATAGCAATGGGACCCAAGCCCTGTGTGACTGGCAACAACAGAGGAGGGGGCGACGGGTGACCTGCAAGATCACAAACAAAGAAGTAAAGATTATTAATACTCTCAGGCGAGAACCGAAGGATCTCGAACACTGGAGAGACAAGATAAATACCTTCACTAGGACTAGATTGTTGGACATGATATTTAGTAATCTGCCATCTTCAAATGCGAGCTGCATCGGCCGATCAACGAAAGGGGCAGTGTAAGGTTCAACAGAGGTAACTACTACAGAAGCTAGAATAATCTAGGTAGCCTCGAAGCTGGCCCCATCAGACATTGAAATCTTCACCGTGAGCTCTTGAATCTTAGGAGATGATGATTTTGCATGGCCCGATGCACTTGGACCATCAAAAGCTCTAGTGCTAGCTTCAGCAGAAGTGGAGTCTTCTGCGGCTAGGATATTTATTCCCTCCTTAAATTTTTTAATGTCGTCGGCATTTAGGGACTTAGCTCTCAATTCATCTTCGGCGAGACCTTCACCACCCGCTTCCGCATGTTGTAGCACCTCTTCCTAGGCATCAGCAAAAGTGACGACATAAGTGCTTCCTAGCCACTTCAAGTTCTTGTATTAAATGACGTTGGAAAGAACTATTGAAGGCCGGAGTTAAAATCTTCTTTTTCCTTAGCTCTCATCTCCTTCGGCTCAATTAGCTCATTCATGGTTGCAGCATGGTTGACCTGGGTCTCCAATTTCTTTGTTTTTGCTAGGAGCAAGGCAGGGTCAAGTTTCTCCTTGTCGACACGGAGTTCCTAGATCTTGGCTTCCTTATCCTTGAGAGCCTTGTCTTTCTCTAGGAGGGTCAAGTCCTTGTTTGAGAGTAGAATTTTAAGAACGATATTATCTTGATGAGCAGTTTTGGCAAGATTCTTTATCACAATCGCAGCCTGATTATGAGCCTTCTTCATCTCCTCGACCAAATCTTTGGCCTTCTTCTCCAATGCCCGAGCAGCATCTCTTTCTTCTTCAGCCTTGGCCATATCCTTTTTATACTCCAATGATCCTTTCATAGCTTTTCTTTTCTGACTCAAATGATTAGATATCAGTTTGATGAATTCGGTTGACATCAGAAAGGGCGAAGAAAAGTTTCTTCCATTTATACCTCTGGTCTATGAGCTCTCGGATCCCTCCGACCTTGCGGTGCGCCTCTTCCCTAGAAATGTCTTTGAGGCCACGGTCGAACATGACCCTGGTCAAGAAAATTTCAAGGAAGGCAGCTTACATCCAACTCGATGGGGCTGGAGGAGGAGTGGGGCAAATAGAAACTCCTTTGGACTATGAGGGTAAAGGAAACACGGTAGTAAGAGAAAGTGATGCTAGAGTTTTTTGTTCCGGATGGAGATGTGGTCGAGATCGAGGCAGGGAAGGTCGAAAGAGGAACCATGGCGGTTACGAGAATCTTTGCATCTCTTTCCATGGTCGTAAGATTCTCTCCCCTACGTTTGCCTTTTATTTCTATCCCTCTTCGCTTGGCGGTCGCTTTCTTCATCACGTTCTCTTTCCTTTCTTTAGACTCGCTCTTCTTTTGTCTCTTGTTCCCTATGAGAACTAGAACGAGGAGGAAATGTCTCATGAGTTAGCTTCCTCTACTCGAAAAAAACATGGTGAAGATAGCCAATTTGATCACTACCCATCATAGCTGAAATAAAAGTGAGGATCGTATCACTTTTGAAACATTGGAATGTGAACGAATGCATGAAATAAGTGTTCGTGATCCTAGAGGTGTGTGAAGTGCTGGTGTCCCCTCTAAGCATTCTATGGACCATATTCGAAAAGTGGTAAAAATGGATTCTTTCCTTCCTCGGTTAGGATACTTGGATGGAAAGCTAAATCCTAAAGGGCATTCTTTATGAAGATTGCCAATCGGAATGTCGAAGTTACTCAACTGGCCAAAAATGTCTTTTGAGTCACCGGCTGGAGAAGTCGCCTTGACCGTAGGCATTTCTATTCATTTAGAAAATTGTTGGGAGGTCTTGACCATGATTCGCTTTAAACCCTTTGGAGATGTCTCTCTATATCACTCGTCTCCTTCTGGATCAAAGTCATTGTCATCGTCACCTTCATCATCACCTTCTTCTTTTTCTTCTTTCTTTCCTCCTTCCTCCTCCCTCCCTTCTACTTCCTCGCGGACCATTCCAATTTCAGCTCTTTCTTTCCCCCTTCCACTTGCACTTCATGGGCAATGTCTACTTCTACTGCTCTATCAACGAATTCACCGATGTTTGTCGTGCTGGATGGGCCTCCAATGCCACCTTGGATATCTTTGCTAGAGCTGTGAATAGGGGTAGAAGACTTGGTTGGCATCCTGAAGCTACTGCGTGGAACTTCGGTAGGAACGGTGAAGTGTTCAAGATGTAGCAGGTTGCATTAGTGGAGACTCTCATTTGTTAGTAGGTAGGTAGTGGTAAGGAATCAAATATTGACTCTCTTGAGAATTTTAAAAGTCTCAGAGAGCGCTTTTCTCGTGTCTCGAGCGAGAATATCTATTAAGAAAGTGGACAACAGGTTAAACGCTCAGATGATGAGAATCCAAGTATGAGGAAGAGTGGAGAGAAAGAAGTTTTACTTCTAGATAGCCAGGGTCGGTTGAAGCCATATGAACATCGGCCAAAGAAGTACTCTTTCTTGAAGTATGAGCACTTGTTATGGAGTGCTTCAATGACTTTATACTAGCATCAGGCTTTGATAATCATATATGAGAGTGACTCGCTCAGTTTTTTGAAGCTTAGGACGTATGAGCTCCCTAAAGGTTGGAGGTCATTGAAATTGATTCACGAAAAAGATGTAGAAGGAGTTCAGTAAGGCGTAACCATTGAAATGGACTTGAGTAGGAGCGAGCCCAAACTCCTAGGGGAACATGCAAAGAAATGGATTGAAGGGTGGTATAGCGCCTCTTAGGCACATGTACTTGTTGAAAACCGTATAGCAAATTGGAAGATTATGCGCCCATTGGCTCTATGTTTGAAGCTAGACATCACCTTCGAGAATTTCATGTTGTTTGCATACAGTCCTGAGTGACTTACTGGTTAGGACCATCAGCAATTTGTTTTGGAGGATCATCTAGAACTCTTAGGCTAACTCGTTCATTCAGAGGAGGAGGTTGATCCTGGATTAGATCTGCCGGCACTGTTATCCTTTGTAATTTAACATTGATCGAGCGTCTACCACTGGTAGGCATGGATGTTGAAGCTTGAACGGTAGTAGACCTGGCTTCAAGAGGCATTGACGGCCTAGTGCCAACGTTGAAGTGGGGAGAATGGCATGTCATTCTGGATAGGAAAATTTAATGTTAAACATGGTCACGTATGTTTTATTTAGAAATTTTATTTTGTGGACCCATGTAACTGGTGCTCAGAATCAAGCAGATTTTGACGTGCGTTAACTAGTTTGATTATAAACATCGATTAGGGCAATTGAAGTCTTAATCTATACAGTGTGAGTCTTGTGTCTTACACATGAAAAATGGACCATTCTGTGTAGATAGCCGCTCGTGGTGGAGAACAAGCCCCTATCACACGATGGAACCGTATGTCAGATTTTACCTGTTATCATCAGATAGTCGATAACCGAACCACTGTCCAGAGAAATGTGGAGCATTCTTTTGCAAGAATATAGGAAGTGTAGTGAGTGGGAATGCTATGCAATGGAAATTTTCAAATGCCAGAATTTGTTCGACATAACCGTTCCTTTGAAGAGAACCATTATATTGGATTTAGTAACAATAACTTGTGATCGACTGCTTGTTGATAAAAGGTATTCGTGCATTTGGACTGAATGGAAGTGCCAAGGCCTTATAAAACCATGAACAACCAAGGAGACTCGAAGTACAATCGAAAAAAACATGGGGGGGGACTCAAAATTGAGGCCAGATTGTTAAGACTTGGGTAGGTTTCCTGTTGGCCTTGGGTCTAGCTCGAGGCGGAGCTTAGGAAAACATAGGTTTTGCAAGGGCCATGGTTTATGGACTTGGTCGATCACAAATTAAGTCTTTAACCACCCATCATCCATAGACGAACATGTGTCGATCGTCGACGGCCTCTACACCACCAAGAAACAACCATATGACTTACCTTTACATTTGGATCTGGATCTGAAATCAAAAGAGTTCAGGGCCGATCTCTTTTCAAAGGATAGTGGTGGTCATGGTAGGTAGTAGGTGATGGCTGCAACAAGGAGGTGGTGACGGTGCTTCAACTTAGGCGATGACGAGTGGTTTGGGCTTGGAAGATTATCTCCTAGGAGGTCGGCATTGAGAGAAGAACGAACAGAGGAGAAAAATGAGGCATGAATGAAAAAAGGCTAAGTATTTGGTACTTATGGGGGTTTTCTGACTTAGGTGACTCGGCAAAAGTGTTTGGTACCAATCTAATCAGGTCGGCATCGACACGAAATTTTGGCTCAATGTGAAAAGAAGAATTAAGGAGAAGGAAAAGGAAGGTAGTGCATGCCCAGCTAAGGTATGGAACGTTCTCTAGAGTGTATATCTTGACCTTAGCATGGAGAGTGGAACTACTACTATTTGAAGCACTGGAACAGATACCCATGAAATGGTGACAGCACATTAGAGAATCACTTGGATCATCAGTGAGCTTGTATAGATAATGCTATATGCTTGTCTTGTTCCAAAGCACGCTTTGTTCCCAATAGAGGCATACTTTGGGGAGCAAGTGTTATCTGGCTTTTAGACTAAGTGGATTTCAAACGAATCTGAACATCGGATTGAAGATGAAATGGTTCAAGGACTTAAGGTATGCTTGGAAGGACAATGGAAGCGGATTCAAGGAGTTGGAGTACAAAATAACTTAAGGAAAGAGATTGGTACTGGCCTCTTTTAGGTCAGTGCAAAGTTGATTTTAAGCTTCCTAGTTGATTTTGGAGCTATGGCTAATCGCTATATGGTAAAGCTATCATCCTAAGGCTCATTCCTGAAGGAGTAGGTGAACAACTCAATGAAAGTTTTATACAAAAGGTCAACTACTGAAGATGTCAGAAACTCTCAACGAAGACTGGATTTTTAAGAAGAAAATACTCAGAACTTGATGGATCGAAGGTGGAAGATCAAATAGCGTGAGATGGCTTGCCATCACAAAATATGGTTGGTACCTATCACTTTTGATCAGTACTGAGATGATTTTATTAGCCAGCGGACCTCGTCTCTCCTCCTACATTTTCGAATTTGAAGTTAGACTTGATATTTCGATGATTTCGTTGGACGATTTCTCAATAAATTGCAAGTATATGACAACTCAAAAGGTCTTTCGGCACTTCATCTTCTTCACTTTCTTTCTCTACACGACCTTCTCATAAAGGAAGTTAATTTTTGCTATTCTATGTTATTAGAACTCGAAATCCCTTGTACTTATGACAAAATCTCAAAGTGATAACATTAAAGTGGGCATCGGCCTCAGATTTGCCGACCTACTATAAAAATTACCTATGTTTCTTACTTTATTTTTCTATATCTCTATATCTCGGTTCATTTGGGGGTGTGTGCCATTTTTAGTACAACAATTTTCAATGTTTTTTCATGATTTAGGTCAGTTTTGAAAAATAGAGATGTAATTAAACGGGTATCATTGAGATGAGGATTTTACCTATTTTGAAACATTTTAGAGCATTTGCCAAAGTTACCTATTAATTCTTAATTTAACATATGATTCTCAATTTTAACATATGATGTTATAAACATCTCATCCTTTTCTATTATGATTTTTTTAACTACAAGATTTTCTATCCAATTAGAGAAGTGGAGAATAAGAAGTGAGTAATAAAACGCAACATGATAATTTCTTTAACCTTTATTTTATTAAACTTAATAGTAACTAATTACAAAATAACTCGATTTCATTTACAAAACCAAATTTATAATTCCTTTGGTTGATTTTTTATTTTATAAACCATTATTTATATTTTGAGATATTACTAAAATATAACATTTCCAACAGTACAATCTTACAACAAATAGAAACTTGCATAGTATGTAAATTTACTGCAAATTTGATCTTGCAAAAAGTACTAGTTATGGAAAAAACTTAATTCTAAATTATTAACAATTGTATTTGTTTGGTAAAAATTTAATACTCCACCTCGACATAATATGATTATAACTCGCCTTAGTTGGAACTTAACTTTGTCATTTCTACTAACATCTAATTCACAAAGATATGCATAATCGTCAATCAAATGTGCATCCAACATTCATTTAGAAAATGCTTATAATATCACAAGGTTCGTTGTATGGGATTTATAAGTCTTCTTTGCTTACTTTTCTCACTCCTTCCTAATTAAAGTAAATTCTATTCTCCATCTCAATTTTGAAAGCTTGTTTTGTCCATAGTCGTCTTACCTTCTATATTATCTAAATTAATACTTCCTTCTTTTGCTCTTTAACTACCACATTTTCTCTCAAGTCTTTGATAACTTTACCTTGAGTCAAAAAATCACATCCCTTACCTTTTAATTGTTTGATTGAGATAAGTTTATTCTTGATTTGTGAAACATGTCTAACTCGTATTACCATTTCCAACTTTATATCAAACACTTCAACTTTATCAAGCCAACACACATGTGATAACCCTCTGCCTCTTATGCTTGAAAACTAACCAAAACTACCAAAGTCCAAGTACATAGATCGAGCACTAACAATCGAGGTTTGTTTTGAGATAGTATGATAAACCTTTACCATGCATAATATTACAACGTAGATGAAGAATATAATAAGTAAATATAGTAATACCGGTGATACAATAGTATGATCGAAAGAAGAGTTCGCATATCTTCAATAATGTCAACATCCAATACTTGATCATAATGGGTACATGAATCAATATTTGGTACACCACCTAAATGAACTACATGAAACACCACTTATATGTGAAGTGACAATGTGATACTACTAAGCAATAGCAGTACATAGTGGGAAAAATAAACATGAATGTAAGTACAATGATATGTAAATCCAACCTCTTGCTCGGCCCCCGAACAACTACTAAGAGCTAATATACTCATATCTAATCCTCGACCTATTTATGCGGGTAACCAAGAGCTATATATATACACACACAAAAACGCATGCATGCACATACATATATAACATAATGGGTATAAGTACATGAATCCATTAATAACTGTCAAATCAGATTAACCACAAGTTGATCATAATTTATTGAGCCCATGTCACCCTCTACCTTGTTAAGACCCTAATTATTAATTCAAATGAAAGCAATCGTATAAATTTGCTACAAACTATTTTAAGTCCTATAGAATTTTTTGGTATATTATAGGAGTAATAGAAGGCTATATACAAATTTGGAACCAAGCATATCAAGGAAATATAAAGTATATAACTCAAGGCACTTGATACACAACTGCTTCAAGACATGTCAAAGTTATTCAGTGTATAGAATCATAGATTTTTTTGTTAAAATCCTCGAAGCAAATATACTTAAAGATTATCATCCATTGACCTTAATCGACTTTCAAATATTTATCGAAACCCGAATACATTGAGTTTTGGAAAATTAGAATGCTTATTTCTATTTTAGAAGCATTCCTAAAATGAATGTACTTTAACTAAATATACATCAACATACCCCCTAGCATATGTCGACATAGAACCAATTATGTAGTTATTTGAAATTCAAATTGAGGGATGTGGGAGCTATCTCTTCACCAACGAACACATCCATTCAACCATTATATAAAGTAGATAGTGATGAAGAAAATTGTAACCTCTCTTACTTTTATTATCTTTGATTGTAACTTTAACCCTTTTATACTCTAAAAGCGTTCACATACACACACACATATTGTGAAATAACACATTTTTCACTCATATTCTTAAAGGATTTCTAGTCTACCAAAGGTAAGGAGTTTGCTCTTGAATTATTATTCAATTACTCTTGATTTTATCCTATTCCTCATTGTTTTCAAATATGTATTGTTGTTAGATGTTTATAGGATCATTGTATCTAAACTGCAAGAATTTATTATATTAGAAATACACCATCTTGTAACTACTTTTATTGCCATAGTACTTGATGAGTCATGCTATATATTGATAGTCAAGACAATAGGTGTTCTTGGAACCTATTATAGGTGTTTTCACCTAAGGAATGATGGAGGCAAGTTAATCAAGCTAATGCAAGAGTGATAAAGGTGTGTGCCATAGGGATCACAACTCATCTGAATAACCTTAATATGGAGATCCAAAAGAGCCCAAAGGAAACCCAAGTGAAGCCATGCAGAGGAAGGAAGGAATTCGATTCCATTAATGCTGCCCGGTTGACAAACTACCAGACCTGATTTATTATTTAGTGGTCTCACCAACGAACAAGAATTGTTGTCAGGTAGAGGAGCTATCGGATAAGATTTCTTATCTGATGGTCTTGCTACCGAACAGGAATTGTAGTTCGGTATAAGATACTACCAGATAAGATATCTTGTTCGGTGGTTTACACCCTAGACAAGATTTCTTGCCCGGTATAGCACAACATCGAACAAAGGGGAGGCTTCCTTACACTTGGTCAGAACAGTGTCTACATACACCCATCAAGCCAAAGGCCATCGAACAAGCCTACTTCAACCAAACCGGGTAAAATATTTTAGGAAAGTAAATCTGGAATATAAGGAAGTTCAAGATCATATCTTCTATGTATGGAAATAACTGAACTGAGCTTGTTATACGGAAACTACTTATTTTATCAGGCCTACCTCCCTACCTCTTCACTCCTATAAATATCCAAGCTTCCAACATCCATGGGGACAACATTTGAGAGCTACCCAGCACTACTAAATAGAAACCACTGAATAGAGCTCTAGAACTACCTATTTGACTATAAGTCATTGTACTTTTTATTCATATCTTTGTAAAATTGAGATATAAGGAAGGAAATAAAAATGAACAGTGGACGTTGGCACTTTATGGCCAAACCACTATAAATCTATGTGTACTTTACCTTGCATCTTTTTCTATAACTATAAATCGATTGGAGGTGCTTGTCCACTTTTCATGTAGATATTTTTGGTACTTCTATTGAGAACCTGATTCTCAGCATGCCTCCAAAATCCAAGAGCAAGGCTGGTGCTACCAGAGGGAATGTAACATCCTCCATTTTGAGGCTCGAAAATAAATATTAATGACGCTGCAGTCATCCAAAGTATTATTTCCCAATGACAAAATGAGATAAATTATTATGCCATTAACATCAAGAGTACGAGAATTTGCAAATTTTCACAAAACAATTTCATTTATTAATTTGTATTTCGTTACAATTTAATATCATAGCCCCACGATTACACCATTCAGCAAAATATAATGATTACAAATATCATTCCAAGAGTTACATATAAAGATGCCTCTTGGATGATCAAAGTCTTAACTACTTGGATAGTTATAGTACCCGTATTTACATATATACAATAATAATAAAAAGCAGTTAAACCAATGCACAATGGAAATAAATTTTAAATAGTAGCTTGCATCCTTTACGTCTCTGGAATCTTATTCGTCAAAATCTAAAATACCATACTCTCATCTTACCCAATTCCAAATTGAGTATCCGAGAATTTAGAGGAAATCACAAACTTCGGGTCAAAAAGAAAGTCTGTGTGAATAATATTAGTCCATCTCAAGTTAAAATATGGGTACTTAATGAGACCACGCCGCTGAGCGGAGTGAGTTTCCCCTTACTAATACCCTATCAAACAAAATGTCATCCATAACATATCCTACATCCCAAAATGATTAGAACATAATCATAAAATCAATAACATATCATACATATATGGATTAAGAATGAGTTGTCCATCATTCACAAGGGTCTAAGGGTTACAGATTCCCATAATTACCCAATCCAATAAAATGGTTCATTCAATGGAGGAGTATTCCCCAAGGTCACTATGAACCCATTTTAGATTTCTCAGGCCAAATAAAAACCTATTGGGTTGACTCAAGCTGTGATATATTAGTTGATCCAACCGTCTTCTGGTCGAATCAGAAAAAATCAATAGCGGTCTCCTAAGATTGATAGGAGAAAGGGTCAACGGTCTCCTAAAAATGATAGAAGAAAGGTCTTCTAAAAACAGTAGAAGAAAATATAGCTGAGCAAACTGCTACGAGTTTATTCGGATGCGTAATTCCAAAATTTAGCCTTAATAGGCAAAGTTCTATGCATTGGAATCGCGGACCTAACCAACCGGGGCTTAACGGTTGGAGGATAGGGCATGACCCTTCATCGGTCTCTAGCCAAATCTAGTTTAAAGTAGTTTGAGTCATGTCCTTTGATCTTCCTGATCTCCTAGATGCACTCCTACTCACTCAAAAGTTTAAGTCTAATCATACCTACTACTAGAACAACCCTAACTAGTCATTGATTCCCGGATCCCCAAGGTCAAAAGGTTGGTTGATAACCTTTAACACAAAGGTGAGTATGTCGACAATTTATTATATACAATAATAGCTTACCAAAGCAAAAAATGAACGTATAACACACTTGCAATCATCCAAATATATGTTCAATATGATAGCTAATTTGTCCGCAAAATTACTTATTTAAAGTAATAACTTTCTTCACAAATAACTCTTTAAAATAGGCTAAAATATCCGTACTTTCCTTTGAAAATCTTTACAAATACTTAACAAAGTCCTCCTTTTTGTTTAAGTGAAGATTGGCCCAACCTAGAGTCAAAATCCTTCACATGTTATAAAAGTTAGCCATTCTTTCTTTCAAAACAAATGCCATCTTGCCTTGATAAATTTTATACTTTCGTGGGTTAACATATAGGCTACCACCTATTATCAATACTAGTCATCTTACCTTTATAAAATTAAGGCGATCGTGCCTTCAATGAAGCATAGCCATCGAGCCTTAAATAAAACATGCCTTTCATAACTTTTTATGAAACATAGCCTTCGTGCCTTATCCCGATGAGTAGCTATAATGAGTGAATGAAAATAAGTCCTTCGTGAGATATAGCCTTCGTAGGTTAATAAAAGTAAAGACATCGTGTATTAAAACAATAATTTTAAATGCTGATAAAACATGCCTATTATGAAAGATAGCTATCGTAGGTAATAACATCGTAAGATGATCAAAATAGAGTCATCATGCGTCAAAACAGAAGCTTTTAAAGGCTATTAAAAATAAAGATATCGTGGGTTAGAGTGGTAGCTTTCGTGGGTTATAATGGCATTTATGTAATTCTTTTCAGAACTGATTCTTTTCCTACAAAAGTATGAACTTCTTACCAAACCAAGATTAATTGTCAAAATTTTGGTAGCCAACATAAATATTTTCAAGATTCTTGCAGATTTTTGAAAAGGGAAAACGTATTTATATTTTCGAAATATGACTTTCCTCAAATTATAGCATTTATCACATTTTGCATACATGCCTTCTTTACACAAAACAAGTTATAAATCACTGTAATTACTTGGAAAAAATCCCTAAAAATTCCAATAATCAATAATTATTTTCTTAACAACATATTAAAATTTCATATCAAAATATCTGTTCCACATTTTTTAAATGATTAAATTCCAAAACGAAGCATTTTCTTCCTTAGAAAATTTATAAAAAATTCATAAAAATTCCATAAATTATGAAATTTGAAAATCAGCTCTAAAATAATATTTCAAACATCCTATCAAAATTTCAAAATTGTTTGAGATCAAAAAATTAGTTTTTCACATCAAATTCCTTTAGAAAAATCCCATATATTTCCTAAATAATATCCAAAATCCATATTCATGATTATTAAATCCATATGCATGATTTTCAACAATCAAAAATTCGTACCTACATCAAATCCAAACCAACACATCAAACATAAAGAGATAAATGCTTATTATTCACCTTTGATCTTGTTAAAATGTTGAGATTTGCCTTAGCTTCTTTTTCCCTAACTTTGTTCTTCTTCTTGGTTGAAAATGATGACTAAAAGTGGCCTGCCTCTTCTTGGTGTTTTAGTTTGGTAAATGTAAATGAAGTAAAATGAACATGGAAAAAGGGAAAGGATGGTATATCTTCTATTTCTCCTTTACCCTTCTATATTTATATTTATCTTTTAGTCACTTTAAATCATTCTCTTCATTACATTTCTTAAGGCCAACTTACAATATCTAGTTAAATAAATTTAGCAAATCCCATATTTTCACCTTCCTATTTAATTATCCCATAAAATATTTAAATAATGTGCAGTAAAAAATTAGGGGTGTTGCAGGCTCTCCCATTAAAGAATTTCATTCTCGAAATTTCCATCAGGTAAACAATCAACAAGCACATCAATCATACAAACATGTGTTACAAGCACATAAAACAACAGTACTCATCATAACTACTAGTCAAAGTCTACATAACTATAGGTCATACAATCAAAATAGATTAGGATATGCCTCCCTGATTCTATCCTCTGCCTCCCAAGTACAGTCTCGTCATCATCACTCCACTGGACCTTTACTAGTTTGAGTGTCTTGTCTCTCAACTCCTTTGTAACTCTAGGTCACTTACTGATAGTTGTGTCGGTCTCCATTACTAAATTTTCCAAAACTGTTGGTTCTATAGTTGTTTTTGGATCATGCAAGTACTTCCTTAAATGAGATATGTGAAATACATTATGGACTATTGTCAAGGTATTCGGTAACTCGATAGGATAAGCGAGTTTTTCGATTCTCTTAATGATAGGAAACAGGCCAACATATCTAGGTGCTAGTTTTCCCGTCTTCCTAAATCATACAATACCCTTCTTCGATGATACCTTTACGAAAACAAAATCTCCAACTGAGAATTCCAAGTCCTTACATCTTTTATCTTTGTAAATTTTCTTCCTTAATTGAGCTTCCTTCATCCTTATTCGTATTAACATAATCTTTTTAGTTACCTCTTTCACCATATCAGGACCAAGTATTGGTTTATCATCTATCTCCAACCAACATGCAGGTGATTTACACCTTCCGTAAAGTGATTCGAAAGGTGTCATTCTTATGCTGGTCTAATAACTATCATTATATAAAAACTCAACTAAGTACAAATGGTCTTCCCATGACCCTCCAAAGTCTAGTACATAAGCTCTCAATTAATCTTCGAATACCTTGTTAACCCTTTTCATTTGCCCATCTTTTTGCGGATGGTAAGCGGTACTCATTTTCCGCTCGGTACCCAATTCATTTTATAAGCTCTTCCAGAACATACTAGTAAACAAAGGATCTCTACCACTTACAATGCTACTTGGTATTCCATGAATTTTCACGTTCTTTATGTATAACTTCGCCAAACTAGGTGAAGTCCTTATCGACTTAATGGGATAAAGTGTGCACTCTTGGTCCATCTATCAACCACAAACCAAATTCTTTCATTTGCCCAATTCGGCCTTGGCAACCCATCGATTAAATCCATAAATATACAATCCCATTTCCATAATGGCACTTCTAAACATCGAAGTAATCCACTTGGCTTCTGATGCTTGGCTTTCACTTATTTGGCAATTCATACACTACTTCACTCATAATCCTACATATCCCTTCATATCTTCCCACAAGAAACTCCTCTTCGTATTCTGGTACATCTTCGTACCTCTGGGATGGATAGTAAACTTCGAACGATGACTTCCACTAAGAACTTCCTTTCTCAGATTATGCACATCTGAAACACACAATTGTCCCTTCTTTCTCAACCACCCTTTTTGGTCAAGTACAAAATCTTTCAAATCATCAATCTTACTTCCCACTTCCAGTCTCTTAATTCGATCAGCTAGTATTGGACCATCCTTTTGCTTTACTGCAATCCTTTCGACCAATGCCGGTCGAACTTCTAGACAAGAAATCATTACGGTATTCTGACTAGAACTGGCCATCAACCTTATTCTAACTCCATACAAAGCCAGTGCCTTTAAATCGTTCTATTCAGAAAACATCGCTAGTACCGCATTCTGATGTTTCCTAAATAGTGCATCCATTACTTTATTTTGTTTTACTAGCGTATATGCTATCCCAAAGTCATACACTGCTAAAAACTCCAGCCATCTTTGTTGTCTCATGTTTAACCTGTTTTGAGAGAACAAGTACTTCAAGGACTTATGATCCATGAATAGCTTGAATCGTTCTCCCAATATATAGTGTCTCCATACCTTCAATGCAAAGATCAGTGCTGCCAACTCCAAATCATGAGTGAGATATTTAACTTCATGCGGTCGAAGCTTTCAAGAAGAAAAGCCAATAACTTTACCTTTCTACATCAATACATCTCCTAACCTAGATCCACATGCATCGGTATACATTACCAAGTCTTGATTCTCAACTGGAATAACTAATATAGATGCATTGGTCAATAAATGCTTTAGCTTTTGAAATGCTTCTTCACATTTATTGGTCCAAACAAATATTACGTCCTTCCTTAATAGTTTAGTCATTGGTGTTGCTATATAAAAGAAATACTTAATAAATCACTAGCAGTAGCCTGCCAATCCCAAGAAACTTCTAATCTCGATAAAAGTCTCAGATATTTTTCAATTATTGATAGCTTCGATCTTTGACGGATCTACAGATAATCCACCGTTCAAAACTACGTGCCTAAGAAACTTCACTTCTCTTTCCCAGAAATGACATTTTGAAATTTTTACCTTTAGATAATGTTATCTCAACGTATTTAGCACTATTCTAAGATGATCTATCAAAATTCTCTCGAAAGATTCGGTTCATCAAGTCTACAAAGAAAGCAGACGCGTTGGTTAGTCCAAAGGGTATGACTAACCATTCATATGAACATATTTTGTTCAAAACGTCGTTAATGGTATACCTTTGTCTGCCACTCTCAATTCATGGAAACCTTTTGCTAAATCTAGCTGTGAAAACACCTTGACTCCACTTAATTGATCAAATAAATCATCTATAGGCAAAGAATACCAATTCTCTATCGTCTTCTCATTCAGCTTTGTATAATCAATACACTTTCTCAACAATCCATACAGTTTCTTTACGAACACCACGCAGCTCCCCAAGACGAATTGCTTGGTGTAATAAAATTCTTACCCTCTAGATCCACTAGTTGCACCTTTAACTCCTTCATTTCGGTAGGTGTCATTCTACTAGGTGGTCTACTTACTGGTTCGGCTCTAGGTATGAGGTTTATTCGAAACTCTGTAGCACGTTTCAGTAGTAGTCCCGTAATAGGTTAAAATATATCAACATATCCTTACTATGAAAACTTGATTGATTTCATCCTCCATGCCTTCCATAGCACCCAACATTGTATAGATCTCAATATTTGATTCTTCAAATGAGTATATAATTCAGTCATAATAATCAAGGAGTTTTAAGGATATTACTCTATCATGGCAAAATATCCTAGAGTCATATCAACTTAACCAATCCATACCTAGAATTATCCTGAAATCTATAAAATCAAACATATACAAATTGAAAGTGAACATATGACCTAACAAGTCAAACTCTACATGGTCACATCTCATTCCAAAGTTGCATTGCCACCCATCGAATTCGCAACCCTTACAGAGGTAATAAGGTATGTCGATTCAAGGTTTAACTTATCTACCAAACATCTAGAGATAAAAGAATACGATGCTCTAGTATCGAACAACATACTAATAGGAATGCTATGAATAAGAAGTGTACCTCCTAACACATCCTTTCCCTTCTCCTCAGCAGTCGGTCCAGATGTTGTAGGTTCTAAAGCGAAAACCTTTCCCTTCTTAGCTTTGACCGGTTAAGGACACCCATTCTTAAAATGCCTCATCTTATTGCAGTTATAACATCTCACACCTTCCTTATCAACTACATTCTTTCCCTCACTAGAACGACACTCATTAGCAAAGTGCCCCTTCTTACCACATTCACAGCAATTTACCTCAACTTTTCCTTTCTTCGGAGCCCCGCTTTTCTGAACTCCCTTCTTGCCATAGAACTTTCTTTTCTTGTGTTGGAAACCAGTAACCTTTCCAGACATATTCTTCCCTAGTGATGTGAGTAAATCTTTATTCGTTAGAGCCATTTCCACCATGACGTTAAATGGATTTCTGAGGTATGGCATAGTTGCCTTAGCAGTCTCCAGCTTTAATCCTCTAATGCACTTCTCATTCTTCTTAAGCAGAGTGTTAACGATAGCCTGCCCATGCCTTGATAAGTCATCAAACTTTGTAACATACTCCAACACAATCATCTACCCCATACCAACTTAGAGAACTTTCTACATAGAGTCGACTTAGCTGCTTCAAATAGAAACTTCCCTTCAAACCTCTCTCCAAAGTTAGCCTAAGTAAGCTCCTCTTTCGGAAATCCCATGGTAACACTATTCCACTAGTAGAGATAGTTCCTTGTAACTGCCTCGGTGCCAATCTCCTTTTTCGATCATCGTTCAACCTTAGATCTATAAAAATCCTTTCACATTGAAGAAGCCAATCCTCCTCTTCGATGGAATTCTCCATTCCTAAGAATGGTTTTCTTCCCAAGCTAGTATAATCTCAACTTAACGTGGCATAATTATTAGGGGCAGCCATTTTGAGTGCGACAGCTCCTACGTTACCAACGTTACCTCCAGTCAAACTGGTTGCTACTCCAGCTTGTATCATATTGATAAAGAACTGATACATAGTCTCCATATCAACTAGTGCGGTTTCAATACCCACATTAGCACTAGCGTTTGCATTCGCATTCACGTTGGTTGTTCGGTTAGCGTTCCTAGCATTGGTCGAAATATTTTTGTTGGTTGTAGTGCTTCTGCCTTATAATTTTAGTCTTCCACTTCCAGTATCCATTTCTCATAATCTGCATATGAGTCTTCATAAGATACAGAAGAATGGTCTAAGACAAAGTGGGAGAATATGGACTTATACATGTATTAATATATATAGCAAATAACAAGTACGCTATTATCTTGCTACCTCATACCCTAGTTTTCATTCTTTCTTATTTCATTTGGGTTATATTTTTTAAAATATTATTAATTTTTATGTAATCCTATGCTATGATACCAAGTTGTAACATCCCCCATTTTGAGGCCTGAAAATAGATACCAGTGACATTGTAATCATCCTTAGCATTATTTTTCAGTGATAAAATGAGATCAGTTGTTATGTCATTAAGATCAGGAGCACGATAATTTATAATTTTCCACAAAACATTTTCACTCATTAATTTGAAATTCATTACAATTTTGTCTCATCACCCCATGATTACATCATTCAGATAAAATTTAATAAGTACAAATATAATCGTAAGAGCGACATATGAAGATGCCTCTTTAGTTAATCAAAATCTTAACTAGTTGGACAGTTATAGTACCTGACATTACGTACGTACAACAGTAATAAAAAGCAATTAAACTAATGCAAAGTGGATATAAACTTTAAATAGTAGCTTGTCTTCTACAGGTCTCTAGAAGCTTGTTCGTAAAAAAACCAAAATACCTATAACATCCTTAATTTTGAGTAACATCATTTAGGACATTTAATTAAATAAATTAAATTAAATAATGTACTGAGATAGGAAGAATGAGATTTGATAAGTAAATTAGTCATGCCTTAATTAATTAACTAATAAGGATGTTTATAACTTAAATAAGGAGGAATAATGTGAGGGCAAAATAGTAATAAGCCTTATTTCCTAACAGAAACCCTTCTCCAACATTATCCTAATTTACATTTCATTCATATAAACTAAAGCAAAGACAAGGGCGGCCATTGCTAGGAGAAACCAAGAGTAGAAAGCTAATCTAAGGAAAAAGCTAAGGAGGAATTTAATCAACTCAAATCCCAACTCTCTTTATCAAATCAAGGTAAATAAGGTTACCCATCTCACTACTGCTTGTTTATTTCAATTTTATGCCAAAACCCAAATCATTGTCATTATTATGCCATATTATGATTGATTGGTTGATTATACGTTTGAATGATGAATTATTGGATTTATTATGGTATTATTTAATAGGTTTTAAGAATGAAAACCTAGTTTACGATGTCCAATTGACTTAAAATTTGGATATGATGTTAATAACGTTATTTTAGAAGTGGGATTTTTTATTCATAATTTTTCAAGCAAGTATGAATATTTTATGAATTTCCTAAGTGAGAAAAGTGATTCATTTTGGGTTTTAATTATTAAAAATAATTAAATAATGTTTTTAGTATCGAAATTTTTATATGTTAAAGACTATATTAATCCTTTTATTGTGATTTTTGGGGATTTTTCCCAAGTGTTTATGATTTTATTTGAATTTATTAGGCTAGATGGCTTAATGGTTATATTAAAATAATTATATAAATTTAATGGTTTGCAAATTATATTGAAAATGATATTTTGATCCACGGTAGTTTTATGAAAAGGACTTTGATAAATAAGTTTATTATCCAATAGCAATATAACAAAGCAATGGAGTTGGTGAAAAGAAATTGCTTTTTAAAGAAATAAAATAGTTTTTATGTCAATTATTATATTGTCATGTCGTTATTAATCAATAACGACGTCCATCTTTGCCACAGCTATCAATGATGCATGTTTTATATCGGCTATAGTAATGTCGCTAGTTTTTAGTATCAACTGCTTAAAACTATGATGTTGCATTTTTGTACTGGCTTTAATATTTATAGCGGCGATGATTCCGCATATCTTCATTCCTACATAAAGAGGTAGTAATTGTAACGAACCATATTTTTTCGATAATTAAAATATTAAATTTAATAAGTTTTGGGAATTTAATGTTGTGAATTTTTTTTTAAGATTTACTAATAAGACAAAAACTAAAATGAAATGTAATGATGTTAATTTAAGGTAATTGATAACTATGTTAATGTAATTTCAATTGATTGAAATGATTGTAAAGTTATAATTGGTTATATATTATAAATAAGGAAATAAATTGAATGTTATATTAAATGGGTGAAATAATATGTAATTAATTGTAACTGGATAAAATCAATGTTGTGTAAGTAGTTATAACATTTGTTTGAAGATAATAAACTTATAAATGTGATTAAATTAAGTAAAAGGTAACAATTGTTATTTATCACCTATTTATTTAGTTTGTTGAAATTAATTTGGGAAATCAATAAAAATTTAGTATAGTTGAAATATTGTAATTAATATGGTGAAAGATGGTAACTGTAGATCATTGATGTAATAAGATGTAAACTTATGTCAGTTACATTCAGAAGTAATAATTGATTAAAAAAAGTAATAATTGATTAAATAATAAGAGCGAAATCAAAATAAATGAACTTAATGGAATTTTTAAAATTATAATTTAATGAATATATTACAGTTATATTTAAACTTAATGGATTTCAAGTTTCGTAGCGATCAGACTTGTCGTTTGATCGTGCAGGCTCGAAACGCGTAGAAATCAATTTAATAAATTCAATTTGAAATAAGCTGATTTTAAAAGCCAACTTCTTCATACAATGGAATTAGGACTTGAAGCCTATTCCATTGAATTTAAAAATATTGAAAACATCTATTTCGATATATTGGATGACCCACTTTCGTCTCGGAAGCGAAACGGGCTTTTCGGGTCGTTATTGTCATTTCAAACCGATTCGACATGATCATTCTTTCTTATCGGGCTTTGCCTATATAAATATATTATCCTAACCCTATCAGCCTTTCTATTTCTTTTTATTGTTACAGTATGTACAACTCCATCTATCTGTTCCTCCTTCTCAAATGGTAGAAACCCTATTTCCTAGATTCAATTGCAAATCAAATTCAAATCGAAAATCAAACTTCTCAAAACCCTATCATATTATATATCATTGGAAAGCTCTCGACGAGCGCAATCCACCATAGTGATTCGTTTTTCAATTGGATGCATCTTTTGACCAGAAATCGAGGATGAACCTCGGCCATCGAAATTAGGTTTTCACGATCCAACGGTGGATCTTCGTCATTGGGTTGATCGGATGGCATGGGCTTGTAGAGGAGGTAGAGTAGAGTAGACCCTAATGGCAGTGTTCGTTGGTCGTAATGGTCAGCCAGTTCGCCAGAAAATGCTAGAAAGGGTGGCGGCGACGGCCACTATCAGGGAGCGTCGGAGGCAGCTGTTTGGTGGCTTTGGGGGCTGCCAGGCGTGGGTGGCGCACCGATGTTGTAAGATCGTTGGTCATGCTGAAGGTTAGGCGGCGTTTTCAAGCGTTTGGTGGCGGCTCGAGTGCTGCAGTTCGATAAGCGATTTTGAATTCTAGGTTTCATGCATGATAAGTAGCTGACGTGTTTTATCTTATTATTTATTTATTTATTTTTAATGTAAATCAAATGTCTTCTAACGTTAATAACTTTTGCATACGAGGTTGGATTTACGCGTGGTTTTCTTCATTGCGATCGTACTAAAATTTCGGACATTATGGAACTAGTTTAAATGAATTCTGAGACTGCTAAATTTTGGGCCATTATTTGGATTTTAAATCGTCGAAAAATCAAAAGTGAGTGTTTTTAACCCACTCACAACTACTAAATTATCTTATGTTAGTTAAATTAAGTTTATGACATGATTAGAAGTTGATTGATTACTGTTTGACATATTTAAATTGTCATTCCAGTTAAATCAGACTTTTATTTAATTAAATCGCCATTTAATTTAATATTGAATTTTAAATTGCCTGTTAAATACCTGTTATTGATAATCAGTTAATTGATATTATTTATTGGTTGATTTAAATGATGGATGTTTAATGGTTAATATTGGATGACTAGATGTTATATTATTTTATATCTATTGATATCACACTACAAGTTCTATTAGTTTATTGTTAGAAATCCCTATGGGTTGAAATGATACATACCCGAACGATCTAATAGATTAGGGAGAAATCCTTATGGGTTAAAATGATAGGCTCGAGCGATTTCATGGATTTGAAGTTAAATTCGGGATTAAGGGTTGAAATAATATATACCCGTAAATTTAAAAATTATTGCGGGTTGAAATGATATATATCCGTATCACTTGACCATAGGGTAGAAAATTATATACGGACACCGGATTGGTTAAATTAAATGATTTTAAAACCTTAAACTTTTGAATTCAGTTAAATGATTTTTTGATATTAACCTATTTTTTAAACTATTAAAACTATTAAATTAAATTATATTAACCTATTGGTTAAATTAAACTATTAAAACTATATTAACCTTTTTTACTAATTTATACCATTTTTATATATTTTAATCTATTTTAAATTATTTAATCTATTTTAAATTATTTAATATATTTTAATCTATTTTAAACTACTTTAAATTATTTAATCTATTTTAATTATTTTAAACTATTTTAATATGTTTTAAACTGTTTAAACCATTTAAACTATTTTAAAGTATTTTAAACTATTTAAAACCATTTTAAACTATTTTAAAACTATCTAAACTATTTTCTAAAAACATAAACTGGGCAAGGCCGAATTGTTATATTTAAATCCTGGATTTAAAAGCAAATATGGTTAAATGATGTTATAACCTAATTTGGGATTTGAAATGATATTTTCTAGTGAAATGACATATTTTGAGTAATTATGATGATTTTGAAATGAGGGTTTAACCTATTTTGAAAAAATGATTTCGAAAGTGAATATGATTTCGAAAGTGATATGATTTTCAAGAATATGATATTTTCATATCAATATGAAATGGTTTTGGAAATGTAAAAGAACCATCCGGTGTGAAATAAGCGTTTGGTTGTTAAAGAGACCGAGATCAGATATTGTCATACTCTCTGCCAATACCGAAAACCACTTTAACAACTGTGTACGAGGTGGAAATCCAGAATGAAGTAGGATGGTTTGGCAAACGATTCTGTATGAGTTATTAACGTAGCCCTGACTCCCGCAAGTCAGCTTGATGTGGCTAAAACAGGAGCCATGCCAGGCCAAGTGAGGTCGCACCTCCGATCGGACACATTTCTTCGATACCATATTATGACTTTTTGATTGATTTGGTGGCCACTCCTCGATTTGATTATGGGTGTGTGTTTCGAGGTGGGCGGTAGTAGCTGTTATGCGTTACCACTAGTCCGGATCCGCAAAACGGTAGTATCCTACCCTGGGCATTGCCTCGCGTGCCTTGTCACATGCCTTTTCGCGCCCATTACGAGTTTGGTTTGTATCGTACCTATGGAGTGCTCCCTGAGTATCTCATCAGATTGGTGGGTCTTACAGTATCTGTATAGACTACGGGAATATATAAAAATGTGTTAAGGGAGATATGGATAACGCCTTAACGCTATTTTAATACTTTACTTCACTGTATACATTATTATAATAGCGTATTGTACTATGTATGTAGATAGTTTAACGCATCCTTAGGAGATGGAATCCTGAACATCTCTTTAGTTATTGCACTTACATTAGACACTGGATAAGAGATGTCAAATCCCGTAAACATCTCTGACGTTGTTACACTCATATTTATTTAATGTTTATTTAACTTATGTAAGATCTTTTAGTTTTGACTCGAGTTTTTTGTCTTTTCATATGCTCGGGCCAGTCTGAGCTTTTCAGTGTACCGAATCTTGCTTTCTGGAGGATGAAGACGAAGATTTAGTACTATTATTATTTATTATAATATTTCCACTACATCAGGTTGTTCCGCTGCATTATTTTTTTATTCATGTTATATGTACTCTGATCTGTATTGTAAAAGTGTAATCAAATGTTATTTGTAAACCGCTTCATGAACTGTTATTTGATTATTATATTTTGTCATTCCACTATGAGATTCTGTGTTTGTTTTATTTCTTTCTCTTCTTTTTCTTATTTACCCATAACAATCCTCCCTTTTCAATAGTTTGGATTCGACATGTGTGGTTTATTGTCGATTTAAACTGTCCAAAAAGGTGGGTCGTTACATTTGGTATCAGAACGAGGTTTAGCGATAACCTTAGCTTTGTGGGGTCTAACTAATTAGAGATGGGGTAGTAATACCCTAAATGAGTCTGAGTGTACATATGAGAGAGCGTACTTGTTAGTGTTATAAAAATGTTTTATATTGTGTTAATTTGTTATGTTTAGTATTTATAAATTCTGGTTGGTACATAGGACGCTATGGTATCGATACGGGTTTCTAAACACTTAATAGGGAAAACCGACACAATATTGTTTTGAAATATGGGTAAACGAAATAATTTTATCTCGTATTATATTTTGTTTATAAAAGAATAATTTTTATAAATGATATAGTTGGATGTGATATTTTGTTTGTTAAGTAGAGAAATTTTATAAATATTGGTTGCAAAATGGGATTATAAATAAAATGAACATAAATTGAAAACTTAAGAACTTAAGTTCCGGGATTTTGGAAATTGCTTTCAAAGGATTTTGGAATATAATATCAGTATTATTTTGAAGTATTCTCAAATATAAATATTTCAATATGATTTGAAAGAAAAGTTTTAAAAGAAATTTTAAAGGAAATAAGTTCTGTACTCCCATTTCTGTCGTTGGAAAATAATTTCGGTGATGAGTGCACGCATCTTCAACATTCATTTTCGAGTTTCAAAGTGGGAATACCGCTATAGTAGCTTAACTGTGCATTTTTTTATAAACAAATTTAATTTAATTTTTCTAATTACGATTGACATATATGGAAATTATGAATATATATATATATATATTTGATTTGAAAAGAAACTCGGTATTCAGTTCTTTAGTTTCAATAAATTAGATATTTTAATTATTATAATGAATGAAATCTTAACTATTTTAATAATTGGGAACTTCTAAAAAGGGAAAATAAGAAATTGGATGAATAAAATATACAAGAAATTAGAAATTTATAACTTGTAAATCAGAAGATATGAAATATTGATCATTTTCTTAACTAAAATGAGTAAGATAAACTTGTGTAACATTCAATTACATTCTAAAAGATATATATATAACTTACCAAAATGTTAAAATTTGGCATGTTAATAGAAATATATAATGGAATATTATACAAGTAAAACTTAAGTAATGAAAGTGTTCAATGGAATTGTTTCTATAAATATGAATTTAGATGTACAATGAATGTTATAAGCATAAGTTAATGTTTTGAAATGCTAATCATTAGATTTAATAGCAAAGGAAAACATCACTTAAGTTGAATGATTCATTAAATTAAAGTCAAACTCTATAAACAATGAATGTGAATAAAAGGTAGAGAAACGTAAGTAGGAATTTATTCACAATGAATATTTATATTACATGGAAATCAAGTTATATAAGTAAATAATGAATGTGAATAAATGAATGTAAACCAATAAGAGACAATCTTGTATGAATGAATTGAAAATAAATGAAATGTATATAATACTTTAAAAATGTATTCAATGATGGTTTCAAGCATTGAATGAGAATTATATTATGTAAATAATTTATGCAAGTAAATGACTATTGACACAAAAGGAAATTAAAGTAAATAACAATGGTGAATTAAGTTTGCAAAGAGACTTACATAATATTTTAAGAACTGATTATGGATAATCTAAAAAAATTGAATGGAAATAACTTATGTAAGTAAATGAATGTAAATTAATGAAAATAAGCATTGTATACATGAATGAAACTGAAGAACAGTAAATAATGTGAAAGGATATTAATAAGAATAAATGTAAACGATATTTGAAATTATTGTTTGTTTTGGCTTGTGGGATGGTTGGGAAAGGATACTTCTAAATATAGAAAGATGTATAAATAATCTATGTAGTTTTATCTAAGACTGTTGAGTGTATGGTATACTTAGTAGTTTATTTATCATTTTATACGATTAAAAGTTTCTGGACCCGAATGAACCATTTGTTTTGGTTACTATGGATGGATGCTTGATTACTTTGATTGCATGTGATGATTGTATGGTTTGTTTGCAAGTGACTATTGTTATGATGTGTTGATTGTTTTGTTATTAATTGAAACAACTAATTATTTCTCTTTTTACATAATCATTAACTCTTTTGGATTATATAAGTGAAATACAGGTTATGGAAACAATAGCTACTGGTTTTGGTTTCATAAATAAGCATTGTTTGCCTGACAAATAGGTACGTTTTCGGATTAAGGTTTTATAGCGATATAACATTGTTTTCCTGTGGTTTGGGATATTTATTTTTGAAATATGATATATATATGGTTATTATTGATATTATTATTTCTCCCGGACCTCTATGTGCAAAGGAGACTGCCGAAATTTTCCATGAATTTTGGACTTAGAATCTTTTTTTGTGAAAGTGGAAATGTTTTTTTCAAACTTTTATTGAACTTGAATATGAAAGGATTTAATTGTTTATAAATTGATATATTTTATTTAAATTATCTAAATATGTAAATTAATTGTTTATAAATTTGATACTTTGAATATAATATATTAATTACTTCTTTGCCTTTTCGAGGACGAAAAGTTTTGAGTGGAGGAGAGTGTAACGACCCGTATTTTTTCGATAATTAAAATATTAAATTTAATAAGTTTTGGGAATTTAATGTTGTGAAAATTTAAAAAAAAATTAAGATTTACTAATGAGACAAAAACTAAAATGAAATGTAGTGATGTTAATTTAAGGTAATTGATAACTATGTTAATGTAATTTCAATTGATTGAAATGATTGTAAAGTTATAATTGGTTATATATTGTAAAGAAGGAAATAAATTAAATGTTATATTAAATGGGTGAAATAATATGTAATTAATTGTAATTGGATAAAATCAGTGTTGTGTAAGTATTTATAACATTTGTTTGAAGATAATAGACTTATAAATGTGATTAAATTAAGTAAAAGGTAACAATTATTATTTATCACCTATTTATTTAGTCTGTTGAAATTAATTTGGGAAATCAATAAAAATTTAGTATAATTTAAATATTGTAATTAATATGGTGAAAGATGGTAACTGTAGATCATTGATGTAATAAGATGTAAACTTATGTCAGTTACATTCAGAAGTAATAATTGATTAAATAATAAGAGCGAAATCAAAATAAATGAACTTAATGGAATTTTTAAAATTATAATTTAATGAATATATTACCGTTATAATTGAACACTGTAATTTGTGCAACGTTTAAATGTTGAAAGTGACATGGGAAATTGGTTTTAAAAAGATTGTAATTTCTGTGTAATTAGAAAGGATGAAAATTGTTAATTATAAAATTTGAATTTAAAAGGTGATTAATTAATTTAATAATAATTTATTTAGTTAACGAGAAAATAGCCATTTTGGCCACTATCTCGGATTTCGATGAAACCAGTTTCATCGGATCCGTAACAGTGAATTATTGTCGGATTTCAAGTTTCGCAACGATCGGACTTGTCCTTTGATTGCAGGCTCAAAACGCGTAGAAATCAATTTAATAAATTCAATTTGAAATAAGCTGATTTTAAAAGCCAACTTCTTCATACAATGTAATTAGGAATTGAAACCTGTTTCATTGAATTTAAAAATATCGAGAACATTTATTTCGATATATTGGATGACCCACTTTCGTTTGGGAAGAAAAATGGACTTTTCGGGTCGTTATTGTCATTTCAAACCGATTAGACATGATCATTCTTTCTTATCGGGCCTTGCCTATATAAATAGATTATCCTAAACCCTAGCAGCCTTTTTATTTCCTATTATTATTATAGTATTTACAACTCCATCTCTCTGTTCCTCCTTCTCAAATGGCGGAAACCCTATTTCCTAGATTCAATTACAAATCAAATTCAAATCGAAAATCAAACTTCTCAAAACCCTATCGTATTATATTTCATTGGAAAGCCCTCGATGAGCGCAATCCACTGTAGTGATTCATTTTTTAATTGGATGCATCGTTTGACCAGAAATCGAGGATGAACCTCGACCGTCGAAATTAGGTTTTTGCAATCCAACGTTGGATCTTCGTCGTTGGGTCGATCGGATGGCATGGGATCGTAAAGGAGGTAGAGCAGACCCTAATGTCGGTGTTCATTGGTTGTAATGGTTAGCCAATTGGCCAGAAAATGCTAGAAAGGGTGGCGGCGGCGGCCACCATCAGGGAGCGTCGGAGGCAGCTGTTTGGTGGCCATGGGGCGGCCAGGCGTGGGTGGTGCACTGGTGTTGTTAGATCATTGGTCAGGCTAGAGGTTGGGCGGCATTTTCGAGGGTTTGGTGACGGCTCGAGTGCTGTAGTTCGATGGGCGATCGTGAATTCTAGTGTAACGACCCGAGAATTTTAACGATTTTATAACGTAATTAAATAAATTTTCTTAAAATTTAAACAATAAAATTTTGAAATGAAAATTTAATATTTGAAATGCGTCTATTTAAATATAGCATATGGTAAATTTTATTTGGAAAATATAAAAGTTAGTTTATTTGTGAAATTTCAAGATTTAATTTTAATCAGTTAAATGACTAGAAATTTAATATTTTCCAAATATGAATATTTTTATATAATAAAAATGTAAATCATTTTCTAAAAGAGAAGTCGTAATTCATTTCGTCAAATTTGGACTGTTATAGCCCTGTTTATCTGATTTCGGCGTTTTAGCAGCATTTTCGGCAGCGAAAAATTGAGTTTTACAACTTGGTTGTATCGCTAATATCTGTGTACCATTCTATTCATCTCATCGTGCTGATCTCCGTAGTATATTCATTCCTGTATTTTGACGTCCGGTACACGATGAAAACAACAAAAACAGTTTGTCGTATCAGTACGGTATTTGTGCCTTTTTGTTTCTTGTGCCTTTCCAAATTTCCAGCTATGTAAACCATTCAGTCATTGCTTTAATAAATTTTGAAACCAACGTTCGGCCCTTTATATTTCATTGATTATCATATATATTTGCGTGCCTTTTCATTTTGACCTCATTTGCATTCTGAAAAAAAGGTGAAAGGTATGCAATTCTTCTTTCTTCTTTGAATGGCTTGTGCTTCTTCTTGATTTTGCCGTACCTCACTCCAGATTTCACGACGCAAACCCATCTCTCTTTCTCTTTTCCTCTGACTCGAAGCCTCCTCCGTGCCTCCCACCACCATGACCCGAAGCAACATCTACCATCGCTTTACCCTTCCCTGACCCGAGTGCCTAGCCCTTTAACCCAAAGCCAGACCATGTTTTTCCCTTCCTCAACCCGAAGCAACCCCTAACTGATCCAAGCCAACCCAGTCCCCATGGCAGATCCACCACCACTCCATTTTTCCCCATGCCAAACCCGAGTTCTTCGCCCCCTTGACCCGAGCTAGACCCCAAAGCCCCTTCATCAACCCAAGCGGCCATTCAAACCACCCAAGCCCTACCCCTTCGACCCACACGCCTAGACCTGTCGCCAAACCCCGCCATGCTTCTAGCCTTCCACCTGAACCACCCTCCAGCCACCTGAGCCGCTGTTCACCAATGACCGAACCTTCTGCCTTGCTTGTTGATATGATATGTATATATATGAATAGTTATGGGTTACATACATACATATATATTGATTCCTTCACTAATAGGTTGTTATGGGCTTCAATGCTCATTTTTATGCAGATTTGTTGCTAGTATATGGGTTGTGGCATAGCTCATATTGATGTATTGCATATATATATTATTCTTCTAATATATATATGTTGCAACTTTTGACTTTCTGCTCAGTGCTTTGTCCTGATTTCTGTTCTAGCCAAAAGTATATATGACAGCTCATATATGAGTGTTGTTACACATATATGTCTTGTTGGTAGAGAATTGCATTTGTTTAAATCTGAGTCTATGTACATGATATATATAATACATATATACATTGTCGACAAAAGTTATATGATCAATACAGTCAAAATTGGACCATGCTCCAATCAAGGTGGGATCGATCGAGAATGATAAACAAGGTTCAGTAAGGCTACACTTCGAATTTCAGGCTAATTGGAGTTCATATGCTCGAGTTATGGATGGATCAATATTCGTACGATCGATTGGAAACAAGGCTATGATCGATAACGTCAAAATTGGACCAAGCTCCAATCAAGGTGGGATTGATCAGGAATGATAAACAAGTCTCGATGAGGCTACACTTCGAATTTCAAGTCAATTGGAGTTCATATGCTCAAGTTATGGATGGATCAATATTCGTATGATCAATTGGAAACAAGGCTATGATCGATACCGTGAAAATTTGACCAAGCTCCAATCAAGGTGGGATCGACCAAGAATGATAAACAAGGTTCGGTAAGGCTACACTAAGAATTTCAATTCAATCAAAGTTAATATGCTCGAGTTATGGATGGATCAATATTCGTATAATCGATTGGAAACAAGGCTATGATCGATATGTCAAAATTGGACCAAGCTCCAATCAAGGTAGGATCGATCGAGAATGATAAACAAGGCTCGGTAAGGCTACACTTTGAATTTTAGGTCAATCGGAGTTCATATGCTCAAGTTATGGATGGATCAATATTCGTATAATCGATTAGAAACAAGGCTATGATCGATACTGTCAAAATTGGACCAGGCTCCAATCAAGGTGGGATCGATCAAGAATGATAAACAAGGCTCAGTGAGGCTACACTTCGAATTTCAAGTCAATCGGAGTTCATATGCTCAAGTTATGGATGGATCAATATTCGTATAATCGATTAGAAACAAGGCTATGATCGATACCGTCAAAATTGGACCAAACTCCAATCAAGGTGGGATCGATCGGAAATGATAAACAAGGTTCGGTAAGGCTACACTTCGAATTTTAGGTCAATCGGAGTTCATATGCTCGAGTTATGGATGGATCAATATTCGTATGATCGATTGGAAACAAGGCTATGATCGATACCGTCAAAATTGGACCAAGCTCCAATCAAGGTGGGATCGATCGGGAATAATAAACAAGGTTCGGTAAGGCTACACTTCGAATTTCAGGTCAATCGGAGTCCACATGCTTGAGAAATGATAAACAAGGTTCGGTAAGGCTACACTTCGAATTTCAGGTCAATCGGAGTTCATATGCTCGAGTTATGGATGGATCAATATTCGTATGATCGATTGGAAACAAGGCTATGATCGATACCGTCAAAATTGGACCAAGCTCCAATCAAGGTGGGATCGATTGGGAATGATAAATAAGGTTCGGTAAGGCTACACTTCGAATTTCAGGTCAATTGGAGTTTATATGCTTGAGTTATGGATGGATCAATATTCGTATGATCGATTGGAAACAAAGCTATGATCGATACTGTCAAAATTGGGCCAAGCTCCAATCAAGGTGGGATCGATCGAAAATGATAAAAAAGGTTCGGTGAGGCTACGCTTTGAATTTCAGGTCAATCGGAGTTCATATGCTCAAGTTATGGATGGATCAATATTCATGAAAAACTGGCCCGTATTGATGTTCTCGTATCCATCACTATGGATACCAGATGATGGATACTAAATGATGAATACCAGCTGATGGATACGAAGTGCTGGATACGAAATGATGGATACTAGCCAATGAATATGAATTGATGGATACTAGCTGATGGGTACCATATGATGGATACAAATTGATGGATACGAAATTGATATGGATCGATCGGGGATCGATCTCTGCACTTGGAATCTTAAACTTGAATCGATCATATCTCACAAACTACAGATTGGAATTTCATTAAATTTGGAGAGCAAGGATTTGGCACTATTGTCTTTCACCATGATCGATCCCAGTCTAATCGGAGCGATTCTTGATCGATACGAAATTGATATGGATCGATCGAGGATCAATCTCTACACTTGCAATCTCAAACTTGGATCGATCATATCTCACAAACTACACACTGGAATTTCATGAAATTTGGAGAGCAAGGACTTGGCACTATTGTCTTTCACTTTGATCGATCCCAGCCTAATCAGAGCTATTCCTTATCGATTCGAAATTTATATGGATCGATCGGGGATCGATCTCTCCACTTGCAATCTCAAACTTGGATCGATCATATCTCACAAACTAGACACTGGAATTTCATAAAATTTGGAGAGCATGGACTTGGCACTATTGTCTTTCACCATAATCGATCCCAGCCTAATCGGAGCGATTCCTGATCGATACTAAATTGATATGGATCTATCGGGGATCGATCTCTGCACTTGCAATCTCAAACTTGGGTCGATCATATCTCACAAACTACATACTGGAATTGCATGAAATTTGGAGAGCAAAGACTTGGCACCATTGTCTGTCACAATGATTGATCCCAGTCTAATCGGAGTGATTCCTGATTAATACGAAATTGATATGGATCGATCGGGGATCGATCCCAAACTACCTTGGATCGATCATGTGGGCCCACCTGCGCATGAGAAAAGGTATTCCGAGTTTTGGGGAAGATTTTTCCAGATATACTCCTATAAATAGCGACTCCATGGCAACTAAAAGGGGGATCTTCTTCTGCTTTTCTAGGCAAGACTCTGCCATTTTGGTTTTTGATTTCAAAGGCTTGTAACTATAATCATAGTATAAAAGAAATAAAAGGATTAATTCAAAGTGAACGTAGGCCGGAGATAGCCGAACCACTATAAACCTTGTGTTCTTTGTTTTCTTGCTCGTTTAAATTTTATTATTTCTTCATTTATGCTCTCTACATCGATTGAATCTGAGATCTGTGTTTGGATATTGAGGATTTGTGTATAAACACTGGTGCTTTCACTACTTCTGGGGTTTGTGACCAATTTTGGCGCAAACACTTTGGTGCTTTTAGTAAGAATACTAGCACCCGCTATACTAGATTTGGAGTTCAGATTTAGAGAGCTAAAGGATCAGATCTAAAAATAACCATGACAAAGTACTTAACAAGGAGACAAATAATGGAAAGTCGTTAGCACGAAGGGAGTCAGGAGGCTTCCTCAGGAGCAAACCAGGCCTCAGTTTTCATCACCAGAGATGGGATGGAGATGATGATGGGAGCTATGCATGAAGAATTGTTGAAAAGGCAGGAGGAAATGATGCAGAACCTTCTCAGACAGTTTGGACAGGTAGGAATAGCTGGAGCTGCTGGAGTTCAGATCCATGGAGCTGGAACAGAAGGACTCAACATGCAAGCGGATGGAGCAGCTCAACAAGGTGCAACCCCCAATCAGCACACAGTTACTAATTTGGATGGATCCAGACTTGGGGGCACACCACCATGCAATGATAGACCAATTCATGGAGGGATTCCAGGTGACACCACACAACAGGATGCCGGCTGGAGCACAAGAGTACGTGATGAAGAGTATGTACCAGAATTCCCTTAGGGACTCGGGGGAAATCTTGGTGGACATCACTGGATTAGCTGAGATTATCAGGCAAACTATGCGAGGAGGGTTAGCAAATAGAGATATGGAAGTAGTAAACAGGAGTCCGTTTACCCATGACATCAGAATGGCTCGAAATCCACCAGAGTTCAAGCTACGTACTCTGGACATATACAATGGCAGGGCTGATCCTACCGATCATTTGATAAGGTACACGAGACACATGGAAGTTCTGGGGGCATCAGAGGAAGTTATGGCCCGGTGTTCCCTCTGTACTTGACGGATATAGCTGCTATGTGGTTTAAGCAGTTGGAAGATGGATCTATTAGGACATGGACAGAATTGGTGGACAGGTTTTTGAAGCAGTTTCGGGTTCATAACAAGAGGCCAAAAAATGTGATGACACTGACATCGGTGAAGCAGAGGACACGAGAATCACTCAGGACATTCTTAACTCGGTTCAATGTAGCGGTTGCTTCGATGGATCGGCCGGATCCATCGATGGTTTTAATGGCGACAGTATCAGGAGTCAGGGACAATTCAAATTTCAAGGTATCGTTGATATGGGATTCACCAATGGATCTCCGGGAATTCTTTCACAAGGCCAAGAGATTCCTTCGGCAGGAGGATGCAGGTTCGGATATGAAATCAAAGGAAGTAAACATGGTTAAGGATGGAGGACCATCCGGTGAGAGCTCGGATAAGGATAAGGATAAGGATAAGGGGAAGAGGAAGTCGGATAACGATTCTGACAGGGCAAGGAAACGCCAAGGAGAACCAAAATTCTCCACTTACACAGGGTTGAACGAAATGTTGGAGCGGATATACATGGAATCCCGGGATCTCCTTCCCTACCGAAGGCCGGCAAGGAGAGAACCCTCAGAACGTGAGAGGGCATCAGGAAGGCACTGTCTCTTTCATGACCTAGACAGGCATGATACCAACAGTTGCAGGCATCTAAAGGATATAATCGAGGAGCATGTAAGGAGTGGTCAGCTGCGGCGATATGTCGAGACTCGGAATGCGGCGGTAGAACAGGAGCATCCACTGTCTACCTCAAATGACGATGGCGCGAGGCCCAGGAATGATGGTCGATTGGTTATCGACTGACAGGGATGATATGGAATAAGTATCAAACTATGGGCAAACGGCCAAGTCACCTACTCATGTACGGGGATGGAGATAGCCCCTAGGCATGCTCTGAGATGATGATAAACTGCGATGCTCTAGTTTGTGAAATCTGCTTTTTCTTTTTTGGTTTAGACATTTTCTTTTTTCCGGTTTGGTTTTGGAGTTTGGTTTGAACTCCTGGTTTTGTTTGTTTTTTTGTTTAGACTTTGGTTTGGATGCTTGTTTTCCAGTTTGGATATTAGTTTGGATTTCTGGTATGGATTTTTGGTTTTCTGATTTAATTTGGATTTCAGATTGGATTTTGACTGGATTTTTATCTGCTTTTGGTAAATGGTCATTGGGTATGGATTATGCCTGGCAAGCGGTAAGTCGCTTCGTCCGAGTGTGGTGAATCGAATTATTTAGGTCGTCGAGTATGGACTATGCTCGGCAAGGGTCTGGAGAGACCGAGATCCAACCTAGGACTTAGGCCCCATATTATCTATCAGTTACTATTTTAGGTCGTCGGGTATGGACTATATTCGGTAAGGGTCCGGAGCGACCAAGATTCGGCTTAGGACTTAAGCCATGGCATTATTCAGCGTTCAGGAACAATAAACTAGGAACACCAAGGCATTACTTAACATAGGTCGTCGAGTGCGGATTGCGCTTGGCAAGAACCTAGAGAGGTTATGTATTCGGATATTGGCTATGAACAACTAAGGATTTGGCTAAGGGCCCGGAGCAGTCCCGGATTTGGATATCGACCCGGAGAGGTCATGGATTTGGTTATTGGTCACTGAATATGGATGGATTAGAACTTGGTTGTCGGGTTCGGATGGGTATGGAATTGGCTAAGGATTTAGTTGCTGGATTCAGAATCAGATATTGACTCAGAGCAATCGCGGATTTGGATAAGGAAATGGAATATGGACTTTGGATGCCGGATTTAAAGCTATTCAAAACACGCCTTCCTACCGCAAGGCATGTTTTGGGGGGCAAATGTCACCCCGCCTTTTAGCCAAGGCTGGGATATCAACAAATTGGCTAAAAAGGATGGATATCAGGATTGGAGATCGATTGGAAACAAGGCTTGGTGAGGCTACACTTCAAATTTCAATTCAATCGGAGTTCATATGCTCAAGTTATGGATGGATCAATATTCGTATGATCGATTGGAAACAAGTTTATGATCGATACCGTCAAAATTGGACCAAGCTCCAATCAAGCTGGGATCGATCGGGAATGATAAACAAGGTTCGGTAAGGCTACACTTCAAATTTCAGGTCAATCGGAGTTCATATGCTCGAGTTATGGATGGATCAATATTTGTATGATCGATTGGAAAAAAGGCTAAGATCGATACTGTCAAAATTGGACCAAGCTCCAATCAAGGTGGGATCGATCGGGAATGATAAACATGCTCGGTAAGGCTACACTTCGAATTTAAGGTCAATCAGAGTTCATATGCTCAACTTATGGATGAATCAATATTCGTATGATCGATTGGAAACAAGGCTATGATCGATACCGTCAAATTGGACCAAGCTCCAATCAAGGTGGGATCTATCGGGAATGATAAACAAGGCTCGGTGAGGCTACACTTCGAATTTCAAGTCAATCGGATATCATATGCTCAAGTTATGGATGGATCAATATTCGTATGATCGATTGGAAACAAGGCTATGATCGATACCATCAAAATTGGACCAAGCTCCAATCAAGGTAGGATCAATCGATAATAATAAACAAGGTTCGGTAAGGCGACACTTCGAATTTCAGGTCAATCGGAGTTCATATGCTCGAGTTATGGATGGATCAATATTCGTATGATCGATTGGAAACAACGCTATGATCAATACCGCCAAAATTGGATCAAGCCCCAATCAAGGTGGGATCGATCAGGAATGATAAAAAAGGTTCGGTAAGGCTACACTTCAAATTTCTGGTCAATCGGAGTTCATATACTCGAGTTATGGATGGATCAATATTCGTATGATCGATTGGAAATAAAGCTATGATCGATACTGTCAAAATTGGACCAAGCTCCAATCAAGGTGGAATGAATCGGGAATGATAAACAAGGTTCGGTGGGGCTACACTTTGAATTTCAGGTCAATCGGAGTTCATATGCTCAAGTTATGGATGGACCAATATTCATGAAAAACTGGCGCGTATCAATGTTCTCGTATCCATCACTATGGATACCAGATGATGGATACCAAATGATGGATACCAGCTGATGGATATGAAGTGATGGATAGGAAATGATGGTTACTAGCAGATGGATACGAAATGATGGATACTAGCTGATGGATACCAAATGATGGATACCATATGATGGATACGAATTGATGGATACGAAATTGATATGGATCGATCGAGGATCGATCTCTGTACTTGCAATCTCAAACTTGGATCGATCATATCTCACAAACTACACATTGGAATTTTATGAAATTTGGAGAGCAAGGACTTGGCACTATTTCCTTTCACCATGATCGATCCTAGCCTAATCGGAGTGATTCCTGATCGATACGAAATTGATATGGATCGATCGGGGATTGATCTCTGCACCTGCAATCTCAAACTTGGATCGATCATATCTCATAAACTACACACTAGAATTTCATGAAATTTGGAGAGCAAGGACTTGGAACTATTGTCTTTCACCATGATCGATCCCAGCCTAATCAGAGCGATTCCTGGTCAATACGAAATTCATATGGATCGATCGGGGATCGATCTCTGCACTTGCAATCTCAAACTTGGATTGATCATATCTTACAAACTACACATTGGAATTTCATGAAATTTGGAGAGCAAGGACTTGGCACAATCGCCTTTCACCATGATTGATCCCAGCCTAATCGGAGCGATTCATGATCGATACGAAATTGATATGGATCGATCAGGGATCGATCTCTACACTTGCAATCTCAAACTTGGATCGATCATATTTCACAAACTATACACTGGAATTTCATGAAATTTGGCGAGCAAGGACAGGCACTATTATCTTTTACCATGCTCGATCCCAGCCTAATCGAAGCGATTCCTAATCGATATGAAATTGATATGGATCAATCGAGGATCGGTCTCTCCACTTGCAATCTCAAACTTGGATCGATCATATCTCACAAACTACACACTGGAATTTCATGAAATTTAGAGAGGAAGGACTTGGCACTATTGTCTTTCACCACGATCGATCCTAACCTAATCGGAGCGATTCCTGATCGATATAAAATTGATATGGATTGGTCGGGGATCGATCTCTGCACTTGCAATCTCAAACTTGGATCGTTCATATCTCACAAACTACACACTGGAATTGCATGAAATTTGGAGAGCAAGGACTTGGCACTATTGTCTTTCACCATGATCGATCCCAGTCTAATTGGAGTGACTCCTGATCGATACAAAATTGATATGGATCGATTGGGGATCGATCCGAAACTACCTTGGATCGTTCGTGTTGGCCCACCTGCGCATGAGAAAAGGTATTTCGAGTTTTGGGGCAGATTTTTCTAGATCTACTCCTATAAATAGCTACTCCATGGCAACTAAAAGGGGGATCTTCTTCTGCCTTTCTAGGCGAGACTCTGCCATTTTGGTTTTTTATTTCAAAGGCTTGTAACTGTAATCACAGTATAAAAGAAATAAAAGGATGAATTCAAAGTAGACGTAGGCCGGAGATAGCCGAACCACTATAAACCTTGTGTTCTTTGTTTTCTTGCTCATTTTAATTTTCTTATTTCTTCATTTCTGCTCTCTACATCGTTTGGATCTGAGATCTGTGTTTGGATATTGAGGATTTGTGTGTAAACATTGGTGCTTTCACTACTTCTGGGGTTTGTGACCAATTTTGGCCAAATACTTTGGTGCTTTCACTGAGAAGACTAGCGCCCGCTATACCGGATTTTGAGTTCAGATTTGGAGAGCTAAAGGATCAGATCTAAAAAGAACCATGACAAAGCAGTCAATAAGTAGACAAAGAACGGAAATAAGTCAGCACGAAGGGAGTCAGAAGGCTTTCTCAGGAGCAAACCAGGCCATAGTTTTCATCACCAGAGATGAGATGGAGATGATGATGGGAGCTATGCATGAAGAATTATTAAAAAGGCAGGAGGAAATGATGCAGAACCTTCTCAAACAGTTTGAACAGGCAGGAACAACTGAACTGGAACAGAAGGACTCAACAGGCAAGCGGATAGAGCAGCTCAACAGGGCGCAGCCCCCAATCAGCATATAGTTACCAATTTGGATGGATCCAGACTCAGGGGCACACCACCATGCAATGATAGACCAATTCATGGAGGGATTCTAGGTGACACCACACAACAGGATGCCGGCAGGAGCACAAGAGTACGTGATGAAGAGTATGTTCCAGAATTCCCTCGGGAAATCGGGGGGAAATCCTTGGTGGACAGTACTGGATTAGCTGAAATTATCAGGCGAACTATGCATGGAGGTTTAGCAAACAGAGATATGGAAGGAGTAAATAGGAGTCCATTTACCCATGACATCAGAATGGCTCGGAATCCACCAGAGTTCAAGCTACCTACTTTGGAGGTATACAACGGCATGGCTGATCCTACCGATCATTTGATGAGGTACACGAGACACATGGAAGTTCTGGGGCATCGGAGGAAGTTATGGCCCGGTGTTTCCCTCTATACTTGATGGATATAGCTGCTATGTGGTTCAAGCAGTTGGAAGATGGATCTATTAGGACATGGACAGAATTGGTGGACAGGTTGTTGAAGTAGTTTCGAGTTCATATCAAGAGGCCGAAAAATGTGATGACACTAACATCGGTGAAGCAGAGGACAGGGGAATCGCTCAAGACATTCTTAACTCGGTTCAATGTAGCGGTTGCTTTGGTGGATCGGCCGGATCCATCAATGGTTTTAATGGAGGCAGTATCAGGAGTTAGGGACAATTCGGATTTTAAGGTATCGTTGATACGGGATCCACTAATGGATCTCGGGGAATTCTTTCACGAGGCCGAGAGATTCCTTCAGCAGGAGGATGCAAGTTCAGATATGAAATCAAAGGAAGTAAACATGGTTAAGGATGGAGGACCATCCGGTGAGAGCTCGGATAAGGATAAGGATAAAGGGAAGAGGAAGTCAGATAATGATTCTGGTAGGGCAAGGAAACGCTGAGGAGAACCAAAATTCTCCACTTACACAGGATTGAACGAAACATTGGAGCGGATATACATGGAAACCCGGGATCTCCTTCCCTACCGAAGGCCGGCAACGAGAGAACCCTTGGAACGAGAAAGGGCATCAGGAAGGCACGGTGTGAATTATGAACCGTTTGAAATGAAAATGACTACGGTGTGAAATAAGCGTTTGGTTGTTAAAGAGACCGGGATCAGATATTGTCATACTCTCTGCCAATATCGAAAACCACTTTAACAACCATGTACGTGGTGGAGATTCCAGAATGAAGTAGGATGGTTTGGGGAACAATTCTGTATGAGGTATTTACGTAGCCCTGACTCCCGAGAGTCAACTTGATGTGGCTAAAACAGGAGCCATGCCAGGCCAAGTGAGGTCGCACCTCCTATCGGGCACATTTCTTCGAAACCATATCTATTGCTTTTGTGATTTGATTTGGTGTGCACACCTTTGATTGGGAGTGTGCCTCGAGGTGGGCGGTAGTAGCTCCTATGCGTTACCACTAGTCCAGATCTGCAAAACGGTAATATCCTACCCTGGGCATTGCCTCGCATGTCTTGTCACATGCGTTATCGCGCCTTCTATGAGTTTGGTTTGTACCGTACCTATGGAGTGCCCTGTGATGGCCCTCCAGTTAATGGAGGAATTACAGTACTGTATAGACTACGAGAATATATAAAATGTGTTAAGAGGGATATGGGTAACGCCTTAACGCTATTTTGATATTTTACTATACTGTAGACATTATATACGTAGCGTATTGTACTATGTATGTAGATAGTTTATCGGATCCTTAAAGGATGAAATCCTAACATCCTTTAAGTTATATTGCATCTCACTTGACATTTCACCTGATTTCACTTGAGTTTGATTTACTTGTATAAGAATGTTAATCCTGACTCGAGTGTTTTGTGTTTTTCTTATGCTCGGGTCAGCCTGAGTATCACAGCTTTTGAAACTCAACTTTTGGAGCTTGGAGTTCACATGGAAGATCTATCTTATCTATTTCAACTTTCAGTTTATTTTTGCTATTTCAGTTGTATGTTTCAGACTTGTCAGTTGCTTTTGTGTTAGAGACTTCTGTGTACTGGGATTTCTGTTGTATTCTGTTTTGGACTTTGTTATTTCAGTAGATATTTTTGCTATTTATTCCGTTGCTTATTGTTGTAAAACTCTGTGTCTATGATTCTGTGATTGATTTATTTACCGTATACGCTAAGTTTTACCAACTATCAATTAAAAATCTATTATTTTGAGCAATTTAAGTCAGACATGTGTGGATTATTGTCGATTTAAATGGTTCGAAATAGCGGGTCGTTACAGTTGGTATCAGAGCGAGGTTTTGCAAAACCTAGCATATGGAGTAAAAAGTCATCAGAGATAGGGTAGTAATACACTGGAATGAGTTAAATTAATTGCGGAATCATATTCGTTCGTGCTTGAAACTCTTAGTTAAAATTTTCTTAGGATTTCCTTGAATTTTGAATCTTTACTCTTATTCTAAGTCTATTCTTGTCTTTTTCCAGATGAGTAACCATAGGAATGTTCATGGTAGGGGTCGTGGGAATGCTCCTGCACCACCAGTTACCTCTGTACCACCCGTTGCTCCTGTTCCACCGGTTCAGCCTATTAGGTTCACCCAGCTTTGTAAGGAGTACTCTCAGCTTGGAGGTACCGAGTTCACTAGAGCAGAGAGTATTATCGAGGCTCAACAATGGCTAAAGAGTCTTGAGAGGATTCTCACTGGACTTGAGATCACTGATGCTCAGCTGCATCATCTAGCTACTTGGCAGTTACAGGAGTCCGCCTAGGATTGGTGGGAATCTGTTACCGCTCAGATTGTCGAGGCTAATATCACTTGGCAGCTGTTCAGGTGAGATCCCTAGTTATCCTTTTCTAGCTTATCTCCGTTGAATCTATCTCTTTAAAATTTATCTCTTTTATCTTTGTTTGTTCTTGGATCCATCTTTTCAGGGATGCTTTTGTTGCCAAATGGATGCTCGAGGTCGGGAAATCCCAGTTGTATAAGGCATTCATGGATATAGAGCAGGGAGATATGACTTTTGCTGAGTATGAGAGAAAGTTCAATGAGCTTTCCAAGTTTGGTCCTAGCTTGATTGATACCCCGCTCAAGAAGAACAAGAAGTTTATTCATGGTGCTCGCCCAGAGTATTATGACCGCTTGATTAGTCATGTTTACAGCACATTCACTTCTCTTATGGATATGGCCACTAGATTCGAGAACCCTAGTCCCAAGGGTAAGCAGGCAGTTTCTGCATCTCAGGGTAGTTCCAGCAGTTCTAAGAAGAGGAAGCCCAACTTTCAACAGCAGAAGAAGAAGTGGCAGGATACTCATGGCATTGGTTATGCTTCTCAGAAGCAATCTCTTGACCTATCTTCCATCACCTGTTTCAAGTGCGACCAATAGGGTCACTATGCCAACAGCTATCCATCTTCCGCCCGAGCCGCTATTCCTCCACCTCAGGCAACCAAGAGCAACCTTTGCCACATTTGTTTGCAGCCTGGCCATTTCAAGAACGATTGTCCCTTGCGTCAGAGAGGCAAGACATCTGGAGTCTTTTCCATGACTTCTTCCACTCCTCCTCCTCCTCCTGCTAGTGATAGCCAAGGTACCCTTAAGAGTTCTTTTACTTTGCATGACTATCATGTTCGTGTTCTATTTGATACTGGTGCATCCCATAGCTTTATATATGTTGATCTCTATAATAAATTCGAGCATATCTTGCAACCTCAATTGGCGACTTCATCATTATGTGTGACTAATCCCATTGGCGGTCTCGCCAATCTTAGTATGATTTGTAAAGGGGTGAAACCCCTTTACAAGAAGCGTCGATTCACCAAAGATTTCTATGTTTTGGGTTTCGATGCATTTGATATTTTGCTTGGAGGTGACTGGTTGAAGCGTTATGATGTAGTCATTTCTTGTAAGGCCCGAACTGTTTCCTTAGTCAGTGAGCTGGGCGAGCCTTTGGTTATTGAATGCCGAATGCCTTAGGATTATGCAGGCAGTTTTATCTTTTCTCTAGATGCTCAGCCTAGTGATCTTGACTCCACCGAGGTAGTTAGGGATTATCCTTATGTTTTTGGTGAAGTCGCTTCTCTTCCTCCTAAGCGGAAAATTGAATTCCGCATTGATCTTATTCCTGGTGCTCGACCTGTTGTTCTCCCTCCAGACGGATGTCACCCAAAGAGAAAACTGAGTTGAAAAAGCAGATTGAGGATTTGTTGTCTAAGGGTTAGGCAGAGTTTTTCTGAATGGGGAGCAGCTGTGGTCTTTGTCACCAAATCTGATGGTTCTTTGAGGATGTGTGTTGATTATAGAGAGTTGAACAAGCTTACTCTCAAAAACCGATATCCTATGCCTCGCATCAATGATATGTTTGATCAGCTCTATAGGGCTAAAGTATTCTCTCAGCTTGATCTTTCCACTGGTTTCCACCAGCTTCGTGTAGCCGAGGAGAGCATTTCCCAAGACTGCTTTTCGAACATAGAATGGTTTCTATGAATGGTTAGTCATGCCTTTTGGATTAACCAATGCCCCTGCCATCTTTGTCGATCTTATGAATCTCGTGTTCTGCGATGTTCTCAGCAAGTTTGTTCTGGTTTTCGTTGATGATATCCTCGTCTTTTCTAAGTCAGAGAAGGAGCATGAATCACATTTGAGCTATGTTCTCCAAACTCTTGGGAAACATTAGTTGAAAGCCAAATTTTCTAAGTGTCATTTCTGGAGAGATGAAGTCCGATTTCTTGGGCATATTGTTTCAGAAAATGGAGTCTCGGTTGACCTACTAAAGGGTCGCCGCGATTAATGTAAGTCTATCCACCTTTTCTCTTTTGAATTCATTTATCCTATTTACCTTTGAAATTATCCACCTTATCCATTTTTAGGATTGGGAGACACCTAAGACTCCGTCCAATATTCGTAGCTTTCTGGGCTTTACTGGTTATTAATGGAGATTTATTGAGAATTTTGCCCGCATAGCTGCACCTCTCACCGCTTTGACTCGTAAGAATGCCAAATTTGATTGAATGATAAGTGTGAAATAACATTTAATGAGTTAAAAGCAAAAGCTTACTTCTGCTCATGTTCTCACCATTCCGAATGGGAGTGAAGAATTATCGGTTTATACCGATGCTAGTCGAGAAGGTTTGGGTGCTAACTTGATGCAAGATGGGAAGGTCGTTGCTTATGCTAATCGCCAGTTGAAGCCCCATGAAGTTAATTATGCCACCCATGATCTAGAATTGCTTGTTGTTGTGTTTGCTTTGAAGTTGTGGAGGCATCAACTTTTGGGAACCAAGTTTGAGCTCTTTTCTGATCATCAGTCTTTTAAGTATATCTTCATCCAAAAGGATTTGAACTAGAGGCAAGTTCGATGGCTTGAGTTCTTAGCATCTTATGACCTCGAAATAAACTATACTCCTGAGAAAGCCAATGTTGTGGCCGATGCTTTGAGTCGGAAGAAAGCCTTGTTGTGTTAGATTATAGCCTCTCCATCTCTTTTGGATCGTATTGCAGCTAAGTAGGATGAGGATGCGACATAGGCTTATGAAGGAGAACATTCAGAGTAGAGAAGGTGACAATCAGAATGAGTTAGGAGCACAGATTGATCAGAACGGAGTTTTGAGGATTAATGGCCGGATTTGTGTTCCGAATGTCGACGGTTTGAAGCAAGAAGTTCTTAGAGAGAATCATCGGTCCAGACTCTCCATCCATCCAGGTGTCACGAAGATGTTTCAGGATATGAAGAAGTTGTATTGGTGGAACGGTATGAAGCGGGACATCTCTATCTTTATCAGTAGATGTGCCACTTGTCAGCAGGTTAAGGCTGATCACCAGAAGACCGTTGGATCGCTGCGACCCCTTGAGATTCCCATTTGGAAGTGGGATCAGGTTTCTATGGATTTTATTGATGGTTTATCGAGGACTAGAAGGGGTAATGAGAGCATTTGGGTAGTTGTCGATTGATTGACCAAGTCCGCCTATTTCATTCCGGTCAAGTCGAATCGAACTGCTTCGAGCTTGGCTGAGATCTATATGAGGGAGATTGTCCGACTTAATGGTGTTCCTTCTAATATTGTTTGTGATCGTGATCCTATCTTTACCAACAAGTTCCGGAAAGCTTTTAAGGAGGCTTTGGGTACTCGTTTGAACCTTAGTACGGCTTATCATCCTCAGACTGATGGTCAGACAGAAAGGGTAAATCAGATTTTGGAAGATCTTTGTGCTTGTGTTCTTGATTATGGAGGATCTTGGAAAGATCATCTCTATCTCGTTGAATTGACCTATAATAACAGTTATCAGGTATAACTCTATCTTTGAATTTGAACCATCTTAAGCTTAATCAATCTGTTTATCCCATTCTTTTGAAATCAGGTAAGTATCGAGATGTCTCCATTTTCCGCTCTTTACGGACGATCCTGCAAATCTCCATCTTGCTGGATTGAGTCTGATGAGCGCTTGGTTCTTGGGCCTGATATGATTCTGGAAGCATCTGAGAAGGTTGAGGAGATAAGGAGAAAGATGAGGATTGCTCAGGATAGGCAAAAGAAGTATGCAGACAGGCGTAGAAGGGATTTGGAATTCTCAGTGGGTGATTGGGTCTTTCTTAAAATCTCACCGCTGAAGAATGTGGTTCTATTTGGTCAGAGAGGGAAGCTTGCTCCCAGGTTCATTGGTCCTTTCTGCATTCTGGAAAGAGTTGGTCCTTTGGATTATAGAGTTGATTTGCCGAAGAAACTGGCGGGTGTGCACAACGTGTTTCACGTATCTCACCTTCGCAAGTATCTCCATGATCCATCCTTAATTGTTCAATTGGTTTTGTTAGAGAATTTGGACATCGAGCCAAATCTTACTATCGAGAGGAAGCTACTTTGTATTGTCGATAGAGGTACGAAGCAACTAAGGAGGAAATCTGTCGGTTTGGTCAAGGTACAGTGGAGTATAAATGACCGGGATTGCACCTGGGAAACTAAGGAATCCATGCGTGCCTCAAATCCTGAATTATTTGACTCGAGTACTATTTGTTTGATTTATCTTATCTTTCTATTGATTTTGTTCTCCTATCTCGTTCCGTTTCGGAGACGAAAAGTTTTGAGTGGGGGAGAGTGTAACGACCCGAGAATTTTAACGATTTTATAATGTAATTAACTAAATTTTCTTGAAATTTAAATAATAAAATTTTGAAATGAAAATTTAATATTTGAAACACGTCTATTTAAATATAGCATATGGTAAATTTTATTTGGAAAATATAAAAGTTAGTTTATTTGTGAAATTTCAAAATTTAATTTTAATTAGTTAAATGGTTGAAAATTTAATATTTTCCAAATCTGAATATTTCTATATAATAAAATGTAAATCATTTTCTGAGAGAGACGTCATAATTCGTTTCATCAAATTTGGACTGCTATAGCCTCGTTTATCTTATTTTCGGCGTTTTAGCAGCATTTTCGACAGCGAAAAATCGAGTTTTTATAACTTGATCGTATCACTAATATTTGTGTACCATTCTGTTCGTCTAGTCGTGCTGATCTCCGCAGTATATTCATTCCTGTATTTTGACATCCGGTACACGACGAAAACGACAAAAGCAGTTTGTTGTATCGGTACTGTATTTGTGCCCTTTTGTTTCTTGTGCCTTTCCAAATTTCCAGCTGTGTAAACCATTCAGTCACTACTTTAATAAATTCTGAAACCAACGTTTTGCCCTTAATATTTCATTGATTATCATATATATTTGCGTGCCTTTTCATTTTGATCTCATTTGCATTCTGAAAAAAAGGTGAAAGGGTAAGCAATTCTTCTTTCTTCTCTGAATGGGCTTCTTCTTGATTTTGTTGTACCTCACTCTAGATTTCACGAAGCAAACCCATCTCTCCTTTTCTTTTCCTCTGACCCGAAGCCGCCTCCATGCCTCCCACCACCATGACTCGAAGCAACATCTTCCACCGCTTTACCCTTCCCTGACCCGAGTGCCTAACCCTTTAACCCGAAGCCAAACCATGTTTTTTCCTTCCTTAACTCGAAGCAACCCTGACCAACCCAAGCCAACCCAGTCCCCACGACAGATCCACCACTACTCCATTTTTCCCCATGCCGAACCCGAGTCTTCACCCCCTTGACCCTAGCCCTTTAACCCAAGTGGCCATTCAAACCAACCAAGCCCTACCCTTTCGACCCACACGCCCAGATCTGCCGCCGAACCCCGCTTCTGGCCTTCCACCTGAACCACCCTCCAAGGTTTTGAAAGGAAAATATGAGATTTTGATTTTGAAATATAATAAATATTTTATTTTAATATGTGTAAATTTAGAATTTTTAAATTATATGTTTTGGAAATTTTAAAATTATAAGTTTAGTTTAAAAATGTAAATTATAAAATTTTACTTATAATTTTATTATTTTTAAATATATAGAATTAGATTTAAAATAGATTTAAAATAGATTTAAATAAAAGGTTTAATTTAATATAATTTTATAAAATTTATTTTAATTAATATATATAATATTTTAAAAATGTTTATTTAAATTTTTTATATATAATAGGTTATTTTTATATAACTTTAATAAATTTAGAAGGTTGGAAAGGTAATTTGGAATTTATTTGTAACTTAAATTTGTTAATAATTGAATCTAAATAAGGATTTATTTGGAACTTAATGATTTTAGAAATTTAAAGTAAGATTTATATCTTGATTTAATTAAAGATGATTAAATGAATATTTTTGAATTTAAATAAAATTAAAATTGAATTTATAATTTTGATTCAGATTTGTAATTTGAGATTTATTTAAATATTTATAAAGTGATTTATAAAATAACCACGGTGTGAAATAAGTGTTTGGTTGTTAAAGAGACCGAGATCAAATATTGTCATACTTTCTGCCAATACCGAAAACCACTTTAACAACCATGTACGTGGTGGAGATTCCAGAATGAAGTAGGATGGTTTGGTGAACGATTCTGTATGAGGTATTTACGTAGCCTTGACTCCCGATAGTCAGCTTGATGTGGCTAAAACAGGAGCTGCGCCGGGCCAAGTGAGGTCGCACCTCCTATCCGGCACATTTCTTCGAAACCATATCTATTGCTTTTGTGATTTGATTTGGTGTGCACACCTTTGATTGGGAGTGTGTCTCGAGGTGGGCAATAGTAGCTGCTATGCGTTACCACTAGTCCGGATCTGCAAAACGGTAGTATCCTACTCTAGGCATTGCCTTGCGTGCCTTGTCACATGCCTTATCGCGCATTCTACGAGTTTGATTTGTACCGTACCTATGGAGTGCCCTCTGATAGCCCTCCAGTTTACGGAGGAATTACGGTACTGTATAGACTACGGGAATATATAAAATGTGTTAAGGGGGATATGGGTAACGCCTTAACGCTATTTTGATATTTTACTTTACTGTAGACATTATATATGTAGCGTATTGTACTAAGTATGTAGTTAGTTTATCGGATCCTTAAAGGATGAAATCCCAACATCCTTTAAGTTATATTGCATCTCACTTGACATTTCACCTGATTTCACTTGAGTTTGATTTACTTGCATAAGAATGTTAATCCTGACTCGAGTGTTTTATGTTTTGCTTATGCTCGGGTCAGCCTGAGTATCATAGCTTTTGAAACTCATCTTTTGGAGCTTGGAGTTCACGTGGAAGATCTATCTTATCTATTTCAGATTTCAGTTTATTTCTGTTATTTCAGTTGTATGATTCAGATTTGTCAGTTGCTTTTGTGTTAGAGACTTCTGTGTATTGGGATTTCTATTAAATTCTGTTTTGGACTTTGTTATTTCAGTAGTAGCTTCATGAACTACTAGTTATTTATTTCGGCTCTTATTGTAGTAAAACTCTGTATCTGTGGTTGGTTTATTTACTGTATATGCTAAGTTTTGCAAATTATAAATTAACAATCTGTTATTTTGAGCAATTCAAGTCAGACATGTGTGGATTATTGTTGATTTGAATGGTTCGAAATAGCGGGTCGTTACATCTAGGGTTTCACGCGAGATAGGTAGCTGATGTGTTTTATCTTATTATTTATTTATTTATTTATTTTATAATGTAAATCAAATATCTTCTAACGTTAATAACTTTTGCATACGAGGTTGGATTTACGCGCAATTTTCTCCATTGCGATTGTATCGAAATTTCGGACATTATGGAACTAGTTTGGATGAATTCTGAGACTGCTAAATTTTGGGCCATTATTTGGATTTTAAATCGTCAAAAAATCAAAAGTGGGTGTTCTAACCCACTCACAGCTATTAAATTATCTTATGTTAGTTAAATTAAGTTTATGATATGATTAGAAGTTAATTGATTACTGCTTGACATATTTAAATTGTCATTCCAGTTAATTCTGACTTTTATTTAATTAAATCGTCATTTGATTTAATATTGAATTTTAAATTGCATGTTAAATACCTGTTATTGATAATCAGTTAATTGATATTATTTATTGGTTGATTACAATGATGATTGTGATGGATGTTTAATGATTGATATTGGATGACTGGATGTTATGTTATTTTATATATATTGATATCACACTGCAAGTTCCCTTAGTTTATTATTAGAAATCCCTATGGATTGAAATGATACATACCCGAACGATTTGATAGATTAGGGAGAAATCGTTATGGATTGAAATGATAGGCTCGAGCGATTTCATGGATTTGAAGTTAAATTCGGATTGCGGGTTGAAATGATATAACCGTAAATTTAAAAATTATTTCGGGTTGAAATGATATATATCCGTATCACTTGACCGTAGGGTAGAAAATTATATACGGACATCGGATTGGTTAAATTAAATGACTTTAAAACCTTAAATTTTTGAATTCAGTTAAATGATATTTCAAAAAAAAATTGATTTATATAAACTGGATTATTTTCGAAAATCCAAGCTTTGAATGTTAAAAATTTGAATTGGTTTAAATGAATTGTTTAAAGAATATAAACTGGAATTTTAAAGTTGGATTTTAAGTATAAATGAAATTTATCGAAATTGAGTTATTAAAATATTTGAATATTTAAACTTTTAAATCTGCTAAATTTGGAATAGTTTAAATTTGTAGTTCGAACATGGATTTGGAATTGATATTTATTAAATGGTTTTAAATGAGAATCTGAATTGAAAGACAAAATTGAGTTTTGTTGATTTAAAGCTGGATATGGTCCAGATTTGCTGAAATGAAAGAAACAGTTTAATTTGATATTAATTTCAAATTTATTTATTTTAATATAAATTGTTTAAAGATGTATTATTTTAAATCCAAATTTATTTAGATTTTTAAGATATTTATTACATAAACCACTTCAAATCAAACCATTTTATATTAAACTGTTAAAACTATATTAACCTATTTTTTTATTAATTTAAACCATTTTTATCTATTTTAATCTATTTCAAACTACTTAAAATTATTTAATCTATTTTAATCTTTTTTAAACTACTTAAAATTATTTAATCTATTTTAAATTATTTAATCTATTTTAAACTACTTTAAATTATTTAATCTATTTTAAACTATTTTAATCTATTTTAAACTATTTAAACAATTAAACTATTTTAAAGTATTTCAAACTATTTAAAACCATTTTAAACTATTTTAAAACTATCTAAACTATTTTTCTAAAAAAATAAACTGCGCAAGGCTGAATTGTTATATTTAAATCCTGGAATTAAAAGCGAATATGGTTAAATGATGTTATAACCTAAGTTAGGATTTGAAATGATATTTTCTAGTGAAAATGACATATTTTGAGCTATTATGATGATTTTGAAATGAGGGTTTAACCTATTTTGAAAATATGATTTCGGAAGTGAATATGATTTCGAAAGTGATATGATTTTTGAGAATATGATATTTTGATATCAATATGAAATGGTTTTGGAAATGTAAAAGAACCATCCGGTGTGAAATAAGCGTTTGGTTGTTAAAGAAACGAGGATCAGATATTGTCATACTATCTACCAATACCGAAAACCACTTTAACAACTGTGTATGGGGTGGAGAATCTAGAATTAAGTAGGATGGTTTGGCGAACGATTGTGTATGAGGTATTAACGTAGCCCTGACTCCCACGAGTCAGCTTGATGTGGCTAAAACAGAAGCCATGCCAGGCTAAGTGAGGTCGCACCTCTGATCGGACATAATTCTTCGATACCATATTATGACTTTGTGATTGATTTGGTGGCCACCCCTCGATTTGATTATGGGAGTGTGTTCTGAGGTGGGTAGTTAGCAGCTATGCATTACCACCAGTACGGATCCGGAAAACGATAGTATCCTACCCTGGGAATTGCGTCGCGTGCCTTGTCACATGCCTTATCGTGCCCATTACGAGTTTGGTTTGTTCCTTTCCTATGGAGTGCTCCCTAAGTATACCATCAGTTTGGTGGGGCTTACAGTATCTGTATAGACTACGAGAATATATAAAAATGTGTTAAAGGGGATATAGGTAACGCCTTAACGCTATTTTAATACTTTACTGTAGACACTATTATAATAGCGTATTGTACTATGTATATAGATAGTTTAACGGATCCTTAGGAGATGGAATCCCGAACATCTCTTAAGTTATTGCACTCACGTTAGACACTGGATAAGAGATGTCAAAACCCGTAAACATCTCCGACGCTGTTACACTCGTATTAATTTACTGTTGATTTAACTTACGTAAGATCTTTTAGTTCTGACTTGAGTGTTTTGTCTTTTCATTACGCTCAGGTCAGTCTGAGCTTTTCAGTGTATCGAAGACTGCTTTTTTGGAGGACGAAGATGAAGATTTAGTACTATTATTATTTATTATATTATTTCCACTGCATCATGTTGTTCCGCTGCATTATTTATTTATTCCTGCTGTATGTACTCTGATCTGTATTGTAAAAGTGCAATCAAATGTTATTTGTAAACGTCTTCATGAACTGTTATTTGATTATTATATTTTGTCATTCCGCTGTGATATTTTGTGTTTGTTTTATTTCTTTCCCTTATTTTTCTTATTTACCCATAACAATCCTCCCTTTTGAATGGTTTGAATTCGACATGCGTGGTTTAAACTGTCCAAAAAGGTGGGTCATTACAGTAATGCTGCATTTTGACATTGATATTAAAGGGCATGATGCCGCATATATGTAATTTTGACATTATTACTTTAGGAAACAATGTCGCTTATAAACCTTACTTTCGACACCGATATAAATGGCAATGATGCTGTTTTTTTCTATATCAATATAAACGTTATTAATGACTCTATGATATCGATGCCGAAAGTTATCACTTCAATGTCGGCATTCCTATATTTTCAATTTTAAAGCTTTATACTATGCAAACCAAAGACTATGCTGCTTATATTCAGCAAGCTACATATTTATGTTATGCGATATAAATGATTTTTGCCTTATGTTTTATTAAATCAGAAGCTTTAACATAATAGCAAAATAAAGGGGTGCGACAACCCATGGCGGCTCTATAAATGCCGCACTTTATCAATTCAAATAGTTTTAATATATATTGCTTTATAGCCTAAGGTCTTGAGGTGCGACAACCTCTGAATGGTATTGAAGTTCATCAAAGCTATTTTATAAAAGCATATATCTTGGCATAATATTTTGGATAAAGTAAAGGGTATAATTTCCTTATTTTTAAGCATGATTTCAGAGGTTAAATAATTAATAAAGAATTATGTTTTTAAGGAAATAAAGAGGGTATTTAGCCTAGAACTTTACTAGTAATATTATTGTTCTTATCACCATTACATAAATTGTGATAGGATAAATTAACTCAAGGATTATAGAATAGAGAACCAGATAATGAGATTGATGTAGAGTAGCGCCCTATACTTCAACTATCAGCCCTAAATTGATATTAGTCCATAATTCTAGTGTGTAGGGCTTTGTTAAGGGTAAAACTAAAAGTAGGTTTACACACAGAAAGGAATATAACTTTGGTAGGTTATTTGTTGGCTTGTAAAACCATTAGGTTCATAGTGAGCCTAGCAAAACTATGAGATTGACAGACAGTTAGGTAAACACTTAGATGATTGTGTTTGGACGGGCAGTCCAGTTTATTCCTAATGTTAAGTTGGAAATTTTTGGTATATCTAGTAGGCCCTATTCAGTCGTATAGGTTTGTAGTAACCCTGGGAAAACTTTGAGTAGAGATAGAACAGTCGGTTAATTGAGAAAGATTAGTTAGGATTACCCATGTAGCATGCATGCATTGTGACTGCAAGAGCATGATTGTGATAGACATATTATTAGAGGATACTAGTGTGGGGAAACCCATTCTACTCAGGAGCATGGTCTCACTAAATATCTATTATCAACATGGCATATTATTATTCACACCAGGCTTTTTGTCTGACCGAAGTTTTTATTTTTCTCCTTTAACTCTCGGGTGCTTATTTGAGTAGATCGAGAGTAAAGTTTCTAGGTGTTTAGGTTTGGCGAATAAAGCTTCCAGAGACATGTAGAAGGCAAAGCTAGCTATTTATGAGTCTAATTATGTCCACTATATTGACCTCATTTTGTTTGAATGCATGCAATGGAGGAAATTGTATCTGTCTAGTAGTAAACTCTAATCAACTAAGGGGCTTCTTCATATCTCGCTCTTGGTGTATTTTGTAATAATTATATTTTATCTGTACCCAGGCAACGTTTTGGGATTATGTAATCAATATGGAATTAACTAATGGAATCCATATTTTGGAAAAAATTCATATTCATGTGCTTTGATGTTAATGATACTATTAACTGATCTCATCTCATCATCAAAGAATAATACTATTGATGACTGTAGCATTACTAGCACTTATTTTTAAGCCTCGAAATTGGGAATGTTACAATTTCGTATTAGAGCATAGGCTTTGTAACACCCCATACCCCTTAGTATACCCAAAGGGACACACTAAAAGGCATGGAGCATTATTGGTATAACTAAAACAAACAGAGACTAAGATTCACAAGACAAAATAGATAAAAACAGCGGAAAAAATTAAAATAATAATTTGCTAAAAGTCAAACTTCATAATATAGAATTATAAAACCAAATACATCATATGTCCCAAAATACCAATATATGTCTCATGAAATCAAAACTTCAGCCTCATAAATATCAGAGTACAAAATATCCCTCACAAAGTGCCAGTACATGGAATAAGCTAAAAACTGAAAATAAATAAGAGAAATACATAAGAAATCTCTACCAAAGAAGTTTCAAGGTGTCTGCAATCTATCGTCCTTGCTCTTGCTAGCCTATGGGGAGAAAAGGGGAAAAATGGAGGAGTGGGTCAGACTAAAAGTTCTGTGAATGATAGTAATTACTAGAATCTTTAAGCAAAGTAAAAGTAATAGACTTTACAACGGTTCTAGTATATAAAAGGAAACAAAGGAAATAGGAAGATGGAACAAGCTGGAAATAAATATGAATTAACTAAATTAATATGATTGATTAACTTTGATTGTTTGCACTTGTCCTTGATAGCTGCTTTGATTAGGCTGAATTCCTAATCCTATCTTAATTAGGCTGAAATCCTAATTCTACCCTTTGATCGCCCTACTACTCCATAGACCTTACTACGGACTAGACGCTATATAACTCCCTACACATAAGGTAATGGCATCTATGAAAGACTTACAAAGTACAATGGTGTCTACGAAAGATGCACAAAGTATTTACTGTGGACTAGACATTATATAGCTCCCTACACAGAAGGCAATGGTGTCTACGAAAGACACACATACTAAGCACTTGGAACTCATAACGATTTATGAGCCATCACTAGAAGTCGCACGCGTGACCACCACTAAGCTCGCGTTACCTATTGTTCCATCTATTGTGTCTTCTTATTACCACAAGCTCCCGCATAAGTGTGTCCCTCGTCTCACTTCAGGATTATGTGAAACACCGTGTCCATAGAAATAATAGAGGAAATGTTGTTGGTATGGCCCATCATCCAAACAATATCTAGTTGCGCCCCTTTTACAAATCCCCTATGATTTGGACTTCTATTTGACCAATTACTACCATTATTAGTATAAGCGTGCCCTTGTCTCACTTCAGGCTAATATGAGATCACCATTTTGTCTAATAGGGAATGCTTTTTGGTATAGGTCCTACTTTCATCTTTGCTTATTAACTTAGATAAATTATTTAAATAAGTTTTTATTATTACCTTCACTATCTTTGCTTATTAATTTATCCTAAGTCTTAAAATAAGCCTCATTCCGTTCTTTTTCTGATTATAACCTACGTTATAATCATGCTTATTACTTAACCCAAGGTTTAAGTGTAAAAATAAGCCTCTTTTATCTTATATTCTTTTTGGTTATAATTTTAAGTTATAACTAGGCCAATTATCTTTAATTAGTCCAATTCTAACATTAATATCACAATTAGGCTCAATTTCAGTCTTAATTCCATTTTTATTACAGTCTTTACAATTTACATCTTATCTTCCATTATTTCAGTATTCTTATAATTTCAATCCATATTCGCGTTTAATCTATTCTAATCCATACGTGAAGAAGGAGAAATAAAAGAAAACTGAAAATAGAAGAAAATCCAAAGCGTAGGAAAAAGATGTAAATAACGCAAAAATAACAGTAAATAAATTAAAATACTGTAAATAAATGGAAAAACTATAATTAACAGAAATTAACTAAAATTAACTGAAAATAATAGCTAAAAAGAAATAGACTGAAAATAACTGATAAAAAGGTATTCCCAAAATCGTAGAAAAACTACAACTATTGGAAACCCTATGATTTTAAATTGCTTAAAAATCTAAAATAATTACAATCACTCACTTGTGGTCCTAATATCTTCGTCTTCTCGGATCCACTTGGGGTAGTTAAAATATTTTTATTAAAAAGATTCTCTCCTTGGAAAATTATTCCTTTTAGGGTCCTTCCTGAAAAGGGGAACCTAATTGGAGAAAATCATAGAGTGAGAAAAAGTGTTAGGTCTAGGGTTCTATTTATAGGTGTAGAAGTGGATCTCAGACCGTTGGATTTGGGGATTGAATAGGATGCAACCACATCATAGGCTGAATAGGAGCAATCGAATGGAAACACGAAGGGACCAGATTGAACAAAATAGGGAAATTGACGTGTTAAAATCGCATAGGATGAAGGAGGAATTCCTGTGAGAAATGCGGATTAAGGATCTTAAGGCTAGAATTAACACTAGAGGGGGGGTGAATAGTGTTTTAAGAAATTTGTTAATCTTTTTGAGTTTTATCTTAATTTGTTAACAATGTATACACTAATTAGACACAGATATGAACACAGAATCAAACACAGATGCAAATATAAAGTAAAAGCAGAAAAGGAAAGAACACACCGGATTTTATACTGGTTCGGAGTTACCCTACATCCAGTCCCGCAACACAAGTACGGATTTCCTTTCAACAACAATTCAACAATTACAACCCTCGGTTTCAAGGCTACAAGGTACACCCTCCAGAATGACAATCCTCTGGGTAGAGATACTTGATTTCCAGGGCAACAAGTTCACCCAATTGATTTCCAGGGCTACAATCACACCTTTTCTCGCTTAATTGATTTCCAAGGCTATAATCACACCTTTTCTCGCTAATATATTACAAAGAAGTCTATAACTCTGAATAGCACTGAGAACCTTGTAGAGATAGTGATGTAGAATTAAACTAGAAGTAATAGAGTATGTGTGACGCCCTACCTCGATACCCACGCTAGCCAAGGACACTACGGGGTAATGCCGTCAACTAGCACGGAGAATAAGGCTGTTGAGGAGCGACCATCTGTATAATTGCTTTGTGCGAGTACCGATATGCCAGATAAAAATATAACTTTTCATCTCAAGAGGAAATCCGACACACCAATACAAACTCAAAGCTACTACACAGTGGCTATTTGGACTTCGGAAACAAATATAGAAATAAGCATAACATAAATCAGTCATAGACATTCATATCACAAAGGCGGAAATAGATATGAATATTACACAAAGAAGTGTACATCAGAGTAGTGGTCAAATAAGATCCACAATAACACAAAAGAATAGATACAAGTGCTAGCCAAAAGAATATGTATACATCAAGGAGTCTAAATCTCAAATGTATACAACAAAAACTACTAAACTAGAGTAGTTAGCCAAAAGTCAGATGATGGTTCCAGATAGGAAGTCATGAGGAAGCACCTGTAATATCTCAGTCTGACCCGAGTATTATTTAAGAAGAAAATAATAAACGGATCAGTCTAGCTATAATTATCAGATAAAATGAGATATGAGAATAAGAGATATGATAAAAATATATGATAACAAAAAGATGTCATACTACGTCAAGTATACATTAGAAAATCCACAAAAGTCATACAATATCTCAATAATCTCAAAACACAGAAAAGAACATCATATTCTTAATTTAATTCACCAAGCCACAAAAATGACATACATATCAATGCCAATGGTAAATGCTGGTGAAACATAAATTCCAGAAATCAATAATTAGAAATCCAGAAATCACAAGAAAGAGGATGGCCAATCCCATAAAAGTGCCAAGGCCAATCACAAGGGTTAATGACACAAATTCACCAATGCACAAATATTGATAGAGCTTATTAATGTAAATCACGAAAATTGGTGAAACACAAATTCTAGAAATCGTCAACTAGAAATCCAGAAATATCACAAAAAGGGAAAGAGGCTTGTCACTAAAACGGGAGCATTAAAGCTCACCTACGCGTGTATCACAAGATGAGACGCTATCTCATGGTCGCTAACCATCAATTTTGAGCCGAAGCTCCACAAGAACGGCCCGATGACCATGAGCCGAAGCTCCACAAAAACGGCCCAAAGACCATGAGTCGCTACCCCACAAAATTGAGCCGAAGCTCCACAAAAAGGATCTTCGCAGATCCACAAGTGTAAATTACACTAAGCTAGTAAATATATGAGTTTAGCTTCATGTTCCATAACCACTAGCTTAACTTAAATATTTATGAACAAATTGTAGATTTCCACTCGAATATAAGTGTCAATTACACTAAACTAGTAAATATATGAGTTTAGCTTCATGTCCCATAACCACTAGCTTAACTTAAATATTTACGAGCAAATTGTAAATCTCCACTAGAAAATTGTCACAAAAGTTCAGTCGAACAAGTCCAAGAATTAACCGACGAAGTAAACGCAAGCGTTTCATACCACTTGTTTTACTAAGCTGTTTAATTAGATTTCTCATACGAATGAGGTAAAGGTTTGTATATACTAATAGATTGGAAAACGGTTTAAGAAACGAGCTTTGTAATTAAAATAGTGTCAAAATCATTTTGATGAAAGAGTTTTGATATTTACTACTAGTATAGAAAACCTTTATATTTTTAAAATGACAAATTACAAAAACAATTGTAGAAACAATCAATCATCAAAATTCACATTCGAAGACGTGAATAAAATCCAAAGAAATCGATACCAAACCCATCAAAAATGGATATTCAAAAATCCCAAAGAAAAGGTCATCAAAGTTGATAAATATGATAACAACAAATGAGAATCAACACGAATCGATTAAATTTGGAAAATCAAGCAAAACAGGTAAATTGGCAAAAGATAGCAGATTCAGACGTCTGAAAGAAGTGGTTCAGACGTCTGAATCTGGAAAATTAAAGTTTTCCAGAACATAATTCAGACGTCTGAACCCTATATTCCAAACGTCTGAAAATAGCTAAAATTAGCCTATTTTCTTTCTGGTTGCACTCGAGCCAATTCAGACGTCTGGAGGCTTTTATTCAGACGTCTGAATGCTGGGGGAAGAAAATTCCCAGTATAATATTCAGACGTCTGAAATTGAGGTTTCAGACGTCTGAAACCTGTTTCTCAGGCATTTCCTGAACCTAGGCCAAAGATGGCCAAACGATAACGGAAGCAATCGGACGAGCAACGACGATTAAGGATTTATGCCAAGCGACAACCCAGTCTTAATGGCTTTTCGATACGCCCCGAATATCAATGTCCAAATATCCATAATAGGATTTTCATAAATTAGACCAAAACACCAAAAATTGGAATATACACAAAATCAATCCAAACCAAAATCAAATGCAAATGAATAAGTGTTAGGAATTCATACCTAACAACAAAGATAGATATAGACATAGATGTGAGATAAAAATCTCACCTTTTTCACAAAACAATGAAGAGGGAGCTATAGAGCAAGGCAAGGACAATCACTCTTCAATTCCAACTCAACAAGCTTGAATCTGAGCTTAAAAGAGGAACATTTCCTAAATTAGGTTTAGGAATTTCTGAAATTGAGAGGAGAATGAGTTGGAGAAGAAGAAGGAGATGCTTACCAATAGCTTCTTCTAGAATTTGGAGATAGAACTTGGATTTGCAAATGGAAACTAGGGCTTAGGATTTCCTAATTCCTTTTCTCTTCCCCCATTTTTGATGAAGCTTGAATGTATTTAGGAAATTATGAAGTAATGAAGAGGAGAGGGTTGGAGCTAGGTTGATAAGTGGGGTTAATGGGCTGAAACCCAAACCCAAAGCCCTAGGTGAAAAATAGAAAAATTCTACTATCTCCAAACATATCGAAGTTTATACTCAAAAAGGTCGCAAACATCATTTTGAATTCAATGGGGGTAGTCTCGAGTCCTAATTTGACTGTTTGCAAAAAGTGGCTTTTCGGACTATAATCCGACTAACGATGAAATATTTAAATAAAAATATTTAAATATTCAATCGTAAAATATGCGGGTTGTTACAGACTCCCCTCCTTAAAGAAATTGCGTCCTCGCAATACTTAAGAAGAAAATAAATAGTAACAACCATAAAAAGCATATCAACACAAAAGAAATTTTTTGAAATAAGAAGTTCACCTCAAAAGAGCTCAAGAGAGTAAGTCCGAATGTGTTTGCTCGATGAATTCTCTGGATTCCCAAGAGCTAGTAAATCCTTGGGATTTGAGAACCGTTGAACTTTCACAAGAAGAACATCTTTATTTCGAAGGCGCTCAACCTCTGAAGCAATGATGCGAATAAAATGTTGCTCAAAAGTCAAATTAGGCGAAACTTCAATTTCTTCAATAACACCGGGCTCAAGAATAGAATCGGAATCCCAAAGGCATTTCCGTAATTGGAAAATGTGGAAAATGTCATGAATAGCAGAAAACTGAGCCGGTAATAAAAGGCGATAAGCCACAGAACCAATACGTTCGGTGATGGGAAAGGGATTAACATATCGAGGTGCTAACTTTCCCGATCGACTGAAACGCACAACACCCCTCATAGGTGAAACATAAATGAACACCAATAAAAACTAGACCTAAATCCAGTTTCTCACCAGCTTCAAGCCAACGCGAAGAGAATTGGCATGGCCTTCCGTAGAGTGCCTCGAAAGGTGCCATACCAATACAAGGTTGGAAGTTATTATTGGAAGAAAACCCAACAGGAGAAATATAATTTTTCCCAACTTCCACCAAAATCAAGAACACATGAACGAAAGAGATCTTCGAGAGTTGATTCACACGCTCTATTTGTCCATCGGATTGAGGACGATAAGCGGTGCTAAAAATTAAGCTTCGTTCCCAAAGCTTTTGAAGACCTTACCAAAAATCCACTAGTAAAATAATGGATCACGATTGCTAACCATAGAAGTAGTAACTCCATGCAGTTTAATCTGACATAGAGTTTAGCCAAAGGAGGTACGGTTCGACTAGATCGAACGGGAATAAAATGGATGGATTTTAACTGTCATGACCCAAACGAGAATCGGGGAAGTCCGTAAATGAAGTCCATGGAAATTTGATCCTTCTTCCAAATAAGAATGTCCAAAGGTTGCTATAACCCACCGGGCCTTTGATACTCGGCCTTAATGAGTTGGTAAATCATGCAACGCTTAACGAGATTAGCGATATCAAATTTCATTCCCTCCCAATAATAAAGTCGCTTCATATCTGCGTACATTTTACTACTACCGGGATGAATGGTGAATTTAGAACGATGGGAATCTTCTAATATGTCTTTGCGAAGATCACTAAGATTTGGCATGACAAGTCTACCAAATTTTCGAATGCCGCCACGAGAATCAATATCAAAGTTTTCAACACTTCAATATCAATTTTATCCCTAAAATTTTGGCTAAGAAGAGCCAATTCGGGATCTAGCTTTTGAGCTTCAAGGATGTGGTCAAAAGAGAAGGATGAGCCTCAAGGCTACATAAAACAAGAGATGAACATGAATTGGAATTCACGATCTCGAATCTCACAAGTGGAGGAAATCTCGAGATCATTCCATTTGGATATCATCAAAGAAATAACCGCTTGTTGCTTAAGACTAAGGGCATCGGCAACACGATTCTCCCATCCGGGAGTAAACAAAGAATATCAAGATCATAAGATGCAAGGAACTCGAGCCAACATTGTTGACACCAATTAAGTTCCTTATGAGAAAATAAATATTTCAAAGATTTATGATCAAGGTGGAGAACAAATTTCTCCCCCAAAATGATGATGCCAAACTCTAAAAGCAAAAACAATAGCCGCGAGCACTAGATCATGAATGGCATATCTAGTCTCGATAGGCTTAAATGATTTAGAAGTAAAAGAGATATCACATTCTCTTTTGCAAGGGAACGGCACCCAAACCAATACGACTAGCATTGGTATAAACAATAAAGTCCTGGTTCCCTTCGGGAATCACAAGAATAAGAGTATCGGAAAAGAGTTCTTTTAAATAATCTTTTTTTTTTCGAAAAGCTAAAACTTTCAAAATTACAATTATCTTTATGTAATAATCTTTTCAGAAAAATTTATATTTTTACAAGTCAATTTACTGTGTCTGATTGTCTCATCAAAGCGTTTAGGAAATTCCTATCGATAACGTTGATCAAGCGCACCGACCAGAATTCTTAAAGCACTGCACAGGCAATACAATCACAAAATCATCTTCTTTATGATAAAAATGTCTCTTAAAAACTTTACTAATATTCTTTTCTAGTTTCGAGAACAAAACCCAATTATACTTATAAAATATCTTATGAAAAAGATTTGCAAAATTTTAAATTGCTATTCTCATCCAAAATCAATAAATACAAGAATGGTCTCATCGAAATATTCATAGAATACTCAATTTATAAAATGGATGAAATAAGCTGGATAAACTGAATGACATAATAAGTCATTCATAAGAACCATAACGAGTGCGGAATGCGGAAAGTGGAATGCTAACTTCCGCAACTCGTAGCTAATGGAAACCGGTGGCAAGGTCGAGCTAAAAAGACCTCAACACCGCTCAAAAGATTGCTTAGGTGATAATCCTAAGACAAGCTCAAAAATACCGAAAAATTTCACAATTATTTAGATGAGAGAAATAACACTTTCCTTATCATGAGGGCTTAAAGAATAAAAATGATGCCACAAAAAATTTGAAATCGAAATCACAAAGAAAAATAGAAATCTGCTTAACAGATTGAGAATGACGAAGATGAATAGTCCACTCGAGAAATAGGATATGGGCTTCATAATAAGCCAATCCTTTCACAAAAAATAAATTTCCAAAGCCCAAGTAACGCATAACATGCAAATTGGCTCGGAAAAAGAAAAAAACCACATAAAATAATTTGGACATCTTTTGAAAGGAATAGACTGAGTGTTGCGGATCCATCAACCGGATTCTCAATTCTCAAAGAAGTTATCAAGCCTAAAATATTTAAAGAAAAAGAATCAACAAGTTCTTTTGATATAAAATAATGAGATGAAACCCATATCAAAAAGAACTCGAATAAGATAATCACAAAACAAATGTCATCAAGGATTGAATGAAAAATACCTTGACCAAGAGAAGAGTTGTTAGGGGCTTGCACAACATTTAGCTTTCCCTCTCTCTTGTTTGGAAGCTTGGGACACGAAGATAAAAGATGACCCGGACTTTTGCAATAACGACAAAAGAGAGGTTTCGGACATCTATTAGCATAATGGTCCATAGAACCACAATTGTAGCATTGTCCATAATTAGGGATTGGAGTCTTTGCTACCGAAATTATTTGCTTCCCTTTCTTACCTTGAAGTTTGGGACAAGAAGATAAAAGATGATCCAAACCTTTGCAATAGCGACAAGTAAGGGGTTTCGGACACTCATTTGCATAGTGGTCCGTAGAATTACAATTGTAGCATCCTCCACGATTAGGAATTGGAGTCTTTGCTACCGAAGTTGCCAATCTCCCTTTCTTGTTGGGATTTGGACTTTTGAATTTAATATGCCTCTTCTTGTTGTTATTGAGGCTCTTTTTGGAACCTCCAATATCACTATCACTTCCTTTATCGGCCTCTTCAAGTCGAAGAGTGATATCCACAAGCTGATTTAAAGGAACTTCAAGTTTTAGAGGTAAAACCATTTTGGGGTTCTTACACAGAGCACAGATAAACCTTTGATTCTTTACAAGATCAAAAACTTGTTGGGCAGACATGAATACGCCATCCAGTGAAGGACTACTAGATTGACCAGCGCTAGGACTGCCAGATCCAACCATTTCTTCTTCTTTAAGAAAGAAAGAAGAAGAAAAAGTTATTCACAGAATGAATTTCAATCAATTTGATTGATAAAACAAGGAATCATAAAAGAAAATAGGATAGAATGGGTCCAATTGACTCGAATAAAATCCTAAGGTACGACTCCTAAGAAAGACTTAGGACAATGATCCTTGTTAGAATATTCTACATTGTTCCAAATTTTTTCCCTGATACCAAGCTGTGACGCCCCACCTCTATACTCACGCTAGCCAAGGACACTACGGGGTAATGCCGTCAACTAGCACGGATAATAAGGCTGTTGAGGAGCGACCATCTGTATAATTGCTTTGTGCGAGTACCGATATGCCAAATAAAAATATAACTTTTCATCTCAAGAGGAAATCCGACACACCAATACAAACTCAAAGCTACTACACAGTGGCTATTTGGACTTCGGAAACAAATATAGAAATAAGCATAACATAAATCAGTCACAGACATTCATATCACAAAGGCGGAAATAGATATGAATATTACACAAAGAAGTGTACATCAGAGTAGTGGTCAAATAAGATCCACAATAACACAAAAGAATAGATACAAGTGCTAGCCAAAAGAATATGTATACATCAAGGAGTCTAAATCTCAAATGTATACAACAAAAACCACTAAACTAGAGTAGTTAGCCAAAAGTCAAATGATGGTTCCAGATAGGAAGTCATGAGGAAGCACCTGTAATATCTCAGTCTGACCCGAGTATTATTTAAGAAGAAAATAATAAACGGATCAGTCTAGCTATAATTATCAGATAAAATGAGATATGAGAATAAGAGATATGATAAAAATATATGATAACAAAAAGATGTCATACTACGTCAAGTATACATTAGAAAATCCACAAAAGTCATACAATATCTCAATAATCTCAAAACACAGAAAAGAACATCATATTCTTAATTTAATTCACCAAGCCACAAAAATGACATACATATCAATGCCAATGGTAAATGCTGGTGAAACATAAATTCCAGAAATCAATAATTAGAAATCCAGAAATCACAAGAAAGAGGATGGCCAATCCCATAAAAGTGCCAAGGCCAATCACAAGGGTTAATGATACAAATTCACCAATGCACAAATATTGATAGAGCTTATTAATGTAAATCACGAAAATTGGTGAAACACAAATTATAGAAATCGTCAACTAGAAATCCAGAAAGATCACAAAAAGGGAAAGAGGCCTGTCACTAAAACGGGAGCATTAAAGCTCACCTACGCGTGTATCACAAGATGAGACGCTATCTCATGGTCGCTAACCATCAATTTTGAGCCGAAGCTCCACAAGAACGGCCCGAAGACCATGAGCCGAAGCTCCATAAGAACGGCCCGAAGACCATGAGCCGAAGCTCCATAAGAACGGCCCGAAGACCATGAGCCGCTACCCCTCAAAATTGAGCCGAAGCTCCACAAAAAGGATCTTCGCAGACCCACAAGTGTAAATTACACTAAGCTAGTAAATATATGAGTTTAGCTTCATGTCCCATAACCACTAGCTTAACTTAAATATTTACGAACAAATTGTAGACTTCCACTCGAATATAAGTGTCAATTACACTAAACTAGTAAATATATGAGTTTAGCTTCATGTCCCATAACCACTAGCTTAACTTAAATATTTATAAGCAAATTGTAGATCTCCACTAGAAAATTGTCACAAAAGTTCAGTCGAACAAGTCCAAGAATTAACTGACGAAGTAAACGCAAGCATTTCATACCACTTGTTTTACTAAGCCGTTTAATTAGATTTCTCATACGAATGAGGTAAAGGATTTTATATACTAATAGATTGGAAAACGGTTTAAGAAACGAGCTTTGTAATTAAAATAGTGTCAAAATCGTTTTGATGAAAGAGTTTTGATATTTACTACTAGTATAGAAAACCTTTATATTTTTAAAGTGACAAATCACAAAAACGATTGTAGAAACAATCAATCATCAAAATTCACATTCGAAGACGTGAATAAAATCTAAAGAAATCGATACCGAACCCATCAAAAATGGATATTCAAAAATCCCAAAGAAAAGGTCATCAAAGTCGATAAATATGATAACAACAAATGGGAATCAACACGAATCGATTAAATTTGGAAAATCAAGCAAAACAGGTAAATTGGCAAAAGATAGCAGATTCAAACGTCTGAAAGAAGTGGTTCAGACGTCTGAATCTGGAAAATTAAAAGTTTTCCAGAACATAATTCAGACGTCTGAACCCTATATTCCAAACGTCTGAAAATAGCTAAAATTAGCCTATTTTCTTTCTGGTTGCACTCGAGCCAATTCAGACGTCTGGAGGCTTTTATTCAGACGTCTGAATACTGGGGGAAGAAAATTCCCAGTATAATATTCAGACGTCTGAAATTGAGGTTTCAGATGTCTGAAACCTGTTTCTCAGGCATTTCCTGAACCTAGGCCAAAGATGGCCAAACGATAACGGAAGCGATCGGACGAGCAATGACGATTAAGGATTTATGCCAAGCGACAACCCAGTCTTAATGGCTTTTCGATACGCCCCAAATATCAATGTCCAAATATCCATAATAGGATTTTCATAAATTAGACCAAAACACCAAAAATTGGAATATACACAAAATCAATCCAAACCAAAATCAAATGCACATGAATAAGTGTTAGGAATTCATACCTAACAACAAAGATAGATATAGACATAGATGTGAGATAAAAATCTCACCTTTTTCACAAAACAATGAAGAGGGAGCTATAGAGCAAGGCAAGGACAATCACTCTTCAATTCCAACTCAACATGCTTGAATCTAAGCTTAAAAGAGGAACATTTCCTAAATTAGGTTTAGGAATTTCTGAAATTGAGAGGAGAATGAGTTGGAGAAGAAGGAGATGCTTACCAATAGCTTCTTCTAGAATTTGGAGATAGAACTTGGATTTGCAAATGGAAACTAGGGCTTAGGATTTCCTAATTCCTTTTCTCTTCCCCCATTTTTGATGAAGCTTGAATGTATTAGGAAATTATGAAGTAATGAAGAGGAGAGGGTTGGAGCTAGGTTGATAAGTGGGGTTAATGGGCTGAAACCCAAACCCAAAGCCCTAGGTGAAAAATAGCAAAATTCTACTATCTCCAAACATATCGAAGTTTATACTCAAAAAGGTCGCAAACATCATTTTGAACTCAATGGGGGTGGTCTCGAGTCCTAATTCGACTATTTGCAAAAAGTAGCTTTTCGGACTATAATCCGACTAACGATGAAATATTTAAATAAAAATATTTAAATATTCAATCGTAAAATATGCGGGTTGTTACAGTATGATTCGATGCTGATTTCGGCAGAGTAATGGTATGATTTTGTATTAAGAAATGTGGAAGAAGAAGAGGAGTGAAAACCAGAAAAAAGTAGTTAAAAATTCGTTGAAACTGACCCCTATTTATAGAAGATCAACAGCCATGACCATTCATGAAGAGTTATGGCGAATAGACACTTCTTTTGAAATTTGAATTTGAACTTCAACTGTCACTATGTCGACAAAGTGCCTAGGGGCATGTCGACATCCCTCAGCCAAAGTTGATATTTTGAATTTCTATAAAAATAATATTTATTTTATATAAAACTATTTAAAATTTTATAAATATACTTGAATATAGTTGAAATTCATAAGTAAATATAAAGAACAATATATACATAATTTAACTATAATTTTATATTTAAATCTAAGTATAAATATTAAAAATTAAATATATTATTTGAAAAGACATTTAAAATCAGGAGTAATTTGACTTTGAAATTAAAGATGTTTTGAGGCTAAAATTATTTAAAATCAGGATAGAGAGTTTTGAATTTTTTAAAAGGAAAGTTTTGAAATCATTTTGAAAACAAGATAATTTTGTAAAATCATTTGAATTAAAATTAGTGGATACAAAACAATGTCCCACTAGATTTTCGTAGGTTCCATCCCTTTAACGGGCTCGAAGTGGATTCCATTCCACGAATAAATTGGATATTAAGATGCCAGTGCTTTTCTATGAGTTTTAACAAATATTCCTAATAAAACAATCTTAACCTTGAACTCTTGATAATCTTGATACTCATGAGTCTTCTATCTCTATGTCTTAAATCTCTATACTATACAGTCTTCATTCTTGATACTTGCATGGTTAGATCCTGCATATACATATATATCTAAACTTGTAATGTTAGTATTTATATTTTATAATCTATTCTAAGGTTATTGTCATCAAAACCATCATCTCATGGACTAACAATCTCCCCCTTTTTGATGATGACAACCTTTGTTTATAAAATATTCCTTCTATCCTAATAACTCCCCCTAAAACTAACAACTCCCCCTTAATCTATGCCTAACTACCCTATTTTATATTTCTCCACCGTTGTCATCAACAAAAATTTACTCCCCCTTACTCTTGGACTTTAGTACCTGCATTGATAAACTATACAACATAATATATAATATATAGATTAAGAAATAATGATACTTATGAGCATAATAACTTAATTAAAGACTATATTCATTTTAGTGTGTATATATATGTTTCACACACCAATCTTCAAACCAAATAAAATCAATCCACACAAAGTATCAATTCAAACTAAATTAAATCAAACAAATTAATTCAGACAAATCAAACAAAGAAAGAAAATTAAACGTTACGAGGAACATCAACCCATCCTTCTTCTCCAAAGATAGGGTCTTGTTTGATGGCATCCCAATTCTCATTATCAACAGATAGAGAAACAGGAGGATGTGCTTCATTATCATCCTTGTACAGGGAGGAGATTATCCAACGAATTGCATCGAAGTGTCTCTCTTGTTCCTTGATCATCTGCATTTGACTCAATTCTAAGTGACGTTGATTACGGAGGATGATAGAGAGAATATTCTTGAATGAATTGAGTGTTTCTTTAAGATTTTCAGATAGATTGTGAATAGGATTGGCCATAATTGAATTAGAGAAAGAAATGAAGGATATAGAGAATGAAAAATAAATTTTAGTGAAGATTTCTTGAAGAAAAAGGTGTATATAGGTGTAGAAATTCATTTGAAATGAATAGACATTTGGTAGTTATTCAAATTTCAAATTCAAAATTAATAATCACTTTTGACCAGTACATGTCGACATGGTCAAGAGGGGTATGTCGACATACTATAGTGAATTTTGATGATAATTTTATTTTGTGAATAATGATGTATATATATTTCTATAATATACTAACATTTATTCAAGATATAAAATAAGCTAGATGACAGGAAGGAAATTCAATTTCATTGCATAATAGGATAATACAATGATTAAACATAAAGAACTGCACGAACATTCAAAATAAAACAAACTAAGATAAATACAATAAGATACTGAAAGATAAAACTAGTTAGAAGATGAAGATGATGAAGATAGTCCAAATTTCTTGCTGACTTTTGAAAAGAACTTGTTCATCTTCGAAGACATGTTATCCAACTTCTTACTAACGGATCGTTTTAAAATCCATTGATTCTCCACAATTATCTTTTGGTTTTTGAGAAGGGTTTTGTTGGATGGATTGGAAGGGTATTCAATACTTTCTAAGGATGTTTCACCTTCTTCTTCTTCTATTTCCATTTCATCCCTTTCTTCTTCTTCTTCCTCTTCCATTTCTTCATGAGCCAAACGCTCTTCCTTTTTGGTAAGAGTCTCATAAGGTTGAAAAACATATGGGATTTTCATGAGAGAAATGTTTGAGATATTAAAAACTTTTCTAGAGACAAATTCTTCACCTTTGAAATCCACTCCAAAATAGTTGAAAATTCGAGTAAGGTAAATTCCATGATATAAAGTGTTTTCTCCCATTTCAAAATTTTTAGGACGAAGTTCATCCAAAATAACTTGCGCCCAATTGATATCATATTTTCCGAAAATAACAAAAAGTGCTTTGCACACTTTTGAGGTAGGACTGTTAAAATTTCCCGATCTTGGGGTCAAAGTATGTTGTAAGAGAAGATTGATAATTCTTGCTTTAGGACGAAAGTTTCGGTTTTTAAATTCAAAGTTTTCATCTCCTTCAAAAATATGATGAAATGTCTCACGATCATGTTCATCGATTTTAAAACTAGAAAGATCCATTCCCGTGCTTTTGCAATTAAGAATGGCACCCAAAAGATCACAATTCAAAACAATTTGAGTGCCTTTGAAACTACTCCAAATTTCATTCTCATTTCCATTATAAAAACCACAGTTTAAATTAGCATAGAAGATTTTTACAAGATTAGGATAGCAAACAAAATCATTTTGAGAAGAGTCAATAAGACTTAAAACACCATTGTTTGCAAAAAGAGAATCAATTTCATAAGAAGAAAAATCTTGAAAAATAGCAAATTTTCCGGGATGGACTTTGGCATAATTAGCATAATTGATGTATGCTTTAATTGCCTCCGGATCATTGAATAATTGCTCTTTGATTTTTCTGGAAATTCTCATGGTTGAGGGGTTTCTTGAAGAAGCCATTAGAGTAGAGAGTAGAGAGCTTGAAGATATGAAGAGAGTTTGAATTTGAAAATGAAAGTGAAAAGGTATGATAAAAGATAGTGAATAAATAGACTTTCAAAGGACATATTCTCTGGTCAAAAGGTATCTTTTCAGAGAAATAAATGAAGTGAAAAGGTGGAGGAAAATTAAAACATTTGAATTCAAAATTTTAAATTCAAATTCAGGTAGGTATGTCGACATCGTGGTAGGGGCCATGTCGACATGTGCCTTTGAATTTTCATGATATGATTTTTCCTAAGTTATCTAATATATATATATATATATATATATAAATATTATTATTAATGTCTATATTTCTGAAATATTATTGTACTTATAATATATTTCAGAATGTGTCAAAAATAATAAAAATAATAATAAAATAATAAAATAATAGTAAAAATAGAAAATAAATTTTAAAATTCAAACAACATATCAATTTAAAATCAATCAATCAAACAATCAAGCAACTAATTCTATGCAAGCAATTTCAATCAATTGTATTGTAAACGTGTACCTTTTTCTGAATCCATTTCTTTGAATTCGTCGGAGTCGTGAACTACAGTGAAACACAAATTCGAATTTTCCGTCTTTTGATCATCATCACTTGAGGACGAGTCTGAGTCATCTAGAGTAGCAGTAAATGCATGCTTCCATTTCTTTGCGGGTTCATTGCTCATAGGAGGATTCTGCCTATCTGGATATGGACAGTCTCTTTTGATATGACCTGTTTCGTCACAATTGAAGCATTTGATAAAGTTTGGTACTGTAGTCTGATTACTGGAATTCTTAAAGTTGTTTCTCTTGGAACTATTCAATTTTCTATACTTCAGGAATTTCCTAAAATTCCTGGTCATAAATGCTATCTCTTCATCATTATCATTGTTTGAGTCTGATCCATCGGTCAATGCATTGAATGCCATTGATTTCTTTTCAGATGCTTTGCTTTCTCTTCTCCCGATCATTTGAACTTCAAACGACATTAGATTTCCAATCAATTCTTCTATCTTTAAAGTACTGATGTCATTTTCCTCTTCAATTGCAAGTATCTTTTGATCCCATTCTGGAGTGAGAGAATTTAAAATTTTTCTGACTTGATCTTCTTCCGAGAATTCCTTCCCCAAAGATATTAAAGAATGCACAATATCTTGAAATCGACTATACATATCTGAAATAGACTCATTAGTATTCATTTTAAATAACTGAAACTGATTTGTGAGCATGGAAATTTTGGTCTGTTTAACTTTGCTTGTTCCTTCGTGAGTTACTTGCAAAGTTTTCCAGATTTCATATGCAGACTTACAAACTGACACTCTATTAAATTCATTTCTTTCAAGTGAACAAAACAGAATATTCATTGCTTTAGAATTATTTTGTGCAACAGTCTTTTGCTCAGTGGTCCACTGTGCAAAATTAGTTGTGGGTTCAGAATATTCAGTTTGTGTGATATTCCAAGTATATAATCCTACAGATTGTAAATATATTTTCATCCTACATGCCAAATATGCATAGTTACTGCCATTAAAAAGTGGTGGTCTGGCAGTAGACTGATCTTCTACAAATGAACTAGTGTTGGTGGTAATAGCAGTACTAGTGTTAGTAGCCATTTTGAAATTTTTCAAAATTCAGATAATGAAACTTTTGAAAACAAAGCTCCGATACCAAATGTGAGAAATGCGGATTAAGGATCTTAAGGCTAGAATTAACACTAGAGGAGGGGGTGAATAGTGTTTTAAGAAATTTGTTAATCTTTTTGAGTTTTATCTTAATTTGTTAACAATGTATACACTAATCAGACACGGATATGAACACAGAATCAAACACAGATGCAAATATAAAGTAAAAGCAGAAAAGGAAAGAACACACCGGATTTTATACTGGTTCGGAGTTACCCTACATCCAGTCCCGCAACACAAGTACGGATTTCCTTTCAACAACAATTCAACAATTACAACCCTCGGTTTCAAGGCTACGAGGTACACCCTCCAGAATGACAATCCTCTGGGTAGAGATACTTGATTTCCGGGGCAACAAGTTCACCCAATTGATTTCCAGGGCTACAATCACACCTTTCCTCGCTTAATTGATTTCCAAGACTACAATCACACCTTTTCTCGCTAATATATTACAAAGAAGTCTATAACTCTAAATAGCACTGAGAACCTTATAGAGATAGTGATGTAGAATCAAACTAGAAGTAATAGAGTATGATTCGATGTTGATTTTGGCAGAGTAATGGTATGATTTTGTATTAAGAAATGTGGAAGAAGAAGAGGAGTGAAAACCAGAAAAAAGTAGTTAAAAATTTGTTGAAACTGACCCCTATTTATAGAAGATCAACAGCTATGATCATTCATGAAGAGTTATGGCGAATAGACACTTCTTTTGAAATTTGAATTTGAACTTCAACTGTCACTATGTCGACATAGTGCCTAGGGTCATGTCGACATCCCTCAGCCAAAGTTGATATTTTGAATTTCTATAAAAATAATATTTATCTTATATAAAAAATATTTAAAACTTTTTAAATATACTTGAATATAGTTGAAATTCATAAGTAAATATAAAGAACAATATATACATAATTTAACTATAATTTTATATTTAAATCTAAGTATAAATATTAAAAATTAAATATATTATTTGAAAAGACATTTAAAATCAGGAGTAATTTGACTTTGAAATTAAAGATGTTTTGAGGCTAAAATTATTTAAAATCAGGATAGAGAGTTTTGAATCTTTTAAAAGGAAAGTTTTGAAAACAAGATAATTTTGTTAAATCATTTGAATTAAAATTAGTGGATACAAAACAATGTCCCACTAGATTTTCGTAGGTTCCATCCTACTTAGGGTTCCATCCCTTTAACGGGCTCGAAGTGGATTCCATTCCACGAATAAATTGGATATTAAGATGTCAGTGCTTTTCTATGAGTTTTAACAAATATTTCTAATAAAACAATCTTAACCTTGAACTCTTGAACTATTGATAATCTTGATACTCATGAGTCTTCTATCTCTATGTTTTGAATCTCTATACTGTACAGTCTTCATTCTTGATACCTGCATGGTTAGATCTTGCATATACATATATATCTAAACTTGTAATGTTAGTATTTATATTTTATAATCTATTCTAAGGTTGTTGTCATCAAAACCATCATCTCATGGACTAACAATTCCTTCGCCTCAAACTCGTAGGCGGGTCGACCGCCCGTAGTGCCAGGTCGACCGCCCGTAGTGCCAGGTCGACCGGCCGGTCGACCTAGGCCTTGGGATGGTCGACCTCCCTGTGTGTGTGTATATATATTTTGTTGATTCTTGTTTGCTTTGTATCTCGCTCATATTAACTCGGATTTTGGCGTTCTATATATGGAAATTAACCAGAAAATTACCACTGGCACAATGGTGCAACTCTCATGGCTCAATTCTGATAATTTCACAAAGTTATTTTATAATTTAATTAATTTGTTAATTAATTATTATAGTTTAATTTTCAAGTTGTTACATTCTCCCCTCTTTAAGGGATTTCATCCCCGAAATCTCTAAGAATAAAAGAATGAACTAAATGTTTTTATCCAATATCTACAACCAACTACTCAATCATCAACCATTCATCCATTGTCCTTAAGTTTTCTAATGCAATTTATGACACTTATGCAATTAGTGTAGTGTTAATGCCCCTAATCTAATGCAAAAGATTAGGCGGTCCACTGATTCAGTTGACCTCCTTTTATGCAATCATGTACGTGCTATAATTCCAAATGAATGCAAAAATTCCTAATGATAACTGATAGTTCTATATGCGTGCTTCAATCATCATCCAAATGCAACAACCATGTGATAGACATCCATTTATAGCAACCATGAAAAATAAAAATGCAAATGCGCACACATCCATATGCATATGCTATAGTGTCCTAGTTAGGCCGATCCCTAAGAGATAATAGTGCCTAGTGTAAGTATATGCGTCCATTAGCATCCACCAGCAAACACTCGCAACCACTTGCATCCATCATTCATAACACGTTCTAGTAACATGTTTACATCAAATCCTACCATCCATAGGTTAAATCCTAAGTTCTACCCTCCCAAAGGATAATAAAGGAAAGAACTTATTCAAAACTAAAGATGGAAAATAGGAAATTCGAAAAAAAGAAATGCGATTATGAGATACGAACTTTCTCCAAGTCAAATTTAATATCCCTTTGTAGACTCTATCCAACATGAAAGCGACTTGCGCGGTCTCCCATAAAGAGCTTCAAACGATGCCACTCCAATGCTAGCTTGAAAACTACTATCATATGGGAATTCCACTAAAGGAGGATGCTTCTCCCAAGTTTCTCAAAATCAAGAATACTGATTCTCAACCATGCGTGTCTTACTATCTTATTAATTTCACTTTACTGCTCTCCTTTAGTCTGCACACATGAATCAACATTCCTAGGTCCTTACTAGTGTCCTACACACTCCATGGGAACTTCTATCATTACTTCTAAAAGTAATCACTGCTATAGCCTTGCACTTTTTCCGTTACACCTAGGAAGATTCCTATCTACTCCACATTTAAGAGCTTGGTTTGGTATTTATCACTTTATTTTAAAAAAAACTATGGCTTCAATTTTTAAAACATCAAATCCCAAAATCTTTGTCTTTAAAAAATGTTATTTTTAAGTTTCTATTAAATTCAAAAATACCAGGTTACTTAAAATCTTATCTTTCTAGACTTACATCTTCACAGCTTTTTTAAATTTACATTATTTCCCAAACTTAGAGGGAAAAACTTTTAAGTCCAAAACTTATTCCTCGTTATCTCTTAAAGACTTTTACAGCTTTCTATAAAAATTTGGATTTTCAAATTTTACTTCTATTAAGTTTTTCATTTCCAAAAACTTATTTACTTTTTCACCAAACCATTATCCTTTAAAATATCTTTAAAATGTCCTTATGTGTCTTTTTTTTAAACATCTTCTTATTACACCTAATAGTTTGATACCTTAATGTACTGGAACTACTTTCTCTTATTGGAAACTATTAATGGTAAAGCCTTCTATGAATCCTTTAAAAGAGGATTTTATGTTTATGTGAAATTACAAGGAACTTATATTATATTTCTCAAAATAGGCTATACAAAATATGGTTCTTCCCATACCTTGTATATCTCTTTCACGTATTCCTTATAACTTGCACAAAACATCTTTATTTATAATTTGATTTCATAGAAAATTTTATCATTATTCATTTCCTTCCCATAGATTAAAGTATTTTTAATTTATATTATCTTACCATAGACAATTTCTATGAAATTTACTAATTTCCTAATATTTAACTTACACTTTTCTTTTCAGTAAAACTCATTTTCGAAACTGTTTTTAATATATCCATAACTAGAAAACATTTCCTCATACTTATTTAAATATTTAGTTTACTTACAAACCACTTTATTTCTATACTTAAAAATTTACTTCACAGCACATTTTTATGTGGGTCAAAACAGATGTTGCGTAAAACACTGTTACTACAACCCAAAAATACTAGTGTATGGATTCAATTAAAATAAATACTAATAAACCTCATATACTATGTAAAAACATTTTCTTTGGAAGTCACCTACTATAACAATAGTGCTATAGTCTATGCTCCCTTTACTTTTCATGAAAACATCTATAACAACAATAAATGTTGTAATCTACGTTTTCGATACTTAATAACCTCTAGGTTTTCATATTTAAAATCTTTATTTATCTACAAAGAAACTAGCGAGCTATAATTCTTCAGAAAGAATCTTACTTTTAAAAAAATTTATATCATATAAAAACCAATTTATATTTCATACCATTTTTCAAAAACCCAATATTTATTTCCTAAAAGAAAATATTAACAATGAAAATTTTCAATTCTAATAATTATATTCTATTGAGCTAAACATAAGGTGGATTTTCTTCTCACTACCCTAGGAGTACCCTTCCTAAATTTTGGTAATCCCATTTCCTTACTAAAGTCTTTTAGTACTACTATTAAATCCACTTATCTGAAATAATTGTAATTTCTACAGCTATCTATACATGGGCTTTCTCCTTTTCTTAACAACTGCATCTATTGTACATCTTTAATCATTGCCTACCACTCTTTGGATTTTCACCATCCGAACCTAAATGTACAAAACCGTTTCTCAAATTCTTTCCCATGTGTAGACCTTCTCTATGCCCAAGAAACACACTTCCTTATGCCAAAAGTGTCACTACAAGAATTTTTCCTTCCACCGATAAACGTGGGGCATACGAAGAACCTCCTCAAGATGAATAACATGCTTTTCCATACTCTTGGAAAACACCAAAATGTCGTTCACGAATACCACCCCAAACTTATTTAGAACATCTCTAAAAACATGGCTCATTAAATCTACGAAATAGGCTAGGGCATTGGTTAGCCCAAAAAAGCATAACCAACCACCCAAAGCTGATGAAATGTGGTCTTATCAATGCTGTTATCAGCAACCCTAAGCTGATGAAATGCAGTGGCTAAATCAAGCTGAGAGAATACTGCATAGCCAACTAACTGGTCAAAAAGGTCATCTATCCTAGGGAGTTGATATCGATTCTTCTTCGTGAGCTTATTCAATTCTCTATAGTCTACGCAAAGTCGAAGGGAACCATCCGCCTTAGTAGCGAAGATGCCTGGCGCTCCCCCCTTCGATATGCTCCTTCTTATAAATCCTTTCTCCAAAAGCTCACGGATCTGCTTGCTCAATTCCTTCCTCTCCCTAGGTTCCATGTGCCTCACGGGTAATGCTACTGGCTTAGCATTATCAGTCAAATAAATCCTGAAGTCAATCTTTCTCTTAGGGGGTAGTCCCCTAACCTCCTCAAAGACGTCTGGAAAATCTCTGACGGCAGGAACCGAATCTAACTCTGATGATGATGAATCGAGGGAATAAAGAAAGCTCAACATAACTGACCCTTGCGGGTCGCAAGAAACCTTGAGAGTCCTACCGTTGCATGTCTCTAGTCTAACGACTCTCCTCTCGCAATCTAATATAGCTCCATATATGGATAGCCAATCCATTCCCAAAATCATCCCATACCCCGAAAATCCCAATACATCGGCATCATAGTCAAATTCCATGCCTAGGATAAAAATTTTCAAATCCCTACAAACCAAAGAAAGTGTGCCAATCCTCATATGGGGTTTGAAACAACAATGAGGTCTACTACTAAAGAGATGTCTAAGTGCAAACAATCTACCAAAGAACTCATAATGAAAGGGTGTGATGCTCCAAAATCGAAAAGAGTCCGAATGGGAGAATCAAAAGAGAGATTAATCCTTTTAAAGAGATTTTCCTACCTCTATCTGAATCACTGCTAGAAAGTGCTACATCCAAAGCTTGTACTTGCGCCGTAGGTGCACTTGCTCTCTGCCTCGTTCTCTAAGGACAAGCTCTACTAAGATGACCGGGCTACCCATAGTTGAAACACCTCCCCTTCATCGTTTTATTCTTATAGTCCCTTGTGTAATGACCAACTCGTTCATAGTTATTGCATTTCCCGCTTTTCTTGATCCACTTCTTAGGTCCTCCAAATCTAACATCCTAAACCTTTGCTCCATAACCTCCAACCTAGCTTGTGCCTCCTTGAAATCCTCTATGCCAGAAATCGTTCTACCTCCTAGACTAGCAAAGTTCTTGCATATCTTAGAAAAATTGGCTGCTGTAGATGGGTTAAAGGGACTCCACCTACCAGTGCTGTATTGGGAACTTGCCCTTGCACCTCTGGTACCGTAGCTCTACGTAACCAGTCAGCCATATCATGCAAAGGAAAATAGGCTCGAAAGAATCGAAAGAATGTTGAATTAGACTTTTGAGGGGATTTTGTAAAAACTCTTTTATACTTGAAAAACTACTTCTATAATAAGAGTTTCTTTCTGAAAAATACTTCTAATTTAAAGACATGCTACTTAAAAATAGGCTGCTTTTGGAAAAACACTTTATTTTTAAAACAAGTTTTAAGGAATTCTATAACCTTAGGCTCCGATACCAAATATAATACCCCACACCCCTTGGTATACCCAAAGGGACACACTAAAAGGCATGAAGCTTTATTGGTATAACTAAAACTAGCAGAGACAAAGATTCATAGGACAAAACAGATAAAAACACCGGAAATAAATTAAATTATAATTTGCTAAAAGTCAAATTTCATAAAATAGAATTATAAAACCAAACACATCATATGTCTCAAAATACCAATATATGTCTCATGAAATCAAAACCTCAGTCTCATAAATATCAAAGTACAAAATATCTCTCACAAAGTGCCAGTACATGGAATAAGCTAAAAACTGAAAATAAATAAGAGAAATACATAAAAAAATCTCTGCCAAAGAAGTCTCCAAGTGTTTGCAATCTATCATCCTTGCTCTTGCTAGCCTATTGGGGGAAAAGGGGAAAATGGAAGAGTGGGTCAGACTAAAAGTCTGGTGAATGATAGTAATTACTAGAATCTTTAAGCAAAGTAAAAGTAATAGACTTTACAACGGTTCTAGTATATAAAAGGAAATCAAGGAAATAGGAAGAAGAAACAAGCTGGAAATAAATATGAATTAACTAAATTAATATGATTGATTAACTTTGATTGTTTGCACTTGTCCTTGATAGCTGCTTTAATTAGGCTGAATTCCTCATCCTATCTTAATTAGGCTGAAATCCTAATTCTACCCTTTGATCGGCCTGCTACTCCATAGACCTTACTGCGGACTAGACGCTATATAAATCCCTACACATAAGGTAATGGCATCTATGAAAGACGCACAAAGTACAATGGTGTCTACGAAAGAGGCACAAAGTATTTACTGTGGACTTGACGTTATATAGCTCCTTACACAAAAGGCAATGGTGTCTACGAAAGACACACATACTAAGTGCTTGGAACTCATAACGATTTATGAGCCATCATTGGAAGTCGCACCCCGTGAGCACCACTAAGCTCACGTTACATGTCGTTCCACCTATTGGGTCTTCTTATTACCTCAAGCTCCAGCATAAGCGTGCCCCTCGTCTCACTTCAGGATTATGTGAAACACCGTGTCCATAGAAATAATAAGGGAAATGTTGTTGGTATGGCCCATCATCCAAACAACATCTAGCTGCGCCCCTTGTCCAAATCCCCCGTGATTTGGACTTCTATTTGACCAATTACTACCATTATTAGTATAAGCGTGCCCACATCTCACTTCAGGCTATTGTAAGGCCACCATTTTGTCTAATAGGGAATGCTTTTTAGTACAGGTCCTATTTTTATCTTTTCTTATTAACTTAGATAAATTATTTAAATAAGCCTTTATTATTATCTTCACTATCTTTGCTTATTAATTTATCCTAAGTCTTAAAATAAAACTCGTTATGTTCTTTTTCTTATTATAACCTTTGTTATAATCTTGCTTATTACGTAACCCAAGGTCTAAGTGTGAAAATAAGCCTCTTTTATCTTATACTCTTTTTAGTCATAATTCTAAGTTATAACTAGGCCAATTATTTTTAATTAGTCCAATTCTAACATTAATATCACAATTAGGCTCAATTTCAGTCTTAATTCCATTTTTATTACGTTCTTTACAATTTACATCTTATCTTTCGTTGTTTCAGTATTCTTATCATTTTAATCCATATTCGCGTTTAATATATTCTAATCCATACGTGAAGAAGAAGGAGAATAAAAGAAAACTGAAAATAGAAGAAAATCCAAAGCGTAGGAAAAAGATGTAAATAAGGCATAAATAACAGTAAATGAATTAAAATACTGTAAATAAACCGTAAATAAATGGAAAAGCTATAATTAACATAAATTAACTAAAATTAACTGAAAAGAATAGCTAAAAAGAAATAGGCAAAATAAATTTAAAACTTAAAATAACCGATAAAAAGGTATTTCCAAAATCGTAGAAAAACTATGACTATTGGAAACCCTATTATTTTAAATTGCATAAAAATCTAAAATAATTATAATCACTCACCTGTGGTCCTAAGCTCTTCCCGGATCCACTTGGGGTTGTTAAAATATTTTTATTAAAAAGATTCTCTCCTTGGAAAATTATTCCTTTTAGGGTCCTTCCTGAAAAGGTGAACCTAATTGGAGAAAATCATTGGGTGAGAAAAAGTGTTAGGACTAGGGTTCTATTTATAGGTGTAGAAGTGGATCTCAGACCGTTGGATTTGGGGATTGAATAGGATGCAACCACGTCATAGGCTGAATAGGAGCCATCGGATGGAAGCACGAAGGGACCAGATTTAGCAAAATAGGGAAATTGACGTGTTAAAATCGCACAGGACGAAGGAGGAATTCCTTCGCCTCAAACCCGTAGGCGGGTCGACCTACAAGTCGACCTCCCATAGTGCCAGGTCGACCGATCGGTCGACCCAGGCCTTGGGATGGTCGACCTCCCTGTATATATATTTTTCGTTGATTCTTGTTTGCTTTGTATCTCGCTCATATTAACTCAGATTATGACGTTGTATATATGTAAATTGACCAGAAAATTACCACGGACACAATGGTGCAACTCCCATGGCTCAATTCTGATAAATTCACAAAGTTATTTTATCATTTAATTAATTATTATAGTTTAATTTTTTGGGTTGTTACAGGCTTATGTAAAACTTAAAGATTAAAATATTTTGAAAACATAATCCAATGAATCAGAGAATAAGACTGGGGTATGAGATAACACTATAGTAACGTACTTATATTTGTTATATATATAAGTACGGATCTATCTTTATTCTCCCCTCTCTCTTAGACCATTCTTCTATATCTTATTAAGACTCGTATGCAAATTACGAGAAAGCAAGGTATGGAAGCAGGAAATAGAAGAGTGAATCTAGGTAGAGGAAGCATTCCAACCAATGGAAATGTTCGACCCAATATCAGAAGGAACCAAGGTCGACAAGCAAATGCTAACCGAAATGCAAATGCCAATGTAGGTCCTGGAACCCCACCAGTAGAAATGAGGACTATGTATCAGTTCTTTGTCAATATAATGCAAGCTGGAGCTGTCACTGGTTTGATCGAAGGGAATATTGCTAATCCGGGAGGAGCTAAGCCCATGATGCCAGTTGGAAATAACTATGCCAAGCTGAACCATTATTATACTAGTCTTGGAGGAATGCCTTTCCTAGGAACTATAGATGCTACTGAAGTAGAGAACTGGCTGTTGCATTATGAGAGGATTTTTACCGATTTGGGTTTGAATGACGAGTAGAAGAGAAGATTGGCTTCAATGCAGTTGCAAGGTGTTGCATTGTACTTGTGGAACGAAGTGACTATTGGTGTGCCCGAAGAGGAATTGACTTAGGCTGAATTTCATAGGAGATTTGAGGAGAGGCTCTTATCCGAAGTAGCCTAGTCAATCTAGTAAATTTATAGAACTGGAACAAGGTAATATGTCAGTGCTTGAATATGCAATTAGATTCGAGGAGCTATCCAGATATGGTACGCAACTATGAATACTATGATCAAGAGAAATGAGAAGTTCATCAGAGAATTGGAACCAGAGCTTGCCAGAGCAACATAACCACATCTTAGAGAACCTTATGATGTAGTACTAGAGATGTCACTGAGGAACGAATAGATGCACTAAGGAACGAGGATATGCTTGCGTTGTTTAGTAATAACAAGCCGATAGAGGCTCAGGGTGGTCAAAGTCAAAAAAGAAAGTTCTTTCAAAAAAAGGGAGCTCAGAAGGGTGGAGTTGCTAAGAAAGGAAAAGCTAATGTTGTTTGCTACAAGTGTGATAAGAAAGTACACTTTTCCAACGAGTGCCATTCTAGTGATGGAAAGAAGACCATTATAAGGAAGAACATCAAGTGCTTCAATTGTGACAAGATGTGGAATTACAAGAATCAGTGGAGAGAACCAGCTAAGGTTGAGAAAGGAAAAGTTTTTGCATTGGAACCATCTACCTTAAGACAACAGCAGAGGAGAAGGGAAAGTTTGTGATAGGTATGTTTTTGATTCATGGCATACCTGTTAGGTTATTGTTTGATACCGGTGCATCACATTCTTTTATCTCTCATTATTTAGTAGATAAGCTTAATTTAGAACCATCATACCTTGTTACTTCCTTAAGGGTTGCGAATTCGATAGGAGGGTATGCAACTCTTGGGATGAGATGTGACCATTTAGAGTTTGAGTTGATAGGTCATATATTTTCTTGCAGTTTGCATGTATTTGATTTATGGGCTTTGAAATTATATTGGGTATGGATTGGTTAAGCAAATATAATGATAGGATATTTTTCCAAGATAGGGGAATATGACTAAGACATCTTAATAGTAGCGATCGAATTATATACTCAGTATAGAACTTGGATTTTTCTATTTGTGCTTTATTGGGTGCAATGACGAAGGAAGACGAGTTGAATCGAGTTTTTGTTGTTAGAGAGTTTGTAGATGTCTTTGAGCCAGTGATAGGGTTATCGATGAAATGAGCTATTGAGTTTCAAATAGATCTTTTACTTGAAGTTGAACCCATAAGTAGATCGCCTAAAAGAATGACACCTACTGAGATGAAAGAGTTAAAGGTTTAGCTGATGGATTTAGAAGGAAAGAGTTTCATTAGACCAAGTAGTTTGCCATAGGGAGCGACCGTAGTGTTCGTAAAGAAATCGGATGGGTCCTTAAGGATGTGCATCGATTATCGTAAACTAAATGAGAAGACGATAAAGAATCGATGTCTTTTGCCAAAAATAGATGATTTATTTGATTAGTTAAGCAGAGCCAAAGTATTTTCCCAACTGGATCTGGTAACAGGGTTCCATCAACTAAGGGTCGCAAAGGATAGTATTCCTTTGATGGCGTACCGAACAAGATACGGTTCATACGATTGGTTAGTAATGCCATTCAGATTGACAAATGCACCTGCTTTCTTTGTGGACTTGATGAACCAAATCTTCTGAGAACATTTGGATAGGTTCACGTTAGTATTTATAGATGACATCCTGATATATTCTAGGAATGAGCAAGGCCATGAGATTCATCTTAGAATAATGCTTGAGTCGTTGAGGCAGCATCAACTAAAAGCGAAGTTTTCAAAGTGTCGTTTTTGGAAAAGAGAAATAAAATTCCCTGGTCATGTAGTTTCAAAAGAAGGGTTGTCTGTGGATTCAACTAAGATTAAGGCTATTAATAATTGGAAGAGACCTTAGATGGTGTCCGAGATAAATAGTTTTCTTGGATTAGCTGGCTATAACCCGAGATTTATCAAGGATTTTTCTCATATAGCTACATTGATGGCTAAACTAACAAGGAAGGACATGAAGTATGTTGGGATCAATAAATGTGTAGAGGCATTCCTAAAGCTAAAACATCTATTAACCAATGCACTTGTGTTAATTGTACCAGATGATAATCAAGATTTGGTGGTGTACACATATGCGTGTGAAACAGGATTAGGAGCTGTGTTGATGTAAAGAGGTAAAGTGATTGCCTATACTTCTCGACAGCTTAGACCACATGAAGTTAGATATCCGACTCACGATTTGGAGTTGGCAGCTGTAATCTTTGCTTTGAAAGTATGGAGACATTACATTTTGGGAGAAATATTCGAGCTGTTTACGGATCATTAGTCTTTGAAATATTTATTCTCTCGGAAGAAGTTAAATATGAGATAGTAGAGGTGGTTAGAGTTCATAGCAGCTTATGATTTTGGTATTGGGTATACACCAGGGAAAGGAATCAAGTTAGCTAATGCACTTAGCAGAAAACATCATAATGCAGTATTAGCAATGTTAGCAGAGGAAAGATTTAGAAGCATTAACTACTTGTAGTATGTAGTTAGGTCGATGGCTAGTTCTAGCTAGAATATTGCAATGTTATCTTGTTTAGAAGTTCGACCAATATTGATCGAGAGGATTACATCTAAGCAGAGAAGTTATTGTAGTTAGCTGAATGGATTAGAAGATTGGAAGGTGGAACTAAGATTGATGATTTGAAAGATTTTTACCTTGACCATAATGGATGTTGAGAAAGAGGGGATGATTGTGTGTTTCAGATGTGGGAGACTTAAGGAAGGAAATTCTTAGGGAGTGTCATCGATCAAAGTTTACCATTCATCATGGAGGAACTAAGATGTACTCGGACATGAAGAGAAGTTTCTTCTATGAAGGTATGAAAAAGGATGTTGGCTTATGGGTAAAGCAATGTTTAAACTGCCAACAAATGAAAGCTGGGTATCAGAAGCCAAGTGGTTTGCTTTAGCCTTTAGATATACCAGTGTAGAAATAGGATTTTATATCTATGGATTTCATTAATAGGTTGCCAAGGTTGAATAGGGGAAATGCAACTATTTGGGTTATAGTGGGTAGACTGATAAGAGTGCACATTTCATTCCTGTTAAGACGACAAGGATGACACCTATTTTAGCCAAGTTATTTATAAAGAATATTGACAAACCACATGCATGGGATTCCTAGTAGTATAGTCAGTGATAGAGATTCTTTATTCACTAGCAAATTCTGGATGAGTCTGCAAGAGGATTTGGGCACCAAGCTCAAAATGAGTACCGCTTACCATCCACAGAAAGATAGGCAAACGGAAAGAGTTAACAAAATCTTGGAACATTTGTTAAGAGCTTGTATGTTAGATTTTGGAGGATGTGGGAAGACCATCTACACTTAGTTGAATTTTCCTATAATAATAGTTATTAGATAGTATAGGATGGCACATTTTGAAGCTTTATATGTAAGGCCATGCAAATCACCTATATGTTGGTTAGAGACCGGAGATAGATTAGTTCTTGGTCCAGATTTGGTGAGAGAAGTCATGGAAAAGATTGAGTTGATCCAAGCGAGAATGAAGGAAGCTCAGTTTAGGTAGAAGAGTTACACAAACAAGAGGCGTAAGGATTTGGAGTTCTTGATTGGAGACCCTATTTTTGTTAAAATATCACTGATGAAGGGTGTGGTACGGTTTGGAAAGTTAGGGAAATTGACAGCGAGATATGTTGGACCATTTCATATTACAGAAAGGATTGAAAAACTCACTTATCGGATAGAGTTATGGAGCAATTTGGCGGGAATCCACAATGGTTTCCATGTTTCTCATCTTAGGAAGTGCATTTGTGATCCAGAAACTACTATCACTTCGACCACATTGGAAGACTTAGTGGTGGAAGCGGACATGACTATCGTTAGACAACCGGTTCGTATTGTGGCTAACGACGAGAAGAAGTTAAGGAACACGGCAGTCAAATCAGTGAAGGTCCAATGGAATGACAACGAGAAAGACTGTACTTGGGAATCAAAAGACAAGATTAGAGACACTTATCCTTTTTTGTTTTGATGGTATGTTTTATGTCTGATTATGTTATGTACCTTATCGTAATTTCGAGGACGATATTATTTAAGGAGGAGAGTCTGTGACACCCCTAATTTTAACATTATTCAGAATATTTAATTAGATAAATAAAATAAAATAATGTATTGAGATAAGGAGAATGAGATTTGATAAGTAAATAGGTCATGCCTTAATTAATGAACTAATAAGGATGTTTAAAACTTAAATAAGAAGGAGGAATAATATGAGGGGCAAAATAAGAATAAGCCTTATTTCCTAACATAAACCTTCTCTCCCATTATCCACATTTACATTTCATTCATATAAACTAAAGCAAAGACAAGGTCGACCATTGATAGGAGAAATCAAGAGAAGAAAGTTAAGGAAATCTAAGGAAAATACTAAGGATGAATTTAATCAACTCAAATCTCAACTCTCTATATCAAATCAAGGTGAACAATGATTACCCATCTCACTATTGCTTATTTATTTCGGTTTTATGCCAAAATCCAATTCATATGTTGTTAATATGCCATGTTATGATTGATTGGTTGATTATATGTTTGAATGATGAATTATTGGATTTATTATGGAATTATTTAATAGGTTTTAAGAGTTAAAATCTAGTTTACAATATCCAATTGACTTGAAATTTGGATATGATGCTCATAACATTATTTTAGAAGTGGATTTTTTAATTCAAAATTTCCCAAACAACTATGAATATTTTATGAATTTTCTAAGTGAGAAAAATGATTTATTTTGGGTTTTAATTATTTAAAATAATTAAATAATGCTTTTGGTGTCAAAATTTTTATATGTTAAAGAATATGTTAATTCTGATTTATTGTGATTTTTGAGGATTTTTCCAAGTGTTTATGATTTTATATGAATTTATTAGGCTAGAAAGGCTTAATAATTAAATATTAAAATAATTATATAAGTTTAATGGTTTGCAAATTATTTTGGGAAAGACAATTTTGATCTACAGCGGTTTTATGAAAAGGATTTGATAAAGAAGTTTATTATCCAACAGCAATTTGACAAAGGATTGAAGTTGGTGAAAAGAAATTGGTTTTTAAATAAATAAAATAGTTTTTATGTTAATTAGAGATTTCCATGTCGTAATTAATCAATGCTGATGTCCATCTATGTCGCAATTGTCAATGCCGCATATTTTATATCGTTTATAGCGATGCCGCTAGTTTTCAGTATCAACTACTTAAAACTTTGATGCCGCGGTTTTATATCGGCATTAATATTTATAGTGGCGATGATGCCGCATATCTTCATTCCTATATAAAGGGGCAGTAATGTCATATTTCAACATTGATATTAAAGGGCATGATGCTACATGTATATAATTTCAGCATTATTACTTTAGGCAACAATACCGCATATAAACCTTACTTTCGACATCGACAAAAATGGCAATGATTCCGCCTACTTTCTATATCAATATAAATGTTATTAATGACTATAATATTAATGCCAAAGGTTATCAATGTTGGCATTTCCATATTTCCATGTTTTAAGATTTATACTATGCAAATCAAAGACTATGCCACTTATATTCCGCAACCTATATATTTATGTTATGCGACATAAATTATTTTGGCCTTATGCTTTATTAAATCAAATGCTTTAAAATAATAGCGACATAGAGGGGTGCGGCAACCTACGGCGGCTATATCAATGCCGTACTTTATCAATCCAAATAATTTAATTATATATGGCTTCATAGCCTAAGATTTTGAGGTGCAACAACCTTTGAGTGGTTTCGAAGTCCATCAAGGCTATTTTATGAAAGCATATATTTTTGCATAATATTTTGGATAAAGTAAAGAACTATAATTTCCTTATTTTTAAGTATGATTTCAAGGGTTAAATCATTGATAAAAGAATTATGTTTTTAAGGAGATAAAGAGGGTATTTAGCCTAGAACTTTACTATTAAAATTATTGTTCTTATCACCATTAGATAAATTGTGATATGATAAATTGACTCAAGAATTAGAGAATAAAGAACCATATAATGGGACCGGTGTAGGGTAGTGCCCTATACTTCAACTGTTAGCCCCTAATTGATATTAGTCCACAATTCCAGTACGTAGGGCTTTGTTAAGGGTAAAACTAAAAGTAGGTTTATGCACATATAGGAATATAACTTAGGTAGGTTATTGGTTGGCCTGTAAAACCATTAGGTTTACAGTGAGCTGTTAACCAAAAAAATGGATCAACACCTTGGTTTGAGTGAGAATGCACCAGTAGAGTTTCAGCAACCAGTCCGGAGAAGATCCCCTTTATGTTGTAGATAGGAGAGTCTTTATAGAGATTGGAGAGCTTCTGGGCCAGGCCTGTTCGCCAACTACTCACAGATAATCACATGAAGGTCCACTGGAGCTCGCCTCATGGCCCGAGCCAAAACCATGGATCATTAGCGATACATGGCCTTTGGATCGCTAGCAATCCATGGTGTTTGCCCGGGTGCGAGCCGACTCCTTAGTTTTGCCCTTTGCTTTGTTTTGTATGAATCGCATCGACCCTATGTTGTCCTTGGATCGCTGGCGATCCATAGTGTATGGGTTGCTAGCGATCCATACACTTAGCCTTTTTTGGACTTTGGTGTCTGGAGTGTCTTTGTTTTCTTGTGTCGATGTGGTTCATGTAGTCTTGTTGCACGCTGCCTTGTTTTGATTACGGTTTACTTGCTAGTTGTATTTAGTTGCTGATTGGACTAGGCAAATGCTTGTCTCTTGATTTAACCAACTTGAAATCTCGTCAAACCCAGTCATTGCTTCTCGAATATATGCTTGGATCGTGATGCAAGAGACTTGGTGAACTCATAGGTTAATTCCATGGATCGCTAGCGATCCATGTCCTTAGTGGATTTTCTCATTTTCCTTTTGCTTGTTACTATAGTTCTTGTGGTTCACTTCTAGGCCATTCTGAATCAACCAAGCTGTCCCGGCATCTCTTGGATCCTTCTGGGTTAAAAACCGGATAACAGTTAACAACTTTGTGCGTTGCGACGGACGTGAGTCCGATTCAAATCAAAAACTATGTTTTCTTATTTTAAAGTTTGGAAATTGTTTCGAAGTTTCTATCATTGTTTCTAAGTCTCAAAAACATTAAAAGTTATGTTTCTAAACATGAAATAGGAAATAATAAGCAAGTGTTTTCGCTTAAAGTATGTTTAAGTAAACTACGCTCATAGCGATAGTCGCTATGGACGTAGCTCGATAAAATTTCCGATTTTCGTTTTAAAACGTTTTCTTTTGAAATGGTTTTGCAAAAGTTTTTCAAACTTAATAAGTAATATAAAAAGAGATTAAGTTTAGTTAAATTAATATTTTATTATTTAATAAATTTATTAAAAGTAATTAGTACTTAATTGATAATTAAGAAAGTGATTAAGGGTTAAGTAACACTTAAAGAAGGTTAATAACTAATTAGTGATTAATAAAGTTTTAACTAGAGATTACTGAAGTTAAGAAGTAATTTAATGATTAATAAGCTAATTAGTTAGTTAATTAATTATTATTTAATTAAGTGATTATTTAATTAATTTTTAATTAATTAGGGTTTAGCTAATAATGAATTGATTTAACCTTAACTAAGATACATTAGGAAGTTAATTAGGACTTAACTAAGTTCATTAAGTTACTAAAGTTTAATGGTGAATTAATCTTGATTAATTAAGATATAATTAGGGTTTAAGCTAATTGAATATACTTTAATCTTTTCAAAACTATTTTTAAACTTAATTGGTTATGTTTTAAATCAATCTACTTTTCAAGTTAAGTAATTTTAAATCAAAGGATCTCATCGTCTGGACCATTAAGTAGCTAAATGAATTAAAATATTGATTATAAAACGTTGACATGTTTTATGGGAAGTAAGTTGACTTGTGTTTAGCACAAATGTTGAATATCGGTAACGTGATAAACACAAGGAAGTTAATTTCAATAAGCGGGTCATGGTAACTTAGGCATATAGAATATACTTCAATATGTACATTTTTCACCCGATTATGGATTTACCTATATTTGTAACTTGGACATCAACCTATGATTGATTATATGTTATGTGTGAATCCCTTACATATCTGATGTTAGGCAATACCCATGATATAACCTGGATAAGTAAACCCAAATTTAATGATCCACTGTAGTCATTAAGCCTCTGTTTGGTTTTGTAAAGTTAATATTTCATTTTCTTTTAAAATGGTCTTCAAGGTTATTCTATTTTAAACAAGATATTTGAAGAATGATTTCACAATTATTTTAAATTTTATATAAAGAAGTTTATGAATAATTTTGGGGTATTCATAAATGGAGTTTTAGAAATAGTTTTGAATGTTATAAAAAGATTCTATAAGTGGGTTTGGATGTCTATAAAGGGATGTTTTATACAAGGTTTGAAAGTTTATAAATAAGTTTGTATAACCGGGTTTGAATATGTATAAAGAGTCTCATAAATGAGTATGTAAATGGGTTTGGGTTGAAGCACAAAGGATTTCATAGGTAAGGGCAATTTATAAAAGGATTTATTTAAGATAAATAAAACAAGAATTTGAGGTTTGGGTTTCTCGAGGCTGACCTTTTTAAAAATGGTGGTATGGAACTTCCATTCCACAATTAACACCGAAGGAATACTGCTTGAAGTTATCCTTCTCTCCAATTTAAATAATGTAGTTAAATTCGTTTCAGAGATTTAGAAATGGGAAATCTCATAAATGTTTTGTGAATATACTTATGTAAAGGAGATAAATATATGAATGTTGATAAATGTTTAGGAAAGGAAATTTATAAATGAAAATGGTTTTGAGGCTTAGTGATTGCTTTGGGTAATTAAATATCTAGATTTTGTTGTTGTTATTTGATAGTTAAATAACCGACTATCAAATTTGGCCTAATTTGACTTAGAAAGTATGAATGTAAAATGCGAGTTTCCAATAAGGACTTGAATACTTACTTCCAAAAGAACAGGAAATGAGTCAACCGAAAATTATTGGTTATTGGTACGGAGAACCCGGGATCGGATTTATATATCCGAAAATCACTTCGAACCAACATGTACGTTCAAGTGGAAGACATCTTGATGATGATTGAAGATGGTGCTCTTTGAAGTGCAAGGGCTACTACTACTAATCCTGAGGGTGATTCCAAAATGGACGTAGTAGAGTTAGTGCCTTCCGTTTTGTTCAGACCTAGAATGAACTTGTATCGATGGATGCTGGCATTGTATTGATGCCTGGAGAGCTGCGTTAGCATTCCAAGATGGTTGCTATTCAGAAAGGTAAAGCGGAGCCTTAAGCCTTACAATCAGAAGGAATTGGAAAAACAGGGCATGCATCAGAGCTATATGGTTAGCTACTATTAGGAGCGGTCACCCCATTCTAGATGTCCCTTTCAGAGTTGGTTTGCATGCAAACGCCGTGGTAGTATAAGGCCTCGGTGTCAAGGGGGTGAGGTAATTCGGTTTGTCATGTTAAAGGGGCAGCCGGCTCTGTGTTAGCATCAGTGCATTTTCTAGAGTTTTATCATGGGAAGGTAGTCCCTTACCTTGCCATTTTTGGGATCCAATCTCCAATACGTGCCTTACGTTTTCGATTGTAGGGCCTAGTATGTTGGAATGTGAGATGCAAGCATTTCAACTATTTTATCTATTTACTTAAAACCTAAACACTATGGTAATATCACTGGATTTTGATATAAAATGTTTTGGTTATCGTAAGGTAAAAACCAACCCGTTTTTATATACGATGTGGTCTTACGAGATACCTTTTGTTTGAAAAGTTTTCAAATGTAGAAATCGGTTTGGTTGTTACTTGTTATCGAGTTTTACTCATGCTGGTTTACCAGACTGACCTAGGCATTATTCCATGTAATGCTCTGGTCAGATCAAGCATGTTTTCCCGGGATTAGCTGGATACTTTGGAGTTGGAGAGGAGCTGGATGGTCAAGACGTATTCACGTATGTTTTTCTTTCGCTGTATTATAGAGTTTATATGTTTGTCAATGTAAGGACAGGTTTCTATAATTCTCCAAATTTTGGATAAGTCTAGTGTACGCTGATGTTTTATATATAGATGACGATGTTTCCTTTTTGTAAAGATCATTGTTCTATTATATATTATTCGCTGCGTTGTGAGATTATGTGTTGTTTAGTTTTCTTCTACCTTCTTCTTTCACCCTAACAAATCAGTATTTCTGGCACTTGAATGTTTAGCATGCGATACAGTAAACGTATTAGTGTCGATTTTCGAGGGTCATAAATCCGGTTCGTTAGAAGATGGCTAGAGTTTCTCGCTTCTTATGATCTAGAGATTATTTATACCCCTGGAAAGCAAATGCTGTTGCAAATGCGTTGAGTAGGAATGTAGCGTTGGTTGCAAAATGAGAAGTTAAGCCATTATTGATGGAGAGGATTGAACCTAGCTAAGAAGAAGATTCTATTTTAGCCCGCCTTAAGAAGGATGTTCAAGAAGGTGTTGTTTTTAGTTTTGAGATTGATCCCTAGAGTGTATTGAAAATGAATGGGCATATATGTGTTTCGAATGTTAATGGACTTAGGCAAGAAGTGTTAGCCAAATGCCACCGTCGAAAAGTTATCTTTTCATCCAGGAGTGACCAAGATGTTCAAAGATATGAAGAGGGTATTCTAGTGGAAGGGGATGAAGCGAGATGTTTCGATCTTTGCGAGTTAGTGTGCAAACTACCAGCAGATTAGGAGTAACCAACAAAAGTCAGCTAGACTGCTTTAGCCACTTTAGATCCCGCATTGGAAGTGGGAGCAGATCTATATGGACTTTATTGATGGACTTCCTAAGACAAGAAGAGAGAATAAAAGCATTTGGGTTATAGTCGGTCGGCTGACCAAGAGTACCCATTTCATTCCTTTTAAGTCGACTAGGACTGCTACAAGTCTAGCGAGTTTGTATGTGAAGGAGAATGTAAGACTCCATGGTATTCCTTGTAGTATTATAAGTAACCGAGACCTGATATTCACTAGCAGCTTCTGGAAGGGACTGCAAACTGCTTTAGGGACTGAGTTAAGTATTGGTATAACATACCATCCCTGGATGGATAGGCAGAAGAGAGAGGGTGAACCGGATCTTGGAATACTTATGGAAAGCATGTATTCTAGTTTTTGGAGGTTCTTGGGAAGATCATTTATCCTTGCCCAAATTCACTTACAACAACAGTTATCAGGCAAGAATCGGAATGGCCTCTTTTGAAGCTTTATACAGTCGTCCATGTCGTCCTTCTTCATATTGGTCTCAGTCTGGTGATAGAATTGTTCTACGCTTGACATGAGCTTAGAAGCCAGTGAGAAGGTAGCTAATATTAGAAGGAAGATGAAGGAGGTGCAGGATCATCAGAAGTGTTATGTGGATCGAAGGCATAGGGATCTAGAGTTCTCAATTGGAGATTCGGTGTTTTTCTAAGTTTCTCCGTTGAGAAGTGTTGTAAGGATTGGAAAATCTGGGAAGCTAGCCCCTCATTATATTGGCCCTTTTCCCATAGAGGACCAAATTGGTAGACTTGCATATAGAGTGAAGTTACCAGATAGACTATCAAATGTGCACATCGTATTTCATGTATCTCATTTACGTAAATATGTACACGACCTTTTGACGATAGTGGAACCGACACAACAAGTTGATTTGGAAGTTCAGCCTAACTTAACCATTCTTAGGCGGCCTATTTGTATCATCGCTCGAGGTATAAAGCGATTGAGGATGAAGGATGTGAATCTTGTTAAGGTTCAATGGAGTGGGGATGATAGATATTGTACTTGGAAAACCGAGGACTATATTCGAGGTTCTTATCCCGAGTTATTGTTGTAGTTGTTTGTAATTTACTGTATCTTTTTAGTGTACTCACCAGGTTGTAGTGGAAGCACCTGGTTTGTATCTATTTGTTGAATGATATCATTTGGATTTCTTTTGATATCTTCTGTTGTGCATGATTAATTTTGGGGATGAAATTTCCTGTAAGAAGGGAGGATAGAATGACCCATAATTTAATCACTTTAAATAGGAATATTTGATATATTTTTTATAATTACTTAATGGATTTTATAACCCAAATAAACCCCTTTTAAGTAATAAATAATGATGGTGATATTGTTCCAAAATTTGTTTACAAAAATAATTATTCGGAGAAAATCGAAAATGTGACCGAAAATTATTTTTAGATTTTCAAATTTTGATTATTTAAAAGTTATCAGAAAATGTTATGTATACTAGAGTATATATGCACACACACTTATATAATAACATATGAAATGGTTAGAGTTAAAATTGGTTTAAATGCTTACTTAGGAAAATAAGGCAAGATTCGACTTTTCTTTTTCAAAAATTTAAAAAGGAAAAAATGTGTAAAAGGAAACATCACACCACAAAAAAGTGAAGATGTGATGGAATAGGGGAGAGGGGATGCTTGCGTGTGGAATGGGTAAGGGGGTGGTGATGTGGCAAAAGATTAAGGAGGGTATAGGGTTAAGGTAAATAGGTAATTTACATATTCTAGTTTATATAAAAACAATTTCTCTTTTTCCAATTCTCATCTTCACTTCATTTCATTCATTTCCAAACTTTTGTTTCTCTTTTCCAAAGCTTCTTTTCCATGTCCATGGCCTCCTTAAATTTTTAAGTTTAAAAATCTCTCCTATTTTCACTTTAATTTATTTCTTTCTTAATTACATCAGGAAGTGCCTTACACACTTTGCGATGTTTAATTATTTATACCCATTACTTGTGGTTGGATGTTGTTCTTGTAAGGGAAAACTCGTTCCACATTTAGCGGCGTGGCCTTATATATTATTGTTTATTTCCACCGTTTGTTCAGAGTTTACTCATACAAGACTAATTGTCTGACCCTGAGTGTATGTTTTCACTAAAACCTCGGGTACTTAATTGTTATTAAGTAGTCCGAGAGTAGCAGGTTCTTTGGGCTCTTTTGAAGATGATGGATGAGTAAGAGGCTTCTTATCTATCTAGCTATCTACTTCCACTGGTATGTTTATTTATGTATGTGTATTTTGTATCAACAAGTGTAAAGGAAGGTGGTTATAACTGCCTAGGCTGATAGTAGTAGTACTCTTGTGTAACTCTAATAACTCCATGTTAAGGAGTAACCTTTTGTACTATTGTATTGTTATATTATAATTAACCATTCCGTTATGAGATTTTCTGTTCTGTTCTTTTATTTTACCCCACGACAAGTTGTCTTTTGGATGCTAGGGCAACGACACACAAATACCATGGATGTAGTAAGTGTCATTCCCAAGGGTCTGAAAGGTGGATCGCCATAGTCCCTAAGCCTGAAATGTCTTGAACTGACCCGAGTATTGTATAAATAACAAAATGGGTCAGACTATATCTAAATCAAGGGTTGTGTGTGTGTATATATATGATACGCATAGTATATTGGTGATGACATACAAATAATAGTATAACTAAATAGCAATACCCACAAAACCCAATATAAAGATGTCATCACTCATTTAAATCACATCAAATATTATCTCATCGAAACAATAACAAATGGTGAATCATCCATATGAAATCATCATCAAGTTCAAAAATAGTCAATAAGGAGATATCCTCAAGTAAAGTCATGCGAGGATGATGCAATGCCCAAATATATCTTTCAATCTCACATTATAAAATATCATCATCAAATCACCGAAATCAACAAGAAAGATTTGAAGCTCATAACAATATCCAAATACAATAAATAGTAAGTAGGTCATCTGCCTAAAAGAATAGGTCATCTGCCTGAGAAGGATATGAGGTTGACCATACTCTGGACAAAGTCTCAGGTATAATCTCATTTTATATATGCCTATTTACCACGCACAAACCAAAACCAGATGGGAGACTGATGGTCGTGTACCCGCTCTAGGAACTCAGGGTATAATGTACCATATGTTATGTAGCCAGATATGTTCCTATAGCCTCAGTTACCTCAACGGAAATCATGACACATATCCACACGTGGCTCGTCAATGTGAAGCCTTGGTCACGACCATACCTTGCCTATATGTAACAGACTGTTGGCCTAAGCGACACAAAGGGATGTAGGGCGCCTACCCTACGGGTCACCTATCCCAAACACCGTGATGCACATCTAATACAATATATAACAACGGCGTCGCAGATCTAGCATGACCCTACGATCAGACCGCCAGGGTGGATACTGGCCAATTTGGTTTACTCCCAAACCACAAAGGGAGCTGAACAAAAGGTAGACAGCCATATAGAATATATACAATGGTCACCATGCGACTCTACATATAAGTCACCCTATGACTATCAAATACTCAATGCAGCGAGTATCACATATAATACACCCTATATTGAGTGCCATCCATAAGCAAAAGAATAATCGAATATATAACATAGTAGCATCACATACCACCGTGTGTTTCTAGCCATTTATTCAGTGCTCACACATCACACTCACCCTTCTTTATTCTATATAACGAGTCCAAAAAATAACCAAAAAAGTGTTACTGAAACTCCCATATCATATGGTATCACTAATCCGATTATTCTAGTTTCTTGTCACATAATATAAAACAATATAAAATATCATAGAAGTGTATCAACATCGTATCATTTTAAAGTCATCAATTAAATCCATCTGAATGGTGAATCATTCATTCAATTCAATTCAATGTACAAGGAAATAGTGCACAGAAAAGTAATTTAAAAATAGATTATTCAAATAAATATATATACAATAATAAATCATTCGCAACATCTATTATTTATAACAAAATACTATTTAGAAATGGATAATAGACATATATTCTCTTTCAATTACTTATTTCATACCCTTTTATAAGTTTAAATATTGCTTTAATATTCAAAAATAACTTTTGAAAGTACATTTCTTTCTTTTAAAACCTCAAAATTATTCATAAAACTAAACTTCACACATAATAATTATTTCATAATTTTCAAAAATGTATTTATAATCATCAAAATAATTCATTTTAGTTTAAACCGTAATTTATAATTCAAAACCTTCACTATATATTCAAATCTCTAATAGCTCGTATTGAAAATCATCAATTATTACTTTAAATTACATTTCATAATCTTCTATGATGAAAAACTATTTCAAAATAAATTTAGAAGTTAAATAAATTATATTTATTTCAAACCATAGAATATAATTCAAAATTTTCACTTTATACTTTAATAGTTAGAAATACAATATTTTCCATTTTCAAAACAACTTTTATATTCAAAATAATTTCCAAGAAATCATTTTATTTACCAACTAATTTTATTTATTTATAAATATACTTCAATTTAATTTAATTTATTGAAGCTTTCAAAAATATTTTAAAACTAGAAAATCAATCGAACGTCAAAAATACAAATTATAGAACAAAATCCTCCAAAATCATCAATAATCATCAATATAAATTAATCGTGCAGCTGAATTGAATTCCATCGAATTTCGGCTATTCATACAATATACACACGATATAAATAAATTTCAAACATTAAAGTGAAAATAAATAGCATCTCGTTTGCATTTCGGACATCTAACAAAAACAATACTCTACTATCAAATACCAAATAATATCTAATATCGCAACAACCAAATGATTATCTCGATTAAATTATTTATCCAAGCAATCAATTCAATATTCACAAGCAATCTAATCTCAAACAGTTAATTCAACCAAGCAATTCTATAATAATCGGGATAATGATATATATATATATGAAGATGCAAATGGATTTAAATATAGTTGTGACTGAGAAATACTCGACGAATCAAGCAATGTATTTACTCTCTTTGCTAAGGATGCAGCCTTCTTCTCCTTCGGAGTGTCTTCGCCTGTATACTGATTCGCGCGAACAGAGCACAATCATTGCTAGCAACTCAACAATAGTCTTCAAGCTGCCATTCACCGCTTTGCACACCACATCCTCATCTGCATCACCCATCAACCCACAGCTGACATCGGAATTGACATTGCACCCTCCTCCTGTCATCGCTGCATGACCAAGATCGAAGTCAAACTACACATACATACATGTACTCCAAATTACATCGCCAACATCTCATCTCGATCTCTACCCTCGCCTGCTACACGGCGTCTCCCTCCTCTCGCGTTGAATTGGCGTTATCAGGCCCAAGATGCATCGTGCGATTTCCCCTTGTTTGATTATTTTTTATAATTTAACTCGCGATTTTTAGGGTTCAGGAGAATTCTGGAGGGGAGGAATCGGGTTAGAGAAAATATGGTTTGGGTTTGCAAATAAAGATGTGGACTTGGGCTATATGATTTTGAGCTTTGGTTTTACTTAATTAATTTTTCATTTGTTTTATTTTAAGTGATTCTTTTGTTTATTCGTAAATAATTCCAATCTAATTTAGTTAGATTAAAACTTCATTTTACAAAATATATTTCGATAATTACCCAAATCTTTTTAATACAATACTGATTTATTCTTATTTTATTATTCGATAAAACATTTTATTCCAATTTAATATATTATTTGAAAAGAATTTATTAATTTAATTCAGTCTATCAAGATGAAATCTTTTATAATTAGATTTCAAATAAGTAAGAATATATTTTCAAAATAATAATAACTAAAAAAATCGAATTCGAATATTTCAATTGCAATTAAATTTATTAATTATTACGGCGTAGAAAGCAGTGTTGTTCCAGACTTCCCCCCTAAGAAAATTACGTCCTCGCAATTTCCTATAAAGAAATCGACATACACAACCCATACCATAACTTTCTTCATTATCCACGCTCTTCTATCAAGCTCAACTACTCGCTTCTCTATGTGGCTGCTACGTTCTAACTCATTTCATCTTGTGTGCTAAGGATTTAAATGGATTTATTTTAATATCTTTTATTGTTGACAAACCATATAATCCTATGAAAAATTTCTAACATCCGAAATTTTTGGAAATATCGACGGTCTCATTTGTACTGAGAGACTTTGAACAATCAAAATATGATAAATAAGATATACATCGACCAAAACATGGTCGAAAATAACATATATAATCAAATTTGCTACAGGGCATATAAGTCACAATATTTATAACTTTTTAAACATATCTTGTTTATAGCATGCATAACCGAGCTATCATCCCCCATAAGTCCACATAACCTCTACAACTCCTATTCTTAACTCGATAGAACCATTATTGGCACATAGAAAGAGATAGAATAAGTATACATCCGCTTAACATGCATAAGCAAAATGACGTTTAATTCAAGCCGCTTTAGATGAGTTTTTTCAAGGTCATAACAATCAAACCAAGTTATGTTTTTCAAAATTGAATTATTAAATAGTGTGTTTGCGTTCCAAAACAACTTATGGATCACAAAAACGTATATTACAACTCAAATTACAGAGAAATTTCCAAAGATAGTTAGCCTAGATTTTTATAAAAACGTGCAGGTCCATCAGTGAAATATGCATTTTTAGGCTAGAAAATGATAATTTTTTGCAAAACACTTAAAACAAAAGTTGTAGCTTAGACTCTTAGCTTTCCGACAAGTATAAGATCATTAAATACAGCTAAGCGGTTCAAGAGTTATGATCAAAACAAGACAGCCTTCTAATATTTGATAACAATGTGTGCAGGCATGATTTATAAATGTGCGTTTTTAGCCTAGTAAGTGTCAAACTTCACTAAACGCTCTAAATAAAAGCTGTTGCATGTGTTCCAAGCTTTTCGAAATGGTAAGATCGTCGAAATCGGATAAACTATTAGAAAGCTATGACCAAATGAATACAGATCAAATACACAGGTATTTTTTTATAAGTAGGTATTATATAAATATATAATCTTCTCTGATGTATTTGCTTAACATTATGTGACTGAGAATACAATTCATTCAAAATGCCAGTAAGCCATATATGCAGAAAATTCATAGTAGACTCTCATATGACAAGGTTATTAGTTCATTAACATTTAACTTCTAATGCTAAAAATTATAATACGACACCAAGTATTCCATACTGAGGTCAAGATTAAAGCCAAAGCCAAAGCCAAAGGTCATTTTAAATTTGAGCAGGTTGAATTTTAATGCAAAAATTGAATGAAATAGCTTTCAGGTAAGCTCAATTAAAGTAAGAGAACAAGTACATGATCTCTCTAGCCTCTAGGCACAATGAGATCCTTGCTACTGTGATACCATTTCAGTACATGTTTAAAGAACATTTTTGTTTTACTTTGGGAACTACTTATGCTAAGATGTGCGTAGAATATTGTAATAATCAAAAAGAGAAAAGAAAACTAGGAGCTGTATATAGCCCTGACTTCACAGAACTACATCCAAAAGTTACAATATGATATTCAACGAATGCAAAACTTATTACTAAAAATGCATCGAATGCCTATTATAAGATTAATACTTTTTATTAAATTTTTGTTATACTATACAAATTATCATTTCAATGTGAAATCCACTTACATGATTTTAAACCCAACATACACACATATAACTTAAGAGAAAATTTGGTTATTTACTTACACACACAACAATATTTGTCTATTTCATATATATATATAGCCAAATATATAAGTGCAAATTTAGTTGTTTATGTACATACATAAAAATTGTTTATGTACATACATATAAACATCATAAAACTCTAACTCTAGTTTTGGTTAACATGCCAATATAATCCATAGAAACCCATTCTAGATAAATTGAAACAAAGTACTTGATAATTAGAAACTTAGAGAAAGTTCTGAAGCAATTCTTCAATGATATGCTTAAAAAGACACATATTAAGTAGTTGTAATCTATAAATGAAATATAAACTACAGGATGAAACGACTTTTTCTTATAACCTGTAAAATGTTTGTACAACTGAACTTAATGGCTGAGTCCACTTTCGAATTTTAATAAAGACTGATCTTTTGCATCATAATGCCTTAGTTTTGTTCACATATTGATTTTTTTAATTAAAATTTTTGTCTTGACTAATAAATTCAAGTTTTGGACCACTATAGCTGATTAGTGGAAAACAGAGCCATAACAAGATTTTGATGTCGACTCTATTATTTCAATACTATAATAAGGAGATATAAAAATGCTATTCTTATTTTTTATTTTTTATTAAAATTATTTTATATATACATATATATATGTATATGTATATGTGTACATATACATATATATATATATATATATATATATATATATATAATACTTCCAGAATCTCTACACTTTACTTTTCCTAAATAGAAGTTCATTTCCTTTTCTTTCTTTTTTTCAAGCATTGGATTATTCTCATATTATTATTATTTTTCTTTCAAAATATATTATTCTTTCCAAACCATTGTATCAAAATATCTCTACTACACCAGAAATGTCATTTAGCAACGGTTCTGAGCCGTTGCAAAAGGATTTTGCAACGGCTTTGAGTCATTACAAAATGAGCAGTGGTAAAAATATAACAACGGCTTTAAGCCATTGTAAATTTCTGTTTTAGAACGGCTAATAACCATTGCTAAATTTAATTTAGTAATGGTTGAAAGCCGTTGTAAAGTTTTGTTGGGCAACTTGTTAATTCTGTTTTGCAACGGCTCAAAACCGTTGCTAGTTGCAATATTATTATTTTTTAAAAATGCATTGCTTTTCCTGACCCCCCTACGGTAACATTCATTTCATTATCATACTCAATGTAAACATTTGCAAATTTAACATAATTTCACAAAAGAAAGATCATTAAATCAAAAAAATTTCACAGATTCAATACAAAAACCAAACATAAAAATCTTTTAGTTACAATGTTCAACAACAATACATAACACTACATAGTTTAACAGCAGCAACAGCAAGACATAACACTACAAAGTTCAACGGCAGCAACAACTAGTATTACGTACTAATATTACAGAAATACAATAATACCGTATATCAGAAAGTGTTTTTTCAAGCCAACTTATATTACAGAAGAACTCACAAAACCATAACTACCTCTCATTCCTCACTTCAGGCTAATCTTTTTCTCTACGTCGTCTACATTATGAACAAACACGCAATTAGTCAAAGATATTCATCAACCAATAAAGTAAAAGTTCAAAATTTAGCAAAATAAATCATAAACATAATTAATACATTCTAGAACATAGTTGATGCGAGCAACGGTAAATGAAATCTGGAACAAATGAAAAGTGCTAAAACCAAATAATTTATACCATATAAAGAAGACATCACAGCGAAATTTCACATGCATCTATCTTATACGGAGTGCGGTATGTGTCCCTAAATGTCCACTTGCATATATCTTTTTTTTTAAAAGAAAAGACAATGGATAGAGTTTGCAAATAGGCAGTAGTACAAAATATGACTTATAACTTACGTAACAAAGAAGATGCATCCAAGGTTCATCTTCTGTTTCTGTGTGAATATCCAAAAACAATATGGACCCAGTTCAAATGAAGAATTAATCTTCAAGATATTCATACTAATAATATCATTGGGATCCTAGAAGCAACCGTAAGCAAAAATCTAAAAATTAGTTTTCTTAATGACGTCATCGAAGTGGTAATAACAACAGTTACATGGTACTTGGCAAAAGAGGAATGCAAGAAACTTTCAAGGCAAACAAATAGCAGTTGATATCAGATATATAATTATCTTGTAGGATTGTAAGCTTATTATTGTCAAGAATTCCAAGTTCTATCATGAAGCTTGTAATGAAAGAGAAAATATTTGTTGTAACTTTGAACTTATTTAGGCTAAAGCCTATTGTCAGAGAAGTCTTCAACCGTAGCAAGCTACATCGAATTCTATCAGCTATGAAGACTCATGTCTGGCTATCCATCTTTAGATCTTTCTTCCTATTGTTGGCTTGCTTGAATCAGTCTTCAATAAACTCAAATACACAAATTTTTCTCAAATAGTTCATCGTTTTTTGTCTCAACAGAAACTGGGCAAGTGTGGTTAACGAAGTTTTGAAGTAAAATTTGAGCTAGATGCATTGTAGATGTTTTTTCTGGAATTTATTTCAATTTGGCCCCCTTTTGAAAACATATTACAATTTTAGATCACTTTACAAACAAAGTAAGAAACTGAGCAAGTCATTTTTTGATGATAAGAATCATTATTTTATTTTCTACCTAATGTCCTCCATTTACTGATCAAATACTAACAAAGATCAATTGTCTTAAATTTTAATGCTATTTTAGCATATTATTTTCATCTGGTAAATACATATTTACTTGGCTTAGCTCCAAGGGGAGCTTGAGCCTGTAACAAATATTTGAGGTCTATAAAACATTTAAAAATTCATAAATGGGGATAAGCATGCATATATGTATACACATCACATGTTCAGAGGACTTCAAACCACTTGGATTTCCTTGAACGCTAAGGGGAAAAATAACGGAAAGATATAGTGGAAAAAAGCATAGCTGGTTGCATGACTTGATGCATCAACAAATAGTAAAATTCATTCATAAATTTTGTCTTATATTAATACATCTAGAAAAAAGGTTAAATTATACTTACCGGAAATACTTCAAGGTGAGTGCATACAATTACAGTCTTAATATGAAATATACAAATTAATCCTTAGGCAAAGGCTAACTAACAATGTTTTTCATATATGATATATCAAAAACAAAAACAAGCAAACACAATGAAATGCAATATTGTTAGCACCTTCTTTTATTACAAATACTATTTCATTAAAAATAATTCTAATTGTTGGATTAACGAAATTTAAAAGCAAATCTCATTTACCCATTGGAATCTCATGTTTTGAAGTTATTTTAAAATCCTTGAGAAGTTCTCAACATTTAACTTGACCTCGTGATATCCTTCTGGGTTAACACGTTATTTACTCAATAATATCTAAACATTTTCAATAACAAGAGAAACAAATATACCAGCATATATATAATAGGATAGTCGAACCTATGTAAACATATAATTTTTTCATACTACACAATACCCAAACAATGTTTCAGTCTATCAAAGCCTAGGTAAACAGAGAGTAGCAAGAAATAGTTTACGATGGACAAAGATAAGTTTAAATAGATTAAAATTAGACTATTACCTTATCTCGCGTCTAAAGATATCGAATTGAAATCTTTGGATGGCACACAAAACCACCGATTCCAACTTCACCAAAGGTCGTAGCAAGAGGATGCTTTTGTTTGACTATGTTCTCATCTGGTAGTAGTATGTTGTCCACAACCAACTTCTCGTGTGTTGGAGGTACAGGCTTCCCATGTATAATGGATGCTGTCGAATCTCTACATATAGAACCTGTTGCAATAACCTCTAGATCAAAGTTCAGGATTTCACATTTTTTATTTTCCGAACAGACGAACTCAATGGATTATTAACTTCATTGTTCGGCAATTTTCCAACAATTTCCTGTCGTGCCTCACTTCCTCCTTCATTGGAAGGGATGTCTGGTATGTGTTTTCCGTTATCCATGTATCATTTGAACAAGTCGACCAACGACTTCAGTGTACCCTCCATATTGTCCATCCTAGATTTCAAGTCTTCTGAGTCTACTTTGGTCCCTTTTGATTTGTTTACGTGCAATAGTCGAAGCCTTTACTTGTGTTCTTGATATCTTGGTTCCAATACTGCGAGTCCGGCCCCTTGTATCCTTGCCAAACACTTATGACAAGATGTCTTTATCTAATGGCAAATCTTCTTCATCATTGTCATTGATTGCTTCCTTCGCTTTTGCAATTTTACTCTAAAATATGATAATACTTGAGATATTACTATTAATTGATAGGTTACTAATCTAAAATAGTAGACTGATAAAACATGTAAACATATATGTCATAAGCAATCATTATTAATTTATCATCTAAAACAATAGACTATTTAACTTACGAAATAGGAAGAAGTCGAATTTGATATGCTACCATCCTTTTTCGTGTGAGTTTTCTCCCATACTTGACGACGTGTGATTTCTTTTTCTGGATTTTCACTGGCCTGCAACCAAAAAGGAAATAATTGATTATGTTAGTTCAACACTTTAATTTCCAACTGAGGCACTGTAGTATTACTGTTAGTTCAACACTACAAAAATTACATGTGTTTCTTTAGTTATCTTTTAAAGTCTTTATTTGATTCAGACCATCAAATACTATAAAGGCATAATGGAACTTCTCGGTTGATAAGAAGGTGAGGTAACAGTTGCTGAAGCAAAGGTTAAATGCAATCACCTTGGTACCTCAACTCTTTGTTCTTACCAAGCACAGCAGGAAAGCCAACTACCTACCTAACTTTCATTGTCACAAAATTATACAAACTTCTATAATTTCTATAAATACACAGCTTCATTCTATGTATTCGTCAGACAATAGATTTCAGAATAATGGCTACTACCTTGTCAAAGATTAATCATCTCTTTGTAGTGCTGCTATTAGTATTAAACAACTTAATAGTGAATTACGCTGCACGTATGCTTCTAGAAGCACCAACAATCCCAAAACCAGAGCTGCACTGCCTTCACTACCCGAGATCCCTTCTTTACCAAAGTTAAAGTTGCCACCTCTCCTTGAGATCCCGACCCTTCCCAAGTTTGAACTACCTCCTTTGCCTCAACTACCAATTGTTCCTCAAGTTCCAACTCACCCTTCTGCTACCCCTTGAGTCTCTAGATGATATGGCACTATTGATTGTAGTTTCATGAGTTTATGTTTGGTCTTGATTTATATATGTACTACATTACTTATTGCCGTATGTATACTGTATGATATATGATTCTATCTTCATACTTTTATGCATTATTGTACCTTGTAAATTATTATTCTCTACTTATCAAAAGAGCAGTGATACTTAAACTAGAATTAATCCCAATATTTTCTCTCAAGGCATTACTTCTTCTGACATATAGGCTTCACAAATATATTTTGTTGCTGGGACACAGAAGTTGCTAGTTATATGCAAACCGTAGTCCATAAGTTTGACAGAGGATATATTTTCCATAGCGCATGTAATGCATACCCTCACAGATTAAGAAGCTTAATCATTTATAAAGCAAACTACCAGTAACATATTAATCAAGTGTCATTGAAATTTAGAGCAAACGCTACAAACCAAGAACATTTAATAAAAAAAGATGAAACAAACGTACCATTTTATGTTCTACTACAGCGTGACTTGTACGACCAGTGTGATGGCCATAGTTGTATAATGATCTGTTTTTTTGCCTACATCTCTTCTTTCGCGTGCACCGGGTTTTGCTTCGTTTTTCAAGAAACCATCCCAATCTTCTTGGCTGATTTTTGGAGGACAATTTTTCCTCCTCTCTTTATCATTATCAAATTTGTTACAGTAGCTTTTCCGCAATTCGCTCTTGTATCTCCTAAATGACTCGCACATTTTTTAAAAATAAAACTCTTTTGTATCTTACTCTAGTTCAAAAAAAGTCTGTGAAAATTAAGAATTGCTTGCTTAAAAAAAGCAATGTGGCAAAATATAATAATAGAGAAAACTGAAATTGATATATTTTAATTTACTTGTAATTCAGCCCAAACGCCATCCTTAAATTTTTTGGGTACTTTATCCCAACTTTCATAAGAGATTGGTACATGCATTCGTACCAATTTACTAACTTGGTAACCATTTAATGGCCATGGAGGACAACGATATTCTTGTTTGTTATTAAAGTTTGTTTTTTCGTCTCGAAACTTGTGTTTGGAAGGAAGAAATCTTCGATGTCCCATGTAACACATCTTCTTACTTTCGGGAAGGTAATAAGCACAAGTGTCTTCCCCACATATAGGACATGCAAAATATCCATGAGTTTGTGCACCCCGATAAAGTCTCAAGTGCAGGATGATCATGAATTGCCCACAATACCCTAGCTCTCATTGTGAACTCAGATTTATTAAATGAGTCAAATGCAATGACTCCTTCCCATAACGGCTTAAACTCGTCTATCAATGGTTGCAAATAAACATCAATATCCTTCCCTGGTTGTTTTGGTCCATAAATCAACAATGTCAACATTAAAAACTCCTTTTTCATGCACATTGATGGAGGAAGATTATATGGTACTATAATTACTGGTCAGCAACTGTAACGGTTAGCTAGAGATGCATGTGGATTGAAACCATCCGTTGTGATTCCAAGTGTGACATTTCGTGGTTCAGCAGCAAACGTTTTGTTAAAAGAATCTGATGCTCGTCATTGAGAAGTGTCACATGGATGACGCATTACAGCTGAATCGGACTTGGCACGGCCATGCCAAGTCATAGCATCTGCTATCCATGGTATAGTATACAATCTCCTCAATCTAGAAATTTAAGAGAAATGTCTCAACGTCTTTTGAGCTACTTTGGTGGCTTTTTTCTCTTCGTTGAATGTTGTCTTATATCTTGGCTCATTGCAAATTGGACAAGAAACTCTGTTTGCATCATCTTTCAGTATAAAATGCAATCATTAATGCATGCATCATAAGTTTTGTACTTTATCCCAACTTGTTTAATCATCTTCTTCATGTCGGAGTACTTTGTTGGTCGTGAGTTACCTTCATGGAGTAATTCATTTATAAATTCGAGGAGTGTAGTCAAACCATTGTTAGAAAAGCCGTTCTGAGTTTTCAAGCTATTCAGCTTCACAATGGCATACAATTTTGTTATCCCCTTTGGACATGAAGGATACAATGGCTCTTTTGCACTATCAAAAAGTGATTTATACTTAGTACTTTGATTGGCCTGCCAATCGACATCAACTGTAGGCGATTCTCCAATATTATCGAGCAAAGAACTTGTAGGTTGAAAATGATGAAATCTATCAGCATCATTGACCAGATCTTCCATCCTAGGAAGTTCAGACTCATTGGTACTTATGGCTTGACTAACAGGTTGTTTTTGCTTCCCCGCCGACTCTTCCTCATGAAAATGCCAAACTGTGTATGATTGGACAATTCCCCATCTAAGTAGATGATAATGAATGTCCTCTAATTTAATCTTCATTTTCATATTTTTACAATGTGTGCAAGGACAAGAATAGAATTCCTTATTACCACCGTTTTCCACAACGAAATCAATAAACTTCTGCACTCCTTCCACATATCGTGCAGTTCTTTGATCGGATTCTTTCATCCATTGTTTGTCTATACTAGAAGACATAATGACCTGTTATATCACATACGATATGTTGTCAATTATTTTTCTATCAGCTCATTATATTATCCTATGACATACACAAACACATAACACAACTCAAACTATTTTGATGTATAAATTCTTATGTTCACTTACATGGAGATCTAGCCCAATGAAAAATAAATATAGATCGTTTTATGTTCACTTTCCTGGTAACGTCGTAGTTCATCTATTAATATTTTGATGACTAATAGCACTGCCATGGTAGCATCGTAGTGCATATATTTTCTTTAATTTAAAGGATAATTCATTGTCCAAAATCGTGAATATATTTCCTTAATCCAAATTCATTATTTCTACACCTTTAATTAAAGGATTATCCACTATCCAAAATCGTTTTTTCTTTTAAATTACAATACAAGAAATGAGCGTCCTTAAAAATGGTTAAATTCAAACCATTTTTTCTTTTAAACAATTGCTTACATATGAGATCGGTGTCCTTTTTTTAGTCCTGGTGAGGAGTTCACATTTTAGTTTAAAATCACATTTTCATTGAGATGTACCTTTCATCAACTTTATTGTACAATTTTTTCTGAAATTCCAAGTTTCTGGCTCATAATTGAAATAATGGCACCATAGAAAACTCTCAACACCAACCCACTATTACATGACCTGCAAATAGTTCGATATTAGCATGGGGGACAACTAGATATTAATATCTGGCACAAACTTTAATAATTGGCCTGTAATATATGCATGTGTCTAGGTGTATTAAAGGTTTAAGTTATTATAGTAGAAGATGCAAGCATTATACAGTTTCAGATTTACCCCAATATGTTTATAGAAGTAAAATACTTATGAAGATAGCTCAGGTACAGACTCTCTCTACCCGGCCTTAAAGATTCAGGTAAATGCATCTAATTCTATTGATACATTCTAACCATAAATTCGAATTTGAGATAAAAAAAACAAAACACAAAGGAAAATAAAAAACAATAGTAACTAAAGATTTGGATGACCTGCTTTTGTTACAAATCAGGATATATATGAATTTTTGAACTCTTTTAACAAAGAGCAAAATGACAATATACAGTGATCAAAGGTTGTAAGCACAAAATGATGCAGCCACTTGCTTGTTACCATTAAAATTCCAAACTAAAAATAATCAATGAAACTGATATTTAATTTTACAAAATACCTATGCTGACAACTGATATCAAATTGTTTATTTAAATTGAATGTTGATACTATGTACAGAGAAATAATTGTGGGCGAAAGAGAAAAACTAGTGAATGCTTTTCAAGTTCATATATTATCCTTGTCGTATGTTTTCGGTGTTTGCTTACTTTATATCTAGTTAATTTAGGGCCATGTACATAGAGAGGGATGTGGGAATCACTTGAATATGCACCGTAATTATCTACCATTCCTAATTTCTAACACAACTCAAAGCCCACTTTACTTCATTAAGTTACCTAATCGGTTAACTATAGAAAATAGCATAATCATTGGTTTGCTAAGCAAATCATCATGTTACATTACATTAACGGCAAGTATCCCACATTTGCCACATAAACACACACAAAAAAGGGGAAAAAGGTGTTAGAAAAATCTTTAATCGAGCAGTCTGAGATTATTGACATGAGTAACTGAGTACGATTTCGCACATTATATATTATATAAAATTCTGTTTCAAATACATTCAGTTTATGAAGGATACTGCAAACAAATGATCATTAGTAATGAGTATAAATCATGTATCATTAGCTCTCTGCTGTGCGAAAAATATACTATAAATATATTTATAAAAGCTCTAGCAACATGTTATCAGTAGGCAGATTACTAAAAACCAATTTTTTTATTTCCAACAAAAAAGTGAAACGTTTAAATCAATCCAGTATCAAGTCAAATTGAAGTGTTAGGCTTGCATTGTAAAATTGAAATTTAAATTAATCTGCAGAATAGAACTATTAAACAACAAAACGCCAAGGATATTTACTTGCAAATTCCTCTTCTAACATACTGTTCTGGTTAAATGATTGTTACGGATAACCTAATTATATTTTGGACATAGACTAGTTTTGAAATTCATTGTCAAAGTGAACATTATTCAAATCTATTGTCAGACAAGTATTTGAAAATATTATAGTCAAATATGTATCATGACACGACTAGTGTTTTTGGAGGGCCTGCTCCAGCTGATCAGACAACCACATGAGGTAACCCATCTCGATGAGCCAACAGCCGGAAAAAAAATTAATGCTCAATAAAAGTTGATATAAATTATTGTAAACATACTTATTCAGTTCGCTTCTTATCTATAAGTTGCCTAGTGCAACCCAATGTATCAAACTGGGCATATATCTTATTTTTTGGTTTAGTAATGCATAAATTAATTGTTCGATGGTATTCTTTTTTACTTTGAAATGTAAGTTGGTGTGCCAGTGATGACTTAATAAAGTTTTTAGCTATTGATTTTTAGAGATTTTGAGTTATTTCTAAGCATAAGTAACAACGTGATATTATAATCTTTGTGTCGTTACTGACCCAGTTTCTATTTATAATTAATCTACAATATGTGACATGGATATGCCCACTGAATGTTTATGCTTCTTTAATTTAGCAAATTGCATTTCAAATATTGGTATTATAAACTGAGCTGATGCCAAATATTAGTTCGGACATTCATAACAAAAGTAGTGGTTTATTGTATGAAAGTAAGGCTGAACTAACAGATTTAGAGTTTCCAATCAAGAAAATAATAGATCTCACACTAACAAAATTTTGACTTCTTTATGTAATTATCTTATTAAGCAATAACTAAAAGATATTAATTAAGGACATTGACTAAAAGCTAAAACAATGTGAAAGTGTTGCATGCTAGATTGCATTTTACTTTATGTTACAGTAACTGAAGAAGAATATCCGTAGTGTTTATATAGCTAAACTTCTTCTCCTTAATTTAATTATTTATACCATGTAAAAATAAAGAATAGTTCCTGAATAAATTCAAAATTTAAAGCGGTGTTAAATCATTTTAGTGACGACATAAACTACCTCTCGACCAACTAAGAAACAACTAATGCTGAAAAGTAACTCAAAGCTTGTTTCTTCCATTCTTTATTTATTTGTCAGTAGATGCATACAGCTAGCTCATCAATAATGTATTCGTTTATTATAATTCTAATCCCAATGTATTCGTTTATTATAATCAACTATGTATTCGTTTGTTGCATTTAATTAAGAAAAATGATGAAGAATGAGTGCAGGTGTGCAGAAGTCAGGCATCTACGAGTCACGCTCTTAAATGAGATCATTTCTATCTTTGTTATGTTCATAATACATAACTTATATTCTAAGTTAGATAGTATCATTTTTTGTTAGCCTAGCAGGATTGTCTGCATATATATGGATGTTATCTATCACACATACTAGAGAGTATATTTGGCCCCTCTATTTATGCCCAGAAAGTAAAACAGTTTAAAGTGGAGTATGACAAAAGATCCATGGATCTACACATCAGAATTAACTTTATACTTAATGGACCCGACTAAAAGATTCTTGTATATGTATGTCAAGCATGTGAAATGAGTAATTAAATAGACACAACTATAAATATTTGATTCAATTATAAATAGCATAGCATGATAGAGTTACGGATCCAACTGAAGAAAGTACACAAATGACCGGGAATAAAGTATATGTATGTCAAGCATGTGAAATAAGTAATCAAATCAATGATTTGAAGACCGAACCGTGAATCGAACCGTAACGTCTCAAGGTTTAAGGTTTCGACGGTCGGACCGATTGAACCGTCTAAACCGTGCATTTTTTATTTATTTATTATTATTAAAAAAATTGATTGTATATGTTAAATAAAAATTATAGTGGTACAAATGCACAACATATCATAAGCCCGCCATGTTTTATAATAATGCATGCTACAGGTAGCAAACCACATCACAAAACCCGGATGCTACAAATGAACATATAACTTGTTCACTCAGCTCAAAATTCAATATATGAAGTATTATAATGGCAACGATATTGATATAAGACTATTAATTATCACACTGTTGCATACCACCTTTACCAAGATGCATAGGTTTTTCCATCAATATTTGAAACAAACTGAATCTATATACATTACTGATGTTTTGTAACTATTTATGCAATAGTTACATAAAAAGAGCAGGTCAACTAGGTTGCTTTAGAAGAAACCCAAGCACAGTGAAACAACAAGAACTCACATGGGCTGAAAAAGGACATAGAAGAACTAGTGTGCTACATTAATACTTGTTACAGATGGAAAAAAGAAACCAAGTTTGTAATCCCTTGATATTTGTTGTGTATAAAAGTTACCTGTTTGCTTTTATTTTATCAAAATATTATTAAGTGAAAAATAAATAAATAAAAAACCACAACTGTGAAGATCAAATAATATTGAAGAAAGCAAGTCTTCGACAGTTCTTTGAATCTAACATCATTGTAGTTTGTCATCTGTATGAGTTTAAGGATATAATATAGAACATTTATAAAATTCTAACGCTAATATGCTAGTTGAAAAATGTATATGCAACACTTAATATTAGTTCTGGTTTTGTAGTCGCGCTGTAAGTAATCTTGTCAATTCGAACAGAACACATTATACCACAAAGACCCAATTAAAATTATATTCAAATTTCCTTAAGATTTAAGTTCCAACTATTATTCACTTATTTGGACCAACAAATAAAAAGCTTAAACTTAAAAATAGGTTAAAAAGTGCAAAAACTGTTATTGCAGCAAAAGTGGCAACTGCCTACCTCATCCTATGTACTGATATTTGCAGCATTCACTGACCGGACTCTTGCCTTACTGTAACTCGCTGATTTTAACCTCGTAATTAACTCCCACTTGAACAATAAAAATATTCTATTATATCATTATTTCACTAACTAAAATCAATTTGTTCGCACTTAATAATATGAATGAAAACAAAACTGCACTTGTTTCTTTTGCAACTCTATGAGTAGCTATGTACATCATTAGGTATGTGCCTTATTTTGCATTAATGCAGGTACGAATTTATTGTTTTTATTCATTAGTGCAAAGTAATAAATTGTGATATTTCTCTGTAAAAAAAGCAGACAATATCAGAAGTCTCTCAACAAATCATAGACGGACTTAAATAGTGAAAATGCAAATTTCAGCATGGACAAGGTTTCAAAATTCGAGCAAGGAGAAAATGATGCAGAATCAGAAGTCAGCAAATAAATACAAACATTTGGAAATGCAGGTTATAGCGATACAAACTAAGTGAAAATTGATTTTCAAGTGAAAAAAAACATCAAGGGGTTTTATGAAGATTATAACATAAGATACTACCTTTTCCTTTGCACTTGCTACATCATCTTTGATGTAAAAACAAGATTATGAACAAGATTGCAACAACTGCAAGTATACAACAAAAACAATCATAAAAGTTTGCTCCCATAGATCAATGACAAGTATTTCATATTCAAGATACTAACGAACCATTCTATGAGTATACGATCATGAAAGTTTGCATAATGAACCATTATTTCAATATACAACAAAAGCAATCATGAAATCATTCATAACGAACCATTCATAACAAATAAAAATAAAAATCGAATCCTATTATATACCTTGACCGGATCGATTGCAAATTTCGAGATTATGAGATGAGCCGATTATTTTGGAACTAATTCGATAATATACCGATCCCTTTGGATTGTGAAACCAGATGCCAGAATTCGCACATGGATCTGGAATATGAAATCGAATATTATGAGATGAAACTGGATCTGGAATATGAAATCAGCCGAGAGGGAGGGGGACGTTATTAGGGCACGCGATATTTTTTCGGAAAGTTAATTGTGATAGGAGCGTATTATTTTAGGAATGAGGGGTGTATGCAAGTGGTCAGGAAATTTTAAAAAAATAGGGAAACTTCGCAACGGCTTTAAGCCATTGGAAGATGATAATGACCTGAAGCCGTTGCTAATCATTTTGCAACAGCTCAAAACCATTGCGATTTCGCAACGGCTAAGAGCCGTTGTGACTCTTCCGCATTGGGGCGTTGCGAAACTGTATGGTGTAGTGCTCGTTCTAGTGTTTAGAAATCCCTATCAATAACATTGGCTAGACGTATCGACCAGAATTTTTAAAGCACATGACGGACAAAATAACACCAAAAATTTACTACTAAAAATATTTACAATCATTTATAAAGTCCATCTTATATTTTATTAAATCATATGCTTGTTTAAACAAAAATATTTATTTTCAAAATTTGTATCATCATCAATCATCATCAATAATAAAAAAATTCACAGATCATCCATATAAGCAAACAAACAATGATACAACAATACACAATTTCAAACAAATAACCAAACGCCTTCGGTAGAAAATTATCTATCAATTTCCGCTGTGCAACTCTAATCTATATTGAATCACTTCATTCATATTCAAGTAATACAGTGGTTTATTGACCACCGTCAACACCAACACTATTGGTTTAGCTAACAACTCTTTATTCTTCTACCTTCTTCAACAAATTAACTTTCACTCAAAGACATACGCACAAAATTGATAGCGGATAGAATAATAACATTTATTTATATAATAGGAAAAATAACAAGTACGCCCCCAGATGATTATTATAGTAATCATAGCATATTCCTACTATCTCTAGATAACTACCCAACACAACCGAGGAATAGGGGCTGTTAAGTCTTTCTAAGATCTTGACTCGTGTCTTTGATATATGATGTACGGTTCTGAACCTGCTCTGATACCATTTTGTAACACCCCCACCTCTATACCCATACCATCCAAGAGTATTAATAAGTAATACTGTCAGATAATACGGAGAATGAGGCGATATGGGGTACACACGTGAATATTCCCTTGGACAACAATTGATAGTATTAAAACATCGAATGAATAACTCACTTATACGTACACAGTATCGACACAAAGCAATAAACACATGTGCCTCTAGGATAAAACAATACACAATATTAATATCAAAGATCACAAAGTCGATCGCAACAATAATATACAATATACATGTGTCAAATACACATCATAATGATATACACTTAAGAGACTACAATATAGAATGATCATTTATAGTAATGAATATCTAGTATCCTCTATACCCAGAAATACAAAGCTGGTCTCACTATCCCTAAACTTGAAATATCTCGTACTAACCCGAGTATTATATAAATAATAAATGGGTCAGACTGTATCTAAATCAAGGGTATTGTGCGTGTGTGTGTATAATATGCATAGTATAATGGTAATGATATACAAACAATGGTATAACAAAATAGCAACACCCACAAAACCCAATATAAAGATGCCATCGCCCATTTAAATCACATCAAATATTATCTCATCGAAACAATAACAAATGGGTTAATCATCCATGTCTAAAATCATCATCAAGTCCAGAAATAGTCATTAAGGGTATCCTCAAGTAAAGTCAGGCAAGGACGATGCAATGCCCAAATATATCTCTCAATCTCACATTATAAAATATCATCATCAAATCACTGAAATCAAAAGAAAGATTTGAGGCGGCTCATAACAATACCCAAATATAATCAATAATAAGCAGTCCATCTGCCTGAAAGAATAGGCCGTCTGCCTGAGAAGGATACAGAGTCGATCATACTTTGGCCATAGTCTCAGGTAAAATCTCATTTCATATATGCCTATCTACCACACACAAATCGAAACTGAACGGGAGACTGATGGCCGTATGCCTACTCCAGGAACCCAGGGTCTACTATGACATATGCTATGTAGTTGGATCTGTTCCTACAGCCATAGTTACCTTGACGAACATTGTGACACATATCCATCTGTGGCTCTTCAACGCGTAGCCTCGGTCATGGTCCAGATTTGCCCTATAGGTAACAGACTTCTAGCTTAAGCGACATAAGGGTTTGTAGGGAACCTATCCTATGGGTCACCTGACCCAAACCTCATGATGCGCGTCCGATATAATATATAACAACGACGTCTCAGATTTGGGATGCGACCCCACGATCAAGCCATTAGGGTGGATACTGGCTAATTTGGTTTACTTCCAAACCATAGAGGGAGCTGGACAAAAGGCAGACAGACACATAGAATATATACAATGGCTGCCACGTGGCTCTACATATAAGTCACCCTGTGACTATCAAATACTCAACGCAGTGAGTATATAACATACCCTGTATTGCATGTCATCCACGAGCAAAAGAATAACCAAATAAATAATATAGCGGCGTCCCATACCACTATGTGTTATTAGTCTATTTATTCAGTGCTTATACATCACACTCACCCTTCTTTATTCTATATAACGAGTCCAATGAATAACTAGAAAAATGTTACCGAAAGTCCTATACCAAATGGTATAACTAATCTAATTATTCCAGTTTCTCGTCACATAGAATAAAATTACATAAAATCTCATAGAGGGATGCCATCACCGTATCATTTTAAATTCATCAATCAAATATATCTCAACAGTGAATCATTCATTCAATTCAATGTACAAGGAAATAGTGCACAAAAAAGTAATTTAAAAATAAATGATTCAAACAAATATATGTACAATAACAAATAAATCGATCTTAATAATAAATCATTCCCAACGTCTATTCTTTTATGACAAAATACTACTTAGAAATGTATAACAAACATATATTCTCTTTCAATAAAATTACTAATTTCATAACCTTTTATAAGTTTAAATATTAATTTAATATTCAAAAATAACTTTTAAAAGTACATTTCCTTCTATTAAAACCTCAAAATTATTTATAAAACTAAAATTCACACATAATAATTATTTTATAATTTTCTAAAATATATTATAAATCATCAAAATAATTCTTTTCAATTTAAACTGTAATTTATAATTCAAAACCTTCACTATACATTCAAATCTCTAATAGCTCTTATTGAAAATCACAAATTATTACTTTAAATTACATTTCATAATCTTTTATAATGAAACACAATTTCAAAATAAATTTAGATGTTACGAAATAAATTATATTTATTTTAAACCATAGAATATAATTCAAATTTTTTGCTTTATACTCTAATAGTTAGAAATACAACATTTTCCATTTTCAAAACAACTTTTATATTCAAAATAATTTCCAAAAAAACATTTTATTTACCAACCAATTTTATTTATTTATAAATATACTTCATATTTAATTTTAAAATATCAAAAATAGTTCATCAAAGCTTTCAAAAATATTTTAAAACTAGAAAATCAATCGAACGTCAAAAATACGAATTATAGAACAAAATCCTCCAAAATTATCAATAACCATCAATATAAATTTATCATGTGGCCAAGTCGAATTTCATCGAATTTTGGTCATTCATACAATATACACACAATATAAATAAATTTCAAACATTAAAATGCAAACGGACAACATCTTGTTTGCATTTAAAACATCCAACAAACATAAAACTCCACTACCAAATAACAAATAATAGCTAATATCACAACTACCAAACGATTATCTTAATTAAATAATTTATCCAATCAATCAATTCGGTATTCACAAGCAATCTAATCTCAAACAATTAATTCAACCAAGCAATTCTATAATAATCGGGGATAATGATATATATGAAGATGCGAATGGATTTAAAAATAGTAAAGAGTGAGGAATACTCATGGAATCAAGCAAAGTATTCATTGTCTTTGCTAAGGACGCAGCCTTTTTCTCCTTCGGAGTGTCTTCGCCTGTATACAGACTCAAGCGTACTGACCACAATCATTGCTAGCAAATCAACAATCGTCTTCAAGCTGCCATCCACCGCTTTGCACACCACATCCTCGCCTGCACCACCTATAAGCCTATAGCCAACATTGGAATTGACATCTCATCCCCTCATGTCATCACCGCAAAGACTAGGATCGAAGTCATCCTACACATACGTATGTGCACTCCAAATTACATCGCCAACATCTCATCTCGACCTCCACCCTCGCCTAATACAACACGTCATCCCCCTCCTCTCGGGCATTGAATTAGCATTGTCGGGCCCAAGATGCCTCATGTGATTCCCTTATTTGGATTTTTTTATAATTCAAGTCATGATTTTTAGGGTTCATTCTGAAGGGGAGGAATCGTTAGAGAATAAATGGTTTGGGTTTGCAAATATAGATGTGGGTTGGGCTATATGATTTTGAGCTTTAGTTTTACTTAATTAATTTTTCTTTTAAGTGATTCTTTTATTTATTCATAAATAAATTCCAATCTAATTTAAATGGATTAACATTTCATTTTACAAAATATATATTGATAACTACCCTAATCTTTTTAATACAATACTGGTTTACTTTATTTAATTATTCGATAAAACATTTTATTCGAATTTAATATATTATTTCAAAAGAATTTATTAATTTAATTTAATTTTTCAAGATGAAATATTTTATTAATTAGTTTCCAAATAAGTAAGAATATATTTTCAAAATAATAATAATTAAAAAATTAAATTCAAATATTTCAACTTCAATTAAATTTCTAAATTATTACGGTGTAGAAAGCATGGTTGTTACAGCGCCCCACATCTCGACCAGAATTCAAAATTCAAACTGAACAGACCAAGTAACACGATACATTTTTATAGCAATAACAAATATGCTCTTGTATATATAATACTCTTAGCTTATTCTAGGGTGTCACTTACCCCATCTCAAATGAGTTTACCCCACCAAAGCCAAGGTTCTCGCTTAACCTTTAGCTGTGATAAAAAATATAACGATCCTCCTTTTTATTCCTTGAAAGTCGGCACCTAATACATCCATGGTATTACAACACCGAACATCTAAGTGCCAAAAAGGCAGATTGTTAGGGTAAAAAGAAAAAGAACAGGGAAAAATAGAATCTCATAGTGGAACAATCACATATAATATAACAAAGATAGTAAAAGCTGTCACTCTAAGATACAAGGTATATCGGAGTTAAAAACAAACTTCATCAGCTTGGACAGTTATAACTTCCCGACCTAACAATTGTTGATGGGTTTATATAATATTACAGTGAAAAATAAAAATACCATGATAGGTAAATATCCAGCTCTACTCAATGAGCCCCATGCCCCATGAATGAAAACATGGAATAACTCGATCTGACCCAAGCATTATAATAAAATGACAACTGGATCGGTTTGGAAATCCAGTGTGAGAAAACTCAAGTAATATGATGAACATATAATAATCTGTGAGACCGCGCCACTAAACATGGAACGGGTTTTTCTTTACAAGAACAACATTCATAGATGAAAGAATGAAAACAATTCGGAGCAAAGTCAGACTTGAAAGAACGAATACAAATAATTAAACATCAAGAAGAGCTACAGGCACATCTCGATGCAATTAAGAAAACGATTCAAATATTTTAATCAAATAAGGAAAATGACTTTTTCCAACAATGATTAGGAGGGTGGGCCCCCTTTATCGAAAGTATACCTTTAGAAAATATACTTGAGAGGGTCATATACTCTGTGACCCTCTCAGAAACCTCCAAGTCGGACCTTGCCAACCTTACCGAGAATTCGAGGATTTCACATTTCCGTGCACATATCATCGAAACCAATCTAGAGTAGTTGTGATAGTACCCTAATGGGAGCAACCCACATAGTTTGGCCCCTATTTGCTCTTTTGTTTTAGTCATTTTCGATAAAGGATACAAATGCTCAAATGAGCAACAAATCGTCTTAAATTGATGAACATAGAGATGATAGCAGGATCGATAGTTAATAAATTAACTACCAGGAATAACAAAATGGTAGTATATGAAAATTAAATCTCTTAAAACATTTGATGCACACTTGCGCTTGATCTTCACGTTACAAATATTTGTAAAAACACCTTAATAACACTCCTTTAAAAATATTCTTTTTAAAGACTAATTATATTTCTAAGTGTATTAAAAAAAGAGTAAAAAACAAATGTCATTAAAACATTGTTTACTATAAACCCAAAACAAGTACACTTATTTTTATTTTTTAAACATTCCCTTTTAAATATTTTCTTATTTCTAAACAATCATTTAGAACTTGAAAACAACATTTATTATCCAGGAAGATATCTTTATAAACTTTAAAACCATGTTAATCTTCCTGAAGGATAATTGATATAACTCTTTTATAAATATAAACCACATTAATTATCCCGCAACAAGATTAATCAAAATTAAAATCTTTTCGTATGTTTAAAACAACATTATTAATCAAATTTATTATATTTTTATAAATTTAAAACAGTATTGATTATCCCGAAAGATAATTAATCAAATTTATAATCTTTTTATAAATTTAAGGCAACATTATTTATCCCAAAAGGACAATTAAACAAATTTATAATCTTTCTATAAATTTAAGGCAACATTAATTACCCCGAAAGACAATTAATCATTTATAATCTTTCTATAAATTTAAAACAGCATTAATTACCCTGAAGATAATTATAAACTTTATAATCTTTCTATAAATTTAAAACAATATTAATTACCTCGAAAGATAATTAATCAAATTTATAACTCCATTATAAATTTTAAATAACACTTATCCTTTATTTTAAATTCTCAAAAATACTTGAAAATATAGTTTAAACAGCTTTTAAAGTGCAAAAACGCGACCAAACATTTATTTTTTAAAAATACAAGCACAAGTTCAACACATATAAAGGTTTAAGGAGATGTACTTCGTAAGTGATGGTATAGCGATAATCGCTATAACGACACTTACACAAATCAAACAGCATGTCATGAATATTTCAGCTAAACATCAATATAAGCAACATAAGAATATAAGTAAACCAATATTGGCAAGAAACTCCTTAGGGTCTCCCTACAAAAGTCCCATGTAAATCACATATATGTTGTGTACTTCGAAGTGTTTCGTAGTGGCCTATTCGCTACGTATACACTTCGACTTCCTTTTGCTTTTGTTCCCTGCAACACAATGGTTATTTATGTCATCTGCCTCCAAGCGAGAATCAATCCAAATAAAAAATCAAACAACAATATATAAACTGCACCCAAGCATTCGACAATAATCTATAGCAACACAGACATCATATAGTTTATTTAGAGATGAGTAAACGCACTAAAATTCTGGTTGACGCTTTCAAGTTTCGGGTTGATCTATAATCGAATGGTTAGCTTGAAATTCTACTAGCTCCAAATTCAACAAATAAGTCCAATGCATAGATAATAATGATACGAGTCCAACGCAAAAGACCGCATCCAAATCCGATCTCGTATGAGTGAGATATTGAATTTATAAAATTTGGAATTAAAATATTCATTCATTAGCTTAATGATTAACTAATTACCATCATCAAGTTCAAATCTTTCTTCCCTCTCCAAAACAATTCCTGTACACACACGAATCAAACCACCAAGGTCGGGCATACAAATACAGTGATACGGAGCATCGCTCGATGAAATCAACCGTCGTTCGCTCCAACGAACTCCATTTCTCGAGCCCACTCTTGACATACTCAATCACCTGGTGGAGAATGCGACCTGCTACTGTTTGCATGCAAACCCTAAATGATGCATTCCATAGTCAATGGCCAGAGGTAATGAAACTTGGTGGGGAGGTGCACTATGGCGTGAGAAAAATGGTGGCACACTCCGATTCCTCCATCGACGACCCTATCTCCATTGAGACGAAACCCTAGTTCATGCCTGGAAATGTCGAGCAACCTTAAACACGATCGCACCCATCAGCATGTACACGGATTTAAAGATCTTGCCTCCACGAGTACAACAGATCCGACGTTATATTTTTTCGTTGAGTAAATCATTATATTTTGATTTTCGAAGATGATGGGTAGATTTTCTTTTACTAGAAGAGGGGAAATAAATGTGAGGGAGGGAAAAATGAAAATGTGTAGAAAAGTCAAGAATGAAGAATTGTCTTGTGTGGGGTACTGTTTATTCTACAATTTTCAGTACGACGCTACATAGAATTTTATTCACGTACGAACCACAAACGATAGAAATAAAAATACAATCATGCACAATAATGTGACACAATCCCAAAACAATAATAATATACACTGTTTATCTCATTTTGTGAAATTTTAAAAATACCAACGTTTGCCATAAAATACGTCAAACAAAAATTTAAATATTTTCCAAATTAAAATTTATGAAAAAATCCTATAAATTCATTTTAAAATTCGTCATAAAAATAAAGTTGTATTATTAACAATTGATTTTCTTATTATTTATTCGACCTATTTATTATTGTAAATAAATTTACAAAATTGGTTTATCGTTATTATTTATTAATTAATAGGAGTTAAATAAGGCTATTAAATCCATTTAATTAATATTGAATTCAGAATTCAAATATTTAAATAATCCCTGTATTTGAATATAAGTTACTAAACAATAAAACCTAATTATTTTAAATATTTAAAATCAATTAAATATTCAATATTAAAACTATTAAATTCCGGGATGTTATGATATAATATATATATGTATGTACATATGATTTATAAAATATTTTTGGATTTTATAAAAAAATTGACCAAATTGAATATATATATTAATATTATAATTTTTAATAACTTCTAATATATTTTAAACGTTAATTTTATTTAATTTTAAAATAATAATTTTCGGCTATAATATTTATTTTTTATTTTATAATTTTATTAATGTTAATATAGTTGAAAACCAATATTGAGATATTTAAACTATAAATATGGACCTTAGATCTGGTATTTAAATTTAAACCTTTACCACTTCAACTAAATATTTATTTGAAATTAAATTTTTTTCTAAATTTATAAGATATTTTTTAAATGATATATATATATAATAATATTTTCTAATTTTTACATTCATACATATATATATTATGTAAAATAATATATTGTCAAAAGACATATATATACATATATATACATCATGCCAAGTATATACATAATAAATGTAAATCCCAACAACTATTTAAGTATATATTTAACCATGTACACCCTTTGCATGTTGTACGTGCACGCTATACTCACTTAAGTAATTATATCCTTTTAATTGAATTAATCAATCGATTAAATCAGAAAATTAAATAAAAGATGATTGAATTTAAATTAATTAGATTGGATCTAATAAACCCTTTAGACATTGTAGGCCCAATTGATACAAAAATAGAAAGAAAAAAAATTAAAATCTAACATATTTACCCGCTTCTAACCCGACCCAGATCCAACACCTAAATGATTTATGGGGCCGTTTAGCTTTGTGAAAGGCTCGAAGCTTGAAGTTGGAAGAAAATAAATACAAGATGTGACATAATCAGTGTCAATCCATACGGATCGCTATCGAATGATGGTGATTTGAGGACTTTGTTATTGGAGCTTGAAGACATGAACTACATCAAAGAATATAGAGAGGAAAAGTCAAAGGCATTATTTGGTACCGACCTATATAGTCATACCGAATAATGGTAATGAATGAAAAATGTGTATTTTGACTAGTTCTTTTGATTGGAACTTTGGATCTGGAGATTTTAGCTCGTTCAAACCAGATTTAGTGATTTTCATGCTCGAATTCACCTATAAACAAAGAACTAACAACAACTAGAAAAGGACTTTGAATTATTTTGTATGAAAATGCTGTCAAATTAAAAACTCATCGGTTTGAAGTTAATAATCATCGTAATTTGATTGTGTAAGTAATAGCAAATCAGTAATAATTATTAGTAGTGGATGTAGGCACAAGATTTGGATTAACTACTCTAAAAATTATGCCTTTTCTTTCTTATCTTTTTAATTCTTACTTATTTAATTTCGTTTTTATTCGAGTAGGAGTATTTTTCTATTTTAGGTGCAAACAATTACATATACTACTCTCAATGGATGAATTGATATCCTTTTCTCGGTACATCTTGACTAGGAACATTTAAGGAATATTTATCTGAATATCGTTCAAAACTCATGGTTATGAACACATTCGTAACTGCGGTAGATAAAGCACTTTTCCTAAGGGCTTCTACTTATGTGTTTAAGGTTTTATTATCATTAATTATATCACAATATAACAACACATATAAAAGAAAATAAAACCAAAAGCATACATTAGTTCGAGCAAAACTCTTTACAAGAGTTAAGTTTACATAACTATTTACATAATTACCCATTGGGCACACCCTTAACTTTATCAATCTCCCACTTGCACTCAGAGCCAATTATGTAGCCTCATTCTCATACCTTTAATAAGTCTACCCAAATTAGATTGAGAAAGTGCCTAATTGAATGGATCTGTGATGTTATCTTTAGTGTTTACTCCTTTGATTACTATCTCTCTATCGCTTATTAATTGTCTTATCATATGGAACTTGTAGAGGATGTGTCTCGCCTTCCTATGAGCTCGCGGTTGGTTGGAAATCTACAATGCCGCATTATTGTCCTAATACATTAGAAGAAACAGATCTTTATTGCTTGGGATCATTCCTATCTCTTTAATGAATTTGTGCATCCACACTACTTCATTTGATGCATTGTTTAAGCTGATGTACTTTGCCTCCATGATTGAATCGGCCACAACTTCTTATTTGGAACTTTTCCAACTAACAGCCCCTCCAATGAGGGTAAATATGAACCCTAAGACTAATTTTCTATTGTTGACATCACTTTGAAAACTAGAGTATGAGTACCATTTGGAGTTCGTGGTTTTCATATATAAGAAACAAAATCTTTGGTGTTTCTTAAATACTCAAGGATGACCTTAACTGTTCTCTAGTGCTTTTCACCCAGATTTAATTGATATCGGCTAATTTCACCAAGAGAAAAAGCAACATCTGGCCTATTACATAACATAACATACATGATGGATCCTACCACCAAAGCATAAGGAATCATGCTCATGCACTATCTTTCTTCATCCATGGATGGGGAATCTTTCTTAGAAATAAAAACTACATGTTGAATTGGAATATTTATGCGCTTGGAATTCTACATACTAAATCTTCTTAGTACAGTATATTTGTATGTCGATTGAGACAATCCTAATAATCTTTTACATCTATCTCAATAGAACTTTATACCTAGTATTAAAGATGCCTCTCGTAAATCCTTTATTGAAAAATTGTAGGAAAACCAAGTTTTTACTGATTGTAACATTGGTACATTATTTCCACTCATTAGTAAACCTTCAACGTATAAAACTAAGAACATTATAGCACTGTTTTGTTCCTTCCTATATATAATTGTGTTTTGATTAAAACTAAACAGTTTGATTACCTTGTCAAAAAGTTTATTCCAACTTCTAGATGTTTAATTAAGATTTGATCTAAGAGTCTACATGCCTTTTCCCCCGCTCCCACTTATCTCTAAATCCTCCAATGATGACATATAAAAATTCTCTTCTAAATCACCATTTAAAAACGTTGTTTCAACACCAATCTACCATATTTTATAGTCATAATAAGCAACGACTATAAGTAGAATCCGAATTAATTAAAGCATGGCAGCGGATGTAATGACCTGAAAATTTAATGTTATCGATATTAAATTAATTAAAAATGGATTTTTAATTAACAGTTGAATTAGATATCGTATTTATAACCTTTGTGACTGTCTTTTTGAGCTGATTAGTTTGACATATAATTTTAATTGGTATGAAGTAACAGTTTATGAAATAGAGGCGATATAGTGTTTAAAAAGAGTATGTAGCTGTTCGAGCCAAATTGGATACGTAACCCATAAACCAATCTAATGACTATATAATTGAGACTACGAAACCCTAGCAGTCACCTCTATCTCCAATTTTCTACCCTAATCCCAAAATCACTAAAAATGCTCTTTAGTGGTGACTAGCAAATTAATTAAAAAGTGATTAAAATTAAAAGTGTCCGAACCCTATTGAATAACATATGGAATCGAAGCTCTCAATGAGGCAAAGAGGCATCTATAATTTTTTTTCCACCTAACGCTCTAGTTGATAAGAAATTAGAAATTTATCCACGGTCGTCGAATATAGGGTTTCGGAACCAATAGTAGATTGGCGATAATTGAACGATCGGAGGGTACCAAAATGCAGAGGAGGACAAGTGGAGTCTATCCACATGGTCTGATTGGTCAATTTCTCAACTTTGTCGATAGAATTTGATAAGTGGCGGCCAAATTTCCGTACTCGACGACAAGGTTTTGGCGGTGGTGGGGGTCACTTGGTAGGGTCGATCAAGTCGGTGGTGGAGCAAGGGGCATTAGTTGTTTTGGATCTGACAGTAGGGAAGTAGGGTAGGCGGTGGTAGCTCTCTTAAGTGGTGGCTATGATGGGTTAGGACACCATAAGGGAGAAGATAAAATTTTGAAAAGGCCCTTATAATTTTATTTATTTAAAAATTAAATTCTAAATATTCTAACTTTCATATCATTCACATACGAACTCTGATTCATGTGCGGTTACTTCCGTTGGACTCATATCAGAAGTTTGGACGATTTGGCACTGGATTTGCTGTATTTGAATGCTGTTAGCAAAAGCATGTTGGTATAGTTTATTTAATTTAAATAAATCGGATTTCAAAATATTAAATGCATATCTTTTAATGAAAAAATATAATTATTGATATGAATTGTGATATTTGTGATTGTTTAGAAATTTTGAGTATTTGCATATGTTGTGCCTTGTTGATTGTTTATTGTCGACTATTGTATTACTGAATGTTTATTTGTAGTCGGTTATGGACTTAAGATTTAAATGTAATTAATTTAAATAAAATGGATGAAATTGTGGAATAAGAGGAAATTAGATAAATAAATGATAAATAAGGTTATTTATTGTTTTTGTATGATGTTTGTAAACAACATTGGTTTAATGAATTAAATGAAGTAAATTGAGGAAATTAATAAGGTTGACATTTAGCAATTTCTAGGGAAATTCATAAATAATAGCAAGAAATATATTTTAAACTAAATTTGGGGGTTTATTTTTATTATTAAATATATAAAGTGAGTTTTTATAGTTAATAATATGGTTTTTGTGAAAACTGCGTTGTTTTTAGTAAATAGAAAAGTAATGGATTTTTCAGTGTTTATTGGAAAAATAATAATAATTATTATTATTTGAGTAATAAAATAAAATATATTTTTGAAATGATAATAATAGGAAAGGAATGTTTTTTCAAAGAGTGTTTTTGGATAAGATGGTTATTATTTTGAGATAAATAGAAATAAAAAGGAGTTCTGGTGATTTAAAATAAAATGTTGTACTTTTGGAATAAAAAGTGATAATGCAAATGACACTTGGCGCACTTATTGTGCTTAAATCATTTTTATGATTCCACAGCTTGGAAACCATATAAATAATGGAAAACCCCACGAAAGGAAGATCAATGACATTGGTCGAAAACAATTAAAGAGGTTTTAATATATATTATTATTTTGATGTAAAATACCAATATTATTATTTTAAAAAACTATTTAATGAAGAATACTATTTTTGATTTAAATTGCTATGTTTAATAGTGTTTGGAGAAATAGAAGTACAATAAAGGTGAATTTATAATAAACAATAATAAAACGATTTTATACTTGGGAGAATAATGGATGCAAATATATTATTTGGATGGTTGTTGAATCTACGGTTAATTGTCGATTGTAATTATCACATATATTTGACATTTGATCATGGTATCACATTTTGATGAGTGTGCGATATTTTACCATTATTTCTACCAGACAACGGGTAGTTAATTATGGTTATTTGACAATGGGTATTGTGTTACTAATATTAATTAAAATATTAAATGTAACGACCTGCAATTTTTAACTTTTCGAATGAGATTATTTAATTTATTCAAATATAATAAATAATAAGAAAAGAAATTGTTAATCAAATGACTTGATTTTTAATGACGTGTTTTTAAATGGATTTATAGAATTTTTCTATAATTTTTAATTTGAAAAATATTTAAATTATCGTTTGACATATTTTGGTAGACATTGGTAATTCTGAAATTTCACAGAATAAGATAAATAGTGTATTTTATTGTTGTTTTGAGACCGCGTCGCATTGTTGTGCGTGATCATATTTTTATGTCATTCGCGATTTGTACGCGAACGTGATACTATGTAGCGAAGTGTTGGAAATTGTAAATTTAATAACTTCCACCCATAGACTATTCTTTGCTTTGCTTTTTCCCTTTTACTTTTCATTCCTCCTCTTCTTGTAAACATGAAATCATACCTCCACCATTAAAAATCAAAATCTAGAGATTTAGGCAATGAAAAAATATAAAACTCGATCCATTGAGTTCGTATGAGCGAGAGCTTCAAATCTATCTAGGGTTGTTGGCGTGCGACGGTGGATGGTCATGTTCAACATGGAGGTTAAGAGCTAAGGTTTCGATTTAGAGGCGACGATAGGCTTCGGCGATAGTGGCAATAGGTTTTTCATGTGAAGGAGCTCGGATGGTGGCCGTTTGGGCATGTGCGGTCGAGTGTTATGAAATGTGACTTACGAAAGTTGAATTAGAGACCACCAGGTCACGATAAAGGGGATGATGTCGAGTGTGATGTGGAGGGGTGGGATACATAGAGCTTGTAAAGTGGGACGCGTGGACGAAAGCGGTGTGCGATTTTATCTAGTAGAGGTGGAGATATGGAGGAGAAAAGGTCGCGTTTATGGGTTGGATGTGCATATCTATGCACGACCTGGAAATCAATTGAGGGAGAAGACAGATTAAGGGGCAAAGGTAATTAATAATGATTAGTTAATTTAATTAATTAATCCAATTCCTTATAAAATTCATAACTTCTTCATACAAGGTCCAATCGAGAAGCGGTCTTTTGCATTACGCTCATATGAACATTGTCACAAGATGGAATTGATTTCTTCAAGTTTGAAGCAATTGGAATTTTATGCTAAAATCAAACACCATTCAATTTTAAATCAAACTGAAATGCTTAAGCGTCAGCTGGAATTTTGGTGAGTCATCTCACCTTTGGATGAAATTATGTGATATATAGTAGATATAAATAATTGTTTTTGTGCTTGCATGATTTATTAGTTTGGTTTGGTTGAATTTCTACTTTGAAAAGCAGGTGACATATAAAATGAAACACATAGAATTTTATAGAGGAATTCGGATTCTGCGCCTTTGTGATTTTAAATTTTAGTTATATTTTTTATTGTATAAATTGTTGAATGTCAAAGTTTGGTAGTTTGGCCATACTGGATAAGACATTGATATGCGTTAAAAGCTGGACTTTTTTAGTGATAAAGGTAGTAGCAGCATTTGTTAAGTGCTATGGTGGCTATGGGCCTCATTAATTTTTTGAAATACTACGGTTAGCTGTTTTAATTCGAAATTGGTATTGTTTGGAGAATATGATTTAAATGTGGTTTTTGGGAATTTCTATGGCATTTATTTAGAATTGGGTTTTAAACTTCTCTATTTTACTCTAACATTTTTATTAGTCTTTTCTAATATATATATATAATTTAAAAAAGTATTTCGGGAAGTATTTATTATGCAAAACATAATATAATGTTTATTATGAAGGAAAAAGGGGAATTTATCTTTTATAATAAAGGGATTCTATTTTTAAGGAAGATAGAAATAGTTTGCATTAAATATTATGAAATGATTTATATAAATTTTTGTATAGAAAGATAGATTTATAAATGGCATTTTATAAATAAAGGAATAGATTTTTAAATGATATTTCATAAAAAGGAAATGATATCATTTTAGTAAATTGGAATAATAAATCACAGTTGTGAATTTATGGTAATATATGAAATGATCGTTTTATGGAAAGTATTTAGATCGAAGGTTTGTGATAAGTATATGAGATTTAAATCGGTAGATTTATAAAAGGAGTTTTATAAATAAATTTAGAGATTTATAGAAAGGAGTTTTATAAATAATTTTAGAGATTTATAAAAGGAGTTGTAAATATAAAAGAGATTTATAAAAGGAGATTTATAAAGGAGATTTATAAAGGTGTTTGTAAATATAAAAGAGATTTATAAAAAAGGATTTCATAAAAGGAATAAGGTTTGATTTCTATAAATGATCATTTTAAATTGGGCCTATGTGGACCTGATTTTGTAGGGCAGTTTCTTTGCTGGTATAGACAGTGTCGGGCCTTTGCAGAAGGCGGTCTTCAAGGCTTTATTGTCGGACCGTGTTAGGCAAATCTTAGAATGACCATATCTTTCAAATCGTTATTCGGATTGAGACGCGGTTCAGACCGGTGCTCACTTCCTGACCTCACGAACATTTCTAAGCAGCTCTGAGTCTATTCCAAAACTCTGACAAGTTTTCCTCTGACTTTTCATATCCAATATGCAGTGGGCGAAAATACCCACAACAAAATAATTTAATACAAGGTTTTATATATGTTAAATTTAATAAGAAGGTTTTAGTAAACTTTGTTTTATTAAAACCATGTCTTTTGTTTTCACATCTAAGTTAAAAAACTATTTGATGTTACTTGGCCGATTGATAAAACATCTTTACCATTAAGGTGTCTAAGGAAAAGTAAACTCTAGGGCTGAGTTTGGATACTAGCATCTTACTCTTCTTAGCCACTTGCAAGATCGGATGGATAAAGAGGTCGAAGAGATCGACTTAGGTTTAAGATCCAGATTTATTTTTGGAATACATCCGAATTTGAGGAAAAGATAAGATAAAAGATTAAATCAGGTAGTTGTATATACACTCAGGATGTAGTAGGGTATTATACGAGTTCAAAATTTAAGTTATATTTTATGAAATGTTTTCATAAATAATTTTAGGAAGTAAGAATAATTGGAGTAGTACAAGTATTAAGTTATCCTAAAGGGATAAAACCACAAGTTAGACTTGGATCATTTTATTCGCTTAACCATTCCAGGTCCAAAGTTCGAGCACATGCTTTCTTGGTGTTATACACCGATCCAAACTAGGCATTTTCACTCTATTTCTCAATGACAAGTACATGAGATGGATTCTTGGTATGATGTGAGTGTTTTCTATCATAATTTAAGACTGTGTAAGGAAAACATAAGTACCAGATCAAGGAACTGGATCAGGGTTTCACAATGGAGAAGTTAAGTGATCTATACTAGTTTGGATGAGAGATTTATATATCCAAACAAGTGATCGGTATTGCGTACGGATGATTCATGCACATCGTACGGGCTTAAGTATATTTTGCCTTTAATGTTTTATGGTTTATGAGGAGTTGGGTAGATGATCATCGATTTGTCATGAGTTAGTTGTTTATCATCCTTATGTGATAAGGTTGTAAATCTTGGACAAAATAAGTTTTTTTTAGTCATTTAACATTTTGGGAACTATTAAGCATTAGTTTGGCTTATTTCTTTATTGATTTTGTGATGAAATTTTAGGGTAGAAATTCTTTTAAGGGGGAGGATGTAATGACCCAAAATTTTATCGCTTTGATTTGTGAATATTTAATTACAATTAATGGTTTTTAATAATCAAATAATCCTCTTTTAATTATTAAATAATAACAGTGAACTCATTTTGAAAAGTTGTTTACAAAAATAAATAATTCGATAAAAAATTGAAAATGTGATCAAAATTCATTTCTTGGATTTTCGACTTTTTATCGAACAATAGTTGTTACAACGTTATTGCACACTTATGTACACATTTATAATACACTCTTACACATATAGTAAGTATCTAAATAGTGCAAAAATCATTAGCCAAAAGTAGGTATAACTAAGAGGATTCTAGAAGCACGTAAGAGGAGTATTAAGGGATGTGACTTTTGCTTTTTTGTTTTAAAAATTTAAGTACTAATGTAGTACTTAAGGGTCTTAGTCAAGCATGTGGGGGGTGAATTTTGGTGGCAAAAATCATGATGTTGGGGATGTAGATTTAGGCTAAGACTCGTCAATTCTAAGTTTATAAATATGCACCTAAGACTTCACAAATTTGTGTTACTCATTTCTTGAAAAGGAATGACCCTACTTCTTCCCTCCTCTTCCCTAAGCCAAAAATTCATCAAAACAACTCCAAATCGAATGATTATTCTCTAAACCAAAGAAAATTTAATAATAGAGAACTTTCATGTTGATAACTTTTTCAAATTCTAAGATTAGCTAGGTCTAAACCCCTCTTTTTACCCGAGTCATTTCTGTCCCAGTTGTATAACTCTTAAAATACCTCCTCTTCCCCAAGCCATAACTTCCTCAAAACGACTACAAATCAAAGGATTATTTTTTTGAAACAAAAAAAAAATTAGTAAGGAAGAACTTTCATTCAGACCACTTTTCCAAATTTGTATAGTAATCTTGTAAAAAATCAGTAAGAAGTCGACCTATTTTTTGACCCAGTTTTTCAAAATGGTGGTGGCTTAACTTGGTTTTGGCTTAGTCAAAATGTGAGTTGCTAACCTTTAAAGTGATCCTAGAATAAGCTTTTTGTTGTAAATATAATTGCTTGATTTTTTTGTTGATATTTGTATGAATAGTGATTATACATGTTGTGTATGTAAGTGTGCATGTTATTGGTTGTATTCGATTTCCGCTTGATAGCAGATGACATATATAATATCTCTTTGTAGGAACTTAAATGGCTTTGTTATACACTTGAGATACGACATATAGGATTAAGTCGGGGACTTGTGGAAGAGAGTCGAAGTGTTACATAGCGAATAGGTGGCAACGTGAACATTTCGAAAGATTTGATTTTTACAGAAGGGTCTAACGAGATTCCTCGCTATCGTTGATTTTAATTTCATTTTATATTGTTTATATCAAATATTTTCATGTAAAACTTGGTAGCTTGGCTATGTGATGTGAAACTTGATATGTTTGAAGCTGAATATCGAAGTACTAGTAGTACCTAAATTTGTGCCATGGTAATTGGCTAAGTCTCTTTTTTGGAAAACTTTTGGAAAAGATATTTTCTTATGTTTTGATTTTTCCTTTATGGAAAAACTTGATTTTGGAAAGAATTAATTTCAAGAATGAGTTATAAAGTGGTTTCAAATTTTTATAACAGTTTACAAAAATTTATCTTTTTATCATTTGGTTTGAAAAGCATTTGGAAAGTGTTTTAAAAACTTAGCTATTTTCTTCCAAACTTTTAGTTACATCTTGTCTAGAAATATTTTAAAGGTGGTTTGAGATTTAAATATTTTTTTTAAAAGGATTTATTTGGATATTAAAGTTTAAATTTTCATAAAGGAAATGCCTTTACATTTTAAAGTCGGAGTTATCTTTTAAAGAAAACAATATTTAGAAGACATGTTTTTAAATGAAGTTTAAATTATGTTTCAAAAGTGTTTAAAAGATGTTTCTAAAATGGAAGAGGGCATAGATTCCGACACCATTGTTGTAATAAATATTCCTGGAAAGGTGAGGAACATGGACTTTAACATTTGTTATTATAGTAAATGTTTTTTCCAAACGATGAAAATAGAGTTTAGTTATAATACTTTGTATAAAAATAGTTACGGAATTTATGAAGTTTTGTACTTGATATTAAGCTTCGACATAGGGAAACTTCTACCTATCCTGAAAGATTAGAATATTTTCGTGTCAAGGTTTGGGAGGTAATAATACCCCAACTTGAATGGCCTCATTGTTAACTAAAGGATAGTTTAAGTTTGAAATCGAAGATTGATACTAAGTATATGAAGTATTACTTTCGTATATGAATTCGGTTACTCGTGGAAATTAAGTATTCCTGTACTTGGCACTAAAAGCCAATAAGTAGATTGACCCTCTATCTGTGAGACTAGAATCGAACTGTTTTAACTATGGCAAGGCTAGGATCAATAGTGCCTTGACTTACCTAGCTTCATTTCTAGGCAAGGTATAGAGTAAGTCGATATATCAGAATCGTGACAAGTGTAGGAGATTCGATTTCTATAAATGATCTTTATAACTTATGGTGGTATGGAAAGTAATCTTTTTATACTTAATACTAAATTCCGAGGTAGGGAAACTTGTCTCTATCTGTGAGAGTTCAAGAATGTACGTCGAGGCAAGCATAGTATGCTAACTTATCTGACTACATTGTTAATTGGGGGATAGTATAAATTTGAAATCAGAAATGGTGGTTAGTATATTTGGTCTAATTTCTCTATGATCCAGTTACTTACACCAAAAGTGTTTAAGGTTTTTTGTTATCAATGTTTTTAAATGACATTTGTTTTAACCCAAATTAATTATGTTTTTGGAAATAAAATCCTTCTTAAGATTTTGTACATATACTTATATTGTTAAGTTAAGTATATGAATACATTTTTTGAGTATTAAAAGTATAGTTTATTGTAAAAACTTATCTCGATGAGATAAGTATATGAATATTTTTCTAAGTATATACAAAGTGGTTTTAATTAATGAAAGAATTAATTAAAGAGGCTTAGTGGTTGCTTATGTGCTTAATCATGCTTGGTTTTCATATGAAATTAAATCTTTGATTTGATTGTTTACTTATTTGATAGTTAAATAACAGATTATCAAATCTTGGCCAATTTTGAAACTATTGGTGGTTGGTTGGAGAGAACGAGATCAAATAAGTTATCTAAAACCACTTCGAATTGGCATTAGCGTTCAAATTGGAGACATTTTAAAGATGATGGAAATCGAAGATGGATTTCTTTGAAGTGAAAGAGCTACTTGCTACAAAGCCTTCGGTTTGTTCAGCCCTAGAACAACTTGTATGGATGAATGCTAGAATTGCATTGTTGCTTGGAAAGAAGTGTTAGAATTCCAATATTGATTTGCTAAAAGTTAAAACGTAGCCTTAAGCCTTACGTCGGAAATGACAAAAACAAGGGAGATGTAGTATGGCTATATGGTTCACTGCCATTAGGGTGTGATCATCACTTGTGTCTAGATTGATATTTACGTGTTATGGCCGCGAAAACAGTTTGTCAAGTTGACAGCTGGAGTAATGATCATATTCGGTACTATCCAAGAAGGGGTAGGAGGTTCTTTTGATAGAGGTGCAATGTTTACAGCCTCGGTACTTTTTATCTAGAGGTGTATTGTATAGAAGGTAGTCCCTTACCTTGTCACTGTATGGAATCCATTTTCTAATACGCGCTATATGGACTTAGTTGTATGCTAAATATGTTGTTGAATGTAATTAATGTAACCATTTCAGCTATGGTTAAATATTTATTTTAAACCAGGGATATTATTATAATATCGCAAGATTTCTTATAAAATGGTTTGGTTATTGTAAGATAAAAATGCATCCGTGTTTTTAAGCGGAGTGATCTTAGGAGATACCTTAATTTTTGAAGGGTTTTATAAAATATAACAATCCATATGATTTGAGTTTCTCATGCTAGTTTACTAGACTTATCCGGGTGTTATTTTATTATAATGTTCGGGTCAGACCCGTGTATGTTTCCAGACTTAGATTTGGATGCTTTGGATTTCAAGAGAGAGTTAGATGCCTCCAAGACCTATTGACGTATTTTATTTCCGCTCCATACCTTGTTGTGTATTTATCAGCATTTGTGATGATATGCTGTTATAACTGTCCAGGTTGATGACAGTATTGGTTTACTCTGATTATATGTACAATAAAGTTTTCTTTTATAAAGATCATTTGGATATCATATAATACTCTTTTCTTTCACCCTAACAATCCGTCTTTTCAGAACTTGGATGTTTGGCACGTGAATACCGTGGATGTATTAGCGTCGACTTTTGATTGTCGAAAAGGCGGGTCATTATTGTAAACCTCTGTTTTGGTTTCATTAGGTACACATATACATATTTATATAAATCATCAAGGAACGTAATAAGGTAAGAGGTTCCACCCTAGGTAGTTGTAGACATAGGACCATATGCATCGGTATGTACTACTTCTAAGAGTTCGATATCTCTTTCGTTGCTTCCACTGAATGGATGCTTGGTCGTTTTACCTTTAAAACATGATGTACAAGTACAAAATGATTCAGAATCAATGGATGGTAGAAACCCTTGGTTTCCACACTTGTTCAATCATTTCTTATTTATATAGCCTGGTCTACAATACAAAAGATAGCTGTCATTTATTTTAGATTCATTATTATTTTAACCAGCAAATACATTATTATAATTAAGTATATAAATGTCATCTTCTAAAGAACCAAGGGAAACAGTTTTATTATCATAACAAATATTAATACATTGTCATTACAAATAAAACTATATCCGATTTTCATTAAACGAGAAACTGATATTATTCCACTAACGAAGTTTGGTATATATTAATAATTATATAAAATCAATTCATGTCCACTAGCAAGATTCATATGGTAATATCCTATTGTGATGGTAGCTGCAGTAGCTCCGTTTACAACTTTGAATTCTATGCTCCCTCTTGTTACGACCCTCTGTCTTGTAAGTCCCTGTAACAATTACAAATATGAGTTCTGGATCTAGTATATAAAATCCAACTTGAAGTACTTATAGGTTAAAAAACTTTATAAGGAAAATATCTTTAGAAGTGGAATCATATTTCTTCCCTTTGAGCTTCTTCAGATAATCCAGATAGTTCCACTATAAGTGTCCCATTGTAGAGAAAAAGTGACATTCACCCTTCTCTTCTTTGACTTTAGCATTACCCTTGCCGCCCTTCGACCAACGCTTTATCTTTTATGAACTATTTGAGGAAGATGCACCCTTGACTGCGAGTACTCCATTAGGTTTTTTCATGAATGTACTCTCAGCTATCCTTACCATATTAAACAGATCTACAACAGTACACTTTAATGCATTCATATCGAAGTTCAATATAAGAGGATCAAACTGCACAGTTGGTGACCAAGAATTATGTCGGTTCGTTACACGGTGTCAAGAGTTGTTCCCAACTAAGCCAATCTCACTATTTACTTAATCATATTGAATATGTGATCTTGGATGGGAGTACCTTCGCTTATCTTCGTACAAAACAATTTCCATGAAATATCATACCTTGCGGTACGAGACTACTCTCTGTACAACTTTTGTAGGTGTTTAAATATGGATCAAACATATGTATTCTCATGTTATCATTTGAGCTCAATGCTCATAATTAATAGTATATAGCATTGAACATGTTCATAGTCTATCGATATGATTCGTATAACTCTATTTGTTCGTCTTTGGCATCTATATCGGGTTTAGCCTTAGGTGAGTGTAATTTTTACGTTCCTTAATGAATCATTATACTTTGTGCCAGTTAATGGGCTTTTCTCTAGAAACTGATTCATAGTTGCCATTTAATCTACACAAGTTCATTAGATTAAATTAGATAACAAACATATGTTCTTATACTTATCAAATTGGTTTGTTATATTTATATAATAAGGCTTCCCTTGAATTCCTCATTTCTTAAAAACCCTAAAAGAGATATAGGAGTTTCTTAAATTCATTCAGTAGGTGTTAGGACCCATATATCAAGTTACTACTAATAGAGTTAAGGGTGTTCCTTAGAGGCAATTATGTAGTCTGTTACGTAACTTAACTCTTGTAAGACGATCTTTGTCAAAATAAAGTATATTTTTGGTTTTATTTTTCTATCATATATAATGTTATATTGGATATAAGTAATATTTTATACACATTAGATATATATATATATATATATAAATATGAAATCCTTAGGAGAAGTATATTATCGATTGTAGTTGCAAAAGAGTTCGTAACATGTATTAAATCAATACTTAAGTACTTACTCCTTAAAAATTCTTAGTCAAGATGATTGAAAAAAGGACATTGATGTGTCTATTGAGACTAGTGATGCTCTCCATATGATGGCCAGTGAATTACTCATGGCCATTAGAGGCACCAAAGGATTACATATTTGTGGTTGTTTGGAATAATCGCAGAACGACTCAAAGAGAGTCTTCTACTGGTTAATATAACTGAGTCAAAATAGAAGATCTCAAGTAACAAAGTGAAGTGATCCATAGACTTGAGGATATTATGGATCTCATATAACTAGATTGTACTTTGATTATGGTCAATCACATGACACAGTGATTATGTTATGGTCACGGTTGGGTACATTGAACTACTTGAAGAGAAATATTACCCAAGGGAGGATTTGTCTTCTTCATTGTAAAAGGTTAGTATCATCGTAATTGGTAGTCGAGTTAAAGTCGAAATCACTAGCTAGAGTAAATGGGTTTAATGATAATTGTTAGAATTGAACCATGGACTTTGAAGTTCTTTATGCAATTAACTACGGATATTACTAGTGTTTTTGACCATCAACAAAACTCGATATCTAAGTGATATAATAATGGAAAAAAGAATACATTCACAAAGTGTCATTGCAAGGTGTGGCTTAATAAAGATTTGAAAATGGATTTTTCTTGAATGACCCATAAGCAATTGAACTTAGCCTCATACTGTACTTCAACAACATGCTTTGGTATTTAAATTATTCAAATATTGACTAAGAACTGAATTCATACCATGAAGTCAACACAGCCGTGGTGTTAGCTAATTTCCAAGTTCAACCAATTCAAAATTAATTTATAAATATTATAAATTAATAATAAAATTAATATAGATGTTGTGTTAATTTTTATAGCATTAATTAATTATTTAAAGCCTAAAATTAATTAAAATGACATATAATTATTACATGTTGTTTTAAGTAAAAATAGGCTTAAACAAATTAATTAAATAATTAATTTAATTGAAAATTAATTAGGTCTAGAGCCTATAAAACCCATGAGGTCGATCATGCTATTTGCAAAGGAGGGTTAGGGTTTTTGTGGTACGGAAGGTTTTGGCTGATGGAAAGTTTGGAGATATGGTTGACTATTCATAGCCATTCTTTCTCTCTTCTCCATATACAACAACAAATAGAAAACCCTATCCTCCTTTGTTAAAGGAAAAAAAAATTGGTAAAGCCCCGAAGGGAGATTTGCAACCTTTATTCAAGGACAAGTATTGGAGTTCAAGGAGTAGATTGCTAACAACAAAGATGTCGGCAATACATGTTTTATTTTAACATACATATTACATTATCTCAATGTCTTCTTCGTAATTTTCAACTACTAAAAAATGTTTTTTAACTTTAATTTTTGTTTTCAAAAATTATTTTATATATATATATATATTATTTTAACTAATACATATAAATACATTTAAACTTAATGTTTTTCAAAAAAATAAAATTTATTCATTGGTTGGCCATGAATATACACACACACATGCACACATATATATGTACATATCCTTGTATGTATAATGTTATTTGGTTTTCAGAATATTATATATATACACTATGTATATGTATATGTGTATTTATTTTTTAAACATTTTTTATCGAAAAAACTTGTTTTATTCTCGGTTGATAATAAAACAATTTTTTTCGAATTTGGTATTATATATTTCAGTTTAAGCTAAAATAAATATTTACACAATATACATATATACACGCAATGGTTTTAAAATGAATTCTTCATGGGTTTTATTTTATATAAAAAATTATTTTTAAATTCGAATAAGTTAAATATATATATATATAACTATGTATGTATAAATACAAACAAAACATATGTATAGATACATATATTACAATGTCTAAAAGAAGTTTGTGTTTTATGTTTAAAGTCATATATATAGACACACACACACCTTCTGTGTTTATATATTCTAGTGAATATAAAATAATATATTAAATAAACTGACAGTTGAAAAAAAATTAAACCAATTTAGATGAATATGTGTATTAGTTGTTATTACATGTATGTTCCTATGTTAAATAATCATCTCTTCACAACTTACAATAAATATATTAACCATAGATCCTAATGGTTATTCATTAACATGTGACATTTACCCAATTATATACACCCCAAATAAATCGCCATATATATAGTGCTTTCCGCGTTTCTCTTATGAACGCGGACACATTATAAATTCAAATGCAAAATTAAATTAAAGTAAAGTAAGATAACATTGGGTTTAATACTTAATAAATACAAATCATATTATACAAACACAAATGTTTTAATATAAATTAAACAAATTCAAATTAAAACAGCAAATTCTTTTACTAAATTCACTAAATATGATTTAGTGAAAAGTATATTGTTCATGTTAACACAAAATACGATCTACTGCAGATTAATCAAACCCTCGTTTACCCCACTATCGGTGCAGCCGGTCCAATAATGATATCAGAGCCTACATTACGTTCAAATGAATAATTAACCAACACGAAGGGAAGTAACTTGGAAAAATAATCTGGATGGGTGTCTATGAAAAGGTATTTAACTAAGGAGAAATTTACTCTAATTTAGGAATGTCCTTTTGAATGGAAAACCTCCTCGCTCCTGGCCTTGACTTGGCTCATCGAAGTGGTCCCTTTTCGAGGGTATACCTTACTGAAAGCCTCAAAAGTGCTTTGCCCTTAGGTTGATTTAGATAAGCATATTTTAACATTAAAATTAAATTAAATTTCTTTTTAAATTTATCAAAATATTATAACATATTATGAAGAGTTATAAAATGCAAATTTGAATGTTTTAAATTTACATAAATAAAAAGGTTATATTTAATATTAATTAAAATGTTTAATTAATAAAAGTATACATATAAATATATATATATATATATGTATGTATGTATGTATATAACTTAATGAATTATAAATGTAATAGTAAATATACATATACATATAATAATAATAATTTGTATAAAGAAAAGAGGAGGTTTAAATGAATTAAAACCCACTTAGACTTAAGGAAGTGTACATTGGATGTAGAGACATATGATGTCATGAATTTGTACTCATCTCCTTTATAAAGTCAATAATACTCAATTCATATTATTCTAAATTATGATTTTAAAATAAATTTGCTCTCCATTACATTGTTAATAGAGTATTCTACGGACCCATGGTTGTTGAGCACCATTAAGCCATGGATTATCTATAGTGATGTTTGCATTGTTCCTAGATATGTGTGAATATTATGTGGCTCAGTTGAGCATTCTCAAGGGTTACACAATTATAGAATATGTGAGTTACACTAGTATACTTTTGCGGAATGGACCCTGAGGCTATTGTTATACTAGAGGGAGTGTACATTAAGTTTTTAACACTTAACTTTACAAAATCATATATATAAACAGATAAATAAATATATGAATGCGAAAACACAAATAAGAGGCAGTAAAGTAAATGACACTAAAAGTTTTTATACTTGTTTGGATTCTCAATCCTACATCAAGTCTTGTACCCCATAAATAATTTTCACTATCACAACTTGCTTTCCATGGTTGACAAGTATATTTGTACAATTCTGACTTTTCTCAATTGGCAGGATACACCTAACCTTTTGATTTTGAACTAGGTGGCAAGAACACCTATCCTGATTTTCCATGGATGGCGGGACACACCTATGCAATCATGACTTTCGACGAGTGGTAGGATGCACGTTTACAATTCAAATAGTAGACCATAATAACAAGTAATCATATCGTTTGAATATAGATTCTTCCAATCTTCAATACTAACATCCTATATACCTTCAATAATAGTTTGTCTTTGAAATTTGAGAGGAATAAGATGAGATCAGAGAGAAAATGATCAAGAATTCGAGTATGAACTTGTGTAGTTTGCAAATCTATGAAGAATTAGAGTGAGAAAGTGTGGATTTGCAAATTAAATGCAAAAGTATTAAGAGAACTTTATAGCAAAGTAGTAATGATGAAAAGGTAAGAGAAGAATATGAGAACGCTGTTAAAATTTCATTTTACAAAGCCTTTATATAGAAGATGAAGAGATATGACTTTTGGCGAAAGGTTGAAGAGAAGTGTTTGTTTGTTTAAATTTGAAAAACTCTCCAATGGCATTATGTCGACATATACTAAATCGGTATGTTGACATATTCATGTTGACTTTAAAAAACTTCTTAATGGTTATTGTATCGACGTATACTAAGAGGGTATGTTCACATATGCTGGTTGATTTTTTGAAAACACTTTACAAAACCATTTTTAATTTTAAGTATTTTTAAAATATTATTGTATATCTATAAAAAGATGCTAGAGATGAAAATAGAGTTTAGTAAGAGAGAAAATTCAAAGATATGCTATTGGGTCTTTGACAAAAAATATTAGACTCGACTATTGCTTTTTCTGATCGATTATGATATCTAGTTCTTGAATCTCTTGTATCCTTATATTCTTCTATTCATCAATCTCTTGTGTCCTTCTAGTCCTATTCTTGAATTTCTTGTGTACATCTAGTCTTTGCTCTTGGGTCCTTTCATTTATCCGTCTTAATGTATAGTCTATCTACACTTGTTTATTCCTCCAATATATCTGAATAACATATCTAAAATTCTTGTACAATTATCTACACAATGTGGAAAATCATTAGTAAAAATATTTATATGGTTTTCGTCATCAAAATAAATACATGTGGTGTTAACAATCTCTTCTTTTTTGATGATGACAACTATCTAAATATTTTTGACATGAAATATTATAATATTTAAATTTAAATTCTTTCGACTTGTTCAACTCTCCCTGACTCGATTAGCTCCCCCTGAGTTTATGCATTCTTACTCCCCTTGTCTTTTTATCTAGGTTATATTTTATATTTTATACTTTTTCTCTCTCCCTTTGTCATTAACAAAAATGGCTATAAAATTAATGGTTATATTTTTAGGAGTTTAGTGCATCACTATATGGTTTTCTTGAAAAACAAAATCAATTTATATACAAGTAAGGTACATACCTATTTTACTGAATTATTTATTAGTACCTAAAACAAAATTATTTTAATACATAATTATTTTAATTACATAAACATATAACCATCAATAAAATCATACATAATTTTTTCAATTCAACAATTATACAAACAAGCACAAAGGTCATATCGTAAATACATACATAACCAAACATGAATGTAACAAAACATACATGACATTTTTTTGCTCAAAAGTTGGACAAACGCCTCTAAACCTGATTTTTTGGTTAAGTTTCGTTTGATTTAATTGATTTGGGGTTTTTAAATGTTCTAACACGTAATGGAATGAATTTCAGCAAGTGCAGAGACAGTTCACAAGTTCAAAGTTTGGAAAGCGGATAAGGAAAGTAAATAACATAGAATTTTTATAGTGGTTCAGCCCGAATGTGCCTACATCCAATTTCCATCTTATTATTCTCTCTTTGATTTGGTTACAAGTACAAGATCTATTCGAGAAGAGTAAAAACTTTAAGTAGTTGAAGTGATGGATTTTCAATAGAGTTTTCTCTCTTTTTCTCCAAAAATCTGTCCCCATTGTTGTTGAGAAGCTCTGGTATTTAAAGAGTGGAGTTGTGAAGTGCGGAGGAGAAGTTATAGCTTATTGAGTTTGGTTCGGCATTTGAGTCAGGAGTAGTTGGATCGGCATTTGGGTTAGGAGTTTGCCTGGACTGGTGGTCCTTCTTTGCTTTGGTTTGGTGATCTTGCCCTGGAGTATCTTACTTGTCAGACTAAACGTTTGATTCGGCATGTTTGTCATACCGGACCAAATGTTTGGTCCGTTAATGGATGTGTCATGCTGGACCAAATACTTGGCCCGGCATATCAGAGAATGTTGTACCAAATATTTGGTCCAGCATATCATAAGATGTTGGACCAAATATTTGGTACGGTATCTCTGAAGATGCCATACCAGATACTTGGCCCGGTATACCATAGGATCCCGGACCAAATATCTGGTCCAGCATGTCGGCCCATATGTTTGGTTCGGCATTTTTGCAAATGCCGAACCAAGCATCTGGTCCAGTAATTTCGTTCCCTATACCCCTGCTTGCCTTTGCTTCCTTCTTCCTTTGCTTGCCAGAAAACCGAGCCAACACTTCCCCCTAAAGTATGTTGTGTAACTACACGACATGCTTTGTTTTGGTCCGGTTCTAAGCTCCTACCATCGAATGACAAGTTGCGACCATTCGTCATCCTCCTTCCTTCTTCTTTAAATATCGCCTTCCCCCTTTCTATTCTTCTTTCTATTTCCTTAATCAAATCCTTCTAATCTACCTCAGTCGACTGCAAACTAATCTGGGCTTGTCTTCTCTGTTCAAATTTGGTGTTCTCGCGTCTTCATAACTTGAGGTTAGCTTCCCTAAATTTGATTGCTGGCTTTATGGTTCTAGGGTTTCGGTGTTTAGTAGAGTTTAATGCAAGGATGAGCGACTTCGATCTCGCATTGAGGGGAAGGAAAAAGGCGATGGGGATTTGGTGAAGGAGAATTAGGATTGGAGTTATTCGTGCGTTTTTGTTCAAGTATGAGAGGCGCAAGAGAAAATAGGAATCCGAGGGTAATTTTGATTTATGTATGCTTGGGCATCTCCAATAGCACGCCTTCTTCTCAATGGGCAGAAATGGCATGGATTGCTCCTATGCATTTGGTTGTCACTATGGAGTTGCAGTAGTTTCAATGTTCTATGCCCTAGCTATTAAGCTATTACTAGCTAAAATAGAAGACAACCAACAGGCACTGTTAAACAGCTCAGTTTTGATGCATTTGTATCATTGGTAAGTAATGTGACTTGGTGTGTTTGGTTCGGCGTTGGGAGTATTGAAAATGCCGAACCAAATGGTCCGAGCATGGTGGCTATTGGTATGCCAATCCAGAAGGGGAAGTAATTTGAGATGGTCAGGTTTAGGAATATGGATTTAATTGGGCTAGGCCATGAATGCTTCTGTTTCCATTCATAATGGTATCTCTTTTGGACTTACGCTTGACTTTTACTTTCTTGCACAGGAATATGTCTTCTGGTCATGAGCTCCGTTCCAAGTTTGCGGTTTCACAACCGGCCAAGGCTAGTCCCTCTTCTTCTGATGCTCCAGTCAATCCTCTCAGGCAACCCAGTTCTGCTTACTCTTTAGTCGAAGGCTATGCTCCTAATTAACCGCTGGTTAGGCCTTCGGAGTGTTATCCCAGCGTGGTGACGATAGAGAAGCTGAACTCTATAGCTACTTCATTTGGGATAGATCGTCGAGACATGATATTACCTGGTCCAGATGATAGAGCATGTTTTCCTCCAGGCGGGTATATGGCATATAGCAAGTATCATTGTATGTGCGGCGCGATTCCTCCACTTACCAACTGGATTGCTAGCTTCATGATCTATTTGAAGGTCGCTCCCATGCAACTTCAGCCGAACTCTTATGCTATCCTGATATGTTTATACCTAATATTCATGAAGCAGTATCAGAGATCCCCCACCCATAGAGAGATCAGATACCTGTATAACGTGAGGAGTTATCGGAAGGGGAGTCCTTTTATCAGTTTAGAGTCCGCCCACAAATTCAAACCCGTCCTGGTTCTATATTCTAAGTTTAGTATGTTCAAGAAGGAATATTTCTTTATACATGATGATACCATGGCCCAGCATGCTTTTACCTCTGGCTGTAAGTTATTGTGTTATCTTTTCTAAGTTTCTTATCAACTTGGCTTCTTATTGCTTCGTAATTTTCAAGTTGTGTGAAGGCGGTGGAGGATGATGGCTTAAAAAAGATGGCCAAGGAAATATTGGCTATCCTAGAGGCCGAGCGGAAGCCTCATTCCTACTCCATGATGTAGCCCTCCGATTTTACAACTTCATCAGCCTCAGACAGTTCGTGTACAAGATTAGGCCAAGTTCTGCTGAGAGAGCAGCGGGAGCCAGAGGAGACGGGGTGATGGAGATAAAGGTAAGGGCCCAGATGAGGAGGGTGGTGTGGCTGAAGCCCCGAAGAAACTGAGACATAAGAAGAGCGCAGTTCGTCCTCCCCGCTACGGGAAATCTCTACGTATTCGAGATGCTCCTTCCCCTGGCGACGAGGAAGGTTCTCATTTGGATGTAGAAAGTGAAGAGGATGAAGGATCAGAGAGCAACTCTGAAGCAACGGAAGGGGATGTTCATGTATCTCCAGACGTGGATAATATAAGCAGCGAGGGATTGGGCATGGATCCTTTAAAGAATGCCAAGGCTGTGCGAGAGTGGCCTGAGCAGTTGGAACAATCCGAGCCGGTCCCAAGGCCGACTCCTACAACCGATCTTTCCTGGGAGAATGTGGCTTCGGGTGATCTGGGTGGAATACTGCCTCTTCCAGCACAAGGTGGAGCGGGAATTGGCGAGGATTTTGGGCTTTCTCCAGGTACTTTTGATTATTGTATGGATTTTGAGATACTTCTTGAAAAAAATTTGTTTTTCGATGGGTCCCAGCCTCCTCCTACTCCTCAATCCAATGAAGTTTGGTCGCCCTGTGTTCTCCTTTCTTCGAGTGGAGTCCCGTCCATGTGTATTTCTTATTTGAGTGAGACCACGCCCCGGCCATATGATCCAGTCTACCCTAAGGGTTTGTAGTAGCTTGCTGTGTCTTAGTGTCTTGAGTGTTTCGTATTTTCTTTATGCTTTCTCGCTTTCTTGGATCTAATGTTGTTGCCCGTATTCCAACGAAAAGGAGAAACCCAAAGAGGAATGAAGTCTCCATGCGGCTTGAGCAGTTCAAACGGATGAAAATGACTTCTGTTTCTTCCAAGGCGACTTTTCAGGAGGAAAAAACTATGCAAGAGAATATTAGGGAGACCCCGTCAGGCCCGGACAAGGGAGAGAGCCGTGAGTCGTCCCAGAAACATGTGAGGTCCCGGGATAAGGAAGCCACCTCCCCTGGCTCCCAAACTTCCTCCCGTCGTCGCCGTCACCATCCGATGGGTTCTGAAGTGCACGAAGTGCCAGATGAGTTGGGAGAGGGTAATGTTGATCTTTTTTTCTTGGATTATCAACAGCCGATGCGGAATCCCTTTGAGAGTCATCCTGATATAAATCCCGACTATGCGGGTCGTCATGCGGCGGATCCTGACACCGAGTTCCTTTTACCTCGAAATCCCTTGGTTCGGATCCTAGATGAGGCGAAGACTCTGGATTTTGGTAACTTGACAACGAGGATGGTCCAAATTATAGATGAGACCAGAATTATGATTGATTATCGGTCCCGCTTGGCCAAAGCTAGTGAAGAAGTTCGAAGTGCCAATGTGTGGTTGCGTCTAGAGATGGAGGACCTTTGCAAGGCGCTCAGGGAGAAAGAGGCTAAGTTAGAAGAAGTCGAAACATCCCGCGCCTCCGAGATAACGAAGGCCAAGGAAGAGGCAAGGAAAGAGGTTGTCGACCTATGTAAGACGTAGATTGACATGGCTATCAGTTCAGTAGATGAGGCTCGGCAGAAGGATGGAGCGAATCTGCTCCCTTAAAGGCAAAGTGAAGAAATCAGAAGAGGCCTTAGCCGAGCTGAAGGAGTCTCGGGGCAAGTGGCAAAAGGAGGACTCATATCAAGCTGGGATCGACAGGTTGAAGGTGGAGCATGCTCAGTTGAGGAGAGATAAGGAGCGGTACATGAATAAGGTGGTGGCCCTCCAGACCAAGGTCGATAAATCCAGCGATTTTTGTGACTCGGTCAACCAGATGCTGAAGGATACTTATTACATGTTCTGGAAACACAGGAACCTTCAGTGGATGGACGACTACCCTCAAGTGATGGCAGGGATCCATGCTCAGCTTATCGAGGAGACCAAGGCTGTAGTTGCACAGGAAGAAGGGGTTGTGTACAATGTTGGGATGGTGAACAACCGTTCACAGTGGAGGAGACCAAAGCCATTGCCAAGGGGTATGAGTTGCTGGCCGAGGAAAAGGATGATGAGGATGGCTCGAATCTCGAGGGGCTTGGTGATCCACGTCACGTCGTCGCAGGTATCTCGTCCTTTTACTTTAGCTCTACCATTACCTATTCTGGATTGCAAAACTTATGATTATTTTTATTTGCATTGTGTAGGGATGTCTTCGGGGCAAGTTGGGCCTTCATGAAAGGAAGGCGAGTCTCTTGAGCAATCCGAGCTCTCGAAGGACATGGCTGAAGGGAGCGGGCTGAGCGGCAAGGATGTCCCTCCTTCTTAGTCGAGGAGATTTCCTTTTCCCTTTTCCGCATGCATTTTTGGGGGATGTATGAACGTTCTGCATATGTATATAAATATAAGCGATAAGCTTTGTACAAGAAAAATTTAATGTTGTACTGTTCAACTTCTGTTTGTTTTTTATTTTATGTTTATCTGGGATGACTTTTGTGAAGCGTGCTTTTTATAGTCTGCTCTATCTATTTGTGAACTGTTTGTGACTTAGTTAATCGTTATAGTGTTTAGAGACGCAGAGAACCATAAAAGCATTGTTATATTCAAGGCCGATCGTGAACAATAACTACTCAGGCTAATGCCCGTGTCGTGAGTATTATTCGATTTATCGTTGCCGGCGTGTGTAATGTCGATCATCAAGTGCTAACTACCCCTGGCTGCGGCCATGCCTTAATCGTGGGGTTTATAATCGATTCGCAATTGCCGGCAAGCCGAACACCAATGATGAACTGCCTAGGCTATAATTTGTGCCTAATTCATGGCTTATGATTGGTTCATTATTGCCGGCTTGAGGGTGCCGATCGTCAGTAGTGAATTGCCAAGGCTTGTTTTGTGCCCTTTATCATGGCTATCTTACTTTCACCGCTGCCGGCGAGAATCTGCGATTGCTCGCAGTAGGAATGGTCATCAGATAAAATAATTAAACGAAAGAACATTTAAACAAGATAAGTATGAGACACCAGATTTTTATAGTGGTTCGGCCGAAATATGCCTACGTCCACTGTCTTTCTTTTATTGCTTTAGTACATGTTTCTTTACAACTCAAGAGAATTAGCGGCGTAGATGTTGGAGATTCCATGCTTTCCCAAACACCTCTTCGTCCACCGTTGACAAGATGTAAGCTCCATTGTGAAGATCTTTATGAATAACAAACGGCACCTCCCAAATTGGATCTAGTGCTCTGGGTCGTGGGAAGACTCGTTTGAGTACCAAGTCTCCTTCTTACAGCGTTCGAGGCTTCACCTTAGAGTTGTACTGCCTTGCTACTTTCTGCCTATGGAAGGCGGCTTTGAAGGCGGCATCGTTTCTTTTTTCCTCGATCAGGTCAAGTTACATGTTCAAGAGCTCCTCATTTTCTTCCAAATTGTAATGTATCCTGCGATGTGAGGGGACGACTATTTCGACAGGGAGCATGGCCTCAGTTCCGTATGCCAATGCGAACAGCGTGTGCCCCTGTCGCGGTCTTATAAGAAGTTTGGTAGGCCCATAAGGCAGTAGGCAGTAGGCAGTTCGTCGACCCATGCCCCCTTGGATTTTTCTATCTTCTTCTTGATTAGCGTTTTCAACACCTTGTTCACTGCTTCGACTTGCCCATTTGCTTGGGGATTGCTACAACCGAGAAGTTCGGGCAATCCCGTGTTCATGGCACCAATTGGAGAATTCTTCACTGTCGAATTGAAGTCCGTTATCCGATATGATTTTATGCAGCACCCTATACCTGCACAGGATGTTACGTATTAGGAAGTTTATCACTTTGGTAGATGAAATTTTGTTTAAAGGCTCCGCTTCCACCCATTTGGTGAAATAATCCACTGCCACTATAGCGTATTTTGCTCCTCCTCGACCCATGGGGAGTTCTCCAATCAAATCAATTCCTCATATGGCAAAGGGCCAGGGGCTGACCATCTGGATTAAACCGGTAGGTGGCAATCTCGGGATTTTGGCAAATCTTTGGCATTTGTCACATTTCCTAGCAAACTCGGCCGCGTTCTTATTCAGTGTGGGCCAAAAGTATCCATAACGCAGGATCTTTCTGGCAAGAGTTTGCCCTCCGGTGTGGTCGCCGCAACTTCCTTGATGTATGTTGTTAAGGATATCTTTTGCTTTGTTCCCGGCGACACACCTCAATAGTAGGTTGGAAAAGTCGTGGTGGTACAACATGCCGTTTTGGATGGTGTAGCGGGATGCCCTCCTCAAGATACTCCTGACTTCATTTCGATCTGCTGGTAAAGCTCCTTTTTGTAAGTACTTGACAGTACAACAAAAAATATCTTTTGCAGCATTTCAAAAATGCTGCCATAAACATTAGCAGCGTTTCGTATAACGCTGCCTAATGTCATGCTGCTATAGAGTGAGGAAATACCACAACGTTTTAAAAATGTTGCTAACAAGAAGGTTACGGAAGCTTTTGCAAAATGCTGTAGTAAATTAATTTTGCAGCATGTCTTCAACGCTGCAAACTCATTTAACCGTTATGTTTTGATTGTCGTAGCGTTTTCATTTTACTTCAATTTGTTTTTCTACAGCGTTTTAGTACTTTTTAATGTTGCAACACTTTTAAAACGCTACGGTATATTACCTTTTAGCAACATGTTACACCTATTGCAGCTTTTTGAAATGCTACGATATATCAAACTTTTTGCAATATTTTACACCCATGATAGCAGTTTTAAAGCAATTATTAAAACCATGTATAATATATTCCAAAGGAAAATGCTAAATTTATAAAACGCTAATAGATACAATATGATATTATAAGCATTGTGAAGATTAAACATAATCAAAGCTACATCAATTTCATACATCATAAAATTTAGTCATATATAATATTTCATGAACAATGTTTTAAGCAAAAATATTAGCGACATAAAATCTTACAAAATGAGTTTGCTAAAAGAGAAAATATAAAACGTGAAAAGTCCATGCTCGCCTCCTTCAAAAGTCTAATATGCCAGTAAGAAAAAAAGCAATTTGAGATTAGCGGTAGAAGAGAACAAATATGAATTTATTTAGCATCAAATATGACAAGTTCAAGTTAATTTGACTAGCTCAAATATCAGAAAATCCCGTCCCTAATTATCGGCTAAACAACCCAATTAAAATTAGGTCACTTTGCGATTGTTAAATTTACTTCCAGGAGCCAAATGTACCTATAAACAATTTCAGATTGCAGTGTTTTTCCTGTAGAGATTCCTACAATATATGTATATGATGCTAAAAACATACAACTATGAATCGGTGACGCATGGCTAAGTAGTCTGTTTTTCGAACAGACCTAAAGAACAGGCGAAAGAAACTTTCTTGGAAAAAATTATTTGATAAATAAACATTATTTTACATTCATATTGTTGAAATCATATGACTTATTAATCTTACCATGTATAAGAAGATGGGGTTTCTGCCAGATACTAGTATGTAGTTTCACAAAATTTGTCTCTTTGGCGAATCTGAATCTTAAAGGATTTGCATAACATAAACAAAGATGAAATTTTGAAACAAACATATAATAGAATACATCACAAGTTATATCTTACTCAAGTTACGTGATACAATTGCAATAAGAAATTACCATTAGAGAACTCATAATCATCAGACTGGGTTTCCTTTTACCACTCCTTCCATCTGCGAATCTATATGATAAAACATAAAACTAATAATTATAAACTAAAATATAAAATTGAAGTTGAAATCACCTTTGCTCTTCCTATAGCCACGACGATAGCACCGTATGCAACATGAAATATTTCATATTTTGGCTATGTAATTTTGCCCAAACGTTAACAGCAAGGAAATGAATCCTAGAACCATCAATTCTGAAGGAGAAAAAAGGATTAAATAATGATGAATTAGCCGCTTATATGATGAAATCAGTCTTATCATACATGCTTTCACCTTTTCCTGTGCTTTAGACAAAGATTTTTTCGTTTCACCATGAACCACAACAATCAAAAATACTATCAGAAATGTCATGTTTATATCAAGTTTAAAATCTTAATCAAACAAATTTGGATAACTTGTTTTATGATTATTATTTTTTGCAAATTCCTATAAGTTTCTTAATCAATTGGTTTGATGCATGTTGTTACAAAAAGTTTTTAGTAAAACAATAAAAGTCAAGTCAAACAGAAAACAAAGGATAAATACCTTGCCAATATGATGTAAAAAAAATTCAAGCAATATAGAAATCATAACAATAATAACACAAACTTAAGTCAGAGCCCATGTTGTCGTTTGGTCTAGTTCTCTTGAGTTTAGCTAGATTTTTAAATATTTAAAGTGTTAAAACGTCACTCTCTGTTTCTTTTTCAACATAGATTTCATTTTTCTATTTTTTAAATAATGAGATTAAAGCTTGAAATTAAATGCTAGTTCTGGAGATGCATATTGTAACGTCCTTTTGGAATAGACAAATAAATAAATGGATTTGTTACATAAGCTATCTTTGTATTAGATCTGTTGTAATAGAGATAGGCTTTGTGATAAGTTGACCTCAAAGCCCAATTGTTTAGTACCATTGATAAAGTTATGACACTTCATGTTATAGTCCATAAGTTGAATTTTTAACACTTAGGTAACTCCTGAAGCATAGAACCATACAGTGAATATCATTATGTTGCCTTTCTATCCTCGCTTCAACACAAAACCATACAGGGAACTGAATAGGGTCAGCATATATCGTTTGTACAAACACAGCCTCAGATATCTATCAGATATTTTTATAATACTTAGTTAATTTTTATAAACTAATTTAAGTTTAGTATTTATCCTCTATACTCAACTCAAGCATTTCCTTTTGCCACTTGACCTCAACACCAGGAATGCTACTCAAACTAGATTACTCAAAAGCGTTCGACTCTGTTAACTGGCAATTCATAGGGGAGCTAATGGCACACAGAGGCTTCCCCACAAAATGGTGTAACTGGATATCCTCTATACTCAACTCAAGCATGTCCTCGATAGCCATCAATGGGATCTCGGGGGGCCTAATCAAATCGGCCCGCGGACTGCGACAAGGTGACCCACTTTCTCCCCTGCTCTTCGTTCTGGTGGCCGATGTGTTCAATCGCATGATCAAATTAGCAATTTCGAACAACATCTTTCAGGGTATCAACCTCCCCAACTCTAACCTAACCATATCCAACCTACAATTCGCGGACGACACCATCCTATTCGCATCACCCACGATCAACCACATACACTGCCTCAAAGTAGCACTATATTCATTCGAACTCATATCAGGCTTGTCCATTAACTTTAGCAAAAGTTCCATCATCATGCTCGGTAAAGCTGACAACCTCGGGCCAACCTGTTCCAGCCTGCTCAACTGTAAGATTACACACTTCCCCATCTCCTACCTCGGTGTCCCTATCCGTCCAACCAAATTGCATAGATCCGATTGGTCCCCCCTCATCGCCAAGATAGAAAAAAGACTCCACTCATGGAAAGCCCATTCCTTGTCCTCAGCAGGGCGCCTAGTCCTCGTTAAATCCGTTCTATCATCGATCCCCACTTACTGGATGTCACTATACAAACTCCCTTCCTGGATAATCAAAAAAATCGATTCAATCAGAAGTTCCTTTCTGTGGAACGGTAGCAACATAAAGAGGCTCGTAAACTGGCAAACTGCCTGCCTTCCCCTGGCAAACGGTGGCCTTGGAATCACCAATCTAAATGACTTCAACTTATCGCTCCTCGCCAAGTGGCTCTGGCGATTCCTAACCCCTGGCCCCACCCTCTGGAAATCATGGATCACCACCCTACACTATCACTCTAACCCTCACCTTGTCCTCCACGCCCCCAACGGCATAAATCCATCCCCCTTCTGGTCTGGAGTAGTTTCGACCCTACCACGCGTCAAAAGGCTTTTCCACGTCAACCCGGGAAACGGGGCTAATTGTCTTTTCTGGCTAGACACTTGGCACAATCAACTTCCACTCTCCTCCATCCTCCCCAACCTCTTCGCTCACACAACTAATATCTTCACCTCCATCTCCGACATTTCCACTTCGGGCCCAGCCCAGCTTCTCCCGGCTTCATACTTTGACCTCTCTACCCTCAACGAGATTCACCTCGCCTCCTCAATTCTCCGCAACACCCATCTCATCTCCCGACCAGATTCCTTCACCTGGGCACCCAACCCCTCATCCGGCTTCTCCGTTGCCTCCTGCTACGCCCACCTAAACAACCCTGGACGACTATTCACCTTCCCCAGACTCTGGAAGTGCAGGATTCAGCCCCGCTTTGCTTTCCTGCAGTGGTGCCTCATCCATGGGCGAATTAACACAAGAGACAGACTCCTCCGCCATAACATTGTAGTAGACCCCAGCTGCGTCCTATGTTCCACCTCAACAGAAAGTTTGCAACATCTCTTCTTCGAGTGTGATTTTGCTGTCAGGGTCTGGGCGGCGACAACTGCTCACATCCTCGGACATATCCCCACGTTCACCTCATTTTTCGACCACTGGCAGAACAACCCCCCCAACTACCACATAGATCTCACGGTTGCTATTTTCAGTTGGTGGATCTGGGCCGAGCGCAATGCACGTGTATTCTGCAAGCCCATATCCAGCCTTGAAGAAACCTGTAGACGTATTACTCACCATTTCTCATCTATATCAGGTCGTAGCTTCTCCGCTCCGTTCAGGCTGAGACTTCCCCACCCCAGCTCCCCACAGGCGGAATCCTCGGGCAGCACATCAGCAGTTCCTCCTGACAGGCATCGTGGGCACCACTATACCGCGACTTAGCTCCGGCCTTTTCATCACTGTGCTTTTTTCCACTATATGTATTTTGTTTATATAACTCTGTCTGCTACTCAATACTTTTTGGCCAGCGTTCAGGCTTGTTGATCGCAATATTTACTAATTTATATAATATCTAATCGGCTGTGTAGTGCCACGCTACACAACCGTGTTGCTCAAAAAAAAAAGTTTAGTATTTATAAATCTTAGTTAACTTACTATTATTATTATAAATCTTAGTTAATTTTTATAAAATTAATTTTCATTATTATTATACTTAGTTAATTTTTTAAAATTTTATTATTACCATTATTATACTTAGTTAATTTTCTATAAAATTTACTATTATTATTTAGTTATATTTTTATAATACTTAGTTAATTTTTATAAACTTATTGAATTTTTATAAAACTTAGCAATTAATTTTATAAACTTAGTTAATTTATTATTATTATTATAGACTCATTAAATTATTATTATTATTATTATTATTATAAATCTTAGTTAACATATTACTATTATTATTATAAATCTTAGTTATTTTTTATAAAATTATTTATTATTATTATTATACTTAGATAATTTATCTCAAAATTTATTATTATTATTATATAGTTATATTTTTATAATACTTAGTTCATTTTATAACTTATTGAATTTTTATAAAACTTAGTTAATTTTTATAAACTTAGTTAATTTATTTTTATCATCATCATCATCATCATAATAATAATAATTATTATATTGTTATTATTATAGACTCGTTTTATAATAATAATAATTATTATACCTAGTTAATTTTTCATAAAATTTATTATTTTTATTATTTAGTTATATTTTTATAATACTTAGTTAATTTTATAAACTTATTGAATTTTTATAAAACTTCGTTAATTTTTATAAACTTATTTAATTTATTATTATTATTATATTGTTATTATTATAGACTCGTTTAATTATTATTATTATTATACCTAATTAATTTTTCATAATATTTATTATTATTATTATTATTTAGTTATATTTTTATAATACTTAGTTAATTTTATAAACTTATTGAATTTTTATAAAACTTGGTTAATTTTTATAAACTGGGTTAATTATTTATTATTATTATTATTACAGACTCGTTTAATTTTTATAAAACATAGTTAACTAGTTATTTATAAACTTGTTATATTTGGATGCTCTTACAGGTGCAAGTTTATAAACTTAAAATTAAACTTGTTAGTATAAACAAGTTATTTATAAACGGGAAAAACATCACCAAATAGCTCAGTTTGCATAACAGAGCATAGCTCAGTTTCGATTAACTGAGCATAGCTCAGTTTACATAACTGAGCAAATGGGTTGTCTTCGTTTTGAACATTATAGTACTTTTACATGCTAATGCTATGGTTTAATACATTTATCAAGATATTATAATTATTATTATCCATATTAATTCATAAGTAATTCACACAATATAATTAATATATAATTTAGTACATATTGTATACTATATGTGCATAATTTACAAATATGTAGTTTAAGTGAGCATATATGTGTCCATAATTCATAGACATACCTGTGCAAGGAACAATTTGTCCTGAGATTGAAATGCATCTGGCATTATATTCATTGCACCAGCTAGCTTCATATACCCCACAAAGTTTTATGTTAACAAGTGAAATATTTGCTCACCATCTAATCTGCAAACAACTGAAGCATCACTACCACCTAAATTGAAAAACAAAATAAAATGTTAATTCTAACCATAGCAATCTTCGCTTTCGGCCTTGGCAGTTCACGACACCTGCACTTATGTTTACTCTTCAATTTATCTCAACATCTCCTTTCCACTGCACTGTCACTTCAACTCATCCTTTTCAGTATTGTTTACTCATTTAACTTCTCAGTTCAACTACACGCCATTTGCACTTTCGATTTTGAGCAGCTATGTGCCTTTACCCCATTTCATTCAATCTATACAGCCACAGGAGACAACAGATAACTGTGAAACAATTTAACTGTAAATGGCAAAAAAAATGTACCTGTACAAGCCAAACATCTACTGGGAGTATAAATATAATAATGAAGGGGTTTTACATCTATTTTTTGCTAAAATTAGTCAGAAAAAGCAGAGATATTCGGACGTCAAATTATGATAATTACCATCATAAAATATCCAATTCTCAGATAAAAGATGGGCTTTTTTCCTGAAGCCACACTCAAACCATACAACGAACAATGATAAAAAAATAAACAGAAACATTCCACATTTATAATCCCATTCCTTTGTTTGGAGCTTACTCGCGGTAAGGTTCAAGATCAATAAACGATTTTTCCTAAAGCTGAAGTTGAACCTGTAGCAAAGCAAACCCCAAGCCAACCCGAGACATAGAATTATAGTTCATTGCCTTTTTTTTGATAAGGCCTTGCGGTGTTAGAAGCTCAGCCATCTGCAGTTAGGAAAAAAGATAACTTTAGTTCAACGGATAATAATTAATAAGTAAGATGAAACGAAACTGATCCGGTCTGGGCAGACTTGACAATTTAATTTCGTTTATTAAAAAGGTAATGAACTATAGTTTTATGTCTCGAGTTGCCTAAGCTTTTAAATTTGGTTCCATTTGAAATAATGTCAGTGAAAAATAATGTCTGAAAGGACGAGGCAGCTTTTCGGACAATGGCTGCTTAGTTTTAGACCCAACCCAAATTTAGTCTGCCAATCCACATGACTAGGGCAACAAAGGAAAAGTGGGAAACAAAAAATCAAAAAAAAAATTGTACGTGAGGAACAAGGTAATGTTATGAGACGTACACCATTTTCCATGGCTAAAAATTTATAAGTGATGGGTAAAGAAAAAGCTAAAGAAACAAATTTTCAATAAATGTACCACAGCTAATGAACTGACCTTAGAAAAAAATATGAAATGCATGTACTGATACGCATATTAGACATGGTAAAGCTAAGAAAAAAACTAGATTCCTTAATTAAAGATTTGTTCATTTCAGTTTCAACATTTAGGACAGTCGGTTAATTTTCAGAATTGAAGTATGTATTTAAAATATAAAAATTGCTAACCAATTCAAGTATTATGCACTCCAACTATATTGTTAGCATTAACCATAGTTAGTTCATGCAAAAACTAATTTACAAATTATGCATTCATGGTATTTATTAATACCACCATCTGATAGCTACAAGCATCTGGCTCAAATAAGAGCATAAATTATGCATTTGATCTAATTAATGTGCATGCTAACTCATTAAACTAAAACTAAGACCACAAACGATTAGACTTTCTTTTCAGTTCATAGCTTGGAAACAAATTATCTAATTATCTTGAAATTACAAGTACCATAAAAATAAGATGGTGTTTGGTTTAAAAATGAATTTTTTATTTTCGGTTTTCAATACGTATGTCAAACCAAAATACTAGATCTTCAAATTATGATAATTACCTATGTAAAGCCTGCTCGTGTTGTAACTGTAGTCTAAGAAGCTTTATGCAGGTATGAACATTTTTTCTGCATACTTCAATGCAGCAAATGCCTCTGAGAAGAAAATAAATAAATAAATAAGAGAAAATTAGGATGACTAATGACTGTTAAGATGTAAAACTAAACATCAATAATAATTCCTGCAATGAAAAACTGGGCATGTAACTGAAATAATGGAGTTACTATTAGCAGTTTTGCAAAAAAAAAACTGCAAATATTGGTTTCAGATGGGTAACCAACTGTTTGCAAAAAAGAAATATAAATGGAACAAACAGCAGCATAGTAAGTGTGCTGAGAATTTATTTTTATTTTTCCCTAAATGCATTTGTGATCAGATTCGAAATGTCGACTGTAAGAGTGCATAACTGAAGCAGCATAGTGAACTTATTCGCATTATCAAAGAAGAAAGCCCTCTTAAAAAGGTTACAAAACTAGTTTTTGTGTAAATATCTTTCAAAAATGATAAACCAAGAGAAAAGGCATTTTACAGTTAACACATGTGCATTACCTGCAATCAAAATAACAATGAAGATTGTCCAAAACCGAAAGATTCATTATGAAGACTAGCCATGTATTGCATGTATCTGAGCTACACCATGAATACTACATTTAATCACAAAGCAATAAAAAAAGGTAGCCATGTGTTGTGTTTATTTGAAGGAGTGCCGACTAGCATTTTTTTTTACTATCAAAAAAATGACCAAGAGATAAAACAAGGAGGACTCATCAATTCAATTTTTTTGCTTGTTATTACAACGAAACACACAACAGTTGACGAATAACCAGGACAAAAAATAATCAAAACTGTTTATATATAAAGGTCATATTACTATGACTGGAGCATATTACTATGACAAAAATTAACCAGGACACACAACAGTTGAAGCATATTACTATGACTTGAGCATGGCTGTATCCACCATGATGCAAGCAATAAATCAAAACTGTGTATATATAAAGGCGTATTGTATTTCATAAAAAAAATTCCATGTACATATGCTTAGAATATTATGAGAATTTTTTTTCCATGTACATCAATGGCATAGGTACCTCTAAACTATATATACTTGCTTATACTACTGCAAATAGATTATATGTACATGCCAATAAGTGTGATCATGTAAACATTAACTTATCTATGATATAGTGAATGATCATAATAAAATAAAGATTTGGCACAGGCAAGAATGCAAATGGAGTTGTTGGGTTATGGCTCAAGGAAAAATGGTCCTTCCAAAAAATATTTTCTCTTGTAGCAATATTAGAAGCTATAATAATATTGCTTGCTTTTGCAAATTTTAACAATTTTAAATTATACCAAATGGATGTAATAAATGCATTTTTAAATGAAATAATTAAAGTCGTACAATCGTGTAAATTTCACCAAACAACTTTCGAAATGCATACTGCAAATAGGATATTTTAGGTAATCAAGTTTGATGTTTAACCCAGTGGGAAATTAGATATACTAGCTAGTCTTCATTTATTAAATATTTGAATGGAATACCATGTATGAAGATCATTTTGTATCATTAGGCTTAAATAAGTTTCTTAAGATCACTTTAACGTATTTTGAAAAGCATTCTACCAGAGGGTATGAACTCATGACCTTATTATTAAATGATATACAAGACCTGCATATGCAGGCAACTATATAAAATCATTCAAATAGCTACAATTTTTTTGACAAGCATTAAGCACAAGAGTCTTAAAAATAGATTATGAAACTGTGAATGAAAGTAATACAACTGAGAAAAACACTTTAAACTTTACCAAACTATACATATGAGAAAAAACAGTAGCAAAAAAGCAAAAGGCAAATTACATTCAAGCAGTGACAGTGCGACAAGGGCTTGTAACGAGCAAAGAACATGGAGCTCAAAGATACAAGAAGAAAATTCTGAAAATTTTGGTCTACTAACTGATGCAGAACATGGAGCTCAAAGATACATGTTTGTCTTTCATTTATACATGTTAGGTAAGCTAGTCAATTTCATAGACAAGCATATAACTAGCATAGAAACAATAAATAATAATAGGTTCACATCCTTGTAAAATGTTTTTGTAAATTAGTAGAACAATTTACTCGAGTATGCCTTCACAATCTTCCCTAAAATAAAATGCTAGTGTTTTGAATATTTCACTTAGATTTGCACAAGAAATTAGATTTTAAAATATTAACATGTCATTTAAATAATTGAACATTAAGCTGTCAGCAACGAAGAGATAAAATCACTAAGTTGAAGGGAGGGGGTAAAGTCACTTTTGCATGTTAGGAAGTTTGAGAAACAAACCATCTCAAAGTTACTCTTTTATCGCTTTTCTCCATGTAAAGTTTTTGAAGTGAAAAAAATCTACAGCAAGCATGCCATAACATTATAAAGAATTTCCATGTATTATTAGGAAAAATGAGTGAACTGCTAATGATCCTCAAAGTTATTCGAGCATTCTATTTCAATGTTTTCTCAACCTAATATAAACTAATTGGAAAACTTGTACCTAGGCACATGCAGTTCTGGCTGTAGCATTAGTTGCCTCTTCAATCTTTTCGTTAGTTTTTGAAGTCGTGGTTTTTCCTCCAAGTTTACTAAGATAACCTTCTATTTGGAACAAAAATTAAGCGAGAACAGCGAATTTCTGAGCTGTGTCCCTATGCATACTTGTTTTCTGCTGCTCAAGCAATATTCTTAATTCCAAACTTAATGAGAACTTCCACAATATTTAGTTTACTACAAATTCTAAAGTTAGCTAATCTGATAAAAAAATACAAATATTAATGGTTCTAAATGGACAAATCCCCAACGATACTGGTAAATTATTTTCTTCTCAGTTATGTGATATATATGTTGGGAGATCAATCATCAATGTAAATATTTTTTCAAAAGTTTAAGAACAATGTCGATGTATTTAGGCATTTAAAAGAGAAAAAAATATAGGACAAAAATAGGAGTTCAATGTGAAATTACCTAAGGGTGTCCACAAACAGTAGGAGCAATGTATTTTAGAGGATGACCATAAAATGCAACTTCTTCAATGGGACCAACGATATTTGAGAACGATGTAGTTGTATGGCAGAGCATTGTATAACAGAGAGCGGCTGCTACCTATAAAATAAAATTGACTAAAATTTATAATAAACTTCTAAGAAATCTAAAAGTCTAAAGTCTGAACTATTTCTTTTGTCTTAATTGTATTTTACCATATTTGTTGCAATTACCCTAGACTAAGTTAATATGAAATTCAGGGTCTTTCGGTTGTAAGATAGAAAATAAAATATGAATTCATTTAAACATAGTTAGTCGTCCATTATCATTTACTTGCTGTCCTAAAAATGGCAATGTTATCGTTTCAGTAATGCATTAAGTTGAAGATATAAGTAAACTGATTCAAAAGAATTTTGGTACAATCCCTGAATAATAACTAAAATCTACATGAACTGGCAAGTAACATGCTATTAAACCTAGCATATATTCATTTGCAGTATTATATACTATTATACATGGCAAAATATACTGTGGTTTTCTTGTACCTTTCCTTTTACTTGCTTGATAACAATTACTAAGTGAAAAAACATATATTTGCTCAGCATAATTATTTTGCCGAGGGAAGGTTAGTGGTGCATATCACACTGCTGCGTATATTCATAGATCGATGAATTGATTCAATCTGATATAGACTTCTACATACATACAATGCAATATCAAAATACAACTTACCTTAATCCCAAATAATTTGACAATGAGAGAACCGCTTGCCTAAGTAAAGATTGCCTCCAATGACTTCTTCTTTCCCTCCCCAGTCTTCATTCCTTTACGAACATATTCTACTGGATCTTTATACATAGCTATTGGAAACTTCATAATAACATAACCTAGCCAGTTACCCCACCTAGTGCCTTTACCACCTTCCATCGTGTCCTTTAATGCCTGCTCATTACATGTGAACATTATAATTCACTTGTTTGGATTAAAATATAAAGATCAAAGTATCAAACTGTCATTTTAGTGCTTACATGAATGCCAGGAGCTGGTCTAACATTTACAAGAACCATTGTCCGAAGACCTATCTTAGGTAGACGATCATTCGTCCCTTCGTTCTTGGAAATAGAATTGTATCTTCTATCGAGATAGCGTGATATAGAGAAAGATGTCAACCCAATCAAAACATCATTAACTGTTTGTCAAAAATTATATGAGCTCATTAATGATAAAATAAAATATACGAAAATTGTGAAAAATAGTAGAACTCACTGCACCAACTGCTTGCTTAGTAATCTTAACATCATCCAGGCTTATAGTTCTGTGAACAATCCTTTTCTTATGAAATTCGACTCCATCTACGCCTTTTATGGGTGTTTCACTATCACTTAGAAAAATTGAAGTACAAATGCAAAAAAAAGGGACATTTTGCAGATTCAAATTAGGGACGCACCTCCAAAAATACACTCCATAGCACGGAAGTTGTGGCTCGACAAAATTGATTTACAAATCGAAATCAGATCGCGACGGTTGATGATGATCACAACAGGTTGAATCGATGGCTGTATTGGACTGGAGATCGACGGTGGAAGGTTGAAGTTGAGCGACAGTAAAAGATTGCTATTGAGCAACGTTGGAGATGACTGGAGATCAATGGTGAAAGGCTTGATGTTGAGTGACGTTGGAGATAAGACTAGTGATCGATGGTGAGAGGTTGATTTTTAATTAAATTTGGGATAGGGTTAGGTGGGAGGGACTAGGGAGAGACGATTTATTGTGTTATGTGAAGCGGCAAAATTTTAGTTTCCCCACGGTCCATGTTTTGACCTAGCCCCTTCCTATAGGCAGCGTTTTATACATTGTTTTTTTAATTATCCACCAGATAATAGCAGCATTTTAATTGAAACGCAACACAATCCTGCTGCGAAAAATAGATTTTCTTGTAGTGTGATGATGGGGTTCATCCATGTCTCCTTCTTGTCTGTGATCGCTGTGATTTGCAGACACTCGAAACTCGGTGCGGATTGCCTTATGACGAGGGTTACCCCCGACATTGGTTCGGTTCTTATGCTTGCTCGTTTGGCGAGAGCATCCGCCTCTTGATTTTCCCCTCGCGGGATGTGTTTTATTACATAATAGTCCAGCTCATCAAGGAGGGTTTTGGCCTTTTTGAGATAGGATGCAAGCTTTTGTCCGCGAGTTTGGAATTCTCCAAGGATCTGTTAACAATTAGCTGTGAATCGTTGTGCACACATATTGACTTAACTCCTATTTCTTTAATGATTTCTAAGCCGGCTATTATTGCTTCGTATTCAGCTTCATTATTGGTTGCAGCGAACTCTAGTCTCAGTGCATAGCTTAATTTTCTTCCTTGGGGTGTGACTATTATGACACCTGCCTCCGAGCCGAGCTCGTTCGATGCTCCATCAATGAACATATTCCATTTGACAGTTTCCTCTATCCTTGCCACCGCCTCCTCGTCTCGCATTGTGAACTCAGCTATGAAATCAGCCAAGGCTTGTCCCTTAACTGCGGTGCGCGGGTGGTAGGCAATGTCGTACTGGCTTAACTCAATGCACCATTTTAACAGTCGCCCTGGCATGTCAGGTTTATGTAGGACTTGCCTCAAAGGTTGATCCGTTAGAACTTTAATGGAGTGCGATTGAAAGTGGTGTCGTAATTTCCTAGATGCTATCAGCAGACGGTAAGCCAATTTTTCGATCTTTGGGTATCTAGCTTCTACCCTCGGGAATCTCTTGCTAATGAAGTATACCGGTCTTTGGATACGATCACCTTCTCGTACTAATGCGGCACTTAGTGCGTGGGAGGATACAGCTTGGTATAGGTAGAGGCTTTCTCCATTTAGCAGAGTGGAGAGTACTGGAGGCTTCTTTAGGTGTTCTAACAAACTCTGGAAGGCTGAGTAGCACTCATCGGTCCATTCAAATTTTCCTTTGTCCTTTTTGAGGGCTTCGAAGAACTGGACACACTTGTCTGTGGCCTTGGATATAAACCTGCTTAGAGCAACTACCTTCCCGTTTAGGCTCTGCATTTCCCTCCGCGTGGCTGGGATTTTGACGTCTTTCAAAGCTTGTATCTTTTCAGGATTTGCCTCTATTCCTCTAGCGTGCATAATGAAACCTAAGAATTTACCCGACGATACCCCGAAAGAGAATTTCAAAGGATTTAGCTTCATTTGGTATTTGCGTAATATTTGGAACATCTCGTCTAGGTGGCTCAAATGATCTGTTGCTCTTCTTGATTTGACAAGCATGTCATCGACATAGACTTCCATGGAGTGGTCAATCTGCTGCTCAAACATCTTATTAACTAGACGTTGATAGGTAGCACTGGCGTTCTCAAGCCCGAAGGGCATGACCTTGTAGTAGTATAAGCCCAGATCCATAATGAAGCTAGTGTGTTCTTGATCCGGCACATGCATGGGGATCTGGTTGTATCCTGAATATGCATCCATGAATGACAATAACTCATGTCCTGTAGTTCCTTCTAACAGTCGGTCGATTCGGGGCAAATGAAAACAGTCTTTGGGGCAAACATCATTGAGGTTGGAGAAGTCAATGCAAGTCCGCCATTTCCCATTAGGCTTTTTCACTAAAACTGGGTTGAAGATCCATTTTGGGTAAATGGCTTCATGGATAAAACCGTTGGCAAGCAGGTTCTTCACCTCTTCATTAAGAGCAGTCATCCGTTCTATCCCCAGGCTTCTTTTCTTTTGTTTGATCTGAATTTTGACTGGGTCAATATTGAGGGAATGACAAGCTATTTCTGGGGATATTCCCACCATGTCTTCATGGGTCCACGCGAATACATCCAAGTTCTTGTGCAGAAATCCTATCAGTTGGATTTTTAGATTCTGGTTCAACTGAGAACCTATCTTCAAAAGCCTTGTTTTGTTGTGTTCGTCTACCATCACATGTTCCATAGCCTCCACGGGCTTAGCGTTGACCTCCTCCTCTCTGTCTCCGGGGTCCAACTCATTAAAAGGGTCACTAGTATATTCGAGAAGAGGAACCTTCTTTGATTGTTATGCTTCTGTAGTTTTGGCGTAGAGGGCTACCCCTACGTTCTTACCCTTTTCCTTCTTTTTGTTTTGGCAGAGTTCTGTCATGTAGTAATCGCAAGCTGTGTCTTGGTCGCCTTCTACCTCTCCTATTCCATCATCAGTTGGGAATTTCATCTTCAGGCACCATAGGACCAAGATTATCTGGAAATTTGACAACGCAGGCCTTCCTAAAAATGCGTTGTAAGCAGCGTGTCCATCTACCAATACGAATGTTTGCTTTCGGATGATGGATCGGAGGTGACTTCCCAGCTCAACAAACAAGTCCAACTGTCCAATTGGCATCGTGGCCTCTCTCGTGAACTCGTGTAAGGGCTTATTGCATGGGGATACATCTTTCATTGATAACTTCATTTTGTTGAAGGCATGTTTGAACAAAATATTCATCGATCTCCCTGTATCAACTAAGATGTGGAACACCTCAGCCGGGCTGATCCAGGCGGAGATAACCATGGGATCGATATGCGGATACTGCTTTCCAACCAAATCTTCATCTTTGAAGGTTATGTTGGCCTTTTCTCTTCATTTTGCGATGCGTCCCTCGGTAATGGAATGAACATATCCTTCCCTATCTTTCAAAGACTTTCTGTACCTCTCCATCTCGGCCCAACTTCCGTCGGCCACATGTAGGCCTCCATATATGGTATGGACAACTATCTTCTCTTGGTTGGAGTAGCTTATTTCTGCTCCTTCTTTGTTGTTTCCTTGCGGGTTCGGCCCAGGCTCCTCATGGACTGGAGTGGAAGAGTTGTGCCTTTGCTGCACGTACCGTTCTAGTTTCTTTTTTTGGATGTACTCCTTAATGAGATCCCTCAAATGCTGACATTCTTCGGTGTTATGCCCGTGAGACTCGTGGAAGCGACAATATTTTCCTATTCTAATTACAGCTTCTAACTCTTTTTTATAGGGAGGGCATTTGTATTTTAATTCATATTGAGTAGTCAGATAAATGTTCTCCACAGTGTCATTCAAAGAAGTGCATGAATCGAATCTCGGTCCAGGTCTTTATCGTCGCTTATTGCCCTTTTCAGTTCCCGAGCTGCCTTGATGGTTACTTTTCCTTCGTTGTTTGGCTTACTCCCCCCTCCTTAGGATGGGGCACTCATGTTTCCTTCAACGCTAGAACCCCCTGTGGGTTGCTCGCTATGTCGGTGAGTCGCCGTGTCTTCCAATCTCATGTATTTTCTGGCTTCATGAAAGAATTCCTGAAGAGTTAAAGGTTTTTCCTTCGTCAACCTTCTTGCAAGCTTTGAATCGGGGTGGACGCCCTCACATAGTGTCATCAGTGTAAGCCTTTCATCCGCGTTTTGTACTACTACTGCGGCAGCATTGAAACGGGTAAGATATTGTGTAACGGTTCTCCAGCTTTCTATTTTACGTCTGACAAGGAATAAGCATCTCTGGGCTGTTCCACGTGGATTCGGAATTGACTTACGAATTTTTCCTTCAACATTTCCCAAAAGCTAATGGAGCCATGAGGCAGGCGACAAAACCATGTGGTTGCTAAGTCACACAGGAATAGTGGAAAACATTTACACAGCACACCCTCTGTTGCTCCATTCATGAGCATGTGCTGGGTGTAGCGCTGCAAGTGGATGATTGGGTCAGATGTGCCTTTGTAGGGATCCATAGTGGGCATCTTCCATTTTTGAGGAGTGGCTATAGCTTTTATATCCCTGGTGAAGGGGCTGGACACCCTTCTCCCTATCCCTCTTTCGAGTTGTTCACGTTTGAGATATTCCCTAAAGAAGCATGTCATCCTCTCCTCTGATTCTGGGGCAGCCCTAGGAGAAGTGGGAGCTTCCCTTTGATGGCATCTACAACCTTGGTTGAGGCTGGATTGGCGATGATTGGCTCGAAGCATGACAGGGTCAGCCACAGGCGGTCCTTGCTTGGTGCCCCTTTGACTGGGCCCAGCTCTTGATGCTCTTTCAGGACCGGCTTCGGGCTGAGTCCTGGCTTGGCTTCGAGTTCTTGCATCTTCTTGATTGAGTTCTTCATCTTCAGGGGATCTGTTCCGTCTACGCAACTCTCCGGATTGATACTCACCTCGAGATTTAGTATTGTCAGTGGATTCCTCCATGCCTCTCAAGCGTGTCATGAGTTGGTCCACTAAATCTTTATGTTGGGCAATGAAGCGGTCAGTCATCTCATTCACAACCCTATCTAAATCCTCTCGGGTGACAGCTGAGTCTGGAGGTTGAGAGTGAGTAGTTGGGTTTTATTGATCTTCTTGGATAGGGTTGAGTGTGTTGGTAATGGCCGCGCTCCTACACTTATCGATGTTGCACCTACAGGGAGCCATGTTCTACTGTTGAGTTAGAGCTTGGAAGGATGTTGGACAGAAGAGTTCAGCTCTCCACGCGATACGTTTCTCAGTGAAAGCACCAAAAATGTTTGCTCAAAAGTTGGACAAACACCTCTAAACCTGATTTTTTGGTTAAGTTTCATTTGATATGATTGATTTGGGGTTTTTAAATGTTCCAACACGTAGTGGAATGAATTTCAGCAAGTGCAGATAGTTCACAAGTTCAAAGTTTGGAAAGCAGATAAGGAAGGTAAATAACATAGAGTTTTTATAGTGGTTCAGCCCGAATTACCTGCATCCACTTTCCATCTTATTATTCTCTATTTGATTTGATTACAAGTACAAGATATATTCGAGAAGAGTAAAAACTTTAAGTAGCCGAAGTGATGGATTTTCGGTAGAGTTTTCTATCTTTTTCTCCAAAAATCTGTCCCCATTGTTGTCGAGAAGCTCTGGTATTTATAGAGTGAAGTTATGAAGTGCGGAGGAGAAGTTATAGCTTCCCGAGTTTGGTTCGGCGTTTGAGTCAAGAGTAGTTGGATCGGCATTTGGGTTAGGAGTTTGCCTGGACTGGTGGTCCTTCTTTGCTTTGGTTTGGTGATCCTGCCCAGGAGTATCTTACTTTGCGGACCAAACATTTGATTCGGCATGTCTGTTATACCAGACCAAATGTTTGGTCCGGTAATGGAAGTGTCGTGCCAAACCAAATATTTGGTCCGGCATATCAGAAGATGCCGGACCAAATATTTGGTATGGTATCTCTGAGGATGTCGGACCAGATACTTGGTCCGGTATACCATAGGATGTCGGACCAAATATCTGGTCCGGCATGCTGGCCCATATGTTTGGTTTGGCATTTTGCAAATGCCGAATCAAGCATCTGGTTCGGTAATTTCGTTTCCTATACCCCTACTTGCCTTTGCTTCCTTCTTCCTTTGTTTGCCAAAAAACCGAGCCAACAACATTTATCGATGATGACCTGTAATTATAGAAAACTTATGGTTACAACAATATGTGTATGATATACGGAAATTCCCTTTTTGTTCAATAAGGTTCCCTTGGGAATCAAATATAACTTTTCCTACACATTGAACGTCGAAGTCGCCATCAATAATTTGTTCCTCTTCCTCTACTTCTTCCTCATCGTCATCCACTGAAGAATAATGCAAGACCAAGTTTGCTTCTGAGTTTTTTTCCAAAGATGATGATCGGGTCGGCTTGATTATTGATTAGATGATTCTGGATGTTACAAATTATCCTTCCTTGTTTCTCCTACTCATTTTTGAACCTATGCATGATATCAATTTCAGTAAACATATTGAAAACATGCTTTATGGATTCTTCAATTTTTGCGAGATTCATGAAGGTAAAGTCCCAAAAAGGAGAAGACGCTTCTCTTGGCCTCCTAGAATTACTTGGTTCCATTGGAGATTGATTTGGTTAATTTTTGCAGACGAGAAATGATAATAAAATGTGTTAGAACATGAAATATATCGATTATATAATCAGATTTCGAATTTAAAAAACAGAGGGAAGTTCAGTTTCATTGAAAATGGGCAATGTGTCAACATACACCTCAGACATATGTCGACATACTTCTATCAATTTTATTTTTAAATTTTTGTGATTTATATTAACGTATTTAAGCGCACACGTACATAAACACACACACACACACACACTCACACACACACACAATATGCTTTAGTTCTCTTTTAAATTTCAATAAAAGAACATGTTTCTAATTCACGTCATAATTTAATAAAAATATTTTGTATTAATGGTTTTGTTAAAATAACAACTACTTGGTTTTCGATGTTTATAAATTCTGAATTTATATTTCCTTTGCTTAAAGTGTCTCTTAAGAAACTATGTCTTATATCTATGTATTTAGTCTAGCATGGTGAGATGGATTTTTAGATAAGTTTATGACACTTGTATTGTCACAGAATATTGATGATTGTTTAATATTTAAACCAATTTTTTTTAAATTATTACATGTATATAACTTGTGAACATGCCAATACACAGACATATATTCGGCTTCTATTGTAGACAAAGAGTCATAACTCTACTTTTTACTGAATCAAGATACAAATGAATATTCCAAAAAGTGACAGGTTCCACTCGTACTTTTTCTATCGCATTTACAACCTGCATAATCAACATCACTATTTGATATTAAGTTAAATGAACCTTTCTTAGGATAGAATAGTCCATAATTAAAGGTGTTGTTTACATATCTTATGATGTGTTTTACTGCCTTAAGCCATGTTTTCTTTGGGTTTGACTGATATATTACATAGAGACACACACTATGTATTATATCTGGTTTACTTATGGTTATATAACGTAAAGATCAAATCATGCCATGATATAATCTTTGAACTACATCTTTGTATTTTTATTTTTACTTAAGTTTTCTCTAAATGCCATAGGAGTAGGTTTACCATCCGTATTAGACATTCCTAATCTTTTGGAAAAATTCATTAACATATTTTTCTTGACTTATAAAGATTCCACTGTTTAATTAGTAATTCTAGAAAAAATGTTAGTTCACTCGTATGGTTCATTTCAAATTCATTTGTCATTATTTGTGAAGATTCTTAATTTAATTGTTCATTTGTTGAACCAAAAATAATGTTCTACATTATCGTTGTTAATTCTATTTATAAATAGTGTAATATGTACATTCCCTATTTCACAAGCTGGCTAAACTAAGTAAGATTTAAGTCTTTCATACCAAGAAAGAGGTGCTTGTTTTAAACCATACAATGCTCTTTTAGTTTATAGATACGATTAGAAAAATTCCTCGTCTTCAAAAAGTTAAGGTTGTTCAAATGCGAGTGGTATTCTTATAGCTTCTAGTCTTGCTACTGAAGCAAAATTTCATTATAATCTATTCCTTCTTCTTGGTTATAACCTTGAGCCACCACTCAAGCTTTATTTTTTGTAACCTCTTTGTGTTCATTTAGTTTATTTTTATAGACCCATTTAGTTCCAATAACAGATTGATTTTCTGGTCATGGAACTAATTTCTAAACATCATTCCTTGTAAATTGGTTCAATTTGTCTTGCATGGAAGGATTCCATGAATCATCTAACGATGCTTCCTTTCGATTTTTGTGTTCGTTAGCCGAGATGAACTCCATATTACTCAATTTGTATAATTATTTTTTACAAAAGATTTAATATTTAGGATGATCTTTTAAAGTTATTGTTTTAGTTAGCTTATTTGCATTTATATCTTCATTATTCTCGTTTTCGTTATTACTGTTATCGTTATTTTTGCTTGGGTTAGTAATTTCATCTTCTTGTTATTCAAATTAGTTGTTTAAAGTTTTCATTGGACAAATTGTGTACAGTTTCTTCGATTGTATTTGTTTCGTGTTTTAAACTTTAAGCTTTACTTCTATTGGAATATTAAATAAATATTCCTTATCTACAAGAAAAGCAGAAAATAGCGACAGACAGCAACGATGGAATTTACTGTCGCTAAATTTGTGATGGATTTGCCAGTGATTTGCAAGGGGTAATTTTAAGTTTTTTTGTATTTCAAATTGTTATATTATCACCGTCCGCTTTTTATATCCGTCACTAAACCATTGCAAATTGCATCAATTTACCAACAAATATATTTTGACGCTAAATTCCGTTGCAAATTGAGGCAGATTACCGACGCTAGCATTTCGAAGCAATTTTGCGGTGGATTTTCGAGGAATTTGCAAGGGGCGCTTATATTTAAATATAAAATTTTGGGAGTCTTATCCAATTTAACCATGATGAATTTTGCAACATACATATTTAATAATTAATGATTAATGATTAATAAGTAAGAGGTAATATTTAATAATTAATTTTTACTAATAGATAATTTACAAATAATAACTAATAACTAATAATTATTTTAAAATAAAAATAAATTATGATTTTAATATATACTTCATATTTGATAATTTATTATAATTAATGATTTACTATCAATAATTCATAAATAATAATTTACAAATAATGATTAATAATTTTGAATTGAATATCTGTTATAATTACCGATTTGTAAATAATAAATAATAATTTATATTTAGTAGTTAATAATTTATAATAGGTAATGATTTATAATTAGTAAATTACAAAATACTAATTGGTTTTCATAAAATTTTAAATACATTATTTAGCGAAAACTTACTGGAAAAAAAGAGGCAGTATTAACAAGAACCAGTAATAATAGATTTTAAACAAATGGTTGAACAAAATTTAACCTAACCCGCTCATCTAAAAGTAGCTAGAAATAATCCTATTCGCAACGTGCTGAAATTTGACAAAGTTCGCTTATTTTAGATTTCGCCGCGTTAATATTTCACACCTTATCCACACTCCTCCCAAATTTGAAGAAGAGGGAATTAATTTAAAGGACAAAAATTCGTACATTCTTCAAAAATTATTCACAAGGACAAACATTCTTCCAAAACTGCTACCGAACTAAAAACTGATATCTAAAAACTTCTACTGACTGATAGCTACAAACTGATACTTAAAAATTGCCGTTAATAAGTAAAAACTGATACTAAAGAAAGGTGTGTTTAGACTAAAATACTGAAAGGCCGTCCTGAGGGGAAATTTGGTGCTTCCCTGTAATTTCCTGTTTGAAAAAACCCTAACCAATTATCTATTCTGCTCAGATTCCCCTCCATGTTCTCTACGATTTTCCCCTATGGCTTGCCGCTGACCGCCATAGCGATGCCGTCACGAGCCGCCTCTTGTCATAGTGGCCCGATTAGCTATCTCCGCCTCGATTGATTGATATTAGTCCCATCGCTACTACATTTTGGCACTTTCTACCCACAACTCCATATATTAACAACTCCGTTCAATGATTTTTAACCCTCTTGATCTGCATTTATTGGGATTAGGGCAAGCGGCGAGGGAATTGCGTGTGAGGCGACACAGGTGATTGGATTAGGTATTAATTCTATTTCTTTTTTATCTAGTTTTGACTCTAACTTTGTATTTGTGTGGAGTTATATTTCACCTGAATTTCCAATGGCTCGGTTTGTTTTTTCAGTCTAATTAATTAAGTGATACATTGATACATTTATATATAATATGATGTTATTCAGAGAAATGAATGGCAAAGATTCAAGCTTCCACGTCCAGCTTTATGCATTGATGGATTTTTGCAGGTTGAACTGTTGGGTCGGGATCAAGCGCATCCAATCGGTAACTAATATTGCATATGGTGAGTTTTCTATTCTACTGCATTTATTATTATGCCATGAGTTAGTAATGCCTTTCCTGTAAACTCTAATATGGTATTATTTTCCTTGTGTTATAACATATGCAATGTTGAAGTGATTGGACCAGTACTTATTTTTTATTTTCTTTGGAAAATTTGTGTTTTTGCTAGCACAGTTTATAAATACGCCAGTACAAAAATTCTATCAACTCTAATAGGTAGGATAAAATATTTCGGGCATTTTATCTAGGATTGAGTCGTAGTCAATAGTATTTGGTGATTACTGCATTAAGAAATTTGTGCTTATTTCTATTCAATTGCACAAAGAATGGTTACTGACAGAGATCAGTTCATTGTACTTTCCACTAACAGAGTAGGTTTTCTTAACTGACAAAGGATGGTTACCGACAGAGATCAGATAAGTGTACTTGCTGGATAGGTAAGTATCCAACATATTAAGCTTATATCATCGCTAACTCGATGGAGGATAGTCAATTATTTTCCTGGTGGAATATGATCTTAATTTCGAATCAAATCATTCTATATTTTGTTTGTTTGTTTCTTTATTTATTTTATTTTGTATGTGTTTGTGTGTGTAGACCTTGGTATTTTTCAAATAAAATCGCATGCAATACACAGAATTATTGTCTTTTACTTCTTTGTTGGTTTCAAAGTCAGTTTGTATATATAGATGCTGTGTTGCTTCCCAATCTGTAACCACTGTTCTATAATTTAGGAAGTTGTGATAATATTTGCATATGTTTCAATCACTTTTGTGAATAGAAGAAATATTTAGTATACTTCATAATACTTCAAACTTAAGCCTGAATATTTGGTTTCCAACAATAATTATGGGTTCTCTTTATGTATTAAGTATAACTGTAGTTGTTTGAAAACTTTACATTTCTGAAAATATCTCATCAAGCACTTTAGAGAGAAAAATTGCACTAACAATTAACATGGGTAGTGTGAAGTAGCTATAATTTTTTGCTTTGTCCCTGGCAGTTTCACAACAATTCTCAGGAAGCTCGACTATGATTGCAGTTTTAATTAACTATCTATTTATATATATGTGGTCTTATTTTTGTTTTTTGTTATTATCATCCAGGACATAGTTGCAGATTTTAGATTCTGCTGATGTGTGGTGAGAACAAGAACAGAATTCGCTGATTCTTTGGAGATAAGTATTACCTTCTTTTATTTCAGAATTAATCCTCACATTTTCAATTTAGTTTCCAAATGATGGAAGTAATCTCACTAAAATGGCAGCCATGTAGAATAGATGCCTATTCTGGCATTTCCCTCTGCCGCTTTGTTTTGGTATATATGCACTGTATCTGAGTGACAGCAGACGTCCTTTGCCAAATGCACTGAATCCAATTGTACTAGTGTACATTGCAACTTTTAATGTCAAAGTCATTGGGGGTGTAAAAGCAAATTTGCATCCAATGCCAGTTGCAGCTAGCACAGCAGTTGATGTGGCAGCGACGCTTGTTGCATTGTGGGTGTTCCTTATCCTAGGCTAGCTTGCTTTGAGGTAATACCGATTTATTATATATAATCTCACACAAATACATATATCCAAAAAAAGGCACTGTAAATTTGTTTTCTTAGTAATCTATGTAAAACATCATGTCATATATAAGACATAACTATATACTGTAAATTAATGCATAACTTTGTTAAAAATTGTAATAAACATGCATATTCTCCTGTAAAATGGAATTTAGAGATGCATAAAATGGTTGTATCCAATTTATTGATTCTTTAAATGGGTTGTTTGCGATCTTCACTCAGTAATAGAAAGCAAGAAGCTGATGATTTCCAGCAAGTATTTGGAAGATCTTTTTATTATCTCAACATCATGGAACTTTGTTTAATGATATCATACCCATATATTAATGCATAACTTATAGTTGCCTCTTTATTTAGTAGAGGCTGCAGTCATAAGCTGTGTTGACATCACATGCAAAATTCTTCATTTAGTAGCTTAGATGTTTGACAATGCGATATCTTTAATTTTATTTTATGTAGCAATTATATTATTTCTCACTTGCACAAGCATATACAAATGTCAGTTTGGTCAGTACAATATATGAAATTATTATAGAAGCAGGACATACACTAGTCTCACTATGACGATGAACTGTTTGTCTTACATGGATACGAGGATTAAACAAATGCTTTTCTAAAGCATTTTGAAATGGTGATCGCTCATGTTGGAGGTGAAATTTTAAACACAAGATTAATATGACTGCTTCCATGTGATTGACTGTTTTACTTTTCACCTTATAATAACCAGTATGTATGGCACGTCCGTTGGACGTGTGCGAAGACAACCGTGAGTTAACTTTTTTTTAATGTAAAATAGTACATACAAAACATGTCTTGTCATACAACTGCATCAGCTTACCGGTTCAGATTGCATACTCATACTATTATTTTGCTGCTATTCCTGCATGACTATTATTTCCCCTTTATTTGTAAAATGTTTTCTCTCCTTCTTTATCCGGGCTTGAGACCGGCATCAGTAAGTAATAGGTGATGGCGGAGTTAAAAACATTTTTTTAGGGATCAATTTATGTGATACATGTTTTTATAATGATCACAAAAATTTAAAATTATTGTTGTTATATATTTGATGTAAACGAAAGTTTCAAATTTGCACATAAATTAATACATGGGTAAGAAAAGTAACTGATATATAAGTGAAATAATGAAGTTTCTTTGGTAAATGTAGAATGACATTACTCAGTGATATTTTGAAAATGAATAATGTAATGGGGGAATTAATTTAAAGGACAAAAATTGGTATATTTTTTGCCTCAAGGACACAACCTCAATATTTTTACCATAAGGACAAACATTCTTCTAAAAATTATTCATAAGGACAAATATTTTCCAAAATTATTCATAAGGACAACAAAACTGCTACCAAGCTAAAAACTGATACCTAAAAACTGCTACCGATAACTACAAACTGATACTATCAATGACTAAAAACTGATACCTAAAGAAAGTTGTCCTTCAGGATAAAATATTGAAGGCCTGTCCTTGAGGCAAAAACGTTGAAATTTTTTGTCTTTGACAATAATTTCCTGTAATGTATATTAAAAAAGTTTGGTGGAAAAGATACTCTTAATTGTAATTAGTTTAAGTTTTGATTACACGACAATAAAACATCTTTGTACACTACATTTCTAGTGTGAGTTCCCTTGTTACGTGGAATTTTTCCTTTTTGTACTAAAATCTTTGTTGAGTTTCGTGCAACTCCTCTAGATAACGCCACATATGGTTGACCATAACTAAAAACGTGCTAATATTTTAACATGCTGCATGTACAAACAAAAAGGAAGTAAAAGCTTTCCAAAACAATATATAGAAGATGGAATTTCCAGCAACAATGCCTATTTTTTCTTTATGCTGTAATAATAACAGTTCCTCTGAAAATTATGTCCTTATTGATAATATTATCATGAAAATGGTGCATTCTATATTCCCAAACAACACTGAAGAAAAACTGAAAACATGCATCACATGTTCACATTTAGTCTATTTAGCACGTTGCTTTCAACTTTTCATAATTTAAGCTTATTTATGATTTAGGTGTAAGAATTATTAACACTTTATGCTTACATTATTTTCTTAGTTTGCTTATTTCCTTGCCCAACGTTATACTCAAATCATCACTTTGAGTTATCAATACTACGTGTTTCATTTGTAAGCAGTAATTTTGTCACAGGACCCATTAGCGATATGCAATGTCTGAATTCACATGAAACATATGCTCTATAATCTGCTAATCCAATAATTGGAAAGTTAGATAGCTTTTACGTTAATAAGTAGAGTAGTTTCATTTTCATGCATGCTAGTCCGCAGAGAGTAAAACATGGCTTTGTGGCACCGTATTAGAACTTCACGCAGTATTATGATTTTACAAAATAAACTCAATGTCAATGTTTACTACAAACCTAAATTTCTCATTACAGTTAATGTTAAAAAATAAAATAGTACGCATAAAAATGTGACAATTTTGCAAACCAAAAATTTACCGAGCCATGCCAAGCACTATGTTTTCTTGGCGATTATGGCTAGGAGGTCCAAGTGCTGGCTCTGCCAATTCCAACAATTTGAACCAAAAATGCTGCAAAAGAAAAACAAAAAGAACAGAAATAAATGAAAGTGAAATGAAAAAATTACACTAAATTTAGGTCAGTGATTTTCAATTACCTCTCATTATAATCCATTACCTCAAGGACTACCCTAGCACGACCAACCCACAACCAAATCTGTATCCAACCACCATCCGCTTGCCTTTGCGCCTTTGCCTTCCTCCACCGCGGCCTGCATCCAACCCGCCAGAACCACCAACCTCCTCCCTTGCCTAAGCGCAGCAATCACCACTGTCACCCTAGCTGCCTCCGCCTACCTACATCACCTCCACCCTTGGCCAAAAATCATCATCAAGCCTGTGCGTTTTCTACAAATACCAAATAATTTGAAAGACTTATAAGCTATACCACAAATTTTATATTATTTTCATAATTTCCCAAATGTAGCTAATTAGAAATAGGATTAAACTGATAAATCTAGACAAAATCAGAGTAGTTGGTTTGTACATCAAGCTTGTATAACCAAATTAATAGAAAAAATACGCCCTGAATTAATTAAAATTGAGAGATTAATCCAAAATCAAATTAAAAGAAGAACCTCCATTAAGCATTTAGGGCCTCAGTTCGTTCAAGTCTTTATTCATTGGTTATTCTCCGCTGATGAACTTTGTGATGATGCATAATTTTCGCCGACTTTGATTATCGAGATGAGTTGTGCTCTGTCATAATTTGTTCCTTGTTTTCTGCATTCGTTTGATTCTACAACAATTGACCGTCGAAGGTTATTAAAACGCTCTGTTGGGATGATGGTGACGATGGAGGATTTAAAATTATTTGGGGAAAGTTATGCAAAGTGCGGTTGAGGAAATGTCTTTATCGTAGTTGTTGATTGAGAACGTGGGAGAGAACGATTACAAAAATGACCTTAAATAAGTTAAAAACTGAAAAGGATAAATTGGACATTTCAAAAGCTTCAAACTAAGGTATTCCTATTATATATAGATATAATATATATGGATCTTGGTACTTTAGGAAATTAAAGCAGATGTTCAATATACCTTTATTTTCTGCCTAAAGAATAAGTCATTTCAATCTATGGAAATTAGCTTATTGATGATATATTATTAATTAATCCTTTGTGTTCTTAAACCAATAATAACTTTAAATACCTTTTTAATCGGTTATATGTGCATCCTTATTTGTTGTGGAAAAATGGTTTATAAGCTTATCCTAAAGTATATTCAAAACAACATTATAATATGGGACTATGGCATTCTTGTACATGACAATTGATGTGCATAATTGTGACTGTCTTACAATTGAGAACACTTATGCTACTTTCTATTTTATACAGTAAATTTGATTCAGTTTCTCTTGCTAATCTGACAATTGATGTGCTAATTTAATAAATTTGATTGATCTTCCTGGGTTGACAAAGGTTGCCGTAGGTACACATTTATGATTTTTATTTTTTCTGTTAATTACGACTACAGTTCTCTATTAGGAGATTGAGAAGCATGAATATGGGCAGACGCATGGGATGAAGATTCATACAAATAATTACTAAGTGGAAGGATTATGTGTATTTATGTGTGTATTACATTGTGTTGTATTATTTTGTGTTAATAGTTACATATTTGTGTATTGTATTACTTGTATTGGAACAATATTAACTTATTTTGAATGGTAAAAATTAGGAAAATTATTAATGTTTGAGTCAATGAATTTTATATATTTGAATCGAAGAATTTTATATATTTGAATTTTACATGTTGACTTATTTCAATAGATGATTTTATTGTTGATTGGTGAACTATTAATATTTAATGTATAGGAAAAATAGTGAAATAAAAAAGTGGAAAATAAACTAAACTTATCGATGGAATACAGAGAGCACCAGCGGAATAGAAAGAGAATACCAGCGGAATATTCAAATCAAATCATTGCTAATAGTGATGAATTATCGATAGATATTTAACACTAAAATCACATGTATCAAAATTATCTGTCGCTAGTCCCACACAATATATCTAGGGTTTAGCATCAGAAATATGCTATAATTTTTTTTTATGTAGACATTGGAAAAACATCGGTTAAATTTTTTAAATTGTTTTTTGTTATTATTTGATGGTGATGGAAAATTGTTGGTGAAGTCACGTTAAATTACATCGCTAAATCGATACTAGATTACCGATTTGAATTTTATTGGCCAACGACATCCATTGAAAATCCGTCGCTAAATTCATTTTAGCAACGGATTCTATCGCTGCAAAATCAATGTTTTCTTCTAGTGTTTTATCATATTTAGCATCAAATTTAACTAAATTATCTTTTGTATTGAGTATAAAACATTTTCTTCCAAAAAAATTTAAAGTGTGAAACTTTTGGTTTTCTATCAAAAAACAATTAATATGGAGTTATCTTAATAAATGGTCTCATTCATATTCTATTTAATTAATCATGTTTTCAGGAGTATGGTAGATTACTATCATTTAACACCTTAATCATGTATTGAGAAGTTCTTGGAAAAGAGAAATTATGTGTGATACCTTTCTTATTACAAATTTTTTCAAATTTTCAGTTTTAAATTCTCCTTTGTGGTTGCTACTTATTGATAGAGTTAGGGGTATGTTCTAGTGGCAATTTTGTAATTGCTATAAAATAAAATCTCATTCGAAATAAAAGGTGTTTCTCTTTCTATATATACTTGATATATTGTGACATACTATTTGTTTATTTCATTTAAGTATATTTAATAGAAAATCCATAGATGACATATTTTGTGATAGTCAGTACAATGTGCTATTCATGAGCAACTAAACACAATTAAAATAAACATATCATTTTAAATATTTCTAGTCAAGATGTATCGAGACTGGATATCGATACATCCATTTAGAACAGAGTACGTAATGCTCTTCAAATGTTGGACAGTGCATTACTCATGGTTGTTGAGGAACCAAGGGTTACTGCTAATAGTTATTGGATAATTACGGAATGGCTCACTCGATAGTTTTCTATTAGTTAATATAATTATGATCAAACAGAGAATATCGAATTGACAATATTACACAGCTCTCTCGACTTGAGAACACTACCGAACTTCAATGTGGATACTCCATTTTGATTATAGTGAGGAACGACGTCCATCGAACGACAATAGTTGGGTCTTAGTTGAAGCATTGAAAGTGAAACACTATTCAATTGAGAATTTTAGTTTTACATCTTAGTTTTACACTGCGGAATCAAAACAAACTTTATTATCTACTAAGTATCATGCTTCGTCTTTGAAGTATTTATTCGTCATCGAGCAAACTTGTTTAAACCATAAAATCAGCATACTCGAATGAGTACTCATGAGTTTATGGCGAAAACAATAATAAAAACACGAATCAGATATAAAGCCTAAAGTAATATATTTTCTCTATCATAATATATTTAACGAGTCGCCTAGTGGAACACGTTTTCCCATCACCAATTCAACATCATCAATTTCATCATATCAAATAGAGTGAATATCATACCATGAATTACAATCATAAAACAACATTTCATCTATAAGTATTCCCTACGCTTACTATGACATCGTGATTAGGTTTTATAGTCATTTTTTTTCTATTGTCTTATAAGCCTTACTTTATTTCTCCTAATTAATGTTGAATGTTCATATTTGAGGTTGGCACTTAAGCTTTATACCATCGCTTCTGTATAATATGCCGCCCTTTGGCCTTAAAACCTTCTCCCATCTTAATGTTACGTCTATAACATTGTCGGTTGCTATATTAGTCTTACACTATCATCTGTTCAAGCTTAGGTCAAAAGCGTTCAATTCTGTAGATAAAACATTTTTATCTTTTCTTTTCTAATGATTTAACTTATCATCCCTTAGCTTCTCTAAGCTTGACTCCAGTACTCCGTTTCACATAAGTTATTACATTTTAACTTGTAATTTTCCTTCATAGTTTCATCTCTATGAAATTCAAATTACACATCTTGGAGCTATCTTCCAAAGTGCTACCCAAATTATCATATTTAAATAATGAATTCATTATTATTAGCTACCACACATATAGTTATCACATATATAAGTTGGCTATCGCACATCTAACTTGAATAGATTTCGCATATCTAATTCAACGGCTATCACATGTCTCATTCAATAACCATCACATGTTTAACACAATAGTCAATCGCATGTCTCGTTCAGCGGCTATCGCATAGCATGGGTGCTATCGCATTGACAAGCAAAACACGTTGTGTAAAAAAGCATGGCACACAAATAGCGTCAAATGACAATTATGAATTTTGATTCGCGACCTTTTGTAAGCTATGACTATGATGTGTATAATGTGTTTATCTTGCAACTTTAAGATTGTGTAGTTGTGATACTACTGCTTCGTGAAAGCTTATTAGTAAATCATGTTTATTTATTTTTTCATACAGAACGTTTACAATATACATCTTCTGTTCATGCTTATAAATGTAAATGTCCACACTATATTTTTCTCATTCAATGTTTACCAAGAAATCAAATTGATTTCTAAAAATATAGCAACGAGTTTTGAGAATACTTATTCATATTATTTAACAGTAAAATAATTTCATATATTTATTTATGTCAAGTATTATCTATGTATATGAATATCATTTCACAATAAATAAATTTGTTGTCAGTTTTCTACCGTACCAATTGATTTTGATAAAATAAATACTCATCATAAATTTATATTTTACATTAAATAAATGAATATTCCTATTTTCTCTTGTACTTTTTTTTATCTTATTCACCTATTTTTAAAATAAATATATTATTTCAGTTTGTTTTTTTCTTTTTTCCTCCTCTCTCTTTTGGGTTTTGTTTTATAATCGATCAACTTATCCACTCATTGTCTAGGATTTATAGTTGTCCTTCCCCCAAGATTTTGTTGCAAAGAATACTATTTACCTTTTCCAGAAGGTTAACATTCATGCGTTGACGTACAGTCAAAAGAAATATGTGTTATTTCATGTTGCATGAGAATCTTACAGTACGTTTCGCTGAAAATTTGAAATCATTTTATATTGAAACTCAGAAAGAAATTTCATGAGCCAAAGTGGACTACAAAATCAGCCTCTTTCGACCACACTCTTTAAAACAGCTACGTCGTTAAAAACCAAATAAACACTCTTTTCACAAGATTTACGATATTCTCATTGTTTATTGCATCAGATAATACAATAATATTATGATCATGTAAAACCTGCAAAAGTTTAACTAATAAAATAAGCTCAAACATGAAGTAGTTGGCACCTTCCAACAATTATAAAAAATTTAACCAACAAATCATAAAAATGATTTTGATCCGTTTGGCTAACAGTTGAAATTAAACGATTTTCATCGACCGCGTCTGCCACGTGAGAAGCGGGAGAAGCGTTGGACGCATTTAACGCCAACAGCTTAATCATAGTGGTTAGCCATGACATTCGAGAAATTGACCTCTATATATTACTACCATTTTCTCCCCTTCCTCCTCACCCATATCAATCCAAATTTCTCAAAATTTAACTCAAAAACTGAAGAAAAAAACATCATATTTTGAGGTAATTTTTGATAGACTCGTCTCAATCTCATTTTCACATATTTTTTTTGACTTTTTTTTTAGTTTTCTTTTAGCTAGAAATTGAAAGCAGTAGTACTCAAGATTCAAGAGAAGCATCTGTACTTTGGAATACGACAACGTTGGAATTGACTGCGGTTCTAGATTGAATGTTCGCAACACACAATCATATACCAGTAGTAACTGCTGGTCCGTCCACCTATATGCCCACCATCTTATCCACCACCTGATTTCTAGTTTTATTTTACTGAATTTTCATGTTTTAATTTCTAGTTTTATTATTGTTGTATTTCTACGGTTACTTGTATTTCAATTTCTAGTGATTAATGAAAGTTGTCTTTTTTAATTATATTATATGCGTTGCAATTGACATTCAAAATTATGCTTCTGACTACGAAAAAGTGATAAACAACCGAACGGTATTTTAATGTCTATTTGATAGAACGAATAATCAAACCGACCGTAAGGAGGTTTGCCTACTTCTAGTAGCCAAAATCAATTTTTCTGAAGCCAAAAAAATACGTTTCCGGTCTGTCTTACCGCGATTTATTAACACGAGCTTTCCTCCTACTGCTTCGGCAGCAAGAATAAAATCTCCCCCATGCCGTTCAAATTCCAAATCCGATTAATTCTTCTTGGAAAAAAGAAAAGTCAACCAGATCGAACCCCAGATCGAACCCTAGATCAACGCGTCAAACTATGTACACAAATCAAATCCCAAACACATAGAATTGACGCTCAGATCTCCGCCGCCCACCACCAGACGCAGCAGCGCACCTCCGCGTCAGACCATAAGGACGTGTTGCCGCCTAATGAATTATCGTTGCCTCCTCCCGGATCCTGCTACCGTGCTACATCCTGTCTGAGGCTTCCACAAAAACATTCTTTTGTGAGTTTAATCGACTAATTTTGCAATTTTGAGTTAATTGAGTAAAATGAATTGTTAAATTTTAGTTACTTTGTGAGATGTACTTTTTTATATGTTAACGGACTGCGGTTCTTAATTATTCTTGGGGATATAAATGATGTTATCATAATTTATAGCCCTTCTTTTCTTTATAATTTCCCAGTTTTTCTTACTTCAGATATCAATGTTTTGATTTCCAGAAGATGAAGATGTGTAAAAAACCTTCAACAGTTCAGCAAGTTAAGAGGCCTAATGATTCAAATTTATTAGGTCTGGATGTCAGTTTAAAAAAGGAAGGTAAACACAATTTCTTTTGGATGATAAAGTATCATTTGAAGATCAATCTTACGTCTGTTTAATTAAAGTGGTTTAAAATTAGTATAATCAGTTGAAAGATCAATACTGCTGTAATTGACATATTTTGTTTGCTAATCTTACGTCTGTTTAATATTTGCTTTCATGGATTTCCCTTCTTGGTTGTCAGTTTTCACCTTCAACAGTTTCAACAGCTGCTAATTCATGAAATGCTTTGTGAAAATAACATTAAAAGTGAAAATTTAAAACACCATATGAAGCTTGTACATAAAATGCTTTATGAAAATAACATTTAGAAAATGAAGTAACCATTTTTAAAAAAGCTAGAGTTGTTATTATGAACATATTGGTAGAGATGTTAGTAACATAGAAATTGTACTTAGAAATACTAAATGAAATAGAATTAATAAAAAGCTTTTTCATGAAATGCTATATGGAGAAAACATAATAGAAAAAACTAATTTGAGTGCTAAATACAGAGACGTTATGCTGTGACATTGAACATAATTGCCAGAGTGTGAGTTTTTGTATGTTGTAACATTGAACATAATTGGGAATGTCCCCATGTACCTAAGTAGACAGCTGTTGCATCCATGCAGTATTATTAAAGTATCATACGGGTTGCTTTTTGTAGTTCACCTACATATGGTATTATGGATGATATATCTATTAATCAAACCGACCGTAGGGAGGTTTGCCTACTTCTACTGGCCAAAATAAAATACTTTAAAACCAAAATAAATCTGCCGATGTGTCGTTCTTTTTCCCCGTGCGTTTTTTTTTGCCGTGAGCTTCTCCCCCAAATTTTATCTTCTATACCGCGTCTTCTACCTTTGAAAATTTCGCCTCCGTTATCTCCGATCATTTTTCCCCTTCCCTCTCCTCTTCAATTCACCTTAAACCAAATAAAAGCCTATTCCATTGCCAGATATTGTTTCATACGAAGGCTACTCTTCTCCAACGCTGCTCCTCTCGTCGTTGTTCGACTCCAGGTACATTCACAATCAAGTTAAATCTTCTTTTGTCGCTCCCGAATCCAAAACAAACTCTGAAATCAAAAATCACGTGCAGGATCCAATTGCGAAAAGCTTTGTTTGGCTTCAGTTTTTAATGGCGCGATCTAAAGTTAAGCATGAATCTAATAAGGTAATTTCGACCTTTTCTGATTAGGTTTATTTGCGGTAACCATTATTGATTGAAAGTTGATTCCTTTTTGCTCAGTGGCTGATATGAATGAATAGTTCTTCTTAAAAAATTTGTTCAAATTTGTTCAAATAGTAGGTCTCTGCGATAGGTATGTGTATTAATGTCTCAATTGAAACATCAATTCAGTAAAGCGATCCCATTTATAGTTAGTACTAAATCCCTATAAATGTTCACTTTAGGCATATAAATAACTGGAGCAACAAGCAAGCATTTTTTAATCGCCGACATAACTTTCCCTCATAGATATAATTGCAGCAACAAGTAAGCATTTGTTAACCACCGACATAAATTTCCCTCTGCCTAATTTCCATGCCAAAATGAATAAGCTGACACAACATTCAAATACAGAAGTTGATGTAGTGAACATGCATTTACTGTGTATCACCTTCACTTTTAAGTGAAACTAGCTGTATACCATGAGCAAGATTTTGTGTTTCCTCTTGTGTTGTTTTAGCATTTGATTTTCACTGTTTTCATCGCTTGTTTGTTTAACTTGATTTTATAGTTAAACATAGGATTTATTTATTTTTTATAAGTTGGGATAAAATCATTTGAAATTGATTTATTAACAGAATTTTTATAGTTGCAGAAGAAGAAATGATGTACAGAGAAATTGGGAAGCAAACACTAACAATTCATGAGCCTAGAGTTTTAAATTGTGCATATGAAATTGTTAGGAAATCAAAATTAGATCATACTTTTTTATTGTGTTATTTGGCATAATTTCATTGTTTTGTCAAATGAGTTAATGTATTTATTTTGTTTAATTAATCACTACCTTTTACCATGTTCAGGCATATATGACAAAGAATACGTATCATATTGATTTAAATACATCGCCTTCAATGAACAATGATGAGGAACCATTTGAAGATCATGACGATGATAAGCATGTGGTATCAACATCAATCTTTGATACGGTAATCATTTTCAATTTCAATCTCTCAATAGTTGTATGTTTCATTTTTAAAATGTATTACAACGAAGCTTGTACATGAGTAATGATTGATAATTCATACTCAAACATATGCCATTGTTATCATGACTTCTACGTTTGCTTTACTTGTTTCTGTACCATGTAACTATAACAAATTTCTTGTGTGTAGTCAACACGCCATCCTTCTTGAGGAGAAAGAAAAAAAAGAAAAGGAGCTGAGGAAACAAATCATTCTTGAAGCTGAGAATTTCAAGCGTGCCTATTATGAGAAACGTAAACTCAACGTGGAAGCAAGGAAAGCCTGCAACCGCGAAATAGAGAAGGTAATAAACTCATCGTTGTTCCATAGATTCAAAATAGGAGGTTTGTTATAATTTTGCCTATTATCAGTAATAGCTAAAGTATAGTAAATATTTGAATTTGTATCCGTAGTGCAACTATGAATTTGTACCCGGTACATATCCCTTTTATTGATTACAAATTCATTTGCTCATGAACATACATATAAGAATATTCTGTTAAAAAAAATCTTATATATTTAAATAAATCGTTGAATTCCAATTTTGTACATGATTTTTATAAACATAACCAGAAAATATAAATAAAAGAGAATATGATTTTCTTTTGGGACTTAGATTTGAACTTGTGACTTGATTTATATATCAAACTTTTGAGTTGAATTACCTCATTTGTATATTAGTTTGTTTAGGAAAGTTTAAAATTGGATTAATAAAATGTGAACCTATTATAGTTATTAATAAAGATGAGAATTATAACTCCTAGCATGTACGATATTGGAAATAAAACAGATTTTTGTGGTGAAACAAGAGAAGTTCCATGCGGAAGCAGGCAAACATTACTGGAAGACAATTGCAGAGCTAGTGCCGAATGAGGTGGTTGCGATTGGAAAAAGAGGAAAGAAAGAAGAAAAGAAACCATCTGTTGTAGTCATTCAAGGACCAAAGCCTGGAAAACCCACCGATCTTTCTAGAATGAGGCAAGTCCTTTCGAAACTGAAGCATAATCCACCGCGGCCTTTGAAAACATCACCAGAATCTGCTAGAGATGGTCCGGAAGCTTCTAGTGGAAAAACCCAAGCAGCAGCTTCTGCTGATGAAGTTACTGTTACTGCTTAGAGGTCCTGATGTTCTGTTCCAATATATTTAGTTGCTCTGTTTTTTGTGGCAGTGATACTTAGAGTTGCCCAAACTTTATGGTTTATTTTGGTCTTTGTGTTGTTTGTGTTGTATGCTGTGAATCTGGTTGTTGGATTCTGACTTTACAGTGTTATATTTAGACTTTTTTCTGAAAGTGGTTGGTCTTTTCTTTGTTTTATTTTACTTTGTTTTATTTTATTTTATTTGTTACTTTCTTATTTCATGTGTGTACACACACAGACACACATACAATGAAGGATCCAAATCCCTGTCATATAACCTCCTCAGTTTTCTTGATCTTCATATTTCAGATTTGTATAATATTTTGTAGATCAGGTGTATTTATTGATGAATGATTAATATATTTTTGACAAGTATTCAGGCTAAAACTTGGGATTTACTTCTGTACTTGTTTATTTTTTTTTATTTTTTTTATTTGCCCCCCTCCTCTGCAAAGCATTTTGATTTTTTTTTCTTGCTCATATGGATGAATGTCATTAGAGTTTGTTCACATATACATTATATCATACTAAATGTGCAGGTTTTGATGAAAAATTTCTTTTGTTTTTCCACTGATATTAAAATGCAGTTAATTTTTTATCGGATTAATAATAATAAAAAAAATTAAATAAAAACATTTTTCTTTGATATCAAATACCACAACGGTCGGTTTTCCCACCGTTGTGCGGTTATACTAGTATATGGTATCAGTAACCGCGCAAACAAAGTTTGTACGGTTAGTCAGGAAAGTTCTCGTGAGCATCTTTAGTAACGCGCGTACTAAACTATTTAAGTATAAAATAACTAAAACAAAAATACAATAATAAAAATAATTATTTACAACAAAATAAGTAAAGTATCAATTCTTCTTTCGTGTCCTTTTTTTTAAATGACCTCATTGTGCCAAAAGAACGAACAATAAACAAACTTTTAATCCACAGATTATAATAAATATTAGCACGAACAAAAGAATAAATGCACATCTACACTTAAAGATAATTCTTCTAGTAAATCAACGGCAAAAAGATATAACATGTGTATTCATTTATACTTGGACCGTAAAATAATTTTCAGATTGCTCTACATTAAAAATTACCACGAAAATTAAGGTACTTCCAGCATTTTTGATAGAATAATGCAAAGATCAATCGCTCTCGAATGAAGAGTAATCGAGTGAGTAAGTACAACTACTGTCGCTCTCAATTGTCTGTCCTTAGCATCCTTCTTTTTGATATGTGGGAAATGTTCAATTACACCCTCTAATTTTCCTATTGAATACACGATTTGATTAACTGACAAATATATGGAGGAGATGCATGGACAATTCTTATGTAACCTGTATAACTTACCCTCTAGTTTTCCCATTGAATACACGATTTGATTAACTGACAAATAAATATATGGAGGAGATTCATGGACGATTCTTTTGCAACTTGTATAACTGAACACTCGAATGAGATGAATCAGAGAAATTAAAACATACTTGAAGTTGTAAGCACAGTCCAAAAATCATAAAAAGTCCAAAAATCATAAAAAGTTACCCCACTATTTAATGAATATAGATTGAGACTCCCAACAATCTTCGGTATCTCATAGTATAAATATTACACCAAAACACGTCCAATTATCAAAACACTCACAAAAACTCAAAACAATGGATCTCATCTACATAGCCATAACTCTCATACTCATCTCACTGCTTACCATCCTTCTCAACAAAAAAAAACACCCTCCAAGCCCACTAGCCCTACCAATTGTAGGGCACCTACACCTTCTTAGCACCAAAGAACCACTTCATCATACCGCAAACCGAATGCACGACCGACTCGGTCCAATCTTGTACCTCCGCATCGGCGTCCGCAACGTCCTAGTCGTCGCTAAATTGGCTTTGGCCGAAGAATGCCTTCTCTCCCTCGGCACCGCCTTTGCCAACCGCCCTCGGTTCCCTTCCTTTAAGGACCTAAGCTTCGGTTTCACCATTCTCGGCACTGCGAACTACGGGCCTCACTGGCGCAACCTTAGAAAGCTCACTTCTTCCAAGCTCCTCGCCCCTCATTCTCTTCTGTCCACCGTCGATGTTCGTGCTTCCGAACAACGCTCTTTGATTCAAACCTTGTTTCAAAATTCAAATCCTAACGGGTATGTTATACGTCTTTTTGTACTTAACGAGTTGAAACTTCAAAGGTAACTTCTAACTTAGTTGACATTCATTCTCACATCAAAATGTTAAGATCTCAAATTGAGACATGGACATGGATGTCAATCCAAAAGCTCATTTGAAATCCAAGATTTGAAACCTAGATAACAATCCATACTTTAGTTCAAAACTGCTTAAATGTGTAATTTCGAATAAATAAAATTTTCATTAAAGTTGTTTGTTTTGAAACTAGTTTAAATGTGTAATTCGAATAAATAAAATTTTCATTTAATACAAACTCAGTTGGGTAAGTAATCAAAGCAGACTAAGTGCATCTTGATGAATTCACAGGGGAATGACGAAGGTAGAGCTGAAATCGAAACTGTTCGCACTCACACTGAACAGCATAATGAGAATGCTAGCAGGGAAGACATTCTCTAACAAAGAAAGCAGCTTGGAGTCGAATCATGAAGAAGTAGTATTCCTAGAATGGGTAGACGATATGCTTTCTTTATTAGGAGGTCGAACAAACATATCGGATTTTCTGCCCTTTTTAAGCTGGATGAACTTAAATGGGTTTAAAAGCAAAGCAGCTTATTTGTCACAATATAGAGATGAATTTTTTCAGAAGATGATTGATGATGTTAGATATGGGAAGAATGACGAAGAGAGGGAAACAATGGTGGCCACTCTGCTTTCGCTTCAGAAATCTGATCCCAACTACTATACAGACGAAATCATCAAAGGTTTTTGCATGGTAAATGAATTAACTTTAAAAAACAACAGTTTTTTTTTCCAGAAAATAAGAAAATTGAACACGAAAGGTTTAATACTTCATGTAAAACAAAGTAGAAGGCGCTCATGACATTGATGGTTAATTGTCGACCTAATAATTAATTGAAATAAGACCCCAGGTTGTATACAGGTGAAATCATTGAAGGTTTTCACATTGCAGTCGAATAGTTAATCTAGAACAAAAATTAAAATATGTTTATTGACAAATCGAACCTCAAACGCAGACGGTGCTAACAGCGGGAACAGACATACAATCAAACACAATAGAATGGGCACTGACGCTCCTGCTGAACAACCCAGAAACCCTAAAAAAGCTCCAATCAGAAATCGACCTAAAAATCGGAAACAACCGACTCGTATCAGAAACGGACGTCCAAAACCTACCGTACTTGCAAAGCGTGATAACGGAGACGCTCCGACTGAAGCCGGCGGGTCCGATGTTGGTGCCGCACGAAGCGTCTTCAGACTGCACGGTCGGAGGGTACAAGATTAGAAAGGGGACAATGCTTCTGGTGAACGCGTACCGGATCCATCGGGACCCGGAAACGTGGGCAGATCCAGAGAGGTTCGACCCGGAACGGTTTATGGAGAAGGGGTTGCGCGATGTGGAGAAGATGCTGATATTTGGCATGGGGAGGATGAGGTGTCCGGGGGAGGCGCTGGCAAAGAAGATGGTGGGGTCGGTGTTGGCTTCGATGGTGCAGTGCTTCGATTGGGAGAGGGTTGGGGGTGAGGTGATCGGGATGGAGGAGAGCGTCTCCATTACTATGGGGAAGGAGGTTGCTCTTGAGGCTTTGTACCGACCAAGGGAACATATGATGAGCGTTCTGGAAGGGCTCCGTTAGCTCAAGTATTTCTGGTTTGCATGACGACAAACATCCAATCTTAACTTAAATAATGTTCTCTGTGTTTGTTTCATCGAATGAAACACGTCTAATGGTACTTGTATTAAATAAAAAACATCAATCGAAAAAGAAACAAAGTCGGGGCATGTACGAATTCTCACTTGAAACATCATAGAAGCATGATGTGATTTTATTTTTCAGTTCCATTTTTTATAATATTATTTTCCACTACTTTTCTATCCACGTTGGATCTTGATGATGTTGATATATTTCTTTAGTTTATAATTTTTTTTTTAAATGGTATTTAGATACAACATGTCACTGGGACAACATATCACAAATCACTTGTCAATATATGTTCGAATTACGCTACGCAAGTTTCGAACTTTTGACTTCTCGTACCAAAGTCATATCACTTGACCACTGGGACAATGGTGCTTAAAAAGTAATTCCTATTGGTGGATAAAAGGTAATTTTCTATTAACACCTTGATGGTATGTGTATATAAAGAATTGAAAACTTTAATAGGATTGGCTCTCTCTACCCACTCATTTAGTTTTCCTCTCCATCAAGAATGTCAAACTAAAGGGATCAAGAGAGAAATACAATCCTAGGTAATTATTCACTGAAAATTAATTGCTTTTACTATGAATCATAGTACGCTTTTTTAATCTATTTTGTGATTGTGAAAATCATTTTGTTCAAAGATCTAGCATGTTATGATTTAGATCTAGCCTATTATGATTTATGCAAAATTAGTTTATCTTTTATTATTGATCTAAAGCTTAAGACTTCACAAGCGGTATTAGAGCTCAGGTTGAGACCTCAATGATTTTTCGTGAATGGTTTATTTTGTTTTCTCCATTGTGACATACTCTAAATTTATCCAAACATGCTATATTATTGTATTTGCCGATTGATGTTTGTTTTTCTTTATCGTTGTTCGTTTGCAATTTTTTTGAAATTAATTTATGATACACACACACGCGCGAATCAAGCTTTGATGCTTTATGTAGCTCTAATCAATAACAGTTGTAAAATTTTGAATTATGCTATATATGTTCGCATGTATTCTTGCTTCTGTCTCACATAGTGAAAGAGCGTATTGTTTTATTACTATAACGATTTCGGCATGTGTGTAATATTTTGGATTATGGTACAGTAGTGTAAATGATTAATATACACACACACACATGAATTATATATGTATTTTGATTATGTTCACAATACACGTACTCTGCAATTTGAATTAAAGTATTATTAATATGCTATTTAAATTAAAGTGATTATACTGTATGTTGTTAGTCACCAAAGAGAGCAAAAATTAAAGATTTATGCATATGAATTGTATAATGGCATTTTAGTTTGATATTTATATTATATGTAGTTTGTTAGTCAGTAAAGTATATTGAGTTCATAGTTTATTATTGTGATATTTACTCATGTTTATGTGATGCTTATGAATGAATGACATCATGTTTTATGTATAATTTTAAAGATTTGTCATGAGTATACTGAGTTCATAATTATAAAATGTTTTGGATTGCCCAAGGTTGATCACTTATTTTAAAACCTATGAACATTACCGAGGTATATTGATGTGCTTGGTTAGGTATGTTTTGTATATCCAAAGATAACAAACATATCTAACTGTAGCATGTTAATTGCCAATTATGTGAAATTTTATCAAGCATCAATTATGTTTGTTTTATTGCATATGGTGTATCACCCACAGGAGAACTTCAATATACACATTATCTTTGTTGGGTGAATCTGAATTTATGTCATAGATTTTAGTTTATTACTCAAAGCATTAATGTGTGAGCGTATTTTAAATATTTTTGCTGCATATGTTCTAGTTTCTCTACATTTCCAACCACATTTGTTATTAACTTTAAACGGATTAATTTCTCTGAATGGTCTGAATAAGTTCAGTTTCACCTCGGTATTCTAGATCTTGATTTGGCACACTTAAGTGAGAAACTAGCTGTAGTTACTACTACTTGTGGCGCTGAACAGAGATCATCCTATAGAGCTTGGGAGAGATCTAGTAGACCGAGCTTAATGTTTATGCAAATGATCATAGAAAACAATATCAAGTCCACAATTAAGAGGACTGAAAGTACTAAGGAATTTATGAAGTTTGTGAAAGTGCTCCCAGTCTGAGTCTACTGATAAGTTGCTCACTGGGACACTAATGGATACCTTAACCACTATTAAGTTTGATTGTTCTATTGTGCATGAGCATATCATTGAAATAATGAATATAGCAGCAAAATTAAAGACCATAGGAATGAATTTTTTTAGTAACATTCATCTTTAACTCATTACCTCCTGAGTATGGTCCATTTCATATGAACTATAACACTATGAAGGATAAATGGAATGTGCATGAATTGCAAAATATGCTCATTCAAGAGGAAGCAAGGTTTAAGAAATCAAAAATTCATTCAACAAATCTCATGGGTGAAAATTAATAATTATGAGGCTTCTTGAAATAATACACATCGATATATATGAGGCTTTTGATGTTCCATCTCCTAGTGGAGAAAAGTATTTTATCACCTTTATTAATAATTTTTCATGTTATGGGCATGACTATTTATTGCATGAAAAGTCACAAACGGTAAACACCTTAGAGGTATTTATTAATAAAGTTAAAAGGCAATTAGATAGAAAGGTGAAAATTATCAGATCTAATAGAGGTGGTGAATATTATGGAAGGAATAATGAAAGTGGAAGTGCCTTGGTCCATTTGCTAAATTTCTAGAAAGTCATGACATATGTGCTTAATACACAATGGCAGGAACACCATAAGAAATGATGTTACAGGAAGGCACAATTGTACTTTAATGGATATGGTCAGGAGTATGTTAAACAACATCTTTACCTAAATCATTGCGGATGCATGCTTTGAAGTACGTTGTATTTTTTTTGAATAGGGTTCCTAGTATGGCAGTTCCAAAAACACCATCCGAACCGTGGACAGGAAAGAAACCCAGTTTAGGGCACCTGTATGTTTGGGGTTGTTCGACGCAACTAAGAATTTATAATCCATAAGAAAAGAAACTAGATTCAAGAACAATCAGTGGTTTCTTCATTGGTTATCTAGAAAAATCTAAAGCGTGTCAATTTTATTATCCTAACCATAGTACAAGAACTATTGAAATTGGAAATGATAGGTTCATTGAGAATGGTGAAGTTAGTGGGAGTATGGAACCACGTAAAGTGGAAATTCAAGAAGTTAGATAGCAAATTCCTTTGCCTATAGCTTCTTCTCAAGTTTTTGTTCCTTTACATGTTGACATGTCATTGATTTGCAAGAATAAAAAATTAATGATCAAACCCCACAAAATGAAGCTATCATAAATGAGCCTATAATAGATGAAGCATAAGAAATTCGGGCACTTCGACGGTTGCAGTTTCTGCGCATAAATTCTTGGTTCGATCCTCCTTTCGGATGCCGAGACTGTCCCGGATCACGATCGCCCCAATTGGAAAAACGATCGGTTGGCCCTCTTGGGTGGGTGGGACAGGGGGAGGGTGGGGGCCCGCACTCCCACCCGGTCATCCTGGAACGATCCACCTCGCCTTCCGCAGGCGTTCGGGCACTGCGACGGCTGCAGTTTCTGTGCTGAAATTCTTGGTTTGATCCTCCTTTCGGATGCCGAGACGGTCCCGGATCGTGATCGCCCCAATTGGAAAAACGATCGGCTGCCCCTCCTGGATGGGTGGGTCCGGGGGAGGGTGTGGGCCCGCACTCCCACCCGGTCGTCCCAGAACGATCCACCTCGCCTTCCGCGGGCGTTCGGGCACTTCGATGGCTGTAGTTTCTGCGCAGAAATTCTTGTTTTGATCCTCCTTTCGGATGCACTCCCACCCGGTCATACCAGAACGATCCACCTTGCCATCCGCGGGCATTCGGGCACTTCGACGGCTGTAGTTTCTGCGTAGAAATTCTTGCTTCGATCCTCCTTTTGGATGCCGAGACGGTCCCAGATCACGATCGCCCCAATTGGAAAAACGATCGGCTTCTCCTCCTGGGTGGGTGGGTCAGGGGGAGGGTGGGGGCCCGCACTCCCAACCGGTCGTCCCGGAATGATCCACCTCGCCTTCTGTGGGCATTCGGGCAATTCAACGGCTGTAGTTTCTACGCAGAAATTCTTGGTTTGATCCTCCTTTCGGATGCCGAGACTGTCCCGGATCGCGATCGCCCCAATTGGAAAATCGATCGGCTGCCCCTCTTGGGTGGGTGGGATAGGGGGAGGGTGGGGGCCCGCACTCCCACCCGGTTGTCCCGGAACGATCCACCTCACCTTCCATGGGCATTCGGGCACTTCGACGGCTGTAGTTTCTACGCATAAATTCTTGGTTCGATCCTCATTTCGGATGCCGAGACGGTCCCGGATCGCGATCGCCCCAATTGGAAAAATGATCGGCTGCCCCTCCTGGGTGGGTAGGACAGGGGGAAGGTGGGGGCCCGCACTCCCACCCGGTCATCCCAGAACGATCCACCTCGCCTTCCGCGGGCATTTGGGCACTTCGACGACTGCAGTTTCTACGTAGAAATTCTTGGTTCGATCCTCCGTTCGGCTGCAGAGACGGTCCCGGATCGCGATCGCCCCCAACTGGAAAAACGATCGGCTGCCCCTCCTGGGTGGGTGGGTTAGGGGAAGGGTGGGGGCTGCACTCCCACCCAGTCGTCCTGGGACGATCCACCTCGAAAATTGTTGGAAGAGATATCAAGCGACTAAGGAATAAGGAGGTTCCGCTGGTGAAGGTGCAATGAGGAGATGATGTTGCAGACACCACTTGGGAAACAGAAGAGAAGATTCGTACTTTCTATCCTCATCTTTTTTATGGTAAGTTTTAGAATTCCTTTTTCCATCTTTATATTTGAATAGGTTCTTTCCTTTATTATCCTTTGGGAGGGTAGAACTTAGGATTTTACTTATGGATGGTAGGATTCGATGTAAACATGTTAATAGAACATGTTATGAATGATGTATGCTAGTGGTTGCAAGTGTTTGCTAGTGGATTCTATGGAAGCATATAGGTACACTAGGCACTATTATTCCTTAGGGATCGGCCTAACTAGGACACTAGAGCATATGGATATGGATGTGTGCGCATTTTTATTTTATTTCCATGATTGCTATAAATGGATGATTATCACATGATTGTTGCATTTGGATGATGTCTGTAGCACACATATAGAACTATTAGTTATCATTAGGAAAATTTTGCATTCATTTGGATACATGGCACGAACATGATTGCATAAAAAGGAGGTTAACTGAATCAGTGGACCGTTTAATCTTTTGCATTAGTTAGGGACATTTACACTACACTAATTGCATAAGTATCATAAAATGCATTAGAAAAACTTAAGGACAATGGATGAATGGTTGATGATGAGTAGTTGGTTGTAAAATTAGATGAAAACATTTAGTACATTCTTTTATCCTTAGAGATTACGGGGACGAAAACCCTTAAGGAGGGGAGAATGTAACAACCCGAAATTTAACCCGTAATAATTAATTTGTTAATTAATTAAATAATAAAATAACTTTGTGAAATTATTAGAATTAAGCGACGGAAGTTGCACCATTGTATCCGTGGTAATTTTCTGGTCAATTTCCATATATAGAACGTCAGAAACCGAGCTAATATGACCAAGTTGTAAAATAAACAAAATAAGCAGAAATAAAATGAAATATATATATATATATATATATATATATATATATATATATATGGTCAAGTCTTTGGGCAGGAGAACGAACGTTAATTCGTTCGAACGAATTAGCGGCCACCGAACATGTCATTTGCATCCTTTATTTCGATCTGGTCCCTCCGTTTCTACATCCGATGGCCCCTATTCAGCCTATGACGTGGTTGCATCCTATTCAATCTCCAAATGCAACAGTCCGAGATCTACTTCTACACCTATAAATAGACCCCTAGACCTAACACTTTTTCTCATTCTAGGTTTTCTCCAATTGGGTTTACCTTTCTAGGAAGGACCCTAAACAAAATAATTTTTTCAAAGGAGAAAATCGTTATAAATTAAATTATTTTACAACACTAAAAGGATCTAGAAAGACCAAAGGAAAGCTTAGGACCGGAGGTGAGTGATTGTAATTATTTTAAGATTTCTTTAAGTAATTTAAAATAATATGCTTTCCAATAGTTGTAGTTTTACTACGATTTTTGGAATAGCCTTTTTAGTAGTTATTTACAGTATTTAGAATTATTTTCAGTCTATTTCCTTACAGCTATTCTTTTCAGTAATTTTGGTATTATTTTAGTTAATTATAATTTATTACCGTAAAGCATAGGTTTTTATTGATATACAGTCTATTTACAGTATTTAAGTTTATTTACTATTATTTATTCCTTATTTACATCTTTTTCTACGTTTTGGATTTTATGCAAGCGTCTATTCTCTTCATCCCCCTTTTCTGCGCGTATAGATTATAATAAATTAAACGCAAATATGGATTTTATAAGTAAGAATATTAAATGAAGAAAATAAAGTGTAAATTATAAAGACTGTAATAAATAATGGAATTGGACTGTAATAAATAATGGGATTGGACTCAAATTACACCTAATTAAAAATTGAATTGGACTAATTAAAGATAATTAACATAGTTATAACTTTAGAATTATAACTAAATAGAGTAAAATATGAAAGAAGCTTATTTTCACACTTAGACCTTGGGTTAAGTAATAAGCATGATCATAACGTAGGTTATAATAAGAAAAAGAACAGAATTGGACTTATTTTAAGGCTTGGGATAAATTAATAAGCGTAGAGAGTAAAAATGATAGTAAAGGCTTATTTAAATAATTTATCTAAGTTAATAAGCAAATATGAAAGTAGGAGCTGTACCAAATAGCATTTCCTAGGGAACGCTTATGCTAAGAATGGTAGTAATTGGTCAAATAGAAGTCCAAATTACGGGGATTTGGATAAGGAGCGCAACTAGATATTGTTTGGATGAAGGGCCAGTACCAACAACATTTCCCCTATTTTTCTATGGACACACGGTGATCCCGCAATTGCCTGAAGTGAGATGAGGGGCATGCTATGCTGGACGTTGGAGGTAATAAGAAGGCCCAATAGGTGGAGAAAATGGTAGCATGGGCATGGTGGTAGTTACATGTGCGACTTCCATTCGGGTGCTCGGTAATAGTTTTGAGTTCCAAGCGCTTAGTATGAGTATCTTTAGTAGACATCATTGCCTTCTGTGTAGGGAGCTATATATGTCGTCCGGATCCAAAATAGTTGCTATGTGCATCTTTCGTAGATACCATTGGCTGCTGTATAGGGAGTTATATAGCGGCTGGTCCACAGTAAGGTCTATGAAGTAGCAGGCCGATCAAAAAGGATAGAATTAGGGTCACATTCTAATTACAGGATTAGAAATTCATCCTAATTAAATCAGAATAAGTGCAAGCAATCAAAGTTAACCTATCTTGAGCAATATTTAATCGTATTTATTTCCAGTTTATCTCTTTCATATTTCCTTTGTTATCCTTATTTATGCTAGAATTGTTGTACAGTTTATTGCTTTTATCTACTTAAAGACTCTAGTAATTACTATCATTCAGCAGACTTTTAGTCTGACCCACTCCTCTCTTTCCCCCATTTTCCCCTTAGGCAATCAAGGGAGAAGCTAGTAGATTGCTGCAGCTTGGGGTTCCTCTTGGAGGAGATTTCTTCTGTGCACTTCTTTTATTTTCAGCTATTGTTCTTGTATGCACTGGCTTATTTATGAGGGATATTACGTACTCTGATTTTGAGACTATGAATTTTTATTTCATAAGACATGATGGATTTTGAGATATGGATGTTGTATTTGGCATTTGACTTGTTTATGAATTAATTATGAAGCTTTGTTTTAATTAAATACTTATTTAGTTTTCGCTGTTTTTACCTATTTCTGTCTTGTAAATCTTAATCTTTGTTAGTTTCAGTTATACCTACAATGCACCACGTCTTTTAATGTGTCCTTTTGGGTATATTAAGGGGTGTGGGGATGTTTCACTTGGTATCAGAGTCTAAGGTTATAGGATTCCAAAATTTTATTTTGAAAGTAAATTTTTTTCTTTCAAAATAACTTGTTTTAAAAGTATTTTTCAGAAAAGAACTTTTAGAAATGATTTTAAGTATAAAAGAATTTTTATAAAAATCCCCTTATAAGTCCAGTTCAGTCTCCCTTTGACTCTTTCCTAAACTATCCTTTTCTTTTCGTAGAATGGCTGATGCCCCGAACCTTCTCGAGGGCATTCCAGTCCCAGCCTAGTTTCGTATGTACTTACAAGCCACAACTCCAGAGGTGCACGGGCCTACGTCTAATCCTGCACCAGTGGGTGGGAATCCAATCAACCCACTTGCCGCCATCAATTTCTCTAAGCTTTGTAAAGATTTTGCAAGTTTGGGCGGGAAGACTTTTTCCGGCAAGGAGACTTTTGTGGAGGCAAGAGCATGGCTTAGGGACACATAGAGGATTTTTGATCTTTTGGGATTGGATGGTCAGCAGCGAGTTCAGCTAGCCGCTTGGCAGCTGAAGGAGGAGGCATCTTATTGGTGGGAGGTGATTGAGTTGGAGGGAAGGAATATTACTTGGGACGGATTCCGAGAGCGATTGGATAGGAAGTTTCTATCTTAGGAAGAAGGGAGTGTTCAGTTGGAGAAGTTTATCAATTTGAAGCAAGGGAGTTTGTCTATCAAGGAGTACATCAATCAATTCAATAAGCTGTCGCGATTTGGTATGGACTTGGTGAACACGCCGCATAAGAAAGCAATGAAGTTTGCAAAGGAATTGAATCAACTCCTTCAGGGATTATTTCTGACTTATGTACCGATGAGAGCTACTTATGAGTCTTTGGTCGAGATGGCGCTTATGTCGGATACAGTCAAGGAAGGAGAGTCTAAGAAGGAGGTTAAGTCAGAAGGTCCAAAGAAGAAGTGGTGGGAAAAGAATAAGAAGAAGAAGAAGAAGAAAGGTGATGGTCCTCAGAAGCAGATTAAGAAAGGAATAAAATGCCATGGTTGTGGGAAGGTTGGACATGTGGCCAAGGATTGCTGGAAGGAGAAGATGAAGGGTAAGTGCTATACTTGCGGGCAGCCTGGTCATATAAGTAGGAGTTGTCCTCAAGGAGCGAGTGCACCAAATGTGTAGATTCAGACATTAGACACAACACCTTCCAGTAGCATTCCAGATAGAGGTAGGAATGTCACAGTTGAAGGTTTGATTTCTATATCTGATTTTCCTATTCGGACTTTATTTGATTCTGGAGCATCACACTCTTTTATCTGTAGCTCTCTAGTAGATTTTTTGCACTTGGACATATCATTAGTAGTAGACCCCATTATTGTTTCAAACCCCATAGGAGTATCGGCACACTTATCTATGGTTTATAGGGGTTTGAAAATCTTTATCCTAGGTGTAGAGTTTGACTGCGACGCCTATGTTTTGGGATTCTCGAGGTATGGGATGATCTTAGGGAAGGATTGGCTATCCACATACGGAGCTATCTTAGACTGCGAGAGAAGAGTAGTTAGACTTGAGACTTGCAGTGGTAGGACTTTGGAGGTACCTTGCGACCCGCAAGGGTCAGTCATGTTGACTTTTCTCTATTCTCTCGATTCATCTTCATCAGAGTTGTATTCGGTTCCTGTCCTTAGAGATTTTGCAGATATCTTTGAGGAGGTTAAGGGACTACCCCCTAAGAGAGAGATTGACTTCAGGATTTATTTGACCGAGAATGCGAAGACAATAGCATTACCTATGAGGCATATGGCACCTAAGGAGAGGAAAGAATTGAGCAAGCAAATGAGCTCTTGGAGAAGGGATTCATACGAAGGAGCATATCAGAGTGGGGAGCGCCATTCATCTTTGCCACTAAGGCGAATGGTTCTCTCCGACTTTGCGTGGACTATAGGGAATTGAATAAGCTCACCAAGAAGAACCGATACCCACTTCCTAGGATTGATGATCTTTTTGACCAGTTGGTAGGTTCTTCGGTTTTCTCTCAACTTGATTTAGCCATGGGATTCCATCAGCTTAGAGTCGCTGATGACAGCATAGATAAGACTGCCTTTAGGACACCGAATGGATTCTTCAAGTGGTTGGTTATGCCTTTTGGGCTAACCAATGCTTCAGCCTACTTCGTTGATTTGATGAGCCGCGTCTTTAGGGATGTCCTAAATAAGTTTGTGGTGGTATTCGTGGATGATATCTTGGTATTTTCCAAGAATATGGAGGATCATGCTGTTCATTTGGAAGAAGTTCTTCGCACACTTCGTAGTCATCATTTGAGATCTAAGTTTCTGAAGTGTCATTTTTGGAGAGAGGAAGTTTGTTTCTTGGGGCACGTAGTCTCGAAGAAAGTTTGGCTGTTGACCCCGCCAAGGTTATTGCAGTAAAAGATTGGAAGGCCCCCAAGAACGTTACCGAGGTTAGGAGCTTCCTAGGATTGGCAGGCTACTATAGGAAGTTCATTAGAGACTTTGCCAAGATTTCGGCACCACTCACGCGCCTTATTAAGAAGAATAAAGCTTTCTTGTGGGACGTGGATTGTGAGGATTCCTTCACAAAGCATAAGAGAGCCCTTACTAGTGCACCAGTTTTAGTTTTACCTGATGGAGCTAAGCCTTTCACTGTATACACTGATGCATGCGGAATGAGTCTAGAAGTGGTGTTGATGCAAGAAGGGAAGGTAGTGTGTTATGGTAGTAGGCAGTTGAGGACGCATGAGAAGAACTATCCTACCCCCGATTTGGAGTTGGCTGCCATAGTTTTTGCACATAAGGCTTGGAAGCACTATTTGCTTGGAGGGAGGTTTTAGCTTTTTACCGACCATAAGTCTTTGAAGTACCTATTCTCGTAGAAGGACTTGAACTTGAGGCAACGGAGGTGGATTGGAGTTTTTAGCCTTGTATGATTTTGAGATAGCTTATACCCCTGGCAAGGGTAATGTGGTTGCGGATGCATTGAGTAGAAAGAAGGCAACTCTTAGTCCTTTGTTCGTAGAGTGGAGGAGCTTGGAGTTTATTTCTACTTTTGATTTTAAGCCCTCTACAGACATTACTCTCGGATTGTTGGCAACCTTAGAGGTAAGGCCTACCCTTATGGATCAGATTGGCTTGAGGCGGCGGGAGGATTCGGAACTCATGGACATTATGGATAGGATTAGCCAAGGAGAGGTCTCAAGACATCTCCAACGCTATTCCATTGATAGCAGAGGGTGGCTAAGGAGAGATGGAAGGCTTTGTGTTCCACCACTGGTGACTTGTTGAGAGCAGTTTTTGAGGAGGCGCACCATTCCCGTATGAATATTCATCCGGCTGGCGACAAAATGTATCGGAATATGAAGAGGATGTTCTATTGGGGTGGTATGAAGAAGGACGTGGCGAAATTCGTAGCTAAGTGTCTTGTATGCCAAAGGGTAAAAGAAGAGCAGTAGAAGCCCGGTGGATTACTTCAGCCCTTAGAGGTGCCAGAGTGGAAATGTGACAGTATTTCTATGGATTTCATTGATGGTTTACCTCGTTCTAGGAAAGGGAACACTAGCATTTGGGTGATTGTTGATAGAGTGACCAAGAGTGCTCACTTCATTTCAGTTAAGAGTAAGCGTACGGCTTCATATTTGGCATCCTTGTATATTCGAGAGATAGTCCGTCAACACGGAGTTCATTCTAGTGTTGTTAGTGATAGAGATCCATTTTCACTAGTGAGTTTTGGAGAAGCTTACAGAAGGCGCTAGGGATGCAACATAGGTTGAGTACGGCCTATCACCCCTAGAAAATCGTTATAAATTAAATTATTTTACAACACTAAAAGGATCTGGAAAGACCAAAGGAAAATCTTAGGACCGGAAATAAGTGATTGTAATTATTTTAAGATTTCTTTAAGTAATTTAAAATAATATGGTTTCCAATAGTTGTAGTTTTACTACGATTTTTGGAATAGCCTTTTAAGTAGTTATTTACAGTTTTTAGAAACATTTTCAGTCTATTTCCTTTCAGCTATTCTTTTCAGTAATTTTGGTATTATTTCAGTTAATTATAATTTATTACTATTAAGCATAGGTTTTTATTGATTTACAGTCTATTTACAGTATTTAAGTTTATTTACTGTTATTTATTTCTTATTTACATCTTTTTCGACATTTTGGATTTTATGCAAGCGTCTATTCTCTTCATCCCCTTTTTTTGCACGTATAGATTAGAATAAATTAAACGCAAATATGGATTTTATAAGTAAGAATATTAAATGAAAAAAATAAAGTGTAAATTATAAAGACCGTAATAAATAATGGAATTGGACTGTAATAAATAATGGGATTGGACTGAAATTACGCCTAATTAAAAATTGAATTGGACTAATTAAAGATAATTGACATAGTTATAACTTAGAATTATAACTAAATAGAGTAAAATATGAAAGAAGCTTATTTTCACACTTAGACCTCGGGTTAAGTAATAAGCATGATCATAACGTAGGTTATAATAAGAAAAAGAACAGAATTGGACTTATTTTAAGGCCTGGGATAAATTAATAAGCGTAGAAAGTAAAAATGATAGTAAAGGCTTATTTAAATAATTATTTAAAGTTAATAATAAAATATGAAAGTAGGACCTGTACCAAATAGCATTCCCTAGGGCACGCTTATGCTAAGAATGGTAGTAATTGGTCAAATAGAAGTCCAAATTACGAGGATTTGGATAAGGGGCGCAACTAGATATTATTTGGATGAAGGGCCAGTACCAACAACATTTCCTCTATTTTTCTATGGACACACGTGATCCCGCAATAGCCTGAAGTGAGATGAGGGGCACTCTATGCTGGACGTTGGAGGTAATAAGAAGACCCAATAGGTGAAGCAAAAGGTAGCATGGGCATGGTGGCAGTTACGCGTGCGACTTCCATTCGGGTGCTCAGTAATAGCTATGAGTTCCAAGCGCTTAGTATGAGTCTCTTTAGTAGACATCATTGCCTTCTGTGTAGGGAGCTATATATGTCGTCCGGATCCACAGTAATTGCTCTGTGCACCTTTCGTAGATACCATTGACTGCTGTATAGGGAGTTATATATCGACTGGTCCACAGTAAGGTCTATGAAGTAGCGGGCCGATCAAAAAGGGAAGAATAATGGTCACATCCTAATTACAGAATTAGAAATTTAGTCTAATTAAATCAGAACAAGTGCAAGCAATCAAAGTTAACCTATCTTGAGCAATATTTAATCGTATTTATTTCCAGTTTATTTCTTTTATATTTCCTTTATTATCCTTATTTATGCTAGAATTGTTGTAGAGTCTATTGCTTTTATCTTACTTAAAGACTCTGGTAATTACTACCATTCAGCAGACTTTTAGTCTGACCCACTCCTCTATTTCCCCCCTTTTCCCCTTAGGCAATCAAGGGAGAAGCTAGTAGATTGTTGCAGCTTGGAGTTCCTCTTGGAGGTGATTTCTTCTATGTACTTCTTTTATTTTCAGCTATTGTTCTTGTATGCACTGACTTATTTATGAGGGATATTACGTACTCTGATTTTGAGACTATGAATTTTATTTCATAAGACATAATGGATTTTGAGATATGGATGTTGTATTTGGCATTTGACTTGTTTATGAATTAATATGAAGCTTTGTTTTAATTAAATACTTATTTAGTTTCCGCTATTTTTACCTATTTCTGTCTTGTAAATTTTAGTCTCTGTTAGTTTCAGTTATACCTACAGCGCACCACGCCTTTTAATGTGTCCTTTTGTGTATATTAAGGGGTGTGGGGTGTTTCAGTATTGATGTCAGTGAAGTGAGGAGGATGCATTGAAATGTTGAACTTCTGCAAAGAGATGATGAAGCTAGCAGCACCGTGGATGGTTTAGGCAAGGTGGCAGGGGTTGATGTGTGTTGATGTTGAAGTTAGGGCTGTTGCAGAAATGATTGGCAGAAATGGTATTGAGTTGAAGTAGTGTAGCAGTAGGGTATGTGCACAGTGCACTGGTGGTATGGTGTGGTAGCAATCTAAATGCAAAATTATAAAATGAAAATGAAATTGTAAATGCAAAATTGTAAAAGAAAATGAAATGGAATAAAAAAAATTCTTTTTCAAATGAAATTGTGTATAATATTTTTTTAAGTAGAAATGCAAATGCAAATGAAGCTAGAAAACAAGCACACAACACAATGAACACGAAAATCACACACAAACACAGAACATAATTTTTTTTATGATTGCAAATTAAGAGACAAAACAAACACAAAAAAATCAAACAAAAATAATAATTCAAAGAATAGAAATAAAATCAAATTAATTAACCGGCAACGGCGCCAAAAACTTGTTGAATCGACTAACTTTCTATCGAATTAGAAAATAGCTGAAAGATTGTGTTAAAAATAACCGCAAGCGCACGACGTACAATTTTAATACGTGGCGCATATGGGTCGATCCGCAAGGAATTAAATTGATTTAAAATTTCTACTTAATCAAATTAAACCAAAAATTTGAGATGCGTTAACTACAAATTTCCAAAAACTAACAAAAACTAAAAGTGGATAAATATATGAGAGTAGAGGGCAATTTAGAGGCAAATCTCTTCTCATGATCACATAAATCAACATAATGAAATTATGATATCTCTTTTTTGGTCATTAGTGAAATTAGTTAATGTGTTTGTCATAAATATGGTGTATTTGTGCTATTAATTAGCCCAACATAAACCATCAAAATTTAACACACCCACTAAACCACTTATCAACTCGCATGAAAATGTTAATGAAATTGAAAATAAAATCTATTCTAAGCATGATCTATTTACTATTGATTAGTAATATAGACCATCAAATTTTGATTCTAAAATTCACTTCATTACCATAAGCATATGTAGATGAAGAGGTAATTTGTTTTTATGTTTGTTTAAGCATAGCCTATTTGATGTCAACAATATATGCTATTAAATTCAAAGTTAAAACAACAAAATATTTACCACATCAAACATTTCCATTAAGCATAAAAAGAGATCATCAATTAACAAATATGTTGAATCTACATGATTAAAAGATCTTCATTACCTCTAAATTAAAAGGGTTTAGCTTCTCATATTTGTTATCATTTCAACAAATGTAGAGTTCAATATGAAACAAAAATAAGAGAAAAATGCAAGATAATTAAAATAAAAAGGGAATTAAACTACTTGCATAAGAAATAAACCTAAGCTACTAACATAAGAAGAAATAAACAAGAAAAGAACTTGAATTAAAAGTGCATGAATTAAAATTGCATAAAAAAAATTACATAAGAAAAGAAGCTAAGAAGCCATGTAAGAGAGAAAGAGAGTTTATATTTACAATTTGTGCTTACAACTAAACTAACTAAAGAGGAGGCTAAGAGCTCCATAACATGAAACATAAGGGGTATTTATACATGTTTGAAATCCTAATCCATATTTTTGGGGACAACCCAAAATACCCTCTTAGGAAACGTAACCTCCATGTAATCATTAGCATGAGCATAATCCTCCATTAAATATGCATGTAGCTTTAATCATGTGCATTAGCTCTTAATAGGAGATCATGGTAAGTGGGTAGGTGGGATCCTCCATGTGCATGAAATGATTTATTTCCATCTTCATTTTGCCTTCTTCCATTTGTGCATGCACATTTTCATGAAGACTTCTTCATATTTCCATTCAAATTCCTACAAATAAAAACAAAATGCGTAAATAAATATTCTCAAAATTAATACATGCGCAAAATGACCATTTTATCCCTATATGAAGATGAATAAATGATGATTTGAAAATAATTGAAATTTTGGTTTAAACATGTTAAAATACCATGTATGCTCATTTATTTAATTAAATTTGATTAAATATGGAAGTAAAAATATGAATATTTACGTGCATATCAATTGCGGAGATGCAAAAAGTTTCATTACATATAAAACCAAATTATAAAGTTAATCTATTCTCATTCTCAAATCATTTATGTAGAAAAAAAGAAATATGATTTAATCTTATATTAATAAAACGAAGAGTATCTTGACTTATGCAGACTGGATTTAGTGACTACAATAGATTTCCAACTTACATTGAGCATTTATGCCTTAAAAACAGGTCTTTATCCCAACTTTGTTGATTTGGTTTAAAAGAGAAATAGTCAAATTAACATTTATATATTAATGTAGCTAAAACAGATACTAAATTGTGTTGATTAGCGAGTGCAGTGGAAAATAGTGGGACTTAAAATAGGTATACTATTTAATAGCGTTAAATTTAAATAGCGTAGAGGTCGAAGAGTAATATGCGCAATAGCGGGAATTTTGCGGGCTTTAACTGCATAGATTTAAGATCACACTCACCTATGAAAAACACGTGTATCTTGTCGCCAACAAGCCATTGGCTAAACCCGATAAGGATTCCATGCCCAATCAACTTAAGGCCTACGACAACTGGTCATTACACTGTGAGCATGCCCACTACTATGTGATGTCGACTATGAGCATAGAGCTCCAAAGACAGCTCGAGAACATGAATATTCATTAAATATTCAAATACCTACAAAAGTTGTATGGAAACTGTTTCATGCGAAGATGAGTAAAGACACATTCGTCCAAGATCATGTACTCAATATGACTAGGTACATTAAAAGGTTGGCCATGTTAGGAACTACACCTGACACAGAGCTTCGGACTGATTTGATTCTTTGCGCTAACTTCGTAGTCCGATCTATAACATCCCTTATTTCGAGACCTGAAAATGAATGTTGATGATGTTGCAATCACCACTAGAATTATTTTCAAGCGATAAATATGATCAGCTTTTTTTTAATAACATTAAATAAACAGAGCAGCTTAAATTCATTTCCATTGCATAAATTGTCATTATATTTTACACTCCCAAAACACGCCGGCACGGGGGTAAATATAATAAGAACATAGATGATAGTATCACGCCCGACATGTAAAGATATCGACATGAACACTTAACCGGTTATACATCTTAGTTTTACACTGCGGAATCAAAACAGACTTTATTATCTACTAAGTATCATGCTTCGTCTTTGAAGTATTTATTCGTCATCAAGCAAACTTGTTTAAACCATAGAATCAGCATACTCGAATGAGTACTCATGAGTTTATGCCGTAAACAATAATAAAAACACGAATCAGATATAAAGCCTAAAGTAATATATTTTCTCTATCATAATATTTAACGAGAACACATCACCTAGTGGAACACGTTTTCCCATCACCAATTCAACATCATCAATTTCATCATATCAAATAGAGTGAATATCATACCATGAATTACAATCATAAAACAACATTTCATCTATAAGTATTCCCTACGCTTACTATGACATCGTGATTAGGTTTTATAGTCATTTCTTTTCTATTGTCTTATAGGCCTTACTTTATTTCTCCTAATTGATGTTGAATGTTCATATTTGAGGTTGCCACTCAGGCTTTATACCATCGCTTCCGTATAATATCTTGAACAGATATTTGGTTGCCGCCCTTTGGCCTTAAAACCTTCTCCCTTCTTAATGTTACGTCTATAACATTATCGGTTGCTATATTAGTCTTACACTATCATCTGTTCAAGCTTAGGTCAAAAGCGTTCAATTCTGTAGATAAAACATTTTTATCTTTTCTTTTCTAATGTTTTAACTTATCATCGCTTAGCTTCTCTAAGCTTGACTCCAGTACTCCGTTTCACATAAGTTATTACATTTTAGCTTGTAATTTTTCTTCATAGTTTCATCTCTATGAAATTCAAATTACACATCTTGGAACTGTCTTCCAAAGTGCTACCCAAATTATCTTATTTAAATAATGAATTCTTTATCATTAGCTACCAAACATATGGTTATCACATATCTGAGTTGGCTATCGCACATCTAACTTCAATAGATTTCACATATCTAATTCAACGGCTATCACATGTCTCATTCAATAACCATCACATGTTTAACACAATAGTCAATCACATGTCTCGTTCAGCGGCTATCGCATAGCATGGATGCTATCGCATTGACAAGCAAAACACATCGTGTAAAAAAGCATGGCACACAAATAGCGTCAAATGACAATTATGAATTTTGATTCGCGACCTTTTGTAAGCTATGATGTGTATAATGTGTTTATCTTGCAACTTTAAGATTGTGTAGTTGGGATACTACTGCTTCGTTACTGCTTCGTGAAAGCTTATTAGTAAATCATGTTTATTTATTTTTTCATATAGAACGTTTACAATATACATCTTCTGTTCATGCTTTTATTTCATGCTTATAAATGTAAATATCCACACTATATTTTTCTCATTCAATGTTTACCAAGAAATCAAATTGATTTCTAAAAATATAGCAAAGAGTTTTGGGAATACTTATTCATATTATTTGACAGTAAAATAATCTCATATATTTATTTATGTCAAGTATTATCTATGTATATGAATATCATTTCACAATAAATAAATTTGTTGTCAGTTTTCTAATGTACCAATTGATTTTGATAAAAGAAACACTCATCATAAATTTATATTTTACTTTAAATAAATGAATATTCATATTTTCTCTTGTACCTTTTTATCTTATTCGCCTATTTTTAAAATAAATATATTATTTCAGTTTATTTTTTCCTTTTTCCTCCTCTCTCTTTTGGGTTTTGTTTTATAATCGATCAACTTATCCACTCATTGTCTAGGATTTATAGTTGTCCTTCCCTCAAGATTTTGTTGCAAAGAATACTATTTACCTTTTGCATAAGGTTAACATTCATACCTTGGACGTACAGCAAAAAGAAATATGTGTTATTTCATGTTTCATGAGAATCTTATAGTACGTTTCGCTGAAAATTTGAAATCATTTTATATTGAAACTCAGAAAGAAATTTCATGAGCCAGTGGACAAAATCAGCCTCTTTCGACTACACTCTTTAAAATAGCTACGTCGTTAAAAACCAAATAAACACTCTTTTCGCAAGATTTACGATATTCTCATTGTTTATTGCATCAGATAATACAATAATATTATGATCATGTAAACCTGCAAAAGTTTAACTAATAAATCTTAACCAACAAATCATAAAAATGATTTTGATTCGTTTGGCTCAACCGCTGAAATTAAACGATTGTCGTCGACTGCTTCAACCGCGTCACGCGTCGGACACATTTAACGCCAACAGCTTAATCATAACGGTTAGTCATAACGTTCGAAAATTTAACCTATATATATTACTACCATTTTCTCCACTTCCTTCTCAGCCATATCAATCCAAATTTCTCAAAATTTAACTCAAAAACTGCAAAAAAACATCCTGTTTTGAGGTAAGTTTTGGTACTCGTCTCAATCTCATTTTCACATAATTTTTTTTTTCTTTTTTTTGAGTTTTCTTTTAGCTAGAAATTGAAAGCAGTATCAGTACTTGTTTGCGCCAAAATTGGTCACAAACCCCGAATGTTGTGAAAGCACCAGTGTATGAATATAAATCAACAATATTCACACACAAATCTCAAATCTAAGCAAACAGAGTATCACAATTCAAAAATAATGAACATAAACACGAGATTTATAGTGGTTCGGCGATCTTGCCTACGTCCACTCTGAAGTTGATGATTTTATTGATGTTCACTTGATGATTACAATTTCTTCTGATGTAGTACAACTGATTATATGATCATAATCTGAATCTAAGGAAGCAGTGGTGATTCTGAGTAAATCTGGTAGAGTTTGGGCGCTCTTTAGCTCCTAAAATTGTCTGACCCCTTTTCTGAATGACCAGAGGCTCTATTTATAGGTGTAGGAGGTTGATATTTTGCCTAAAATCTGGGGAGACCACTTCTGGCACGTGAGGGGGCCCACATACCCGCTTTTAGGAAATCCGGGCCCACTTTGGGATCGATTCGACCCTTGCTTCGAATCGATCAAGATTTGCTCCGATTGAGATGAAACTTGGTGTGAACATTCTTCATCATGCGCTTAAGCTTCTGTGAAAATTTCATAGCATTTGGACTTGTAGATCTCAAGTTATGATCGATTCAAGTGATGATCTTCGTCATATGGATTCGATCGAATCGGTAGGGTCGAATCCATATGTTTGGCCTATGGATTCGAACTGAGGCTCGTTCTATGGATTCGAACTAAGGCTCGTTCTATGGATTCGAACTAAGGCTCGGCCTATGGATTCGAACTAAGGCTCGGCCTATGGATTCGAAGTAAGGTCATAGGATGGATTCATAGAATGGATTCGAAGTAAGGTCATAGGATGGATTCGAAGCAAGGTCATTTTCTCTATCTTGAATTGATCATAGCTTGAGCATACGAACTCAGATTGGCTTGAAACTTGAACCGCTGGTTTCTACGGCTTTGCTTATCATGTCTTGTCAATTGTGGCTCAATCCGGACTTGGGTAAAATTCATCGATATTCATGGCGAATCAGTGTATAACGATCTTTTACGACGAACTGTCTTTAGTTTTCCAGTAAACTTTTTGGTGTCACGGCCTTGCCAAAAGGCGGGATAACATTACTCAAGATTCAAGAGAAGCATTTGTACTTTGGAATACGACAACGTTGGAATTGGCAGCGGTTGGAGATTGAATGTTCGCAACACACAATCATATACCAGCCGTAACTGCTGGTCCGTCCACCTATATGCCCACCACCTTATCCACCACCTGATTTCTAGTTTTATTTTACTGAATTTTCATATTTTAATTTCTAGTTTTATTATTGTTGTATTTCTACTGTTACTTGTATTTCAATTTCTAGTGATTAATGAAAGTTGCATTTTTAATTATATTATATGTGTTGTAATTGACATTCAAAATTATGCTTTGGCTACAAAGAAAATCTTAATAAATATTAATTTTTTGTTATATGTTACTTAACACCATATTCAATTTTTTTTATTCAGCTACTGTCGCTCTCAATTTTCTCATTGAATACACGATTTGATTAACTGACAAATACATATATGGAGGAGATTCATGGACGATTCTTTTGCAACTTGTATAACTGAACACTCGAATCAGATAAATCAGAGAAATTAAAACATACTTGAAGTTGTAAGCACAGTTCAACAATCATAAAAAATCCAAAAATCATAAAAAGTTACCCCACTATTTAATGAATATAGATTGAGACTCCCAACAATCTTCGGTATCTCATAGTATAAATATTACACCAAAACACATCCAATTATCAAAACACTCACAAAAACTCAAAACAATGGATCTCATCTACATAGCCATAACTCTCATACTCATCTCACTGCTTACCATCCTTCTCAACCAAAAAAAACACCCTCCAAGCCCACTAGCCCTACCAATTGTAGGGCATCTACACCTTCTTAGCACCAAAGAACCACTTCATCATACCGCAAACCGAATGCACGACCGACTCGGTCCAATCTTGTACCTCCGTATCGGCGTCCGCAACGTCCTAGTCGTCGCTAAATTGGCTTTGGCCGAAGAATGCCTTCTCTCCCTCGGCACCGCCTTTGCCAACCGCCCTCGGTTCCCTTCCTTTAAGGACCTAAGCTTCGGTTTCACCATTCTCGGCACCGCGAACTACGGGTCTCACTGGCGCAACCTTAGAAAGCTCACTTCTTCCAAGCTCCTCGCCCCTCATTCTCTTCTGTCCACTATCGATGTTCGTGCTTCCGAACAACGCTCTTTGATTCAATCCTTGTTTCAAAATTCAAGTCCTAACGGGTATGTTCTACGTCCTTCCTTTTGTATTTGAACGAGTTGAAACTTCAAACGTAACTTCTAACTTGGTTGACATTCATTCTCACATGAAATGTTAAGATCTCAAATTGAGACATGGATCGGGATGTCAATTCAAAAGCTCATTTGAAATCCAAGATTTGAAACCTAGATAACAATCCATACTTTAGTTCAAAACTGCTTAAATGTGTAATTTCGAATAAATAAAATTTTCATTAAAGTTGTTTGTTTTGAAACTAGTTTAAATGTGTAATTCGAATAAATAAAATTTTCATTTAATACAAACTCAGTTGGGTAAGTAATTAGAGCAGACTAAGTGCATGTTGAATGAATTCACAGGGGAATGACGAAGGTAGAGCTGAAACCGAAACTGTTCGCCCTCACACTGAACAGCATAATGAGAATGCTAGCAGGGAAGACATTCTCTAACAGAGAAAGCAGCTTGGAGTCGAATCATGAAGAAGTAGTATTCCTAGAATGGGTAGACGATATACTTTCTTTATTAGGAGGTCGAACAAACGTATCGGATTTTCTGCCCTTTTTAAGCTGGATGAACTTAAATGGGTTTAAAAGCAAAGCAGCTTATTTGTCACAATATAGAGATGAATTTTTTCAGAAGATGATTGATGATGTTAGATATGGGAAGAATGACGAAGAGAGGGAAACAATGGTGGCCACTCTGCTTTCGCTTCAGAAATCTGATCCCAACTACTATACAGACGAAATCATCAAAGGTTTTTGCATGGTAAATGAATTAACTTTAAAACAACAGTTTTTTTTTCCAGAAAATAAGAAAATTGAACACGAAAGGTTTAATACTTCATGTAAAACAAAGTAGAAGGCACTTATTACAATGATAGTTAATCGTCGACCTAATAATTAATTGAAATCAGACCCCAGATTGTATACAGGTGAAATCATTAAAGGTTTTCACATTGCAGTTGAATAGTTAATCTAAAACAAAAATTAAAATATGTTTGTTGACAAATCGAACCTCAAACGCAGACGGTGCTAACAGCGGGAACAGACATACAATCAAACACAATAGAATGGGCACTGACGCTCCTGCTGAACAACCCAGAAACCCTAAAAAAGCTCCAATCAGAAATCGACCTAAAAATCGGAAACAACCGACTCGTATCAGAAACGGACATCCAAAACCTACCGTACTTGCAAAGCGTGATAACGGAGACGCTCCGACTGAAGCCGGCGGCTCCGATGTTGGTGCCGCACGAAGCGTCTTCAGACTGCACGGTCGGAGGGTACAAGATTAGAAAGGGGGCAATGCTTCTGGTGAACGCGTACCGGATCCATCGGGACCCGGAAACGTGGGCAGATCCAGAGAGGTTCGACCCGGAACGGTTTATGGAGAAGGGGTTGCACGATGTGGAGAAGATGCTGATATTTGGCATGGGGAGGATGAGGTGTCCGGGGGAGGCGCTGGCAAAGAAGATGGTGGGGTCGGTGTTGGCTTCGATGGTGCAGTGCTTCGATTGGGAGAGGGTTGGGGGTGAGGTGATCGGGATGGAGGAGAGCGTCTCCATTACTATGGGGAAGGAGGTTGCTCTTGAGGCTTTGTACCGACCAAGGGAACATATGATGAGCGTTCTGGAAGGGCTCCGTTAGCTCAAGTATTTCTGGTTTGCATGACGACAAACATCCAATCTTAACTTAAATAATGTTCTCTGTGTTTGTTCATCGAATGAAACACGTCTAATGGTACTTGTATTAAATAAAAAACATCAATCGAAAAAGAAACAAAGTCGGGGCATGTACGAATTCTCACTTGAAACATCATAGAAGCATGGTGTGATTTTATTTTTCAGTTCCATTTTTTATAATATTATTTTCCACTACTTTTCTATCCACATTGGATCTTGATGATGTTGTTATATTTCTTTAGATGATAAATTTTTTTTTTTAAAAAATGGTATTTAGATACAACATGTCACTGGAACAACATATCACAAATCACTTTTCAATATATGTTCGAATCACGCTACGCAAGTTTCGAACTTTTGACTTCTCGTACCAAAGTAATTCCTATTGGTGGATAAAAGGTAATTTTCTATTAACACCTTGATGGTATGTGTATATAAAGAATTGAAAACTTTAATAGGATTGGCTATCTCTACCCACTCATTTAGTTTTCCTCTCCATCAAGAATGTCAAACTAAAGGGATCAAGAGAGAAATACAATCCTAGGTAATTATTCACTAAAAATTAATTGCTTTTACTATGAATCATAGTACGCTTTTTTAATCTATTATGTGATTGTGAAAATCATTTTGTTCAAAGATCTAGCATGTTATGATTTAGATCTAGCCTATTATGATTTATGCAAAATTAGTTTATCTTTTATTATTGATCTAAAGCTTAAGACTTCACAAGCGGTATTAGAGCTTAGGTTGAGACCTCAATGATTTTCCGTGAATGGTTTATTTTGTTTTCTCCATTGTGACATACTCTAAATTTATCCAAACATGCTATATTATTGTATTTGCCGATTGATGTTTGTTTTTCTTTATCGTTGTTCGTTTGCAATTTTTTTGAAATTAATTTATGATACACACACGCGCGAATCAAGCTTTGATGCTTTATGTAGCTCTAATCAATAACAGTTGTAAAATTTTGAATTATGCTATATATGTTAGCATGTATTCTTGCTTCTGTCTCACATAGTGAAAGAGTGTATTGTTTTATTACTGTAATGATTTCGGCATGTGTGTAATATTTTGGATTATGGTACAGTAGTGTAAATGATTAATATTAATATATATATGTGTGTGTGTGTGTGTGTGAATTATATATGTATTATGATTATGTTCACAATACACGTATTCTGCAATTTGAATTAAAGTATTATTAATATGCTATTTAAATTAAAGTGATTATACTGTATGTTGTTAGTCACCAAAGAGAGCAAAAATTAAAGATTTATGCATATGAATTGTATAATGGCATTTTAGTTTGATATTTATATTATATGTAGTTTGTTAGTCAGTAAAGTATATTGAGTTCATAGTTTATTATTGTGATATTTACTCATGTTTATGTGATGCTTATGAATGAATGGCATCATGTTTTATGTATAATTTTTAAGATTTGTCATGAGTATATTGAGTTCATAATTATAAAATGTTTTGGATTGCCCAAGGTTGATCACTTATTTTATAGCCTATGAACATTACCGAGGTATATTGATGTGCTTGGTTAGGTATGTTTTGTATATCCAAAGATAACAAACATATCTAACTGCAGCATGTTAATTGCCAATTATGTGAAATTTTATCAAGCATCAATTATGTTTGTTTTATTGCATATGTTGTATCACCCACATGAGAACTTCAATATACACATTATGTTTGTTGGCTGAATCTAAATTTATGTCATAGATTTTAGTTTATTACTCAAAGCATTAATGTGTGAGCGTATTTTAAATATTTTTGCTGCATATGTTCCAGTTTCTCTACATTTCCAACCACATTTGTTATTAACTTTAAACGGATTAATTTCTCTGAATGGTCTGAATAAGTTCAGTTTCACCTCGGTATTTTAGATCTTAATTTGGCACTCTTAAGTGAGAAACTAGCTGTAGTTACTACTACTAGTGGCGCTGAACAGAGATCATCATATAGAGCTTGGGACAGATCTAGTAGACTGAGCTTAATGTTTATGCAAATGATCATAGAAAACAATATCAAGTCCACAATTAAGATGACTGAAAGTACTAAGGAATTTATGAAGTTTGTGAAAGAATGCTCCCAGTCTGAGTCTACTGAGAAGTTGCTCACTGGGACACTAATGGATACCTTAACCACTATTAAGTTTGATTGTTCTATTATGCATGAGCATATCATTGAAATAATGAATATAGCAGCAAAATTAAGGACCATAGGAATGAATTTTTTTAGTAACATTCATCCTTAACTCATTACCTCCCGAGTATGGTCCATTTCATATGAACTATAACACTATAAAGGATAAATGGAATGAGCATGAATTGCAAAATATGCTCATTCAAGAGGAAGCAAGGTTTAAGAAATCAAAAATTCATTCAACAAATCTTATGGGTGAAAATTAATAATTATGAGGCTTCTTGAAATAATACGCATCGATATATATGAGGCTTTTGATGTTTCGTCTCCTAGTGGAGAAAAGTATTTTATCACCTTTGTTAATAATTTTTCATGTTATGGGCATGACTATTTATTGCATGAAAAGTCACAAACGGTAAACACCTTAGAGGTTAAATAATAAAGTTAAAAGGCAATTAGATAGAAAGGTGAAAATTATCAGATCTGATAGAGGTGGTGAATATTATGGAAGGAATAATGAAAGTGGACAGTGCCTTTGTCCATTTGCTAAATTTCTAGAAAGTCATGACATATATGCTTAATACACAATGGCAGAACACCAGAAGAAATGATGTTGCAGGAAGGCGCAAGGGGATGGTTGCAGTTTCTGCGCAGAATTCTTGGTTCGATCCTCCTTTCGGATGCCGAGACGGTCCCGGTGGGTGGGTCAGGGGGAGGGCGGGGGCCCGTACTCCCACCTAGTCATCCCGGAATGATCCACCTTGCCTTCTGCGGGCGTTCGGGCACTTCGACGGCTGTAGTTTCTAAGCAGAAATTCTTGGTTCGATCCTCCTTTTGGATGTTGAGACGGTCCCGGATCGCGATCGCCCCAATTGGAAAAACGATCGGCTGCCCCTCCTGGGTGGGTGGGTCAGGGAGAGGGCGGGGGCACGCACTCCCACCCGGTCGTCCCGGAACGATCCACCTCGTCTTCCGTGGGCGTTCGGGCACTTCAACGGCTATAGTTTCTGCGTAGAAATTCTTGGTTCGATCCTCCTTTCGGATGCACTCCCACCCGGTCGTCCCGGAACGATCCACCTCGCCTTCCACGGGCGTTCGGACACATCGACGGCTGTAGTTTTGGCGCAGAAATTCTTGGTTCGATCCTCCTTTCGGATGCCGAGACGGTCTAGGATCGCAATCGCCCCAATTGGAAAAATGATTGGTTGCCCCTACTAGGTGGGTGGGTCAGGGGGAGGGCGGGCGGCCGCTCTCCCACCCGGTCGTCCCGGAACGATCCACCTCGCCTTCCGCGGGCGTTCGGGCACTTCGACGGCTGCAGTTTCTTCGCAGAAATTCTTGGTTCGATCCTCCTTTCGGGTGCCGAGACTGTCTCGGATCGCGATCGCCCCAATTGGAAAAACGATCGGCTGCCCCTCCTAGGTGGGTGGGTCAGGGGGAGGGCGGGGGGCCGCTCTCCCACCCGGTCGTCCCGGAACGATCCAGCTCACCTTCCGCGGGCGTTCGGGCACTTCGATGGTTGCAGTTTCTACACAGAAATGCTTGGTTCAAGCCTCCCTTCGGATGTCGAGACGGTCCCGGTGGGTGGGTCAGGGGGAGTGCGGGGGCCCTTACTCCCACCCGGTCATCCCGGAACGATCCACCTTGGCTTCCGCGGGCGTTCGGGCACTTCGACGGTTGTAGTTTCTAGGCAGAAATTCTTGGTTCGATCCTCCTTTCGGATGCCGAGATGGTCCCGGATCGCGATTGCCCCATTGGAAAAACGATCGGCTGCCCCTACTGGGTGGGTGGGTCAGGGAGAGGGCGGGAGCACGCACTCCCACCCGGTCGTCCCAGAACGATCCACCTCGCCTTTCGCGGGCGTTTGGGCACTTCGACGGCTACAGTTTCTGCGCAGAAATTCTTGGTTCGATCCTCCTTTCGGATGCCGAGACGGTGCCGGATCGCGATCGCCCCAATTGGAAAAACGATCGGCTGCCCCTCCTAGGTAGGTGGGTCAGGGGGAGGGTGGTTGCCTACACTCCCACCTGGTCATCCCGGAATGATCCACCTTTGGGTGGTGGGTCAGGGGAAGGGCGGGAGCCCACACTCCCACCCGGTCGTCCCGGAATGATCCACCTCGCCATCAGCGGGCATTCGGGCACTTCGAAGGCTGCAGTTTCTATGCAAAAATTCTTGGTTCGATCCTCCTTTCGGATGCCGAGACGGTCCCGGATCGTGATCGCCCCAATTGGAAAAACGATCGGCTGCCCCTCCTGGGTGGGTGGGTCAGAGGGAGGGTGGGTGCCTGCACTCCCACCCGGTCGTCCCAGAATGATCCACCTTGCCCTCTACGAGCGTTCGGGCACTTCGATGGCTGCAGTTTCTAGGCAGAAATTCTTGGTTCGATCCTCCTTTCGGATGCCGAGACGGTCCCGGATCGCGATCGCCCCAATTCAAAAAACGATCGGCTACCCCTCTTGGGTGGGTGGGTCACGCAGAGGGCAGGGGGCCGCACTCCCACCCGATCGTCCCGGAACGATCCACCTCGCCTTCCGCGGGCGTTCGGGCACTTCGACGGTTGTAGTTTCTTGGCAGAAATTCTTGGTTCGATCCTCCTTTCGGATGCACTCCCACCCGGTCGTCCCGGAATGATCCACCTTGCCTTCCGCGAGCGTCCGGGCACTTCGACGGCTGTAGTTTCTGCGTAGAAATTCTTGGTTCGATCCTCTTTTCGGATGCCGAGACGGTCCCGGTGGTTAGGTCAGGGGGAGGGCGGGGGCCGGTACTCCCACCCAGTCGTCCCAGAATGATCCACCTTGCCTTCTGCGGGCGTTCGGGCACTTCGACGGCTGTAGTTTCTAGACAGAAATTCTTGGTTTCCTCCTTTCGGATGCCGAGACAGTCCCGGATCGCAATCGCCCCAATTGGAAAAACGATCGGCTGCCCCTCCTGGGTGGGTGGGTCAGGGAGAGGGTGGAGGCACGCACTCCCACCCGGTCATCCTGGAACGATCCACCTCGCCTTCAGCGGGCGTTCGGGCACTTCGACGGCTGTAGTTTCTACGTAGAAATTCTTGGTTCGATCCTCCTTTCGGATGCCGAGACGGTCCCGAATCGCGATCGCCCCATTTGGAAAAATGATCGGCTGCCCCTCTTGGGTGGGTGGGTCAGGGGGAAGGTGGGTGCCCGCACTCCCACATGGTCATCCCGGAATGATCCACCTTGCCTTCCACAGGCGTTCGGGCAATTCGACGGCTGCAGTTTCTAGGTAGAAATTCTTGGTTCGATCCTCCTTTCGGATGCCGAGACGGTCCCGGATCGCGATCGCCCCAATTGGTAAAACGATCGGCTGCCCCTCCTGGGTGGGTGGGTCTGGGAGAGGGCGGGGACCCACACTCCCACCCGGTCGTCCCGGAACGATCCACCTCACATTCCGCGGGCGTTCGGGCACTTCGACGGCTGTAGTTTCTGGGCAGAAATTCTTGGTTTGATCCTCCTTTCGGATGCTCTCCTACCCGGTCGTCCGGGAATGATCCACCTTGCCTTCCGCGGGCGTTCGGGCACTTCGATGGCTGTAGTTTCTGCGTAGAAATTCTTGGTTCGATCCCCCCTTAGGATGCCGAGACGGTCCCGGGCGTTCGGGCACTTCGACGGCTGCAGTTTCTAGGCAGAAATTCTGGGTTCGATCCTCCTTTCGAATGCCGAAATGGTCCCCGATCGCGATCGCCTCAATTGGAAAAACGATCGGCTGCCCCTCCTGGGTGGGTGGGTTAGGGAGGGGGCGGGGGCCCGCACTCCCACCCGGTCGTCCCAAAACGATCCCCCTCGCCTTCCGCGAGCGTTCGGGCACTTCGACGGCTATAGTTTCCACGCAAAAATTCTTCGTACGATCCACCTTTCGGATGCCGAGACGGTCCTGAATCGCGATTTCCCCAATTGGAAAATCAATCGGCTGCCCCTCTTGGGTGGGTGGGTCAGGGGGAGGTTGGGTGCCCGCACTCCCACACGGTCGTCCCGGAATGATCCACCTTGCCTTCCGCGGGCGTTCGGGCACTTCGACGGCTGCAGTTTCTAGGCAGAAATTCTTGGTTCGATCCTCCTTTCGGATGCCGAGACGGTCCCGGATCGCGATCGCCCCAATTGGAAAAACGATCGGCTGCCCCTCCTGGGTGGGTGGGTCAGGGAGAGGGCGGGGGCCCGCCCTCCCACCCGGTCGTCTCAGAACGATCCACCTCGCCTTCCGCGGGCATTCGGGCACTTCGACGGCTACAGTTTCTGCGCAGAAATTCTTGGTTCGATTCTTCTTTCGGATAAACTCCCACCCGGTCGTCCCAGAACGATCCACCTCGCCTTCCGCGGGCGTTCGAGCACTTCGATGGCTGTAGTTTTTGCGTAGAAATTCTTGGTTCAATCCTCCTTTCGGATGCCGAGATGGTCCCGAATCGCGATCGCCCCAATTGGAAAATCGATCGGCTGCCCCTCTTGGGTGGGTGCGTCAGGGGGAGGGTGGGTGCCCGCACTCCCACATGGTCGTCCCGAAATGATCCACCTTGCCTTCCGCGGGCGTTCGGGACTTCGACGGCTGCAGTTTCTAGGCAGAAATTCTTGGTTCGATCCTCCTTTCGGATGCCGAGACGGTCCCGGATCGCGATCGCCCCAATTGGAAAAACGATCGGCTGCTCCTCTTAGGTGGGTGGGTCATGGAGAGGGCGGGGGCCCGCACTCCCACCCGATCGTCCCGGAACGATCCACCTCGCATTCCGCGTGTGTTCGGGCACTTCGACGGCTGCAGTTTCTGGTCAAAAATTCTTGGTTCGATCCTCCTTTCGGATGCACTCCCACCTAGTCGTCCCGGAATGATCCACCTTGCCTTCCGCGGGCGTTCGGGCACTTCGACGGCTGCAGTTTCTGCGCAGAAATTCTTGGTTCGATCCCCCCTTCGGATGCCAAGACGGTCCCGGTGGGTGGGTCAGGCGGAGCGCGGGGGCCCGTACTCCCACCCAGTCGTCCCGGAATGATCCACCTTGCCTTCTGTGGGCGTTTGGGCACTTCGACGGCTGTAGTTTCTAGGCAGAAATTCTTTGTTCGATCCTCCTTTCGGATGCCGAGACGGTCCCAGATCGCGATCGCCCCAATTGGAAGAACGATCGGCTGCCCCTCCTGGGTGGGTGGGTCAGGGAGAGGGCGGGGGCCCGCACTCCCACCCGGTCGTCTCGGAACGATCCACCTCGCCTTCCGCGGGCGTTCGGGCACTTCGACGGCTACAGTTTCTGCGCAGAAATTCTTGGTTCGATTCTTCTTTCGGATGCACTCCCACCCGGTCGTCCCAAAACGATCCACCTCCCCTTTCACAGGCGTTCGGGCACTTCGACGGCTGCAGTTTCTACGCAGAAATTCTTGGTTCGATCCTCCTTTTGGATGCCGAGACGGTCTCGGATCACAATCGCCCCAATTGGAAAAACGATCGGCTGCCTCTCCTGGGTGGGTGGTTCAGGGGGAGGGTGGGGGCCCGCACTCTCTCCCGGTCATCCCGGAACGATGCACCTTGCCTTCCGTGGGCGTTCGGGCACTGCGACGGTTGCAGTTTCTACGCTGAAATTCTTGGTTCGATCCTCCTTTCGGATGCCGAGACGGTCCCGGATTGCGATCGCCCCAATTGGAAAAACGATCGGCTGCCCCTCTTGGGTGGGTGGGTCAGGGAGAGGGCGGGGGCCCGCACTCCCACCCGGTCATCTCGGAATGATCCACCTCGCCTTCCGCGGGCGTTCGGGCACTTCGACGGCTACAGTTTCTGCGCAAAAATTCTTGGTTCGATTCTTCTTTCGGATAAACTCCCACCCGGTCGTCCCAGAACGATCCACCTCGCCTTCCGCGGGCGTTCGAGCACTTCGATGGCTGTAGTTTCTGCGTAGAAATTCTTGGTTCAATCCTCCTTTTGGATGCCGAGACGGTCCCAAATCGCGATCGCCCCAATTGGAAAAACGATCGGCTGCCCCTCTTGGGTGGGTGCGTTAGGGGGAGGGTGGGTGCTCGCACTCCCACACGGTCGTCCCGAAATGATCCACCTTGCCTTCCGCGGGCGTTCGGGACTTCGACGGCTGCAGTTTCTAGGCAGAAATTCTTGGTTCGATCCTCCTTTCGGATGCCGAGACGGTCCCGGATCGCGATCGCCCCAATTGGAAAAACGATCGGCTGCTCCTCTTAGGTGGGTGGGTCACGGAGAGGGCGGGGGCCCGCACTCCCACCCGATCGTCCCGGAACGATCCACCTCGCATTCCGCATGTTTTCGGGCACTTCGACGGCTGTAGTTTCTGGTCAAAAATTCTTGGTTCGATCCTCCTTTCGGATGCACTCCCACCTGGTCGTCCCGGAATGATCCACCTTGCCTTCCGCGGGCGTTCGGGCACTTCGATGGCTGCAGTTTCTGCGCAGAAATTCTTGGTTCGATCCCCCCTTCGGATGCCAAGACGGTCCCGGTGGGTGGGTCAGGCGGAGCGTGGGGGCCCGTACTCCCACCCAGTCGTCCCGGAATGATCCACCTTGCCTTCTGTGGGCGTTCGGGCACTTCGACGGCTGCAGTTTCTAGGCAGAAATTCTTTGTTCGATCCTCCTTTCGGATGCCGAGACGGTCCCGGATCGCGATCGCCCCAATTGGAAGAACGATCGGCTGCCCCTCCTGGGTGGGTGGGTCAGGGAGAGGGCGGGGGCCCGCACTCCCACCCGGTCGTCTCGGAATGATCCACCTCGCCTTCTGCTTGCGTTCGGGCACTTCGACGGCTACAGTTTCTGCGCAGAAATTCTTGGTTCGATTCTTCTTTCGGATGCAGTCCCACCCGGTCGTCCCAAAACGATCCACCTCCCCTTCCACGGACGTTCGGGCACTTCGACGGCTGCAGTTTCTGCGCAGAAATTCTTGGTTCGATCCTCCTTTTGGATGCCGAGACGGTCCCGGATCACAATCGCCCCAATTGGAAAAACGATCGGTTGCCCCTCCTGGGTGGGTGGTTCAGGGGGAGGGTGGGGGCCCGCACTCTCTCCCGGTCATCCCGGAACGATGCACCTTGCCTTCCGTGGGCGTTCGGGCACTGCGACGGCTGCAGTTTCTACGTTGAAATTCTTGGTTCGATCCTCCTTTCGGATGCCGAGACTGTCCCGGATCGTGATCGCCCCAATTGAAAAAATGATCTGCTGCCCCTCCTGGATGGGTGGGTCAGGGGAGGGTATGGGCCCGCACTCCCACCCGGTCATCCCAGAACGATCCACCTCGCCTTCTACGGGTGTTCCGGCATTTCGACGGCTGCAGTTTCTGCGCAAAAATTCTTGGTTCGATCCTCCTTTCGGATGCACTCCCACCCGTTCATCCCAGAATGATCCACCTTGCCTTCTGCGGGCGTTCAGGCACTTCGACGGCTGTAGTTTCTAGACAAAAATTCTTTGTTCGATCCTCCTTTCGGATGCCGAGACGGTCCCGGATCGCGACCGCCCCAATTCGAAAAACGATCGGTTGCCCCTCCTGGGTGGGTGGGTCAAGGGGAGGGCGGGGGCCCGCACTCCCACTCGGTCATCCCGGAATGATCCACCTTGCGTTTCGCGGGCGTTCGAGCACTTCAAAGGCTGTAGTTTCTACGCAGAAATTCTTGGTTCGATCCTCCTTTCGGATGCCGAGACGATCCCGTATCGCGATCTCCCCAATTGGAAAAACGATCGGCTGTCCCTCCTAGGTGGGTGGATTAAGGGGAGGGCGGGGCCCGCACTCCCACCCGGTCATCCCGAAACGATCACCTCGCTTTCCGCGGGCGTTCGGGCATTTCGAAGGCTGTAGTTTCTACGCAGAAATTCTTGGTTCGATCCTCCTTTCGGATGCCGAGACGATCCCGGATCACGATCGCCCCAATTGGAAAACCGTTCGGCTGCCCCTCCTGGGTAGGTGCCCGCATTCCTACCCGGTCGTCCTGGAATGATCCACCTTGCCTTCAGCGGGCGTTCGGGCACTTCGACGGCTGTAGTTTCTGCGTAGAAATTCTTGGTTCGATCCTCCTTTCGGATGCCGAGACGGTCCCGGTGGGTGGTCAGAGGGAGGGCTGGGGCCCGTACTCTGACCCAGTCGTCCCGGAATGATCTACCTTGCCTTCTACGGGCGTTCGGGCACTTCGACGGTTGTAGTTTCTAGGCAGAAATTCTTGGTTCGATCCTCCTTTCGGATGCCGAGACGGTCCCGGATCGCGATCGCCCCAATTGGAAAAACGACTGGCTGCCCCTTCTGGGTTGGTGGGTCAGGGAGAGGTCGGGGGCCCGCACTCCCACTCGGTCGTCCCAGAATGATCCACATCGCCTTCCGTAGGCGTTCGGGCACTTCGACGGCTACAGTTTCTGCGCAAAAACTCTTGGTTCGATCCTCCTTTCGGATGCACTCCCACCCGGTCATTCCGGAAAGATCACCTCGCCTTCCGCGGGCGTTCGGGCATTTCGAAGGCTACAGTTTCTACGCTAAAATTCTTGGTTCGATCCTCCTTTCGGATGCCGACACGATCCCGTATCGCGATCGCCCCAATTGGAAAAACGTTCAGCTGCCCCTCTTGGGTGGGTGGGATAGAGGGAGGGTGGGTGCCCGCATTCCCACCCGGTCGTCCCGGAATGATCCACCTTGCCTTCAGCGGTCGTTCGGGCACTTCGACGGTTGTAGTTTCTACACAGAAATTCTTGGTTCGATCCTCCTTTCGGATGCCGAGATGGTCCCGGTGGGTGGGTCAAAGGGAGGGTTGGGGCCCGTACTCCAACCCAGTCATCCCGGAACGATCCACCTTGCCTTCTACGGGCGTTCGGGCACTTCGACGGTTGTAGTTTCTAGGCAGAATTTCTTGGTTCGATCCTCCTTTTGGATGCCGAGACGGTCCAGGATCACGATCGCCCCAATTAGAAAAACGATCGGCTGCCCCTCCTAGGTGGGTGGGTCAGGGGAAGGGTAGGGACCCACACTCTCACCCGGTCATCCCGAAACGATGCACCTCGCCTTCCGCGGGCGTTCGGTCACTGCGACGGCTGCAGTTTCTGCGCTGAAATTCTTGGTTCGATCCTCCTTTCGGATGTCGAGATGGTTCCGGATCATGATTGCCCCAATTGGAAAAACGATCGGCTGCCCCTCCTGGATGGGTGGGTCAGGGGGAGAGTGTGGGCCTGCACTCCCACACGGTCGTCCCAGAATGATCCACCTGGCCTTCCGCGGGCGTTCGGGCACTTCGACGGCTGCAGTTTCTGCACTAAAATTCTTGGTTCGATCCTCCTTTCGGATGCACTCCCACCCGGTCATCCCGGAATGATCCACCTTGCCTTCCGCGGGTGTTCGGGCACTTCGACGGCTGGAGTTTCTACGTAGAAATTCTTGGTTCGATCCTCCTTTCGGATGCCGAGACGGTCCCGGCGGGTGGGTCAGGGGGAGGGCGGGGGCCCGTACTTCCACCGAGTCGTCCCAAAACGATCCACCTCGCCTTCCGCAGACGTTCGGGCAATGCGAGGGCTGTAGTTTCTGCGCTGAAATTCTTGGTTCGATCCTCCTTTAAGATGCTGAGACGGTCCCGGATCGTGATCCCCCCAATTGGAAAAACGATCGGCTGCCCCTCCTTGATGGGTGGATCTGGGGAGGGTGTGGGCCCGCACTCGCACCCGGTCATCCCAGAACGATCCACCTCGCCTTCCGCGGGCGTTCGGGCACTTCAAAGGCTGTAGTTTCTGCGCAGAAATTTTTGGTTCGATCCTCATTTCGGATGTACTCCCACCCGATGATCCTCATTTCGGATGCCCCACCGGGTGAAAGTAGGACCTGTACCAAATAGCATTCCCTTGGGCACGCTTATGCTAATAATGGTAGTAATTGGTCAAATAGAAGTCCAAATTACGGGGATTTGGATAAGGGGCGCAACTAGATATTGTTTGGATGAAGGGCCAGTACCAACAACATTTCCCTTATTTTTCTATGGACACACGGTGATCCTGCAATAGCCTGATGTGAGATGAGGGGCACGCTATGCTGGACGTTGGAGGTAATAAGAAGACCCAATAGGTGAAGCAAAAGGTAGCATGGGCATGGTGGCAGTTATGCATGCGACTTCCATTCGGGTGCTCAGTAATAGCTATGAGTTCCAAGCGCTTAGTATGAGTGTCCTTAGTAGACATCATTTCCTTCTGTGTAGGGAGCTATATATGTCGTCCGGATCCACAATAATTGCTCTGTGCATCTTTCGTAGATACCATTGGCTGCTGTATAGGGAGTTATATATCGGCTGGTCCACGGTAAGGTCTATGAAGTAGCAGGCCGATCAAAAAGGGTAGAATTATGGTCACATCCTAATTACAAAATTAGAAATTTAGCCTAATTAAATCAGAACAAGTGCAAGCAATCAAAGTTAACCTATCTTGAGCAATATTTAATCGTATTTATTTCCAGTTTATCTCTTTCATATTTCCTTTGTTATCCTTATTTATACTAGAATTGTTGTAGAGTCTATTGCTTTTATCTTACTTAAACACTATAGTAATTACTATCATTCAGCAGACTTTTTGTCTGACCCACTCCTCTATTTCCCTCATTTTCCCCTTAGGCAATCAAGGGAGAAGCTAGTAGATTGCTGCAGCTTGGAGTTCCTCTTGGAGGAGATTTCTTCTATGTACTTCTTTTATTTTCAGCTATTGTTCTTGTATGCACTGGCTTATTTATGAGGGATATTACGTACTCTGATTTTGAGACTATGAATTTTATTTCATAAGACATGATGGATTTTGAGATATGGATGTTGTATTTGGCATTTGACTTGTTTATGAATTAATATGAATTAGCTTTGTTTTAATTAAATACTTATTTAGTTTCCGCTGTTTTTACCTATTTCTGTCTTGTAAATTTTAGTCTCTGTTAGTTTCAGTTATACCTACAGCGCACCATGCCTTTTAATGTGTCCTTTTGTGTATATTAAGGGGTGTGGGGTGTTTTAGTATTGCTGTCAGTGAAATGAAGAGGATGCACTGAAATGTTGAACTTCTACAAGGAGATGATGAAGCTAGCAGCACCGTGGATGGTTTAGGAAAGGTGGCAGGGGTTGATGTGTGTTGATGTTGAAGTTAAGGCTGTTGCAGAAATGATTGGCAGAAATGGTATTGAGTTGAAGTAGTGTAGCAGTAGGGTATGTGCATAGTGCACTGGTGGTATGGTGTGGTAGCAATCTAAATGCAAAATTATAAAATGAAAATGAAATTATAAATGCAAAATTGTAAAAGAAAATGAAATTATAAATGCAAAATTGTAAAAGAAAATGAAATGGAATAAAAAAAATTCTATTTCAAATGAAATTGTGTATAATATTTTTTTAAGTAGAAATGCAAATGCAAATGAAGCTAGAAAACAAGCACACAACACAATGAACACGAAATCACACACAAACACAGAACATAATTTTTTTTATGATTGCAAGTTAACAGACAAAACAAACACACAAAAATCAAACAAAAATAATAATTCGAAGAATAGAAATAAAATCAAATTAATTAACCGGCAATGGCGCCAAAAACTTGTTGAATCGACTAACTTTCTATCGAATTAGAAAATAGCCGAAAAATTGTGTTAAAAATAACCGCAACCGCACGACGTACAATTTTAGTACGTGGCGAGCATGGATCGATCCGCAAGGAATTAAATTGATTTAAAATTTCTACTTAATCAAATTAAACCAAAAATTTGAGATGCGTTAACTACAAATTTCCAAAAACTAACAAAAATTAAAAGTGGATAAAAATATGAGAGTAGAGGGCAATTTGGAGGCAAATCTCTTCTCATGATCACATAAATCAACATAATGAAATTATGATCTCTCTTTTTTGGTCATTAGTGAATTTAGTTAATGTGTTTGTCATAAATATGGTGTATTTGTACTATTAATTAGCCCAACATAAACCATCAAACTTTAACACACCCACTAAACCACTTATCAACTCGCATGAAAATGTTAATGAAATTGAAAATAAAATCTATTCTAAGCATGATCTATTTACTATTGATTAGTAATATATACCATCAAATTTTGATTCTAAAATTCACTTCATTACCATAATCATATGTAGATGAAGAGGTAATTTGTTTTTATGTTTGTTTAAGCATAGCCTATTTGATATCAACAACATATGATATTAAATTCAAAGTTAAAACAACAAAATATTTACCACATCAAACATTTCCATTAAGCATAAAAAGAGATCATCAATTAACAAATATGTTGAATCTACATGATTAAAAGAGCTTCATTTCCTCTAAATTAAAAGGGTTTAGCTTCTCATATTTGTTATCATTTCAACAAATGTAGAGTTCAACATGAAACAAAAATAAGAGGAAAATGCAAGATAATTAAAATAAAAAGGGAATTAAACACTACAAGACACATAGGGCATTCCAACGGTGGCCAGACGTTGGAGGTCGTTGGAAAGCCGTTGATGGACGTTGGAAACGCCGTTGATATACATTTCAACGGCGTCCAACTTCTACCAACAGACCCAACGCCCATATACCAACGTCTTCCAACGTTCAGGTTATCCACATGGAAGAAGATATTGACCAAATAGACGTTGGAAGACGTTGGAAAATCCGATGGAGGACGTTGTAAGACGTTGGAATAAATGTGCCAGCAAACCGTTGGTGGACGCTGGAAGACGTTGAAAATCTGGGTGTTTTTTTTACAGAACCAACAATGCATGCTTCCAGCCACCTCCAACATCGTATATCTCATAAAAGCTCAATTTCGAGCACATATACAACAACATATCTCACATATAATCAATCATATTAGTAAATCCAAGTAATAAGCATATATACTAATCAATATACACAATACAAATCAATATAAACAACATAAACCATCCAACATCAACATCCAACAAAACGTCCAATCCAACAATATCCAAACTACTACGTCAACATCTCAAAAATCACATCCAAACTAACATCCAAAACATCAGAATTTATCAAATCCTCACACTCTCCAAATATACGTGTCTATAGCAAAAAAAATCAAATCATACCTGAAATCACTCTCCTCTAGAACCACCAGAAGACGAAAACCGGCCGTATTGCTCCATAAACTTCGTAAGACGCCTATTCAGCTCCTCCGTCTTGGCTTCGGTGCGGATATTGCGTTCCTCGAGCGCGGCGACCTGGGCTCTGAGCTGTGCAATCTCCTCCTTATCTTGAGCCTTTTGATACTCAATCTGAGCCGTCTTAGCCTGTAAATAAAATTTAAATTATCAGTGTTTAATAATTGTAATTTGTGTTTACTATAATCCATCACAATGTGCAACAGTTGGTTCAAAATAATTATTTTAAAATTTAAGTTAAAGTTATTACCGATTGATTCCCAAAACCATAACGTCTGCCATGTGCCGCTGGATCCATGACAGACTCAAAAATAGCGTCCTCCTCATCATCGGTCAACTCATCGCGCCCAGAGCCCTCGAGAATGGAAGTCCGTGCTTGCTGAAACTTTTGCTGTTATGCAAAATAAGTTGAATTTAGATAACATTATTTTAATTAACTTATATAAGTGTTAAGTCATTATGTTACTTACATATGCGGACTGCGCTTCGGCATCGTGATCCCAGGAGTATGAAACAGTGTCTGCTTCGTCGACCTGGCTCAATGCATGAGTATGCGTGAAAACATCCCAGTAACTCACAGAAGCACCACTACGCTGTCTCTCCTGAAATATGTCCATATACATATATATTATATATATATTGTTACATTATCTACAACTTAGAACTTAAAATCTTTAAATTATTATCGTAATTAATAAATATACCAAGTCCTCTCGGTGATGCTGAAATGACTTGGAACCACCACGATGTATGACAGGGTTCTTGCTCCTATTGGCTGAGTTCCTCTCCGACCGCCTCTATAAATTTAATTTAAAAACAAAAATTGTCTAACATTTCTAGTTAGTATTTGCGTAGAAGAATTTAAATTAAACATGTGATAAATTTACCTGAATCTCCTCGTTTCCCCACCATCTCACAAAATCATCCCACACAGCTGCGCTCATCCACTGAGACTTCTTTCCCACTGTTTTAAGCTGTTTACTGTTTCCCGGCAGTTCTTTTCGACTTTGCTGCACCAGTGGCGATATACGACTGAAATATCAGCGTCCTAAAGGTCCACTTCCGCCTGCACGTTTGACAAAATAAGAGTTATACAGCTTTTGTAAATAATGTAAACATGAATTGATATAACATGTTCCTAATATGTAAAGTGATATACCAAAAAATCCTGCCAAATAGTCTCTTTAACATTATCTGGAATCAATGTCCACTTAGGCCAACATTCGGTCATACGACCCATGTACGCCCGTCGAGATATAGATAGAACTACTTGAGTCGGCTCCAAAGAGAAACCACTGTGTTTAAACAGAGAAAAAACATTTAATATTTCATGTGTACTATATATTTTCAGAGTAGATTGTACGAAAATGAAATTTAATTTTGAAATTTAATATTTACCTTTGATCCGCTTTTGGCTTTAGCCACACCACATGACGTCATAGCTCCTGTGATGGACCACCGCCATCACCACCGTCTGGACGAGCATGCCCTCTCTATGAGGAAGAGGGAGACCCAGAATGTCCACCGGTACGTCTACGTGACGACATACCTATATAATACATGTTACAAACAAACATTATAACAGAAAATAAAATGACTATATGTAAAACATACAGTATGGCGTAACATAAAAACGAGATGTGATACATATCATATATTAGCATACCATTTCATTTTTAATGAAAACATTATAATGTTTAAAAAAGTATAAATTTACCTTCTCAAAATGTAGATAGTTGATCAGTCCTCGTCATTTTAAGATTCAGACTCTGTTTCGCACTCTATATTTTGTTCCTCTGTACTCTCAAATGCTTCAATTAATGCATTTGATTCATCGTTTAGAGGTCCAAAATCTGTTTGATCGTCGGTTATTATTATTCCTCTATTTTCCTCTATTAGGATCAGGGACGACAACTGTGAGAAACATATATGGAGTTTTCATACACATCCATGGAGGTAAATTATAAGGTGTGACAATTATAGGCCATGACAAATATTTAGAACCAAACTGAGAAAATGGTGAAAATCCATCTGTACATAAACCAAGTCGAACATTACGACTCTCGGATGCAAAATCAGGATATTTGTGGTCAAAATGCTTCCATGCTTCCCATCAACTGGGTGTGTTAACGTACCTTCTTCCCGTGTTCTAACACTATGCCATCTCATATGTTGCGCGGTTACAGAAGATGTATATAACATTTGAAGTCTAGGAGTAATTTGTAAATAATGCATACGTTTATACGGGACTTCCTTTCCTTTTTTCTTTCTTGATTTGTACCTTTCCTGATTACATATTTTACAATTTCTAAGGTTGATATCTTCTTTCCAAAACAGCATGCAACCGTTTAGACATGTATCTATTTTATGATACGGTAAACCAAAAGCTGACATTATTTTTTTTACTTGATAATGATTTTTGCACATTAAATTATTGGGAGGCATATGCCGTTTCGCAGCTTGTACAACTGTAAATCCAGCTTTTATGAAGTTGTATTTAGATTTCATCGCAATGTATTCAACAGTTACTGATAATTGGGTTCCGCTTGTGCAGCCTTCCCAAAGGGGTTTCTTTGCGGCATCTAATAAATCATATATTTTTTTTGTCTCAATATTTGGTTCTTCTTCAGCATTACCATCGTCATCAATTAATTGAGGAACAGGAAACATTGACCGTGCAGCATCTTCAACCATATGTTCTACGGGATTCGTCGTATCAATTTCAGTACACACTACCTCCTCAGCTTGTACATGATTAGATGCTAACGGTTCTCCATAACGATCCCAAATCAAATAGTTCGGCATGAAACCGTATTGACGCAAATGAACTCTAACCATTTTTGGTATCAAATGCTTTAGTACATGGACAACGGATTTCTTCGTCATTTTTGTTATTACTTAAAGCGAAATCAATAAATACGCGAACACCGTTATTAAACTGTTCACTTATTGAGCCTCCATTTTCGACCCTTCTTTTTTTGTACATCCAGCTTCGATCAGTAAAATAATTGTCCATTTACCTACGTATATAATTAAAAAGTACGATATAAATTTAAAAAATTGACATTTTATTAAAACAATATTATTGGTGAATTTTATATTAATAGACCATTGACACTTTGTCGATGGGTCATCCTACCTCCCATTACAAATACAATAACGTAATTAAATTGCGTAAATCATTTCAATTTAAATGATTCAACAAAATTTTGGCAGCACTTCGCTTTAGTTCCCTGAACAGTACACATTTGTGTGTATACAGGGAACATAAAGGAAGCGCTGTCGAAATTCTATGAACCATTTAAAATGAAATGTTTTACGAGATTTAATTATGTTATTGTGTTCGTAACTTGTCCAATACAGGGACAAATCCAACAAATATTGTATACGATGAATATAGATGTCCGTTCTGTTAAAAAAAGAATATCCACATAACGATCATATACAATACTTATCAGACAGGGCCGAAAGACACTCTAAGGGTTTCATGAATATAAAATATCGTTTTTGAAATTTTCTAAAATACATAAACTAATTGTATGCTCACTAACAACTAACGTTTCCAAACAAACCTAAAACTAATTGTATGCGCATTATTCTATTGTTAACACAAACTTAAATATACATAATCTTGCAATACATAAGTTAATAACATAAATTATGCCTCAATAAACTAGATTATACATACAATAAGGCAATACAAACATTTAATACGCTAATTTAACAAATTTAATTAAATATAGGGATTAGGGTTTATATCTTTTCTTGAGAGTTAGGGAGTTAGAGAGGACGAGAGGGAGGCTTGGAGTCGTCGGAGGAGCCGTTGATCATTGGAGCAGCGGGGGGGGGGGGGTCGGAATTGGAGAAAATTTGGGAATTGGGGGGGAGGGGCAGGGGTTCAGCCGAATGGGGAAGAAGAAGCCGAGCTTCTGTTTTGCTCGTGGATTTCCAACGTCATTCAACGGCCGCCAACGTCTACCAACGTCTAGCAACGCCAACGTCTACCAACGTCCTCCAGTTTTTAACTAAGAAAATATACGAGAAAACACTGGACGTTGGAAGATGTTGGTCAATGACGTTGGAGGCCGTTGGAAGGCTCCGTTGGAATACACCGTGTGTCTTGTAGTGAAACTACTTGCATAAACAATAAAACTAAGCTACTAACATAAGAAGAAATAAACATGAAAAGAACTTGAATTAAAAGTGCATGAATTAAAATTGCATAAAAAAATTACATAAGAAAAGAAGCTAAGAAGCCATGTACGAGAGAAAAAGAGTTTATATTTACAATTTGTGCCTACAACTAAACTAACTAAAGAGGAGGCTAATAGCTCCATAACATGAAACATAAGAGGTATTTATACATGTTTGAAATCCTAATCCATATTTTTGGGGACAACCCAAAATACCCTCTTAGGAAACGTAACCTCCATGTAATCATTAGCATGAGCATAATCCTCCACTTAAATATGCATATAGCTTTAATCATGTGCATTAGCTCTTAATATGAGATCATGGTAAGTGGGTAGGTGGGATCCTCCATGTGCATGAAATGATTTATTTCCATCTTCATTTTGCCTTCCATTTGTGCATGCACATTTTCATGAAGACTTCTTCATATTTCCATTCAAATTCATACAAATAAAAATAAAATGCGTAAATAAATATTCTCAAAATTAATACATGCGCAAAATGACCATTTTATCCCTATATGAAGATGAATAAATGATGATTTGAAAATAACTGAAATTTTGGTTTAAACATGTTAAAATACCATGTATGCTCCTTTATTTAATTAAATGTGATTAAATATGAAAGTAAAAATATGAATATTTACGTGCATATCAATTGCGGAGATGCAAAAGGTTTCATTACATATAAAACCAAATTATAAAGTTAATCTATTCTCATTCTCAAATCATTTATGTAGAAAAAAAGAAATATGATTAAATCTTATATTAATAAAACGAAGAGTATCTTGACTTATGCAGACTGGATTTAGTGACTACAGTAGATTTCCAACTTACATTGAGCATTTATGCCTTAAAAACATGTCTTTACCCTAACTTTGTTGATTTGATTTAAAAGAGAAATAGTCAAATTAACATTTATATACTAATGTTGCTAAAATAGATACTAAAATATGTTGATTAGCGAGTGCAGTGGAAAATAGCGGGACTTAAAATAGATCTACTATTTAATAGCGTAGAGGTCGAAGAGTAATATGCGCAATAGCGGGAATTTTGCGGGCTTTAACTGCATAGATTTAAGATCACACTCACCTATGAAAAACACGTGTATCTTGTCGCCAACAAGCCATTGGCTAAACCCGATAAGGATTCCGTGCCCAATCAACTTAAGGCCTACGACAACTGGTCATTAGATTGTGAGCATGCCCACTACTATGTGATGTCGACTATGAGCATAGAGCTCCAAAGACAGCTCGAGAACATGAATATTCATTAAATATTCAAATACCTACAAAAGTTGTATGGAAACTGTTTCATGCGAAGATGAGTAAAGACACATTCGTCCAAGATCATGTACTCAATATGACTAGGTACATTAAAAAGTTGGCCATGTTAGGAACTACACCTGACACAGAGCTTCAGACTGATTTGATTCTTTGCGCTGACTTCGTAGTCCGATCTATAACATCTCTTATTTCGAGACCTGAACATGAATGTTGATGATGTTGCAATCACCACTAGAATTATTTTCAAATGATAAAATATGATCAGCTTTTTTTAATAACATTAAATAAACAGAGCAGCTTAAATACATTTCCATTGCATAAATTGTCATTACATTTTACATACTCCCAAAACACGCCGGCACAGGGGTAAATATAATAAGAACATAGATGATAGTATCACGCCCGACATATAAAGATATCGACATGAACACTTAACCGGTTATACATCTTAGTTTTACGCTGCGGAATCAAAACAGACTTTATTATCTACTAAGTATCATGCTTCGTCTTTGAAGTATTTATTCGTCATCAAGCAAACTTGTTTAAACCATAAAATCGGCATACTCGAATGATTACTCATTAGTTTATGCCGAAAACAATAATAAACATACGAATCAGATATAAAGCCTAAAGTAATATATTTTCTCTATCATAATATTTAAAGAGACCACATCGCCTAGTGGAACACGTTTTCCCATCACCAATTCAAAATCATCAATTTCATCATATCAAATATATTGAATATCATACCATGAATGTAACGCCCCACCTCTATGCTCATAATAACAAAGAGTATTAAAAGAAATACTGTCTATTATTACGAAGAATAAGGCTGGATAGGAGCGACCATCCGTAATTGGCCTTACACTAATATTGGTTATCTCGATAGGAGTGATATATACTTTTTATTTTTCATCAAAATTTCATTTACTCCCATCGACACACCCAATTATCAGTATAAAACAAACTACGATGGTTCATAATAGTTTAGGACATTAGATATAACGATAACACAGATAATATAAATGCGGAACACAGATAAAAACAAAAGTCTCATATATATATAACTGATGTCAGTTACAACATAGTTGACACAATACATATGATACAACTACAACTGTCGACTCTAGAAGTTATATATACAAGTACATTATCAACTAATATACATGAATACATATCGTTCTATACACTGACACGACTACTACAGAATGACACTGACAACTTCAGAAGATGTGAAAAGTCTTCAAATCCTGAACAACAACTCAAAGAAGAAAATCTACAACCTGAAATAACTCGGGTCTGACCCGAGTATTACATTCAAAAGAAAATAATACCTAGGTCAGTCTAATTCAAACCAGTTTATTAGTGCATATAGGCAGTAATAATTTAAATAGACGACAGTCACAATAATTCCCGTCTATCCGATTCTTTAAACAAAGAAACCGGATAACGGTCAATATAACACTTAACAGTGTTTAACAAAATCAGCAGATTTAAATTATGAACAGAGATAAATAAACAATTTATCAAATCGACTAAATCAATTTAAAACTGTCAAATCTGATAGGGCTGCAGTACACGCACGCGTGTACTGCCTCGCCACTATTGCAGGAGATACACATAAGCTCAGTGAAAGTCACAAAGATCGCAAGGTCAAACCCCGAAATCGGGTTCAACTCAAGAAAATTTGAAAACAGATTCAAATGTCTCAAGTGGTCAAGAAAGCTAATTTCTAAACAAGCTACCACACACAACTGTAAAACAAAAACTGTAGCCACCACTAGATATGGAGATAGTGTGATCAAGGTAAAATGAAGTGCTACTAACCCATAGGATCAAATAAATGGTGACAGTGATGTATCGGTGAACTAACGTAAATGTACAATTCCCAATATATACTGTAAAATGACTGCGACCCATAACAACAACAAAAAAATGCTACATGAAGTCAAGAGGCAAGAGTGGAGGCTACATGAAGCACACGTGAACTAAATGAGGAACAATATGCAAGTGAAGATGGCAAAGATCACCAGACTCATCCCAGTGCAATGGGATAGTTCGAACTACATGAACTAAAAATGCAAACAACAATTAAAGTACCCAAAGTATGGCCAGAATCTAGAAAGTCCAGATGTATACAAGTATCGTGTATCAATGCAAACTCGACTAACAGACTGAACCACAAAGAGGCACAAATATAGTCTCAACAAAGAGCTACTGTTCTAGACACTGCCCAACCCAAATGACACGATGCCCAGAATAAATACAAAGACAGGTGCAACTCAATACAGCGACTACCAGAAGAAAGTCAAGACTAACCAGTGCTAACACGAAGTGAAAATCAACATGTCATCAAGACCATATATAGAAAGAAAAAGACTCGGGCATCTGATCAAATGTAGTGAATCAGACAACACAATACAGTAAGCTCGAGCACAAGGCTCATGAACAACAGAACACAGGACTTCTGCTACAAAATGTATGTAGATAGTGCCAAATTCACAGTTGACTGGTCAAAAATGTCAGGTGACTGAAGTCCAAGACATAAATGCCAGAACCACACAACAGTAAGAAAATCAACAAGGTCGAAAGTCGAACAAACACATAACAAGTGCCAACCACAATATCAGTTTTGAACCAAGATAATTGTCGTGCAAATTTGACTACATATGTATACACACATATAACTGTATATATATGAACACATATGGAGTCTCACAAAATAATTAGACAAAGAATTGCTAAACTTAAACAAAGGTGATATCAATAAAATCAATATAGTCCAGGCAGAAAATCACCAATGCACACAACATCTCAGAGGCAATAACCAAACAACATCATAGTGTAATGACAGCAGGTTCGAAATTACGAAGTCAAGCATCAGCTCACAAAATCAAAGCTCGAGGAATAACAGTTACAAATCAATGCTACCAGGACAAACATAGATGGCAAAAGTCGCAATCAAAGCCGTGGTCACAAACATACCAAAGTCAAAAGAATCAACATCGTGGAAGCTACAAACGATCTCAATATCGTCAAATCCAAATTCGATTAGTGATGCTCACGAAAATGAACAACACGAAATCATATAGCAAAAATAGTATACAGTTCAAAAACAAGAACAATGCCGCAAGTATCAAAAAGTCCAACCAAATTAGAAGTTACCAACCACAATTCGAACTGCCGAGATAAACAAGAGACGAGAAGTCGAACCACATCGAAATCAAGATCAAAAATCATCATCGGTGAAGCCAAATCAAACTTAAGGCATAGAACTAAGTCAAATTAGATGTGAGTAGGAATTACTCACCTATTTTGACGAGCACGAAATTGACGAATCGAGTGAAGCCCAAAACGAACCCAATCAAACGCGGCTGCAATCACCTTCGATCAGTCGAGGGTCGACGCCGTGGCCAACCAAGGGATCGAGCAAAGTTGAAATCGAAGCCCTAATTCTCTGGAGACGAACGAGAAAACGCGGCTACCATCTTCGTACGTTTTGCCTTTTGGTTTTAGGGTTAGAAATGAACGAGAGAAATGAAGCAAGGGGATCGGTTAGATAAATCACGGCAACGATGAGTATGGGCCACAATAGTTATCCTTAAGGCCCGTTTCCATAATTACGAAATTTTATTAAAAGAATTTCTACACGATATAGAAACTCCACCAACAATTTTATAAACGAATTTCAACCCGAATAAAATTCCAATTGCAATTGTCAAACAAATTAAATCGTCATTTGACGATAATCAACAATTATAAAACCAAGGGTTGTTACAGACTCCCCTCCTTAAAGAAATTGCGTCCTCGCAATCATAAGAAATAAATGGACAAAAGGTAACAACCAAAAGAGCATGGCAACGTCGAATGCATACGCAAAGCAAATGTCAGCAGGGAAGTATTAGATATGAAATCAAAAGGTTCGACTGATTCAAATCAAAAGAATCAACATCATGGGGATCAAGGAATCAAAATCAGACGACTATCAAAAGCAAGAATCGATCGAGTTCCAGCATTTAAAAGAAAAGGAAAACAGAGCTGAAATCACATACAGAGCACGGATTGAATGTGAGTAAATCAGATTACTCACTTGAATTGCCAGAGAAAAAGAGACGAAGCTCAAATCTCAAATATTTACTTATCCCAAACGATAATCAAATCAACAATTTGAATCCCAAATATCGAATTATCACAAGCGATAATCAGAAATCACAAATACTTGATTAATCAAATCGAAAAATATTTAATTATCTCAAACGATAATTAAATCTCAAATCAACAAATATTTAATTATCTAAAGCGATAATTAAATCTCAAATCAACGATTATTTGATTATCACAAGCGATAATCAAATTTTAAATTCAACAAATATTTGATTATCTCAAGCGATGACCAAATTTCAAATTCAACAAATATTTGATTATCTCAAGCGATAACCAAATTTCAAATTCAACAAATATTTGATTATCTCAAGCGATAACCAAATTTCAAATTCAACAAATATTTGATTATCTCAAGCGATAATCAAATTCCAAATTCAGAAAATATTTAATTATCTAAAGCGATAATTAAATCTCAAATCAACAAATATTTAATTATCTAAAGCGATAATTAAATCTCAAATCAACGATTATTTGATTATCACAAGCGATAATCAAATTTTAAATTCAACAAATATTTGATTATCTCAAGCGATGACCAAATTTCAAATTCAACAAATATTTGATTATCTCAAGCGATAACCAAATTTCAAATTCAACAAATATTTGATTATCTCAAGCGATGACCAAATTTCAAATTCAACAAATATTTAATTATCTAAAGCGATAATTAAATCTCAAATCAACAAATATTTAATTATCTAAAGCGATAATTAAATCTCATATCCACAAATATTTAATTATCTAAAGCGATAATTAAATCTCATATCCACAAATATTTAATTATCTAAAGCGATAATTAAATCTCATATCCACAAATATTTAATTATCAAAAACGATAATTAAAAACAACAAATATCTGATTATCAAAAACGATAATCATAACTCATATCAACAAATATCTAATTATCACAAGCGATAATTAGAAACATCAAATATCTGATTATCAAAAACGATAATCAGAACTCATATCAACAAATATCTAATTATCACAAGCGATAATTAGAAACAACAAATATCCGATTATCAAAAACGATAATCAGAACTCATATCAACAAATATCTAATTATCACAAGCGATAATTAGAAACAACAAATATCTGATTATCAAAAACGATAATCAAAACTCATATCAACAAATATCTAATTATCACAAGCGATAATTAGAAACAACAAATATCTAGAAATCAATTAAGAAGACTAGAAAATCAACATAAAAGCTTGGATCGATCCCATCAGATGGCGAGTTTTTAATTCGCCGCACGTGCATCTCAGAGTGGCCGAAGCCTACCAAGTACTCAACATAATTTTGGCGCCCATCAGATTGACCCGAAGGTCCGCATAGTGACCCGAAGGTCTAGTACTGGTATTTGACCCGAAGGTCCGCAGAGTGGCCCGAAAGCCCAACAAATGACCCGAAGGTCCGCAGAGTGGCCCGAAAGCCCAACAAATGACCCGAAGGTCCTCATAGTGGCTCGAAAGCACACGAAAGCATCAAAATGTTTCAATTAACGAGTCCGGAATTAACCGAAAAAGTAAAAGTGTGGTTCCATACTCCGCACTTTTGCTAAATCGTTTAAATCTCTTCATCGTTTCCTTGAAAGTGCAAAATTCATCAAAATCATCAAAACAACAGATATTCAATTAACGAGTCCGGAATTAACCGAAAAAGTAAAAGTGTGGTTCCATACTCCGCACTTTTGCTAAATCGTTTAAATCTCTTCATCGTTTCCTTGAAAGTGCAAAATTGTGTATTTTATAAAAATACACTTTACATTCTCAAACGGACAAGTCCGGAATTAAGCGAATCAGTAAAAGAAAGGGGTCATAGTCCTCGATTTTTCTGAAACGTTTAAATCGCTTCCTCATTCTTTTGAAAGCGTAAACTGTTAAATTTCTGAAAACAATTTTATTTATTTTGTAAAAATAACAATTCACCTTCTCAACTAGACAAGTCCGGAGTTAAGCGAAACAGTAAAAGAAAGGGGTCATAATCCTCGATTTTGCTGAATCGTTTAAGTCGCTTTCTCATTCTTTTGAAAATGCAAACTGTTAAAAATTTATAAAACAATTTCCATTTTAAAACGATTTTTCCAATCACGTGATTAAAACAGCAAATCAGTAACAATTTCGATAAGGAAATTGTACTTCTCAAAATACCGTAAAAATGGTTACACATCAGTATTGCGGAATAACCGCTTGAAAATCCACTTTTAAAAATTTGGCTGTTACTGAAGTCAAAGCGACAGTAATTTTAAAACATCAAATATCTCATCAAAAGAATTCACATCAAAATGTGACATCAGTGAATTTTCATTCATTAAAATTGTCAACAAAACACCGTGCCTCAAAAATTCAGCATTGGTGTAAAAATCCCATTATAAAAATAACGGCAACAAAATACGTTTCATAACCAAGCATCGGTTCAACGTAAAAATAAATGCAGTAACGCGCAATTCAAATTTTTGCACGTACTACAGAATGAACAAAGAAATCATTCGAAGGTATCTTCAATGAAGACAATTCAAAACAGCAAAATCTAATCAATAGATGATTAGTACAAAAGAAAGCCAGCAGAAATTTCAACAAAAATCACATATCTGCAATTTCTTCGAATCCTCAATTTGGATTCGAAATTCTCAAAGAAACAAATAATTAGAGCTATGTAAACAACAATTGGAATTCATATCAATTTCGTATTTTGATTCTTAAATCAAAAAGATTATCAGTTGTACTCAGCGAAGACAGTTTCACTGTTTCCGCTGTGCACTCTGATAAATAGAACACAAATCAATCAAATCATCAGAACACAATTTCATCCAAACAACAAAACACAATTCCACTTTTATTTTTAAATAACGATATTTAAAAATTTCATCAAAATTTCAAAACTTTAGTTTTGACTCAAATCACAGATAAAACGTCGACTAATAGTTGTAACATATGTTCCATCCAAGTTATGTTTTATATTATGTCCATAAACCCCAAGCTCTGATACCAACTGTAACGCCCCACCTCTATGCTCATAATAACAAAGAGTATTAAAAGAAATACTGTCTATTATTACGAAGAATAAGGCTGGATAGGAGCGACCATCCGTAATTGGCCTTACACTAATATTGGTTATCTCGATAGGAGTGATATATACTTTTTATTTTTCATCAAAATTTCATTTACTCCCATCGACACACCCAATTATCAGTATAAAACAAACTACGATGGTTCATAATATTTTAGGACATTAGATATAACGATAACACAGATAATATAAATGCGGAACACAGATAAAAACAAAAGTCTCATATATATATAACTGATGTCAGTTACAACATAGTTGACACAATACATATGATACAACTACAACTGTCGACTCTAGAAGTTATATATACAAGTACATTATCAACTAATATACATGAATACATATCGTTCTATACACTGACACGACTACTACAGAATGACACTGACAACTTCAGAAGATGTGAAAAGTCTTCAAATCCTGAACAGCAACTCAAAGAAGAAAATCTACAACCTGAAATAACTCGGGTCTGACCCGAGTATTACATTCAAAAGAAAATAATACCCAGGTCAGTCTAATTCAAACCAGTTTATTAGTGCATATAGGCAGTAATAATTTAAATAGACGACAGTCACAATAATTCCCGTCTATCCGATTCTTTAAACAAAGAAACCGGATAACGGTCAATATAACACTTAACAGTGTTTAACAAAATCAACATATTTAAATTATGAACAGAGATAAATAAACAATTTATCAAATCGACTAAATCAATTTAAAACTGTCAAATCTGATAGGGCTGCAGTACACGCACGCGTGTACTGCCTCGCCACTATTGCAGGAGATACACATAAGCTCAGTGAAAGTCACAAAGATCGCAAGGTCAAACCCCGAAATCGGGTTCAACTCAAGAAAATTTGAAAACAGATTCAAATGTCTCAAGTGGTCAAGAAAGCTAATTTCTAAACAAGCTACCACACACAACTGTAAAACAAAAACTGTAGCCACCACTAGATATGGAGATAGTGTGATCAAGGTAACATGAAGTGCTACTAACCCATAGGATCAAATAAATGGTGACAGTGATGTATCAGTGAACTAACGTAAATGTACAATTCCCAATATATACTGTAAAATGACTGCGACCCATAACAACAACAAAAAATGCTACATGAAGTCAAGAGGCAAGAGTGGAGGCTACATGAAGCACACGTGAACTAAATGAGGAACAATATGCAAGTGAAGATGGCAAAGATCACCAGACTCATCCCAGTGCAATGGGATAGTTCGAACTACATGAACTAAAAATGCAAACAACAATTAAAGTACCCAAAGTATGGCCAGAATCTAGAAAGTCCAGATGTATACAAGTATCGTGTATCAATGCAAACTCGACTAACAGACTGAACCACAAAGAGGCACAAATATAGTCTCAACAAAGAGCTACTGTTCTAGACACTGCCCAACCCAAATGACACGATGCCCAGAATAAATACAAAGACAGGTGCAACTCAATACAACGACTACCAGAAGGAAGTCAAGACTAACCAGTGCTAACACGAAGTGCAAATCAACATGTCATCAAGACCATATACAGAAAGAAAAAGACTCGGGCATCTGATCAAATGCAGTGAATCAGATAACACAATACAGTAAGCTCGAGCACAAGGCTCATGAACAACAGAACACATGACTTCTGCTACAAAATGTATGTAGATAGTGCCAAATTCACAGATGACTGGTCAAAAATGTCAAGTGACTGAAGTCCAAGACATAAATGCCAGAACCACACAACAGTAAGAAAATCAACAAGGTCGAAAGTCGAACAAACACATAACAAGTGCCAACCACAATATCAGTTTTGAACCAAGATAATTGCCGTGCAAATTTGACTACATATGTATACACACATATAACTGTATATATATGAACACATATGGAGTCTCACAAAATAATTAGACAAAGAATTGCTAAACTTAAACAAAGGTGATATCAATAAAATCAATATAGTCCAGGCAGAAAATCACCAATGCACACAACATCTCATAGGCAATAACCAAACAACATCATAGTGTAATGACAGCAGGTTCGAAATTACGAAGTCAAGCATCAGCTCACAAAATCAAAGCTAGAGGAATAGCAGTTACAAATCAATGCTACCAGGACAAACATAGATGGCAAAAGTCGCAATCAAAGCCGTGGTCACAAACATACCAAAGTCAAAAGAATCAACATCGTGGAAGCTACAAACGATCTCAATATCGTCAAATCCAAATTCGATTAGTGATGCTCACGAAAATGAACAACACGAAATCATATAGCAAAAATAGTATACAGTTCAAAAACAAGAACAATGCCGCAAGTATCAAAAAGTCCAACCAAATTAGAAGTTACCAACCACAATTCGAACTGCCGAGATAAACAAGAGACGAGAAGTCGAACCACAGCGAAATCAAGATCAAAAATCATCATCGGTGAAGCCAAATCAAACTTAAGGCATAGAACTAAGTCAAATTAGATGTGAGTAGGAATTACTCACCTATTTTGACGAGCACGAAATTGACGAATCGAGTGAAGCCCAAAACGAACCCAATCAAACGCGGCTGCAATCACCTTCGATCAGTCGAGGGTCGACGCCGTGGCCAACCAAGGGATCGAGCAAAGTTGAAATCGAAGCCCTAATTCTCTGGAGACGAACGAGAAAACGCGGCTACCATCTTCGTACGTTTTGCCTTTTGGTTTTAGGGTTAGAAATGAACGAGAGAAATGAAGCAAGGGGATCGGTTAGATAAATCACGGCAACGATGAGTATGGGCCACAATAGTTATCCTTAAGGCCCGTTTCCATAATTACGAAATTTTATTAAAAGAATTTCTACACGATATAGAAACTCCACCAACAATTTTATAAACGAATTTCAACCCGAATAAAATTCCAATTGCAATTGTCAAACAAATTAAATCGTCATTTGACGATAATCAACAATTATAAAACCAAGGGTTGTTACAGACTCCCCTCCTTAAAGAAATTGCGTCCTCGCAATCATAAGAAATAAATGGACAAAAGGCAACAACCAAAAGAGCATGGCAACGTCGAATGCATACGCAAAGCAAATGTCAGCAGGGAAGTATTAGATATGAAATCAAAAGGTTCGACTGATTCAAATCAAAAGAATCAACATCATGGGGATCAAGGAATCAAAATCAGACGACTATCAAAAGCAAGAATCGATCGAGTTCCAGCATTTAAAAGAAAAGGAAAACAGAGCTGAAATCACATACAGAGCACGGATTGAATGTGAGTAAATCAGATTACTCACTTGAATTGCCAGAGAAAAAGAGACGAAGCTCAAATCTCAAATATTTACTTATCCCAAACGATAATCAAATCAACAATTTGAATCCCAAATATCGAATTATCACAAGCGATAATCAGAAATCACAAATACTTGATTAATCAAATCGAAAAATATTTAATTATCTCAAACGATAATTAAATCTCAAATCAACAAATATTTAATTATCTAAAGCGATAATTAAATCTCAAATCAACGATTATTTGATTATCACAAGCGATAATCAAATTTTAAATTCAACAAATATTTGATTATCTCAAGCGATGACCAAATTTCAAATTCAACAAATATTTGATTATCTCAAGCGATAACCAAATTTCAAATTCAACAAATATTTGATTATCTCAAGCGATAACCAAATTTCAAATTCAACAAATATTTGATTATCTCAAGCGATAATCAAATTCCAAATTCAGAAAATATTTAATTATCTAAAGCGATAATTAAATCTCAAATCAACAAATATTTAATTATCTAAAGCGATAATTAAATCTCAAATCAACGATTATTTGATTATCACAAGCGATAATCAAATTTTAAATTCAACAAATATTTGATTATCTCAAGCGATGACCAAATTTCAAATTCAACAAATATTTGATTATCTCAAGCGATAACCAAATTTCAAATTCAACAAATATTTGATTATCTCAAGCGATGACCAAATTTCAAATTCAACAAATATTTAATTATCTAAAGCGATAATTAAATCTCAAATCAACAAATATTTAATTATCTAAAGCGATAATTAAATCTCATATCCACAAATATTTAATTATCTAAAGCGATAATTAAATCTCATATCCACAAATATTTAATTATCTAAAGCGATAATTAAATCTCATATCCACAAATATTTAATTATCAAAAACGATAATTAAAAACAACAAATATCTGATTATCAAAAACGATAATCATAACTCATATCAACAAATATCTAATTATCACAAGCGATAATTAGAAACATCAAATATCTGATTATCAAAAACGATAATCAGAACTCATATCAACAAATATCTAATTATCACAAGCGATAATTAGAAACAACAAATATCCGATTATCAAAAACGATAATCAGAACTCATATCAACAAATATCTAATTATCACAAGCGATAATTAGAAACAACAAATATCTGATTATCAAAAACGATAATCAAAACTCATATCAACAAATATCTAATTATCACAAACGATAATTAGAAACAACAAATATCTAGAAATCAATTAAGAAGACTAGAAAATCAACATAAAAGCTTGGATCGATCCCATCAGATGGCGAGTTTTTAATTCGCCGCACGTGCATCTCAGAGTGGCCGAAGCCTACCAAGTACTCAACATAATTTTGGCGCCCATCAGATTGACCCGAAGGTCCGCAGAGTGACCCGAAGGTCTAGTACTGGTATTTGACCCGAAGGTCCGCAGAGTGGCCCGAAAGCCCAACAAATGACCCGAAGGTCCGCAGAGTGGCCCGAAAGCCCAACAAATGACCCGAAGGTCCTCATAGTGGCTCGAAAGCACACGAAAGCATCAAAATGTTTCAATTAACGAGTCCGGAATTAACCGAAAAAGTAAAAGTGTGGTTCCATACTCCGCACTTTTGCTAAATCGTTTAAATCTCTTCATCGTTTCCTTGAAAGTGCAAAATTCATCAAAATCATCAAAACAACAGATATTCAATTAACGAGTCCGGAATTAACCGAAAAAGTAAAAGTGTGGTTCCATACTCCGCACTTTTGCTAAATCGTTTAAATCTCTTCATCGTTTCCTTGAAAGTGCAAAATTGTGTATTTTATAAAAATACACTTTACATTCTCAAACGGACAAGTCCGGAATTAAGCGAATCAGTAAAAGAAAGGGGTCATAGTCCTCGATTTTTCTGAAACGTTTAAATCGCTTCCTCATTCTTTTGAAAGCGTAAACTGTTAAATTTCTGAAAACAATTTTATTTATTTTGTAAAAATAACAATTCACCTTCTCAACTAGACAAGTCCGGAGTTAAGCGAAACAGTAAAAGAAAGGGGTCATAATCCTCGATTTTGCTGAATCGTTTAAGTCGCTTTCTCATTCTTTTGAAAATGCAAACTGTTAAAAATTTATAAAACAATTTCCATTTTAAAACGATTTTTCCAATCACGTGATTAAAACAGCAAATCAGTAACAATTTCGATAAGGAAATTGTACTTCTCAAAATACCGTAAAAATGGTTACACATCAGTATTGCGGAATAACCGCTTGAAAATCCACTTTTAAAAATTTGGCTGTTACTGAAGTCAAAGCGACAGTAATTTTAAAACATCAAATATCTCATCAAAAGAATTCACATCAAAATGTGACATCAGTGAATTTTCATTCATTAAAATTGTCAACAAAACACCGTGCCTCAAAAATTCAGCATTGGTGTAAAAATCCCATTATAAAAATAACGGCAACAAAATACGTTTCATAACCAAGCATCGGTTCAACGTAAAAATAAATGCAGTAACGCGCAATTCAAATTTTTGCACGTACTACAGAATGAACAAAGAAATCATTCGAAGGTATCTTCAATGAAGACAATTCAAAACAGCAAAATCTAATCAATAGATGATTAGTACAAAAGAAAGCTAGCAGAAATTTCAACAAAAATCACATATCTGCAATTTCTTCGAATCCTCAATTTGGATTCGAAATTCTCAAAGAAACAAATAATTACAGCTATGTAAACAACAATTGGAATTCATATCAATTTCGTATTTTGATTCTTAAATCAAAAAGATTATCAGTTGTACTCAGCGAAGACAGTTTCATTGTTTCCGCTGTGCACTCTGATAAATAGAACACAAATCAATCAAATCATCAGAACACAATTTCATCCAAACAAAAAAACACAATTCCACTTTTATTTTTAAATAACGATATTTAAAAATTTCATCAAAATTTCAAAACTTTAGTTTTGACTCAAATCACAGATAAAACGTCGACTAATAGTTGTAACATATGTTCCATCCAAGTTATGTTTTATATTATGTCCATAAACCCCAAGCTCTGATACCAACTGTAACGCCCCACCTCTATGCTCATAATAACAAAGAGTATTAAAAGAAATACTGTCTATTATTACGAAGAATAAGGCTGGATAGGAGCGACCATCCGTAATTGGCCTTACACTAATATTGGTTATCTCGATAGGAGTGATATATACTTTTTATTTTTCATCAAAATTTCATTTACTCCCATCGACACACCCAATTATCAGTATAAAACAAACTACGATGGTTCATAATATTTTAGGACATTAGATATAACGATAACACAGATAATATAAATGCGGAACACAGATAAAAACAAAAGTCTCATATATATATAACTGATGTCAGTTACAACATAGTTGACACAATACATATGATACAACTACAACTGTCGACTCTAGAAGTTATATATACAAGTACATTATCAACTAATATACATGAATACATATCGTTCTATACACTGACACGACTACTACAGAATGACACTGACAACTTCAGAAGATGTGAAAAGTCTTCAAATCCTGAACAGCAACTCAAAGAAGAAAATCTACAACCTGAAATAACTCGGGTCTGACCCGAGTATTACATTCAAAAGAAAATAATACCCAGGTCAGTCTAATTCAAACCAGTTTATTAGTGCATATAGGCAGTAATAATTTAAATAGACGACAGTCACAATAATTCCCGTCTATCCGATTCTTTAAACAAAGAAACCGGATAACGGTCAATATAACACTTAACAGTGTTTAACAAAATCAACATATTTAAATTATGAACAGAGATAAATAAACAATTTATCAAATCGACTAAATCAATTTAAAACTGTCAAATCTGATAGGGCTGCAGTACACGCACGCGTGTACTGCCTCGCCACTATTGCAGGAGATACACATAAGCTCAGTGAAAGTCACAAAGATCGCAAGGTCAAACCCCGAAATCGGGTTCAACTCAAGAAAATTTGAAAACAGATTCAAATGTCTCAAGTGGTCAAGAAAGCTAATTTCTAAACAAGCTACCACACACAACTGTAAAACAAAAACTGTAGCCACCACTAGATATGGAGATAGTGTGATCAAGGTAACATGAAGTGCTACTAACCCATAGGATCAAATAAATGGTGACAGTGATGTATCAGTGAACTAACGTAAATGTACAATTCCCAATATATACTGTAAAATGACTGCGACCCATAACAACAACAAAAAATGCTACATGAAGTCAAGAGGCAAGAGTGGAGGCTACATGAAGCACACGTGAACTAAATGAGGAACAATATGCAAGTGAAGATGGCAAAGATCACCAGACTCATCCCAGTGCAATGGGATAGTTCGAACTACATGAACTAAAAATGCAAACAACAATTAAAGTACCCAAAGTATGGCCAGAATCTAGAAAGTCCAGATGTATACAAGTATCGTGTATCAATGCAAACTCGACTAACAGACTGAACCACAAAGAGGCACAAATATAGTCTCAACAAAGAGCTACTGTTCTAGACACTGCCCAACCCAAATGACACGATGCCCAGAATAAATACAAAGACAGGTGCAACTCAATACAACGACTACCAGAAGGAAGTCAAGACTAACCAGTGCTAACACGAAGTGCAAATCAACATGTCATCAAGACCATATACAGAAAGAAAAAGACTCGGGCATCTGATCAAATGCAGTGAATCAGATAACACAATACAGTAAGCTCGAGCACAAGGCTCATGAACAACAGAACACATGACTTCTGCTACAAAATGTATGTAGATAGTGCCAAATTCACAGATGACTGGTCAAAAATGTCAAGTGACTGAAGTCCAAGACATAAATGCCAGAACCACACAACAGTAAGAAAATCAACAAGGTCGAAAGTCGAACAAACACATAACAAGTGCCAACCACAATATCAGTTTTGAACCAAGATAATTGCCGTGCAAATTTGACTACATATGTATACACACATATAACTGTATATATATGAACACATATGGAGTCTCACAAAATAATTAGACAAAGAATTGCTAAACTTAAACAAAGGTGATATCAATAAAATCAATATAGTCCAGGCAGAAAATCACCAATGCACACAACATCTCATAGGCAATAACCAAACAACATCATAGTGTAATGACAGCAGGTTCGAAATTACGAAGTCAAGCATCAGCTCACAAAATCAAAGCTAGAGGAATAGCAGTTACAAATCAATGCTACCAGGACAAACATAGATGGCAAAAGTCGCAATCAAAGCCGTGGTCACAAACATACCAAAGTCAAAAGAATCAACATCGTGGAAGCTACAAACGATCTCAATATCGTCAAATCCAAATTCGATTAGTGATGCTCACGAAAATGAACAACACGAAATCATATAGCAAAAATAGTATACAGTTCAAAAACAAGAACAATGCCGCAAGTATCAAAAAGTCCAACCAAATTAGAAGTTACCAACCACAATTCGAACTGCCGAGATAAACAAGAGACGAGAAGTCGAACCACAGTGAAATCAAGATCAAAAATCATCATCGGTGAAGCCAAATCAAACTTAAGGCATAGAACTAAGTCAAATTAGATGTGAGTAGGAATTACTCACCTATTTTGACGAGCACGAAATTGACGAATCGAATGAAGCCCAAAACGAACCCAATCAAACGCGGCTGCAATCACCTTCGATCAGTCGAGGGTCGACGCCGTGGCCAACCAAGGGATCGAGCAAAGTTGAAATCGAAGCCCTAATTCTCTGGAGACGAACGAGAAAATGCGGCTACCATCTTCGTACGTTTTGCCTTTTGGTTTTAGGGTTAGAAATGAACGAGAGAAATGAAGCAAGGGGATCGGTTAGATAAATATCACGGCAACAATGAGTATGGGCCACAATAGTTATCCTTAAGGTCCGTTTCCATAATTACGAAATTTTATTAAAAGAATTTCTACACGATATAGAAACTCCACCAACAATTTTATAAACGAATTTCAACCCGAATAAAATTCCAATTGCAATTGTCAAACAAATTAAATCGTCATTTGACGATAATCAACAATTATAAAACCAAGGGTTGTTACAATGAATTACAATCATAAAACAACATTTCATCTATAAGTATTCCCTACGCTTACTATGACATTGTGATTAGGTTTTATAGTCATTTCTTTTCTATTGTCTTATAGGCCTTACTTTATTTCTCCTAATTAATGTTGAATGTTCATATTTGAGGTTGCCACTCAGGCTTTATACCATCGCTTCCGTATAATATCTTGAACAGATATTTGGTTGCCGCCCTTTGGCCTTAAAACCTTCTCCCTTCTTAATGTTACGTCTATAACATTGTCGGTTGCTATATTAGTCTTACACTATCATCTGTTCAAGCTTAGGTCAAAAGCGTTCAATTCTGTAGATAAAACATTTTTATCTTTTCTTTTCTAATGATTTAACTTATCATCGCTTAGCTTCTCTAAGCTTGACTCCAGTACTCCGTTTCACATAAGTTATTACATTTTAACTTGTAATTTTCCTTCATAGTTTCATCTCTATGAAATTCAAATTACACATCTTGGAGCTGTCTTCCAAAGTGCTACCCAAATTATCTTATTTAAATAATGAATTCTTTATCATTAGCTACCACACATATGGTTATCAGATATCTAAGTTGGCTATAGCACATCTAACTTCAATAGATTTTACATATCTAATTCAACGGCTATCACATGTCTCATTCAATAACCATCACATGTTTAACACAATAGTCAATCGCATGTCTCGTTCAGCGGCTATCGCATAGCATGGGTGCTATCGCATAGCATGGGTGCTATCGCATTGACAAGCAAAACACATCGTGTAAAAAAGCATGGCACACAAATAGCGTCAAATGACAATTATGAATTTTGATTCGCGACCTTTTGTAAGCTATGATGTGTATAATGTGTTTATCTTGCAACTTTAAGATTGTGTAGTTGTGATACTACTGCTTCGTAAAAGCTTATTAGTAAATCATGTTGATTTATTTTTTCATATAGAACGTTTACAATATACATCTTTTGTTCATGCTTTTATTTCATGCTTATAAATGTAAATGTCCACACTATATTTTTCTCATTTAATGTTTACCAAGAAATCAAATTGATTTCTAAAAATATAGCAACGAGTTTTGAGAATACTTATTCATATTATTTGACAGTAAAATAATCTCATATATTTATTTATGTCAAGTATTATCTATGTATATGAATATCATTTCACAATAAATAAATTTGTTGTCAGTTTTCTAATGTACCAATTGATTTTGATAAAAGAAATACTCATCATAAATTTATATTTTACTTTAAATAAATGAATATTCATATTTTCTCTTGTACCTTTTTATCTTATTCGCCTATTTTTAAAATAAATATATTATTTCAGTTTATTTTTTCCTTTTTCCTCCTCTCTCTTTTGGGTTTTGTTTTATAATCGATCAACTTATCCACTCATTGTCTAGGATTTATAGTTGTCCTTCCCTCAAGATTTTGTTGCAAAGAATACTATTTACCTTTTGCATAAGGTTAACATTCATATCTTGGACGTACAGCAAAAAGAAATATGTGTCATTTCATGTTTCATGAGAATCTTACAGTACGTTTCGCTGAAAATTTGAAATCATTTTATATTGAAACTCAAAAAGAAATTTCATGAGCCAAAGTGGACTACAAAATCAGCCTCTTTCGACTACACTCTTTAAAACAACTACGCCGTTAAAATCCAAATAAACACTCTTTTCACAAGATTTATGATATTCTCATTGTTATTGCATCAGATAATACAATAATATTATGATCATGTAAAACCTGCAAAAGTTTACCTAATAAAATAAGCTCAAACGACAAACATGAAGCAGTTGGCACCTTCCAACAATCATAAAAATCTTAACCAACAAATTATAAAAATGATTTTGATTCGTTTGGCTCAACAGATGAAATTAAACGATTGTCGTCGACTGCGACAGCCGTGTGTCGAACGCATTTAACGCCAACAGCTTAATCATAACGGTTAGTCATAACGTTCGAAAATTTAACCTATATATATTACTACCATTTTCTCCACTTCCTTCTCAGCCATATCAATCCAAATTTCTCAAAATTTAACTCAAAAACGGCAAAAAAAATCATGTTTTGAGGTAAGTTTTGGTAGACTTGTCTCAATCTCATTTTCACATAATTTTTTTTGATTTATTTTTCTTTATTTTGAGTTTTCTTTTAGCTAGAAATTGAAAGTAGTATCAGTACTCAAGATTCAAGAAAAGCATTTGTACTTTGAAATACGACAACGTTGGAATTGGCTGCGGTTGGAGATTGAATGTTCGCAACACACAATCATATACTAGCAGTAACCGCTGGTCCGTCCACCTATATGCCCACCACCTTATCCACCACCTGATTTCTAGTTTTATTTTACTGATTTTTCATGTTTTAATTTCTAGTTTTATCTATGAAGGTGTACATGTGAAGACATCGCAAAAGCATAAAATATAAATCCTAATAAATATATATTTTTTGTTTTAATTGTATTATATATGTTATAATTGACATTCAAAATTATGCTTCTAACTACCAAGAAAATCCTAATAAATATAAATTTTTTGTTATATGTTACTTAACACTAAATTCAATTATTCAGCATTGAACAACTGTGTTTTTTATCTTTAGTAATGCGCATACTTAACTATTTAAGTACAAAATAACTAAAACAAAAATTAAATAATAAAAATAATTATTTACAACAAAATAAGTAAAGCATCCATTCTTTTCCCGTTAATAATTATTTTTAAATGACCTTTGTGCCAGAAGAACAAACCATAAACAAAATAAGTCCATTCATATGTTTTCATCTTAGCCATCTCATATAAAGTAACTAATAATCTAAACAAAATACAAAGTATAGCACACTAGAAAATCAAATATTATTTAATAAACCAAATAACATACATATTTCTCTAACATAAATTTAGATTGATATTGTTACTTGCTTAGTTAGGGTTTTACTTTCATTCTTGAGCAATTTGGGCTTGAGCCAATTCATTTCTAAATATATTTTAACTATAACTTAGGGTCATCTTAAAATAATAAATCAATAATAATAACAATTTTTATTATAATTTATTTCGGATCGAACAGATGTTTTTCAGATATGAATATGTCCATATCCGTATCCGCATCCGATTTTTTTTCAGATATCGAATATATGCATCCGCTTTTTGGATATCGAATAGTATTCGTTTTTTCGGATACGGATCCGGACGGATTCCGAATTTTTTGGGTATCCATTGACAGGTCTATGTGTAACGTTTTCTTTCGTAAATTCACATGTTTATTTCTAATTTAACAGTGGTATTGATTCAATTGAATGAATTGATAACATGAGTTGGCCCTAGCCCAACGTCACCAAGCTCCAATTTTTGAAGATCGTCCTTTAGATTAATAATAGTATTAGTAACACTGTTTAGTGTGATGGTAAAATGATAAGCTTTATTTTTAAGCCATTAGATTTCAAACCCGGTGTTGTATATGCATTTTGCTAAAGCAAATTAAAATACATAATAATAATAATATATATTAATACCAAATTAGATAAATATGGATATCATTTTTTCTTTTTCTGTAATTGAAAACATATAAAGATGTTACGTTTGTAGCAATTATCGTTGTTACGATCTATAATAGTTGTAGCTGTTGTAGCGGTTCTTGCATCGTTAATTCACGTGTTTCTTTTTTTTCTTTTAAGTTGTATCATTGAGTTACAAACTTTAATTGAAAGCAATATATATAAAAAGACGTCCATGGTTTATATGGCTTAGTGTGAATCACACGGTTGAATGGTTGAATATAGGTCGAAATCTCCTTTTTCCAACGTTGTAGGGCTCTCTCTCTCCCCACCACTTTTGGTTTCGGTCGATCACGAACGCAGCAGCAGTATTCACCAAACAGTAGCGTAAATGGACTGGAAGCGAAATAGAAGAGGAGGAAAAGAGAGGAAAGGAGTAACGACAAAAAAGAACATCAATCGAAAAACAGCAATGTGAATACGATGTTTGTTATAATCTATTAATATGGTGATATATCACAGCAATGTGAATACGATGTTTGTTGACATCACGTGAGTTTGACAATGAAATGAAAATGCATACAAGTTGAAGAACACACGTGATCTCTTTTGGCCTTTTCCATTTAATTTCCGTCGCTTGATGCTGTTGCTGTTTCCAAAAGCAAGATATTGGTTCACACTCACTTACTGTGCACTATTCCAACCAAAGTCTGTAGGTCATCTTAAACCAATTAACATTACTTTACTTGTCTATTCCAACCAAAGTCTGTAGGTCATCTTAAACCATTTAAACCAATTAAACAAAAACTCAAAACAATGGATCTCATCTACATAGCCATAACTCTCATACTCATCTCACTGCTTACCATCCTTCTCAACAAAAAAAAACACCCTCCAAGCCCACTAGCCCTACCAATTGTAGGGCACCTACACCTTCTTAGCACCAAAGAACCACTTCATCATACCGCAAACCGAATGCACGACCGACTCGGTCCAATCTTGTACCTCCGCATCGGCGTCCGCAACGTCCTAGTCGTCGCTAAATTGGCTTTGGCCGAAGAATGCCTTCTCTCCCTCGGCACCGCCTTTGCCAACCGCCCTCGGTTCCCTTCCTTTAAGGACCTAAGCTTCGGTTTCACCATTCTCGGCACCGCGAACTACGGGCCTCACTGGCGCAACCTTAGAAAGCTCACTTCTTCCAAGCTCCTCGCCCCTCATTCTCTTCTGTCCACTATCGATGTTCGTGCTTCCGAACAACGCTCTTTGATTCAATCCTTGTTTCAAAATTCAAGTCCTAACGGGTATGTTCTACGTCCTTCCTTTTGTATTTGAACGAGTTGAAACTTCAAACGTAACTTCTAACTTGGTTGACATTCATTCTCACATGAAATGTTAAGATCTCAAATTGAGACATGGATCGGGATGTCAATTCAAAAGCTCATTTGAAATCCAAGATTTGAAACCTAGATAACAATCCATACTTTAGTTCAAAACTGCTTAAATGTGTAATTTCGAATAAATAAAATTTTCATTAAAGTTGTTTGTTTTGAAACTAGTTTAAATGTGTAATTCGAATAAATAAAATTTTCATTTAATACAAACTCAGTTGGGTAAGTAATCAGAGCAGACTAAGTGCATGTTGAATGAATTCACAGGGGAATGACGAAGGTAGAGCTGAAACCGAAACTGTTCGCCCTCACACTGAACAGCATAATGAGAATGCTAGCAGGGAAGACATTCTCTAACAGAGAAAGCAGCTTGGAGTCGAATCATGAAGAAGTAGTATTCCTAGAATGGGTAGACGATATACTTTCTTTATTAGGAGGTCGAACAAACGTATCGGATTTTCTGCCCTTTTTAAGCTGGATGAACTTAAATGGGTTTAAAAGCAAAGCAGCTTATTTGTCACAATATAGAGATGAATTTTTTCAGAAGATGATTGATGATGTTAGATATGGGAAGAATGACGAAGAGAGGGAAACAATGGTGGCCACTCTGCTTTCGCTTCAGAAATCTGATCCCAACTACTATACAGACGAAATCATCAAAGGTTTTTGCATGGTAAATGAATTAACTTTAAAACAACAGTTTTTTTTTCCAGAAAATAAGAAAATTGAACACGAAAGGTTTAATACTTCATGTAAAACAAAGTAGAAGGCACTTATTACAATGATAGTTAATCGTCGACCTAATAATTAATTGAAATCAGACCCCAGATTGTATACAGGTGAAATCATTAAAGGTTTTCACATTGCAGTTGAATAGTTAATCTAAAACAAAAATTAAAATATGTTTGTTGACAAATCGAACCTCAAACGCAGACGGTGCTAACAGCGGGAACAGACATACAATCAAACACAATAGAATGGGCACTGACGCTCCTGCTGAACAACCCAGAAACCCTAAAAAAGCTCCAATCAGAAATCGACCTAAAAATCGGAAACAACCGACTCGTATCAGAAACGGACATCCAAAACCTACCGTACTTGCAAAGCGTGATAACGGAGACGCTCCGACTGAAGCCGGCGGCTCCGATGTTGGTGCCGCACGAAGCGTCTTCAGACTGCACGGTCGGAGGGTACAAGATTAGAAAGGGGGCAATGCTTCTGGTGAACGCGTACCGGATCCATCGGGACCCGGAAACGTGGGCAGATCCAGAGAGGTTCGACCCGGAACGGTTTATGGAGAAGGGGTTGCACGATGTGGAGAAGATGCTGATATTTGGCATGGGGAGGATGAGGTGTCCGGGGGAGGCGCTGGCAAAGAAGATGGTGGGGTCGGTGTTGGCTTCGATGGTGCAGTGCTTCGATTGGGAGAGGGTTGGGGGTGAGGTGATCGGGATGGAGGAGAGCGTCTCCATTACTATGGGGAAGGAGGTTGCTCTTGAGGCTTTGTACCGACCAAGGGAACATATGATGAGCGTTCTGGAAGGGCTCCGTTAGCTCAAGTATTTCTGGTTTGCATGACGACAAACATCCAATCTTAACTTAAATAATGTTCTCTGTGTTTGTTCATCGAATGAAACACGTCTAATGGTACTTGTATTAAATAAAAAACATCAATCGAAAAAGAAACAAAGTCGGGGCATGTACGAATTCTCACTTGAAACATCATAGAAGCATGGTGTGATTTTATTTTTCAGTTCCATTTTTTATAATATTATTTTCCACTACTTTTCTATCCACATTGGATCTTGATGATGTTGTTATATTTCTTTAGATGATAATTTTTTTTTTTAAAAATGGTATTTAGATACAACATGTCACTGGAACAACATATCACAAATCACTTTTCAATATATGTTCGAATCACGCTACGCAAGTTTCGAACTTTTGACTTCTCGTACCAAAGTCGTATCACTTAACCACTGGGACAATGGTGCTTAAAAAGTAATTCCTATTGGTGGATAAAATGTAATTTTCTATTAACACCTTGATGGTATGTGTATATAAAGAATTGAAAACTTTAATAGGATTGGCTATCTCTACCCACTCATTTAGTTTTCCTCTCCATCAAGAATGTCAAACTAAAGGGATCAAGAGAGAAATACAATCCTAGGTAATTATTCACTGAAAATTAATTGCTTTTACTATGAATCATAGTACGCTTTTTTAATCTATTATGTGATTGTGAAAATCATTTTGTTCAAAGATCTAGCATGTTATGATTTAGATCTAGCCTATTATGATTTATGCAAAATTAGTTTATCTTTTATTATTGATCTAAAGCTTAAGACTTCACAAGCGGTATTAGAGCTTAGGTTGAGACCTCAATGATTTTCCGTGAATGGTTTATTTTGTTTTCTCCATTGTGACATACTCTAAATTTATCCAAACATGCTATATTATTGTTTTGCCGATTGATGTTTGTTTTTCTTTATCGTTGTTCGTTTGCAATTTTTTTGAAACTAATTTATGATACACACACGCGCGAATCAAGCTTTGATGCTTTATGTAGCTCTAATCAATAACAGTTGTAAAATTTTGAATTATGCTATATATGTTCGCATGTAAAATTTCCACTATAGGGGCATTTCACCAGAAGGATTATACTGCAATTTGAATTAAAGTATTATTAATATGCTATGTAAATTAAAGTGATTATACTGTATGTTGTTGGTCACCAAAGAGAGCAAAAATTAAAATTTTATGCATATGAATTGTATAATGGCATTTTAGTTTGATATTTATATTATATGTAGTTTGTTAGTCAGTAAAGTATATTGAGTTCATAGTTTATTATTGTGATATTTAATCATGTTAATGTGATGCTTATGAATGAATGACATCATGTTTTATGTATAATTTTAAAGATTTGTCATGAGTATATTGAGTTCATAATTATAAAATGTTTTGGATTGCCCAAGGTTGATCACTTATTTTATAACCTATGAACATTACCGAGGTATATTGATGTGCTTGGTTAGGTATGTTTTGTATATCCAAAGATAACAAACATATCTAACTGCAGCATGTTAATTGCCAATTATGTGAAATTTTATCAAGCATCAATTATGTTTGTTTTATTGCATATGTTGTATCACCCACATGAGAACTTCAATATACACATTATGTTTGTTGGCTTAATCTAAATTTATGTCATAGATTTTAGTTTATTACTCAAAGCATTAATGTGTGAGCGTATTTTAAATATTTTTGCTGCATATGTTCCAGTTTCTCTACATTTCCAACCACATTTGTTATTAACTTTAAACGGATTAATTTCTCTGAATGGTCTGAATAAGTTCAGTTTCACCTCGGTATTTTAGATCTTAATTTGGCACTCTTAAGTGAGAAACTAGCTGTAGTTACTACTACTAGTGGCGCTGAACAGAGATCATCATATAGTGCTTGGGAGAGATCTAGTAGACTGAGCTTAATGTTTATGCAAATGATCATAGAAAACAATATCAAGTCCACAATTAAGAGGACTGAAAGTACTAAGGAATTTATGAAGTTTGTGAAAGAATGCTCCCAGTTAGAGTCTACTGAGAAGTTGCTCACTGGGACACTAATGGATACCTTAACCACTATTAAGTTTGATTGTTCTATTATGCATGAGCATATCATTGAAATAATGAATATAGCAGCAAAATTAAGGACCATAGGAATGAATTTTATTAGTAACATTCATCCTTAACTCATTACCTCCCGAGTATGGTCCATTTCATATGAACTATAACACTATAAAGGATAAATGGAATGAGCATGAATTGCAAAATATGCTCATTCAAGAGGAAGCAAGGTTTAAGAAATCAAAAATTCATTCAACAAATCTTATGGGTGAAAATTAATAATTATGAGGCTTCTTGAAATAATACGCATCGATATATATGAGGCTTTTGATGTTTCGTCTCCTAGTGGAGAAAAGTATTTTATCACCTTTGTTAATAATTTTTCATGTTATGGGCATGACTATTAATTGCATGAAAAGTCACAAACGGTAAACACCTTAGAGGTTAAATAATAAAGTTAAAAGGCAATTAGATAGAAAGGTGAAAATTATCAGATCTGATAGAGGTGGTGAATATTATGGAAGGAATAATGAAAGTGGACAGTGCCTTTGTCCATTTGCTAAATTTCTAGAAAGTCATGACATATATGCTTAATACACAATGGCAGAACACCAGAAGAAATGATGTTGCAGGAAGGCGCAAGGGGACGGCTGCAGTTTCTACGCAGAATTCTTGGTTCGATCCTCCTTTCGGATGCCGAGACGGTCCCGGTGGGTGGGTCAGGGGGAGGGCGGGGGCCCGTACTCCCACATAGTCATCCCGGAATGATCCACCTTGCCTTCTGCGGGCGTTCGGGCACTTCGACGGTTGTAGTTTCTAAGCAGAAATTCTTGGTTTGATCCTCCTTTCGGATGTTGAGACGGTCCCGGATCGCGATCGCCCCAATTGGAAAAACGATCGGCTTCCCCTCCTGGGTGGGTGGGTCAGGGAGAGGGCGGGGGCACGCACTCCTACCCGGTCGTCCCGGAACGATCCACCTCGTCTTCCGTGGGCGTTCGGGCACTTCAACGGCTACAGTTTCTGCGTAGAAATTCTTGGTTCGATCCTCCTTTCGGATGCACTCCCACCCGGTCGTCCCGGAACGATCCACCTCGCCTTCCACGGGCGTTCGGACACATCGACGGCTGTAGTTTTGGCGCAGAAATTCTTGGTTCGATCCTCCTTTCGGATGCCGAGACGGTTTAGGATCGCAATCGCCCCAATTGGAAAAACGATCGGTTGCCCCTACTAGGTGGGTGGGTCAGGGGGAGGGCGGGGGGCCGCTCTCCCACCCGGTCGTCCCGGAACGATCCACCTCGCCTTCCGCGGGCGTTCGGGCACTTCGACGGTTGCAGTTTCTACACAGAAATTCTTGGTTCAAGCCTCCCTTCGGATGTCGAGACGGTCCCGGTGGGTGGGTCAGGGGGAGTGCGGGGGCCCTTACTCCCACCCGGTCATCCCGGAACGATCCACCTTGGCTTCCGCGGGCGTTCGGGCACTTCGACGGCTGCAGTTTCTGCGCAGAAAATCTTGGTTCGATCCTCCTTTCGGATGCCGAGACGGTCTCGGATCGCGATCGCCCCAATTGGAAAAACGATCGGCTGCCCCTCCTAGGTGGGTGGGTCAGGGGGAGGGCGGGGGGCCGCTCTCCCACCCGGTCGTCCCGGAACGATCCACCTCACCTTCTGCGGGCGTTCGGGCACTTCGACGGTTGCAGTTTCTACACAGAAATTCTTGGTTCAAGCCTCCCTTCGGATGTCGAGACGGTCCCGGTGGGTGGGTCAGGGGGAGTGCGGGGGCCCTTACTCCCACCCGGTCATCCCGGAACGATCCACCTTGGCTTCCGCGGGCGTTCGGGCACTTCGACGGTTGTAGTTTCTCGGCAGAAATTCTTGGTTCGATCCTCCTTTCGGATGCCGAGACGGTCCCGGATCGCGATTGCCCCATTGGAAAAACGATCGGCTGCCCCTACTGGGTGGGTGGGTAAGGGAGAGGGCGGGGGCACGCACTCCCACCCGGTCGTCCCAGAACGATCCACCTCACCTTTCACGGACGTTTGGGCACTTCGACGGCTACAGTTTCTGCGCAGAAATTCTTGGTTCGATCCTCCTTTCGGATGCCGAGACGGTGTCGGATCGCGATGGCCCCAATTGGAAAAACGATCGGCTGCCCCTCCTGGGTAGGTGGGTCAGGGGGAGGGTGGTTGCCTACACTCCCACCTGGTCATCCCGGAATGATCCACCTTTGGGTGGTGGGTCAGGGGAAGGGCGGGAGCCCACACTCCCACCCGGTCGTCCCGGAACGATCCACCTCGCCATCAGCGGGCATTCGGGCACTTCGAAGGCTGCAGTTTTTATGCAAAAATTCTTGGTTCGATCCTCCTTTCGGATGCCGAGACGGTCCCGGATCGTGATCGCCCCAATTGGAAAAACGATCGGCTGCCCCTCCTGGGTGGGTGGGTTAGCAGGAGGGTGGGTGCCCGCACTCCCACCTGGTCATCCCGGAATGATCCACCTTGCCTTCTGCGGGCGTTCGGCCACTTCGACGGCTGCAGTTTCTTGGCAGAAATTCTTGGTTCGATCCTCCTTTCGATTGCCGAGACGGTCCCGGATCGCGATCGCCCCAATTCAAAAAACGATCGGCTGCCCCTCTTGGGTGGGTGGGTCACGCAGAGGGCAGTGGGCCGCACTCCCACCCGGTCGTCCCGGAACGATCCACCTCGCCTTCCGCGGGCGTTCGGGCACTTCGACGGTTGTAGTTTCTTGGCAGAAATTCTTGGTTCGATCCTCCTTTCGGATGCACTCCCACCCGGTCGTCCCGGAATGATCCACCTTGCCTTCCGCAGGCGTACGGGCACTTCGACGGCTGTAGTTTCTGCGTAGAAATTCTTGGTTCGATCCATTTTTCGGATGCCGAGACGGTCCCGGTGGGTAGGTCAGGGGGAGGGCGGGGGCCGGTACTCCCACCCAGTCGTCCGAGAATGATCCACCTTGCCTTCTGCGGGCGTTCGGGCACTTCGACGGCTGTAGTTTCTAGACAGAAATTCTTGGTTCGTTCCTCCTTTCGGATGCCGAGACAGTCCCGGATCGCAATCGCCCCAATTGGAAAAACGATCGGCTGCCCCTCCTGGGTGGGTGGGTCAGGGAGAGGGTGGAGGCACGCACTCCCACCCGGTCATCCCGGAACGATCCACCTCGCCTTCAGCGGGCGTTCGGGCACTTCGACGGCTGTAGTTTCTACGTAGAAATTCTTGGTTCGATCCTCCTTTCGGATGCCGAGACGGTCCCGAATCGCGATCGCCCCATTTGGAAAAATGATCGACTGCCACTCTTGGGTGGGTGGGTCAGGGGGAAAGTGGGTGCCTGCACTCCCACATGGTCATCCCGGAATGATCCACCTTGCCTTCCACAGGCGTTCGGGCAATTCAACGGCTGTAGTTTCTAGGTAGAAATTCTTGGTTCGATCCTCCTTTCGGATGCCGAGACGGTCCCGGATCGCGATCGCCCCAATTGGAAAAATGATCGGCTGCCCTTCCTGGGTGGGTGGGTCTGGGAGAGGGCGGGGACCCGCACTCCCACCCGGTCGTCCCGGAACGATCCACCTCGCATTCCGCGGGCGTTCGGGCACTTCGACGGCTGTAGTTTCTGGGCAGAAATTCTTGGTTCGATCCTCCTTTCGGATGCCGAGACGGTCCCGGATCGCGATCGCCCCAATTGGAAAAACGATCGGCTGCCCCTCCTGGGTGGGTGGGTCTGGGGGAGGGTGGTTGCCCGCACTCCCACCCGGTCATCCCGGAATGATCCACCTTTGGATGGTGGGTCAAGGGGAGGGCGAGGGCCCGCACTCCCACCTGGTCATCCCGGAACGATCCACCTCGCCTTCAGCGGGTGTTCGGGCACTTCGAAGGCTGCAGTTTCTATGCAGAAATTCTTGGTTCGATCCTCCTTTCGGATGCCGAGACAGTCCCGGATCGTGATCGCCCCAATTGGAAAAACGATCGGCTGCCCTCCTGGGTGGGTGGGTTAGCAGGAGGGTGGGTGCCCGCACTCCCACCTGGTCATCCCGGAATGATCCACCTTGCCTTCTGCGGGCGTTCGGGCACTTCGACGGCTGCAGTTTCTAGGTAGAAATTCTTGGTTCGATCCTCCTTTCGGATGCCGAGACGGTCCCGCATCGCGATCGCCCCAATTCGAAAAACGATCGGCTGCCCCTTCTGGGTGGGTGGGTCATGCAGAGGGCGGGGGGTCCGCACTCCCACCCAGTCGTCCCGGAACGATCCACCTCGCCTTTCGCGGGCGTTCGGGCACTTCGACGGTTGCACTTTCTGGGCAGAAATTCTTGGTTCGATCCTCCTTTCGGATGCACTCCCACCCGGTCGTCCCAGAATGATCCACCTTGCCTTCCGCGGGCGTTCGGGCAGTACGACGACTGCAGTTTCTGTGCAGAAATTCTTGGTTCGATCCCCCTTTCGGATGCCGAGACGGTCCCGGTGGGTGTGTCAGGGGGAGGGCGGGGGCCCGTACTCCCACTCAGTCATCCCGGAATGATCCACCTTGCCTTCTGCGGAAGTTCGGGCACTTCGACGGCTGCAGTTTCTAGGCAGAAATTCTTGGTTCGATCCTCCTTTCGGATGCCGAGACGATCCCGGATCGCGATCGCCCCAATTGGAAAAACGATCGGCTGCCCCTCCTGTGTGGGTGGGTCAGCGAGAGGGCGGGGCCCCGCACTCCCTCCCGGTCGTCCCGGAACGATCCACCTCGCCTTTTGTGGGCGTTCGGGCACTTCGACGGTTGTAATTTCTGGGCATAAATTTTTGGTTCGATCCTCCTTTCGGATGCACTCCCACCCGCTCATCCCGGAATGATCCACTTTGCCTTCTGCGGGCGTTCGGGCACTTCGACGGCTGTAGTTTCTGCGTAGAAATTCTTGGTTCGATCCCCCTTTCGATGCCGAGACGGTCCCGGTGGGTAGGTCAGGGGGAGGGCGGGGGCCCGTACTCCCACCCAGTCGTCCCAGAATGATCCACCTTGCCTTCTGCGGGTGTTCGGGCACTTCGACGGCTGCAGTTTCTAGGCAGAAATTCTTTGTTCGTTCCTCATTTCGGATGCCGAGACGGTCCCGGATCGCGATCGCCCCAATTGGAAAAACGATCGGCTGCCCCTCCTGGGTGGGTGGGTCAGGGAGAGGGCGGAGGCCCGCACTCCCACCCGGTCGTCCCGGAACGATCCACCTCGCCTTCAGCGGGCGTTCGGGCACTTCGACGGCTGTAGTTTCTACGTAGAAATTCTTGGTTCGATCCTCCTTTCGGATGCCGAGACGGTCCCGTATCATGATCGCCCCAATTGGAAAAACGATCGGCTACCCCTCCTGGGTGGATGGGTTAAGGGGAGGGTGGGGTCCGCACTCTCACCCGGTCATCCCGGAACGATCCACCTCGCCTTCCGCGGGCGTTCGGGCATTTCGAAGGCTGTAGTTTCTGCGCAGAAAATCTTGGTTCGATCCTCCTTTCGGATGCCGAGCCGGTCTCGGATCGCGATCGCCCCAATTGGAAAAACGATCGACTGCCCCTCCTAGATGGGTGAGTCAGGGGGAGGGCGGGGGGCCGCTCTCCCACCCGGTCGTCTCGGAACGATCCACCTCGCCTTCCACGGGCGTTCAGGCACTTCGACGGTTGCAGTTTCAACGCAGAAATTCTTGGTTCGATCCTCCTTTCGGATGCCGAAACGGTTCCGGATTGCGATCGCCCCAATTGGAAAAATGCTCGGCTGCCCCTCCTGGGTGGGTGGGTCAGTGGGAGGGTGGTTGTTCGCACTCCCACCCGGTCATCCCGGAATGATCCACCTTGCCTTCTACGGGCGTTCGGGCACTTCGAAGGCTGCAGTTTCTACGTAGAAATTCTTGGTTCGATCCTCCTTTCGGATGCCGAGACGGCTCCGGATCGCGATCGCCCCAATTGGAAAAACGTTCGGTTGCCCCTCCTGGGTGGGTGGGACAGGGGGAGGGTGGGTGCCCGCATTCCCACCCGGTCGTCCCGGAATGATCCACCTTGCCTTCTACGGGCGTTCGGGCACTTCGACGGTTGTAGTTTCTAGGCAGAAATTCTTGGTTCGATCCTCCTTTCGGATGCCGAGACGGTCCCGGATCGCGATCGCAACAATTGGAAAAAAGATCGAGTGCCCCTCCTGGGTGGGTGGCTCAGGGAGAGGTCGGGGGCCCGCAGTCCCACCCGGTCATCCCGGAACGGTCCACCTCGCCTTCCGCGGGCGTTAAGGCACTTCGACGGCTACAGTTTCTGCGTAGAAATTCTTGGTTCGATTCTTCTTTCGGATGCACTCCCACCCGGTCGTCCCGGAACGATCCACGTACCCCTCCGCGGGCATTCGGGCACGTCGAAGGCTGCAGTTTCTGCGTAGAAATTCTTGGTTCGATCCTCCTTTCGGATGCCGAGACGATCCCGGATCGTGATCGCCCTAATTGGAAAAACGATCGGCTGCCTCTCCTGGGTGGGTGGGTCAGGGGGAGGGTGGGTACCCTCATTCCCACCCGGTCGTCCCGGAATGATCCACCTTGCCTTCAGCGGGCATTCGGGCACTTCGACGGCTGTAGTTTCTGCGCAGAAATTCTTGGTTCGATGCTCCTTTCGGATGTCGAGACGGTCCCAGTGGGTGGGTCAGGGGGAGGGCGGGGGCCTGTACTCCCACCCAGTCGTCCCGGAATGATCCACCTTACCTTCTGCGGGCCTTCGGGTACTTCGACGGTTGTAGTTTCTAGGTAAAAATTCTTGGTTCGATCCTCCTTTCGGATGCCGAGATGGTCCCGTATCGCGATCGCCCCAATTGGAAAAACAATCGGCTGCCCCTCCTGGGTGGGTGGATCAGGGAGAGGGCGGGGGCCCGCACTCCCACCCAGTCGTCCCAGAAAGATTCACCTCGCCATCCGCGGGCGTTCGGGCACTTCGACAGCTCCTGTTTCTGCGCAAAAATTCTTAGTTCGATCCTCCTTTCAGATGCACTCCCACCCGGTCGTCCTGGAATAATCCACCTTGCCTTCCGCGGGCGTTCGGGCACTTCGACGGCTGCAGTTTCAGCGTAGAAATTCTTGGTTCGATCCTCCTTTCGAATGCCGAGACGGTCCCGGTGGGTGGGTCAGAGGAAGGGCGGGGGCCCGTACTCCCATCCAGTCATCCCGGAATGATCCACCTTGCCTTCTGCGGGCGTTCGGGCACTTCGACGGCTGTAGTTTCTAGGCAGAAATTCTTAGTTTGATCCTCCTTTCAGATGCCGAGACGGTCCCGGATAGCGATTGCCCCAATTGGAAAAACGATCGGCTGCCCCTCCTGGGTGGGTGGGTCAGGGAGAGGGCAGGGGCCCGCACTCCCACCTGGTCGTCCCCGAACGATCCACCTCGCCTTCCGCGGTCGTTCGGGCACTTCGCCGGCTATAGTTTCGGCGCAGAAATTCTTGGTTCGATCCTCCTTTCGGATGCACTACCACCCGGTCGTCCCGGAACGATCCACCTCGCCTTCTACGGGCGTTTGCGCACTTCGACGGCTGTATTTTCTGCGCAGAAATTTTTGGTACGATCCTCCTTTCGGATGCCGAGACAGTCCCGGATCACGATCGCCCCAATTGGAAAAACGATCGGATGCCCCTCCTAGGTGGGTGGGTCAGGGGGAGGGTGGGGGCCCGCACTCTCACCCGGTCATCCCGGATCGATCCACCTCACCTTCCGCGGGCGTTCGGGCACTGCGATGGCTGCAGTTTCTGCACTGAAATTCTTGGTTCGATCCTCCTTTCGGATGACGAGATGGTCCCGGATCGTGATTGCCCTAACTGGAAAAACGATCAGCTGCCCCTCCTGGATGGGTAGATCAGGGGGAGAGTGTGGGCCCGCACTCCCACCCGGTCGTCCCATAATGATCCACCTCTCCTTCCGTGGGCGTTCGGGCACTTCGACGGCTGTAGTTTCTGCGCATAAATTCTTGGTTCGATCCTCCTTTCGGATGCACCCCCACCCGGTCATCCCGGAATGATCCACCTTGCCTTCCGCGGGCGTTCGGGCACTTCGACGGCTGCAGTTTCTGTGCAGAAATTCTTGGTTCGATCCTCCTTTCGGATGCCAAGACGGTCCCGGTGGGTGGGTCAGGGGGAGGGCGGGGGCCCGTACTCCCACCCAGTCGTCCCGGAATGATCCACCTTGACTTCTGCGGGCGTTCGGGCACTTCGACGGCTGCAGTTTCTAGGCAGAAATTCTTGGTTCGATCCTCCTTTCGAATGCCGAGACGGTCTCGTATTGTGATCGCCCCAATTGGAAAAACGATCGGCTGCCCCTCCTGGTTGGGTGGGTTAGGGAGAGGGCGGGGGCTCGCACTCCCACCCAGTCATCCCGGAACGATCCACCTCGCCTTCCACGGGCGTTCGGGCACTTCGACGACTACAGTTTCTGCGCAGAAATTCTTGGTTCGATCCTCCTTTCGGATGCACTCCCACCCGATCGTCCCGGAATGATCCACCTCGCCTTCAGCGGGCGTTCGGGCACTTCGACGGTTGTTGTTTCTGTGCATAAATTCTTGGTTCGATCCTCCTTTTGGATGCCGAGACAGTCCCGGATCACGATCGCCCCAATTGGAAAAACGATCGGTTGCCCCTCCTAGGTGGGTGGGTCAGGGGAAGGGTGGGGGCCCGCACTCTCACCCGGTCATTTCGGAACGATGCACCCCGCATTCCGCGGACGTTCGGGCACTGCGACGGCTGCAGTTTCTGCGCTGAAATTCATGGTTCGATCCTCTTTTCGGATGCCGAGACGGTCCCGGATCGTGATCGCCCCAATTGGAAAAACGATCGGCTGCCCATCCTGGATGGGTGGGTCAGGGAGAGGGTATGGGCCCGCACTCCCACACGGTCGTCCCAGAACGATCCACCTCGCCTTCCGTGGGCGTTCGAGCACTTCGACGGCTGCAGTTTCTGCGCAAAAATTCTTGGTTCGATCCTCCTTTCGGAGCACTCCCACCCGGTCATCCTGGAATGATCCACCTTGCCTTCCACGGATGTTCGGGCACTTCGACGGCTGGAGTTTCTACGTAGAAATTCTTGGTTCGATCCTCCTTTCGGATGTCGAGACGGTCCCGGTGGGTGGGTTAGGGGAGGGCGGGGGCCCGTACTTCCACCTAGTCATCCTAGAACGATCCACCTCGCCTTCCGCAGGCGTTCGGGCAATGCGACGGCTGTAGTTTCTGCGTTGAAATTCTTGGTTCGATCCTCCTTTCGGATGCCGAGACGGCCCCGTATCGTGATCCCCCCAATTGGAAAAACGATCGGCTGCCCCTCCTGGATTGGTAGGTCCGGGGGAGGGTGTGGGCCCGCACTCGCACCCGGTCGTCCCAGAACGATCCACCTCGCCTTCCGCGGGCGTTCGGGCACTTCGACGGCTGCAGTTTCTGCGTAGAAATTCTTGGTTCGATCCCCATTTCGGATGCACTCCCACCCGGTCATCCTGAAACGATCCCCCTTGCCTTCCACGGGCGTTCGGGCACTTCGACGGCTGTAGTTTATGCATAGAAATTCTTGGTTCGATCCTCCTTTTGGATGCCGAGACGGTCCTGTATCGCGATCGCCCCAATTGGAAAAACGATCGGTTGCTCCTCATGGGTGGGTGGGTCAGGGGGAGTGTGGGGGCCCGCACTCCCACCCGGTCATCCTGGAACGATCCACCTCGCCTTCCGTGGGCATTCGGGCACTTCGACGGCTGTAGTTTCTACGTAGAAATTCTTGGTTCGATCCTCATTTCGGATGCCGAGACTGTCCCGGATCGCGATTGCCCAATTGGAAAAACGATCGGCTGCCCCTCCTGGGTGGGTGGGACAGGTGGAGGGTGGTGGCCCGCACTCCCACCCGGTCGTCCCAAAACGATCCACCTGGAGGTTAGGGGGAGGGTGGGGGCCCGCACTCCCACCCGGTCGTCCCGGAACGATCCACCTCGCCTTCCGTGGGCATTCGGGCACTTCGACGGCTGTAGTTTCTACGCAGAAGTTCTTGGTTCGATCCTCCTTTCGGATGCCGAGACGGTCCCGGATCACGATCACCCCAATTGGAAAAACGATCGGCTGCCCCTCCTGGGTGGGTAGGACTGGGGGAAGGTGGGGGCCCGCACTCCCAGCCGGTCGTCCCAGAACGATCCACCTCGCCTTCCGCGGGCGTTCGGGCACTTCGACTGCTACACTTTCTACGTATAAATTCTTGGTTCGATCCTCCGTTCGGCTTCCGAGACGGTCCCGGATCACGATCGCCCCAACTGGAAAAACGATCGGCTGCCCCTCCTGGGTGGGTGGGTTAGGGGGAGGGTGGGGGGCCGCACTCCCACCCGGTCGTCCCGGGAAGATCCACCTCGAAAATTGTTGGAAGAGATATCAAGCGGCTAAGGAATAAGGAGGTTCCACTGGTGAAGGTGCAATGAGGAGATGATGTTGCAGACGCCACTTGGGAAACAGAAGAGAAGATTCGTACTTTCTATCCTCATCTTTTTGATGGTAAGTTTTAGAATTTCCTTTTTCCATCTTTAGATTTGCATAGGTTCTTTTCTTTATTATCCTTTGGGAGGGTAGAACTTAGGATTTTACCTATGGATGGTAGGATTTGATGTAAACATGTTAATAGAACATGTTATGAATGATGTATGCTAGTGGTTGCAAGTGTTTGCTAGTGGATGCTATGGAAGCATATAGGTACACTAGGCACTATTATTCCTTAGGGATCGGCCTAACTAGGACACTAGAGCATATGCATATGGATGTGTGCGCATTTTTATTTTATTTCCATGATTGCTATAAATGAATGATTAGCACATGATTGTTGCATTTAGATGATGTCTGTAGCACGCATATAGAACTATTAGTTATCATTAGGAAAATTTTGCATTCATTTGGATACATGGCACGGACATGATTGCATAAAAAGGAGGTTAACTGAATCAATGGACCGTTTAATCTTTTGCATTAGTTAGGGACATTTACACTACACTAATTGCATAAGTATCATAAAATGCATTAGAAAAACTTAAGGATAATGGATGAATGGTTGATGATTGAGTAGTTGGTTGTAAAATTGGATGAAAACATTTAGTACATTCTTTTATCCTTAGAGATTACGGGGACGAAATCCCTTAAGGAGGGGAGAATGTAACAACCCGAAATTTAACCCGTAATAATTAATTTGTTAATTAATTAAATAATAAAATAACTTTGTGAAATTATTAGAATTAAGCGACGGAAGTTGCACCATTGTGTCCGTGGTAATTTTCTGGTCAATTTCCATATATAGAACGTCAGAAACTGAGCTAATATGACCAAGTTGTAAAATAAACAAAATAAGCAAAAATAAAATGATATATATATATATATAAGGTCAGGTCGACCGGCCGGTCGACCTGGACAAGGGGACGGTCGACTGCCCGGTCGATCCGCCTTGCATTTGGGCAGGCGAACGAACGTTAATTCGTTCGAACGAATTAGCGGCCATCGAACACGTCATTTGCAACCTTTATTTTGATCTGGTCCCTCCGTTTCTGCATCCGATGGCCCCTATTCAGCCTATGACGTGGTTGCATCCTATTCAATCTCCAAATCCAACAGTCCGAGATCTACTTCTACACCTATAAATAGACCCCTAGACCTAACACTTTTTCTCATTCTAGGTTTTCTCCAATTAGGTTCACCTTTCTAGGAAGGACCCTAAACAAAATAATTTTTCCAAAGGAGAAAATCGTTATAAATTAAATTATTTCACAACACTAAAAGGATCTGGAAACACCAAAGGAAAGCTTAGGACCGGAGGTGAGTGATTGTAATTATTTTAAGATTTCTTTAAGTAATTTAAAATAATATGGTTTCCAATAGTTGTAGTTTTACTATGATTTTTGGAATAGCCTTTTTAGTAGTTATTTACAGTTTTTAGAATTATTTTCAGTCTATTTCCTTTCAGCTATTCTTTTCAGTAATTTTGGTATTATTTCAGTTAATTATAATTTATTACTGTTAAGCATAGGTTTTTATCAATTTACAGTCTATTTACAGTATTTAAGTTTATTTTCCATTATTTATTTCTTATTTACATCTTTTTCTACATTTTGGATTTTATGCAAGCGTCTATTCTCTTCATCCCCCTTTTTTGCGCGTATAGATTATAATAAATTAAACGCAAATATGGATTTTATAAGTAAGAATATTAAATGAAGAAAATAAAGTGTAAATTATAAAGACTGTAATAAATAATGGAATTGGACTGTAATAAATAATGGGATTGGACTAAAATTACGCCTAATTAAAAATTGAATTGGACTAATTAAAGATAATTGACATAGTTATAACTTAGAATTATAACAAAATAAGGTAAAAAATGAAAGAAGCTTATTTTCACACTTAGACCTTGGGTTAAGTAATAAGCATGATCATAACGTAAGTTATAATAAGAAAAAGAACAGAATTGGACTTATTTTAAGGCCTGAAATAAATTAATAAGCGTAGAAAGTAAAAATGATAGTAAAGGCTTATTTAAATAATTTATCAAAGTTAATAAGCAAAGATGAAAGTAGGACCTGTACCAAATAGCATTCCCTAGGGCACGCTTATGCTAAGAATGGTAGTAATTGGTCAAATAGAAGTCCAAATTACAGGGATTTGGATAAGGGGCGCAACTAGATATTGCTTGGATGAAGGGCCAGTACCAACAACATTTCCCCTATTTTTCTATGGACACGCGGTGATCCCGCAATAGCATGAAGTGAGATGAGGGGCACGCTATGATGGACGTTGGAGGTAATAGGAAGACCCAATAGGTGGAGCAAATGGTAGCATGGGCATGGTGGTAGTTACGCGTGCGACTTCCATTCGGGTGCTCAGTAATAGTTATGAGTTCCAAGCGCTTAGTATGAGTGTCTTTAGTAGACATCATTGCCTTCTGTGTAGGGAGCTATATATGTCATCCGGATCCACAGTAGTTGCTCTGTGCATCTTTCGTAGATACCATTGGCTGCTGTATAGGGAGTTATATAGCGGCTGGTCCACAGTAAGGTCTATGAAGTAGAAGGCCGATCAAAAAGGGTAGAATTAGGGTCACATTCTAATTACAGGATTAGAAATTCATCCTAATTAAATCAGAATAAGTGCAAGCAATCAAAGTTAACCTATCTTGAGCAATATTTAATCGTATTTATTTCCAGTTTATCTCTTTCATATTTCCTTTGTTATCCTTATTTATGCTAGAATTGTTGTAGAGTTTATTGCTTTTATCTACTTAAAGACTCTAGTAATTACTATCATTCAGCGGACTTTTAGTCTGACCCACTCCTCTCTTTCCCCCCTTTTCCCCTTACACAATCAAGGGAGAAGCTAGTAGATTTCTGCAGCTTGGGATTCCTCTTGGAGGAGATTTCTTCTATGTACTTCTTTTATTTTCAGCTATTGTTCTTGTATGCACTGGCTTATTTATGAGGGATATTACGTACTCTGATTTTTAGACTATGAATTTTTATTTCATAAGATATGATGGATTTTGAGATATGGATGTTGTATTTGGCATTTGACTGGTTTATGAATTAATTATGAAGCTTTGTTTTAATTAAATACTTATTTAGTTTCCGTTGTTTTTACCTATTTCTGTCTTGTAAATCTTAATCTCTGTTAGTTTCAGTTATACCTACAATGCATCACATCTTTTAATGTGTCCTTTTGGGTATATTAAGGGGTGTGGGGATGTTTCACTTGGTATCAGAGCCTAAGGTTATAGGATTCCAAAAATTTATTTTGAAAGTAAATTATTTTTTTTCTAAATAACTTGTTTTAAAAGTATTTTTCAGAAAAGAACTTTTAGAAATGATTTTAAGTATAAAAGATTTTTTATAAAAATCCCCTCATAAGTCCAGTTCAGTCTCCCTTTGACTCTTTCCTAAACTATCGTTTTCTTTTCGTAGAATGGCTGATGCCCCCGAACCTTCTCGAGGGCATTCAAGTCCCAGCCTAGTTTCGTATGTACTTACAAGCCACAACTCCAGAGGTGCATGGGCCTGCGTCCAATCCTGCACTAGTGGGTGGGAATCTCATCAACCCACTTGCCGCCATCAATTTCTCTAAGCTTTGTAAAGATTTTGCAAGTTTGGGTGGGAAGACTTTTTCCGGCAAGGAGACTTTTGTGGAGGCGAGAGCATGGCTTAGGGACGCAGAGAGGATTTTTGGTCTTATGGGATTGGATGGTCAGCAGCGAGTTCAGCTAGCCGCTTGGCAGCTGAAGGAGGAGGCATCTTATTGGTGGGAGGTGATTGAGTTGGAGGGAAGGAATATTACTTGGGACGGATTCCGAGAGCGATTGGATAGGAAGTTTCTATCTTAGGAAGAAGGGAGTGTTTAGTTGGAGAAGTTTATCAATTTGAAGCAAGGGAGTTTGTCTATCAAGGAGTACATCAATCAATTCAATAAGCTGTCGCGGTTTGGTATGGACTTGGTGAACACGCCGCATAAGAAAGCAATGAAGTTTGCAAAGGAATTGAATCAACTCCTTCAGGGATTATTTCCGACTTATGTATCGATGGGAGCTACTTATGAGTCTTTGGTCGAGATGGCGCTTATGTCGGATACAATCAAGGAAGGAGAGTCTAAGAAGGAGGTTAAGTTAGAAAGTCCAAAGAAGAAGTGGTGGGAAAAGAATAAGAAGAAGAAGAAGAAGAAAGGTGATGGTCCTCAGAAGCAGAATAAGAAAGGAATAAAATGCCATGGTTGTGGGAAGGTTGGACATGTGGCCAAGGATTGCTGGAAGGAGAAGATGAAGGGTAAGTGCTATACTTGCGGGCAGCCTGGTCAGATGAGTAGGAGTTGTCCTCAGGGAGCGAGTGCACCAGTTGTGCAGATTCTGGCGTTAGACACAACACCTTCCAGTAGAATTCCAGATAGAGGTAGGAATGTCACAGTTGAAGGTTTGATTTCTATATCTGATTTTCCTATTTGGACTTTATCTGATTCTAGAGCATCACACTCTTTTATCTGTAGCTCTCTAGTAGATTGTTTGCACTTGGACATATCATTAATAGTAGACCCCATTATTGTTCCAAACCCCATAGGAGTATCGGCACACTTATCTATGGTTTATAGGGGTTTGAAAATCTTTATCCTAGGCGTAGAGTTTGACTGCGAAGCCTATGTTTTGGGATTCTCGGGGTATGGTATGATCTTAGGGATGGATTGGCTATCCACATACGGAGCTATCTTAGACTGCGAGAGGAGAGTAGTTAGACTTGAGACTTGCAGTGGTAGGACTCTGGAGGTATCTTGCGACCCGCAAGGGTCAGTCATGTTGAGTTTTCTCCATTCTCTCGATTCATCTTCATCAGAGTTGTATTCGTTTCCTATCGTCAGAGATTTTGCAGATGTCTTTGAGGAGGTTAGGGGACTACCCCCTAAGAGAGAGATTGACTACAGGATTTATTTGACCGAGAATGCGAAGCCAGTAGCATTACCTATGAGGCATATGGCACCTAGGGAGAGGAAATAATTGAGCAAGCAAATGAGCTCTTGGATAAGGGATTCATAAGAAGGAGCATATCAGAGTGGGGAGCGTCATTCGTCTTCGCCACTAAAGCGAATGGTTCTCTCCGACTTTGCGTGGACTATAGGAAATTGAATAAGCTCACCAAGAAGAACCGATACCCACTTCCTAGGATTGATGATCTTTTTGACCAGTTGGTAGGTTCTTCGGTTTTCTCTCAACTTGATTTAGCCATGGGATTCCATCAGCTTAGAGTCGCTGATGACAGCATAGATAAGACTGCCTTTAGGACACCGGATGGATTCTTCAAGTGGTTGGTTATGCCTTTTGGGCTAACTAATGCTCCAGCCTACTTCGTTGATTTGATGAGCCGCGTCTTTAAGGATGTCCTAAATAAGTTTATGGTGGTATTCGTGGATGATATCTTGGTATTTTCCAAGAATATGGAGGATCATGCTGTTCATTTAGAAGAAGTTCTTCGCACACTTCGTAGTCATCATTTGAGATCTAAGTTTTCGAAGTGTCATTTTTGGAGAGAGGAAGTTTGTTTCTTGGGGCACGTAGTCTCAAAGAAAGGTTTGGTTGTTGACCCCGCCAAGGTTATTGCAGTACAAGATTGGAAGGCCCCTAAGAACGTTACCGAGGTTAGGAGCTTCCTAGGATTGGCAGGCTACTATAGGAAGTTCATTAGAGACTTTGCCAATATTTTGGCACCACTCATGCGCCTTATTAAGAAGAATAAAGCTTTCGTGTGGGACGTGGATTGTGAGGATTCCTTCACAAAGCTTAAGAGAGCCCTTACTAGTGCACCAGTTTTAGTTTTACCTAATGGAGCTAAGCCTTTCACTGTATACACTGGTGCATGCGGAATGGATCTAGAAGTGGTGTTGATGCAAGAAGAGAAGGTAGTGTGTTATGGTAGTAGGCAGTTGAGGACGCATGAGAAGAACTATCCTACCCACAATTTGGAGTTGGCTACCATAGTTTTTGCACTTAAGGCTTGGAAGCACTATTTGCTTGGAGAGAGGTTTGAGCTTTTTACCAACCATAAGTCTTTGAAGTACCTATTCTCGTAGAAGGACTTGAACTTGAGGCAACAGAGGTGGATTGGAGGTTTTAGCCTTGTATGATTTTGAGATAGCTTATACCCCTGGCAAGGGTAATGTGGTTGCGGATGCATTGAGTAGAAAGAAGGCAACTCTTAGTCCTTTGTTCGTAGAGTGGAGAAGCTTGGAGTTTATTTCTACTTTTGATTTTAAGCCCTCTACGGACATTACTCTCGGATTGTTGGCAACCTTAGAGGTAGGCCTACCCTTATGGATCAGATTGGCTCGAGGCGGCGGGAGGATTCGGAACTCATGGACATTATGGATAAGATTATCCAAGGAGAGGTCTCAAGACATCTCCAACGCTATTCCATTGATAGCAGAGGGTGGCTAAGGAGAGATGGGAGGCTTTGTGTTCCACCACTGGAGACTTGTTGAGAGCAGTTTTTGAGGAGGCGCACCATTCCCGTATGAATATTCATCCGGCTGGTGACAAAATGTATCGGAATATGAAGAGGATGTTCTATTAGGGTGGTATGAAGAAGGACATGGCAGAATTCGTAGCTAAGTGTCTCATATGCCAAAGGGTAAAAGCAGAACAGTAGAAGCCCGGTGGATTACTTCAGCCCTTAGAGATGCCAGAGTGGAAATGTGATAGTATTTCTATGGATTTCATTGATGGTTTACCCCGTTCTAGGTAAGGGAACACTAGCATTTGGGTGATTGTTGATAGAGTGACCAAGAGTGCTCACTTCATTTCAGTTAAGAGTAAGAGTACGGCTTCATATTTGGCATCCTTGTATATTCGAGAGATAGTCCGTCTACACGGAGTTCCTTCTAGTGTTGTTAGTGATAGAGATCCATTTTCACTAGTGAGTTTTGGAGAAGCTTACAGGAGACGCTAGGGACGCAACATAGGTTGAGTACGGCCTATCACCCCCAGAAAATCATTATAAATTAAATTATTTTACAACACTAAAAGGATCTGGAAAGACCAAAGGAAAAGCTTAGGACCGAAGGTGAGTGATTGTAATTATTTTAAGATTTCTTTAAGTGATTTAAAATAATATGGTTTCCAATAGTTGTAGTTTTACTACGATTTTTGGAATAGCCTTTTTAGTAGTTATTTACAGTTTTTAGAAATATTTTCAGTCTATTTCCTTTCAGCTATTCTTTTCAGTAATTTTGGTATTATTTCAGTTAATTATAATTTATTACTGTTAAGCATAGGTTTTTATCAATTTACAGTCTATTTACAGTATTTAAGTTTATTTACTGTTATTTATTTCTTATTTACATCTTTTTCGACGTTTTGGATTTTATGCAAGCGTCTATTCTCTTCATCCCCCTTTTCTGCGCGTATAGATTAGAATAAATTAAACGCAAATATGGATTATAAGTAATAATATTAAATGAAGAAAATAAAGTGTAAATTATAAAGACTGTAATAAATAATGGAATTGGACTGTAATAAATATTGGGATTGGACTGAAATTACGCCTAATTAAAAATTGAATTGGACTAATTAAAGATAATTGACATAGTTATAACTTAGAATTATAACTAAATAGAGTAAAATATGAAAGAAGCTTATTTTCACACTTAGACATTGGGTTAAGTAATAAGCATGATCATAACGTAGGTTATAATAAGAAAAAGAACAGAATTGGACTTATTTTAAGGCCTAGGATAAATTAATAAGCGTAGAAAGTAAATATGATAGTAAAGGCTTATTTAAATAATTATTTAAAGTTAATAAGCAAAGATGAAAGTAGGACCTATACCAAATAGCATTCCCTAGGGCACGCTTATGCTAAGAATGGTAGTAATTGGTCAAATAGAAGTCCAAATTACGGGGATTTGGACAAGGGGCGCAACTAGATATTGTTTGGATGAAGGGCCAGTACCAACAACATTTCCTTTATTTTTCTATGGACACACGGTGATCCTGCAATAGCCTGAAGTGAGATGAGGGGCACGCTATGCTGGACGTTGGAGGTAATAAGAAGACCCAATAGGTGAAGCAAAAGGTAGCATGGGCATGGTGGCAGTTACGCGTGCGACTTCCATTCAGGTGCTCAGTAATAGCTATGAGTTCCAAGCGCTTAGTATGAGTCAAGGTTTTAAATCTCGGATTTCGGTCACGTCTCGTCTCGAAGAATTTAGAGAGCTCATCTCGTATGGGGTGAGATCTCGAACGAGATGAGTGCATCTCGGTCGTCCATCTCGGATTTACATCTCGGTTTCTATAATTCATTTCGGAGTTATCTCGGAGTATATGTCATGTCGAAAATTAATTTTCATACACCTAAATTTATAATACTATTCACTACCTTAAGGAAAACACTATGCACTTACCTTGAATATAGCACATGCTTATCATTAGTAATTTAGTATGGAAAAATATCACTTGTATCATGTAAAATAAACAAATAACTAGATTTCATGAATTATGTTCAATATAATGTCATATGAGATAAAGTAGACAAGAAACAAACCATAATATATGCACCTTTACTTTGTTTGATCATTCACTTAACCTTTCTACGCAATATAATGTCTCATTTCTACCTTTTATGATTTATAGTGTTGCAAGAGAAATCTTAATTTTACAAATACAAAAGTCTAAAAGTAGAATTAAGATATTCTAGTCTGATTATATATTTAATTATTAGCAAACAAAATCTCATTAAGCAACTAATAACATTGATATTTCAAACAAATGTAGAAAATAGCATATATAGTACAAACAATTTTCAAATACTTAGTAATATTATAAGAAAAGCAAAAAAAATGATGTACGAATGAACATGTAATCATCAAATGAAATTAATAGATGAAATAGAATTCCTTTATTGCTTAAAAATAAGCCTTGAGAAAAAAAATTATAGCAGCAAAGACTAAATGAAATCAAATTGAGAATCCATTTGGAACATAAAGTTAAATAAGTGAAGCTTAAAATTTATAGCCACAAAAAAATAGGTTAGGAAAAAACTCAAGAAAGGGTCGAAAAAAGAACATTGAAACTGGATGTAAATTAATTTGGATCAGAAACCTAAATGAAAACCATAAAGTGAAATACTTACCATAATCGATGTAGATTTTATCGTCTTCTTACATTCGTCACTGCCGTAAAATAAGAGACGAATATTAAATGAGATTTATACAAGAAATAAGGGTTAAAAAAGTACAATTAAGAAGGCTTAAATTAAGGTAAAGGATGAGCCAGCCCAATACGGAAGAAGAGTTGATTTTTCCAAAATTCAACAACTCGGCCGATATCTCGCTATTAAATCTCATCCGAGATATCGAACGAGATACCGAAATATCGTCCGAGATTTGGGTCAGACAAGATTCAAACGAAATAGCCTGTTTCGAATCGCCCAGGCTTGAAAACGAGATCTCGGCCGAGATCTCGGCCGAGATGAGCGAGATTTAAAACCTTGGTATGAGTGTCTTTAGTAGACATCATTGCCTTCTGTGTAGGGAGCTATATATGTCGTCCGGATCCACAATAATTGCTCTGTGCATCTTTCGTAGATACCATTGGCTGCTGTATAGGGAGTTATATATCGGCTGGTCCACAGTAAGGTCTATGAAGTAGCAGGTCGATCAAAAAGGGTAGAATTATGGTCACATCCTAATTACAGAATTAGAAATTTAGCCTAATTAAATCAGAACAAGTGAAAGCAATCAAAGTTAACCTATCTTGAGCAATATTTAATCGTATTTATTTCCGGTTTATCTCTTTCATATTTCCTTTGTTATTCTTATTTATGCTAGAATTGTTGTAGAGTCTATTGCTTTTATCTTACTTAAAGACTCTAGTAATTACTATCATTCAGTAGACTTTTAGTCTGACCCACTCCTCTGTTTCCCCCATTTTCCCCTTAGGCAATCAAGGGAGAAGCTAGTAGATTGCTTCAGCTTGGAGTTCCTCTTAGAGGAGATTTCTTCTATGTACTTCTTTTATTTTCAACTATTGTTCTTGTATGCACTGGCTTATTTATGAGGGATATTACGTACTCTGATTTTGAGACTATGAATTTAATTTCATAAGACATAATGGATTTTGAGATATGGATGTTGTATTTGGCATTTTACTTGTTTATGAATTAATATGAATTAGCTTTGTTTTTATTAAATACTTATTTAGTTTCCGCTGTTTTTACCTATTTCTGTCTTGTAAATTTTAGTCTCTGTTAGTTTCAGTTATACCAACAACGCACCATGCCTTTTAATGTGTCCTTTTGTGTATATTAAGGGGTGTGGGGTGTTTCAGTATTGCTGTCAGTGAAGTGAGGAGGATGCACTGAAATGTTAAACTTCTGCAAAGAGATGATGAAGCTAGCAGCACCGTGGATGGTTTAGGCAAGGTGGCAGGGGTTGATGTGTGTTGATGTTGAAGTTAAGGTTGTTGCAGAAATGATTGGTAGAAATGGTATTGAGTTGAAGTAGTGTAGTAGTAGGGTATGTGCACAGTGCACTGGTGGTATGGTGTGGTAGCAATCTAAATGCAAAATTATAAAATGAAAATGAAATTGTAAATGCAAAATTGTAAAAGAAAATGAAATGGAATAAAAAAAATTCTTTTTCAAATGAAATTGTGTATAATATTTTTTTAAGTAGAAATGCAAATGCAAATGAAGCTAGAAAACAAGCACACAACACAATGAACATGAAAATCACACACAAACATAGAACATAATTTTTTTTATGATTGCAAATTAACAGACAAAACAAACACAAAAAAATCAAACAAAAATAATAATTCGAAGAATAGAAATAAAATCAAATTAATTAACTGGCAACGGCGCCAAAAACTTGTTGAATCGACTAACTTTCTATCGAATTAGAAAATAGCCGAAAAATTGTGTTAAAAATAACCGCAAACGCACGACGTACAATTTTAGTACGTGGCGAGCAAGGGTCGATCCGCAAGGAATTAAATTGATTTAAAATTTCTACCTAATCAAATTAAACCAAAAATTTGAGATGCGTTAACTACAAATTTCCAAAAACAAACAAAAACTAAAAGTGGATAAAAATATGAGAGTAGAGGGCAATTTAGAGGCAAATCTCTTCTCATGATCACATAAATCAACATAATGAAATTATGATCTCTCTCTTCTGATCATTAGTGAATTTAGTTAATGTGTTTGTCATAAATATGGTGTATTTTTGCTATTAATTTGCCCAACATAAACCATCAAACATTAACACACCCACTAAACCACTTATCAACTCGCATGAAAATGTTAATGAAATTGAAAATAAAATCTATTCTAAGCATGATCTATTTACTATTGATTAGTAATATAGACCATCAAATTTTGATTCTAAAATTCACTTCATTACCATAATCATATGTAGATGAAGAGGTAATTTGTTTTTATGTTTGTTTAAGCATAGCCTATTTGATGTCAACAACATATGCTATTAAATTCAAAGTTAAAACAACAAAATATTTACCACATCAAACATTTCCATTAAGCATAAAAAGAGATCATCAATTAACAAATATGTTGAATCTACATGATTAAAAGAGCTTCATTACCTCTAAATTAAAAGGGTTTAGCTTCTCATATTTGTTATCATTTCAACAAATGTAGAGTTTAACATGAAACAAAAATAAGAGGAAAATGCAAGATAATTAAAATAAAAAGGGAATTAAACACTACAAGACACACATGGCATTCCAACGGCGGCCAGACATTGGAGGCCGTTGGAAAGCCGTTGATGGACGTTGGAAACGCCGTTGATATACATTTCAATGACGTCCAACGTCTACCAACAGACCCAACGCCCATATACCAACTTCTTCCAACGTTCAGGTTATCCACGTGGAAGAAGATGTTGACCAAATAGACGTTGGAAGACGTTGGAAAATCCGATGGAGGACGTTGTAAGACGTTGGAATAAATGTGCCAGCAAACCGTTGGTGGACGTTGGAAGACGTTGGAAATCTGGATGTTTTTTTACAAAACCAACAATGCATGCTTCCAGCCACCTCCAACATCGTATATCTCATAAAAGCTCAATTTCGAGCACATATACAACAACATATCTCACATATAATCAATCATAATAGTAAATCCAAGTAATAAGCATATATACTAATCAATATACACAATACAAATCAATATAAACAACATAAACCATCCAACATCAACATCCAACAAAACGTCCAATCCAACAATATCCAAACTACTACGTCAACATCTCAAAAATCACATCCAAACCAACATCCAAAACATCAGAATGTATCAAATCCTCACACTCTCCAAATATACATGTCCATAGCAAAACAAATCAAATCATACCTGAAATCACTCTCCTCCAGAACCACCAGAAGACGAAAACCGGCCGTATTGCTCCATAAACTATGTAAGACGCCTATTCAGCTCCCCCTTCTTGGCTTCGGTGCGGATATTGCGTTCCTCGAGCGCGGCGACCTGGGCTCTGAGCTGTGCAATCTCCTCCTTATCTTGAGCCTTCTGAAACTCAATCTGAGCCGTCTTAGCCTGTAAATAAAATTTAAATTATCAGTGTTTAATAATTGTAATTCGTGTTTACTATAATCCATCACAATGTGCAACCATTGGTTCAGAATAATTATTTTAAAATTTAATTTAAAGTTATTACCGATTGATTCCCAAAACCATAGCGTCTGCCATGTACCACTGGATCCATGACAGACTCAAAAATAGCGTCCTCCTCATCGGCGGTCAACTCGTCGTGTCCAGAGCCCTCGAGAATGGAAGTCCGTGCTTGCTGAAACTTTTGCTGTTATGCAAAATAAGTTGAATTTGGATAACATTATTTTAATTAACTTATATAAGTGTTAAGTCATTATGTTACTTACATATGCGGACTGCGCTTTGGCATCGTGATCCCAGGAGTATGAAACAGTGCCTGCTTTGTCGACCTGGCTCAACGCATGAGTATGCGTGAAAACATCCCAGTAACTCACAGAAGCATCACCACGCTGTCTCTCCTGAAATATGTCCATATACATATATATTATATATATATTGTTACATTATCTACAACTTAGAACTTAAAATCTTTAAATTATTATCGTAATTAATAAATATACCAAGTCCTCTCGGTGATGCTGAAATGACTTGGAACCACCACGATGTGTGACAGGGTTCTTGCTCCTATTGGCTGAATTCCTCTCCGATTGTCTCTGTAAATTTAATTTAAAAACAAAAATTGTTTAACATTTCTAGTTAGTATTTGCGTAGAAGAATTTAAATTAAACATGTGATAAATTTACCTGAAACTCCTCGTTTCCCCACCATCTCACAAAATCATCCCACACAGCTGGGCTCATCCACTGAGGCTTCTTTCCCACTGTTTTTAAGCTGTTTATTGTTTTCCGGTAGTTCTTTGCGACTTTGCTGCACCAGTGGCGATATACGACTGAAATATCAGCGTCCTGAAGGTCCACTTCCGCCTGCACGTTTGACAAAATAAGAGTTATACAGCTTTTGTAAATAATGTAAACATGAATTGATATAACATGTTCCTAATATATAAAGTGACATACCAAAAAATCCTGCCAAATAGTCCCTTTAACATTATCTGGAATCAATGTCCACTTAGGCCAACATTCGGTCATACGACCCATGTACGCCCGTCGAGATATAGATAGAACTACTTGAGTCGGCTCCAAAGAGAAACCACTGTGTTTAAACAGAGAAAAAACATTTAATATTACATGACTACTATATATTTTCAGAGTAGATTGTACGAAAATGAAATTTAATTTTGAAATTTAATACTTACCTTTGATCTGCTTTTGGCTTTAGCCACACCACATGACGCCGTAGCTCCTGTGATGGACCACCGCCATCACCACCGTCCGGATGAGCATGCCCACTATGTGAGGAAGAGGGAGACCCAGAATGTCCACCGGTACGTCTACGTGACGACATACCTATATAATACATGTTACAAACAAACATTATAACAGAAAATAAAATGACTATATGTAAAACATATAGTATGGCGTAACATAAAAACGAGATGTGATACATATCATATATTAGCATACCATTTCATTTTTAATGAAAACATGATAATGTTTAAAAAAATATAAATTTACCTTCTCAAAATATAGATAGTTGATCAGTCCTCGTCATTTTCAGATTCAGACTCTGTTTCGCACTCTATATTTTGTTCCTCTGTACTCTCAAATGCTTCAATTAATGCATTTGATTAATCGTTTAGAGGTCCAAAATCTGTTTGATCGTCGGTTATTATTATTCCTCTATTTTCCTCTATTAGGACCAGGGACGACAACTGTGAGAAACATATATGGAGTTTTCATACACATCCATGGAGGTAAATTATAAGGTGTGACAATTATAGGCCATGACAAATATTTAGAACCAAACTGAGAAAATGGTGAAAATCCATCCGTACATAAACCAAGTCGAACATTATGACTCTCGGATGCAAAATCAGGATATTTGTGGTCAAAATGCTTCCATGCTTCCCATCAACTGGGTGTGTTAACGTACCTTCTTCCCATGTCCTAACACTATGCCATCTCATATGTTGCGCGGTTACAGAAGATGTATATAACATTTGAAGTCTAGGAGTAATTGGTAAATAATGCATACGTTTATACGGGACTTCCTTTCCTTTTTTCTTTCTTGATTTGTACCTTTCCTGATTACATATTTTACAATTTCTAAGGTTGATATCTTCTTTCCAAAACAGCATGCAACCATTTAGACATGTATCTATTTTATGATACGGTAAACCAAAAGCTGACATCATTTTTTTTACTTCATAATGATTTTCGCACATTAAATTATTGGGAGGCATATGCCATTTCGCAGCTTGTACAACAGCTGTAAATCCAGCTTCTGTGAAGTATTTAGATTTCATCGCAATGTATTCAACAGTTACTGATAATTGGGTTCCGCTTGTGTAGCCTTCCCAAAGGGGTTTCTTTGCGGCATCTAATAAATCATATTTTTTTTGCCCCGATATTTGGTTCTTCTTTAGCATTACCATCATCATCAATTAATTGAGGAACAGGAAACATTGACCATGCAACATCTTCAACCATATGTTCTACGAGATTCGTCGTATCAATTTCAGTACACACTACCTCCTTGGCTTGTACATGATTAGATGATAACGGTTCTCCATGACGATCCCAAACCAAATAGTTCGGCACGAAACCGTATTGACACAAATGAACTCTAACCATTTCTGGTATCAAATGCTTTAACATTTTGCATTTAGTACATGGACAATGGATTTCTTCGTCGTTTCTGTTATTACTTAAAGCGAAATCAATAAATACGCGAACACCGTTATTAAACTGTTCACTTATTGAGCCTCCATTTTCGACCCTTCTTTTTTTGTACATCCAGCTTCGATCAGTAAAATAATTGTCCATTTACCTACGTATATAATTAAAAAGTACGATATAAATTTAAAAAATTGATATTTTATTAAAACAATATTATTGGTGAATTTTATATTAATAAATCATTGACACTTTGTCGATGGGTCATCCTACCTTCCATTACAAATACAATAACGTAATTAAATCGCGTAAATCATTTCAATTTAAATGATTCAACAAAATTTCGGCAGCACTTCGCTTTAGTTTCCTGAACAGTACACATTTGCGTATACACAGGGAACATAAAGGAAGCGCTGTCGAAATTCTATGAACCATTTAAAATGAACTGTTTTACGAGATTTAATTACGTTATTGTGTTCGTAACTTGTCCAATACAGGGACAAATCCAAAAATATTGTATACGATGAATATAGATGTCCGTTCTGTTAAAAAAGGAATATCCACATAACGATCATGTACAATACTTATCAGACGGGGCCGAAAGACACTCTAAGGGTTTCATGAATATAAAATATCATTTTTGAAATTTTCTAAAATACATAAACTAATTGTATGCTCACTAACAACTAACGTTTCCAAACAAACCTAAAACTAATTGTATGCACATTATTCTATTGTTAACACAAACTTAAATATACATAATCTTGCAATACATAAGTTAATAACATAAATTATGCCTCAATAAACTAGATTATACATACAATAAGGCAATACAAACATTTAATACACTAATTTAACAAACTTAATTAAATATAGGGATTAGGGTTTATACCTTTTCTTGAGAGATTAGGGAGTTAGAGAGGACGAGAGGGAGGCTTGGAGTCGGAGGAGGAGCTGTTGATCGTCGGAGCAACGGGGGGGGGGGGGGGAGGGGGGTCGGAATTGGAGAAAATTTGGGAATTAGGGGGGGAAAGGGGTTCAACCGAATGGGAAAGAAGAAGCTGAGCTTTTGTTTTGCTCGCAGATTTCCAACGTCATTCAACGGCCACCAACGTCTACCAACGTCCTCCAGTTTTTAACTAAAGAAATATACGAGAAAACACTGGACGTTGGAAGACGTTGGTCAATGACGTTGGAGGCCGTTGGAAGGCTCCGTTGGAATACACTGTGTGTCTTGTAGTGAAACTACTTGCATAAGCAATAAAACTAAGCTACTAACATAAGAAGAAATAAACAAGAAAAGAACTTGAATTAAAAGTGCATGAATTAAAATTGCATATAAAAAATTACATAAGAAAAGAAGCTAAGAAGCCATGTAAGAGAGAAAGAGAGTTTATATTTACAATTTATGCCTACAACTAAACTAACTAAAGAGGAGGCTAAGAGCTTCATAACATGAAACATAAGGGGTATTTATATATGTTTGAAATCCTAATCCATATTTTTGAGGACAACCCAAAATACCCTCTTAGGAAACATAACCTCCATGTAATCATTAGCATGAGCATAATCCTCAACTTAAATATGCATGTAGTTTTAATCATGTGCATTAGCTCTTAATAGCAGATCATGGTAAGTGGGTAGGTGGGATCCTCCATGAGTATGAAATGATTTATTTCCATCTTCATTTTGCCTTCTTCCATTTGTGCATGCACATTTTCATGAAGACTTCTTCATATTTCCATTCAAATTCATACAAATAAAAATAAAATGCGTAGATAAATATTCTCAAAATTAATACATGCGTAAAATGACCATTTTATCTCTATATGAAGATGAATAAATGATGATTTAAAAATAATTGAAATTTTGGTTTAAACATGTTAAAATACCATGTATGCTCATTTATTTAATTAAATTTTATTAAATATGGAAGTAAAAATATGAATATTTACGTGCATATCAATTGCGGAGATGCAAAAGGTTTCATTACATATAAAACCAAATTATAAAGTTAATCTATTCTCATTCTCAAATCATTTATATAGAAAAAAAAGTAATATGATTTAATCTTATATTAATAAAACGAAGAGTATCTTGACTTATGCAGACTGGATTTAGTGACTACAATAGATTTCCAACTTTCATTGAGCATTTATGCCTTGAAAATATGTCTTTACCCTAACTTTGTTGATTTGGTTTAAAAGAGAAATAGTCAAATTAACATTTATATACTAATATTGCTAAAATAGATACTAAAATGTGTTGATTAGCGAGTGCAGTGGAAAATAGCGGGACTTAAAATAGATTTACTATTTAATAGCGTAGAGGTCGAAGAGTAATATGCGCAATAGCGGGAATTTTGCGGGCTTTAACTGCATAGATTTAAGATCACACTCACCTATGAAAAACACGTGTATCTTGTCGCCAACAAGCCATTGGCTAAACCCGATAAGGATTCCATGCCCAATCAACTTAAGGCCTACGACAACTGGTCATTAGACTATGAGCATGCCCACTACTATGTGATGTCGACTATGAGCATAGAGCTCCAAAAACAGCTCGAGAACATGAATATTCATTAAATATTCAAATACCTACAACAGTTGTATGGAAACTGTTTCATGCAAAGATGAGTAAAGACACATTCGTCCAAGATCATGTACTCAATATGACTAGGTACATTAAAAGGTTGGCCATGTTAGGAACTACACATGACACAGCTTCAGACTGATTTGATTCTTTGCGCTGACTTCGTAGTCCGATCTATAACATTCCTTATTTCGAGACCTGAAAATGAATGTTGATGATGTTGCAATCACCACTAGAATTATTTTCAAGCGATAAAATATGATCAGCTTTTATTTAATAACATTAAATAAACAGAGCAGCTTAAATACATTTCCATTGCATAAATTGTCATTACATTTTACATACTCCCAAAACACGCCGGCATAGGGGTAAATATGATAAGAACATAGATGATAGTATCACGCCCGACATATAAAGATATCGACATGAACACTTAACCGGTTATACATCTTAGTTTTACACTGCGGAATTAAAACAGACTTTATTATCTACTAAGTATCATGCTTCGTCTTTGAAGTATTTATTCGTCATCAAGCAAAGTTGTTTAAACCATAAAATCAGCATACTCGAATGAGTACTCATGAGTTTATGCCGAAAACAATAATAAAAACACGAATCAGATATAAAGCCTAAAGTAATATATTTTCTCTATCATAATATTTAAAGAGACCACATCGCCTAGTGGAACACGTTTTCCCATCACCAATTCAACATCATCAACTTCATCATATCAAATAGAGTGAATATCATACCATGAATTACAATCATAAAACAACATTTCATCCATAAGTATTCCCTACGCTTACTATGACATCGTGATTAGGTTTTATAGTCATTTCTTTTCTATTGTCTTATAGGCCTTACTTTATTTCTCCTAATTAATGTTGAATGTTTATATTTGAGGTTGCCACTCAGGCTTTATACCATCGCTTCCGTATAATATCTTGAACAGATATTTGGTTGCCGCCCTTTGGCCTTAAAACCTTCTCCCTTCTTAATGTTACGTCTATAACATTGTCGGTTGCTATATTAGTCTTACACTATCATCTGTTCAAGCTTAGGTCAAAAGCGTTCAATTCTGTAGATAAAACATTTTTATCTTTTCTTTTCTAATGATTTAACTTATCATCGCTTAGCTTCTCTAAGCTTGACTCTAGTACTCCGTTTCACATGAGTTATTACATTTTAACTTGTAATTTTCCTTCATAGTTTCATCTCTATGAAATTCAAATTACACGTCTTGGAGCTGTCTTCCAAAGTGCTACCCAAATTATCTTATTTAAATAATGAATTCTTTATCATTAGCTACCACACATATGGTTATCACATATCTAAGTTGGCTATCGCACATCTAACTTCAATAGATTTCACATATCTAATTCAATGGCTATCACATGTCTCATTCAATAACCATCACATGTTTAACACAATAGTCAATCGCATGTCTCGTTCAGCGGCTATCGCATAGCATGGGTGCTATCGCATTGACAAGCAAAACACGTTGTGTAAAAAAGCATGGCACACAAATAGCGTCAAATGACAATTATGAATTTTGATTCGCGACCTTTTGTAAGCTATGATGTGTATAATGTGTTTATCTTGCAACTTTAAGATTGTGTAGTTGTGACACTACTGCTTCGTGAAAACTTATTAGTAAATCATGTTTATTTATTTTTTCATATAGAACGTTTGCAATATACATTTTTTGTTCATGCTTTTATTTCATGCTTATAAATGTAAATGTCCACACTATATTTTTCTCATTCAATGTTTACCAAGAAATCAAATTGATTTCTAAAAATATAGCAACGAGTTTTGAGAATACTTATTCATATTATTTGACAGTAAAATAAACTCATATATTTATTTATGTCAAGTATTATCTATGTATATGAATATCATTTCACAATAAATAAATTTGTTGTCAGTTTTCTAATGTACCAATTGATTTTGATAAAAGAAATACTCATCATAAATTTATATTTTACTTTAAATAAATGAATATTCATATTTTCTCTTGTACCTTTTTATCTTATTCGCCTATTTTTAAAATAAATATATTATTTCGGTTTATTTTTTTCCTTTTTCCTCCTCTCTCTTTTGGGTTTTGTTTTATAATCGATCAACTTATCCACTCATTGTCTAGGATTTATAGTTGTCCTTCCCTCAAGATTTTGTTGCAAAGAATACTATTTACCTTTTGCATAAGGTTAACATTCATACCTTGGACGTACAACAAAAAGAAATATGTGTTATTTCATGTTTCATGAGAATCTTACAGTACGTTTCGCTGAAAATTTGAAATCATTTTATATTGAAACTCAGAAAGAAATTTCATGAGCCAAAGTGGACTACAAAATCAGCCTCTTTCGACTACACTCTTTAAAACAACTACGTCGTTAAAAACCAAATAAACACTCTTTTCACAAGATTTACGATATTCTCATTGTTTATTGCATCAGATAATACAATAATATTATGATCATGTAAAACCTGCAAAAGTTTAACTAATAAAATAAGCTCAAACGACAAACATGAAGCAGTTGGCACCTTCCAACAATCATAAAAATCTTAACCAACAAATCATGAAAATATTTTGATTCGTTTGGCTCAACAGTTGAAATTAAACGATTGTCGTCGACTGCGACAGCTGCGTTAGAAGCGTCGGACGCATTTAACGCCAAAAGCTTAGTTATAATGGTTAGTCATAACGTTCGAAAAATTGACCTATATATATTACTACCATTTTCTCCACTTCCTTCTCATCCATATCAATCCAAATTTCTCAAAATTTAACTCAAAAACTGAAGAAGAAAAACATCATGTTTTGAGGTAATTTTTGATAGACTCGTCTCAATCTCATTTTCGCATATTTTTCCTAATTTATTTTTCATTTGTTTTTTGAGTTTTCTTTTAGCTAGAAATTGAAAGCAGTATCAGAACTCAAGATTCAAGAGAAGCATCTGTACTTTGGAATACAACAACGTTGGAATTGACTGCGGTTGGAGATTGAATGTTCGCAACACACAATCATATACCAGCAGTAACTGCTGGTCCGTCCACCTGTATGCCCATCACCTTATCCACCACCCGATTTCTAGTTTTATTTTATTGAATTTTCATGTTTTAATTTCTAATTTTATTATTGTTGTATTTCTACCGTTACTTGTATTTCAGTTTCTAGTGATTAATGAAAGTTGTCTTTTTTAATTATATTATATGTGTTGCAATTGACATTCAAAATTATACTTTTGGCTACCAAGAAAATCTTAATAAATATCAACTTTTTGTTATATGTTACGTAACATCAAATTCAAATTTTTTTTTACTTAGCTTTGAACAACCTTTTGCTTTTTATTTCTAATGACCGGTAACTACCGTACATAAATATTCGTGCAACTTTGATTTCCAACGGTCATTCATCGTCGCACGGTGATAAACAATCGAACAGTATTTTAATGTCTATTTGATAAAACAAATAATATATGGTATCAATAGGTACCCAAACAAAGTTTATTCTTTACAGCTTTGAATGCATACTCTATTTCAAAATCAAATAATGAAAAATATTATACAAATCTTTAAGCTTCTTAAATCTAATTAGGTCTTCTCAAAATTTTAGCTTAGCTTACCAACTTGATATAAGTTGCCACCAGGAGAAAATACATTTATATGGTTGTCATACCCTGGTCTGCTTCTTCTGCTCGTTAAAAAATATAATTTTTATTTATTTTCAATGGAAATTTGAGTGAAATTGAAGGAAAAACTGAAGACCTGTGTTTATGCATATAACGGATTCGACTACAGCCGGTAACTGGAGACACAAATCAAGATCAACGGCATCAGAAATCGATCTAAGCCCAATCGGTTACAATTACAAGAAATAATATAAACTCAGTCAAATAATATAAAAGCATAATCTCGATATATATCATTAATCGACTCATTCGCATAAGCTTATGTAACATCTTTTTCAATAAAAGTCCATCCGATTTAACCTGAGAAGCATCAGATAGGATCCGAGTCGGTCGATTATCATGAAAAGCAAGGGAATAATGAAGCTTACACTTAAAGAAAATATTAGTACGAACAAAAGAATAAATGCACATCAACACTTAAAGAAAATTCTAGTAAATCTACAGCACAGAGATATAACGTGTATTCATTTATACTTGGACCGAAAAATAATTTTCAGATGGCTCTACATTAAGAATTACCACGAAAATTATGGTACTCCCAGCATTTTTGATAGAATAATGCAAAGATCAATCGTTTCGAATGAATGAGTAATCGAGTGAGTGAGTACAACTACTGTCGAATGAATGTTCAATTACACCCTCTAATTTTCCCATTGAATACACGATTTGATTAACTGACAAATATATGGAGGAGATACATGGACAATTCTTATGTAACCTGTATAACTTACCCTCTAGTTTTCCCATTGAATACACGATTTGATTGACCGACAAATAAATATATGGAGGAGATTCATGGACGATTCTTTTGCAACTTGTATAACTGAACACTCGAATGAGATTAATCAGAGAAATTAAAACATACTTGAAGTTGTAAGCACAGTCCAAAAATCATAAAAAGTTACCCCACTATTTAATGAATATAGATTGAGACTCCCAACAATCTTCGGTATCTCATAGTATAAATATTACACCAAAACACGTCCAATTATCAAAACACTCACAAAAACTCAAAACAATGGATCTCATCTACATAGCCATAACTCTCATACTCATCTCACTGCTTACCATCCTTCTCAACAAAAAAAAACACCCTCCAAGCCCACTAGCCCTACCAATTGTAGGGCACCTACACCTTCTTAGCACCAAAGAACCACTTCATCATACCGCAAACCGAATGCACGACCGACTCGGTCCAATCTTGTACCTCCGCATCGGCGTCCGCAACGTCCTAGTCGTCGCTAAATTGGCTTTGGCCGAAGAATGCCTTCTCTCCCTCGGCACCGCCTTTGCCAACCGCCCTCGGTTCCCTTCCTTTAAGGACCTAAGCTTCGGTTTCACCATTCTCGGCACCGCGAACTACGGGCCTCACTGGCGCAACCTTAGAAAGCTCACTTCTTCCAAGCTCCTCGCCCCTCATTCTCTTCTGTCCACTATCGATGTTCGTGCTTCCGAACAACGCTCTTTGATTCAATCCTTGTTTCAAAATTCAAGTCCTAACGGGTATGTTCTACGTCCTTCCTTTTGTATTTGAACGAGTTGAAACTTCAAACGTAACTTCTAACTTGGTTGACATTCATTCTCACATGAAATGTTAAGATCTCAAATTGAGACATGGATCGGGATGTCAATTCAAAAGCTCATTTGAAATCCAAGATTTGAAACCTAGATAACAATCCATACTTTAGTTCAAAACTGCTTAAATGTGTAATTTCGAATAAATAAAATTTTCATTAAAGTTGTTTGTTTTGAAACTAGTTTAAATGTGTAATTCGAATAAATAAAATTTTCATTTAATACAAACTCAGTTGGGTAAGTAATCAGAGCAGACTAAGTGCATGTTGAATGAATTCACAGGGGAATGACGAAGGTAGAGCTGAAACCGAAACTGTTCGCCCTCACACTGAACAGCATAATGAGAATGCTAGCAGGGAAGACATTCTCTAACAGAGAAAGCAGCTTGGAGTCGAATCATGAAGAAGTAGTATTCCTAGAATGGGTAGACGATATACTTTCTTTATTAGGAGGTCGAACAAACGTATCGGATTTTCTGCCCTTTTTAAGCTGGATGAACTTAAATGGGTTTAAAAGCAAAGCAGCTTATTTGTCACAATATAGAGATGAATTTTTTCAGAAGATGATTGATGATGTTAGATATGGGAAGAATGACGAAGAGAGGGAAACAATGGTGGCCACTCTGCTTTCGCTTCAGAAATCTGATCCCAACTACTATACAGACGAAATCATCAAAGGTTTTTGCATGGTAAATGAATTAACTTTAAAACAACAGTTTTTTTTTCCAGAAAATAAGAAAATTGAACACGAAAGGTTTAATACTTCATGTAAAACAAAGTAGAAGGCACTTATTACAATGATAGTTAATCGTCGACCTAATAATTAATTGAAATCAGACCCCAGATTGTATACAGGTGAAATCATTAAAGGTTTTCACATTGCAGTTGAATAGTTAATCTAAAACAAAAATTAAAATATGTTTGTTGACAAATCGAACCTCAAACGCAGACGGTGCTAACAGCGGGAACAGACATACAATCAAACACAATAGAATGGGCACTGACGCTCCTGCTGAACAACCCAGAAACCCTAAAAAAGCTCCAATCAGAAATCGACCTAAAAATCGGAAACAACCGACTCGTATCAGAAACGGACATCCAAAACCTACCGTACTTGCAAAGCGTGATAACGGAGACGCTCCGACTGAAGCCGGCGGCTCCGATGTTGGTGCCGCACGAAGCGTCTTCAGACTGCACGGTCGGAGGGTACAAGATTAGAAAGGGGGCAATGCTTCTGGTGAACGCGTACCGGATCCATCGGGACCCGGAAACGTGGGCAGATCCAGAGAGGTTCGACCCGGAACGGTTTATGGAGAAGGGGTTGCACGATGTGGAGAAGATGCTGATATTTGGCATGGGGAGGATGAGGTGTCCGGGGGAGGCGCTGGCAAAGAAGATGGTGGGGTCGGTGTTGGCTTCGATGGTGCAGTGCTTCGATTGGGAGAGGGTTGGGGGTGAGGTGATCGGGATGGAGGAGAGCGTCTCCATTACTATGGGGAAGGAGGTTGCTCTTGAGGCTTTGTACCGACCAAGGGAACATATGATGAGCGTTCTGGAAGGGCTCCGTTAGCTCAAGTATTTCTGGTTTGCATGACGACAAACATCCAATCTTAACTTAAATAATGTTCTCTGTGTTTGTTCATCGAATGAAACACGTCTAATGGTACTTGTATTAAATAAAAAACATCAATCGAAAAAGAAACAAAGTCGGGGCATGTACGAATTCTCACTTGAAACATCATAGAAGCATGGTGTGATTTTATTTTTCAGTTCCATTTTTTATAATATTATTTTCCACTACTTTTCTATCCACATTGGATCTTGATGATGTTGTTATATTTCTTTAGATGATAATTTTTTTTTTTAAAAATGGTATTTAGATACAACATGTCACTGGAACAACATATCACAAATCACTTTTCAATATATGTTCGAATCACGCTACGCAAGTTTCGAACTTTTGACTTCTCGTACCAAAGTCGTATCACTTAACCACTGGGACAATGGTGCTTAAAAAGTAATTCCTATTGGTGGATAAAATGTAATTTTCTATTAACACCTTGATGGTATGTGTATATAAAGAATTGAAAACTTTAATAGGATTGGCTATCTCTACCCACTCATTTAGTTTTCCTCTCCATCAAGAATGTCAAACTAAAGGGATCAAGAGAGAAATACAATCCTAGGTAATTATTCACTGAAAATTAATTGCTTTTACTATGAATCATAGTACGCTTTTTTAATCTATTATGTGATTGTGAAAATCATTTTGTTCAAAGATCTAGCATGTTATGATTTAGATCTAGCCTATTATGATTTATGCAAAATTAGTTTATCTTTTATTATTGATCTAAAGCTTAAGACTTCACAAGCGGTATTAGAGCTTAGGTTGAGACCTCAATGATTTTCCGTGAATGGTTTATTTTGTTTTCTCCATTGTGACATACTCTAAATTTATCCAAACATGCTATATTATTGTATTTGCCGATTGATGTTTGTTTTTCTTTATCGTTGTTCGTTTGCAATTTTTTTGAAATTAATTTATGATACACACACGCGCGAATCAAGCTTTGATGCTTTATGTAGCTCTAATCAATAACAGTTGTAAAATTTTGAATTATGCTATATATGTTAGCATGTATTCTTGCTTCTGTCTCACATAGTGAAAGAGTGTATTGTTTTATTACTGTAATGATTTCGGCATGTGTGTAATATTTTGGATTATGGTACAGTAGTGTAAATGATTAATATTAATATATATATGTGTGTGTGTGTGTGTGTGTGAATTATATATGTATTATGATTATGTTCACAATACACGTATTCTGCAATTTGAATTAAAGTATTATTAATATGCTATTTAAATTAAAGTGATTATACTGTATGTTGTTAGTCACCAAAGAGAGCAAAAATTAAAGATTTATGCATATGAATTGTATAATGGCATTTTAGTTTGATATTTATATTATATGTAGTTTGTTAGTCAGTAAAGTATATTGAGTTCATAGTTTATTATTGTGATATTTACTCATGTTAATGTGATGCTTATGAATGAATGACATCATGTTTTATGTATAATTTTAAAGATTTGTCATGAGTATATTGAGTTCATAATTATAAAAATGTTTTGGATTGCCCAAGGTTGATCACTTATTTTATAACCTATGAACATTACCGAGGTATATTGATGTGCTTGGTTAGGTATGTTTTGTATATCCAAAGATAGGAAATGATGTGCACGTAAATGTGCATGTTTTTACCACCATATTTAATCTATTTAAATTAAATAAATGATCATATCAGGTATTTTAAGTTGTTTAAACCAAAATTCAAATTATTTTCAAATTGTCACATATTCATCTTCATATAGGGATAAAATGGTCATTTTTATGCATTTATTAAATCGTGAAAATTTACTTAGAATTTTCTATGTTGTTTTGTAGGAAATTTGGTGAATTTTGCAAGTGGCTTCATGATAATATATGCATGCACAAGAGTGAAGAGAACAAATGAAGATGGAAATAATTCAAAGTGAAGATAACGGAAGAACCCCACCTATCCACATACCTTCATGTACAAATTAGAGGCTAATGCACATGCTAATAGAGTTTAAAAGCTTCATGCACATCTAAATAAGGATTATTTGAAGCTAATGATTACTTGGCCTCCACACTTCCTAAGAGGGTATTTTGGACATTCCCCAAAAATATGAATTAAGGTTTAACACATGTATAAAATCCCCTTATGTTTCATGTAACCCTCTTCCCCTTAGTCTCTCTTAGTTTTAGTTTAGGCTCAAAATAAAAGAAAGCTCGCTTTCTCTTTTCATGGCTACTTAGCCATTTTTATTTCTTGTAATTTTTCTTTTCTTTCTTATGCAATTCAATATATGCTCTTTACATTTACATGCTCTTTCTTATGTTGTAGTGTAGATTTCTTTTCTTTTATGCAAGTAGAATAGTTTTTTTTTCATTTAGCTCTCCTTTTCTCTTTGTTTTGTTCTATGTTGCAAGCTATATTTGTTGATATGATAAAAAATATGAGAAGCTAAACCCCTTCAATTTAGGGGTAATGAAGCTCTCTGATTATATAGCTTCAACATTTTGATAAATGTTATGCTCGCTTTTTGTGCTTCATGGAAAATGATGTTTATGTAATTTTGTGCTTATTATTGAGTTTGATAGCTTATGTTTTTTTTTGAAAGGCAAGGAGGGTTGCATGGTCCCTATCCATTTTTATTAAACACACAAACACAAAAAAAAACAAAGCAGGGCAAAACAGCACCCAAGAAGACAGAGAAGCAACAAGGAAAAGGAAAGAACAAACACACACACACACAAGCAATAACACAAGAACCAACACCGACACCCTAGTCCATGGTATCATAAGCAGAATGATGAGAAGACTTCTCCCTAACCATAGTCGTAATTACACTGATCAATTCAACAGCAGTCTTCCTTTTGTTGTCGAATACCCTAGCATTTCTCTCAGCCCAAATTACAGTCACATAAACTTTCAACATCAACAAATGCCAAAAGGTTGCATTATTCTTCCACCTTGTCTTCCTGAAAATCCTATTCCACTCAGCATCACCATGAAGTATAGGATCATTGAACCCAGCACTTAAGAGACAAGCTTTCCAAATACAAGTAGTAAACCCACATACAAAGAATAGGTGGGCAGTATCTTCAGCATAAACATTGCAGAATACACACCTCAAGTCCACAGTTAAACCTCTTCTGCATAATTTAACTTTGGTCATCAAAGCATTCCTGAGAGTCTTCCATAATAAAAAATTGAGTCTATGAGACGTTAAGCTATTCCAGACTCTTGAATGCCATCTAAAAACCAGGTTATTAGCATCTCCTTTCAAGGCTTTGTAAATGCAAGCTATGGAATGCCTCTCGTGCTTCGCAGCCCACACATAACCAATACCATCAGGAGGTAATTTGTAGCCTTTCACAGTCTCCCATAGAAGATTAATGTATGGGTTGGAAGTGTAAGGCAACACAATCACACCATCAACACAGTAATCAAATGCTCTAGCATTCATAGGGATGCCAGTTTGAATTTTCTGCTCATAAGAAAGCAAATCATACAAAATAATTCCTCTACTCACCCAAGGATCATACCAGAACTTTGCGTCACATCCAGGGCTAATTAACAGCTGGACATGGGGGAGTAAAATGCTTCTAAGATTGAGGATCGTTCTCCATACCCAGCCACACAGAGGTGAAGGAACCATTTGCCAAAAATGTTTATTGCCAAGGTGATGTTTCTTTGCCCACTTGACCCACAAGTTAGGACTATCATTGATCAGATTATCAAAGTGCTTTGAAAAGGCAGCTTGATTCCAAGTAGACAAACACTTGAAACCCAACCCACCATATTTAAGTGGTTTTTCCAATTTGGCAAAAGCAATAGGAATAAGTTTTGTAGAATACATATCTCCAGTCCATAGAAAGTGATTCATAGCCTTCCTGATTCTCAGTAAAAGTGCAGTTGGCAAAATAAAGCATCTGCACCAATACACAGTCATGGCTTGAATAATCGATTTAATGATAATGGTTCTACCAGCCTGAGATAACTTATTGCTAGCCCACCTGTTCATAGCCTCAGTTATTCTTTCAAAAAGAGGTAAACATGCAGTGTAACCAATTTTCCTAGTGGACAAGGGAATGCCCAAGTGCATTGTACCATTAGGGAGATTGGGTAATTGACTTTCTTGATAAATGGATTGTTTGTCATTGTCATTAAGACCAGCTACCGAGAGGTATGACTTACTGCAGTTAACCTGAAGACCAGTGCAATTCTCAAAGGTGGTGAGGATGCCTTTGAAACAGTTTATAGTTGATACAGTAGGCTTCATGAAAAGAATCACATCATCAGCAAAGAGCAGAGAGGTAATGTTAGGATTCCTGCATTTGGGATGCAACTCAAATTTATTAAGTCTAACTTGCTTGTTAATAAGTTGAGTAAAAAATTCCATGACAATAATGAACAAATAGGAAGACATTGGATCTCCCTGCCTTATACCCCTTTTGCTTCTGAAAAATCCAACAGTGCCCCCATTGTAACATAAGGAGAAAGAAACAATGGATATACAAGTATATATCCAACTAACAAAATGGCAAGGAAATCTCATTAAACTCATTATACCAGTCAAAGCTTCCCAACTCACAGTATCATATGCTCTTCTAATGTCAAGCTTCATCATTGCTCGAGGAGAAACATGGGTACGACCATACCCATTAAGAAGCTCATGAGTGACCAGCACATTATCAAGAATGCATCTATTGTTTAAGAATGCAGCTTGGTTCTCAGATATAACAGTAGGAAGCACAAGCCTGAGCCTAGAAGCAATGACCTTTGAGATGCATTTGTATATAATGTTACAACAAGCAATAGGACGAAAGGCATGTAATGTTGCAGCATGTTTAACTTTAGGCACTAAACACAGATTGGTAGCATTGATGGGTAACGGCAATTTATTATGAGAAAAGAAATTATGCATAGCAGCTAAAAGGTCAGCAGCTATAATGTCCCAACAGTGAGTAAAGAAAACAGCATTAAAGCCATCAGGGCCACTACATGAATCTCTCTTCATTCCAAATATAGCGTTATATATTTCATCATTAGACACAGGAGAGGATAAAACCAGGATATCATCAGCAGACAAAACCGGCATAGGGGTTGACAAGAGCTCGTGAGTATCAGGGGACAAAGATTCAATGGGGGAAAACAGGGCAGTGTAATGGATAATGAAAGCTTTATCAATGTCATCAGGCTTGCTTAAAATGTTACCATTTTCACTCTGAATTTGAACGATGTTCCTTCTAGCATTTTTAATTTTAAGGGAGGTGTGATACAATTCAGTATTCCTATCACCATACAGATCCCACTCCTTCCTCAACTTTTGTTTCTTCATGCTTTGCTCAGCAACCAGGGCATCAGAAAGACGCTTGGTTAGCACATGTTCCTGCTCTGAAAAACTGATATTACCTGGGTCATCAAGCATCCGCAGCTGGATAGTTGATAGCTCTCTCTGCAGGACAGTAGAGTACTTGTTCCCATCACCATACTTGCTCTTGGCCCATGTCTTTAACGCTTCCTTGGTGGCCTTCAGTTTACGCTGCAAAATAGACATTTTGTTACCACTCTGAGGGCGTTTCCAGACTTTAATAACTAAAGGCATAAATTCTGGATCATTGATCCAGGCATTAAAAAATTTAAAACTTGAATTTCTTTTAATGGCATCACACTGAGGGTCTAAGTAAACCGGAGAATGATCTGAGAGAAGAGGGGGGAGGATATGATTAAGAGAATTTGGGTATAGAGTTAAGGCCTTAGTGTTGAGAAAGGTCAAGTCCAATCTACTCATGGTTCTTACGCCAGATCGACTTTTGTTATTCCACGTGTATTTAGGACCAACAAAAGCAGTTTCATGTAAATTTGAGGCACTGATGGCAAGGTTGAGAGGGGCTATGTCAGAGATAAAAAGAGGGCTGCCACCACAGCGGTCATCCGCAGAAAGCATACAGTTAAAGTCACCTAGAACAAACCAAGGGTGAGTTTCCTGCCTAAAATGAGGTAAGTAGTCCAGCATAACCTGCCTAGCAGCAGAGTGGTTATCTCCGTAGATAAAAGTTAGGTAGAAAGTAGTAGAGGATGGAAGATGTAAGGCATGAAAATGGATGAATTGCTTTTGGGATAATATTAGGGTTAGTGAGTAAATGTTGGGGTCATTAAGCACCAAGATTCTACCATATGGGGCCTCATCAAGATTATGATGACAACTCCATTGAGGGTTGATAAGATTTGCAGCTCTGTGGGTAAGTTCACGGTTTAGTTTGGTCTCAAGAATGCCAAAAATGCTTAATTTATTCTCAGAGATTAAGTGTTTTGCTTGCACAAGTTTGATATCCAAATGTGCACCTCTTATATTCCAAAACCCAAAATTGTGTAACATGGGAAAACTTACGGAAGTGGGTTTTGTAATCTTGTAGACCTACGAAGGCCTGAGTTAGGGGATTTATCCTTTTCAGGTAAGGTTTCACCATAGTCAACAAGGTTGCCTTTATCAAAGTCAGACAGATGTTTATCCTTTTTTTTCCTGACAGAGCTGAGTTTATTATTCAGAGGGATTGGAGAGTTGGGGAGGACAAGCTGAGGGAGATCATGATGGATTAAATAACCAGGAGGGGGGGTAATATGAGAATAATGGGATTTGTGATTAAAGTTAGGGGATATGGTCTCAACTGAAGCATGCACACAGACATTGTGTGCATGTGTCACTGAAGCTTGACTTTGAGGAAGGAGCTTGCTATGGGAACAAGTAGTAAAATCAAGTGGGTTTTGATTCTTCTCACTGCTAGGTAATGAAGGCACAGTAATACCATCCAAATTGCTATTGTTCCCATATTTATTTACATTTCTTATTGATTCAGGTATCATCTTTTCTTTTTGTTTACCTTTTGTAACTTCATTTTGTTTGGACCTTCCATTTTCAACCATCTCCTGAACAAGCTTGCCATACCTATCAGCTAGTTGAAAGCCAGCAACTAAATCTGCTTCATCACATTGATTAACATCATTCATGTCCATGCAAGCATGCATATTCTCATCTGCTTCTAAGACTTCCTTACAGGTTATATCAGTTAAACATTTTAACTGATCAACTTTTCTTTTCTCACTTCCTCCTACCTCACACTGAATTGCATTATCGTCACTTAATTCTTGCAGCACATGAAATTTATTTCCTAAGTTCATTTCCATAACCTCTACAACCTCCCCTTCCTCAACTTGTTCATCCATATTGTCCTTCCTATTCTCTGTAACTGTTCCTTCTCTACTTGATATATAGCCTCTGTTATTCCCACTATTGCCTCTCCCAGTATTCTCCTTGGTCTTAATTAACTCATTCTTCCTTTTGTTTCCATGCTCAACTTTCTTCCAACCCACAAAGGATTTATTATGCACAACTTTTTCATTATGTTCTTTCACAAAAGTTTCTTTGTTTTTTGGAGCTTGATTTGGTAAAGTATTCTTTTTACTATTCAGATCTTCATCTATCACAACACTATTTTTGCAACTTAAAATGTCGTGCCCAAACACCTTACAGGAAGTACAAGCAAGTGGCCTCCATTGATATTCCACAAAAACAGTTTGCCTTGTTCCATCCTTACACAGTACTTGGAAGTTGTCCACTAGTTCAGAGTAGGGTGTCACTTCCACCAAAGCTTTAGCATAGGTAAGCCTTTCCATTTTCTCCGTACTTTCATCTAAACATTTAACACTCCCTATTCTTCCTGCAAGCCAGTTGATACCAAGAGGGGACCACGCTGCTAGTGGGATAATGTATATGTGTATCCATATTGGAACCGATGTGACAGAGCCACACACATTGCTTACTGTGGGGTCCCATTGTTTAATAATAAACAATTTGTTCTTCATAATTATCGGATCATCCTTGATTATCCTGCTCCGATCTTCCTCACTGGAAAATAGGAACAAGAAGACAACACCATCAGACTTGACTTTAATATTTCCTTTCAAACGCCACACACGTTTGAGGTGTTGCACAACTGCAGTAAACGAAAGGGGTTTATCTAGGAAGAAGCCAACTAAATAATCATGCCAAATACATTGCCCTGCTTCTTGAACTACATCAGGAAGGACCAGAGCATCACCATCATATTCATTGATAAAGTTAACAGGCATGTACTTCCCCGCATTGCGAGGTTTGGACTTGAAAAGAGAAGTCCATGCCTGTTGACTAGAGTTACAGAGAGAAGGGGAAGACTGGACAACCTTGGTTGGAACAGATGATGTAGGGGAGGCAGACACAGCAGGCAACACAGGTTGAAAGGAGGTCGGAGGGGGATCAGTTTCAGGCAATATCAGGGCAGGACAAGGGGATGAAAGGATGGGAATGGGGGGAGGAAGGGCAGGCAAGGTCAAGGCAGGGCAAGGGATTAAAAGGACTGGAATGGGGGAAGGAAGGGAGAGCTCAGCCATTAAAAGTTTTTGAGGATATGAAAAGTTTGGTAGCTTATGTTGTTCAAAACAAATAGGCTATGCTTAGTCATATGAATCACAAATTGCCTCTTCATCTATATATGATTATGGCAAAGAAGTGAATATTTAAATCAAAATTTGATGGCATATATTTCTAAACAATAGTTAATAGGCCATGCTTAAAATAGATTTTCATTTTCAACTTTGTTGTCATTTTCATGAGAATTAAAAGTGGTTTAAATGTTGTGTTATAGTTTGATGGCTTATGTTGAGCTAATTAATAGCACAAATGAGCCATACTTATGATAAACACATCATTTAAATTAACTAATGACAAAGAAAAGAGAGATCATACCTTCATTTTGTTGATTTATGTGATCTAGAGAGTGGAAGTTGCCCCTAAATTGTCTTAACACTCTCATATTTTTATATATTTTCTTTTAGCTTGTTTTTACTTTCTTTTAGTTAGTTAACAATCACTCGACTTTGGTTTAATTTGATTGAATATATTTTTAAAATCATCAATTCCCTGCGGATCGACCCGTATTCGCCACGTACTACAAGTGTACGCCATGCGCTTGCGGTAAATTTTAATTTGAAACTCGTTAAACAGCAGGCATATCTAAATGCAGCATGTTAATTTCCAATTATGTGAAATTTAATTAAGCATCAATTATGTTTGTTTTATTGCATATGTTGTATCACCCAAAGGAGAACTTCAATATACACATTATGTTTGTTGGCTGAATCTGAATTTATGTCATAGATTTTAGTTTATTACTCAAAGCATTAATGTGTGAGCGTATTTTAAATATTTTTGCAGCATATGTTCCAGTTTCTCTACATTTCCAACCACATTAATTTGTTATTAACTTTAAACGGCTTAATTTCTCTGAATGGTCTGAATAAGTTCACTTTTACCTCGGTATTCTAGATCTTGATTTGGCACTCTTAAGTGAGAAACTAGTTGTAGTTACTACTACTAGTGGCGCTGAACAGAGATCTTCCTATAGAGCTTGGGAGAGATCTAATTGACTAAGCTTAATGTTTATGCAAACGATCATAGAAAACAATATCAAGTCCATAATTAAGAGAACTGAAAGTGCTAAGAAATTTATGAAGTTTGTGAAAGAATGCTCCCAGTCCGAGTCTACTGATAAGTTGCTCACTGGGACACTAATGGACACCTTAACCACTATTAAGTTTGATTGTTCTATTGTGCATGAGCATATCATTGAAATAATGAATATAGCAGCAAAATTAAAGACCATAGGAATGAATTTTTTTAGTAACATTCATCCTTAACTCATTACCTCCCGAGTATGGTCCATTTCATATGAACTATAACACTACGAAGGATAAATTGAATGTGCATGAATTGCAAAATATGCTCATTCAAGAGGAAGAAAGGTTTAAGAAATCAAAAATTCATTCAACAAATCTCATGGATGAAAATTAATAATTATGAGGCTTCTTGAATTAATACACACCGATATATATGAGGCTTTTGATGTTCCATCTCCTAGTGGAGAAAAGTATTTATCACCTTTATTAATAATTTTTCATGTTATGGACATGACTATTTATTGCATGAAAAGTCACAAACGGTAAACACCTTAGAGGTATTAATTAATAAAGTTAAAGGGCAATTAGATAGAAAGGTGAAAATTATCTGATCAGATAGAGGTGGTGAATATTATGGAAGGAATAATGAAAGTGGACAGTGCCTTGGTCCATTTGCTAAATTCCTAGAAAGTCATGACATACGTGCTTAATACACAATGGCAGGAACACCATAAGAAATGATGTTGCAGGAAGGCACAATTGTACTTTAATGGATAAGGTCAGAAGTATGGATAAGGTCAGAAGTATGTTAAGAAATTGTACTTTAATGGATAAGGTCAGATGTTCCAAAAACACCATCGAACCATGGACAGGAAAGAAACCCAGTTTAGGGCACCTGTATGTTTGGGGTTGTTCGACGCAATTAAGAATTTATAATCCATAAGAAAAGAAACTAGATTCAAGAACAATCAGTGGTTTCTTTATTGGTTATCTAGAAAAATCTAAAGGGTGTCAATTTTATTATCCTAACCATAGTACAAGAACTATTGAAATTGGAAATGATAGGTTCATTGAGAATGGTGAAGTTAGTGGGAGTATGGAACCATGTAAAGTGGAAATACAAGAAGTTAGATAGAAAATTCCTTTGCCCATAGCTTCTTCTCAAGTTTTTGTTCCTTTACATGTTGACATGTCATTGATTTGCAAGAATAAAAAATTAATGATCAAACCCCACAAAATGAAGTTATCATAAATGAACCTTTAATAGATGAAGCATAAGAAATCACATTAAGAAGATCTGATAGGTAAAGAAGATTTGCTATTTCTGATGATTATGTGGTTTATCTACAAGAGTCAGATTTTGACTTAGGAATTGATGATGATCCAATTTCATTTTCACAAGCTATAGAAAGCGATAGTTTTGTGAAATGGTTAAACACCATGAAACTAGTGCTAAAATCAATGGATCATAATGAAGTTTAGGACCTTGTTGAATTTCTAGAAGGTTGTAAAAGAGGTTGGTGTAAATGCGTCTTTAAGACCAAGTGTGACTCAAATGGTAATATAGAACGTCACAAGGCTAGACTCGTCACCAAAGGTTTTACTCAAAAAAAGGGTGTTGACTAAAAGGAAACATTTTCGCCTGTCTCTGAAAAGGAGTCCTTAAGAATTATTGTGGTAATGGTAGCTCATTACGATTTAGAGCTCCATCAAATGGATGTGAAAATGGCCTTTTTGAATGGGAATTTAGATGAAGAAGTTTTATGGATCAACCTGAAGGTTTTATGGTTGAGGAAAAGAACACATGTTGTGTAAACATAAAAATCAATTTATGGACTTAAACAAGCCTCTCGACAATGGTATCTTAAGTTCAATGACACCATCACATCTTTTGGATTTAAGGAAAACTTTGTTGATCAATGTATATATCTGAAGATCAATGGGAGTAAATTTATAATTATGATTCTGTATGTTGATGATATTTTGCATGCTAATAATGATCTTGGTTTGTTACATCAAACTAGGAAATTGATCTCTAAGAACTTTGAAATGAAAAGATATAGGTAAGGCATCCTATGTGATTGGAATAGAAATATTTTGTGATATTTCACAAGGATTGTTGGGATTGTCTAAGAAAGCATACATTAATAAAGTTTTAGAGGGACTCAAGATGGAAAAATGCTCTGCAAGTTTTGTTCCAATTTAGAAAGGAGATAAATGTAGTCTCCGGTAATGTCCAAAGAATGAATTAGAATGTAGCAATGGAACACATTCCTTATGCATCTATTGTTGAAAGCTTGATGTATGCTCAAACCTATACCAGACTAGACTTCTATTTTGTTGTCGGAATGCTAGGTAGGTATCAAAGTAATCCAGAGTAGATCATTTGAAACCTACAAAGAAAGTGTTGAGCTATCTACAAGGAACGAAAGATCATATGCTCACTTATAAGAGATCTGATCATCTTGTAACACCCCTAATTTAGATTAACGTTATTTCGGAGATTTAATAAGATAAATAAAATAAAATAATGTATGGAGTGATAAGGAGATTGAGATTTGATAATTAATTGGGTTAGGCTTTATTTAATTAACTAAGAAGATTGTTTTCAAAATATAATATAGAAGAGAATAAATGAGAGGGGCAAATTATGCATAGATCTTTCTTTTATTCCATAAACCCTCCCTCTCCTATTTCATTCTCATTTTTGTAATAGTAAAATTGCAAACCATAGAGGACGCCATAACCAAGAAGGATTAGAAGAAGGAAGCTAAGGAATTTCAAAAGAAAAGCAAGGGAAATCATTCTCCATCAAATCTCAACTCCATTATCCAAATTAAGGTGAATAATAATAAACCATCTCATTTTTATGCTTATTTGGTTTCAGATCTAATCGGTTTTGATTTGTTGATAATGTTATGATGTGCCATGTTGATTTATACCATTGTTTGGTTAAATAATGAATTTTTGGAATTTTTATGGAATTTTTACGATAGGTTTATGACCAAAACCTTAGTTTATCATCTCCAAACGATTTTATTTTTGGATATGTCATGTAAAAACATAACTTTGGAGATGGTTTTTTAATTTCATAATTTTTCAAATTAATAGGGATATTTTATGAATTTCCTAAGAAAGAAAGAGCATTTATTTTGGGTTTTAATTATTAAATATAATTAAATAAAGATTTTGGTCTCAAAATTTTTATGTGTTAAAAAATATGTTAATTCCCATTTTTGGTGATTTTTGGGGATTCTTTCCATGTAATTATGATTTATTATGAATTTAATAAGCTAGAAAAGCTTATAATTACTATTAAATTATTAATATTGTTAAGGGGTGAAAAATGAATTTTTGAAGAGGTAATAGGTTGCGGTAGTTTTCCTGAAAAGAAATTTCATAAAGATTGTTTTAACCAATATAAAATTGACAAAGGTTAAGAGTTAGTGAAAAGTAATTGCTTTTAATAAAAATAAAACAGTTTTTATGATAATTACGATATTTCCATGTTGCTAATATCAATGCCAAACCCCAGTGACATTAACATGAATGGATGCATACGATATCAACTATATCAGTATGGAATGAATATGTTAAGGTTAAAGTCATATATGGCATAAAATCAATATCGACATGGTTATCTCGTTATGTATCAAAGCAATGCCGACCACCCTTGTTTCTTTGTTTTGAAATCTATAACGAACGACACTAATATCGCAAGTTTTCACCATGATTTTAAACAATGCCGCATACTTCCTATTTGACGTTGTAGTCTTAGACAGTAATGCCGAAAATATTATTTCTGACATTATTTACTTTAGGAAGTAATGTCACTAGTATATAAAATGGCAATGATGCCGTCTGTTATCAATTTCGGCATCAGTATTATAGCGGCATAATAGCTTGGTTTTATGAATTCATTGTCAACTATTTCACAGCATTGATGTTGGAAGTCATCAATGTCGACATTACCGTTATAAAGCATTCGATATCAATGGTTTTTTGATATTAATGTTGATTGTCATCAATGTCGGCTTATATGTATTTTATGTATAAAAGACTATATTTAATAGGTTTGGTTTATATGGTTTTATGACATATGTATTTTATAAAATCAGAATTATTTTAAAAAACTTTAATATGAAGGGATGCGACGTCCCATGTCGGCCATATTGATGCCATAAGCTTTCAATGATGAACATATTCTAACTTGTGGCATTATGTCCTATAATGAAGAGGTGCGGCATCCTCAAATTAATATCGAAAGTATACATGGCAGTTTTAAAAAGGATTATACACTAGGACGAGAAATTGATAAAGTAATGGGCCACATTTCTTGTTTTAAATATGAATTAAAGGGATTAATCATATATAATAATAAATGTTTTCAAGGATAAATTATTATTAGCCCAAGTTTTGATATGAAATTACCAAAGAGAGTTATGACTTAAGGTTAAGTAATTATAAAATGCTAATTGATTGAACATATTCGAATTATGGATGTTATATGTTCTTATCATTATTTGATCAGTTATTTTGCATAATTATTATTGCCATACTAACATCATCATGACCCATAACTGCATTTTTTGGATATTTAAAGGCAGAATAACCAGTTAGGTTGACCCATTAGTGAGTATAATCATAACTAATTCTTGAGTAAGTAGAATTACATATAGGAGATTAGGTAGATCAGAAATGTCAGGATGCCCAGAGCTAATCAAAAGATTTTGATTTGAGATATGGTATTGGAAGGGTCCAATAGGTTCATAGTCATCCCATGAAAAATATGGCTTGAGTTATATTATTGGAGATATCCAATAGGTTCTTAGTGATCCCATGAAAACCATGATTTGAGAGATGGTATATGAAGAATCCAATAGGTTCATAAACGTCCCATGAAAAGTATGATTTGAGGGATGTTATTGGAGAACTCCAATAGTTTTTAGCGATCCCATGAAAACTATGATTGGAATGTGTTATTGGTAGAAACCAATAGGTTCTTAATGATCCCATGAAAACTATGATTCAGGACAGGTAGTACCTAAGAATTTTGATAGGTTATTAGTCAACCCATGAAAACTAATAGGTTCATAGTGACCTTAGGGAAACTCCAAGTTGAGACAGATAGTCGGTTTTGTGAGAATGGGTGAACTTAGGGTAGATATTACCCTAAATTGACAAATGAGTCTGACTTACCCCATTTCATACTTGCATACGATTATGTTATTATTTTTTAACTGTTAGTGGATGCAGGAGTACAGTATATGGTTGATATGTTGACTAAAATACCAGTGAGGGGAAAACCCATTCTGCTCAACGACGTGGTCTCACTAGATATCTATTTGGTTCGAGATGTTAGGTTGTTATTCACACTAGACTTTTTGTCTGACCCGAAGTTTTTGCTTTCCTCTTAAACTCTCGGGTACTCATTGAGTATGTCGGGAGTAAGGGATTTTAGGTTTCCAGTTAGACGAATAAGCTTCCAAAGACGAATAAGCATATTAGGAGTTTTATTTAATCCGCTATGTAGTTCATTTTGTTTGAATGAATGTAATGACTAAAATTATAACGTCAAGTAGTAGTAGAATCTGATCAACAAAGGAGACATCTTCATATGTCGCTCTTGGAATATTTTGTAATAATTATATTTTCTATGAATGTGGGATCGAATGAGATTATGTAATAATATGAAATTATATTTGTGAAACGAAATGTGAAAGTTTATAATAAAATTGTGTTTTAAAAGTTTCATATTTATGTGCTTTTGATATTATGGATATGATTAATATAGCCATATTTTATCACAGGAAATTAATACTATGGATGACTGCATCATCCATAGTGCTTAGTTTTGGGCCTCAAAATGGAGGATGTTACAATCTCAAGGTGATTAGATATTTAGGTTTAGCTGGATGTGTGGACACCAGAAAATTCACATTCGGCTATTTGTTCCTATTTCCCGGAGGAGCAATTTCATAGAAGAGTGTGAAGTAGCCTGTCATTAATGCATTCACTATGGTGGTTGAGTTTGTGGCATGCTTTGAGGCCAAAGTTCATGGTTTATAACTGTAGAACTTCATTTAAGGACTTGACATTGTCGAAACTACTACCAAGCCACTGAAAATTTATTGTGACAACTTTGTAGTAGTCTTCTTTTCTAAAAATGAAAAGTATTTGAAAGGTGCTAAGCATATGGATTAAAATACTTTGTCGTTAAAGAAGAAGTTTAGAAATAAAGAGTGTCAATTGAACAAATTAGCACAAACCTTGTGTTTATGGATCCATCGATGAAAGGACCGCCCCTAAAGACATTTAATAAACATGTCGAAAGCTATATAGTTAAGCACTTAGCAATTCTATAGCGATGGAGGTGCAGAAAGTTATAGTGGGGATAAAGCCGAGATATAGCGGAGGTGCAAAATGCTTCATTAAATATAAAACCAAACTTTTAAAGTTGATTTATTCTCATTCTCACACCATTTATGTAGGAAAAAGAAATATGTTTAATCTTATATAATAAAATCGAAAAATATCATGATTTATGCAGACTAGATTTGGTGACTACAATAGATTTCCGACTTATACTAAACACTTATGTCTTAAATTTGGTTTGTACCCTAACTTTGTTAATTTGGTTTAGAAGAGAACTAGTCAAATCAATCTTTGTTTATAATGTTGCTAAAGCGGGTGCTAAAAAGTTTTAATTTAGTGGATATAGTGGAAAATAGTGAGGCTTAAAGCGGATTTACTGTTTAATAGCGCTAAATTGAAATAGCATAGCAATCGAAGAGCACTATATGCTATAGCGGGGATATTGCGGGCTTTAACTGCATAGGTCGAAAAATGGGCATTATCGTATACCATCATTGATGTTATTATATGTTTTATATTATTATGAATTTGACACTCTGAGCTCATTTATTTATTATTTTTGATATGAACTTATGAATCATGTTTCGTATGATTGGTATATATTCATGAATGCTTTATATAAGTTAAATAGGATTTTGTCTCTGACAAAGACATTACTGTTGAGCCATTATTGAATACCCCATTATGTATTTTTTTATATGGAAGACTAATATTGTGATACATGTAAGGGACTATGTCGTTAAATTGATATACGATCGCTATGACCCTTATTAGTTTCTCTACTTGATAATGACTTTATGATGTAACCAATATGATGATGGATTTATTTCTTTCACTATGAGCATCATGTTTTATTATTATATCATTAAAATACATAGTGTCACATGTGCCAATTGGGAGAATGTTGGACTTACCCACAAGCCCATATGTAGGCCAAGTGAGTAATTAACTAGCCCAAGTGAAAAGTACCAAATTAAGTTTAATAAAATAAAGAGAATAATTTCTATTGGTGGGGAAAGAGGTAATTTCCTATTAATACTTGATGGTGGGTGTATATAAAGAGTAGAAAACCTTAATTGGATTGTCTCCCTCTCTACCCACTCATCTAGTTTTCCACCCGATTAAGAAAGCTTGTAAAACAAAAGGGGTCGAGTGGGGGAAATACAATCCTATGCGTTTATTCATTAGAAATTAATTGCTTTTACTATGATTAAGGTATGCTCACTTAATCTGTTATGTGATTGTGAAAATCATTTTGTTCAAAGGTCTAGCTTACTATGATTTAGATATAGCCTATCATTATTTAGATCAAGCCTACTATGATTCATGAAAAATTAGTTTATCTTTATTGATCTAAATATTAAGATTTCACATGCTAATCTATTGTGCTATAAATCAAATGAATTAAGAACCTAAGAAAATTCATACATTTTATTGATACTTAATTTGCATATCCCTTTCCAAAAAATATTCCTCTTTTAACAATATGAGAGTATTACCATCAAGAACACATTTTGCACATTTACTATAAAGAAGACTTGCAAAGACAAGGTTCTTCCTAATTTCTAGAACATGAAAAACATTTACAAGAACAAGTTTCTTTCTAGATATAATTTCCACTTCTATGGTCCCATTTCGAATAACAATTGACGTATTATGGTTGCCGATAAGTACTTTTTATCATTGGAAACTTTTTTATAGAACTTGAACATAGATTGGTTGTTGCATACATGTACAATAACATTAGAGTCATACCACCAGTCGATATCCTTGGCATTATTGGGCATGTTTAATTCTGTTACTATATCAATATTTAACTTTGATATCATTGCAACAATCTCAAACTTATCCTGTTGAACCATGTTTGATTTATAGGTAGGGTCTTTTTTCTTCTTTCCGTGGTTGGAGGTCTATCCATGTTCCATCTTTTGCTTCTTAAAGAATTCACAGACTCTCTTGAAATGCTTTATCTTTTCATTGAAATAAAAATATTTTGCTTTCTTTTTGTTTTTTCTAGGTTGTTGTCTCTTTTCTGATTTCCATTTTCCTTATGCCCATTATGGTCATTAACCATTGTGTTTATATTAGAATCAGATTCAAAAATATTCTTTTCATGGATTCTGGTTTCTTCTTTGATACGAAGATGCTTTTGAATCTGTTCCTTGGAGAAATCATCCATTGAGTGCATAATTCCTTAAGACCATTGGTTAATAAATTCGAACGAAGACTTAAGAATGACTGTCTTTGATGCATGTAATGATTACGTTTTCCTTAAGGATTATTTACCCCCGCTGCAAACAAGACTACTTGGGGAATGATGGTGAAATTTCTCCAGGATACAACAAATAGTAGTTTACACAACACCAGTTTTCTACATAAAGGAATTTGCAAATTTAGTGAAGTTGAAAATATAGAATGGAGAAGTTCATTTTTTGGAGAAAGATGATTATCGTTTTCTAGCCAAACTTACTGTCCTTATATAGTGCATGAAATGGCACTTGGGAGTGATGTGATTATTATAAAACAGTCACTTTGTGAGCAGATGAGTCTGTTCATTTAAAATTTGAAAATATGATTTTTTTTTTGCTTAAGTGCCCATCATTGACATATTAATATTTGTTTTATAGGCCCAAGCTCACATCCACTCATTCCTTAAGCTCGATTCTTTTCATTCACATTAACTATATTAACAAGACCTATTATATATATAAAATAGTTGTGAATGTTTTGGCGATGAGAGATAAATTTATATTTTAATCTTCCCAATATCTAATGATCGCAATTACATAACAACCAAAAATTGGAAAGCTGGTTTCGGCCAAAAAAGTTAATTATATCCTTTGATTGTGACTATTTGACTTTCCGTAGTTATTTTTCAGGTCGACTTAGTTTGAATAATTATAACCACCTTCTCCAACGTGTGTACCTACAAAACTTAGAGCTGACAACATTTTCCAAACCCTGTAAATACAAAACAAAGTGCAAAAAGTTTGAGAACTTTTAGACCATTATAATATTTGATAATATATTTCGATCATGGTTTAGTAATATTCTGGACCAAATTGTTACTTCCAATAGTTATTTAATCTTCTATATCTTGAATCTTAGTTTATGTTATTTCATTGAATGAAATACATCAAGTGGTACTTGTATTAAATAAAAATCATCAATGAAAAAGAAATGAAGTTGACGCATGTATAGTTCTCAATTGAAACACTATAAAAGCGTGGTTTATTTAATTTTTTAGTGCCTCTTTTAAGAATATTAGTTTCCATTACTTTATTATCAACACTCGACCTTAATGATGCTGTAATATTTCTTTAGTTGTTAAAATCTTGTCATATCATTTTTCTCAAGTAAATATAATTTTAGCTTACATTCAAAAGCCAAAGTCCTTGTTATGATCTTAAGCGTTTACATTTAAAAAAAGTATGCACATTTTGGTGCTTTCAATATAGAATGAAACTCAGTTCTCTTTGTTTCTTTAATTCACAAAAATATCGTTCAATGCTTTTTAAAACTTTAAAATGAAATTATCTTTGAAATATTTTCATTCAAAATATGTTGTTGTGGGAAAGATTTACACTCAAAGCCAAGTGAGCATTTACAATTAAAACTTAGAGTGGAACTTTCGATGGTTTAGCTCTGAGGTCGAAATTAAGTATGGATACTATAACACTACATAAATTTTAATGGCTTAATTGACAATTTAATAAAGGGTGGGTTGGTAATTGGAAAATTGTATTTACAAAAAAACTATATAGAGTTGCCCCTTATTTTAAAAAAAGTCTAGGACAAAATTGTCCTTATCATATTCTATATAAAATCTCATAATCATTAAACTGTTGTACTCCAAATTCAAGCTGAAATCTCAAATACTTGGATTGAATTGATGGATCTTGACGATAATAATGCAAATCAGCATGAATCAAAATCGATAAACATAGAGTTTAAGTTTTTTTTTGAATTTTTTAAGTTTGAAATTACTCAAGTTGCTAAATATCGGATGAGATATTGATAGTATTATCACGCAATGAAAGTACGTTGTTTGTACACCAACCATGTAGCTTCAATGTGAGGCTAACTTTATTACTTCGCATTGCCATTGCAGGATAGAGTACACATCCACGTACACCGACTACATGGTCGAAAAATTAATCACTCATACCCCTGTCTCTACTGTAATTTAATCCCATCTTGAATTTATATAGATTTGGTGGTGGTTACATGATTTAATGGAGTGGTTTTTGGATTGGTTTATTTTTTTATTGAACTTTTTTTTACTAGGTAAGGGTACTTTGGAAAAAAAATTAATAATCGAGTAAACTCAGCAAAAACCAGGGTATAATGGTTTTTTCTATTTTGTTGGGGGTTACTCAGCAAGTTTATGTATTTAAATAGAATTATCCTTGGTAATTATATATAAATATATAGAATAGTAATTTTTATAAATAGATAAACTAAATGAAAAAACTTGTACCATTGCAAAAATAATATTTTTCTAGTCGGGCTTCATTATAAAATCACTTTAATTTGATAAAGGAATTAGAAGTTATCCGCACTTATAATCGGGTTTGGCTTGAGTTAAGTTGAGGTCTTATGGCTCATTAGTACTTAAATAGAACTAAGATAAAGCACTCGATTCTAAAAAATCATGCATTTTCCTAACTTCTCATTCTCTCTCCCTCTTCTCAGAAGAGATAGACAAACCCTTCTCCCTAAAAGTTGGATCTAAATTTCCAAAAGCTACTCTGCATCAAATTTAATAGCTTTTGAGGATATAGATATTAACGTAAAAGGAGCTACAGGGATCGACCAATTGTAACTCAATCCTTGGAGGTTGGAGCCTAGGGCAAATTTCGAATAGTGAAGAAGAAGGAGATCCAAGTTAATTTGTGGGCTTTCTCGGGAAATATGAGTTTAAACTATTGATTAAGATATAAAATTGTACATATGCCCTTAATTCATTAATTTTGCTCTAAGTGAAGTTACCGGCCTTATTTAAATGATGTAGATCTTCTAACACTCTACAATTGGTAAATTCATTATTAAGTTGGTATTAAAAAATTTGGAGTTGAAAATTAGAAGATGTTTGTGACTCTGAGTAGATCGTGCAATTACTGATAAGGAGTAAGGTTTCGAGTTAATGTAAATAAACACACAGATACACACACACACAAGTACAATTGAATATTAATACGTGATTCCCTATAATTGTCAATAATAACAAGTGTATCAATAAATGATATAAATTGATTTAGAATTTAATATATGTTATTTATTCAAATCTTAATTAATGTCATTAATTGGGAGAATATAAATGTCGCGTTCTTTAAGGAAAAGAAAAGAAACGAATTTTTTTGTATAAGTAAAGATAACTAATATATGAATAAGCATATAATTTTTCCTAGACCTAGACTTCACTTATAATTATAACGCCCTGCCCTCACTCCTTATTCAAAACCCTAGCCACCGCCTCCTCAAGTCTATACATACTTTTCTTCTTCCTCATCCTCAATGCTTCTCAAATCTAAACACTTTCTATTCTCTTCTCCAAACTTTCTTAATCAAAATCAAAATAAAACATGTCAAATTAAAAGAGAGAGGGAGAACCAAATTAAAAGAGAAAGAGAGAAGGAAGGGTGAACAAATCAAGGCTTGGAGGTCTGGAAAGGAAATTCACAAAGATTAAAGAAGATGGAAAGCTTTGAAAAGGTGATTGGATCTATTGCAACACGTTATGTTGTGAAACAAGTAATTAAATTCTTTATACATCTACTGAAATTAGAAACTATGAGTTTTGGATTTGAATGGATAATTTCAGTTAAATAAGAACATATGAATTTTGGATTTGAATGGGTAATTTCGATTACATTAGCACCTTTAAATTTGGATTGTAAGCATGACTTCATATGTAGGAAAAGCCCTAAATAATAACTTTGAATTGATTGAACTTTGGAAAAAAGAAATAGAGCAAATAAAGCCTGCTTTTAAATTGTTTAGACCTAACTTATTAGTATGAGTTGGATAGATTTAAGAAAACCCAAATATATACCTTTGAAATTTATCTAGATCCAACCCTATTTATTTTGAATTATACATAGATAAATGAGTAAATATATGCATACAATTGAAGGGAAAAAAGTTTATAATAAAGTCCGAAAAGAAGAAATGAAAGTTAAATATTTAAAATGAACAAAGATACGAGACTATCTATGCGAAAAACACATTGATAACATGAGAAAAACAAAAGGGAGAGAAAAGAAAAATTAAAGGAAAAGAAAAGAAAGAGAAAGAAAGGGGAAAGAAAAATATATATAAATATTCATTTAGGCATAATAAAAGATGTTAATGAATATTGATAAGTGTTTAAAATGTAATAATAAAGAATTATAAGTTAACTTTGAATTCAAAAAGGAGATAACGATGGACAAGCAAAATTGAACAATAAAAATGAATTTATGTAAATAAATAGCTAAAGTAAACATGGATATGGATGTATAAATTATTACATAATCATATAAAATTAATTGGACGAATAAAAATGAAATGGTGATAAGATACCTAAAAGGATGAATGTCGCCAAGTTGAACCTTGACCTAGTGCAGGACAGGTAGGCCAAATAAGTGGGCGTGTCCCCACTTTCTCGACTATTAGGAGTTCGTGTAGCTTCATGAAGCAGGTGCAAAGGGGGTATCAGTTCTACATTGGATAACATACCTAGGTTCACACTTCATAGTGGGTGTAACGTGGAACTCGACAAGGCATGTAATGACAGCATAACGAGAAGCTCTTATTGTTACTGTTGCATGCACGGTCACACGTTAAACATGTAAGAACCAGGGAAGGGGAGATGGGGAAATCCACAATAGCAAAGCTATATGGCTGGGCAATGGTTGGACCTATAGGGAAATCACTATAGTGATTTCTTTAGCTTCCGGTTGAATGATAAAGAGCATAAGATACGTTTACCATTGAGAAGTGGCACAAGTGATTAAGTAAGCCACAAATTGTCGAAGTAGTATACTCAATGTGAGCCCTGGCATTACAATGTTAGCTTAATGCGTAAGTGCTATATACGTGATTTGTCATCATGTTAACTCAATGTTGGTTAGGAAGTTATTTATCAGGACCACATACTAAAAATTGACCTAGAGTTAATTAGTTGTTGGTTGTTCAAACTTCGGTGAGCCCGCGGTGTGAAAGGAATAGCCTTAAATCCTTCTTATGTTATTGTTAATGTAGGTTCAATAAAATTATACCCCATGATTTGTAAATTAACTAATCCTTTATATGTTATACATGAAAACAAATAGACACCCTAAGTTATGTAGATTATAATTACAATTTATTCAGTCATATGATTCATTCACCACACTTTGTCTTATCCTCTCCATTTCCCTCTTTGTATATCAACCATGGGTGGTCTAGTCAGTAGGTGAAGAAGGCAAGACAAGGTGCATGGAGAAGGTGTGTAACAACCCACATTTTAATGACCCAGTATTTAAATAATTAATTTAAATATTAAGTTGTTAATTGACGGAATGCTTTATACTCGACTTTTAGAGACAGATGAATTAGGTATTAAGACACCCGTAGTTGAGACCACATTTTCGGTGCAAGAAGAATGAGTATAAACTTGCCTATGTTTGGAGTCAATGAATTTTTAGAGTGAATAGTGATTTTGAGTAGATGAATGAATTTGAGCTAAGGCCATTAGCTAGCCTATAAGTGGCTGACCCACTTCATAATTCTCACTCCACTTTTCATTTCACGTTTCATTTCCTTTTTTATCCCCTCATCTTTTTTAATCTTTCTTTAATCCTCTTTCTTTAATCCGCTAATCCAAGCCTAAAAAAATTCTTAAATTCAAACTAAAATCACTACAAATCTTCTCTACCTATTCTTTACATAAACCATCAAGGAATTAGAATGAAGTGGAGTATGTAGTTAGATCTCAACTTGAAAAGGAGCTTGAGAATAGGTTCTATGTTTGGAGCTTGATTTGGGGAAGAAGGTGAGTGTGATGGTTCTCTACTCATATTTACTTGTTATACTTCGTTAATTTGTTAATTGTGATTTTGAAGTATTACGAAGTAATTTAGAGAATGCTAGTAATATAATTTGGCTTATCTTTGTGCCTTAAACATGTTTATATCATCTCATTACTTGTTTGAGACCTTAACTACTATATTTGTAACATATAATAAGCCTAAATTTGGATTATGGGTTAAGTAATTGACTTTGTATTATGTCATTGGTGATTAGAGACTAAGTTAGTTATATGATTATGTGCATATCATTAGCTAGAATTTATTTAACATTTTGAATAGATTTTTGGAAAAGTTAGTAAGATAATTAAATGAATTATGCACTCTACACTTATTATTAAAGTGATTAGAGGTTTAATATAGCTTAATTAGCACTTATAAATTAAGTAAAGAAATGATTTTTATAAGTGAACGTTTTATTTATAAATATTATTTATGTAAAGAAATAATTTTATAAATAAAAATGATATTTTATAAAATAGTGATTTTATAAAATAGTATAAAGAGATATTTTATAAAATAATACGAGATTTTATAAAATAGCCTGAATGAGATATTTTATAAAGAATATAAGATTTTATAAAATAATATGAATAATATATTTTGTAAAATGGTTATAAAGTCTTATAAGATATTTATGGAAGGAATACTTAATTTTAAATGAAGAGATTTATTATTTCATGAGTTTAAATGGATTTATATGCTAGTATAGTATTTTATAAAATGGTATGAGATTTTATAAAATAATACTAAGAGATATTTTACTTTTATTGAAAAGATTTAGTAAATAAAAGTAATATTTGATTTATTAATCATTAAGTCACTTACTTAAATGTACGTGTGCGTATACATGCACGAGCGGGTATACATATACGTGTATTTGAAGTTATATAATAATCAAGATAGCTCTTGTAGTGTAACTAGAATTGTTGAAGGCAGTGTGTATTTTTAATGCGGATTTTTCCTTTGTTTCGGGTGCGGGTTCGTGCAGAGCTTCAGCGCAACTTCGGGCAAGACTATGGACTACTCAAGGAGGCACAAGGTGAAGATCGAGATTCAAATACGAATCTTAAGCGATTCCTATGGGATCAACACCGATCGGGCACAGGATCGGTATGGTGATTGGTTTCACGATCACGTCCGACGAGCATGTACGATCAAACGAGGTAAGTTTATGTCTCTTTATTTTGAATTTGGGGTACATATGTTTTGATGAACTATATTGATCTTATATTAGTGAGACATCATATTGGCCTTGTATTAGTGGCCATACATATTATTGGTCTTTCAGTAGTGACCATATGTATAGATAGATGATGACATGATATTGGTCTTCATATGTGATAGGCATATTGATTATGTGATTTTATATTTGATATATATTTATATGGCATTGGTGTTCCTTCATTGTCCTGATAGCGTATTATACGGGACAAGCCTGTCATTCTCTTTTGCAATGGCTTTATGTGAATTTGCTAAGAAATCCATGATGCTAAATGGGAGATAATGACGATCCTCTGGGTGATCATTTATCACTTATGCTCGATATGGGGGTACGGTGAGGTCCATAGAGGTTTCAAATATCTAGAGTAGGTCATGTACCATTTATGCTCAATATGCAGTACGGTGAGAGTTACACGAGTTCGATCAATAAGGATGCAGTTGGGGGCTTATGGTACGATTAGGTACCGACTCTATTTATTTTGGACCCTCGGCGGGAACCATTAGATTACGATAAGATCTATATATGTGTCAACTATCTAGAGTATGTCATATATCATTTGTGCCCGACATGGGGTACGGTGAGGTCTACACGAGTTTGATCAGACTGGATATGGCTCGGAGTGTATGGTACAATTAGGTACCGCATCTATTTACTTTAGACCCTATATAGGGATCACGAGTCACGGTTAATGTCCATAGCAGACTTCACCCATTAGCAATAATGGGTATCAATTGTATGCTCTAGTTGTCTTTTATCGTTATGTTGTGCATGTTATTAGTTGGCTGATATTATTATTATTTATTATTGTTATGTACTTTGTGATAAACTTGTATCATGATTACTCGACTTTCGTATGTTGGGTTACCTATATCATGATATGTTGTTACGTGGCAGTCGCATTATATTAGTTGTGCTGACTCGTTGATTATAGGAGAAGATTAGATTATGGTTTGATTTCCAATCTTTTAGATAAGGTTACTGTTAACGAATATATTCATCAACACCCAAATGCATGTAGAAATGATGGGTCAACTAGAGAGCAGCCTCTTCGAACCTAACTGTAGTTGATGAAGTTATAGGTTGATGTGTACATAGATCTAAGTCCACCATAATGCTTTCCTTTGTCATCAGTATCAGAGTCAAAGGGAATATGGTATACGGTCAAAGTCATTATGCAAATATAAAATGCAGGTTCAAGTTTGAAGTCGAATAAGTATGCAAGTTCCCGATTTAAATCAACGCGAGGTTGTTATCCGGCATTTTGACCCGGCTATATCTGAACTTACTAGACAAGTTAGACTCGACTGTCGAGGTCCAAAAATCAAGCAAAGAGGATAATATGAAGCAGAAGCATGAAAGCTCACTACTCCCTAAAGATGGATCAGGTACGATCCATATTCAACATTATGGATTGTATTGTATCGATTCCATAGCTCAATTTTGCAGCGATGATCAGTCAATAACTCAAGATCTACACATGCTGTCAACTTGAAACTTGGAGTACAAGCTTGCTACGACATGTGGAACACCCCCTAGGGATCTCATTCCAATTGGACAAAGTTGGAGGGATCGGCATAACTATCTTTGGAGGGATCAATAGAAATCAGAATTCAAGCAACACTACTTCATGGAAAATGCAATATCACACAAACCATACGTCGAAATTGCACAAAATTTGGGGAGAAAGTAGCTAACGTCATAGGACACGCCTCATAGGTATCACAACCTATTTGGACACAATACTAAGGATCGGTGCCGATACCTATTATCGGCCCCGATGGGCTTGGAAATATTTGGGTGGCCTCGTCTTGGTCTCTCGAACCTTCTACCGAAATTTCAATCTGATCCATGCATGTCTTCCTGCATAAAAACAGTAGGCATGGCATCATAGAAAGGATCCTTCTTTCTGCGGCTAAGGATCTTCCATTTTTGTTCTTCATTCTTGTACTAGTGGATCTCAGTTGATCTGTAATAACCCGATGTCGCATTAATTTATAATCGTCATTAAACGATAAATCTGCTAGTTAATTGCTCATTTGAGTTTTTTTTATCGGTTGAAATTCTTTGTATTAATTTGTGAATTTGTTATGCGGGCTTAAAAGTTTTAATTGGCCCATGTTTTATTTTGTGGCCGTGATAATTACCTTTACCCACGCCCCTTTCTTTCACTTTTCGATGGCAAACCCTAAATAACCTATCGTTCGAAAGAAGAAAAAAATGGTGGCTCGGCTTCGTCCCTCTTTTCAAAATTAGGGCAAGCTCGTCAGTTTTGTTCGTCCCCATTTGAACTTCTGTCGATTTCGACTTCAACCGTCTACATCGAAGCTATTCACGAATGCTCGATTTCAACTTGGTCGCCTTGCTTTTGAGAAGCTCGCCTCGGAGATGCTTTCGACCGCTTCTTCTTTAGTCGAACTCGTGGGAAAGAGGTGAGTAATTCTACTCACATCTAGTTCGTTCTTGGTATGGTGCTTCGGCAATTCGTTTTTGATTCGATGTTGTTTTATCTCGTCCTTCTGTTTTCATTGATGTTGGTAGTCGATGTTGCTATGAGAAATTCTACAGTGTTACTATCGTTCGACTTTGTTTTAGTGTCGATGATGATTGGGTTTTGTGTGTTTTTCTGCTCTGAATCACCATACCTCGTCAATGATGATTTTGGTCTCCTTATATAGGTGTCTGATTTGGTTTACGTGATATTCACGTTGTTGAAACTTTCCTGTTTTAAGCTCCGATATATTTTGGAATTCCTTCTGTTTTACGGCTTTGATTTTGAACGTTCGATTTTGTTTGATGGTTACGACATTAAAACTTTCCTTTTTCTAATTGTTTTGACTTTTTCAAAGATTGCACACACTTGATTTTTGACATGGTTAACACCTGCTTTGACACGGCTTTGGCCATCTTTGTGTTCATCCCTGTCTTCGTCTCTGGCCATCTTCTCTGGTCTCCACTTGAACATTGCATTCGTGAATATGATGTTGTCTGGTTGTTCGAACTTGTTCATGCGATTTCATGTATCACTGCACTGATTTTCTTCAATTCTCTGGTCTCTGCATTCATTGACGTGCACCCTGGTTTGAACTATACTTTGATTCACTGTTTCGATCTGTTGCATTTGCTTGATTCATCTGGTTGAGTTCACCTGCATGCACTTGTTGTATTCCAATCTTGGTCTTTGTTGTTGTAGCATTCATGACTTCAGTAGACCTGGTGTTGTTGACTTCAATGTTGTTTCCAGTCATCATTGTATACTCCTCTGTTTGATAGCGTGTCTGCTTGAGTCTTTTGTATAGTTGACATATGTGCACTGTGATGTGTATACTTGAGTAGTTGAACTTGTTTGTAGATGGTTGGTGCATTCACTATTTCACTATGAATCTGTTCCTCACTTCATTGTGATGTTTGGTCTTTGTAGTCTAGTTCATGCCTGATTCACTGTTGTAGCTGCTGTATATAAATTCTGACAAACTTTGGCCTTGACTTCATTTGTTCATGTTGCCTGTATGCTTCCAGTTTTACTTGAACTGTCGTTGTTGCATGTATCACTCTGTTGCACTTCATTTTGCACACTTCATGCTTGTTACTTGATCTGTTTCATTCACTACTGTCTGGACAGTTGCATTGTGATATAGCTCGAACTGTAGTTGTTGATGTACATATTGAGGTTCTAGTTGATTCACTGTCTCATTTGCCATAGCTTGATCCATTCAGAAACATTGTTGCATTTTAGTTGTAGCTTGGTCTGCATTATTGCTTGTGGTCTCTTCATTGTTGATCTGAGTCACTTTGTACTAAACTTGAGTTGTAGTGCTTCATGTTACATTTGTATCTCACTGTGTTGCATTTAGCTTGACATTTGCATTATTGTGATGGCTGACCATCCTGTAGCATTGTTGTTTTGCCTCCATATTGATACTGTGTTCTTTTCTTCAGGTCAGTTTGAATTCCTTGTAGTCTCTGTTGTATACACTTTGCATTCACTTGTAGTTATCATCAGTTGCATTCATTCCTCTACATTCATTGTTGTCCAGTCTGGTTTTCTTTTGATTCATGCTGTGCACTGTGTGTTTTTGAGATATATGCATGTTAAACTTGTACATGCATTTGCCTTGTTGCAGTTACACTTTGAATTTTGATCGAGGCCATTTGCATTTGTGTTGAATCAAATTTTGATTTGATCTTGTGCATTGAGTTGGCGAGGCAGTGCACATGTATGTACGTGTGTACTGCAGCCACACCGCCTTGATTTTATTGGTTTTTCTTTTGCTTTTGATGCATTGATCTTTTATGCATTTTTACAAGTTGGTGAGGCCGTACACGCGTGCGTGTACGACAGCCAATCGAACTCTGATGGTTTTAAAGTGACAATTTCAATTGTTTTAAATTGATTTAGTCGATTTGATAAATTGTTTATTTATCTCTGTTGATGATTTAAATCTGCTGATTTATTGTTTAACACTGTTTAGTGTTAAAATTTTCGTTATCCGATTTCTTTGTTAAAAGGATTGGATATACGTGATTTCTGTGACTGTCATCTATTTGAGATTATTATTGCTGCTATGCACTAATAACTGAGTTTGAATTAGACTGACCTGTGTATTATTTTCTTTTGAATTTAATACTCGGGTCAGACCCGAGTTATTTCAGGTTGTAGATTTTCTTCTTTGAGTTGCTGTTCAAGATATGAAGACTTTTCACATCTTTTGAAGTTGTCTCTGTTATTTTGTAGAAGTCGTGTCGTTGTATAGGATGATATGTATTCATGTATATTAGTTGATAATGTACTTGTATATATAACTTCCAGAGTCGACAGTTGTAGTTGTATCATATGTATCGTGTCAACTATATTGTAACTGACATCAGTTATATATATATATATATATATATATATATATATATATATGAGACTTTTGTTTTATCTGTGTTCCGCATTTATATTCTCTATGTTATTATTATATCTAATGTCCTAAACTATTATGAACCGTCGTAGTTCGTTTTGTACTAGAATTGGGTGTGTCGATGGGAGTAAATAAATAATAGATGAAAAATAAAAAGTATATACCACTCCTATCGAGATAACCAATATTAGTGTAAGGCCAACTACGGATGGTCGCTCCTATCCAGCCTTATTCTTCGTAATAATAGACAGTATTTCTTTTAATACTCTTTGTTATTATGAGCATAGAGGTGGGGCGTCACAGTTGGTATCAGAGCTTGGGGTTTATGGACATAATATAAAACTTAACTCGGATGGAACATATGTTACAACTATTGGTCGATGTTTTATTGTGATTTGAGTCAAAACTAAAGTTTTGAAATTTGGATGAAATTTTAAATATCTTTATTTAAAAATAATAGTGAAATTGTGTTCTGATGATTTGATTGATTTGTGTTCTGTTTATCAGAGTGCGCAGCGGAAACAGTGAAACTGTCTTCGCTGAGTACAACTGATAATCTTTTTGATTTAAAAATCAAAATACGAAATTGATATGAATTTCATTTGTTGTTTACATAGCTGTAATTATTTTGTTTCTTTGAACATTTCGAATCCGGATTGAGGATTCGAAGAAATTGCAGATATGTGATTTTTGTTGAAATTTCCGCTGGCTTTCTTTTGTACTAATCATCTATTGATTAGATTTTTGCTGTTTTGAATTATCTTCATTGAAAATACATTCGAATGATTTCTTTGTTCATTTTGTAGTACATGCAAAAATTTGAATTGCACGTTATTGCATTTATTTTACGTTGAACCGATGCTTGGTTATGAAACGTATTTTGTTACCGTTATTTTTATAACGGGATTTTACACCAATGCTATATTTTGAAGCACGGTGTTTTGTGGCATTTTGATGAATGAAAATTCACTGATATTACATTTGATGTAAATTGTTTTGATGTGATTTTGACGTTTTGAAATTACTGTCGCTTTGGCTTCAGTAACCATCAAATTTAAAAAAAAAAGTGGATTTTCAAGCGGTTATTCCGCAATGCTGAGTTTGAGATACGATTTTTCGGTATTTTGAGAAGTACAATTTCTTTATCGAAATTGTCACCGATTTGCTGTTTTAATCACGTGATTGGGAAATCGTTTTAAAATGAAAATTGTTTTATCAATTTTTAACAGTTTGCGTTTTCAAAAGAACGAGAAAGCGACTTAAACGATTCAGCAAAATCGAGGATTATGACCCCTTTCTTTTACTGTTTCGCGTAACTCCGGACTTGTCTAGTTGAGAATGTGAATTGTTATTTTTACAAAATAAATAAAAAAAAATTGTTTTCAGGAATTTTTACAGTTTGCGCTTTCAAAAGAATGAGGAAGCGATTTAAACATTTCAGCAAAATCGAGGACTATGACCCCTTTCTTTTACTGATTCGCTTAATTCCGGACTTGTCCGTTTGAGAGTGTAAAGTGTATTTTTACAAAATACACAATTTTGCACTTTCAAGGAAACGATGAAGAGATTTAAACGATTTAGCAAAAGTGCGGAGTATGGAACCACACTTTTACTATTTCGGTTAATTCCGGACTCGTTAATTGAAATATCTGTTGTTTGATGATTTTGATGAATTTTGCACTTTCAAGGAAACGATGAAGAGAATCAAACGATTTAGTAAAACACGTGGTATGGGACATGTGCGTTTGCTATTTCGGTTAATTCCGGACTCGTTAATTGAAATATTTTGATGCTTTCGTGTGCTTTCGAGCCACTATGAGGACCTTCGGGTCATTTGTTGGACCTTCGGGTCATATGATGGACCTTCGGGTCAAATACCAGTACTAGACCTTCGGGTCACTCTGCGGACCTTCGGGTCAATTTGTTGGGCGCCAAAATTATGTTGAGTACTTGGTAGGCTTCGGCCATTTGTTGATGCACGTGCGGCGAATTAAAAACTCGCCATCTGATGGGATCGATCCAAGCTTTTATGTTGATTTTCTAGTCTTCTTAATTGATTTCTAGATATTTGTTGTTTCCAATTATCTGCAGGTAATTGGATATTTGTTGATATGAGTTCTGATTATCGTTTTTGATAATCAGATATTTGTTGTTTCTAATTATCGCTTGTGATAATTAGATATTTGTTGATATGAGTTCTGATTATCGTTTTTGATAATCAGATATTTGTTGTTTCTAATTATCGCTTGTGATAATTAGATATTTGTTGATATGAGTTCTGATTATCGTTTTTGATAATCAGATATTTGTTGTTTTTAATTATCACTTTAGATAATTAAATATTTTCTGATTTGAGATTTAGTTATCGCTTTAGATAATTAAATATTTGTTGATTTGAGATTTAATTATCGCTTTAGATAATTAAATATTTGTTGATTTGAGATTTAATTATCGCTTTAGATAATTAAATATTTGTTGATTTGAGATTTAATTATCGCTTTAGATAATTAAATATTTGTTGATTTGAGATTTAATTATCGCTTTAGATAGGTGAATATTTGTTGAATTTGAAATTTGATTATCGTTTTTGATAATCGAATATTTGTTGAATTTGAAATTTGATTATCGTTTTTGATAATCGAATATTTGTTGATTTGGAAATTTTATTATCGTTGTGATAATCGAATATTTGTTGATTTGAGAAATTTGATTATCGTTTTTGATAATCGAATATTTGTTGATTTGAGAAATTTGATTATCGTTTTTGATAATCGAATATTTGTTGATTTGAAATTTGATTATCGTTTTTGATAATCGAATATTTGTTGATTTGAGAAATTTGATTATCGTTTTTGATAATCGAATATTTGTTGATTTGAAATTTGATTATCGTTTTTGATAATCGAATATTTGTTGATTTGAGAAATTTATTTATTGGTAATTTCTGTATTCTAATTATTTATTGGTAATTGAATATTGCTGATGATTACATTTATTCAGTTTTGTTGTTTTCGGATTATCTATTGATAGTTAGATTTGGTTGAAAATTTGTGGATTTCTTTTATTGGAATTAAAAGATTTCTTTGGCATTTAAATTCTCGACTTTTCTTTTCTAGTTTAACCAGTTTATGTTAGAAAAATAAGTGTTATTGACAACCTTAATTATGAAAATTGCGAGGACGCAATTCTTATAAGGAGGGAAGTCTGTAATAACCCGATGTCGCATTAATTTATAATCGTCATTAAACGATAAATCTGCTAGTTAATTGCTCATTTGAGTTTTTTTTATCGGTTGAAATTCTTTGTATTAATTTGTGAATTTGTTATGCGGGCTTAAAAATTTTAATTGGCCCATGTTTTATTTTGTGGCCGTGATAATTACCTTTACCCACGCCCCTTTCTTTCACTTTTCGATGGCAAACCCTAAATAACCTATCGTTCGAAAGAAGAAAAAAATAGTGGCTCGTCTTCGTCCCTCTTTTCAAAATTAGGGCAAGCTCGTCAGTTTTGTTCGTCCCCATTTGAACTTCTGTCGATTTCGACTTCAACCGTCTACATCGAAGCTATTCACGAATGCTCGATTTCAACTTGGTCGCCTTGCTTTTGAGAAGCTCGCCTCGGAGATGCTTTCGACCGCTTCTTCTTTAGTCGAACTCGTGGGAAAGAGGTGAGTAATTCTACTCACATCTAGTTCGTTCTTGGTATGGTGCTTCGGCAATTCGTTTTTGATTCGATGTTGTTTTATCTCGTCCTTCTGTTTTCATTGATGTTGGTAGTCGATGTTGCTATGAGAAATTCTACAGTGTTACTATCGTTCGACTTTGTTTTAGTGTCGATGATGATTGGGTTTTGTGTGTTTTTCTGCTCTGAATCACCATACCTCGTCAATGATGATTTTGGTCTCCTTATATAGGCGTCTGATTTGGTTTACGTGATATTCACGTTGTTGAAACTTTCCTGTTTTAAGCTTCGATATATTTTGGGAATTCCTTCTGTTTTACGGCTTTGATTTTGAACGTTCGATTTTGTTTGATGGTTACGACATTAAAACTTTCCTTTTTCTAATTGTTTTGACTTTTTCAAAGATTGCACACACTTGATTTTTGACATGGTTAACACCTGCTTTGACACGGCTTCGGCCATCTTTGTGTTCATCCCTGTCTTCATCTCTGGCCATCTTCTCTAGTCTCCACTTGAACATTGCATTCGTGAATATGATGTTGTCTGGTTGTTCGAACTTGTTCATGCGATTTCATGTATCACTGCACTGATTTTCTTCAATTCTCTGGTCTCTGCATTCATTGACGTGCACCCTGGTTTGAACTATACTTTGATTCACTATTTCGATCTGTTGCATTTTCTTGATTCATCTGGTTGAGTTCACCTGCATGCACTTGTTGTATTCCAATCTTGGTCTTTGTTGTTGTAGCATTCATGACTTCAGTAGACCTGCTGTTGTTGACTTCAATGTTGTTTCCAGTCATCATTGTATACTCCTCTGTTTGATAGCGTGTCTGCTTGAGTCTTTTGTATAGTTGACATATGTGCACTGTGATGTGTATACTTGAGTAGTTGAACTTGTTGTAGATGGTTGGTGCATTCACTATTTCACTATGAATCTGTTCCTCACTTCACTGTGATGTTTGGTCTTTGTAGTCTGGTTCATGCCTGATTCACTGTTGTAGCTGCTGTATATAAATTCTGACAAACTTTGGCCTTGACTTCATTTGTTCATGTTGCCTGTATGCTTCCAGTTTTACTTGAACTGTCGTTGTTGCCTGTATCACTCTGTTGCACTTCATTTTGCACACTTCATGCTTGTTACTTGATCTGTTTCATTCACTACTGTCTGGACAGTTGCATTGTGATATAGCTCGAACTGTAGTTGTTGATGTACATATTGAGGTTCTAGTTGATTCACTGTCTCATTTGCCATAGCTTGATCCATTCAGAAACATTGTTGCATTTTAGTTGTAGCTTGGTCTGCATTATTGCTTGTGGTCTCTTCATTGTTGATCTGAGTCACTTTGTACTGAACTTGAGTTGCAGTGCTTCATGTTGCATTTGTATCTCACTGTGTTGCATTTAGCTTGACACTTGCATTATTGTGATGGCTGACCATCCTGTAGCATTGTTGTTTTGCCTCCATATTGATACTGTGTGCTTTTCTTCAGGTCAGTTTGAATTCCTTGTAGTCTCTGTTGTATACACTTTGCATTCACTTGTAGTTATCATCAGTTGCATTCATTCCTCTACATTCATTGTTGTCCAGTCTGGTTTTCTTTTGATTCATGCTGTGCACTATGTGTTTTTGAGATATATGCATGTTGAACTTGTACATGCATTTGCCTTGTTGCAGTTACACTTTGAATTTTGATCGAGGCCATTTGCATTTGTGTTGAATCAAATTTTGATTTGATCTTGTGCATTGAGTTGGCAAGGCAGTGCACGTGTATGTACGTGTGTACTGCAGCCACACCGCCTTGATTTTATTGGTTTTTCTTTTGCTTTTGATGCATTGATCTTTTATGCATTTTTACAAGTTGGTGAGGCCATACACGCGTGCGTGTACGACAGCCAATCGAACTCTGATGGTTTTAAAGTGACAATTTCAATTGTTTTAAATTGATTTAGTCGATTTGATAAATTGTTTATTTATCTCTGTTGATGATTTAAATCTGCTGATTTATTGTTTAACACTGTTTAATGTTAAAATTTTCGTTATCCGATTTCTTTGTTAAAAGGATTGGATATACGTGATTTCTGTGACTGTCATCTATTTGAGATTATTATTGCTGCTATGCACTAATAACTGAGTTTGAATTAGACTGACCCGTGTATTATTTTCTTTTGAATTTAATACTCGGGTCAGACCCGAGTTATTTCAGGTTGTAGATTTTCTTCTTTGAGTTGCTGTTCAGGATATGAAGACTTTTCACATCTTTTGAAGTTGTCTCTGGTATTTTGTAGAAGTCTTGTCGTTGTATAGGATGATATGTATTCATGTATATTAGTTGATAATGTACTTGTATATATAACTTCCAGAGTCGACAGTTGTAGTTGTATCATATGTATCGTGTCAACTATATTGTAACTGACATCAGTTATATATATATATATGAGACTTTTGTTTTATCTGTGTTCCGCATTTATATTCTCTGTGTTATTATTATATCTAATGTCCTAAACTATTATGAACCGTCGTAGTTCGTTTTGTACTAGAATTGGGTGTGTCGATGGGAGTAAATAAATAATAGATGAAAAATAAAAAGTATATACCACTCCTATCGAGATAACCAATATTAGTGTAAGTCCAACTACGGATGGTCGCTCCTATCCAGCCTAATTCTTCGTAATAATAGACAGTATTTCTTTTAATACTCTTTGTTATTATGAGCATAGAGGTGGGGCGTCACATGATCCAAACATTCTTGTAATCATAATCAAGTGCAGGAACAATAAAAATATGAAGTGGATGTAGGCAAAGATTGCCGAACCACTATAAAAATCTATGTACATTTATGATTTTTACTCTATTTTAATTTCATTTTTCATTTAATCTCTACTAGATTCTATTGGGTGTCGATGCCTATTTTTAGCGTCAATATTTTGATGCTTTCACTGAGAATCGAATTCTCAGCTTTTGGATCTCATCATTTACTTTCGAATTCCCATATTCTCAAGATAGATCCAGCATTTACGATAAACTTCCTATTCTATTCAGATCCGAATGAAATCTAAAGGATGCTGATAGCCATGGTTAGAAGAATTAAATCAACTTCCCGCTTAGCTGAAAGAAATGATGATGCTAGTGTTCTTGTTTAGAGTTGTTCATGCATTCATGTCCATTTGGAAGGGATCAGATTCACTCATGTATGTAAGTTCTTTGGATCAGATGTTGAAGTTTACACTCAATTTAGCTAAAGGCCGATCGCTCTCTTAAGGCCAAAATGGCCGATCACTCTCTCAAGGCCAAAATGACCGATCCTTCTCTCAAGGCCAAAATGGCTGATCCTTCCATCAAGGCCATCATGACTTATCCCTCCTTCTTAGGGTCTAGCACCGGTCCCTTCATGACTAACCTCTAAATACATTTACATGCTCAATACCAATCCCTCCAAAGATATCAATACCGATCCTTCCGAAATAGCTATACCGATCCCTCCAACATATATGTATACTGATCCCTCCAGCATATATACCAATCGCTCTAAAAAGTATATATATCGATCCCTCTACAAGGTGCATATACCGATCCCTCTGCAAGGTGTATATACTGATCCCTTTGCAAGGTCTGTATATAGATCCCTATACTATTGACCCCTCCTTAGCACTACAATCGATCACATGCTAACAACCATCTTCATGAACGTCCCCTTTCACCGATCGCTTATAGCTGATCCCTATATTCACTACCGATCCCTCCATACTCCGCATAACCGATCCCTCTCATAAAACATCCAATACCGATCCCTATGACACGTTCGTCCAGAATAAACCCTTGTTCAACTGATGCACCACACTCAACTACAACCGATCCCTCCAACCGATCCCTTCCACATTCAAAAAGGGAACGTAACCGAACCCTCCTTCCTGGGGGCATAAAGGGATCACGACCGAGCCCTCCTTCTTGCCACACATAAAAAATATGGATCGGGTACGATCCATTTTGTTTCAAAAATAGCTCTAAATTTTTTTTAAAGTGACATGCACCTAAACCCGTGCCGCAGTGTAGTGCCCCTACATTCTGGATTTAGAACTCAACTTAAAGACGATGTGTTCTATCTGCTTCCCTTATATTCTATGAATGATTGGGGCTTAGGGGATCAAGCGGTAGCTGAAGAATTGCAACCAAGGCTGCTACTCAAACGGTACACCCAAATGCTGGAGAACCAAGATGATATGACACGAATTAGGATCAGAAACTGGATTAGGCTTCTAGGGTAGATTACGACTGCTATCAACTGACCAGCTTCAAAATGCCTTACTTGCCAACTATGATACGATGGCTTGTGTGATGACCACCCTACGCCTCTTATTATGCCATCTCAAAATATAACTATCCATCATCAAAGTCGAACCTGAAGTGGCCACCCATTCGACCAGAAGCAAACCCAGGAAGTTCTGGTCCAAGTTCAAACTCGGGTAAAACTAAGAGTTTCTCCAAGCAAACACCAATATGGTTCCAAGTACCATTGGTCACCAACCCAGCACTTCAAATTCAGTGACTCCAAGCGAACCAAAGGGCTGACTCCAAGCAAATAGAAAATTTTCTCAGGTCAGACACTAAGTAAATTATCACCAATTCGTCACACATTTTACAATCATGCATATAACATTCACAAGCATTACAAACAACCGTAACTTGAAACGGACCAGACTAACGACGATTGGAGCATTTCCCCTAATCGAAGCCAATTCACTGAAGCCATTCAATATGCAGAATATCCCGAGAGATTCAATATGCCAACTATGCCGGCATGTTCTAGAAACACAGACCCCCAAGAGCATTACGTGAAATAGGAAGGGCACATGAATTCCGCTAGAGTGACGAATGCAATTAAATGCTGATTCTTTCCCATATTCCTCAAGGGGGAGGGGGTGATCGTTCATGTGATTTACGCGATCATCACCCATGTCCATCTCCTTGTTTAATTAGCTGGCTAAGGAGTTTACTGAGCAATTCAGAGTGCATGCGACTTGCCTCAAGAATGCGATGTTGATATCCCCAACTTATCCCAAGCACCAAGCGAGCCGCTCAAAGACCTTTGGTAGAGATTTAACACCGTTGTTACTAAAGTGAGCAATCCTAGTGAGAATATCATACCGATGGCATTGAAAAGGGGAATCAACCTCGAGATACACTTTGGCAATTAGTCAACTCGAGAGCCTCATATGACCTTGAATCATTTATGTTACAAAGTGAACTAGAACCTAAGTAAGGAGGAGGTAGAGTAGACTAGGAGAAAGAATGATGCAGGCCCTTTAGCTGAAGGAAGTCAAAGCAAGGGCAACATTGAGGCATTAGATGAGGACTTAGATTCTAGGAGATGGCACAGAATCCCAAAATCTGATTCATATAATCCTTTGAACGATTTAATCAAAAACATATACTTGGAGACTTACGACTCGAAGCAGTACTAGAAACCAACCTCATGAGAGTCCACCGAAACCTAAAAGAAATCCGAGAAATGTTGTATATTTCAAGATACACACGGTTAAAACACCAGCGATTGCAGACACCTTCGAGATGTGATCGAAAAGCAGATTCGGAAAGGAAAGCTTCAACAATATGTGCAAGCCCTACAGAATAGCAGGCTGGGAACATCAAACCCTTACAAATAACGACCTTTAATTATCAATTGGACCACCTACGGTCAACTTCCAACTGAGGAGGGTTGGAGCAAAGTGGGATAGCGCGCATTCGACTCTGCTTCACCTATCAATAAGATTTATTTCATTTTCAATTATGTTGCAAACTATGACTAACTTAAACTAAACTACTTCCGAATGATGCAGGTGACCAAGTAATTAGATTAGGGTGCCAATCAACCTCCACTGACCATAATCAGACCTTTGGTGGATCATTAAGACGAGCGTGATTCAACCGCTCATCAGCTACCATGCACCCTTGACTTAGGGCAAGGACTCGAAATGGAAAGCGGGTGTGACTCGACCATCAACTTCTTACTTCGTGCTTCAATTTCGATAGAACATCTATGCCTTACTCAGAGCCCGACAAGGTCAAAATATAATACAAAGTGGACACAACTTACTTCCACTCATCAACCTCCACACTTGACTTGAAGACTAGAGAAACACTTGGAGTGGATGCAACCCGACTATCCACTCCAAGCTCATACTTGAAGTTCATCAAAATATTTATCCCTCTCCCGAGGCTTAGCATGACCGAAGTCCAACTAAAGTGGACGCGATTTGACCGGCCATACATTAATTCCTGCCCTAGAAACATGAAATAGTCTAGAAGCTCGACTTAAAGTAGTCATGACTAACTGCCTACTCATCAACCACTGCCCTCAACACGTAGACCCAACTATAGCTTGAGGTGGATGCAAACTGATCGTCCACCTGAAAACTCTCTCCCTCAACTTGCTGGGAGGAGTACTAAGCAAATTGGATGAGACCAGACCATCCAACATAGGCATGGATGTGATCTAGCCATCCATCACTTACTCCCTTCCTTGACTTGATTGGAGGATCTACAGTCACCAAGTGGATGTGAATAGACTATCCATTTGTCAAGTTTTTCCCTTAATGCTGGGGGCAGAATTCCATTCCATGGATGAACGTGGTTCGACCGTTCATTCGACAACTCTTACCTCGACTTGACAACTGGAGTATAAATCAAAAGTGGGTGTGGTTGACCACCCATTGACTAACTCTAGTCCCTAGAGTGCGGACTGGAGTATAAATACCAAAAAATTGGTTGTGGTACAACTATCCATCGACCAACTCTGGTCCACAGAGCGCCGACTGGAGTATAAACACCAAATGGGTGTGACTGACCATCCATCGACCAACTTTGGTTCCCACAGTGCAAACTGGAGTATAAATATCAAATGGGTGTGACGAACCACCCATTATAAAACCCTGGTCCCTGGAACATGAAACAGAGTATAAACACAAAAAGATGGACACGGTTCGACCGCCTATTGATCAACTCTGGTCCCTTAGCGCGGTCTGGAGTATAAATACCATAAAAAGTGGACATGGTTCGATCGTCCGCTCCTTAACTCTTGCCCTTGACTTGGGGGAAAACACACGACTCAAAGCGAATGCGATCTAACCATCTCCTCCCCTGCTCGAACTCAAAGTTCTTCAAAACATTCATCTTACTCCTAAGGCTCGATAGGTATAGGATCCAAATAGAAGTGGACATGTTACGACCGTCCATGCATCGACTCCTGCCCTGGATGCAGGGGTCAATTTGAGAGCCCATGCCTAAATTGGATGTGGTTCGACCATTCAATCCAAAGAGGATGTGATACATCCATCCATGACCTTGTTTGCGCCAGAGGTACGGTGAACTATCCAAGTGCAACGACCCATATTTTTAGCAATTTTAAATTATTAAATTCAATGCAATTATTAAATAAAAATGGTTAAAATAAAATTTAATGAATTATTAGTGGAGTTATTGAATATGAACTTGAATAAAAATTGAAATAACCAATTTCAAAGATTTTGGCGATAACAAATATTGAAATAAAATTTTATATGTTGAACATGTTTATAATCAATAGTTAGGATTGAATAATGAATATTGAATTACTGTAAAATGGGAGTAGTTGTTTTATTATTTGAATTTGTTTTAAAATTAAATTTTATAAGTTAAATGACTTATATTTCAATTATACTGATTTATTGAATAATTAAATTGTTTAAATTTAATATTGGGAATTATTGGAATAATTGAATTCTGAATCTAATATGAATGAAAATCGTATCGAATGTTTATTTAAAATTATTTAAATATGAATGAAGATTTTTAACATTTAGGATTGAATTTAAAAGTGAATAAATAGAAATGAGAAATTTTATATTATAATTGATGTGTAAAAAATAGCCATTTTGGCCACTATCTCAGATTTCGGTGAAACCAATTTCATCGGATCCGTAATAGTGAATTATTGCGGGATTTCAAATTTCCTAGCATTTAGAGTTATCGTTTGGTCATACGGGATAGAAATGCGTTGAATTAATATTCGAAAATTTAATATTTTAATTGGGTTTAAAATGCTATCTTTCACATACGATCGAATTATGCCTCGAAACATGTTCCATTGTGTTCGAAATAAGGGTAAAACATTATAAACGCCAGGCGGCATGCTTCGATTGGAGTTCGTTCAAAAATTTGCGTGAATAGTCGAAATAATATTAAAATAATATTGTTACGCGTATATATATACACACAATCCTTTCCAAAACCCTAATTTAATACAGCCATCACCACCTTATAATTTTAATGGCCAAAAACTTCCACCATTTCCCCTCGATTTTCTCCTCCTCTAAGCAAAATCGTTGAAATCTTCCAACTACGAAGACGAAGAGCTTGTCGAGCTCTACCAGATCAACGGTGGAGATCGCTTGATTTGCAGTGAGGAGGGAGCTTTGTCGTCGAGTACGTGCCGTGTGTGAAGCGGTTTCCACGGAGCTAGGGGCGTCGAGCTTCACAAGGCTTCAGGCGATGGTGCAGCGAAGCGTGGCGCATCGTTCGGGGGTCTTCGATCAGTTCCTAGGCGAGCGATATGGAAGTGGCTATCAAAGATGGAACACGATGGTGGGTTATCGCGTACGTGTGAAGTTGGAAGTAGAAGAAGGGGAAAAAATGACGTGCGGCCGTGATTGCTTGATCTTGAATGAACGACTTTGATGAAGAATTGGACGAAACAAGCGGCGTTGGAATCGTATCAACGAAGGATTTGGCGTGGAATCGAAGTGGCATTTATTTGAAGCTGAAATATTTTCAGTTTCAAATAAAAGGTGAGTGTTTTTTACGCTCACGACGTACTATAATATTTTTATGTTCATTAAAATTGAATCGTGGAGTTATCTAATTTCATTGACTGTTAGTTGAAAATGAAATTGACATATGAATTAACTTTAGATATTAAAATTGACATTTAAATTTGAAATTGGAATTTAACTGCCCGTAAAATACCTGATATTAATAACTTTGAAACTATTGTGAAATATTTAGACTGTTTGGATGATTGATTGAGATGGATGCTATGGATTAATATTTTGGATGATTTGGATGTTTATATATTTTAATATATCCTGTTATCATCCTGTATATTATTTACAATATATAAAAATGTAAATCGAATTATTTCAAATAAATTAAGAAATAGGTTGAAATGATATATACCTATGACATTTATTTTGGATTGAAATGATATACATCCATCCCCGAAATAAAATTGAAATAAATAATCACTTGGTCCTAGGATACAAAATTATATACGGACACCGAATTGGTTAAATTAAATGATTTTGAAAAATTTGATTTGAAATTATTTGATTTAAGAAAAAAAATCGAATTTATGGAAATCGAATTATTTTCAAACTTGAGCTCAGAATGTTGAAATTTAAATTTGATAACAGGGATTGTTTAAATAATCGAAGTTGATATTTTGAAGTTAGAATCGAATTATGATTTGGATTTCGAAAATTGATTTGTTTTAAAAGATTGGACTTTTATTCAAACTTTGAATATCGCTAAGTAAAAGTAATATAAATAATATTTCAAATTTGAGCTCGAAATTAAATTATATTTGAAGATTTAGATTTTAAATTGGATATTGAAGGTAAATTTGATTTAAGTGTTTTGAATCGATATTTTGAAAATCGAACTCGAAATTGATGTAAATCGAAATGTTTTAAATTTGGAATTGGAAGTGAAATTAATTTATAATTGGAATTGAAATTAATTTGGAATTGAAATTAATTTGGAATCGAAGTAAAATTCGACTTGAAATCGAAATTGAATCGATCAAAATCGAAAAGGAAATTGGAATTGATTTGAATTGGGAAATTTGAAATTGAATCGGTTTGACTTTGAAACTATTTTCAAATGAATTATTTTGGTATAAACGGTTTAAAATCTATCTTCTTTATATTTTGATTTTCCAAACTATTTTTTATGAAACTATTTTAACTATTTAACTATTTTAAAATTATTTAAACTATTTTCTAAAAATTCAAAGTAGTCAAACGGGTGAAATGTTTCTATTTAAATCATGGATTTAAATATGAATTGGGTTAAATTGAAGTTATAACCCAAATGAAAATTCGAAGCAATGTTGAATTGGAACTGAAATCGAGATATTAAGACGAACATGATTTTGAATTGAAATATTATATTTTGAGTAAATATGATGATTTCGAAATGGATTTGATTTTGAAGGGAATATGATATTTTGATATCAAGTATGAATGGTTTTCGAAACATAAAAAACCAACCGGTGTGAAAAATGACATTTGGTTGTTAAAGAGACTGAGGCCTCTTATTGGCATACTCTCTGTCAATATTTGAACCACTTTAACAACTGTGTACGCATAGTGGACTCAAGAACGAGGTGGTTGGATTTGGCGTCGTTTGCTGGATTTGAAGAAAGACAACGATGATGGATTGGCCTGACACTTGTGTCAATTTGAAATGACTAAAACTAGAGCCGTACCGGCCAATGAGGCTAGCTACCTCTAGCGGACACACTTCTTCATATTACTATCAGGACATTGTTATTGATTGGTGCACACTCTCCGATTTTACGAGTGTTGGACGCGGTGGGCCGTTAAGGGTTACCACCAGCCAGGAAGGGAAACTGGTAGTATCCTACCTTGGGCATTGCCTCACGTGCCTTGTCATACTTTTATCCCTATACGAGACCACTACGATTTTGATTTAGTGTTGTCGTATCATGGCGCATCCCTATCCACCGATGGTTTACTGGTGTTTTATATGCAAACTGTACGATAATGCTTAAAAACGTGTTCAGGAGGATCAATGTAAGGCCTTAACGCTATTTTGATATTTTATATTACCAGTAGACTTTACATATATTGCGTATTCTACTATATATAAATATTTTGATGAATCCTTAAGAGATGGAAAATCCTGTAACATCTCTTGAGTTATTGCACGCACGTTATACACTGGATAGGAGATGTGAAATCCCGTAAACATCTCTGACGCTATTACACTCATGTTATATGCGATATCGATTTGACTCACATAAGAATATTTTAGTCCTGACTCGAGTGTTTTGTCTTTTCATTACGCTCGGATCAGTCCTGAGTTTTCTACGCACTGAAGATTATCTTCTGGAGGACGAAGACGAAGATTTGGTATATTATTATTACTATTATTATTCCATCACATTGTTGTCTGCTGCATTATTTATTTATCCCTGTTGTATATATAACTCTGATAAATGTTGTATAATTATAATCAAATGTATAATATAAACAGCTTCATGAACTGTTTATTTAATTATTATATTTTGTCATTCCGTTGGGAGATTCTGTGTTTTTCTTCTTCTTCTTTTCTTATTTTTCTTAATTAACCCCAATGATTATCTATGTTCTAGATTGTTTAAGTTGGACATGTGTGGATTATTGTCGATTTAAACCTTTTGAAATGTGGGTCGTCACAGTTGGTATCAGAGCTTTGGTTTAGCGATAACCTTAGCTTTGTGGGGTTTGACTCATTAGAGATAGGGTAGTAATACCCAAGAATGAGTCTATTTGAGCGTATATATGTGAGAGAGTGTACTTGTTAGTGTTATAAAATGTTTTATATTGTGTTTACTTATCCGTTGTGTTGTTTCTGAATTCTGATCGATGCGCGGGACGCTGTGTTATCGATAGGGGTTTCTAAACACTTAAACGAGGCGAGTCGACATAATTATTGTTTTAAAATAGGGTAAATGAAATAATTTTACCTAAATTATATTATATATATATAATGTTAATTATTAATGAATGTTAGTTGCTAGGAAATGATAATATTTAATTATCATTGATTATTGGATGAATTAAAATAAAACGAATACTTTGTGAATTCTATTTCACGAAGCATTCGATAATTAAGTTAAATTGATATCTAATTATAATAAGAATTTTTTACAATAATAAAGATGTAAATTAAAGAAATATTTTCATATTAAGGTAATGAAATTGAATACGTATATTTATAATATAACTTATAAATAGAAAGGATTTAAAAGCTAAGAATTTTTGAATTTTAAATCTATTGCTTTCAAAATATGTTTCAAGGCCTTCAAAATTAATAATAATTTTATATGAAAGTGTTTTGACAAGAAATATATTTTGAAAAGATTTTTGAACGGGATAAAGCATTGAATTTGCTCCAGTCATTGGAAAATAATTCTGGGGATGATTGCAGCATCGCCAGTATTCATTTTCGAGTTTCTGGGTGCGAATTGCTACCAAAAGAAATTTATTTCTAGTTAAAAACAAGTTTGATTGTGGAAAAATATTCCAAGTATGATTTGATAAATATATGAAAATAGTTTGAACTTATAAATTGAAATGATATGAAAAACAATAAGTTTATAACTTATAGATTTGAACAGGAAAGTAAAATTAAATTTTGAGACTGTTGAATATTTTGGTTAAGCAAACAAAAGAAAATTTGAACTTGAGATATGTAATAAAATAATTAACCTAAGAAATGCAAATAAATTGAGTTAGTGATATGAAGTAAATAAAATGAAGTTTAACTCAAGAAAACATAAATAAAAGTGAATTGTATTTGGAATGAATTAGAAAAAAATAATGAAATGAAATTTAAGTAAATAAGTTTGAATACTTTATAGATTTGAGAATATTAAGCTAAAAACAAATATTAAACTTGTTGAATGTGAACAATAAGATAAAGAAAGATTTAACTTGAATAAAGTTTTAAAGGAGTAATGGATTAAATGAAATAGAATTTCACTTAATAAAGATTAGATAAATTGAATTGGATTTGAATGAACTAGATAAATTAGTAAAGTGAATTAATTTCACTTATGCTATGAAATTAATAATAGTATGAATACGAACTTGAAATTATAAAATGAAATGCAATTTGAATTGTGAAAGAAATTGAATAAAAATAAATGAGCAAGTAAAATTAATGCGAGTCATTGAATTTGATTTAAACTGGATGTGAATAAATCAAATGCAAATGGAAAATGAGTTTCAATAAAAAAAATTGAATGTTAACTAATTGAATATGAAATAAGTTAATGAAATGAATTGAAAGATGAAAATTAACTTAAGAGAAGTTGAATAAAATTTAGTGTGATAAAAAGAAAATAATTAATATGAATTTGAGCTCTAAAATAAAATTTGCTTAAGTAAGTTAATAATAGACCAATGAAGTGAATTATTTTATAAAATAAATTTTATCTAAGAAAAATTATTAATATGAATATGAGTTATAAAAATAAAATTCACTTAAGTTTTAATGATACGAATTTATGAAATGAACTAACAAAGTGAATCAATTAATTAATATGAACTTAAGCTATGAAAAATAAATATGAAGTGCATTTTATAAAATGGTTGCAATAGACTTAAATGGTTTATAAATGAGGTTGATATCGAATAAAATATACTAAATGCAATGAAATAAAATTTAACTTAAATAAGATTGAATGAAATGAGTTATAAAATGGTCCATAAATGAATTTATATGAAATGTGTAAAACAAAAATGTGAAATAATTGAAATTTGAATAAATCGAAGGTAAATGAAATAGATTTGAATAAATTGGAGGCAAACCAATTGGATGTTAATTAAAATTGAATATTAATGAGAAACAAAGTCTGTAAATTTAATATGGACATTGGAGATGTAAATTGTGGTAGTTTGGACTGATTAGATGAATATTAATGATTGTCGAATGGTTTCTCTTATTACAAACCATTGCTACTACTGTTTTTGATTTCATATGATTATTATGGTTGTGTATCGATGCTTGTGCTTATGGTTTGGATTCAAAATTCATGTTATATAATTATATTAAACTTATACATGCAAAAATATCTTTTATATGCAATTAATATTTCAAATTGAGTTGAGATAGGTACATACGAAGAGTGTTTAGACATATACGTGGGTTTTTATATGCTTTTGTTTGCTTAATACGAGCAAACTCGCTCGTATTAATAATAATAAGGTACACATCTCGGATTACATACCGCGCTTTTATATTTTTCCCTACGGGATGCCTCGTCATTGAGATGAGATGTATATTTGAAATCTATTGGATATATTTTTGTTATATATTCTATTGTAAAAAATTTCCGATCGAGCCGCACAAAGAAGACGCTGCCAAAATTTTCCGTAAATCTAGGTGTTAGAAAAATTTTGAGGTTTAAAAAAAATATTATAACTTGTTTTCATACATAAGTTATAATTTCCATAGAACCGATATCGGAGTGATGTAGCGAGAGCGCAGTATTGGTTTTATAAATAAGATTTCAAAGTTTTATAAGTTAATTATTTTGAATAAAATATATCATGTGTTAAATTCTATACTTAGTTCTTTTTGGAGGACGAAAAGTTTTGAGTGGGCGAGAATGTAACGATCCGTATTTTTAGCTATTTAAAATTATTAAATTTAATGTAATTATTAAATAAAAATGGTTAAAAATAAAATTTAATGAGCTATTAGTGGAATTATTGAATATGAACCTGAATAAAAATTGAAATAACTAATTCTGAAGATTTTGGTGATAACAAATATTGAAATAAAATTTTTTATGTTGAACATGTTTATAATCAATAGTTGGGATTGAATAATGAATATTGAATTACTGTAAAATGGGAGTAGTTGTTTTATTATTTGAATTCATTTTGAAATTAAATTTTATAAGTTAAATGACTTATATTTCAATTATAGTGATTTACTGAATAATTAAATTGTTCAAATTTAATATTGGAAATTATTTGAATAATTGAATTCTGAATCTAATATGAATGAAAATGGCATCGAATGTTAATTTAATTCTAATTTAAATATGAATGAAGATATTTAACATTTAGAAATCGAATTTAAAAGTGAATAAATAGATATGAGAAATTTTATATTATAATTGATGAGTAAAAAATAGCCATTTTGGCCACTGTCTCAAATTTCGACGAAACTAGTTTCAACGGATCCATAATAGTGAATTATTAGAGGATTTCAAATTTCATAGCATTTGGAGTTATCGTTAGGTCATTCGGAATAGAAACGCGTTGAATTTAATATTGGAAATTTAATATTTTAATTGGGTTCAAAAAGTTATCTTCCACATACGATCGAATTAGGCCTTGAAAGATGTTCCATTATGTTCGGAATAGAGGTAAAACATTATAAACGCTAGGCGGCACACTTCGATTGGAGTTCGTTCAAAAATTCGCTTGAATAGTCGAAATAATATTAGAATAATATAGTTACGCGTATATATTTACACTCGATCCTTTCCAGAACCCTAATTTTATACAGCCTCCGCCACCTTATAATTTTAATGGCCGAAAACTTCCACCATTTCTCCCCGATTTTCTCCTCCTCCAAGCAGAATCGTCGAAATCTTCCAACTACGAAGACGAAGAGCTCGTCGAGCTCTACCAGATCAACGGTGGAGATCGCCTGATTTGCAGCGAGGGTGGAGCTTTATCATCGAGTATGTGCTGCATTTGGAGGGTTTCCACGGAGCTAGGGGCGCCGAGCTTCACAAGGCTTCGGGCGATGGTGCGACGGAGCACGGCGCATCGTGCGGTAGTCTTCGATCAGTTCCTAGGCGAGCGATATGGAAGCGGCTATCAAAGATGGAACGCGATGGTGGGTTCTCACGTACATGTGAAGTTGGAATGAAGAAGAAGGTGAAAAAACGACGTGTAACGACCCAGAATTTTGGACCATTCGCGTCCATTATAAGTGTATATGTAGACACTCATGCCGGAGTTGAATTGCTCAAAATACCACGTTGTTAATTTAAATTTGGCAAAACTGAACATATACAGTAAATAAATAATCACAAATCACAGACACAGAGTAATAAGTGCAGCGGAAATAAAAGAGATAGTAGTTCATGAAGCTACTATATAAATATATAAAATACATCAGAGTTTACAACAGAAGAGTAATACGATACATCAGAGTTAAACCAGATACAACGGAAGAGTAACACGATACATCAGATACAAATCAGAATACATCACTGGAATCATCGAATATCTGAAAGCTGGATAGATAGCTGGATCTCCAAGTGAAGCTCCAACTCCAAAGGTGAGTCTCGAAAGCTGAACTACTCAGTCTGACCCGAGCGTGAAGCAAAATACAAAACACTCGAGTCAGGATTAACATTCTTATATTAATAAATCCAACTCAAGTGAAATAGCAATTTGAAATACAAGTAACTCAAAGGATGTTTGGAATAACCATCCTTTAAGGATCCGTCAAACTATCTACTATGTAGTAATGTACAATAAGTAGATAATGTCTATCAGTAATAATAAGATATCAAAATAGCGTTAAGTCATGGCCCATTCCACCCTTAACACATTTTTATTCCCAAAAGCATATACAAGACCGTAGTTTCCCCAAAACCGAAAGTCACCAGAGGGCAATCCATATACTAAAGGTACAAATCAAAATCGTAGTGGTCGCGCATAAATGGAATACAAGTATGACAAGGCACATGAGGCAATACCCAAGGTAGTGATACTACCGTTCGCCTGATCCGGACTGGTGAGAACGCAACGCCGCAGCGCCCGCAACACCGTGAAACAACACTCCCAAAAATCAAGGGTGCACCAATCGACAACAAGTATAAGTAGTTCGAAGAAGTGTGTCCACTTGAGGTAGCTAATCCTCCATTGGCCCGGCACAGCTCCTGTTTTAGTCATTTCCAATTTGACACAAGTGTCAAGGCTATCCATCATCGTTCTCTTTCTTCAGTCAACACGATCACCATTCCAACCACTTCATTCTAGATCATCACTCCGCGTATAGTTATTAAAGTGGTTTTCGGTTTAGATAGAGAGTATATCCATAACCGAATTCCGGTCTCTTTAATAACTTCCGTAATTATTTCACCGATTGGTCGTTTATATATTTCCAAACCAAATCAATTCCAATTTCAATCAGAGTTTATAAATCAACATTTCGTTTGTCTTTCTAAACCAATTTCCAAAATTTACGTTTCAAAACTTCCAATTTACCGTTTCCAAATCTTATAAATCAAATTTCAATCTTTATTTTAAACCATTCAAATATTGATTCAAGTTCATATATACGTTTCATTCTGAAATCATTTAAATAAATTTCATTTAACATTCAAATCAATTTAAACTCATTTATCGATTTCATTCAATATTTGTTAAGTTACTTTATCATTCAAAACAATTTCTATTAAATTTCCAAATCATTAAATCAATTTCTTAAGTTCAACTTCATTAAAACAAAACTTACAATTTTGAATTAAATTAAATTCGTCAAATCATTTCTTTCAATTACAAGTCTTACATTAATTCCAAAATATCACATTTTCATTTCTTGTTAAACAAAATTCAATTTCAATTATTTATTTACTTACTTTAAATAATTTTCCAAAAACTTAATTAATAAAGAAATCTCAATTTCAATTTTTCTTCGAAGTAAATTTCACTTATTCAAAAGTTCAATTTTTCTTATTAAAGAATTTCAATTCAATTTAATCATTAAATAATTCAACCTTATTTAATTATTAAATAATTCAAAACTTAATTATTAAATAATTTCAAAGTTTAATAATTTCAACTTAATTATAATTTCAAACTTAATTATTAAATCATTTCAAAGTTTAATAATTTCAAACTTAATTATAATTTCAAACTTGATTATTAAATCATTTCAAGTTTAATAATTTAAAAACTTAATTCAATCATTACTCAAATTAAACAACATTCTTTCATCGATTACATTGTAAATATTTTGTTTCAGATTATTAAATATTACAATTTTCCTTTCATTAAAATTCAAATTTCAACTTCATTTCAAAACCGTATTTTTATTCAAATAAAATCTTCGTTTATTTTTAAATCAAATTATTAACCAATCGGGTTTTATTTAATTCTCTATCCTAGGTCAAAGTTCAACTTGGGTATTTATCATTTCAACCCGATTCCAATTCAATTCAAAAATTTAAAACATAACAAAGGGAACTTGAAGTGTGATAACTGGGATGATGTCAAAGTAAATAAACAAGCAATAACAACAAACAATACAATCCAATAATCAATTCAAATAATCCTGAAATAACCGTATTAATTCGCATTGTTATTTGTATGAATTAATGTAATTATTTCTAGAATCTACACTATCATTTCATGTAGATTAAAGATTATTACATTAATATTCATACGGTTCTTCAATTGTCATTCGATTTCAATTTTAACACTACAACAAATAATCGAATATACGTTCAATGGTTCAAAGGGTAATTATCACTATTCTACATGTCAATTAATTTAACAATTAAAAGGGGTCATATTCAACTAATCAAATTTAACATATAAATCAGTTTTAAAATCGTTAACTATCCTATATCCATTTCAATTTGGCATACTATTTATCATTTAACACTAACAATTTAACGTCCAATATAACATCAAAATCAATCAATTATCAGCCAAACTGTATTATCATCGCATAAATAATTAACAGATAATGGTGTCAGATGTCACAGGTGAACTGATACAGTCAATAGCATATATAACAGTGTAATTAACTAACAGCAGCATATTTCAATTGTCGTTTCAATTGAAATCAAATTTAATAAATAAAAGAACGTTAATCGTGAGTGAGTGCTCACCTTTCGAGGCTAGAGAAGGCATCGAGAAAGGGGAAGCAACTAACACGGATACGGACGAATAGGCTAGATTGCGGAAATAATCTCTGGACAGCAACGGAAACAAGCAAAGCAAGGTGGACGAACATGGATTTGATAAAAAATACAATACATATATTACATTTTAAAATCAATATTCAATTTGATAACACATATTTAAAATAAAAAATATATATACACTTTAAAACCAGTATCTAATTTTGAACTCTCACAAAATAAAGTCTATATATATTCTACTTCGAAATCATTATTTCTTAAAAACACTTATTTTTCTCAAAATCAATATATACACACACACACACATTATATTTCAAAATACTCAAAACCAATATTTTATACTTTATTTCCTCAAACAAGCATGAACAGGAAGGCAAAAATGAATGCAACTTTGTAAATATACTAACCTTTATTATATATCTATTTAAAATAGAAGCTTGGCTGCAGTGTGAAAGACATGCTACAGAGAAAAATACGCAACTAATAAAAGCTTATATATAATACTCTTTTTTTCTTCTGAAAGCACAAAGCAATATTTTATTGGAACAACATATATGTACACGTGACCTATATAGATATATATTGAGAGAGGACTTACTGTACAATTTCAAGAAAGCAAAATACATATACAACTTTACATATTTATATATATATACAATTTAAAAATCAATATTTAATAAAGAAAATATATTACCTTTCAGATTTGTTCATATATATATATATATACAACTTTGTTCACAATTTATATATATATATATACAATGGAAAGGTGAGGCCAGAGAGAAGCGGAGAGACGGGAAAAGGTGGATGGCTTGCCAGGAGGTGATGAGGCTCGGTTGCGGGCGAGATGTTTGGGTGCGGGTCAGAGCATGGTTGGAAGGCCAAAAGTGGAGATGCTGTCACGGCTAAAGGAAGTGGAGTAGGTAGTCACGCGGTTTCTAGGTGAAGCTTAGAAGGCGGAGGGTGGAAGTTGCGACTGCTATCATGGGGATGGTGCTTGCCTGGTGAAGCTCGGATCTAGGGCGGAGAGCTGGTGTTAGTCAACTTGGGGTGATGGTTATAGGGTCGGCTGTGGGAGCGTGGGATGGGCTGTCAGGGTTGCTTTGGCGGGAGGACGAGCAATATATTGGAGGGTGGAGATGGTTCGTCGGAGATGGGATGTGGGCGGTTGTGAATTGTGCATGAAAAAGGATGGGTTCTGCCATGAAAATGTATAGTTTTGGGACAGAGAAGATGAGCAAGCTTTCAGGAGAGTATAAGTTTTATCTGTATATTTATTTTATATTTGAAAGCTTTCGATGTGAACAGTGAACGAATATGAAAATGAAAGGACAAACCCATGTGGGAATAGAAAAGGTCAAGCCTGAATTCACTGTAATATTAAAAGCTACCGCCTATTGATTCTCTCCGGGAACAAACGAAAGGACACACAACCCAAAGGCCCAAATGGGGAACCGATACGGCTAACCGTTTCGCAGATTTCGCCGCGTACCGCACAACAAAATGCACAAATAAATATATTGCGGAGATCAGCATGACAAGACGATCAAAATGGCACATAGATATCAGTGGTACGATTTGAATTATAAAAATTCGAAATTTTTAATAGCGGAAAATGCAAGAAAAACACTGAAAAATAAGATCGACGGAGTCAAAGATGTCCGAATTTGGAAAAACGACCAACTGACATCTTGCTCAGAAGATGGTTTAGAATTTTTCTATGTAAAAATATTTAGGTTCCGAAAACATTTTATTTTCATTGCTTTTTAACTGATTAAATTGAAGTGAATTTACGCGCGAAATAAATTTTCATATTTTCGGACGAAAATTTACCAGTTGCTATGTTTAACTAGACGTATTCCAAATATTAAATTTTTATTTCAAAATTTTATCATTTAAAATTTCACAAAATTTCACCTAATTACGTTATTAAAACAGTTGAAATTTATGGGTCGTTACACGACGTGCGACCAAGATTGCTTGATCTGGAACGAACGGCTTTGTTGAAGAATTGGATGAAACAAGAGGCGTTGGAATCGTATCGACGAAGGCTTTAGCGCGGAATTAAAGTGGCATTTATTTGAAGCTAAACTATTTTCAGTTTCAAATAAAAGGTGAGTGTTTTTAACGCTCACGACGTACTATATTATTTTTATGTTCGTTAAAATTGAATCGTGAAGTATCTAGTTTTATTGACAGTTAGTTGAAAATGAAATTGACATATGAATATACTGTAGGTATTAAAATTGACAGTTAAGTTTGGAATTGGAATTTAATTGCCAGTAAAATACCCAATATTAATAATTATGAAATTGTTGTGAATTATTTTGACTGTTTGGATGATTGATTGAGATGGATGCTATGGATTGATATTTTGGATGATTTGGATGTTTATTTATTATTAATATATCCTGTATATTATTTACAGTATATAAAACTGTAAATTGAATTATTTTGAATAAATTAAGAAATAGGTTGAAATGATATATACCTATGACATTTATTTTGGATTGAAATGATATACATCCATCCTTGAAATAAAATTGAAATTACTAATCACTTGGCCCTAGGATAGAAAATTATATACGGACACCGGATTGGTTAAATTAAATGATTTTGAAAATTTTGATTTGAAATTATTTAAATTATTTGATTTAAGAAAAAAAAATTAAAAAAATCAAATTTATGGAAATCGAATTATTTTCGTACTTGAGCTCGGAATGTTGAAATTTAAATTTGATAACAGGGATTGTTTAAATAATTGAAGTTGAGATTTGAAGTTAGAATCGAATTATGATTTGGATTTCAGAAATTGATTTGTTTTAAAAGATTGGACTTTTATTCGAACTTTGAATATCGCTAATTAAAAGTAATATAAACGATATTTCAAATTTGAACTTGGAATTGAATTATATTTGAAGATTTAGATTTTAAATTGGATATTAAGGTAAATTTGATTTAAGTGTTTTGAATCGATATTTTGAAAATCATACTCAAAATTGATGTAAATCAAAATGGTTTAAATTTGGAATTGAAATTGAAATTAATTTGCAATTGGAATTGAAATTAATTTGGAATCGAAGTAAAATTTGACTTGAAATCGAAATTGAATCAATCAAAATCGAGATGGAAATTGGAATTCATTTGAATTGGGGAATTTGGAGTTGAATCGGTTTGACTTTGAAACTATTTTCAAATGAATTATTTTAGTATAAACGGTTTAAAATTTATCTTCTTTAAATATTCATATTATTTTGATTTGCCAAACTATTTTACTATATAAACTGTTTTAATACTCAAACTATTTTCTATGAAACTATTTTAACTATTTAAGTATTTTAAAATTATTTAAACTATTTTCTAAAAATTCAAACTGGTCAAAAGGGTGAAATGTTTATATTTAAATCATGGATTTAAATATGAATTGGGTTAAATTGAAGTTATAACCCAAATGAAAATTCGAAGCAATGTTGAATTGGAACTGAAATCGAGATATTAAGATGAACATGATTTTGAATTGAAATAGTATATTTTGAGTAAATATGGTGATTTAGAAATGGATTTGAGTTTGAAGCGAATATGATATTTTGATATCAAGTATGAATGGATTTCGAAACATAAAAGAACCAACCGGTGTGTAAAACGACGTTTGGTTGTTAAAGAGACCGGGGCCTCTTATTGGCATACTCTCTGTCAATATTGGAATCACTTTAACAACTGTATACGTGGAGGAGACTCCAGAATAAAGTGTTGGATTTGGCATCATTTGCTAGATTTGTAGAAAGAGAACGATGATGGATTGGCCTGACACTTGTGTCTATTTGAAATGACTAAAACAGGAGCCGTACCGGCCAATGAGGTTAGCTACCTCTAGCGGACACACTTCTTCGTATTACTATCATTATATTGTTATTGATTGGTGCGCACCCTCGGATTTTAGGAGTGTTGGACGCGGTGGGCCGTTAGTGGTTACCACAGCCGGAGGGGTAAATTGGTAGTACCTACCTTGGGAATTTGCTCACGTACCTTGTCATACTTTTATTCCTATACGAGACCACTACAATTTTGATTTAGTGTTGTCATATCATGGCGTATGCCTATCCACCGATGGTTTACTGGTGTTTTATATACAAACTGTACGACAATGCTTAAAAATGCATTAAGGGGGATCAATATAAAGCCTTAACGCTATTTTGATATTTTATATTACCGGTAGACATTACATATGTAGCGTATTCTACTATATATAAATATTTTGACGGATCCTTAAGAGATGGAAAATCCTGTAACATCTCTTGAGTTATTGCACGTACGTTATACACTGGATAGGAGATGTGAAATCTCGTAAACATCTCTGACCCTATTACACTCATGTTATATGCGATATCGATTTGACCACATAAGAATATTTTAGTTCTGACTCGAGTGTTTTGTCTTTTCATTACGCTCGGGTCAGTCCTAAGTTTTCAGTGCATTGAAGATTATGTTCTGAAGGACGAAAACGAAGATTTGGTATATTATTATTACTATTATTATTCCATCACATTGTTGTCTGCTGCATTATTTATTTATCCCTATTGTATATATAACTCTGATAAATGTTGTATAATTATAATCAAATGTATAATATAAACAGCTTCATGAACTGTTTATTTGATTATTATATTTTGTCATTCCGCTGTGAGATTCTGTGTTTGTTTTCTTCTTCTTTTCTTATTTTTCTTAATTAACCCAAATGATTATCTATGTTCCGAATTGTTTAAGTTGAATATGCGTGGATTATTGTCGATTTAAACCTTTCGAAATGTGGGTCGTCACACCAAGCCTTCCCCGGAGATCGGCAAGCCCAAAATCCAAAGCAAGACATAGACGCGGTTCGACTGTCCAACAAATAATTGTGGTCCCCCTATGCGGATTGGAGTATAAACACAAATTATGTGCCGTTCAACCACTCACCAATAAACTTTTATCCCTATAGTGCGGATATGAGTATAAACAAATAGACACTACAACAAAAAGACCATACGATAGCGCCAAAAAACACTATTAAAGCCTATAATAGCGGTTTAATAAATGCTGTATAACGACATGTTATTAAAAACAATGAACAATTTATAGCGCATAATAAGCGCTGTAAAAAGTATTAACATAATAGCGCAAATAAGCCGGTATTTTAAACATTTTTATAGCGGCAAATTATGAGTTTAATTACTATAATAGCGCTATTTGTTCGCTATGAAATTCGTTATTAACCACAAAATACATTTTTTTTCTAAAGTAGCACTAATAATTCGCTATAAAAAGTATTAATAGCGGATTATGAGCATGGTATATGTACACGTTATTGTAGATGTTGACTTGTCACAACACCAATATGCCGCTATAAAGATTCAGCTACAATAGCGCTTATACTATGTTATGATATGTTCTTTTATAGCGCTTACTGACCTATTATTCATCATTCTCTATAGCGCTTTTTATAATACTATAGAGCATTTTCTGTTATGCATCTGTAATACCGACATATTTAATAGCGGTCATTCGGCGCTATTAAATATTTTAAGCGGTTTTCAAGTGCTATTGTTTAGTTTCACAATTCAAAAAATTTCTGCATCCTATTCATAAACTACAATATTAAATACCAATATCAAAATGCACTTAATAACCATCTTAAACATAAAATCATTTAAATAACGCAAGAATCATAAAAGATAATAAATATAGAAATGTAACACATTACATTAAGCATATCAAATATTCATACACATAATATCTTATAGTTTAAACCACATATATCAAAACGTAGTAGCAAATGTTTTAAGCAAACCCTAAAAAATAATAGCAAATTTGAACAAAAAAAACAGGTACATATTTGGTTGTTTTCATTAAAAAGTAGACCACAACTTTCACATCCTTCTTCTTTCACACACCTGCAAATAAGATAAATATTTACGTTAGGAACGAATATGAATAAAACACTGACGAAATTTGATTGTTAGATAGCACAGTGCTGTATTTGTGCATAAAGAGCTGATAAGTTAAAACTAAGGACTTTTTTAACTTGACTACAAAATACATCCAAGCCACAGAAAATCAAAGCAATCTTAAAAAATTTGAAATGAAGTGACAATAACAAAACCAAAATCAAGGGAATAAAAATTCAACATAAACAGACTAACTAAAAAGACACATGCACAGCAACACAAGGAAATAGTGTCGAAACTTCCTATCATGCTTAAATCCTACATCTAATAGCATAAGGAAATATTTAGGAGCATTGAAGGTGAAACAATTGGTGGAAGTAGTTGAAATGTGACTAAAAATTGTAAGTACTTGAACTTCTAAAATTGGTGGCAGTAGTTATCTACAATCATTGTTTCAGGATGAAACAATTGTTGTTCATCATTAATTCATAATGATACAATCTGTCTCTAATGTTAATTTCTATTTGTCTTAATGTATCTCCTGATTCTCAACTGCTCATTCCGTTTTTATTATTATGAATTAATCTAATGAACTGAATACAACGTGTGATTGGTACAAACACTATTTGGAGACAGGAACTCCACTCTAACTAAGTTAACATTATTCCTATTTAAATGCAAGAAACATAGTATAATTTGGTTATTATTGTGTCATGATGCAAAAAATAACAAGTTTTCGACCACGAGAAGCTATTTGTGGATGACACAATGAGGAAGCAGAGATTGATATTCAGCCAATAGTTACAGCCGGTTTGACAATTTGGTTATTATTCCTTTTCAGCTTGCAAATACTTTTGCACAAGTCAAAGTGAACCAGCTCAGTAGAAAATAAACAAGGAGCTGAATATAGCTAGAAGTGTTAGAAAAAGACACAAATTTATAGACCATAGAAGAATAGCTGAACAGGTTTCACTTTATTTCAATTCTGGGAGAGCACTGATTTAAAACAATGGTTTAACCTGGCCGCATGATCATTTTCACAGCAGTATTAGTACTATAATTTTGAGTCTTATAATTGGTTTATTGTTTTATGATATCATTTCAAGTCAATAAATATATTTTCCCATTCATTTCGTTTTAAGGGATCCTTTTTGAGATACATTAAAATCTAATTATACCAGCATGCATTTGTACGAACATACATTCAAACTGTAAATGTACATATCAAATGTCTGCTCAAAAACATAATTTAAAATGCATGTTCGTAGAATAGGAAAACAAGGCGTATGGCCATGTGTACGCACACATATATAATAAGTTGAGATCTGAAGATAAAGAATAGAACTTTGAAGCATAGTTCTTGACATTTCAAGTGGACAATAGTAAAAATCAATAAATGTTAAAGGATAATTAAATAAATACAACGGGTATTAAAGTCAAAAAGTTTTTATCAACTTGATAAATATTTTAATGGTCAAAGTTTATATTAACATTTATTTTACAAACTAATGTAAGTAAGATAATTTTGAGTTTGAAAAATTATTTGCTTTAGTAAGTGCCCTGACAGTTGAACAGGGATGAAAACCGTAACATGTTAGACATAGAGCATTCATAGCTTATATTTTCCCTAGTTCTTAAATAATGTACTACGTTGTATCTATGGTATTATTTGGTTTTTTTAACAATATGCAACTGCAAATGAACATCTGTTAAAACATCTTTAGTATTTTGAGAACATACCTAGCATTGGATAATGCAAACATATCAGCTATCCATCACCAAATTAATCAAGAGGGTCCTTTTTTTAATGCGCATAACAGCAGCATCCTACTTGCTGTGATGCCAATTTTTTTCCTTTTACTTGGATTTGTTTTCTTTTTCTTTCAAAAGGATTAAGATGTGCGAATAGCACTGCCTTAAAATTTAAGTTATGAACCATCTTACCATATGTTTTCAAAATACATGGATGATTAGGATGTGCTATTTCCTAATTGAACTTGTGAACTACCTTACCACATATTGGTCAAAATCAATTTACTGTAATTTCAGAAGGAAAAACAAATTTTGATCAACCTACTACAGTATCTGCAACTGTCATATTCACTGGTTCACCATTTTTCCGTGTGCGAGATTTGATCCAAACTTGACTTCTAGTGACGGAAAAGAAATCACCATTTTGCTTTTTCTACATTCAAAAGAACATCAAATAACAAATTGTATTAAGTAATAAGTTCATAAATATTACAGTAGATACAATTACTCTTTTTCTTACCATATCTTCAGCTAGTCGAGCCATTCTTTTACGACTGCATGCATATGGCAACTATTTGTCTCTAATAGCTTTGTTCTTCACGCTTAATACCTAAAATAAGATATTTAAATACATTATGTATATCCTTTATGTTCTTATATTTCATACAAAGAAATAAACAACAATAATAAAATATTACCTGAAATTCCGAACTTGTTTTTGACTTTATAAATTTCTTCCGCTCATTTATACTTTTGATGTTACTTGGCTTTAACTGAAGCTTTTCCTCCATGGAGTTTGATTTAACTATTTGGCGAACTAGTCTACATTTTGACACCCGCCAAATACCTCCCATTTTCTTAAATATTAGTGTTTTTTGCCAATCTGCATCTAGTTTAAACCTCGCTACAATAGTTTTCATAAAAGTGTCAATATTCTTAGACATAAAAACACGATATTATAGTATTTGTTGATATGTTTAAGAAAATGTAACGGTAACGACAAATTTAAATGGTGCAATGGAATTTTTAAATTTCAATCATGGAATAATTTTTAATTCATAAGTAATCATGCTCAAGATCCTCAACTAGAAACGCACAAACTGCAAATTTAGGTGGGCTCCTAAGTAGATATTAATGATATTCAAATTTAGATGATATTCAAATTTAGATGATATTAATGATATTAATGGCCTCCTAAGTAGATATTAATGATATTAATGATATCAAATGATATTCAAATTTAGATGGCCTCCTAAGCAAAAACTGCAAGTAATTTTTAATTCTTATTCGATTACCCAGATCGTGACCAAAATAATGATACTCAATTTGATAAAAGTGCAAAAGCAGATTACTGGTTCTGGACTCTAAATTCGAAGGGGGTGTTTTCCTTCAAATCAGCTTGGGAGAATACAAGGACTAATCAAAAGAAAAATCTGGAGTATCTCTTGTGACTACCAAATTTCAAATTGATCACCTTGTTATTGACTATTTAATTCAGAAATATATGACTATTTAAAATAATCTTGATAGATTAGCTGAAATGTATAAAAAAAATTGTTAATCCACAAAATTACATCAAAGTAGTCCAAGTTTGGGTACGCTTTACAAAAGTAAAGTTATTTTTGTTTGGTGTCTCAATAAACAACATGGAAAGGTTCAAATATGCTAGAACAGTTATCCGAATTACACATCTGAACAAGCATAACGCTAAACTCGATAGAAATTCAGCTTACTGAAATTGAAATAAGTATTGTGGATGTTGGCTATGTATGGCATCCATTCATTTGCATAAACTGCAAAGGTATTTGGACACGGTGCAAACAAGTGTAAACATAATATACTTTTGTCAACTTCTTTATGATACTAAGAGTGACAAAATCTAGCTAAAGTTTTGGTATGACCTCAGAAATTAATAATGTGAAACTATTCATATTACAAATAAGCATTGTACACTATTCAGTAAATACTGTACATGTGCATCCAGCAAAAAACTTGAAGTCATGATTGCTTTATACGTCATTATGTGATATTTATTCTTGGCATAAATTGTGACATTTATACAACATATGAAGTATTTGAGTATGGTGCAAAGTAATAAGCCACATGCATAAATTTACCAAGTCGCCTTCTATAGAAAACATTTTTGAAAATAATAAATAAATAAATAACAAATAATAAATAATAAAAACCTGTGATAATTTATAAGTTGATGAACATAAGAATCTTCTCTAGCCTAACTGGTGCAAGCTAATGTGATATATTTTTTTAAAACAAAATGGGAAAATGTATAATTAGTTAACATGTAATAGTATCATGATGCAAAATAATAGAAACATGGAATCCTTATCACTTACCGTTAGTCTATTGTAAAGTAGTAATAACTTGTTAGTAAAAACTAAAGATTAATTGACTTGCAAAAAAGTGTGCTCGGGTTAAAAAAAATTAAACTAAACACATAACAATGTTGCTTGTTCAGTAAATAAGATGCAATTTTAAGAAGAAAAATAAGTCTTACTCATTTACAATTTACAGTAAAACAAACAAAACAAATCCCTAGCCAAAAACATTATCAGTATACATTAAAATTTAACCAACTTTAGTCTATTTTATAGAAAAAGGAAAAGATAATAATTTTCTAATAGTTGGATCTTGTTAATATTTAATGGATGAAGCAAAAATTCATCATCAGAATCTGGTACTTTCTCTTTTATTGCTTTTATAGACTTATCATATTATACTGCAATTCAAAATGAAACATAGAAACTGTTTAGCAAAAATACTACTTATCATCTAGTAATGACAACTTGTAATTTGATAGTGCTAGGCACTTACTATAAAAAAGTTTGAAAAATAGACTGCTTACAATAAAACAAATATCAACAGTAGCATCTATCCATCAAATGTCTTAAGAATTTCTATTATGACTAGTACTAGTATATCAAGAATAATTGTTAACAAATTTCAATATAGAGTGAAGGGTTGAATTACCTTGTTGGTGAATCTTTGCACATTGTTGCACTACACATAATGTTGGTCGAATGGGGAGTTCAAATAGATGAGGAATACCAAATTGTTCAAACACCTATTTAAGAAAGATCAGTATCTTCTTTATAATTTCTATAAAAGAAAAGAAAATAATAATTAAAAAAGGAAAAAGAAGGTCAAAATGTCATGCTTAGTCTCTTACCCAAGAGCCAGAACCTTTACCAAATGGATAAACCATTTTTCATCAGCATCAAAGTAGCACATATTTAAAGTACAAAGTATGGTGATCCTGTTTAATCCAGTAAACCACTTTGAAAGGAAAGTGTAACGACCCGTAAATTTTAACTATTTTAATAACGTAATTAGTCGAAATTTTGTGAAATTTTAAACGATAAAATTTTGAAATAAAAATTTATTATTTGGAATGCGTCTACTTAAACATAGCAAACTGCAAATTTTCGTCAGAAAATATGAAAGTTTATTTCGTGCGTAAATTTACTTCAATTTAATCAGTTAAAAAGCGATGAAATAAAACGTTTTCGAAACCCAAATATTTTTATATAGAAAAATTCTAAATCGGCTTCTGAGCAAGGCGCCATTTTCCATTTTTCAAAATTCGGACTTCTTTAGCTCCATCGATCTTATTTTTCTGCGTTTTTCTTGCATTTTCCACCCGTTGAAAATTCGAAATTTTATAATTCAATCGTACTACTGATATCTATATACCGTTTTGATCGTCTCGTCATGCTGATCTCTGCGGTATATTCAATTCTATGTTTTGAAGTCCGGTACGCGGCGGAATCTATAAAACGTCGGACCGTATCGGTACCCGTTTTAAAACTTTTTGTCTGCGGAGTAAATCAAGAGCCGTTGCATTTATAATTCTTGAATTCAATTCTACCTTTCATTATTTCCCGGTTTCAATGTGCATGTGAGCTCTTCCTTTCACTTCTTTTTCGGCTCTGACATTACTTTTGAAAGAAACAATACTATTTTGTATTAAGTTCTCATATTTATTCATGCACCTGACTCTTGGTTCTCCCCACCGTTCATTTCCTATGCGTTCTTTTCCCTTCCTGTTACCTCTTCTTTCTGAACTTGTTTGCAAGAAGAATATAAACCAATGTTCATTTTATTATTCAGGTAGTTTTTTTTGCATGAGATGACCATGTGTACATGTTCATTTGTTTGAGCTGCTCATCCATTTTTTCTTTTCGCCTCCACCCATTCCTTTCTCCTGCCGTTCATTCTCTCCCCTAACTACTACCGCCACTCGCCTGACTCTGACCCACCACCAAAGCGCAGTCGACCCATGCAACTCCACCTCGTCAGCCTAGTGTGAACAACCCAGCGAGTGTCGTAACCTCTTCACCACTCCACCTTCTTCCTCCCACCTCCTCTGCTCTGGCCTGTCACCGCTTCACCAAGCCTTCGCCCCACAGCCCCGACAAGCATCGCCGAAACCACCATCCTCCCATCACGTGTCGACCACCTTCCATCTCATCTCCATCCTATATTCACACCACCTCGCCGAACGGTGCCAAGCCCAAGTCTCGTCCCCAAACCTCCACCGAGCTGCACCGCCCCTTCGCGCCTCACAACTGAGCAGCAACCTCTGTCCACCGAGCAACTACCACTACCTTCCTTCTCTCTCCCCTCCTGCTGCCCATCGAGCTAGCCTATGTGCCTGGCTTGGTCGTGAAACGCGGTGAGGTATATTATTTTGGTTGGTGGACATATGTCTTTGTTTTGTTGCATACAACAAGTATAATATGTTTCGGTCTTGTTTATATAGATATTAGGTATAAAGAATGTTTGATTGGCATCTTGAATTTTGTTTACTGCTAGCTTATATTAGCATTATATACCTTATCTATTAGTATAGTTTTATATTAGTATTATATATGTACCTAATCTGTTCATATAAGTTCAGATTTGTTTTATTTTAACATCTATTTTAAAGATAAATTAGCAGGTAAGTTGTATGCAGTTATATATATATACTATAAAGTTGTTTTAGTCTATTCCATAAATATATGTATTAACAAATGAAGTTTAATATAAAATTTGATCTTGGAATAGCGTAATATATATATATCTAGTATATAAGTCAATTTATATATAAGTTTGTGTAAGTTAAGTAAAATGGTTTATATATTGGTTTGCGTTAGTTATAAAATGTTGGGTTTTATATATAAGTTCTTTGTTTCATATTTTGTTTACAGGCAAATGCATTCCATACAGTATATACGTATATTTTTTTGTTTGCATGTTATTTTTTATTTTTATTTTTTTTAGTATTTTTTTTGAACAGCAGTTAGATGTCATGTTCACGATATCATATCTCACTCATGTTTTATCGGAATGGGTTGATTCTATTTTTAAAAAAGAGTCGAAGTTACCTAGTTTATGCCTGTCAAATTTCAGCAAAATCCGACATCGTTTGATTAGTGGTCGAGGATCTGGAAGTTAAACCCAGGCAGCTGTTCTTTTGTACTTGAAATTATTTTACACTGCTGCAAACACGACCTGAGTTCATGTTTGACGCATCGTATCTCTTCCGTCTTACGTCGGAATACAGTGATTCCCTTTTTGTTTAAAAGATAAAGTTTTCTACTTTCTGTATATAAAATTTTAGCTTCATACAAGGTGGTTTAGTCCTCTGTTTCTTACCTGAAAGTCAGACCCAGAGGGGGTTTTCTGACCTGAACATTTGACAGTCGCAACATGCCCTGAGTCTATGTTCGTGACATCGTAACTTTTCTCGTCTCTTGTCCAAATCAAGTGATTCTTTTGCAGTTTGAAATACAAGTTTTGATCTTTATTCATACCAAATTTCAAACCATTTCGATCTCGGTAGCACATAGAATTATATTGTTAAACTTTGACGCAGGACATGTTTTTTTATTTGTTGCTATGTTTAATGTTTTGATTGGATTTCAGCAATTCCTATTTCACAGCTTTGCTCGTCGATTCGTGCCAATCTAGTTTATTTCGGAAGACGTGCTTGCAATTCGTAACTCAACTTCGTTGTCTATTCTCGATCTCTAGCCTCAAAAGGTGAGTAATCACTCACGATTAATGTTCTTTTATTTATTAAAATTGATTTCAATTGAAACGACAATTGAAATATGATGCTGTTAGTTATTTACACTGTTACTACCTGTATCAGTTCACCTGTGACATCTGACACCACTATCTGTTATTTATACAATGATAATTCAGTTTGGTTGATAATGATTGATTGTTTGATGTTTACAATTGGACGTTAAATTTGTTAATGTTGTAAGTGATAAATAATTTGAAATTGAAATTGACGTAGGATAGTTAGATTTGATATATGTGTTAAATTTGATTTGATGACATTTGCTTGATATGACCCCTTTAAATGTTTAATTACTTGACACATAGTAATATGGTTAATTACACCTTGAACCATTTGAATGTATGTTGTATAAATTGATGTAGTATGAATTGAATAATAGATACCAAGTGAAGAACCGTATCAAGTATTAGTGTAATAATCTTTAATCTACATGAAATGATAGTGTAAATTCTAGAAATAATTATATTAATTTGCACAAACAACAATGTGAATTAATACGATTATTTCGGGATTGTTTGAATTAACTATTGGATTGTTATTGATTGTTGTTATTGCTTGTTTATTTACTTTGACACCATCCTAGTTATCACACTGCAAGTTCCCTTTGTTATGCTTTGATTTTTGAATTGAAATGGAATCGGGTTGAAATGATAAATACCCAAAATAAAAACTTTGACTTAGGATAGAGAATTAAATAAAACCTGATTGGTCAATAATTTGATTTAAAAATAAAATAAAGATTTTATTTGAATAAATAATATGGTTTTGAAACGAAGTTTGAATTTGAATTTTAATGAAAGGGAAGGTTAATATTTAATAATCTGAATCAAAATATTAACATAGTAGTTGATGAAAGAACGTTGTTTTAAAATTTGGAATTATTAATAATTAAGTTTGAAATTATTTAATAATTAAGTTTGAAATTATTTTATAATTAAATAAGAGTGAATTATTTAATAATTAAATAAGATTGAATTATTTAATAATTAAATAAATTGAATTCTTTAATGAGTGGAATTGAACTTCTTGAATAAGTGAAATTTAGTTTCTTTATTAATTGAGTTTTGAAGGTGTAACTGAGTAAATAAATAAGTGAAATTGAATTTCTCTAACAAGAAATAAAATGTGTTTTATTGAAATTAATGTAAGACTTGAAATGTAAAGAATTTGATTTGATGAATTTAATTTAATGCAATTTGTAAGTTTTTGATATAATGGAGTTGAACTTAAATAATTGATTTAATAAATTGGAAGTTAAATGGAAATTGTTTTGAAGGACAAATTTACTTAACGAATATTGAATGAAATCGATCAATGAATTTAAATTGATTTGAATGTTAAATTAAATTAATTTAAATGATTTCGGGATGAAACTTATATACGAATTTAAATGAATACTTGAATTGTCTTAAATCAAGTATTTAATTTGAATTATAAGATTTTGAAATGGTAATTTGGAAGTTTTGAAACGTAAGTTATGGAAATTAATTAGAAAGACAAATGAAGTGTTGATTTACAAATTCTAATTGAGATTGAAATTGATTTGGTTTTGAAATAAATAAATGACCAATCGGTGTAATAATCACGAAAGTTATTAAAGAGACCGGAATCGGTTAGGGACATACTCACTGTCTAAACCGAAAACCACTTTAATAACTATACGCGGAGTATGATCCAGAATGAAGTGGTTGGAATGATGTACGTGATGACTGAAGAAAGAGAACGATAATGGATAGCCTTGACACTTGTGTCAAATTGGAAATGACTAAAACAGGAGCCGTGCCGGGCCAAATGGGGGCTACCTCGAGCGAACACACTTCTTCGAAAACTACTCATTACTTGTTGTCGATTGGTGCACCCTTGATTTTGGGAGTGTTGTTTCGCGGTGTTGCGATCGCTGCAGCGATGCGTTTTCACCAGTCCGGATCAGGCAAACGGTAGTTTCACTACCTTGGGTATTGCCTCATGTGCCTTGTCATACTTGAATCCCTATATTCGCGACCACTATGATTTGTTTTGTGTTATACCTATGGAGTACTCCCTGATAGCCCACTAGTTTACAGTGGAGTTTACAGTGCTGTATAGACTATGATGCTTATAAAATATGTTAAGGGGGATAATGGTAACGCCTTAACACTATTTTGACACTTTATATTACTGATAGGCATTATCTACTTATCGTACACTACTACATAGTAAATAGTTTAACGGATCCTTAAAGGATGGTTATTCCAAACATCCTTTGAGTTACTCGTATTTCAGTTGCTATTTCACTTGAGTTGGATTTATTAATATAAGAATGTTAATCCTGACTCGAGTGTTTTGTGTTTTGCTTTACGCTTGGGTCAGACTGAGTGTACCAGTATTCAAGACTCACCTTCGGAGTTGGAGCTTCGCTTAGAGATCCAGCTATCTATCCAGCTTTCAGATGTCCAGTTGATTCCAGTGATCGTATTCTGATTCTTGTATTTGACTATTGTATTTGAGACATCTGTTGTACCCTATTTTACTCTGATATGTATATAGTAGCTTCATGAACTACTATCTTTTGTTTCCGCTGCATTTATTACTCCGTGTCTGTGATCTGTGATTATTCATTTATTTACTGTATATGTTCAGTTTTGCCAAATTTAAATTAACAACGCGGTATTTTGAATTATTCAAGTCCGACATGTGCGGATGCGAATGATACAAAATATCGGGTCGTTACAGAAAGTAAATGATTGACAAATTAACAAGAGATGGAAAGGGTAAAAATTGAGGCAAAAAAGAAAACGATTGATATTTTTTTTTTAAGAATGAAGTGATCCAATATGAGCATAGCATTAAAAAATATATACCATTGTCTTCTACAGTTCAACACCAAGCCCATTTATTAAAATAACCATTTGTCCTCTTTTCTTCATAAATATTTTATTGACTTCGTTCGTTGTTAGTAGATCCAATATGAGCTAGCATTATTTCTATTATTAACTTAGTTTGTTCATTGTTGTTGTTAGTATTATTATTATTATAAACTTAGTTAATTTTTATAAACATAGTTTACTGTTGTTGTTATTATTATTATTATAAACTTAATTAATTTTTATAAACTTAGTTAATTATTATTATTATATAAATTTAGTTATTTTTTATGAAACTTAGTTATTTTTTTAAAATTTGCCGATCTTCATCTATAAACTTAGTTATTTTCTATAAATTTAGAAATTCATAAAATAAATTAGATGTAAAGATGCTGAATACTTTATAATTTATTATTGTTGTTACCATCATTATAAATTTAGCTAATTTTCTTAAACTTAGTTAATTTTATAAACTTTTTTAGTTCTTATTAAACTTAATTAATGAAGTTAATTTTTATAAACTTAGTTCATTTATTATTATTGTTGTTGTTGTTATTATTATATATAAATTTTGTTAAATTTTATAAAACTTAGTTAAGTTGGTTAATACTTTATCATACCATTAGTATTGTTATTGTTATTGTTATTCTAAACTTGGTTAATATTTATGAAACTTAGTCAGTTATTATAAACTTAATTTGTTTATTGTTATTATTACTATTATGACTATTGTTGTTGTTAGTATTATTATTATAAAATATAATAATTTATTATTATTATTATACATAAACTTAGTTATTTGTTTACAAAACTTAGTTAGTATTTTATAATTTATTACTTTATCATCATCATCATCTTCATAAACTTAGTTAATTTATTATTATTGTTATTATTATAAACTCAGTTAATTTTTATAAAACAAAATTAACGAATTTAATTTTTTATAAACTTAGTTAATTTATTTTGATTATTAGTATTATTCTGATTATATATAAATCTACTGATTTTTTTATAAATCTTAACTAACTTGGTTAATATTTATAATTTTTTAGTATTGGTATTATTATTATTATAAACTTAGTTGATTGTTATGAAACTTAGTTAATTTTGATAAACTTAGTTTGTTAGTTGTTAATTTGCTATTATGATTTTTGCCGTTGTTATTGTCCTGTTGACTTATGCTCTTTGAGATTACAAGGCTTTTTTCTGTTATTTTGTTTTTTGTTTGTTTAAAGAACTGTTCATCACTTGACAACTCATAAATAAAATTAACTACTACTAATAACCAAAACCTCTCATTTCAACTGTGACTTACGAAAATGATGAAACTATCCTTCCTTATCAATAGCTTAAAGTTGTTGTGAACCTTGGTAAATCATAAGCACACCAAATCTGATAGGAATACCAACAAAGGATGTTAGTATTAGAATTGAAAATTGCAGTAATAGTAATAGTAGTATTAATAAAGGAGAAGTGGAAAATAAAAAAAATTAACATGAGGAAAATAGGCAACAAAATAATATTTATGCAGCTGCAAGCGTGTTGCATGCTTATGTGCTAGTTAATCTAAAATAGAAAGATCATCAACCTAATCAGATCAAGAGAGGAATTTGGAGACTTCAAGACATATTTTCCATGGATAGCAACAACTATTTCACTTAGAATCGACTGAAGCTTGGGTATGGGACAACTAATCTTTCCAATTAACTCTTTGACTATAGAGTCTAAGTTGTAACATACAATATTTTTATCATGCAAAAACAAGATAAGAAGATAAGATTATGACACTGATATGCATATATATTTAGGAATTTTTTTAGCAACAGTTAACTCCAAACACCCTGCAACTTAAAGATATTGTTAGTTGCCTTGTTTAATTCTTCTCTAGTTGATACAAATAACTATGGCTAAAACATAAACTAGACAATAAAAATATGACGTTCCAATATGTGAGGCCCATAAAAATTGGAGTCCTTAAGCGTTAATATTTTATTATATAACGTATTCAGACAAATATATTTATACAAAAACATTGCTTTAGAAAGAAAAGTGGGAAAAATAGCTAAATATCCTGACTCATCCAATAGAATTGAGACTATCCAATAAAATTGTGGCTGTTAAGCACCATACCATGATATATTTCATGATTATAAGTACACCATGATTGATTATAGATCATATTCAGAGTGATGGAAAAAAGGAAAATGTTTGATGATTACAAATCACTTACCGGAAAAAAGGAACAAAAAAAGAAGGAAAAGAATGAACATCTACATAATTCAAGAAAGACATATGTTTGCACAAAAAATGGGCAAAAACCTCCAAGTCGTATGATTTAGTTGATTTTATGTTGTTTTTAGAGATCTGGGTGATTTATGCAAATATGTAAAAAGCAGGGACTAAACTGTAAAAGACACGCAGATTTATAGTGGTTCAACCAGAATGTTCCTACGTCCACTTTATATACTATTTCTCCTTTCTTGTTCAGATTACAAGTACAAAGCTTTGATACAAGTATATGAAAGTTGTTTGAAAGTTCTATCCGTGCTTGAGCTCTCAAACTTGTCCCCCATTGTTGTACCCCTGCCCCTCTATTTATAGAGTGAGGCTGGGGGTAGGGGTCTTGGATGTATATAGCTGCTGGTGGGCTTGGGCTGATGCAATCTGGCCCGGCAAAGTTGGTCCGGAACGCCTTGGTCCGGTGGGACTTGGTCCAGCGGTGAGTGATTCGGCGATGGTTGGTTGGAGTTTGATTCGGTGGGACTTGGCTTTGGTTCGGCAGTGCTGTCTTGGAGTTGGTTCGGCAAGGATTGGCTTTGGTTCGGCAGTGCTGTCTTGGAGTTGGTTCGGTGGGACTTGGCTTTAGTTCGGCAGTGCTGTCTTGGAGTTGGTTCGGCAGGGATTGGCCCGGTCGAAACACACCCAACACTTGCCCCCCAAAGTCGGGCATGTGCATGCATATGGCGTGCTTTGCTTTAGGTCATTCATCCTGGACACACTCATCCGGTCAAGAATTCCAAACCAATCGGTCCGGTCATTGATATTCGTCTATAAGTATGGACCTTATGCTTTCGTTATTCACTACCAACTGAAATAGCCGAACCACGCTTGACTACCGAATCAGGTGATTGCCGAATGTCTCTTATGTTTTGAACCACCGAATGAACCTTCATGCCTTGAACTGCCGAATGAACTTGTGGGGTATGAGTGCCGAATGAACCTTCGTGCCTTGAACTGCCGAATGAATTTTTATGACTCGGAATACCGAACGAGACCCGGAGTTTGAATGCCGAACGAACCTTGAACCTTTTATGTTTCGAATTACAAATGAAATTCTAGATTGTACGCACTTGCTTGTTTATATCTCTACATCCTTTGTTTTAACGATGTACTCTTTTGTGTTGCAGATAATGTCTCATAAAGTTGAAACCCGATCAGAAAAGAAGAAATCCCAGGAGAAAGAAGATCCTTCCGCAGTGCCCCCAGCTCAGTCAGGACCGGGACGTCATGGGCCCACCCCGAGGTCACTAGTTGATGGGTACGACCCTCAGGAGCTCTTGAACTCACCTCATGATTGTTTCCCTAGCTCTCTCAAAGGCGAGCAGCTTGATGTTATTTCTCGCACCTTTGGGATTGACAGAGCGCGCATGCTATTGCCGGGAGAGGGAGTGATGCCATATAACCCCCCCAAAGGATATTTCGCCCATAGTAGGTACCATTGTATGTGTGGGGCCATTCCCCCGATCAATGCTTGGATACTCAGCTTCATCACCTACTTGAAGGTGGCTCCATTTCAGCTTTAGCCTAACTCCTACGCCATTCTGGTGAGCCTGTTCGTCATTTTCCAGAGGAGATACGGGCGTCCTCCCTCCAACCGGGAGATCCGGTATTTGTACAATTTGAGAGGCTATAAGAAGGGGTCTCCATACATCAGCTTGGAATCAGCCGTGTCTTTCAAGCCGGTCCTGGACTTATATTCGAAGTTCAGCATGTTCAAGAAAGAATGGTTTTTCGTCAAGGATGACTCTGTCTCTATTCGTCGCTTCAATTCCGGCTGTAAGTTTGAAGCTTATTTATAATTTCCGTTTTGACTGCAATGCTTCTTCTTATGTGTTTTTATTTCTTGCTAGCGACAGGTGGCTTTGCGGTCGTAGAGAATGACCGCCTAGTTCAGATGGCTGCGGAAATAGAAGCCATTTCGGGAAGGGATAGGTCGGCTTCTTACTTGATCAGGAACGCTACACTTCTGGGGCACAACCTGATTCTACCACATCAGTCCGTGGTCAAGCAGAGAGACACGGCGGTGGAGAGGGCTGCCAAAGCTATAGGAGGGGCCACGACGAAGAGCAGCAAAAGGAGACCCTTCTCGATGCATCCAGTTGCCGGGGGGAAGAAACTCAAGAAGTCCGATGGACCCTCTCCCAGCACACATCCAGATGTTCAGGAGGAGGAAAAAATGGAGGGGGAAAAAGGCGAGAATGAAGGAGGTGAGGCGGAGAGCGGAAGTGGTAGAGAAGGTGACGGTGATCGCCATGGCGATGATGGTGGCGAAGGACAAGGCAGTGATGGCACCGGGCTTTGCCTCTTGGGCAGGCAAGCGTGATTCAAGAGTGGACAGATGATGCTCTCCGCCAAGCCTTCGAAGAGTTGGAGGAAGGACCAGCCTTGGCGGATAAGCCCAAGAAAGCTGATAAGGCCGGGACCGGCGTTGATTTATCTTCCGGGAGTGCTTCTACTGAGGTAACTTCTGCGATCCAAGGTGAATTTCTCTTTATTCTTTTTAATTCTTGAATGATGGCTCAATGCATGCTGGTGACACTTGGTTTTCATTCTAGGAGCGGGAAAAACGGCCAAGACCTCATATCTTCGGCACAGGCTTGAACAATACAGACTCCTCAAAGCTTCTGCCAAGCCGAAGCCTCCTACTAACCGCCCTGGGGACGTAGTCGGCTATCGTCCTCTTCTTGGAGTTATTGAAGAAGATATACAAAAGAGGAAGAGGAGTCGATCTTCGTTTGAATCTCTTCCTGGCCCTCCGGCCCCACTCCAGCCTATTCACGATATTACGGAGGAGGATACTGAGTTTATGCCTTCTCCACATCCGTCTGAGAATCCAACCGTCACCCCGATAGATCACCCTGGCTTGGTTCGTAATCTGTTTGCGAGTCATCCAGACCTGGACCCGGCCTCTCATGACATCTGCTTCGATGAGGCTACTGGTGAGCATTTTCTCCCTCGCAATCATATGATACGGGTGCTTGACGAAGCTAAGTCCTTAGACCTTGATTTGCTTACCACCCGGTTTGTAACTCTGGGGGATGAAGCTAAGGCGAACATCGACCGGGTTGCCGAGGAGACCAGGAAATTGATGGGGCATCATGCCCGACTAGTCAAGGCCGGGGAGGAAATTGGGAGTGCCAACATTCGGTTACGGTTAATGGTTTCCGACCAGGCTAAGCAACTTGTCGATCAAGCCATTCAAATTTCTCAGCACAAGGCCGCATCCAGGCAACTGAAGAAGACTATGGAAGAGGCCAGCAGGGCAGAGTTGCGAAAAATGGAGGCCGCCTGCAAGGAGCGGATTGACATGGCCATTGCGATGGTGAATGAGGTTCGACAAGCGAACCTCGAGCGGGCACATGAATTATCGGGGAGACTTGAGGCCGCGGAGCTTGATCAGTCCAGGCTGAAGGAGGATATGGAGGCGATGAGGATGTCCCTTCAGGCTGACCGCTCACGATATCGATCGGAGAGGGATGCTGCCATTGCAAAGCTGCGCGCTTCTAAGGCCCGAATGAGGGAGCTTGAGGAAAACGAGGGGATGATGGATGAGATGCTCCAGGATATGTATTTCCGTACTTGGAAACAGGATAACCTATCCTGGATGGATGATTACCCCCGAGTTATGGCCAGGATTTATCTTAGGGCTCTGGAGGAGGCTAGGGCTGATGCGGATAAAGAGGGTGGCGCGGTCTTCAGAATGGATGTGGTCACTGCCCAGTTTACCAAGGAAGAGAAGGTGGCGGTGAAGGAGGGTATGCGGCTGCTTGCCGCTGAGGAGGCAGGTGTGCAAGTAGAGGATGATGATCAGGATGGTCAGGAGGCAGGCGCTGGTAAGTCTTCCCTTCTAGTCTTTCCGTTAACTTGGTTGCTTATCACTAATGAATTCTTTCTTTGACCGGACAGGTGGGCAACAGGACAAGGGTAAAGCTCCGATGCAGCCGGCTCCTTGACTTGACCTGGATATCTTTTTGTTGACTTGACATTGTTGTATATGTTAGTCTCAAAATAGTAACGTAGCTTTTTAGGTTGTAATCATGTTGCTTGTAATAAACAACATTATTGTTGACGTGTAGTTTTTTTTAACTTAAGCTGATTCTGTCGTTTTGTAAGGTTTTTTCTATTTTGACACGTTGTGTGAGAAATATAGCTGTGCGTGTGCTTGTAATTCAATTGTGTTTCATGTCAAGTTCTTGCTTAAAACATAATTTCATGCCTTGTAATGCTAGTGTGATGTATGAATAAATTATAGCCATGTATTTGTACACAAAAGAAGAAAATACCGCCTTTCATGTTCTAATTGTAGATGGCAGTTTTGAATATCTTGTATGACCGAGTATGGAATGCAGTTGAATGCCCTGTCATCCAATCGTGAGTTCCTACTCCCATTGGCGAGTATCTCCTAGTCTGTATCCTGTACTTTAGGGATTGTTATAGAGGATAGGAGGAAAGATTTTTAAATAAAATTGAAATATGAGAAATAGTAAAACTTCCAATCACGGAAGGCCTTCGATGTGCTTAAGTTCATGGTAAACGGGCTTTGTAGTCACTTTCCCTAGCTGTGGGTCTTGGAGACATTTGTCACCCATCTTACGCCTCCGCGGGGAGTTAATCTTTTTTACCACAGCCGTACTTAAGACACATCGGAGCCGAGATCGTGCACAGTAACTACCCGGGCCATTATGGCCTGTAATCGTGGGTATTATTCGATTTACTGTGGCCGGCTAGCGTGGGTGCCGATCGTCAACCGTGAACTACCCCTGGCTGGCCACACCTTATGTTGGGGCTTAAAGTAGGTTCACGACTGCCGGCGAGCCGAACGCCGTAATGAGCTGCCTCGGCTATAGTCGGCCTTCTCGGTGGCTTATAATCGGCTCATTACAGTTGGCTTTAAGGGCCGTCGCGAGCAATGAGTTAACCCACAGCAGAGGGATGCCGGAGCAAAAGTGTCTCATTGGCGAGGGCATAGATTCGCATAGTACATGTTAGGTCTTGTCCAGGTGAGGTTGTGCCGTGATGTGTCTTGAATGGGGATGTCATTACACAGGATTTTTTTCAACAGAGAAGGATAAAATTAACAAGCAGCCAAGATATAAAGGAACAAGTTAAAAAGAGACAAGTTTTTTAAAGTGGTTCGGCACGAAAATGCCTACGTCCACTGATTCTCTTTGTTAATTCACTTCATATGGGCAGTACAAGTTAAGAAAAGTATCGACGAAGGTGTTGGATGTTCCATGCCCTCTGGAACACCTCCCCGTCCACAGTTGACAAAATATAAGCTCCATTGTGGAGATCTTTATGAATTACATATGGTCCGTCCCAGATTGGATCTAGTGCTCCGGGGCACGGGAAGATTCGCTTGAGGATAAGATCTCCCTCTTGTAAGCTACGATGCTTGACCTTGGAGTTGTATTGCGCTGCCACTTTTTTCTTGTGAGCTGCTGCTTTGAGGGCTGCATCATTTCTTCTTTCCTCAATTAGATCCAAATACATGTGGAGGAGCTCTTCATTCTCTTTTGGGTTGTAGTGGATCCTATGGTGGGAAGGCACTATAGTTTCAACTGGGAGCATAGCCTCCGATCCGTATGCCAAAGAGAAAGGAGTATGCCCCGTTGATGTTCTGAAAGATGTGCGATAGGCCCACAGTGCCGTAGGAAGTTCATCCACCCAATCGCCTTTTGACTTTTCGAGTTTCTTTTTGATTAGAGTTTTGAGAATTTTGTTGACGGCTTCGACTTGTCCGTTTGCCTGGGGATAAGCTACGGATGAGAAGCTTTTGTGAATTCCGTGCTCTTGGCACCAATTGGCGAACTCCTCGCTGTCAAACTGAAGTCCATTGTCCGATATGATTTTGAATGGGACTCCGTACCTGCATAGAACATTTTTGATCAAGAAGTTAATAACTTTTGCTGAAGATACTTTTTTAGGGGTTCTGCTTCCACCCATTTGGTGAAATAGTCGACTGCCACTATAGCATATTTGGCCCCGCCTCGGCCCATTGGCAGTTCGCCAATCAAGTCAATTCCCCATACTGCAAAAGGCCAAGGGCTGGTCATCTGAGTAATCTCAGTTGTTGGTAGCCGCAGAATCTTAGCAAACTTCTGACATCTGTCACATTTTCTGACGAAATCTAAAGCGTCCTTGCTTAAGGTGGGCCAAAAATATCCATATCGGAGTATCTTTTTTGCCAAAGTCTGCCCTCCAGTGTGATCTCCATAGGATAAGATTTCCTTGGCTTCCCTTCCAGCGACACACTTTAATAAGGGGTTAGAGAAGCCGCGCCGATAGATGGTGCCCTCTTGTATTGTGCAGCGGGAAGCTTTCCCCAAGATTTTCTTGACTTCGTTACGCCCATTGGGCAGTGTGCCACTTTGTAAGTAGTCTCGGATGGGAGTGACCCAAGTTGCCTCTTCGGTTGCAGCTATCAAATTCACTTGCTCAAAACTTGGGGTCAGTTGCTTTGAGATGGCTACTGCTCCGGAAATAGTGCCGTCCCTCATGCTAGCTTGCTTCGCCAATTCGTCGGCCTCTTGGTTCTCTTCCCGAGGGATGTGTTTGATTAAATAGTGATCCAATCGATTGAGAAGCAACTTGGTCTTCTTTAAATATGCTATGAGTCGTTCTTCTTGAGCCTGGAATTCTCCTAGTATTTGATTTACAATAAGTTGAGAGTCGCTATGAAGACACAAAGAATTGGCTCCGATTTCTAAGGCAAGTTCTAATCCAGCTATTATTGCTTCATACTCTGCATCGTTGTTGGTGGCAGCGAATTCCAACCTTATAGCATAGTGTAGCATATTTCCCCTGGGAGTGATTATTACCACACCTGCCCCCGAGCCTTGTTCGTTTGACGCACCATCTACAAAGAGATTCCACTTGATGTCTTCTGCTATTTCCGATTGCTCCTTACCTTCGTTGGTAGTGAATTCGGCAATGAAATCGGCCATGGCTTGTCCCTTGATGGCGGTGCGAGGATGATAGGTGATATCATATTGACTTAGTTCAATGCACCATTTAAGTAGTCGCCAGAAGTGTTGGGACGATGAAGTACCTGCCTTAGTGGTTGATCGGTCAGAACTCTGATGGAATGGGACTGGAAATAGTGACGCAGTTTCCGTGATGTGATTAGTAAACAGTACGCTAGTTTCTCAAGTTTAGGATATCTGGCTTCCGCCCCCGTAAACCTCTTGCTTACAAAGTATACTGGCTGCTGCGTGCGTTTGTCTTCTCTCACCAATGCGGCGCTTAGAGCATGAGATGACACAGCAAGGTATATGTATAGCTCTTCTCCTTTGTTCGGAGTTGAGAGTACTGGTGGTCTCTGGAGGTGTTCGATTAAGTTACGGAAAGCTGTTAAGCATTCGTCAGTCCATTCGAATTTTCCTCTCTCTTTCTTTAAAGCTTCGAAGAAGGGGATGCATTTGTCAGTCGCTTTAGAGATGAATCTGCTTAGGGCGGCCACCTTCCCATTTAGGCTTTGCATTTCCTTTCGGGTAGAAGGTATCATGATATCTTTCAGAGCTCGGACTTGTTCAGGGTTTGCTTCAATTCCTCTGGCATGGACGATGAATCCTAGAAACTTTCCTAATGATACTCCGAAGGAGCACTTTAGAGGATTCAGCTTCATTCCATATTGGCGAAGTACTTGAAACATTTCATCCAGGTGGCTTACGTGATCGTCGGCTTCCCTTGACTTTACCAGCATGTCATCCACATAAATTTCCATAGTTTGTCCTATTAGCCCCGCAAACATCTTGTTGACGAGGCGCTGATAGGTGTCTCCTGCGTTTTTAAGTCCGAAAGGCATTACCTTGTAGCAGTACAATGTCAGTGATGAAACTAGTGTGGTCTTGATCGGGAGCATGCATAGGAATTTGGTTATACCCAGAGTGTGCGTCCATGAAAGATAAGAGTTCGTGCCCGGCTGTGTTGTCTACGAGCTGATCGATTCGGGAAAGTGGGAAGCAATCCTTCGGGCAGGCGTCATTTAAGTTGGAGAAGTCAATGCATGTTCGCCACTTCCCATCAGTCTTCTTTACCAGCACCAGCTTGGCGATCCACTCTGGGTAGATGGCTTCTCGTATGAAGTCATTGGCAAGTAGGTTCTTTACTTCTTCATCGAGGGCCGCTGATCGTTTTGCCCCCATACTTCTCTTTTTCTACTTTACTAGCGCCTTGGTAGGATCAATGTTTAGTATGTGGCATGCTATGTCAGGGGAGATTCCGGTCATGTCAGCGTGTGACCATGCAAATACATCCAAGTTGTGGCGGAGAAAATCAATGAGTTGTTCCTTCAGCTCTGGTTTTAGTTGGGACTCGACTTTCAATAGTCTACTCGAGTCATGTCTGTCTATAGATACAAATTCCATAGCCTCTGCAGGCTCGGCGGTGGCCTCCTCCTCTTTGTCCCTGGGGTCTAATTCATTGAAAGGGTCGCTGGTATATCGAAGAGGAGGGGCTTTCTTTAGTTGCTATGCTTCCAAACTTTTTGTGCAGAGGGCAATCTCTACACTCTTCCCTTTATTCTTCATGTTGCGAAGTTCGGTTACATAGCAATCTCGAGCAATGTCCTGGTCTCCCTCTACTTCCCCTATTCCATTGTCCGTTGGAAATTTCATCTTCAAGCACCATGGGGCCAGGACGATTTGGAAGTCAGACAAGGCTGGCCTTCCTAAGAAGGCGTTGTAGGCCGAGTGGTTTTCTATCAGCACAAATGTTTGTTTCCGCACAACGGAGCGGGGATGACTTCCAATTTCAACAAAGAGGTCCAGTCGCCCAAGGGGCATCTTCGCATTTCCTGTGAAACCGTGTAGTGGTTTATTGCAGGGAAGAACATCCTTTAATGACAGTTTCATTTTGTCAAAGGCATGCTTGAACAGGATATTTACTGAGCTTCCAGTGTCTACTAGAATTCGGAAAACTTCGGCTGGACCGAGCCGGGCGGAGATAACCATAGGATCCGAGTGAGGGTACTGCCTTCCCTCCAGGTCACGCCTATTGAATGTGATGTCACCATTCTCTATCCGCTTCGGGTGGTGTTTTTCTATAATAGAATTGACGCATTCTTCATTATTTCTAAGTTACTTTCCATACCTTTCCATCTCTGCCCAGCTTCCGTCGGCGATGTGTGGCCCTCCCGAGATGGTATGGACCACTATCTTCTCTTGACTGGAGCCGCTGGTGTTGCGATTTCCTCTGCCTATTTCTGGGGAGGGTAGCCTTGGGTTTTCATTGGCAGGAACTGGAGTCTTGTTCTGACCTTTTACATAGCGTTCTAGTCTCCTTCTTCTGATGTGTTCTTCAATCAAGTCCCGGAGATGATGGCATTCATTGGTATCATGCCCATGGGATTTGTGGAAGCGGCAGAATTTTCCAGACTTAATTGTGTTATCTGATTCCTTCTTGTGCGGGGGGCGTTTGTATTTAACTTCGTCTTGAGTGGCCAGGAAGATGTTTTCGATCGTTTCATTCAAAGGGGTGTAAGCGTCAAATCTCGGTCCTGGCCGATATAGACGCTTCTCTCCCTTCTTGCCCCCAGCATTATCCCCAGAGTCATATCTTCGATCGTCCTTTGCTACAGCGGGCGTGTTGTCGTGAGCTGCCTTATTTTGTTGCCCTGATTGCCCCTCAGTGGCAGCGTCTTCAAGTCTCATATATTTCCCAGCTTCATGGAAGAAATCGGGTAAAGTAGCTGGTTTTTCTTTTGTCAATCTTCTAGCAAATTTAGTATCCGGATGCACACCACTACAGAGAGCCATTAAGATAAGTTTCTCATCGGCATCTTGGACTGCGGCTGCTGCGGCATTGAATCGGGTTAGATATTGCTGCAGCTTCTCTCCAGGTTTTTGTTTGATACTGGATAAGGAATAAGCGTCCTTGGGTTGCTCCACATGAATGCGGAACTGGCTGATGAACTTTTCTTTCAACATCTCCCATGAGCTGATGGATCCTTGGGGTAGATGGCAGAACCAGGAGGTAGCTAGATCCGATAAGAATAGTGGAAAGCATTTGCACAGCACTCCTGCTGTTGCTCCACTCATGAGCATATGCTGTGTGTATCTCTGTAAGTGTACAACGGAGTCGGAGGTTCCTTTGTAAGGTTCCATTGTTGGCATTTTCCATTCTCGGGGGGTGATGGCAATTTCGATATTGCGGGCGAAAGGGCTGGTTACCCTAGCGCCTATCCCTCGATCTCTTTGATCCCGTTGGACGCACTCTCTGAACAAGCGTGCCATCCTTTCATCAGAATTTGGAGTAGATAGAAATGAGTTCGGTTCTGCTCTGTGGGATTGATTCCGTCCAGATGACCTGTAGGGATGGTATCGTCTATCATTCCTAATATTTTCCAGTGGCTGTCTTTGGTATTCTGGGAGCATGCTAGGGTCAGCTACAGTTGGACCTTGCCTTGATCTTCCCCTGTTGGGTTCTGATCTAAGCACTTCCTCGGGTCCAACTTCGGGCTGGACTCTAGCTCGGCCCCGTTCATTGGTGTTTCCGTGGTTAGGCAGTATGATAGGCTCGGCTACAGTTGACCTCTGCCCGATACCTCCCCCATTGGGTTCGGTTCCAAGCGTTTCCTCAGGTCCAACTTCGGGCTGAGCTCGGTCTCGGCTCCTACCATGGCCGTTTTTGTCGTTAGCTCCTTCGAAGAAGGAAGACCTTTGTTGTCTCCGAGATCCCCCAGACTGGGACTCACCCCATGATTCAGTGTTGCGATTGGACTCTTCAGCATCCCTTAAGCATGACATGAGTTGGTCCACCAAGGCTTCCTGTTGGGATGTGAAGCGGTTAGTCACTTCAGCCACAACCCTGTCTAGATCTGCCCTAGTAATTGCTGCCGCCTGTTCCGTGGCAGGGGTTGTCGGATTTGCCTGACCTTCATTTGGTACTGCTGTTGGAATGGGATGATTTACTTGATCCGTGACCACTGGATCTGGAGCACTGGTAGTTGCGATGTTCTTTCCTTTGTTAACGTCTTTTTTCTGCCTCGGAGGCATGTTTTCCAAGTAATGAACGACGCTGTTAGGAAGAAAATTAAGTGGGAGAAGCTGAAGTCCGGGGTTCAGCGGTTCTCAGCGAAAGCACCAAAAATGTTTGCACAAAAATTGGGCAAACACCTCCAAGTCGTATGATTTAGTTGATTTTATGTTGTTTTTAGTGATCTGGGTGTTTTATGCAAATATGTAAAAAGCAGAGACTAAACTATAAAAGACACGTAGATTTATAGTGGTTCAGCCAGAATGTGCCTACGTCCACTTTATATATTATTTCTCCTTTCTTGTTCAGATTATAAGTACAAAGCTTTGATACAAGTATATGAAAGTTGTTTGAAAGTTCTATCCGTGCTTGAGCTCTCAAACTTGTCCCCCATTGTTGTACCCATGCCCCTCTATTTATAGAGTGAGGCTAGGGGTAGGGGACTTGGATGTATATAGCTGCTGGTGGGACTGGGCTGATGCAATCTGGCCCGGCAAAGTTGGTCCAGAACGCCTTGGTCCGGTGGAACTTGGTCCGGTGGGACTTGGTCCGGTGGGACTTGGTCCGGCGGTGAGTGATTCGGCGACGGTTGGTTGGAGTTTGATTCGGTGGGACTTGGCTTTGGTTCGGCAGTGCTGTCTTGGAGTTGGTTCGGCAGGGATTGGCTTTGGTTCGGCAGTGTTGTCTTGGAGTTGGTTCGGTCGGACTTGGCTTTGGTTCGGCAGTGCTGTCTTGGAGTTGGTTCGGCAGGGATTGGCCCGGTCGAAACACACCCAACAACATACATATATACTACATATTTATTTTTCTTCAAAAATGCAACTATTTTAACTAAATTTTGACATAAGAAAACTAAACAGCAGAACTTATCCAGATTTAGAATGCTACACAAATACAAATTTTCATTTCATTTGGTAGATAGGAACAATAACCAAGCTTCACGTAATGCAGCAAAAATATAACATTATTCTAACAAAATCACTTGTTAATTAGGAGCAAACCTTCCGTTAATCTTCTCAATCTTTGCAGTCCCAGCCTTCTTGAAAATCTTTGGTTAACATATTATCAGGCACAGCTGGGTCCGACCAAAATAGAGTTGCACCTATCGACTTCATAACCGGCAACTGACTATCGAACATAGACTGCACAACAGCAGGTAGATCACCATTATTTTCTGGTAATGCAGCATCCCTTTAGGAAACCCAAACACTTCTCCTTTCATAATGGTTTTTACAATACGTTTATTAGCTATGGTGATGGATACTGTATTCTACCGTCATTGAACAATTTTACACTAATATCCTCTGTTTTTGGGACATTTCAACAAAGAAGAAAACTCCATTTATCTGCATCAACACAACATATACATGATATTTAAATCCAATAAGAAAATTACGAAACATACACTAAATTTCACTCATGATAATTGTAACGACCCTAAACTTTTAGTGATTTTATTTGTTAAATTAATTGAAATTTTGTGAAATTTTAAACAATAAAATTTGAAAATAAAAATTTATTATTTGGAATGCGTCTATTTTAATATATCAACTGGTAAATTTTCATCTGATAATATTAAAGTTTATTTTCCGGTAAAATTTCATTTCAAATCAAACCGGTTAATAACAGTGAATTTGAAAGTTTTTCGAAACCAAAATATGTCAACAGGAGAAAATTTATTCAGATCATTCTGAATCAGACTGCGAATTCGTTTTTTCAAATTTGGACTTCTACTGCTCCGTTTATCTTAATTCTGGCAAAATAGCAGCATTTCTGGTACCGATTATCGACTTTCGATCGGATGATCGTACCACTAGTATCTGTATACCGTTTTGATCGTCTCGTCACGCTGATCACCGCGGTATATTTATTTTTGTATTTTGAAGTCCGATACACGACGGGAACAATCAAACTATATATTGTATGGGTACCAAAATTCGTGACTTTTGATTCCCTTCTTTCAAATTTGAACCGTTGGCCACAATAGTAAATTGCTTTGAATACTTCAACTGAATCAATGCGAGATTGCTGCCATTCTTTTCCCTTCCTGTTGATTTTCAATTATTTCGTACGTTTCTCTCTACCTAATATATTTAGATCGGCATTTCAGATCTTCCTCAAATCTCGTTCTACCCTGCTTCTTCAAAATTCTGCCTTCAGATCTATATTTTTTTTTTCTCTCAAATTTTTCTCCCACCTCCATTTTCTTTTCTTTCCCTAACACTGCATTCGGCCACACTCGCATCCACCACCCTCTTCGGCTCCACACTCTTCCCAACAATTCGTTCACAGCAGAAGCCTCCCCATTCCATTCTCCCTTCACCTTCGCCAAAACCAAAGCCTCCTGCATGCATCCCCTCCCCTCGGCCGAAACCTACCACCTACATCACGACTTCTCCCTCAAGTCAGGCATGCCGTACACGTGCTCTAACCCAAGCACGTCTCGCAGCCTCCTACCTAGCTTTCGTTCTTCCTTTCCACCAGTAAATCAAAACTGATCAATGACCGAACCACCATTTTTGCCTTATCATCATCAGCTCTGAGCCTCCTCCGCCAATCCTTGACCGAAGCACCCTCTTCCCCTCGCTCATCCTTCCAACACAAGCCCATCATCTCCAGACGTTTGTTTCCTCCCTTTATAAAAGGTATACATTTATAGAGGAGGGTATATATATATATTATTATTTTGTTTGTTTTTGTCTAGAAATATATATAAAAAGATTCATGTTTATGTGCACGTCAGATTAATTTATACGCTTGTTATATATGTTGCGTGTGGTGTAATATACTTACAGTATATTATATTTTAGATAGTATATGTTATATATTATACGTTTTAAAAATATATATATATATTCTTTGTGATTTTAAAAATATATATATAGAGGAGAATATATTAATTGTATAAGTACCTATGCTAGTTTAAAGAAGTTACTGTACAAAGATAAAGGTATGTGTTTGTTCGTATATATAGGTATATAAGGTGTTGCAAATTTTCTGTTTACTTATATATATAATAGTAGTTATGTATATATGCTTATATATAGTTGTCCAGTATTTTATATAAAAAAAAAAGAAAAAAAATCCATCGTACTATATATATTTGTTGATGTGTGAATATATATATGTGTGTGTATATTTGTAGCTTGTATGGGTTTGTTTTAAAATTTTTATGTGAGTGTATAGACTGTTTATATATATTCTTATGTGATACATGTATGTTTATATTGTGTAAGTACTGTATATAGGCTGTTCATATTGTATATGTGTATACTGTTTATATGAGTACAGTATTTATTGTATAGTTGTATATATACATTTGTCTAGATATTAGCATATAAGTTACTGAAGTATAGATTTTGAATCATATTTTATATACATATTTTCCATTCGAATATGTTATATGTTTACAGTTCATTAGTATACTCTCTTACAAAAGTACTATATATTTTATTATAAAGTTCTTATATAGTCTTGTCTATTATAGTATATATATATGTTGTTAGGAATATATATAGAGAATTTTTTTAATAATATATCTATATATATTTTGATCCTCGTTATATAAGTTTGCTTCCATAGCTGAGAAGCTGTTTGATTTTGGTATTGACTTTTAAATACTATATATAAAGATTTTGAATGTTAACAAGTGTTTTAAATTAAATATTTACTTTCATAATAATAATAATAATATATTTCCCATTTATATCAAGCTGAATTCGTTTTGTTCATCGATCCGTGTTATCAGCTTTGCTCATCAAAGTTCGCATTCAATCTTGCTTTTCTTTGGGATTCGTGCCTGAATTCGCAGCTCAACTCTTTGTCTATCTCTCTAGCCTCGAAAGGTGAGCAATCACTCACGATTAACGTTCTTGTATTTATTAAATTTGATTTCAATTGAAACGACAATTGAAATATAATGCTGTAGTTATTTAAATTGTTATATATGCTATTATCTGTATATGTTCACCTGTGACATCTGACACCAGTATCTAGTATTTATATGCCTGTTATTACTATTATCTGTATATGTTCACCTGTGACATCTGACACCAGTATCTAGTATTTATATGCCTGTTGTTATATTTATATTATCTGTTATCACTCTGCAAGTTCCCTGTTAGTATAGAATTCACTATGGGTTGAAATGATACATACCGAACGGACTTTAGAATAGGAGAAAATCGTTATAGGTTGAAATGATAAACCCAAGCGATTTTCATTTGAATTGAAATTGGGATTACGGGTCGAAATGATATCTACCCGTATATATTTAAATTTCGGATTGAAATGATAAATATCCGTATCACTTAACCATATGATAAATATATATACAGACACCGTTGGTCCATATATATAAATATTTTAAAAATGAATTCTATGGTTTTGGAAAGAATATATGGTTTAAAATGTTGAGCCTTAAATTATTATATAAATGGGAATGATTGATTAAATACATATAATATGGTTGAGAATTTAAATTTATGTTTCAAAAATAGATTTCAGTAATAATTTGAATAAGTTAAGGTTGGGAAGAAAATTTGAATTTAGTAAAGAATTTTATTTAATTAAACCGATTTAAAACTTATTGAAATTGGGATTTAAGATATGATTTATAACTTGAGTTTGATTTAAGTAATTTAATGAATATTTCTTATTTAAATAAAGTTTAAGGAAATATTTAGTAAAATGTGATTTAAGGCTAGTAAATGATATTGAATCTATTAAGTGAATATTCCCTAATTAAATAATAATGAAGTTAAATCAAGTGCTATATGAAACTGTTTTTGAAAATGTTGAATATTAAAGCTTTGAAATATATTGGAAAATAAATGGTATATTTAGAACTGAATTAAATTGATAAATTGGGCTTTGAATAAAATTTGAATCTGGAATTTGAGTTAATTTGAATCGATTTGTGAGACTTGAGGAAAAATTTAAATACTTTACTTTATAAATTATTTAACCTATATATATATACTATTTGTAAAATGGATATATTTGAAATGAAATGATATTTGGGTTTTGAAGTATAAATTTAATTGAAATGACCACGGTGTTATAATGTATATTTCCACTTTGTAGATATTTCTGAAGATCCTTAGAGGATGGTTATCCCAAACATCCTTTAAGTTACTTGTATTTCAGTTGATATTTCACTTGAGTTGGATTTATTAGTATAAGAATTTAATCCTGACTCGAGTGTTTTGTATTTTGCTTTACGCTTGGGTCAGACCGAGTGATACAGCATTTGAGACTCACCCTTGGAGTTTGGAGCTTCCTTTAGAGATCCAATTATCGCCTCAGCTTTCAGCTCTTCTAGTTGATTTGTTCAGAGAAGTCATCTATTCGTACTGAAGACTTCATTGTATTTGAGATATTCTGTTGTATTTTATTTTTTTAACTCTGATGTTTATATAGTAGCTTCATGAACTACTATTTTATCTATTCCGCTGCGTATTATTGTATTACTCTGTGTCTGTGATTCTGTGATTGATTTATTTACTGTATATGCTGAGTTTTGCCAAATTTAAATTAACAATTCGGTATTTTGAATTATTCAAGTCAGACATGTGTGGATTATTGTCGATTTGAATGGTCCAAAATAGCGGGTCGTTACAGTTGGTATCAGAGCCAGGTTCTAGGCAAAACTTAGCATATATAGTAAATTTATTACAGAATTACTTTCGTTCGAGTTTAATCTCTTCCTTTGACTCGATTTCCTTTGAACTTTGGAACGTTCTCTACGGTTCCAAAATTCATTCGTGTCTCTCTCTATTGGTATTCTTTTGATTCTGGAGTATCCCATAACTCCACTTCGAATGATCTCTATAAGAATAGGCGATCCCGCCAATCTTTGAAGGATTGTAAAGGGGTGGAACTCCTTTACAATTGGCGTTGATTCACCGGAGATTTATATATCTTTGGTTTAGATGCGCTATCTCTTCCGATCGAATGTTTGGTTTCCTTGGAATTCCACATGGATTATATTCTTGAAGTCACGGTTGACCCGGTTAAGGTCGCCCGCGACTTGTATAAGTATATCCATCTTCTGTTTTGAAATTAATTATCTCATTTTCGTTCGAACTTATCTTCGAATCAGAATCCTATTTGATTAGAGTCCCTCTAATTTGAATTTCTATCTTTGTTTGAAATTCATTCTTAAATCATCCTTTGAAAATCGGGTTTATTCGTATTTTGGAAATTGTTTTATATATCGAAATTTTTATAAGTATGATTATATTCTATATATAAAAGTGAAAATGTTTTCGATAAGGATTATATATACCTTTTAAAAATAAGAATTTGAATTTTTGAAAGGATTTGAAAATTTTAAGTTATATAAGAAATTGATTTATATAAAAATGATTTATAACTAAAGGGTTTGAAATTTGAAATTCGAGAATTGAACTCCGGTATTTTGAAATTGGTTTTGAGATTTTGAAATATATAATAATAGTATGATTTAAAAATATTTTCCGAATAAGAAAAGTTTCAAATGATTTTAATGAGTTTCGAAGAAATTTCAAAAGAAGTTTGAGAAAATAGAAGTCCAGAACTCACTTATGTCGCTGGAAAATAATTTCGGTGATGAGTGCACGCATTATCGACATTGATTTTCGAGTTTCAGAGTGGGGGAGAGGCCACTTTAGTAGCATTGCTACGCGAGCGATTTTGCGAAACCAATTTTGATTTCAAATTCCGAAGTAAGATTTGATATTCGAAAGATATATGTATATATATATTTGAAATGATTTAAAGAGAGCCGGTGTTCAGTCCTTTAGTTTCGGATTTGAAACCTATCTTTTGAAATTGATGTACTGATTTGTTGATTTCCAACTCTTGAATTTGAAAATGATTTCTTCAACTATTTTGAAGGTTCGAGCACTTCCAAATCAAGGTTAATTTTTCAAAGCTAAGAAATTTTGAAAAGTATGAATTATTTGATAAAGTATATAAATTTGTTTCGAATATTTAAGTGTGAAGTAATATGATTTAAATAAGTTGAAACTGTTTTGTTAAGTAAATGAATAAGGCTATTTTGAATTTTTCTAAATATGGAATTTAGATTTGAAATGTTTTGAAAGAATTTGGGCTTCAATATATTTTGAATAAAATTTAGTTTAAATGTTTTAACTTAGTAACATCTTTATGAAACTATATATTTAACAAGTTGGAATAAATATATAAGTTGTACGTATGCTATTTTATTCACGTAATTAATTTGATCCAAATTTGAGTACACAAGTTCGAGGTGGATTACACCATTTCGTGTTAGGATTTTTCATTGGATTCTTGATGGCGAATATTTGATATGGATTCTGGGCTCGATTCTAGAATTCTCTATCATAGTATATGGCTATGCAAGGAGACTAATGGCTTCTAGTCGAGAAACCATATCGAAGTCCGCATTAGGGAAGTCGAATGGACAATACTAGTTCGAAAGCGAACTTGTGTGATCGAGCGAGCGATCAAATGTGATTCTGCGAAATGATGACGTATGTACATCTTATATTCTAATATCATTGATATATTTTGACGCTGAAATTGAAAGCTGTCGAGTTAGAATATCTTTGCTTACTAAAAGAAAATTCCAATTTAAATTACAAAGATATATAACCCATAAAAGCAAAGATATTCAATCCCATATGGCTCTTCATACAGCGAAATTTATTTTGAAAAATTTGATCCTTATATAAGATAGACCTTACATAAGCATAAGATGATTTTGAAAATATTTGATTTTGGAAATGGATTGGTTGACTTAAATTATTGATTTGGAAATTTGGATTTATTTTTCTAAATCTATTATTTTGGAAACTTTGAAACTAAAGATAATTAATTTGAGAAGAAATAATTTGGTGAAATGGTATATGATTTTGAAATTGAACTGACATTGAAACAAATTAAAATTTGAGAACCTTATGTTACTAAACACTTGATTTGGGAGTTGTCGAACTTATGTAAAATTGATTTGTATGAGTATGAAATTGATTCGAAAACTATAGATTTGAAGAGGTACTCAATTTGAAAGTGAAATCTTATATAATTGAAGTCTATATAAGTATGATTTGATATACTATTGATTTTGGAAAGTATTTGATTTGAAAATTAAATCTTATATATAATGGATTTTATATAAGTACGATATTTGAAAGTGATTTGAAAAGGTACTATATGATACATATTTTCGAAGTAAAGATATGGAAAGTGCCTTCTGCTTGATATCCGATTTGTGGCCACATCTTGGATTCATTCTATCGATATTATTCTCTCCGATTTTGGTTTTCCGGATATGATACTCGAGTGTCCTTCGAATTCCATGGCGTTACCCATGGTCTTATGTTTCTCTCGTGACTGCATAGCGCAATTGCCTGGCTGAGTCTTGCCTAGGGGTACGGATTGTTTCCTGGGGGATCCAGGCGTAATCATTGTGTATCCTGCAATCTGTGTAGGTCGCGAATAGTAGCGCAAATGCTTGGCTGAGTCTTGCCTGGGGGTACGGATTGTTTCCTGGGGGATCCAGGCGTAACCATTGTGTATCCTGCATTCTACTAGTCATCATGGCGTAACTCGCAGGGCTGAGAAAGCTTACGGATATGGATTGTTTCCTGGGGGACCCAGGCGTAACCATTGTGTATCTGCGAACCATGGTTAGACAAAGGTTTTGTTCGTTTTGTTGTTTGGATTGTACTTTCCATATCTGTTTTTAAAAAATTTTTCCAGTATTTTCACTGGGTGTTGAAACAGGTCTACCAAGTACCTGGAGAATTCTAGTTTTGCGCCTGATCAACGCACTACCAGAGTCTACAGGAACAAGGATAAACTTGTTGAAACACCGAGTTATAAAAGTATTTTCGAAAGAAAATTTGTTTCGTTATAAAGGTATTTTATAATAAAAGTATTTCCAACAAAGAAAATTTTGTATCGATATTTGGAATCAAAACCCTTATGGTTCTAAATTAACTATTCATGCCCGATACTATTCCTTGAATCTACCTTATCTGCTCAGCTTTATTTATTCACCTATATTCTGTTTTTCCAAGTCCTCCTTCTTTCCTTGTTGACTATATCCTTTTAAATATTGTTTATTTATATACTATATGGTTTAATATAAATAAAATAATAATAGTGTTATAAATAGAAAATTTCAGTGTTAAATATTTTAGAAGTTATTAATTAAATACAACATATTTAAAGAAATGATTATTGATTTATTAATAATGTTGAAAAGTATCTTGAGATAAATTAATAAATTTATAAATTATGAATTTAATGTTTTCAAATAAATATAAGCAATAATGTAAATAATTGTTTTCAAATAGTTTTCATATAATTATAAAGGTGTTATTTAAACATATAAATGGTATTTTTTAAAAAAAAAGAAAAAAAAAGCAAGAAACTTTACAAATGAGTTTTGAAAAGTATTAAAGTATTAAAAATAATTGATTTGCAAACGAAGTTTTCAAATGAATATTTCAAGAAAAATTTGTAGTTTTAAATTAATTGTTTAATCTTAACTTTCAATCTATTTTTCTTTCTGGTTGTTTCTATTCTTCTACCTCCTTTCTTTTCGGGGACGAAAAGTTTTGAGTGGGGGAGAGTGTAACGACCCTAAACTTTTAGTGATTTTATTTGTTAAATTAATTGAAATTTTGTGAAATTTTAAACAATAAAATTTGAAAATAAAAATTTATTATTTGGAATACGTCTATTTTAATATATCAACTGGTAAATTTTCATCTGATAATATTAAAGTTTATTTTCCGGTAAAATTTCATTTCAAATCAAACCGGTTAATAACAGTGAATTTGAAAGTTTTCCGAAACCAAAATATGTCAACAGGAGAAAATTTATTCAGATCATTCTGAATCAGACTGCGAATTCGTTTTTTCAAATTTGGACTTCTACTGCTCCGTTTATCTTAATTCTGGCAAAATAGCAGCATTTCTGGTACCGATTATCGACTTTCGATCGGATGATCGTACCACTAGTATCTGTATACCGTTTTGATCGTCTCGTCACGCTGATCACCGCGGTATATTTATTTTTGTATTTTGAAGTCCGATACACGACGGGAACAATCAAACTATATATTGTATGGGTACCAAAATTCGTGACTTTTGATTCCCTTCTTTCAAATTTGAACCGTTGGCCACAATAGTAAATTGCTTTGAATACTTCAACTGAATCAATGCGAGATTGCTGCCATTCTTTTCCCTTCCTGTTGATTTTCAATTATTTCGTACGTTTCTCTCTACCTAATATATTTAGATCGGCATTTCAGATCTTCCTCAAATCTCGTTCTACCCTGCTTCTTCAAAATTCTGCCTTCAGATCTATATTTTTTTTTTCTCTCAAATTTTTCTCCCACCTCCATTTTCTTTTCTTTCCCTAACACTGCATTCGGCCACACTCGCATCCACCACCCTCTTCGGCTCCACACTCTTCCCAACAATTCGTTCACAGCAGAAGCCTCCCCATTCCATTCTCCCTTCACCTTCGCCAAAACCAAAGCCTCCTGCATGCATCCCCTCCCCTCGGCCGAAACCTACCACCTACATCACGACTTCTCCCTCAAGTCAGGCATGCCGTACACGTGCTCTAACCCAAGCACGTCTCGCAGCCTCCTACCTAGCTTTCGTTCTTCCTTTCCACCAGTAAATCAAAACTGATCAATGACCGAACCACCATTTTTGCCTTATCATCATCAGCTCCGAGCCTCCTCCGCCAATCCTTGACCGAAGCACCCTCTTCCCCTCGCTCATCCTTCCAGCACAAGCCCATCATCTCCAGACGTTTGTTTCCTCCCTTTATAAAAGGTATATATTTATAGAGGAGGGTATATATATATATTATTATTTTGTTTGTTTTTGTCTAGAAATATATATAAAAAGATTCATGTTTATGTGCACGTCAGATTAATTTATACGCTTGTTATATATGTTGCGTGTGGTGTAATATACTTACAGTATATTATATTTTAGATAGTATATGTTATATATTATACGTTTTAAAAATATATATATATATTCTTTGTGATTTTAAAAATATATATATAGAGGAGAATATATTAATTGTATAAGTACCTATGCTAGTTTAAAGAAGTTACTGTACAAAGATAAAGGTATGTGTTTGTTCGTATATATAGGTATATAAGGTGTTGCAAATTTTCTGTTTACTTATATATATAATAGTAGTTATGTATATATGCTTATATATAGTTGTCCAGTATTTTATATAAAAAAAAAGAAAAAAAATCCATCGTACTATATATATTTGTTGATGTGTGAATATATATATGTGTGTGTATATTTGTAGCTTGTATGGGTTTGTTTTAAAAATTTTATGTGAGTGTATAGACTGTTTATATATATTCTTATGTGATACATGTATGTTTATATTGTGTAAGTACTGTATATAGGCTGTTCATATTGTATATGTGTATACTGTTTATATGAGTACAGTATTTATTGTATAGTTGTATATATACATTTGTCTAGATATTAGCATATAAGTTACTGAAGTATAGATTTTGAATCATATTTTATATACATATTTTCCATTCGAATATGTTATATGTTTACAGTTCATTAGTATACTCTCTTACAAAAGTACTATATATTTTATTATAAAGTTCTTATATAGTCTTGTCTATTATAGTATATATATATATATATGTTGTTAGGAATATATATAGAGAATTTTTTTAATAATATATCTATATATATTTTGATCCTCGTTATATAAGTTTGCTTCCATAGCTGAGAAGCTGTTTGATTTTGGTATTGACTTTTAAATACTATATATAAAGATTTTGAATGTTAACAAGTGTTTTAAATTAAATATTTACTTTCATAATAATAATAATAATATATTTCCCATTTATATCAAGTTGAATTTGTTTTGTTCATCGATCCGTGTTATCAGCTTTGCTCATCAAAGTTCGCATTCAATCTTGCTTTTCTTTGGGATTCGTGCCTGAATTCGCAGCTCAACTCTTTGTCTATCTCTCTAGCCTCGAAAGGTGAGCAATCACTCACGATTAACGTTCTTGTATTTATTAAATTTGATTTCAATTGAAACGACAATTGAAATATAATGCTGTAGTTATTTAAATTGTTATATATGCTATTATCTGTATATGTTCACCTGTGACATCTGACACCAGTATCTAGTATTTATATGCCTGTTATTACTATTATCTGTATATGTTCACCTGTGACATCTGACACCAGTATCTAGTATTTATATGCCTGTTGTTATATTTATATTATCTGTTATCACTCTGCAAGTTCCCTGTTAGTATAGAATTCACTATGGGTTGAAATGATACATACCGAACGGACTTTAGAATAGGAGAAAATCGTTATAGGTTGAAATGATAAACCCAAGCGATTTTCATTTGAATTGAAATTGGGATTACGGGTCGAAATGATATCTACCCGTATATATTTAAATTTCGGATTGAAATGATAAATATCCGTATCACTTAACCATATGATAAATATATATACAGACACCGTTGGTCCATATATATAAATATTTTAAAAATGAATTCTATGGTTTTGGAAAGAATATATGGTTTAAAATGTTGAGCCTTAAATTATTATATAAATGGGAATGATTGATTAAATACATATAATATGGTTGAGAATTTAAATTTATGTTTCAAAAATATATTTCAGTAATAATTTGAATAAGTTAAGGTTGGGAAGAAAATTTGAATTTAGTAAAGAATTTTATTTAATTAAACCGATTTAAAACTTATTGAAATTAGGATTTAAGATATGATTTATAACTTGAGTTTGATTTAAGTAATTTAATGAATATTTCTTATTTAAATAAAGTTTAAGGAAATATTTAGTAAAATGTGATTTAAGGCTAGTAAATGATATTGAATCTATTAAGTGAATATTCCCTAATTAAATAATAATGAAGTTAAATCAAGTGCTATATGAAACTGTTTTTGAAAATGTTGAATATTAAAGCTTTGAAATATATTGGAAAATAAATGGTATATTTAGAACTGAATTAAATTGATAAATTGGGCTTTGAATAAAATTTGAATCTGAAATTTGAGTTAATTTGAATCGATTTGTGAGACTTGAGGAAAAATTTAAATACTTTACTTTATAAATTATTTAACCTATATATATATATATACTATTTGTAAAATGGATATATTTGAAATGAAATGATATTTGGGTTTTGAAGTATAAATTTAATTGAAATGACCACGGTGTTATAATGTATATTTCCACTTTGTAGATAGTTCTGAAGATCCTTAGAGGATGGTTATCCCAAACATCCTTTAAGTTACTTGTATTTCAGTTGATATTTCACTTGAGTTGGATTTATTAGTATAAGAATGTTAATCCTGACTCGAGTGTTTTGTATTTTGCTTTACGCTCGGGTCAGACCGAGTGATACAGCATTTGAGACTCACCCTTGGAGTTTGGAGCTTCCTTTGGAGATCCAATTATCGCCTCAGCTTTCAGCTCTTCTAGTTGATTTGTTCAGAGAAGTCATCTATTCGTACTGAAGACTTCATTGTATTTGAGATATTCTGTTGTATTTTATTTTTTTAACTCTGATGTTTATATAGTAGCTTCATGAACTACTATTTTATCTATTCCGCTGCGTATTATTGTATTACTCTGTGTCTGTGATTCTGTGATTGATTTATTTACTGTATATGCTGAGTTTTGCCAAATTTAAATTAACAATTCGGTATTTTGAATTATTCAAGTCAGACATGTGTGGATTATTGCCGATTTGAATGGTCCAAAATAGCGGGTCGTTACAATAATGATTGTTCCACCTCCAGCATTGTGCTGTAGTAGCTCTAGGTCATGTGTAGACCTTACCGCTATCTAAGTCCATTTTTCCACAATATCCTTTAGCCAACATCGCAACCTCCATAACATCAAGCCTCAACCAAAACTCACATCTCCAGATTCGCGACTACCACCCACACATGCAAACGACGCCGGCTCGACCAACTTCCTTCACGACCATGACATCCAATGGCACGATGCTTGTGTCCCTCCTACGTCATTCACTTAAGGTTGCGATTTTTTCCAATGTCGACTTGATTTGAGAATTAAAGTTAGGTGGGAGAATAGGTGACCAAGTATAGTAACAAGTAGTGAAAGGTGAGGAAGATGGGGTCGGACAGGTTGTAGGAGATTCCGATGTCGCGAGGGTAAGCGGGGGAAGAGAGAGAGAGAATTAATATTGGGGAAGTTGTATTAGGTTTAAGGATTTGAGTAGGAGTAAACTAGTGGAAAAGCGGGAATGAAAATATTTAGGGAAGTCGGCTCTGTTGTCTAAGGAGCGTTACACACCAATTCTACTTTAATCAAAACAAATTAAAACAAATAATAACACTATTGAATAAAGCATTATCTATTTGCGTTATGAAAACCAACTTTTCTTGTAGTGAGATTAGTGCAGTTCACCCACTCTATATACCATAAACTCTGACTTGAACTCGATAGGAGGAGTATAAACTCACTACAGATGGAATTCGACCATCCACGAACTAATTCTACTAGCCCAAGAATGGGAACGAGAGTATAAACTACTACAAGCTGAGTATGACATCTTACTATAGCTCCGGCTAGGTGATCTTAAAACATAAGGCAACGACTGCAAGGAGGCCTCAATACAAAACCAATCGGAACGACATTCAAAGTTATGGGTGACCGACTATATCATACCATCAGATCGAGGGCCAATATCGATCCGCGCCAACCACAAATGGATATGACCCAAACGTCCATTGAATAACTCCGATCAAAAAAGCATAGATATGAGAACAAACCATGAATGAGTGCAACTTGATCATTAATTCTCCAGCACTCTTTTTTGATCTGTTAGGAGTATGAAACTAGATGAGCATGACCTGATTGCACCTGAGCCAACTCCATCCCTAGATCTGGCGGGAGAATATGAATCAAAATGGACGCGACTGGCCATCCAGCTTTGAATGAATGTGACGCGACCGCTCATTCGTTGACTTGTACCATGATCCGGTTAGAAGAGCAATACGAAATGGACATTGCTCGACTGTTTGCACACTGATCTTTTCCCTTGTACCGGCAGGGAGCATCAATCACTAATTAGACATGACTTGTGTTCCTACTTATCGATGTACGCCCCAAACTTGGGGGCACGAGCAAGAAACAAGATGAATGTGAACCGGTCATTCATCGATCAACTCTAAGTCTTTAGAGCTTAGGTGGGAGTATAAACACGACTAGGACGAGACTCGACCGTCCATGTTGTACATTTATCAACCTAAGACGGGGGGTGGAAGTGTGATCATACAAAAAATGACTGCGATAGCTCAATACTGTGATTCATACCTAGCGTTTACAACGACTCAAGGCTATGGCAAAAAGGATGCCTAGAGATAGAATCATCGAATCATTGCCCAAGCTCATGTGCAACCGATCATCACTCCAACCCGAATGATGAGTAACAGATCATGAATACATTGAATGGAAAGCTCGTTACTCGAATATACAAGTAGATTCAAACTCAAAGCAAGAGCCGACTATGCAGTTGTGCGCAACACGAGGCTGAACCCTACTCGACATTTGATTCAACATGCTTCTAAGCCTGATCTTCGGCCATCTGCAGATAATCGCTCAATGCATTTAGAGCCGTTCACTATCAGACTCAATAACTCATAACAAGACTCTGGGATTTTACCCGAGTAATAGTCATCATTGACCGTCCCAACCAGATTTCACGTTGATTGTTACATGAATTAGTTACGTTTGAACTCATGGAATCCAAGGCTGCACCTACTGAGCTGACAATCGAGATCATTGTCAACCATGGTGACCTATCACATGTACTGAAGATCGGATCACATCTCCGTGCAACAATGATGAATGAATTTGCTGGCTTTCTCTGAATGAATCTTGATGTGTTTGCTTGGACCCATTTTGACATGGGTGTTATCTCACCGACTATCGCGAGCCATGCATTGAATATCGACCGGAGGAATGTCCCGGTGAAACAAAGCAAGGTGGCATGGATCTAGAGTGACTTGTTGCACTTAAAGAGGAGGCGGATAAATTCAAAAACAATAGGTTTACCCATGACGCCCTCTACCCGAAATAGGTATCCAATCTAGTTCTTATGAGAAAAGCTAATGGAAAGTAGCGGTCATGCGTCGACTACTCAGAACTGAACAGGACATGCCCGAAATAAAGGTTTCCACTTTTTAGAATCGACCAGCTGGTAGACTCAACCGCTGGATATGAATTGCTTTTATTTATGGATGTTTACTCTGAATACAACCAGATCCCGATGCATGTCTTCGACCAGAAGCACACTAGCTTCATTACCAATCCAGGGCTATATTGTTATGTTTTAATGCCATTTGAACTAAATAATGCTAAATCTACTTAGCAGAGACCAGAGATTGGACAATAGAGTGTTCAAAGACCAGATCAGGCGATCGATGGAAGTATATGTGGATGATATGCTCGTAAGGTCATGACGATCAAACGACCACATTGATGACTTAGTAGAGATGTTCAGTGTTCTATGAACATATGGAATGAGACTAAATCCCTAGAAATGCTCTTTTGGCATATCATTAGGAAAATTTCGGGGTTTCTTTATCTATCCTCGTGGAATCGAAGCTGATCTCATGAAGATTCGAGCAATTCGAAACATCCAAGTGCCGAAGATGATTAATAGATGAAGAAACATCTAGGTACATAGCTTGAATAAGAAGGTTGCCGCCCTTAGCTGCATCATCTCCAGGGCTATCGACAAGTGTATTCCTTTCTTTGATTTAATCAAAAGAGGGAAGAGGATCTTTGAATGGATGCAGGATTGCATAGATGCATTTCAAGTTCTGGTAGATCACTTAGAGAGACCTCCCATCCTATGTAAGCCATTGGATCGTGAAGACTTATACATCTATTTAGCATTGTCGGTACACGCCATAAGTGACACACTAGTACGTGAAGAGAATCAGTTCCAGAGGCATGTATATTATGTTAGCAAGCGATTGAAAGGTGTTGACAAAAACTACCCAAAGCTAGAAAAGCTCATGTAGTGATGGTTGCATCATGAAAGCTTCGCCATTACTTCTAGGCTAAACCCATCAACATCTACACCGACCAGCCATTACGATAGGTCCTACAACAACCTTGGACATCTGGAAAGTTACTCAAATGTAATATCGACCTAAGCTAATTCGATATCAGTTATCTCCCTTGGAGAGCTATCCAAGGACAAACAATAGCAGACTTCGTATCTGAATTCACTGCATCAGACGACTGTCCGATGAGCAGTGGAGAACAACCAACCGATGGAAAATGTACATAGATGGAGCTTCTAATGATCGATGTTCTGGTGTCGGAGTTGCGTTCATGACGTTTGAGGAACGATCGATCTGTTATGCCCTGAAACTTTACTTCCCTGCAACAAATAACGAAGCTAAGTATGAAACCTTGATCGCCAGGCTCAAACTTGCTAGAGAAATGGGAGTGGAATCTTTACATATTTTTGTGATTCCTGGTTAGTAGTATGTCAAGTCAGGGAAGGTTATCTTGCTAGGGGGCAGCGTCTTGCTCCTTTCTTGGCTGGGTCCAAGAGCTACTAGTCGATTTCGAGTATTACACCAATACACACATCCTCAGAGAACAAAATGAAAAAGCCGAGTCGCTGGCCATGCTGACCAGTTCTGGGGATGCACAACAAATAGACTTTATCCCTGTTAAAGTAATTAACATTCCAAGCACTGATAGATGGAGATTGACTAGAACTTGGAGACGAAGCCATAAAAAGAGTCATGGATGACTCCTATCAAAGATTATCTACAATGGGGGATTCTTCCTAGAAGGAGGAATGAAAAACAACAGATCTTCCCCAAAGCTTCATGTTGCATCATCCAAGAAGGAGTCATGTATAAAAAGGGTTTCTTTGTTCCCCTACTTCGATGTATCGCCCATGATGAAATCTAACGAGTCTTATGAGAAGTCCATGAAGAAGAATGCCATGAATACACCAAGGGGCAAACCCTAACAAAGAAAATACCCTACTATGGGTTTTACTAGCCAAATGTCAATCAAGATGCATCTGATCATGCTAGACAATGCGGTGAGTTCTAGATGTTTACAAAAATTTTGAGAGCCCTACCGACGGAAATTACTCAAATGGCCAGTCCATAGTTGTTTGCCACTTGGGGTATTTACATCATCAGCTTCTTGCCGATTCTAACGGTGGTGCGAAATACGCCATCGTAGCAATTGATTACTTCACCAAATGGGCTGAAGGAGAACTTTTAACCACAATCACGATGAAGAAAATAATCAAATTCATTATCCAAAACATCATCTATCGTTTTGGCCTTCCATGAACCATTATAACAGATAATGGAACCTAATTTGATAGCACTAAATTTAAAGACTTCTCCTTTGGCATCATATTGAAAAGAGATTTGCAGTAGTTGTTCGCCCTCAAGAAAATGGATAGGTTGATGCTGTGAACAAAATCATAAAGTCCATTCTAAAGAAACGTTTGGAAAAGGTTAGAGGCAAGTGGGTGGATGAACTCCCAACAATATTATGGGCTTGCAGAACCACCCATAAGTCCACGACTGGCCATACTCCATTCGCCCTTGCTTATGGCTCCATGGCCGTCATCCCTGTAGAACTTGAAGTCCCCTCTCATTGAATGACTTATTACGACTCGAATTTCATTACAAAATAATACATAAATAAGGTATTGCAATCTAATTGCAATTAAACTAAAAGGAATTGGTGATGACTTGTGAGTGTACAAATGCATCCAAGAGCCAACGACAAGAACGTATACCTGAACGTGCACGTGTATATTCAAAAAATTCGATTTCTTGAAATCAACAGAAATTGAATTTTCACCTGGACTTATTAAAGAAAAGATTGGGTCAGATAGCCAAAGCTTACTAGCCTTGTAAAACCGGTGACAGATAGCAACTAATAGGATACAATCCTGAATTTATACTATTGAAAATCGACCAAGCATCATGACGATCAAAGAAGGATACAACACTTTGAGAAGATAATTCAATAGAAGGACAGAAACTATTTAGGAAACTGGATGGATTTCTTTTCGACGACTCTAACTTGCTTCAATTCAAAGCATGCCATGTATGCAACAATACGTACTTTTGGGAGGGGGGCAAATGTTATCCGACATTTTGATCCGGCTATATCCAAATTGAATAGACAAGTTAGACTTGACTGTCATCAAGGCCAGTAGCCCAGAGCGATGATTGTAGGGTCCAAAAATCAAGCATAGATGATAATATGAAACAGAAGCCTGAAAGCTCACTACTCCTTGAAGATGGATCAGGTCTGATCCATATTCAACACTATGGATCGTATTGTATCGATTCCACAACTCTATTTTGCAGCGATGATCGGTCAATAACTCAAGATCTACACATGCTATCAACATGAAACTTGGAGTACAAGCTTACTACAACATGTGGAACACCCTTTAGGGATCTCATTCCAATTGGACGAAGTTGGAGGGATCGGCATAACTCCCTTTGGAAGGATCGAAAGAAATCAGAATTCAAGCAATACTACTTCATGGAAAATGCGATATCTCACAAACTGTACGTCGGAATTGCATGAAATTTGGGAAGCAAGTAGCTAACATCATGGGACACCCCTCATAAGGATCACAGTCCATTTGGACACACTAATAGGGATCGGCATGGATCCCTATTGTAGGATCGATGGGATTGGAAATTTTTGGGTAGCCTCGTCTTGGTCACCAGAATCTTCTGCAAAAATTTCAGTCCAATCCATGCATGTCTTCCCCTATAAATACAGCAGGCATGGTGTTAGAAAACAGATCCTTCTTTCTGCTGCCAAGGCTCTTACATTTTTATTCTTCATTCTTGTACTAATTGACCCAACAGATCCAAACAATCTCGTAATCATAATCAAGTGCAAGATCAATAAAAATATAAAGTGGATGTATGCCAAGACTGCCAACCGCTATAAAAATCTATGTGTTCATTTATGATTTTTTCTCTATTTGAATTTCATTCTTAATTTAATCTCTACTAGAATCTATTGGGTGTTGATGCCCATTTTTGGCATCAACGGATGTGCTATGTTATGTAAGGTCAAAGTCGAAGTCCAATTACGATCATAGGCGAGTATACAAGTCTTTAGTTGGGATAAGACCAATGTAATATGCTAGTCATAAGTCATAATGTAACATCTCGTATCTAGAGGCTAAAAGCTAAGCACTACAGATGCTCCAATCACCCATAGTATTAACTTCTGTTGACGAAATACGGTAATGCTAATGGTATCCATAATATCAGAAGAACTTGAATATGAACAAAATCATAGACGATGCCTCCTTGGATAATCAAAGCAATATCGTCATATATGACTTAACACACAGCGAAAGCAAAACAATGAATTCCTGGAATAGCTATCCTCCAGCCACCTACTCGTCTTTGGAAACTTTATTCGCCAAAACTGCAAAAATCTAAAAACTAAAACCCTTAGCCTACTCAAATCAATTTTGAGCACCCAAGAGATTAAGGGGAAACAAAAACTTCGAGTCAAACATTAAGCCTGGTATGAATAATTCTGTTACATCTTGGTTTATTGAAACTAAGTGAGACCACGCCACTTAGTGGAATGGGTTTCCCCTCACTAATATCCTCTTTCAAAATATATATTTTGCAAATTCTTTTCTACAACCAAACTACTTAATCAAACTGATTATAATAATAATATAGCAAGTTCCATTATGCTAAAAACATGAAGTAAATGGACTAACTGTCCAAATTTGGGATAGCTGCCCTCAACTGGACTAACTATCCTAAAGCTGATTATACCAAAATAGCTATATCTTTTATGATAATAAATGGACTATCTGTCCTAAATAGTTAATAAGTGGACTAATTGTCCTTAAAAAGTAGCAAAGTCCGTTATGCTAACAAATGAACCATCTGTTCATAAACTGGGATGACTGCCCTAAACTGGACTAACTGTCCTCTGGGCCGACTGCCCTTAAAATGGACCAAGTGTCCGAATTTAAATGAACCAACTGTCCAAATTTTCTTTGGGTTAACTACCCTTTAAATTTTCCTTGAAAACCTTTTCAAAATGATTTAGTCCGTCAAATCATAAATATAAAAGAAAAATATATCTTTAGCTTTACTCTAAGCTACTTTTGCCATGTTATATATACTTTACTCAAAATAATGTTGATGATATTCAATAAGGATTAACTATCCTTTTAAAATAAGTTAAAATCCTTTATAATTTAGAACAATTAGGCTATCTGCCTATTTATTATATTCGAAACTTTTGTTTAAAACCTTCAAACAACCCTTTTGAAATTATGGAAGGTAACTCCTTCAAAATCATTGAAAGACCCTTTCGACAACATTGGGATAACCTTTCATTTTTTTTCGAAAGCTTCAAAATATCAGACATCCTTCACTAAAACCTTTTAAATATTGCCTTTCGAAACCATAGGAAAAACCTTCCTTTTCAACCTTATCGAAACCCTACGGAACCACCCCTTTCGAACCATTCATAAAAACCTTTCGAAATAGTCAAAACAGTCCTTTCTAAAGCACTTTGGCTTCAATTTAAGACATGTGGATATCTTTCGATACCATTCAAAGTTAACTACTTCGAAACCACTTTCTTTAAAATGTTTCGATTAAAAACCTTTGGATTATGCCTTCAAGTAGAGCAAAAGGATTAGAAAACCAACAGAGTCGAAAGCATCTGCATCGAAACCATTTTTAAATAAAGAAGTGATGGTGTCAAAACTACCCCTTCGAAACCGCTGGGGAGAAGGCAAATTTTAGGAAACAAAATAGTCCCTTAGAAACCATCTGGATCGAAAGGTAGGAAGCGACAGCTATAGGTTTCGACCATGTCGAAAAAAATCATTTAAAACAAAAGAGCAACCCAATCGAAACCATATATTTTAAACCATTTGACTTAGTCGAAAGTTAACTAAGCCGAAAGCAACTTAGTCGAAAGCAAGTAGGCTTATTTTTCCTTTAAAACAAAAATAATGCTTCACCTTTTTCGGAACCCCTTGATTTTGACCATATACCTTTCGCCCTCTTCCAATTCACTACATACCATTTGCCTGATACCATGTGCATTGATTTCGACTGTGTCGGAAAGGGAGGGACAGAGGCAGAACCTAGGTACCGAAGGAGACGAAACAGTAAAAAGGCTATTTATTTGTACTTTAAAACTATGCTTTTGCACCTAACCTGCCTTGTTTGTCTAAATCTGATTGATTGCCATATTTTTCTTTTCAAAAATGTTGCCACCTTTCCATATTTAACAATTTAAACATTTTTATAAAAAGCCCCTTCTCCTCTATAATTATATAAAACATTTAAGTCCTATAACTTAAATAATTTTATATTACCATTAAAACACTTAGGAAAAATATGGAAAAATTCCAAAAAATCACTTTTTATATGTTCTTTAACATATAAAAATTTCAGACCCAAATAATCAACTATTTTCCCGTAAATAATTTATAATCCAAAATACCATCTTCTTTACTAGAAAATTCATATTAAATCCACGAAAATTCAGAAAAATCTGAAAATTGAAACCCATCTCTAAAATATCTTTTTAGATCTTCATAAAAATTCGCAAGGCAATTGGATGTCATTTAGTAGAGTTTCCATCCCAAAACATGTCATAAAATCCATATGAACATTCATAAATCACCAACAAGTATATATATTCATTCTATCATTCAAAAACAAGGCAAATAATTACAAAATATTCACATTTAATCTTAAAACCGAAACCAATAAAATTTAAGATGTAAACATTATTCAACTTAGCTTTAGAGATTAAAGGAGCTTGAGCTTTGGATGAATTTGATTTGAATTTAGCTTTTCCTTTAGCTTTTCTTAATTCTTCTTTCTCTTTCCTTGTTAATGATGGCCAACCTCTTTTAGAAATTTGTTTGAAATGAAATGAATGGTATGTTGTACACGACTATGGGTAAAGATATAGGAATGGCCTCTTTCCTTTTTACCCCACCTTTAATTCATTTAAAACCCTTCTTTAATTTAGTTGTTTTAAATGGCACAACTACCTTTAATTATAATCAAATCTCAATCCCTCTAATCAACACATTATTTATTTAGTTTAACTAATCAAATATCCTAAACACTGTTACCAAAAATCTGGGGTGTTATAGACTCCCCTTCTTAAAGAATTTCATCCTCAAAATTACGATAAGGCACACGTTAAATCAAACAAGAAGTTAAGACATACCATCAAACAAGTCAGGATAGGTATCTCTAATCCTGCTCTCAACCTCCCAAGTACAGCTGTCATCATCACTCCACTGGACTTTGACTAATCTGACCGTCTTGGTTCTAAGCCTCTTCTCATCTCTCGCAACAATCCGAACTGGCTTCCTCGCTATGGTCAAGTCCGGTTCCACCACTAAATCATCTAGCACAGTCGGTGCAATAGTAGTTTCTGGGTTTCTGACACACTTTATGAGATGAGAAACATGAAAAACATCGTGGACACCTGCCAAACTGGTCGGTAACTCAACTCTATACGCGAGCTTCCCGATCCTCTTAAGAATAGGAAAAGGTCCAACGAACCTCGGCAATAACTTCCTCGATTTCCCAAATCTAATCACACCCGTCATCAATGAAACCTTGACGAAAACCTGGTCTCCAACTGAGAATTCTAAATCTTTCTGTCTCTTATCTGCATAACTCTTCTGCCTAGACTGAGCCTCCTTCATTCTAGCCCGAATGACCTCAACCTTTTCTGCAGCCTCTCTAACCAAATCTGGACCAAGAATCAACCTATCCTCGGTCTCTAACCAACACACGGGAGATTTGCATGGCCTTCCATACAAAGCTTCAAATGGTGCCATTCCAATACTAGTCTGATAAATGTTTTTATATGAAAAATCGACTAGACGCAGATGGTCCTTGCATGATCCCCTAAAATCTAGAATACCATCTCTTAACAAGTCTTCCAAGACCTTGTTAACCCTTTCCGTTTTCCCAGCTGTCTGCGGATGTTAAGCGGTGCTCAACTTAAGCTTGGTTCCTAAAACTTCCTGTAGACTCTTCCAAAACTCACTAGTGAACAAGGGATCTCTGTCACTAACTATACTGCTAGGAACTCCATGCAGTCTAACCACATTCTTTATGAACAACCTCGCTAAAACAGGTGCCGTCCTGGTCAACCTAACTGGAATGAAATGAGCACTCTCGGTCAATCTGTCCACTATCACCCATATACTTTCATTTCCTCTATTCGACCTTGGAAACCCATCAATGAAGTCCATTGAAATAGAATCCCACTTCCACACTGGAATGTCTAACGGCTGAAGCAAACCACTTGGCTTCTGGTGTTCGGCCTTAGCCCGTTGGCAATTCAAGCACTGGCTTATACACAAGCCTATATTCCGCTTCATACCTTCCCAAAAGAAACTACTCTTCATACCCTGATACATTTAGTACCTCCTGGATGAATGGTGAACTTCGAAAGATGGTATTCCTCTAAGACTTCCTTTCTTATGTTTCCTACACTCGAAACACATAATCTTCCTTTCTTCCTCAACCATCTGTTCTAGTCAAGACTGAAATCTTTTAAGTCATCGCTCTCAGTTCCTTCCCTAAGCTTTCTAATCCGCTCAGCTAACATTGGATCCTCTATCTGCTTAGAAGAAATCCGTTCGATCAATATTGGTCGAACTTCCAAACAAGACAACACAACTGTATCTCCACTAGACCCAACCTCGGATCTCCACTGCACTCTGCAATCTGTTAGTGCTTCCTAGTTTTTCCACTCAGCAATCATCGCCAACACTGCATTCTGATGCTTCCTACTAAGAGCATCCGCAACCTTGTTACCCTTCTCTGGTGTGTACTCAATCCTAAAATAATAAGCGGTTATAAACCCTAACCATCTCTGTTGTCTCATATTCAACTCCTTCTCAGAGAACAAATACTTCAGCGACCTATGATCTGTATACAGCTCAAACCTTTCTCCTAAAAGGTAATGTCTCCACACCTTCAAAGAAAAAATCATTGCAGCCAATTCCAAATCATGCGTCAGATATCTGACCTCATGCGGTCTAAGCTGTCTAGAAGCGCAGACAATCACTTTACCTCTTTGCGTTAGCACAGTTCCTAACCCTGTTCCATATGCATCGGTATAAACCACCAAATTCTGATTCCCCTTTGGACAACTAACATTGGTGCATGGGTTAATAAGTGTTTCAAAATTTGGAATGCTCCTTTACACTTATTGGTCCACACAAACTTTACATCCTTTCTCGTTAGCTTGGTCATCGGTGCCGCTATCCGCGAAAAATCCTTATTGACTCTCCCATAATAACCAGCCAACCCTAGGAAACTCTTTATATTGGTTACAGTCTTGCGTCTCTTCCAACTATTCACTGCCTCGACCTTAGTCGGATCTACTGACAACCCTCTCTCTGAGACTACGTGACCAATCAACTTCATTTCTTTCTTCCAGAAGTGACACTTCGAAAACTTAGTTTTCAGTTGATGCTGCCTCAGGGTCTCAAGCACCACTCTAAGATGAATTTCATGCTCTTTCTCATCCTTAGAATAAATCAAGATATCATCTATGAAAACCAATACGAACCTATCCAAGTGCTCTCGAAAAATTCGGTTCATCAAATCCACAATGAAAGCTGGCGCATTCGTCAGTCTGAATGGCATAACTAACCATTCGTATGACCCATATCTGGTCCTAAACGCCGTTAAAGGTATACTATCCTCTGCTACCCTGAGCTGATGGAACCTTGTTGCCAAATCCAACCGAGGAAATACACTCAACTGGTCGAACAAATCGTCAATCTTAGGCAATGGATATTGATTCTTTATCGTCCTTTCATTCAACTTACGATAATCAATACATAGCCTCAACGAACTGTTCGGCTTCTTAGCAAACACTGATGCGGCACCCTAAGGCAAGCCAACGAGATCCCAAGGGAGTGGTTCTCCCAAAGACATGAGAGATTAGGCTGCAACTCACTCATCAAGACCATTTGCAAAGCCACACACTTGGCGTAGTGACTGACAGTCGTCACCAGAACTTCCAAACACCAGAGGCATTTATCACAGATATGGTTAAGCGATTGATGGACGAGAATAAAAATAGAAGAGATGATGAATGGGGATCCGCACCAAGTCGGACTCCCTTTACTGATGAGATCTTGAATGAGCGATATCCGAAAAAGTTCACGATGCCAACTATTCCACCCTATGATAGGATAAAAGACCCAAAACCCCATTTGCACAAGTATAGTTAGTACATGGATGGAGCAAATGCTTCGGAGGCTGTTCAGTGTAGATGTATTCCCATTATTCTGGAAGGAATTGCTTCCATGTAGTTCACTAGGCTTTCGCCGAGATCCATCTCCACTTTCAACCAACAAGCAACAGGATTCCTCGATCAGTTTAGGCTCTATACCGCATAACCTAAAGATTTGATGTCCATGTCTGGACTATTCTAGGGACGAAATGAATCGCTAAAGTCTTTCATGAACCGGTTCAATACTGCAGTGATAGAGGTAAGCAATCCAAATGAGGACATTGTTTTCATGGCCTTGGTCCGCGCCATTCATCTCGAAACTACATTCAGGAAGTGGATCAAAATTAAGCAACCCACTATGAGGAAGGGCTTCAATTGCAAAGCAAGTCAATACTTGAGATTGGAGGAGGCGCATAAGCTAGAAAGGAAATCCAATGGCATGCAACCTACAAACGTTGATCAGAGTGACGTGGTGATGAATCAAAATAAGAGCGCTTCCAGAACTGTTGAAGGAATCACAGGGAAATATGGAAATTAGAAAAGGAGGAATCAAAATTCCAATAAGAGAATTGGAAACAATAAATGCCTTAAAGGCTTCAGGCCTGAAGATTACACCCCTCTCAACGATATTGCGGAAAACATCAATCTCGCAACACAAAGGATCGAGGAATATAAAAAAACCCCTAAGAAGAAAGCAACTAACAACAAAATTGCTAAGGGAAGTTCTGTCGCTTCCACGGGATGCACGGTCACAACACAAACGAATGCCGCCACCTAAAGAACTTGATTGAAGAGCTGATTCGGGAAAACAAGCTTCAGTAATATTTGATAAAATCATAGTATCTTGACCAACCCACGGCTCCTCAAGCTCCTAGAGGTCGAAGAAACCAAGCCGGAGCCAGTGAAGAGGGATCAAAGTGAACTGACCAGAGACTCATCATTGAAACGATATTTGGAGGCCCACATCCTGCACAGAGAAGTTGGGGACAGATGGAGCGGTATGCAAGTTTGTTAAAGCACGCTCCAAAGGAATTGTGTCTCACAATCGAAGATGGGGCTCCAATCAAGAAGTAGAAAATTTTAAATGACGATATTGTATTCAGAAATCGAGATATCGAAGGAATTGAATCTCCCACTCTCGATCCAATGGTGGTGACAGTAGGAATCAGACCCGTTGTGGTTCAATGAGTAATGGTCAATAGCGGTAGTTCTGTCAATATTTTTTCAAATGTACCTTTAACCAAATGAAGATCGGCATGAAAAGCGTGTCTGCATGCCAAACAAAAATCCAAGGGTTTACTGGTGAACCCAAACAACCTGTAGGGACGATTGACTTGCCAGTGGAGCTTGGAGAGGGTGATCGAACAGTCACCCTCATTCAGACCTTCGTAATTGTGGATGAAACTTCTGCATAAAAATCCTTCTTGGGATGGCCCGCCCTAGCTAATTTCAGAGTCGCTTTGGCCTAATGGTGCCTTACCATGAAGTTCCTAATGGTAAACGGAATCGAGGTGGTAAAAGAAGATCAATGCTCGTCAGAGAATGTTACATTGTAGAGTTACATGAATCTAAAAGAAGGGAAAAGGGGAAGGATGTAGGGAGAACTCTCCATATCCGTGAACCTTTTGAATAGAAACTACAGAGCCGCCCCTGGCTCGGGGACCATAGACGATTCGATAAGGCTTTGGACCCAAAAAAAAAGAGTTAAGGGGAGGATCGGGCAGCACCGGCAGAATTGACGGTGTATGTCCCAGTCGATATGGATGACCCAACAAGTGTCTTGAAAATTAGATCACACCTTGAAAACAATATGCGGTTGGAACTTACTAAATTTCTTCGCGCCAACTTGGATGTGTTCGCTTGGACGCATTCCGATATGTGTGGGATATCACCTGAAATCGCATGCTACGCGCTCAACATTGACCCCAAGTTCACACCAGTAAAGCAAAAAGGCACAGCCTGGGCCCTGAACGGTCCAAAGTATTAAGAGAAGAGGTGGCCAAGTTAATGGCCAACGTTTTCATCCATGACGCAACTTATCTTGAATGGGGTCTAACCCGGTCTTAGTCAAAAAGTCCAATGGGAAGTGGCGAACCTGTATTGACTACTCGGACTTAAACAAAGCTTGCCCGTAAGGAACCTTCCCCCTGCCCAGAATTGACCAGCTTATGGATGGAATGGCGGGACATGAACTGCTATCATTCATGGATGCATACTCAGGATACAACCATATCCTGATGCACGAACCTGATAAAAAAAACACCATCTTCATCACCGATCGGGGACTACACTGCTATAGGGTAATGCCGTTTGGTTTAAAGAATGCTAGGGAAACCTACCAAAGATTGGTAAATACCATGTTCAAGCATCAAATTGGAAAAACCATGGAGGTTTAAGTAGATGACATGTTGGTCAAATCGCGAGTAGTTGCCAATCACCTGGATAATCTCGTTGAAATGTTTGAAATACTCCAGAAGTATGGAATGAAACTCAATCCACTTAAATGCCACTTCGGAGTAGCCTTCGAAAAGTTCTTAGGATTCATAGTAAGTGCAAGGAGCATTGAAGCAAATCCAGAGCAAATAACTGCCCTACGAGAAGTTCAAGCCCTGAAGAACAAGAAAGAATTGCACAACTTGAATGGGAAGGTAGCAGAATTAAGCTGATTTATCTCGAAAGCCACCGACAAGTGCATACCTTTCTTGCTGCAACTTGAATGGAGTGAGGCATGTCAAACGGCATTTGAATAATTGCTGCAACACATGGAAGCCTCGCTGATCCTATCAAAGCCAGTGGATGGAGATGACCTATTCATTTACCTAGCAATCTCACCTCATGCGTTGAGCGTTGCCCTTGTGTGTGAAGAAGCAAAAATCCAATGACCCGTATACTAATTAGCAAGAAGTTTACCAGAGCCGAGAAAAATTACCCGAAGTTAGAAAAGCTAGCATCTTGCCTCCTGATTACATCTAGGAAGTTACGATCGTACTTCCAAGCACATCCAATCAAAGTACCGACTGATCAGCCTCTGAAGCAAGTATTGTACCGACCCGAAACTTCCTAAAAACTTCTCAAGTGGAACATCGAACTGAGCCAATATGATATTGCTTACCATCCGAGAAAGGCTATCAATGGGCAAGCACTGGCAGATTTCATCGACGAGTTCACTATACGGGATGACGAAGAAGAAACACCATTGGAAGCGGAGACGCAATGGAAACTCTTCGTTGATGGCGCATCTAACAACCATTGTTCGGGTGTGGGGGTAGTGCTTGAAATCCCGGAAGGACGTGCCATTTGCTACGCCTTGTAATTCCCCGCAACAAATAACAAAGCACAAGTAAAGAACTCAGAATAAAGTTCGTTCACATCTACAACGACTCCAAGCTAGTCATCTGCCAAGTGAAAGGCGAGTACCAGGCTCGAGGGGATAACCTTGCTCCGTATCTATCTAAAGTACAAGAATTCCTGAGAGACATTGAACATTATTCCATAACTCACATTCTACGGGAGCAAAACAACAAGGTTGACTACTTAGCTAAACTGGCAAGCTTCGGAGAAGCTCAATCGTTGGAACTAGTCCTGGTTGAGACTCTGAGTGCCCCACGTATAGACGAAATGGATGTCGACTAGATTATCGAGGCCACCGCCAAACTGGAAACATGGATGATGCCAATCAAGGATACTTACTTACAAGGACCCTTCCAACTGACTGGAATCAATGAAGAAAGCTTCTCCGGAAGGCACCGTGATTCGTAATACAGGATGAGATACTCTACCGAAAGGGATTCTCAAACCCCCTTCTTAGATGTATGACCAGTGACGAAGCTCGATGGATCCTGAAGGAAGTGAACGAAGGTGAATGCGGAGACCATACCGGGGGGCAAACCATTGCAAAGAAAGTTGTCCGGTACGGGTACTTCTGGCCAACAATAAACCGCGATGTAGTAGACTACGCTAGACAGTGTGATCTTTGCCAAAGATTTAGCAAAATTAATAGAACTCCCACAACAGAGTTAACGCAGATGGTCAGTCCATGGTCATTTGCAATATGGGGAATCGACTAGATTGGCGTATTGCATAGCCAAAGGAGGGGCCAAATACGCTATAGTTGTTGTTGACTATTTCATGAAATGGGCCGAAGCGGAACCGCTGACCACCATTACCACAAATAAAGTCATTAATTTTGTTATTAAGACATTATTTGTAGGTTTGGTGTGCCACAGAAAATCATCACTGATAATGGGACCCATTTCAAAAGTGCCGAATTTAAAGACTTCTGCAAACGCTTCCGAATGAGAAGAGATTTTCTACAGTCGCTCATCTGCAAGCAAACGGGCAAGTAGAAGCAATAAAGAAGATCATCAAGTCCACTATCAAAAAGCGACTAACTAAAGCAAAAGGGAACTGGGGTGATGAACTTCCACTCGCACTATGGGCTTACAAAACAACCCACAAAGCGGCAACCGGTCACACTCCGTTCGCCTTGGCATATGGCTCAGAAGCAATGATTCTCGTTGAACTAGAAGTCCCTTCTCATTGAAGGCAAAATTTTAATCAGAAGCAAAACGAGCAGCTCCTACTTGAATCACTGGATATGATTGACGAAAGGAGGGAAGAAGCCGAGTTGAGGACCGCTGCCCACCAAAAAGGGTCGTTCGACACTTTAACTCCAAAGTTCACAACCAAACGTTTGAAGTGGGAGACCTCATCTTCAAACGAGTCTATCCCATGCTGAGAGCCTTCGAACCAAACCGAGAAGGACCGTATGTGATCAATCAAAAGCCGAGGGACAGAACTTTCAAACTGACAATCGTCGATAGATTCCAAATTCCCAAAGCATCGAACATCGAATCGCTGCACCGCTACTTCACCTGAAAACTACCTTATGAACTTTCTATTTTTCAGCAAATAAGCCGTCTCGAGATGCTGGAGGCATTGTAAATAGGCAAAAACTTGCCCAACTTTTCTTAATAAAATTAATTCACTTTTTGAACCAAAAAAACTGTGTTCATAATAGTAACCTGCTGAGTCGACGGAGTCAAATCGGCTCAAAACAATGCAATTGCTACTTGAGAAAGTGGAATGACACATAAGGACACCCCGCTTACCTGCCGGGTCGACGGAAGTGAAGGTGACTGTGCTATAGGATCGAAATGGCTAACAGTTGTAAACAATGTAAATGCAGTGGTAGTGCGATATAAACTAAGTTATCTGCTGATGCGGAATATGAGTATAAAAAATAAATAGTAAAGTAAAAGACACCAGGGATTTTTATACTGGTTCGAACTTCCTGTTCTACGTCCAGTCCCAAAATACACTCTGGATTTAAACTCTATAAACCCCTCTCTTAACCTGGAGGAATAGGTATACAACACTTGAGCAACCAAACAGGATTTTTCCGCCTCAAACAGCCGAAGAGGACTTTTTACCGCCTGAACAACAGAACATGACTTGACCGCTTGAGCAACCAAACATGACTTTGATTACAAAGTAGATTGTCTTGACCTTGTGTGTTCTAATAACATGGATTTGTCACTTATAGTACACCCTTCCTATAATCTTTTCCTCAAGTATGATGTGTATAGTTGTGTGTATATGAAGATTAGGAAGTTTTGAATTGCTTTAGAAATATAGAATTGTGATTGTAAGCAATGAATGTATGAATTCAAGAGAGTAGTTGATTCAGAAAATATGATTCAAGTATAAGCAAGTAAGTGAAGTAATTTGATCTTGAAATTCATGCATATATATAGTAGTTAAGGAGTAGCAACTGCTGGTGAAGAGTTCTCAACGAATAGCAATGGCTGCAACTCTTCGCGAGGAAGAAGGCAATTCAAAAAGGAAGTGTATTTTCAAAAAAATAGCAGTTGGAACCAGGCAGTCGACTGGTCTATGAACTTCAATTGACTGAATTTGAAAATATAAACGTGTATACATATATGCACAAGTTAAATAGGCTGTTTATAGATATTCAGTCGATTGAATGACTTTGTCCAGTCGACTGAATTCTGTTGATAATCAAAAATCACCATAGCTTATTTGGTTAGAGCACTTGCCTTCTAAACCAGTGACTCGGGTTCGAGCCCCGCTCCATGCATTTTTTGAAAACTTGATTTTGATTAAAATATGCATGCAAGTTTATTTGAATGTGAATGATGATTCTTGAGGAAAGATTTTAACAAAGCACCAAACTAGACTCTATATACATATTTGATGACTCTTGTTAAAATATATAACTATATGAATCATACTTTGAGTCATTGAGTCCGGATGTTGTCGTAGTCGTAGATTCGTGAATAAACAACAGGAAGAAAATCGACTCAAACCGTTGGATCGACGAAACCCGATCCCCACCTTCTAAGAACTGGTGCTGCCCTGGCAACATCGAGAAGGCTCAAATAAAAAAGCTAGGCATCCCATAAGCCGCGCATACTCGAAAAAAGCGACGCATCCCATAAGCCGCGCACTAACTTTTCGACTCCTCATGTTGCCCGAAGATAGGCAACATTGAGAAGTATAAAAAGCCGCACATCCCATAAGCCGGGCACTAACTTTTCGAGCCTTGAAACCACGCTCTTAAAACATAGACTCCTTATGTTGCCCGAAGATAGGCAACATTGAGAAGTATCAAAAGCTGCGCATCCCATGAAGCGGCGCACACTTCTAAGTACCGGAATTGCCCCAGCAACACCGAAACTCATCCATCATAGGAATAAGAGGATCAATCCACTTCCATTATCAGGAGTAACGGGCATGCATCCAACAAAATCGAAGTGCTATGAACCGGCAAAAAATTCCAATTGCTAACACCTAAAGATTAACTATAACACTTAACGTCGATAACGTTTAACTATCCACGGTTAACTTATACAATGTCCATGCTCTATGCAATGAAATGCGTGTTTGAAGATCGCAGAATCCCTAAGTAATAATGTTCATAAGTGTTTACTGACATTCTTGAGAAGTGATAAGTGGTTTAACTTCCAAAAATTTGAAAAGATTATTCATTTTACACAAAGAGTTTCTGATTTCTTTAGTAGTTCATCTTATAACTATATATTCTGCACTTAGTTTACATTTTTATGCACATTTCGAACATACATATGTTACACACTTTCCCGAATTGCATAAAAACGTAAACTATATACTAAAGTTGTAAAAATTACAGAATATCAAATCATAACTTAGTTTTATTCCAAGTTTTGGTATGCAGATTATCCAAACCATAAGTCACCGGTCATTTGCCAAGTGTTCGAAGTAAACAGCTCCATGAGCTGGGGGGCATACACTGGTACTCAAGTAGACATGAACAAAAACAAAAACACTTCACAAGTTCTGTTACTTCAAACAAAGAATTTTGGCAGTAATCACTGGACTAGATAAAATAAAATAGAAGTAAGCAAAGTAGACATAAGTGCACAGAACACATATGATTAGACAAGTGAACTTACTGCCAAATGTCAGCAATGTATTACTTATAACTCTTTTCTGTACAAGGACAAAATACGGGGGCCGTACCAATACAATACCGACCAACAAAAGAATTTTTTTACAGACAATGCAAAAAAGCAGTAAGTGCAGACTTTGCACTTGAACAAAACAACACAAAATGACTCAGAATCAGATTAACCACCATCCAAGCTTCTCAATGCTTTTTCTGCCACTCCCTTTCCCGCCTTTCGTCTGAAGTTTCTGCTTCGCCTCAGGAGTAGTATCGATGTCGATAATGTCTACTATTTATTAAGTGCCGATTTCTTCTTCTCGCTCTTTAACTTTCTCGGAAGTTTCCCCTTTAGTCTTGCAGTTCCGAGATCTACAAGAACTCCTAGAGGACTTTATCGCTTCAACTTTCTCCTTTTTGATGGAAAACAGTTGTTGTTGGGATTTGCACGACTGCTCTATCTGAATCTCCTGCTCCCAAACTTCGGCCGCCGTGAAGTCACCCTCCAAAGATACAGAAGGATCTTCCAAGCCACGTAGTGCGGTGATTTTCTCAGACTCCGGCCATGGCTGCGAGCCGGACACGACAACCTGAGCAGCTATAGAAACGAGCACAAATGCGATTGAAATAGAGACAGGTCCAGGTACTGAGGAAACTGGCGGATTCGGGAATAAAGAGGAAGAACCTATAAGATAAAAAATGAAAGCGTTAAGTTCGTCTTGCTCTTGCGGCGTGAGTTGAAAGTTCTCAAACTCGAAGGAAACAAGAAGATTACCTGCACTAGAGAAGTGATCTAGAATTCAACCTCATATTCACCACCTTCTCCCTCCTTGGACGGTTCTACAACCCGTGGAGAAGCTTCAATCCTAGAACTTGTCGATGGATCGCAGGGCTGCCTCAATGATTTTCCCGAATTGGAAATAAAAGGCTCCGACAATGCTTCGGTAGTTGTTGTTGTAGTAGCATCAGCAGCTTCCTTCTCCCTTTCAATTCGCAAAATATCTCGGCCTTCTAGCAACGCTTTCTTTGATTCTTCATTGAGATAAGCATTCTCTAACTCTCGCTCGGTATAAACATCCTCGCTATCACAAAAACGAATAAGAATTTCCTCCCAAACCACGGCGAGAGTGCGTGGGAATTTATAGCCCAAGTAACTGAGACTCCCCTAGTGCAATAGGGAGTTGATATAAAAGTTTAAGATGGTCTCATCAATATTCTCCATCTTTCTCTCAAAGGTGTTCTAATGCTCCAAATAATCCACCATAACGGCGGCCTTTTCAACTTCAACACGATTTTAATCTGCGCTAAGCCACTCAACTCGATCTTGGAGCATGACGACTGTCTCGGCCTGGTCGGAGATGGTTTTATTACGCAACTTCATGACTTCTTCATATTCCACGATCGTTTTATTATGCCCTTTTACGATTAGGTCATGGTCGGAAATGGTCTTCTTTTGAGCCTCAATTGTCACACTACAAGCTGCCATCTCCTCTTTCAACTTGGCTTCTTCTGCATGAGCCTTCTTAATTTCGTCCCTGTAGATGATCCCTATTCTCTCATAGGCCTCTTTTAGCTCTTTCAGCAATCCGGCACTGTTCTTGCTTTCTTGAAGTGCCGCATTACTTTCTTCTTCCAACCGTTTGACTTTGGCATCGCGTTCCGCCAACGCTCTTTTAAAGTCATCCTTCTCTAGTTCAAAGGATAAGATTTCTTGATAGTTATTGCAGTTCATGTCTGCCAATTGTTCGCACAATTTCTCCTACCCCTCGGCTTGCTCTAAACCATTCTGGATTGCCTGAAGGTGGGGCATGTATGTATCTTTGCAAACTGGATGAACATCGCGGTCAAATTTAACTCTCCTTAAAAACCACCTGGGGAGCACTGCTTCAAGCTTGGGGGGACCAGACGGAAAAACATAGGCAGATCTCTGGTGCAGGCGTAAAGAACCGAGGGCAAGCACCACATGATATGAGGGAACTTAAGATGAAGATGGAATGAAGACGAAAGAAAATGGGATTTCAAGACCGAGTGAAGCGGGTGCCGATGCGAAGGCCTGTTGTTCCGAAGAATGAGAACCACGATCAACTTTTGACTTTTTAGACGGCTTCTTTCGCTCATCAAAAGTCTTTCTTTTCTCGTATCCGCCTTTGTACACTTGACCCCATTCCCTCTCGTTTTTGCGATGAGCTTCAGCTTCTGAATATTTTCTTCTTCTCCATTCCTCTTTTGTTTCGTGAGACTGGTGACCGCCGAAAGATCATTTCGACCAGCATAGAACGTTGGTAAATTCCTTAAGATCGTCATTAAGGCTACATCCTGTCATGGTACCTAACATGAAGAATAAATAAAGAGCCTTAGTAACAGAGAATAAGCATGAAACATATGTGTATAAGTGAGTGTAATCCTAGTGAAACCTGTAATGTGTTTTGAGGAGAGCCTAAAATGACGTCACAAACCAGATCGGGTAGCCATTATGGACGGAATATGACTAACTTCAGGTGCAACATGGCCCAAATGAGGATACATCTCTTCAAATTTAAAGTCTTCCTCCAAGAGTGCTTCAAAATCGACGTAGACATTGTTCAAATCTCCGAAGTCTACACCAGCATCTTTAATCGAGGAATCCCGACGTCGTCCGACTTCTAGAGCATCATCTTTACTACTTATGTTTGAGGGAAAGTGAGCTCGGGACAACAGGACTCATCCCCGGAGTCTCGTCGCATGATTCAGAATTTCATCATTGGATTCTGCATAGAATCATCATCGTCACTGGAGGAGGACTCATCACTACTGCTCTCAATATCACCCTCCTCCTTTTCTATGTCTATCGCGGCCTTGCCTTCTCTCCGATTAAACTCCTCTTTCTCCTCTTCTGGAATCGGGGGCATTCTAGCCTAGCAACTGGCCTCGATCGCGACGTCTTTTCCCTTGTGAGTCTCTTCAGCCGGCTCGCCGGACAAGCCTTCCCTCTCTTGAAAAAACCCTCTTTGGAAGCATGAGATAAAGAAGTGAATCACGTATGTATCCTGGATCGAGAAGGGGATGAGAGCTCAACTGGGACTGTAGATTTCCCTCGGCGCAACAGCCCATACCGAAGCAGATTTTGGTTAGTCAACAAGAAATTAACTGATCTCTCCTCAGCATCAATAGCCTTCATGGTTCAGAAAGTTTCGTTAAGAGATAAGTCCTTGTTCGGCCTCGGAATAGCTGTAGGAAGTATTTGACTCGTTAGAAATTCTGTAGCAACATATTGGAGCTCTATAAGTAAAAAAAGAACTTACCCCCTGTTGTCCAGAGACGATTGAATCCCTCAGGACATCTAACAAAGAAGTATTGAATCTTGAATTGAGATAAATTGCTCTGCAGTCGCAACACAATTTTACGGTTTCTCTGGGCCTTAATCACAACCAAGGATGGACACTCGTCTCTTCTTTTGAACGAGGGAAAATATCTTAACTCGTCGAAGCTCGCAACATGGTTGAGAGTCCGCATGAAAAGAACATGCAGGCAGGCTAGAATAGCGTATCCGTTGGGGTGAATCTGGAACGGAGCGATTCCCAAGTTTGAGAGGGTTTCTCTTAAAGAGTCGTTGAAGGGGGGCACTGCTCTGTTCAGGCACATATACTGATGACAAGCAGTATATCCGTGAGGCAGCATATGAACAAATCCATCCTTCTCTAGGAGGCGCACGTCTTCCTCTGGAATGCCATGCTGCAAGCAGATGTTGTGCAAGACTTTAGCAGAAATCAAGGAGGAAGCTCTCTCTGGCGGATTGAGAAGAATTCTAAATTTAGGAAGAGTTCGATCCAAGACCGGACCGACTTGAATTAACTTTCCATATTCAGCCTGTGAAGTAGAAGGAGGAGGGGAGACAGATGACGACTCAGCCTCCGAAAGTGCAGGACTTCTCCTTCTAGACTTACAGCGAGAAGACAGATACTTCATTCTAAACAATAGGACTTGCATCTGAAACGGTCAGGTAATTCAACTCAAAACTAAGAATCCCCCCTACTACACTTGAACTTCGAAGAAATATTGGTTCACGCTGACATTTCGGATTTTAAGTATGTACCAGAGTGAGTGCGGTGTGTTATCTATCGGTGGTGGGCTCGATGTCCTGAACACTACAAACGCTCTATCCCGTGTAGATAGTACGCTCACAGCTGGAAGGGAAAAGGACTTCATGTATCATTTTCTTTTCAAAATTACTTCTTCTACACTTACCCGTTATCGATCAATGATCGATAACGGATCCGTTGTCTGAAACGATACGAAAAGTTCCCCCCAGTACAGGTACACTGTGCGTGCAAAAGAAAGCAAAACCAATCTGAATCCTCTGTAGGGGTGAAACTAATTCATGATGTATCATGCGGTATCAGCAATGGAACCTAGCAAAAGTCAATTTTGGTTCAGTGGATGAAGATAGCAAAACATGTCATGCACCTGGGCAAGGCCCGAATGTCGTTCCATGAAGAACTCAAAACTCGATTTACTATCTTCCACCATTTAACCACAATCGACTCAGATTCTTCACGAATACAACTCCATCGCCAAATCGATAAATGAACGTCATAATAAGCAAACCTACCTTGAATCAATGATCAAAACACAAAGACGGTCAAAGTTTTCAAATCAGCGAGCTAAGTGCGATGGGTCGTCGGTGATCCAAGGAGGCAAACAGGAGAACTAGGGTTTGGCACGACAAAGGTCAAAGTGGTGGCGAAGTAGTGAAGTCAACAGCAAAGCGAAATTGACGACGTTGATGGAATCACAGTGAAAGCTTGGTTGAAGTTGGATCGAGTCACTGGAGTTGGTGGATCAAATCGCAGAAGGTAGCTCGAATCATAGGAAGTTTGGGGATCAGGTCAAGAGAAGCAGGTGAGAATTAAGGTAAGTCAGCTTGAAGGGTTTAAATAGGAGAGAATGAGATGATAGAAAATCCTATGTCATTGGATCGCTAACGATCCATGACGATGGATTGCTAGGGATCCATAGAGTTGCCTGATTTGTTCTTAAATTTGCTTAGCGAAACCTACACACTACTTCAAGGCATTCTAGAAAGCCATAGAGGGAAATTTTGTCTTTCATGACAAGCAATGGAAGTCGAGGGCAAGGCTTAGCAAGCTACAGTCTAATCTAGTTTAAATTCATGTGGCCCTAACACGACTTCTTGAAATTCAACAAGCAGAAATTGAAAAGCGATTACTTCCAGAGCACGCCTTGTTTTCAATTAAGACATACTCTGGGGGGCAAACGTTATCCGGGTTTTTAGCTATAACATCCCTTATCTGGAGGCCCGAAGCAAGCGTTACAGATGCTGTAGTAATCCATAGTTTAACTTCCCGTGACCAAATACGGTAATGTTAATGGTATCCAAAATATCAAAAGCACATGAATGTGAAACAAAGTCAGAGATTAAAAAAAACAATATTTTTAATTACATTTCCAAAACATGTTCCATATTCACAATACATAATCCCATAATCCATTCCCAGGTTCAGATAAAATATTGTTATTATATAAATACGCCAAGAGCGACAAATGACGATGCCCCCCTTGGTTGACTAGAGTACTATATATACACAATACAGCAGAATCAATCCAAAATGTAACAAAAACTCTTAGTTAGCTATCCATCAGCCACTTTCTCGTCACCGGAAGCTTTATTCGCCAACCTACTAAAACCTGTAAACCTCAACCCTAAGCCTACTCAAATCAATTTTGAGCACCTGAGAGTTTAAGGAAAAATAAACTTTGAGTTAGACATAAAGCCTGGTGTGAATAATACTATACATCTCAGTTATCTGATACTAAGTAAGACCACGCCGGTTAGCGGAACGGGTTTCCCCTTACTAATATCCTTTTTAAAACATACCTTTTGCAAATTATGATCCTGCAACCAAACTAGTTAAATCTGTAAAGCAATATCATGTATAAGTACAAATCAATTATCCTATGGACTATCTGTCCACACACTGTAGTTTTGTTTGGCTAACTACTAACCCTTGGCTGACTCGGGCCTACCAGAAAACATAAAAAATCAAACATCTGTTAGATACTCCCCTTCAGGATGGTCTGTCCTTACTCACTTCTCCAGGTCTAACTGAACCTAATGGTTTTGCAGCTTACAATAACCTATCTTGCCTTTTTAGATTCCTTTCTATGTATAACATAATTTTAGTCATACTTGTGACAAAGCCCTACACACTGGAATTTTGGACTAAATTAGCTAAGGGCTAATAGCTAATGAGTATAGGGTGCGACCCTACACTAGTCCCATCTAGTCTTCTAATATGAGTCATTTTCTTAGGGTTGACTACCCTTTAAATTTTTCCTTAAAAAACTTTTCAAAATGATTTAAACATTTAAATCATCCCTATACAAGGAACTTATTTATATATGCCCTTTACTTTACTCAAATCACCTTGCCTTGTTACATATTCCTTACACAAAACTTTGTTGATGAAATCGTTTAAACTTTCAAAGTACCCATTTCGAATCCTTTGAAAGTATCCCTTTCAATGCGACTAAAATCTTAGGCCGAAGGCCAAAAATACCTTTCGGAATCATACCTTTCGAAACCATTCATATTTATCCTTTCAAAAGCATTAAAAACATCTCCTTCGAAAGCTTTAAAAACTTAGACATCCTCTTTAAAACACTTAAACATTGCTTTTTGAAATCATTGAAAACATTTCGAAACCATTGGGGAACCAGCCCATAAAAACCTTTCGAAAGTATCAAAACATCAAGCCTTTCGAAAGCATTTAGGTTCAATTTATAACATGTAGAAACACCTTTCGAAACTATTAAAACTATCTCTTTCGAAACCATTTGGGTTTTACTTTTTATAGAGCAAAAGGGTCATTAAAACATTTAAGTCAAAAGCATCTCTTCCGAAAGCATTTCCTAAATAAAGAAGTGATGGTGTCGATACCATCCCTTTGAAAGCATTGGTGATTTTTAAAAACAAAGTAATCTCCTTTCGAAACCAATCTGGGTCGAAAGGTAAAAAGTGGCAGTCAGGGGCTTCGACCTAGTCCAAAGTAGTTATTTAAAAACAAAGGCGCAACCTCTTAAAAACACTCTTTTAAAGTCATTGACCCAGTCGAAAGCAGACCAAGTCAAAAGCTATTCAGTTGAAAGCAAAGCAGGTGCATTTTCATTTAAAAGAAAAGTAGTGCTTCGACCCCTTTGGAACCCCTGGTTTTGACCCAATACCTTCCGCCTATATCCAATTTACTACATACTAGGTATCTAATGCCATGTGCATTAGTTTCGATGGAGTCAGAAGTTGAGGTAAGGAGTCGGAAGCCTGGCGCCGAAAGCATTGAAATAGGAAAAAACATGTAGATTTGACTTTTTAAACTATTTCTTTGTACCTAACCAGCCTTATTTGTCGAATTATGATTTGTTGCAAAATTTTCTTTTCTAAAAGTACTACTGATTTTCAGAAATAAGAATGTGGATTATTTAAAAAATACCCCTTCTCCTTTTTATAAACATATAAAAATTTAGGTCCTATACCTTAAATAATTTTATATATCCATTAAACACTTAGGAGAATTTTCACAAAAATTCCAGAAAATCATTTCTAATATGTTTTCAAAAATATATAAATTTCAAACCCCAAGCCAATATAATTTGGCCGTAATTAATTTTAAACCCAAATTAGCATTTTCTTCACTAGAAAATCATATAAAATCCATATTAATTCGGAAAATTATGAAAATTGAAACCCATTTCTAAATTATTGTTTCTAATCTAAATTTAAATTTGCAAGGCAATTGGATGTCATATAAAAGGGTTTTCATATCAAAACATATCACAAAATCTATGTGAATTAGCATAAATTATCAACAACATATAGATATACATTTTGTCATCCAAAACATAGCAAAACATTTGCAAATAATTCAGATTTCATTCCAAAAACCGAAAACCATTAAAAATTGAGATGCAGTCAATATTCACTTTAGCTTTTTGATTAAGGATGTGAGATTTATTCTTGATTAAGTGCTTTGATTCTTCCTCTTGAATTCTTCTTCTTTGCTCTTCTTAATGGTGGCCGGCCTTAGTTCTATTTTTGTTTGTGAAAATAGAATGAACGTGTAGAATGAATTCCTAAAAGGGTTTAGGGTGTAAGGATATGCCTTGTTCCTATTTTGCCCTTGCATATTTCCAAACCTTCTATTCTCTTTTTATTCTTTAGTTCACTTGTTTAACATGGCATGGCTACCTCTTATTTAATCTCAAATCTCAATCCATTAATCATCTTTCATTATTTTATTTTATTTAACTAATTAAATATCCTAAATAATGTTTTTAAAAATATTGGGTGTCACAAACTCCCCTCCTTAAAGAATTTCGTCCTCGAAACTATGATAAGTACATCAGAACAATCAAAGGTAAAACATACCATCAAACAAATCGAGATAAGTGTCTCTCATTCTGTTCTCAGTCTCCCAAGTACACTCTTTGTCATCATCGCTCCACTGGACTTTAACTAATCTGACTGTGTTGTTCCTCAACCTTTTCTCATCTCTCGCGACCAAGCAAACCGGCTTTCTATCTATAGTCAAATTTGGCTCTATGACTAAGTCATCTAACACAGTCGGTGATATAGTAGTGTCCGGATCTCGAATACACTTCCTTAGATGAGAACCATGGAAAACATCAAGGACTCCTACCAAATTTCTCGGTAACTCTACTCTATACACGAGTTTCCTGATCCTTTCAATGATAGGAAATGGTCTAACGAACCTCGGTGCCAACTTCCCTGATTTCCCAGATCAAATCACACCCTTCATCAGCGACACCTTAATGAAAACATGCTCTCCAAAAAACTCTAAGTCTTTCCATCTTTTATCCGCATAACTCTTTTGCCTAGATTGAGCTTCCTTCATTCTAGTCGATTTAACTCAACCTTTTCTGAAGCTTCTCTAACCAAATCTGGACCAAGAACCAACCTATCCCCTGGTCTCTAACCAACAAGCTGGAGATTTGCATAGCCTTCCATACAAAGCTTCAAATGGTGTCACCCCTATACTAGCTTAATAACTGTTGGTATACGAAAACTCGACTAGATATAGAGGGTCTTTCCATGATCCTCTAAAATCTAGCACACAAGCTTGTAACAAATCCTCCAAGACTTTGTTAGCTCTCTCTATTTTCCCATCAGTCTGTGGATGGTAAGTGGTACTCATCTTGAGCTTGGTACCTAAGGTATCATGTAGACTCTTCCAGAACTCGCTAGTGAATAAAGAATCTCTATCACTCACTATACTACTAGGAATTCTGTGCAGTCTAACTACATACTTCATAAATAACTTCGCTAACACAGGTGTCATTATGGTTGACTTAATTGGAATGAAATGGACACTCTTGGTCAACCTATCCACAATGACCCATGTGCTTTCATTTTGCTCTAATAGAACTTGCAAACCAGTCAATGAAATCCATAGAAATAGAATCCCACTTCCACACTGGAATGTCCAAAGGCTGAAGCAACCCACTTGGATTTTGATGTTTGGCTTTTACCCGTTGGCATTTTAAACACTGCTTCACCTATAAGCCTACATCCCTCTTCATACCTTCCTAGAAGAAAGTTCTCTTCATGTCCTGATAAAACTTTGTTCCTCTCGTATGAATAGTGAACTTCGAACGATGGCATTCCTCTAAAACTTCCTTCCTAATGTCTCCCACATTCGGAACACACAATCTTCCTTTCTTTCTCAACTACCCATTCTATTCAAGACTAAAATACTTTAAGTCATCGCTCTCCGTTCCATCTCTCAGCTTTTTAATCCATTCAGCTAGCACTGGATCCTCTAGCTGTTTAGAAGCAACCTTTTCGATCATAACTGGTTAAACTTCCAAACATGATAACAAAGTAGTTTCTGCACTTGAACTACTCTTAGTTCTCCACTGTACCCTGCAAGTTGCTAATGCTTCCAAATCTTTCCACTCTGCTATCATAGCTAACACCACAATCTAATGTTTTCTGCTAAGTGCATCTGCAACCTTGTTGCCCTTCCCCGGTATGTGCTCAATACCGAAATCATAAGTAGCTACGAACTCTAACCACCTCTGATGTCTCATGTTCAGCTCCTTCCGAGAGAACAAATACTTCAACGACTTATGATCCATATACAACTCAAATCTTTCTTCCAAAAGATAATGTCTCCACACCTTTAGCGCAAAAATTACCGCAGCTAACTCCAAGCGATAGGTTGGGTATCTGACTTCATGCGGTCTAAGCTATCGAGAAGCATAGGCAATTACCCTATCCCTCAGCATTAACACAGCTCTTCACCCAGTCCCACGTGCATCCGTGTACACCACCAAATCTAGATTCCCTTCTGGAACAACTAACACATGTGCATTAGTCAATAAGTGTTTTAGCTTCTGGAATGCCTCCTCACACTTATCGGTCCAAACGAACTTCACATCTTTTCGAGTTAGCTTAGTCATTGGTGCTGCTATCCGCGAGAAATCCTTTGTAAATTTCCGATAGTAACCAGCCAATCCCAGAAAACTTCTTATCTTAGTCACCGTTTCTGGTCTCTTCCTACTATTCACGGCCTCGATCTTAGCTGGATCCACTGATAACCCATTCTTTGAAACTACATGGCCAAGAAATTTCACTTCCTTTTTCCAGAAATGACATTTCGAGAACTTTGCCTTCAGCTGATGCTGCCTCAGTGTTTCAAGCGCTACTCTAAGATGAACTTCATGCTCTCTTTCATCCTTAGAGTACACTAAAATATCATCTATGAAAACCAATACAAACCTATCCACGTGCTCTCAGAAAATCCAGTTCATCAAATCTACAAGAAAGCCGGTGCATTATTCAGTCCGAATGGCATCACTAACCATTCATACGATCAATATCTGGTTCTAAACGTCGTCAAAGGAATACTATCCTCTTCCATTCTTAGCTGATGGAAACCTGTCACTAAATCTAACTACGAAAATATCCTGGCTCCACTCAACTGATCGAACAAATCGTCAATCTTAAGCAATGGATATTGATTCTTTATCGTTTTCTCATTCAACTTACGATAATTGATACATAACCTTAATGATCCATCCGACTTCTTAGCAAACACTACGGCTGCTCCCTAAGGTGGACTACTAGGTGTGATAAAATTCTTGCCTTCGAAATCCACCAACTGCACCTTGAGCTCCCGCATCTTGGTAGGTGTCATCCTGCTTGGCGGTCTACTTACTAGTTCTGCTCTAGGCACCAAATCTATTCGAAACTCAATGACCTGTTTCGATGGAAATCCTCCTACGGGTTCAAAAATATCTACGAATTCTAACCATAAAAACTCGATTCAGCCCGTCTTCTATCTTCACAACACCTAACAAAGTATTCACCTCACAAATAGGGTTTTCTACGGTATATACAATCTGCTCCCTACAGTCTGGGTGTCTAAGCAATATTTTCCCATCATGGCAAAATATCCTAGCATCGTACTTACTTAACCAATCCATACCCAAAATAATTTCGAATCCTACGAAATCAAACACAAGCAAACTGCAAAAAAAAGTATGACCTAGCAAGGCAATCTTTAGGCGGTCACATCTCATCCTAAGTATTGCATACCCTCCTATCGAATTTTCAATCCTTAAGGAAGTAACTAGGTATTAGGGTTCTAGGTTAAGCTTCTCTACCAAACAACGAGATATAAAACAATGCGATGCACTGGTATCAAACAAAACACTAACTGCCCTACTAAGAATCATAAGTGTACCTCCCAACACCGCTTTCCCTTTTTCCTGTGTCGTGGGTCTCGAGGTAGCTGGCTCCAATGCATATACTTTGCTTTTTCCATCCTTAGCAGGCTCCTTGCATTAGCTCTTGTAATGAACCATCTGATCGTAGTTGAAGCATTTGATATTCTTCTTCCCGGTCACCTCCTTTGCCTCTCCAGAACAACATTCATTTGCAAAATGCTCTTTCTTGTCACACTTAAAACAAACAATTTCTGACTTTCGCTTCTTCACGGCTCCACCCTTTTGGGCTCCCTTCTTAGGAAAGAACTTCCTTTTCTGACTCTGCCTTACCTGGACCTCCTTCGCCTTATTCTTCTCCACAGAAGCAATAATTTCCTCGTGTCTTAGAGCCATCTCTACTACAACATCATAAGATGCCTGATATGAGGTAATGTAGCCCTAGCCAATTTAGGTTTCAACCCCATAATGAACCTCTTGTTTCTCTTAATCACGGTATCCACAGTGGCATGACCATATCTTGCCAACTCCTCAAACCTTGTAGCATACTCTAACACGACCATCTCTCCCTGCTCTAACTCGGCAAACTTTCTGAGCAAGGTAGACTTTGCCATCATAGACATGAATCTCTCCTTGAACCTCCTCTTAAACTTAGCCCATGTCATTGTTCCTTCATCCGCTCCAGCTGTCACACTATTCCACCAGTATAAAGCTGCTCCTTGAAGCTGCCTCGAAGCGAGCCTTCTTTTCTGCTCATCACTGAGCTGTAAATATGTAAAAATCCTCTCACAATGCAGCAACCAGTTCCCTACTTCTATGGCATCTTCAGTCCCAACAAATGGTTTTCCTCCCAACCTAGCATAGTCCCTACTCAAAAGCTTCTTGGACTCTTCCTCCAACTACTCCAGCAGCAACCCCCGCTTGCATCATATTCACGAAAAACTAATACATTGCTCCCATATCAACTTGCGGGACTTTAGCACCAGTATTTCCATCTCGTGCCTGACCTAGGTTCCTTCTAGTATTAGGTCTAGCATTTTCATATGTAGCGGTGCTTCCTCCTCCCACATTATCCCTCCGAGAATCCATATTTGCATTCGAACCATCATGAGATACAGAAAAATAACCTAATAAAGATAGGAGACTCGAGATAAAGCACATACTTATGTTTGACGGCTAATTCTCTATTGGATTAGAAATTAGCCGATCAAATTAAAATTAAAATTTAACCGCAAGCACATGACGTACAAGTTTAGCACGTGACGAGTATGGGTCGACCCGTAGGGAATTGTTTAGATTTTAAAATTCTATTCAATCAAATTAAACCAAGATTTAAAATGTGTGAAGCTAGAAATGTAAATAAACTAGCAAAAGAAAATGGATAAAAATATGGGAGTTTGAAGGCAATTTAAAGATAAATCCACACTCTTGATCACATAAATCAACACAACATGAAATTATAATCTCTCTTTTTTGTCAGTGGTGAATTTAATTGATGTGTTTTTCATAAGTATGGAATATTAGTGCTATTAATTAGCCCAATATAAACCATCAAACTATAACACACCCATTAAACCAGTTCTTAACTCTCATGAAAATTGCAATGAAATTGAAAATAAAATCTATTCTAAGCATGATCTATTAACTACCGATTAGAAATATAGACCATCAAATTTTAGTTTTAAAATCCACTTCATTACCATAATCATATGTAGATTAAAAGGTAATTTGTATTTGTGTTTGTTTAAGCATAGTCTATTTGGTGTCAACAACGTAGGCTATCAAATTCAAAGCTAAAACAACAATGTTTAACCCTTTCAAACATTTCTATTAAGCACAAAAAGAGATAAAAAATTATTAAAATGTTGAATCTACATAATTAAGAAAGCTTCATTACTAATTAATCGAAGGGGTTTAGCTTATCATATTTGTTATCACTTCAACAAATGTAGCATTCAACATGAAACAAAAACAAAAGGAAAATAGAGAGCAAATTAAAATAAAATGAGAGCTAATCTACTTGCATAAAAATAAACTAATCTACTAACATGAAAGGAAATAAACAAGAAAAGAAAATGAAAGAAAAGTGCATGAATTAAAATTGCATAAATGAAATTATATAAGAAAAATGGCTAAGAAGCCATGAAAAAGAAAAGAAAGCTATTGTTTTATTTTTGAGCCTCAAACTAAACTAACTAAAATGGAGGCTTAAAGGAGGCTAAGGAGACTAGGAGAAGAGAGTAATTACATGAACATATGAGGTATTTATACATGTTTTGAAACCGTAATCCTATTTTTGGTAACTACCCAAAGTACCCTTAAGGAAGTGCGACCACCAAGTAATCATTAGCATGAATTTATCCTCCACTTAAATATGCATGTAGCTTTAAGCTCCATTAGCATGTGCATTAGCTCCTAATTGTACATCATGGTAAGTGGGTAGTTGGGGTCCTCCATGTTTCATGAAATGAATTATTTTCATCTTCATTTGCTTATCTTCTCTTGTGCATGCATATTTTCCATGAAGCATCTTACATTTAAATCCAAAGTCTACAAAAATAATATAAAAATGCACGAGTAAATTTTCTTAAATTAATATATGCACAAAAATGATCATTTTGCCTCTATATGAAGATGAATAAATGATGATTTGAAAATAATTTGAATTTTGGTTTAAACATGTTAATATACCCTAATTGCTCATTTATTTAATTAATTTCAATAAAATATGGAAGTAAAAATATGCACATTTACGTGCACATCAAATACCACCACACTTATCTTTTTATTGGTCCTCGAATAAACTAAAAACTAAGATAAATCTATTTTCGTAGGAAGCACAATTGCATTAAGCATATGTAACAAGCCGTTAAACCTCTAGGTGTTCCTAGTAGGACGAGTATTGTCTCGTGAGGGTTTTTAGCGGATACTACCCACAAAATCGAAATGCGAAATGAAAAATTCCAAATTGCAAGATTTATTTACAAAGAGATGAATGCAAGTTTTTTTTTAAAAAATATTTACAAATGAAGAATTTACTTTTAAGTTAACAACAATAAGTTAAATATAAGTTTGAGTCATTATCAAGAAATTTTAGTTATTTTACTCGTCAAAATTTCCAATAAATCGTTTGGCTAGTAGTTTTTATTGATAACGTAGTGCAACTATGAAATAAATCCTTAGTTGATAATCAAAGTTTTTCGAAGTGGTATATTCATTTCTTTTGAATAACAAGTCAAATCAAATTAGTGAAAATAGTGCTTGGATTTCAATTGCTTACTCTCTCTTTATTTGAAAATTTTATTGATATTAATAATATTTACATATGCCTAACTCAAAAAACTAAGGCCAAATATATCACCCATGCACCGCCTTTCGGGCTTACGTGAGGGGAATACAGAGCTTGGCGAGTGAACACACAAGTGTGTACACCTATTGGCTGTAGGCATTATTAATAAAAGAATTTTTATATACATACACCTAACTCAAATAAACTGAGTCCAGATATACCGATAATGCACTGCCTTTCAGGCTTACGTGAGAAAGGTACAAAGCATGGCGAGTGGACACACTTGCATGTGAACACATGACTCTAGGTGTTTATTAAAATATATACATATATACAAAAAAAAAATTCTTTTGTTTGTTTGGTATTTTTTGTTATATATTTTTTTTTGTTTTTTGAAGAGAGAGTTTTGCAAAATCATTTTAGCACCATTTAACTTAGAAGATAAAAAAATGTTATATCCTTTTCTTTAAATCCACCACTTTTTTAAACAAATAGTTTTAATTAGGATATACTTCATAATTATCACCCATGAGTCTACCTATATACTAGTTAAACCATCGTTACTTGTAATCATACTTCATTTTTATTTTTGTCAAGACAAATAATTTTTTAAAAAATTCAGTCTAATAACCAAAACCCTATATTTCTCCTATAGTGTTTCTTTTAAAAATAAATCAAAATGCTAAAAAGAAAACTTTTTTTGGAATTTATTTTTTGAGTTTTGGAAAGAAAAATGAAAAAAATAAACCATGAAAAATTAAAAAGAAGATGAGACTCCCTCCTACACTTGATTTTGATTATGTCCCCACAGTCAATCCAAGTGAAAGGAAATAAAATAAAAATAAGACCTATATTTACATGAAAAGATTATTATTTACAAGACATCAGAAAATATATCGTCAAAGAGTAAATGAAACGGTCTTCCAAAGACCAATTCATTTGTCTCGTCAAGTATGAGAGACACAGCTTAAGCACAGAAAACCAAACCATAAATGATTTCAGAGTTGAATGTTGATTTGGAAAAACGAATGTCGTTTTATTAAAAATCGTGTGAGTTGTTTAATTTTCGATGATTTTTGAGGTTGATAAAACAATTGATTAAAGTTCAAGTTTATTTTTACCAAATTGAAATTCAAACTTATCATCGACGAATTCTTTAAAATTATTGTTTCAAAATCAATACGGTGATTTAAATTTTCCCTTTGGAATTTAACAACTCATTTTTGAAAAGTCCAAAAATTTATGTTCATTAAATTTGTCCTCCTTTGTTGGATTATTAACAACTTCATTACATGTATCTTGTTCAAAATCCAAAGTTGTTGTGTTCAAATTTTCAAAATTGGAAAAAGGAAGATCGAATTTTAAATCGAGTTTCTCACCCTCTAAAGAATTGAAATCCAACTCAATTGCCGTATTTTCAACAAGTTCATCAAAACTGTCGTTTTCAATTTCAAAAGTGGTTATTTGAAAATCGTCAAATTGGTTAAAAGGTGGAGTGTTATTTTTTTAAGGCAATAGGTTTTTATACTGGCCCCACCAGTTAATATTAAACAAAACGTTAAAAATAAAGTCTATACAACAGTAAGCCATGAATAAACGAACAGAATTAAAAGAGATTCAGGTTGCAAAAACCCAAATACCTAATAATTATGTCCAGAACTAGTATATTATCCCACTCAACCTTCGTAGCCAAGCCTCTGCCGAATCATATGTTCTATCTGGGTTAATAAAGCTCTCCTACCACACGCCTTTCCTTCAAAAAATCGAATGTTTCTTTCTCTCCATATAATGGCTATAAAGCATTTCAATGACAGAATCAGACGCTGTGCAGATACCGTCTTTCATCTCGTCCGCTTGAATATTTCGTACCACTACTGATTGCGATGTGCGTTATCATAATATATGTCCATCTTCTGAGTTGTAGCCTTCCAAAGACGATACACAGTTATGCATTGAAAGAATAAATGGTCCCTACTCTCCAGCATGTCATTGCAAAATGAGCAAACATTTTCAGTAATCAAGCCTCTATAAATAAGTTTGTCACGAGTGAGCAATGCGTTGTTAATTGTTTTCCAGAGGATAAAGTTTTCTTTCTCCGACCCCATGCATTTCCAAATACAATTAGTCCATGGCATGTTTGGTCTACGATAGTCGTGATGCAAAGCTTTGTATACACATGCAATAGAGTGAATACTAAACCTGTCTGTCCACTGAATGGCATATTCTGTGTTTACATGTTTAACAGCAGCTATCTTATTCCATAGCATTCGAGCAGCGACAGAGTTTGGGTTCGGAAGGTGAATCCTATTAGCCTAAATATAGCCACGAAGTTGCGCATTATCTGGAATGGAAGATAAGCTTTTTTGCATATGACACAGAACATCATTTAAGATGATACCAACATCCGAACAAGGAGTATACCAGAAAGAGATATCAATATTTGAGTATATATTATACTTAATAATCGGTAATATAGTCTCCCTAAGGTTCAACAGCGATTTCCAGAACCAACTAGATGTCGGTGTAGCAGGTACAGTCCAAAAAATTTTATGATGTAAGTAGTGTTTGTGTATCCACTTAATAAGCAGGGTATCTTTATTTGAGAGTATGTCGTTTATATGTTTAGTAGCAGCAGCCTTATTCCATATATCTAAATCAATAATACCCAGCCCACCTTTCTTCTTCGATCTACAAACATTCTTGAAAGCGATAGGTATAGGTTTACGTGTGTGGCAGTCACCATGCCATAGGAAATGGTTCATAGCACTATTTATCATATGAATAAGCTTCTTCGGTAGAATGAAGATCCGTGCCCAGTATGAAGTCATGGCAAAAATGATTGATTTAACTACCGTACATCTCCCTGCTTGCGATAATAAATGTGTAGGCCAATTCTGAAGCCGTGCCAAAAAAATTTCATACATAGGTAAGCATTGTGTTGTAGTGATTCTCGATGTGGTAATAGGGATGCCTAGATATGTAGAATCCACAGGCATATGTTGGATACTGGAGATAGAAACAATGTGTTCGCGATCTGTCTCGCTAATACCCGCCATGAGGATATGAGTTTTGCTCTTATTTATATGCAGACCAGTCAATACGTGAAACAAATCAAGAACCCGAATAATAGAATTTATAGTAGAGTGATCAGGTTTAGCAAAAATAATAATATCATCCGCAAACATCAAGGAGACAACAAGCGGTTCTCTATATTTTGGGTGAGTCTTGATAAGTTTAGCCCGAACATAATTATTCAAGATACAAGTCATCAGCTCCATAATAATAATAAAAATATAAGGGGATAACGGATCACCCTGACGTATCCCCCTAGTAGATGAGAAGTAACCCACACCATGACCATTAATTATGATAGTATAGGTGGGCGTAGAAATACATGTGTGAATCCATGCCATGAAAGTCTCCGGAAACCCTATTCTAGTCATAACCGCAACTATTGAGATCCATTCCAATGAGTCGAATGCCTTTCTAATATCCAACTTCATCATACATCTAGGAGAGATATGTTTTCTATGATAGCCCTTAAGCAGTTCATGAGTGAGAATAATATTATCAGTTATATTTCGATTGGGCAGAAAGGCAGTTTGATTTGGTGCTATAAGGGTAGCAAGCAGCGGTTTTATCCTGTTAGCAAGAATTTTAGTGATGCATCGATATATAACATTGCAACAGGAGATAGGGCGATAGTCGGAAACCACCTTCGGCGAGGCAATTTTGGGGATAAGAGCAATGTTAGTAGCATTAATTTCCGGCAGAAGATTATTCGTTTGAAAAAAATATTGAATGGCAGATACAAAAACAGTATCAATAATATGCCATGTAGCTTTGAAGAAATGGGTGTTATATCCATCCGGGCCACCTACACTGTTCGGGTGTAATTCAAATAATGTTGTCTTTATCTCATCATATGTAACCTGCCTGATAAGACTGTATGCATCAATCTCATTTATTTGCGGGAGATTAATATGTGACATTTCCCCTATATTGGGTATATCAAAATCAGCCAAATAATAACTTTTGAAGTAATTAATAAATGCAGAATCAACCTCTGTAGCCTTCGTCTATAGCACATCATCATGGTCAACAATGGAATGTATAATACCTTTTGATCTTTTAATCGCAAGTGCGGCATGGTAGAATGCGCTGTTCCTGTCTCCATGAAAGTAAAATTCTTTGCCAAGTTTCTCCTTAATCGAATCAACTTCATTTTGTTGAGCAGCCACCAACTCTCTTTGTTTATTATGTTCCATTGCCGACAAAGCTTCATTATGTGGATCAGTCAGCATATTTCTTTGAATGTGTTCCAGATCTTCATGAATTTTTTTTGAGATTTGATCGCCCTTACCAAAGGTTACTCTAGCCCAATTCTTGAGAACGTATTTGACATTTTTCAGTTTTTGTTGCAAAATAAACATCGGGTTTCCATGCGCATATATATTCCATCCTTGCAAAAAAATATCTAGAAATTGAATGTTTTTAGTCCAAAAAGAAAAAAATTTAAATGAGGCACCAAAATTTAACGGTTTCGTGCTCCACGATAAGATAAGCGGGTTGTGGTCGAATATGCCAGGAGGAATGACAGTGGATGTAAGGGTAGGCCAGGCTGTAAGTGCACTAATGTTGAAAGGAGAGTGGTCCAAAGTACAATGTACGTTTACCATGTCTACGATTATTCCATGTGTAAATAGGGCCAATACTAGGAATTTTGTGCAGTGAAGAGATTTGGATGGATTGGGATAAAGGACCGATGTCATGAAGAGAAAGTGGGTTTCCTCCAATCTTTTGTGTAGATTCATACATGCAGTTATACTCTCCAATGAGAATCCAAGGAATCTGGGACTGCGGCTGAGATTGAATAAAGGAATGTAAAAAGTTCCTAGCATCACGATTACATGAGGCATAAACAAAAGTAATGTTGAACTGAGTGGATGAAGAAATATGAGTGACAAGAAGATGTATGAATTGTTCGGAGGAGATGATTGATATAGCGGAGAAAATAAGTGGATTCCATAAAACAACAATACAGCCATATGGGGTATGCAGCAGATTATGTATACATGTCCATTGCGGATTTATGATTGTGCACATGCTCGCCGATAATTTTTCATTCAACTTTGTCTCTAGTATACCTATCATATGGAGCTTATACTGATCAATGAGATGCTTAATTTCTCTAACCTTTAAGGGGAGGTGGGAACCCCTTATATTCCAAGCCCCGATGTTATCAATCATTAGGTTGAGATTTGTTTTTTCTTCCTACCCGAGTTCCTCGGTGTAGATTTTTTGTTGCATGAGATATTACCCTCTTCATCTTCATATGTTGCATTTCTAAGTTGTGTTTCCGTATATAGATAATCATGACCATTATCATTATCCTCGACTTCTTTCCCTTTCTTTGCCTTTGTATTCTTCTTTTTTTTCTTTTTATCATTCTGCAGTATAGGAGAGGTCGTAGGCGATGTGGTAGATGTTGATGGCTGAGTAGGATAAGGGATGGATGAGGTAGGGGAAGGGATGTGGGTGTGAGGAGAAGAATGGTGTTCTTGAAAGAGGAGCTGGAGGTCCAAATTCTGTTGAGCAAATGTGTCTTTGTGGATGATGTTGTGGTCAATAAGCTGAGACGAAATATCATTAGGAAGATGAATATGGAGATACAGGTGGGAGAGGGATGAATCAGAAGTGGGTATATTATTTGGTGTAGGAAAGGGGTTGGCAACCAAAGAGTGTAGTGTTTGTGGTATGTTGGAAGCAGGGGCCATATCAGTGACAGGTGAGTGTAGAACAGAGGTTTGGTTGGGAAGAGTGATGTCGGCTTCGGTCAAAATGTCAAAACTGTTAGATAGTGTTAAGTGTTGTGGAGCAACAGCCGGGTTCATGGTATTATGTGGTGTATGAAATGAAGGAGTAGTTTGTGTAGATGGATGGATAGGAGAAAGTGTAGTGGGAGGAACATTACTTGCATGTACCGCAACATTATCATGCAATCCTTTACGTGCATGTGTGCACATATCATTTGCTATGTCATTGTGCACTTTATTTTCCCTGTGTCATTTTTATTCTTTTGTATCCATTGATTCGAACGCCCATTTTTCTTTTGCCCATCAAAATGTGTATTTTCATCATGTTTTTTCCCCTGAACCGTTACACCGTTATCAAGCTTCACTTCATCTTCATTTAGAGTATCAATTTTCCCATTTTCTTTTAATCCTTGTGTGCCAGTCTGATCAGCTTGTTGTTTTTCTACACATCTGTTTTCGTCATGTCCAAAACATTTGCAGTGTGTACAAATCTCCGGCCTCCAGTCATAGTAAAATTCAACGTACGCAACATCATCTCCTTCTCCGCATTTTATAATGTCGGGGAGAAGTTTATCCGGTGTTATTTCAATCAAACATTTAGCATATTCAAATCGCTGCATTTTTTCTGTCGCCTCATTATAACATACAAGTGAACCCAAATGACATGCCAACCAATTGATGCCTAATAAAGTCCATACATGGATGGGAATTTTGTGAAAGTGAACCCATATCGGCACCGATCTAACTTGTGCTTGTGCATTTTTAAAAGTTGGTTTCTAGGATGTAATAATAAACATCTTCCCTCTAATAAATATTGGATCACTTTGAAGTATCTTACGACGATCTTCCTCATGCGTAAAATCGAAGTAAAAGTTTGTGTTATCCGATTTGACTGTAAAAGTACCTATCAGCCGCCAGATTTTTTTAAGATGATACAGCACAACATTATATGGTAGGTTTTCATCGAGAAAAAACCAACCAAGTATTGACTTCAGAATGTCTGACCCTCTTGCCTAACCTCAATCGGAATCGGAAGAGGAGCACCATCGTATGAAAAACAGAAATCACGAGGGATGTATCTACCTGCATTACGAGGTTTGCTTTTGAAAAGTGATGTCCATGGACGCGGGTTAGTAGGCAAAGCCACAGAGGGAATACCGTGTGAATCGGGGTTAATGGCAGAAGAAGTATGGTCGGGAGCGGGAGACCTAAGTGGAGGTATAATGTCACGTGGGACAGGATTAGGAGGGGGATCTGTAGGAGGCGATGGCATGATAGGCGCCGAAGGAGGTGGCTGTGATGGATTGGGAATGGAAGCGATAGTGATAGGAGTGAGTGATGGAGTAGCAGCAATGGGTATGGAGGAGGTGGAGTGTTATTTGACTCATCATATGTTGGGATTTGGTTTTGTTTCTCATGTTGTTTCATATATGTTTCGAACAACAAATCCGTGTGATCATTGTAGATTTCGTCCATTTGCTAACCAAAATCAAATTTATAATTATTAACTTGATAATTTTCGATTTGTACTTGTTGAGAAAAAAAAATTCACTATCGTAGTCGAGATTATTCCCATTGCCAAAATTATTTAAATAGTTTTTTCCATTTTTGTTTTGATTTGGAAATTCATTTTGAAGTTTGAAATTGAATTGGCATGGGTTATACTCGAAATCATTTGAATTTTGAAATGAATTCAAAATTTGAAGTTCTTGACTCGAGTTATTGCACAAATATGAATTACACAATTTATTTATCATTTGATTTTGTTGTGTATAGAGTTCAAGTAAAGACGAAATCATTTCAATGCTATTTTCGAGATTTGAGGGTTGGTCATCGTTTTGAAAACTTTGTTGTTCAAAATTCAAAGTTTTTAAAATTCGAATTGTTTACAATAGTTGTTGATAAAACATCCATAAGAATTTGGAGTGAAATTATATGAATTATATTGATTTTTACAACTATCGTAAAATTCATGTAAGTAGGGAAACCAGACATTTTCAAGAATGTTTTTTTAAGGAAAACTATTGACCAAGAGGAATTTATTTTTTCTAAAGGAAAATTCGATTTTTGGTTTTTCAATTTTTTTTTGTTTTTGAAAATGTTTTCTAATTTTTTTTTGGATTTTTGCTTTTTGAGAGAAAAAAAAACGAACTGAAATTTTTTTTTGATTGAAAATTTTCAGAAGAAAAGATTTAAAAACTAAATTATAAAATATTTATAATTTTTTTTAGTTTTGAATTTTGAATTTTTTCTTCTTTATTTTAGATATGCATGAACTAATGCAACTAAATGAATGCAAGGGATAACTACAAATTTTCTATCCTAAGTAGCTCCTAACCCAAAATTGTATAATCACACATTTTCGTAATCCAACAAGATAGTTCTCAGCCAGGTAACAGACAGGATTTATCGGTGCACCACGTATCACCGTAGCAATGCAGTCGAAGGTTTAAGTACTTTCAGTGAAACAATCAGTATAATTTTTACGAATCACCGTAATATTTATAACTGATTATTGCTCTGCCGTAGACTAAACACCAAGAAATTAAATTGTCGAAAGAGAACAACTTGTCAATATACAATTAAACCCTAGGTGAGCTCGTGACACCCTTAAAATGTCTAACCATTATTATTAGTCAAGTTCTAAGATGAAATGCAAAAACAAATTAAACGTGTATTAACAAAGCATCTACGAATGGATTTTTATTTTTGTTTATGTTTTTGAATTTTTTTTAAATGCAACAACCAAAAATGAAAAGCAAAATAAAACAAGGGATGAAAGCTCAATACCAGAGTGTGCAGATTATTAGCAATTTATTTTTATTAGAGGCAATTTTTTTTATAAGCAAGCAAAGCAATTGTCTTAGCATCACTTCTTCTTTTGATATTCTGTTTTGGCAACCTGAAACTAAAAACAATATATATACAAGTTTTTTTAGAAAATGTAAAATGGGAATTTAAAATAAATTAAAACAAAACAAAATTAATTTTTCTAATATATAAGGATAAAACAAAGGAAAACAAAAAATAATTTCCCTTTTTTTATAAAAACTAATTTCCTCCCGAAGTTAAATTTTAAAATGAAATTCACTACCAAACCGACCTAAACTTCTGTAAATTAACTTATCACTTGTTTAACTTCAGCAAACCCGAAAACTATTTCAACTGAGAATCAAATCCCAGACAAATACAAGAAATCCCAATTTTTTTAGAAATCAATACGAATCAAAACCCAAACGAATACCTACGAATCAAATTTCTGAATTGAAAGTGAAATTGATGGTTCCCAATTGGGGAATTTGGTTCGCAATGGTGATGCTTTAGGGATGCACGATTGATTGGTAGACCCATGATCCTATGACTGGTTTCTTGTATGAACCATGGTGAACAAGATGAGTTTAAACACAGATGGGGATCGAAAATTTGGTTGCAGAGGCTGTTAGTTGATAGTGGTTTCAGAAGAAAAAACGAATTAAGAGTCTCAGAACGGATGGAAGAAGAAATAGATATCAAGAACTGAACTACAAATTACAAGATCACAAGAAAAGGAAGAAAGCATATAAACCAAGCACAAAGGAAATAAAGATAAAAATGAATTTTATTCAATATTAATCTCCTTCTTCATGTTACAGACCCACACATATTTATAGGAAAAATTCCAACAGCTATATTATTTGACCAATTCAACTTAACAAAACCCAACACAATTTATACAAGGCTTGATAAGATCAAACACACAGCAACATGTGCATATGTGCACGTGCACAAGGTGCACAACTAATATCTTCTCTCTCTGTCAATTAGAACCCAACTTATTCACTGCATCTACCACCTGAGCCATGTCAGCAATGGAAGGTTCGTCGGCCTTCACCTCTGGTGGTGGTTCTGATGATCTTTTGGTTGCAGTGCAGTTATTCTTGGCTGAGTGCATACTTATGGCTGCTAGCAGTTTTTGAGCATAACAACCCCCTTTCCCTTGAAAAATGGACCTTGTCCCAAGGTCTAAGGTGGGTTATTTTCTGATCATCTCCTAATACTCCTCCAAAGTGGCTTCCTCCTCTTGCAATTCCTTCCATTTAATTAGAATTTGAACTATAGGCTCATTATGGATGGGCATAATTCTTCGATCTAAAATTCTTTCAGGTTGCTTAACCAGTTCCTCAACATAGGTGGGCATATCTTCTTGTATGATGAGCCCATACCCTACCTTCTTCTTCAACTGTGAAACATGGAAGAGTGGATGAATTCTGATTCTATGGTAATTTTAATCGATAGGCTACCTCACTAATCCTTTCCTCCACTTCATAAGGCTCATAATACTTAGGGGAAAGCTTGTGTGTTCTTTGAGCTCTTGCGGTTATCTGCCTATATGGCTGCAGTTTTAGGCAAACCCAGTCTCCGACCATGAATTTCCTTTCCGTCCTCTTAAGATCAGCATATTTTTTCATTATATCCCTGGCTAAAGTCAAACTGTCTTTAATAAATTGTAAAATGATGTCTCTGGAATATAATATATCCTCAACATGCGGGATCTTGGTAGTAATTGGCACATAACTTAATAATGTAGGGGGAGCAATTCCATAAACTACCTAAAAAGAAGTCATATCTATGGATGTTTTCCAAGTGGTATTATACTAATATTCAGCTAATGTTAACCAAGCAGACCACTCTGAAGGCTTATGGCATACGAAACACTTAAGATATCCCTCTAATATCATGTTTGTCACCTTTGATTGGCCACCTGTTTGAGGATGGTAGGCACTGCTGAGTTTCAACGTGTTGCCCTGTAATTTAAAAAGCTCTTGCCATAATGTGCTGGTAAATAATGTGTCCCTGTTACTAATAATTGATGCAGGCTTTCCATGAAGTTTGAATACTCCATCAAAAAATACTTATGCTACCTCTCTTGCTTTGTAGGGATGGGCTAAAGGGAAAAAATAAGCATATTTTGTCAATCTATCCACCACAACATATATCACAGTGTACTTTTTGCTTTTTGGTAAACAAGTAATGAAATCCATGGCTATGTCAATCCAAATTTTCTCTATAATGGGTAGTGGTTGGAGCAGGCATGGTATGTGTATATTTTCCCCTTTATTCCTTTGGCAAGCTTCGCATTCCTTCACAAATTTTTCCATACAACACTTCATTTTTTCCCAGTAGAATACTGTCTTGATCCTTTTCACAGTAGCCTTGATGCCCGAATGCCCTCCCAAAGGGGTAGAGTGAAATTCATTATATAAAGTAGATCTGTATTATGAGGGTCAATCAAGATCTTTCCTTTATAAAAAAGAAAACCATCCACTAGTTTATACTTTCTATAATTTTCTTGACTAATCTTTCCTTGATGTCTGCATAAAAAAGGGAATTAGCCAAGGTACCCTTTAACACATGCAACCATGTAGGCTGTACTTGAGAAAGTGACATGCATTGTTCTCCTCCTTCATCCTTTCTAGATAGAGAATCTGGTACAACATTTTCCTTACCACATTTATACTCGACCTTATAATCATAACCATGTAATTTGGCAAGCCATTTTCCTTGTATACCAGTATGAAGCCTTTGGATCAATAAGTACTTCAGGCTTTTGTGATCTGTCCTGATAATGAACCACCTCCCTAGCAAGGACTGAGACCATTTTTTTGTTGTCAGTATCAAGGCCAACAGCTCCTTTTCATATGTAGAGAGATTTATATTTTTTCCTTTCAGTGCTTTGCTTAAATAAGTAATAGATTTGTTCTCTTGCAAAAGTACAACACATATTCCTACTCCACTTGCATCACATTCAACAATGAAAGGCTTATTAAAGTTTGGCATGGTGAGGATAGGTGGGGACATTAGGCAATGTTTTAATTTTTCAAAAGCTTGAGTAGCCATGTCATTCCATAGGAAGGCATTTTTCTTCAATAATTCAGTGAGGGGTCTTGCAATCAACCCATAATGCTTAATAAATTTTCTATAATATCCAGTTAGACCTAAGAACCCCTTAAGGCCCTTAGAGTAGTGGGAACTGACCATTTCTTAATAGCTCGTACCTTTTTATGATCTACAACTATGCCATCTACAGAAATAATATGGCCCAGATACTCAATTCTTTCTTTGGTAAATGAGCATTTTGAGTGTTTAATCACCAAATGATTGTCTTGTAGAACCTACAAGGCAATCCTAATGTGGCCTAGATGCTCAAGCATAGCTTGGCTATAGATTAGTATATCATCAAAAAATACCAAAATAAACTTTCTTAAGTATGGTCTGAATATGTCATTCATCAGTAACTGAAAAGTTGAGGGAGCATTAACAAGACCAAATGGCATCACCACGAACTCATAGTGTCCATCATGTGTTTTAAATGCAGTCTTGGAATGTCATCTTTATGTACTCTAATATGATGATATCCCGATCTCAAATCAAGTTTAGTAAAATATTATGCACCGTGCAATTCATCAAATAAGTTATCTACCAAAGGAATGGGGTACTTATCCCTAATTGTGATATTATTTAAGCCTGTGTAATCAATACATAACCTCCAAGAACCATTTTTTTGTTACCATGACCACATGGGAAGAGAATGCACTGCTGTTGGGTCTTATAATGCCAGTTTCTAACATTTCCTATATTATGCTTTCTAATTCATTCTTTATGTGATGTGAATGCCTATAGGGCTTTAAGCAAACTGGTTTCGACCCATGTACCAAAGGTATTTTATGATCTTGTGGCCTGAAGGGTGGTAGAGTATCAAGAGGTGCCAACACTTTAGGAAACTCGTCAAGAATTGCCTTTACAGATGCATGTAATTCGTAATTTTCATTAGTAGCAAGTTGAGAACAAAGCATCATTGCAAACTGACCTTGTATGCATTCCCTTTTGAATGCCTTTTTGTCTACAATTTTTAATTCCTCAAGTTGAATGCCTTGCCAGACACGTATCCTATTATTATAATTAAATTTAACTTGCAATTTTTGAAAATTCATTGTTACCTCTCCCAGTGATTTCATCCATTGGGCCCCTAAAACAACATGGTAGCCATCTAAAGGCAATAATAAAAGATCAACAAACATATAGTAAATTTGACATTTTTGGGGTACCTGGTTACACATTCCAATGCCATGAAGTCTCTCATTGTTTGCTACTTGCACTTCAAACCCCTTTGTCTTGTCAACAGCTAGAGGCATTCTTTTTGCTAGATTGCAGTCCAAGAAGTTATGAGTGGAGCTAGAGTCAATGAGGACTTGTACTGTCTTGCCATAGATGTTACCATACCTTAATGTTGTGTAGAGTTGGTATACCACACATAGCATGTAGTGTGATGGCTGGTTTAATTTCTTCTTCACCAGGATCTGTTACTTCCTCATCACCTTGGAGTTCCTGGTCTTCAAGATTATCTATCTAATCATCTTTATCATTACTCATCTCCGGTAACCCTTCAAGGATATAAACTTGCCTTTTTGTTTTGCACAGATGGTCTGGTTGCCATTTCTCATTGCAAGTGTAACATTGGTTCTTTCTCTGCTTCTCCAGAATTTCTTCTGAAGTCATTCCCTTAATCTTAACAATCTCTGCTAGAGATCTATTACAGTTAGTTGAGGGTATAAAGGTCTTTTGGCTTCTTGGTGGAAATTTTTTGGGTACTGATGGTTGTGCAGAGTTTGTTGGCTTATAGGGCCTCTTCGAATTAGATAATCCTGCCCCATAAACCTTTGCTAAAGCTACCGCCTCATTAAAGCTGGAAGGTCTTGCTACTTCCTCATCTATTCTGATATCTTCTTTTAACCCATCCACAAATTTTTCAAACACATAATCAGGGTGAAGATGGGGAAGTAAGCCTTGTAGTTGCTCAAACCTTGTAAGGTAAGATTGAATAGTGGAGAGTTGTTTAAGATTAGAAAATGACCCAAATGGTTTCCTTAATTTGGGTGGCGGGTGGGGGGGGCAAATATGAAAATAATCTCTTCCTTGAAAACTTTCTACAGTTCATAATTATTGACATTACTAGTCAGCCATTTAAACCATCTCTGTGCATCATCCTTTAAGTGAAAAGAAAAAGTAGATACCCACTCAGTCTCGGGGGTGTGATGGTACTTGAAGAGCAGTTCAACCTGATCTATCCACTCAATCACAGTTTCATCACCACTATAGATAGGGAACTCCAACTTGATGGTAGTGTGCTGAAGCAAGGTAGGAGGGGGTTAGATGCTAAGTTGATGTCTAGGGTGAGAGGTTTGATTTGAATCATTAGAGTAGGGTGAGAGTGAGGAGCTTCTGTTGTTGTTTTTTGGAATGGCGGTACATAAGGATGACTTCTTGATGATGGCTGAGCTTCATGATATGAATTGGTTGGTACATTTCTTTGGGATCTAATTTCTTGCATGAATGATTCCAAGGTGGCTGTAAGAAGATCGAATCTGCCATTAAATTCTTGAGTATTTTCTTGAAATGTTTGGTGCAATTCTTGTTGTGATTAATGCAGTTCTTGTTGAGCTTCTGCCAATTGATCCAGGGCTTATTTTGTGGTTTCATTGATGTGTTGTTGGTGTGTCTTGAATTTCTCTATATCACTGAAATCAAGGACAGGGGTATGGCTGTTATCATCAATAATACTGATGTCAGAGGTTAGGGGATTTGAATTTGCCCTGGATGATTGATTCGGATCCTGCTTCGATACCAGTTTGGTAGACCCATGATCCTTTGATTGGTTTATTGTATGAACCATGGTGAATAAGATGAGTTTTAACACAGGTGGGGATAGAAAGTTTGGTTGTAGAGGCTGTTAGTTGATAGTGGTTTCAGAAGAAAAAATGAATTAAGGGTCTCAGAACGGATGTAAGAAGAAATGGATATCAAGAACTGAAATACATATTACTTGATCACAAGAAAAGGAAGAAAGCATATAAACCAAGCACAAAGAAAATAAAGATAAAAATGAATTTTATTCAGTATTAATAACCTTCTTCATGTTACAGACCCACACATATTTATAGGACAAATTCCAATTGCTATATTATCTGACCAATTCAACTTAATAAAACCCAATACAATTTATACAAGGCTTCATAAGATCAAACACACAACAGCCTGTACATATGTGCACGTGCATAAGGTGCACAACTAATATCTTCTCTCTCTCTCTGTCAATTGGAACCCAACTTATTCACTACATCTTCCACTTGAGCCATGTCAGCAATGGATGGTTCGTCATCCTTCACCTCTGGTGGTGGTTATGATGATCTTTTGGTTGCAGTGCAGTTATTCTTAGCTAAGTGCATACTTATGGCTGCTAGCAGTTTTTGAGCATAACATTGAGTATGGTTGCGGTGGCGATGTTGGAAATCATGAGTGATAGTTTCAAGGGTGGTTCAGAGGTCGAGGCTTTGGGATCGAAGTCGGAGATGGTTCGGAGTTGTGGTGTTTGAAATTGGTTTATAGCATGAATTGGATATTGCGGGTACAAAAAAAAAGTTGAAAAATTGATGCGATGATTGAAGTCGCTATGGGCAGTGTAGTTGCTGATGGGTTGCAAGTTTGTGGTGCCTTGGAGTTCGGCTATTTGGGTTTTTTGTAATGGTCAGTTTTTGTACAGTGTTGTTTAAAAGGGTTACGATGACAGGGGGTTGATAGCTGCAAGGCGAATGTTGATTGATTGGCAGGGATTGCAGTGGCTGGATGGTCATGTCTTATGGTTGTTTGGTGATGCAGCAGTATGGATGAATAGTGCATGTATGAGGAGTATGGGGATGGAGGCAGTGGCGTAACAAGCAGAGGTAGTAGCAGTAAGGGGGTGAATGATGGACTTATTGGCAGAAAAGTAGTAAGTCAGTAGGGGTAAGTGATTTGAGATGATTGAATTTACTGTATTGTGAAGTATGTAAGTTATGCTGTGGTTGAATTCATTGTATTGTGAAGTGTTTGTGCATACTGTGGTTTGGTGATATGCTTGCAGGTTAGAGAGGTAAGAGAATGTTTTGACAGCTGTTTGCACTGTGGAAGTTGACTATTGAGCAGTTGATGTGGAAGGGGTGGGATGAATGGTTGATTGTAAGAAGTAGTTGATGATGAGGCAAGGTAGTAGACTGTTTTGGTCAGGAGATGTTGTGATATGAAGTGCACTGGAATGTGATGGATGTATGTGTGATGTCAGTGGGTATATGTTGATGTCAAGGGGTATTTGACAGTGGCAAATGCAAGGCAGTGTGGATGGTTTGAAGTGGAGCAGTAGGAATTTGTAGCCGTTGACTGTGATGTGAGAAATGGTGAATGTTGATATAGTCAGAAGTGTTTTTGTTGTTTCTGGGATGTTGCTGCTGTATGAAATGAGTGTGTGCATGGGAGTAATGTAACTGGTATTTGTTTGACAAGGAGTGAGGCAATTGTAAATGATTGCTGGCAGTTTATGTGGTGAGTAGTGTGGAAGAGATGAGTTTATGTATAACGTCTTGAAGGGTTGTAATGGTAATGTGCACTGGGATTGATGGAATATAGAGGGAAGTTGAGGAGGTTGGTCAGGCAATGTGTAGTAATGAGGATTGGAGGTAGACTGTGATGTATTTTCAGGTGGAAGTGGTGGTATTTGATGGAACGACAAAGGTTGGTTTGTTGTAGTTGCATGGTTGAAGGTTGTAAGTTAGAAGTAGGAAAGGCAGTGGAGTGTTTCGACAGTAACAGAGGTAGTTAAGCGGTGGAGTTGTTCAATTGGCACTATTGTGTGATGCAAGTGGTGGACAGTTCGTAACAAGGGACGGTGGAGTGATAAAGAAGTTTCAGGTGTTGTTTGACATGACAATTATGTTTTGTGGTGATGAACTTTGGAAGTTGTAATTGAGAAGGGGATGGTGAATGGAAAATTGTAATTGAAGGCTCTGTAATTGTTGTGGTCAGTGGTTACAGTGGTGATAATGAGATGGTTAGAGAGGAGGAAATGTATTGTGTGTATGTGGGAATGAAGTGGAAATGGTATATGTGCATAGTAGAAATGATTAGAAGTAGAATAGGGTTATGCTCAAGGAAATGCACAGTGCAACAGTATGCAGAAGTATATGTAATAGTATGCAGAAATATGCACAAGAAATGTAAAGTGAATGCAATGTAAAAAAAATGAATAATTTTTTTTTCTTTAATGCAATTGTGTATAATTTTTTTTAATATGCAAATGCAAATGCAAAACAAACAAGAAAAACAAGTGAAAGCAAAATTCACACAATAAACACAAATTTTTTTTTAAATGCAAATTAACACACAATACAAACACACAATAAAATCAAACAAAACTAATTCGAAAAATAGAAAATCAAATCAAATCAACTCCCCGTCAACGATGACAGAAACTTGTTTGAATGGCTAAATCTCTGTCGGATTAGAAATAAACCGATCAAATTTAAATTAAAATTTAACCGCAAGTGCACAACATACAATTTTAGGGCGTGGCGAGTATGGGTCGATCCGCAAGGAATTGTTTAGATTTTAAAATTCTATTCAATCAAATTAAACCAAGATTTGAAATATGTGAAGCTAAAAATGTGAATAAACTAGCAAAAGAAAATGGATAAAAATATGGAAGTCTTTGATGCTCCTCATCTTGATTGGAGTCTTTGATGTTTACATAGGAATACCTTGTCAAGTGTGGTTCGTAAGACCCGTGTTCAGACCTCTTAAATCTTTTAGCCATGATCAAACCAAAATAAGTGAACTTGACGTGGAATTGGTCCAATGAGAATCAGAGAATTGTAGTGTCTGGAAATCAATCAAGTCGGAGGTTCGAGCCCTCCTTCTAGCGCCCAAAATGTTAACAAAATTTATGGTCATCACCTCAAAGAATCCAAGTGGATGAAGTTATTGGAAAATGGTAGAAAGTAGAATCCCTAAGAAGGTCAGTAAATGTCCTATTGGTAACCCAGAGTTACTCCAAGTGATGAGATTAAGCCGATCTATACCGAAGGGTTGATAACCTGTAGAATTATCTATGCAACTCTATTCGGGATTAGACTTTGAATCTGACCTTTCGACGTGGTCAAGAAGGTCTAGATACAAGATTTTTGGCCATTCTCCTGTAGCAAAAATTTCGGCCATTCTCCTGTAGCAAAAATTTTTGGTAAATATTTCACTTTTTTTCACTTTTCTTCCTTGTTTTTGTATTGATCTTGCCTATGCTTCACCTTATATGCTCGGCCTCTAGCCTCCACCATCACCACCACCTCCATCACCACTTTGTCCAGCTGCAATCACCTACATCTCCTCTGACCCAACTAGCCATGGCCATCCTTGATGAAGAGCTCCACAAAAATTAGTAAAACATCACCTAAAACATCCAAGCCGACCTCCACATGACTCCACCACCTCATACAACCTCTTTGCCGACCTTTGCACCACTTTCTCCAGCCCCTACCTGACCTGAAACCACTTCCACACCATCCCCTAGACTCCACCAGGTCTGGCCATGCCATTTATAGCCTTGCCCGAAGCTTATATTTGCACAAAATCCACTTGTTTGCCTTCTACTTGTATTTCCATGCATAACCACTTCCATACCTTCAATACCCTTGTTAGGCCAAGCATATATAACCCATACCTGACCAAATACACCCCATGGCAGTGCCTTATCACCCTATAGGCTGAGCATAGTGATGGTGGAAGCAAGTGCAAGTGTTTGATTAATTGTTGTTCCTTAATTCTAGCTTGTTGAATGTCATATTTTGGTTTGAAATTCATGTTATGTATTGTTTTGTTTCATATGTTACAAGACAAATAACTTTGGCTCTCCCTCATTTCGAATCGTTTTCATGCTTTCGTGCCATTGAAGATCTTTGTTTTGGGTATTTGGTTGTCATCTCCAGCTTATACAAGTGAGTTATTCTCACCAGACAATATGTACATATATAACTAGTGAATTGACCCCTTTTGAATCTGTAAAATGCATTATCATGTTACACTTGCTATGTTATGATTTTATGATGTTCACCCATGCTTAAACACCTGTTATATTATATATTACTGTTATATTATGTTGTTCTATTACTTTTATCAGTTTATCACACTGCAAGTTCCCTTTAGATTAGAATCACTATGGGTTGAAATGATACATACCCGAACGGACTTTAGAATAGGAGAAAATCGTTATGTGCTTAAATGATAGGCCTGAATGATTTTCAGTTATTTTCATTTACTTGGGATTGCGGGTTTGAAATGATCAAACCCGGGTATCTTTGTAAATTACGGGTTGAAATGATAAATTACCCATATCACTTTACCTAGGCTAGAAAATGAAATACAGACCCGTTGTTAAAATATGTTTTATAATTTTTTTTTATATTTTAGAAATGTAAATATTATAATATTTTGGTTTAAACTAAATAAAAATGATTTTTGTAAAGCATTATTGATTTTCTGAAAATTTATAAGTGAAATAAATTAATGGTAAAATTAGAAAATTTGAAATGTAAGTTATTTGGGAAATTTTAATTTGGTGATAATTAGAATTTAAATTAAATATGAAATATGATAAATTCATGATAATTTGGATTAAAGTGAATTTAAATGATTTTTATATTATATTAATGATTTTGAATAAAGTTAAAATGTGAAATGAATGAATATTTAAGTTGAAATTTTGAAATATAACTAAAATTGGAAATTTGTGAATTTGGCTTAAAAGTGAATTTTAAGTTAAGTAAATAAAAATGGAATTAAGTTATATTTGAAAATTTAAACTTAAGTGTTAAGTTAATTTAATTTAATGAATTTATAATTTAATATTGGAATTTAATAAGTGAATTATTGTTAAATTTTGATTTTTGAATGGAGGTTTAACTTCATAAAATCATGAATATAAGGGTATTTGAATGATTGTTTTAAAAGTGAAATTATATGATTTTATAAGTTAAAAATGATTTATATAAAAATATAATTGTTTGTGAAATTATACTGAATATTTGAAGTTAATTAACTGCATTTCTGAAATGCTATTAATTCTAATGTAAATGATAATACAACATTTGTAAATGCTGTAGTTGATAATAATGAACCAAATGGCTAAATTTAATTAAAGGCTATTATAGCATTTTTGTAAATGTTATAATGGTTGAATTTAACTAAGTTTATTTGAAACTAATGTAACCCTATTACAGCATTTTAAATGTTGTCTTTTGTTAAATTGAACCGTTTTAAATGTGACTTTCCGTAACATTTTCTAAATGCTGCGAAAGTTGAATTTTCATTGTTTTAATTAATTTAAGTGAACGAATGAACTTTGAAAGATTAAAATTTTGGAAATTTAATAATTTAATTATTAAATACAATAACTTCATTTTTATGATTTAAAATAAGGTAATTTGTTTCGAAATATAAACTATTTTGAAATATGATATTTTGATATTTTGAAATGGATTTTTGAATGATATTGGATTTTGAAATGATATTTGGTTTCAAAGTATAAAATACCATTTTGAAATTTTAACCACGGGATGTATTTAATTTATAGTTTAACTGATCCTTAAAGGATGGGCGATCCCAAGCATCATTTGAGTTATTATGCATTTCTACTACAGTTCACTTGAGTTGGTTTACATTATATAAGTATATATTGTCCTGACTCGAGTGTTTTGTGTTTTACTTTACGCTCGGGTCAGCTTGAGTATTTACAGCTTAGCTTTGGATTTCTTTCTAGAGCTAGGAATCGCTGGAGATTCTGCTTGTCTAGTTATCTGTTCCTTTCAGTTCAGTTGTTCTATTTCAGTTCTGGTATTCATAAACTTCTATTTATTTGAGATTTCTATTGTATATGTTTTCAAGCAGATATTATGTATTATGTTTTGAGAGTTTGTTATAGTAGCTTCATGAACTACTATGGTTTTTTTATATTCCGCTGCGAGTTATTCTGATATGTTCTGTGTCTGTGATTCTGTGTATTTGATTTCATTTGCTCCAAATTTATTTACAATCTGTTATTTTGAATTATTCAAGTCAGACATGTGTGGATTATTGTCGATTTGAATGGTCCAAAATAGTGGGTCGTTACAGTTGGTATCAGAGCCAGGTTTTAGGCAAACCTTAGCCTGCGGAGCAAAAAAAAACTCATTAGAGATAGGGTAGAAATACCCTAGAATGAGTGAAATCAATCTCAGAATCATTCCTTTGTGAGAGAACGTATTTTCGAAGTATAAATGATTTTCAAAGGATTTTTTTTAAAGATTATTTTGATATAAAATTTTCTTGTTTTGAAAGAAAATTTTCTGGACTTTATCCCTTTCGTATCCACCTTGTTAGTAATTTCTTCGATTAGGATTCCTTTGAATTTTGGAACGCTCCCACTTGCTCTGAAATCCATTCTGGTCTCCCCTAACTGTATTCTTTTGATTTTTGGAGCATTCCATAACTCCACTTTGAATGACCTCTATAAAGATCGGCGGTTCCGCCAATTTTTGAATGATTTATAAAAGGGTGAAACTCCCTTATAATTGGCATTGATTCACCGGAGATTTATGTATCCTCGGTTTACGATGTTTTCTATCTTCTGCTATATTTAGATTCTATCTCTAGCAATCGAAGGTCGATTTGCCTTAGATTTCACATCGATTATATTCCTGAAGTCACGGTTGACCCTATAAGGTCGCCCGCGATTTATATAGGCTTATCCATATTCTATTTGGTAATTTAATGATCTTATCTTCGTTCGAGCTTATCTTCGAATCAGAATTCTATTTAATTGGAGTCCCTCTAAATTTGAATCTCTGTTTTTCTTTGAAATCCATCCTTGAATCATCCCTTGAAAAATTTGAGGTTGATTGTATTTTGGAATTTGTGTATACATCGAAATTGTTATTTTGATAAGATGACCATATTTTATATATAAAGGTGAAATGTTTTCGATAAGAATTATATATCATTTTAAAATTGAGAATTTAAAGTTTTGAATGGATTTGAAATTTTGAAAATTTATAAGGAATGGTTTCATGTAAATTGATTTATAACTGAAGGTTTTGAATCTGAATTTGAGTGATTGAACTCTGGCATTTTTGAAATTGGTTTTAAGATTTTGAAATAATAAATAATATGATTTGAAAGTATTCTCCGAATATGAAATGTTTCAAATGATTTTAATGAGTTTCAAATGACTTCGAAGAAATTTCAAAAGAAGTTGAGAAAATAGAAGTCCAGAACCCACTAATGTCGCTGGAAAATAATTTCGGTGATGAATGCATGCATCATCGACATTGATGTTCAAGTTTCTGAGTGGGGGAGAGGCCACTTCGATAGCTTTGCTATGCGATTGATTTGTGAAACCAATTTTGATTTCAAATTCCGAAGTGTGATGTGATATTCGAAAGATATATGTATATATATTTGAACAGTTTGAAATGAGCCGGTGTTCAGTCCTTGAGTTTTGGATTTGATTTGATATAACCCTATTTTTGGAATTGATTTACTGATTTAATTGTGATTTCCAACCCTTGGATTGAAATATGATTTCTTCGACTACTTTGAAGGTTCGAGCACTTCCAAATCAAGGTTAACTTTTCAAAAGCTAAGAATTTTGAAGTAAAGCATATAAGTTTGGTATGTATGTTTAAAGTATGTAGTAATCTGATTTAGATAAGTTGAAACTGTTTTGTTAAGTAAACGAATAAAGCTATTTTGAATTTACTAATATGAAATTTAGATTTGAAATGTTTGAAAATTTGTCTTCAAATACTTTGAGAAAAATAAATAATTTAGTTTAAATGTTTAATTTAGTAACATCTTTATGAAACTATATATTTAACAAGATGGAATAGATACATAAGTTGTACGTATGCTGTTTTATCCGCATAATTAAATTGATCCAAGTTTGAGTACACAAGTTCGAGGTGAATTACACCATTTCGTGTTAGGATTTTTCATTTGATTCTTGATGGCGAATTTTTGATATGAATTTTGGGCTTGATTCTAGAATTCTCTATCATAGTATATGGCTATGCAAGGAGACTGATGGTTTCTAGTCGAGAAACCATATCGAAATCCGCATTAGGGAAGTCGAATGGACAATACTAGTTCGAAAGCGAACTTGTGTGATCGAGCGAGCGATCGAATGTGATTTTGCGAAATGATGACATATGTACATCTTATATTCTTATGTCATTGATATACTTGCCGCTGAAATTGGAAGTTGTTGGGTTGGATATCTTTGTAATATAATTGGAATTCTTTCTTTTATGAAAAACTACTATCAATTTAAAACCATTTTTCAAAACTATTTTTCTTTTATTCTTCTCAAACAAACTATTTTATTCTATTTTACATACAAACTATTTTACAAACCATTTTATTTACAAAACTATTCTACAAAGTATTTTTCTTTTTATACAAAACTATTCTAAATTAAAAACCTTTTAGTAAGCAAAAATGTTCAATCCCATATGGCTTTTCATGCAACGAAATTTATTTTTGAAAATTTTGATCCTTATACAAGATAAACTTTATGTAAGTATAAGATGATTTTGAAAACCATTGATTTTGATAAATGAATAATTGAAGATTATATTAGTATGAAAGGATATTTGGTTTACCTGTAATTTGAGTTTATTTAAAAATAATGGATTTATGAAATAAATATTTCAACACTAAGTAATAATGAAGTAAAATTTGAGATATATGAAATTAAAAAAAAATTAGTTTTGAAATATGGTATATTTAAGCCTTGAAACATATTTAAGACTTAATAGTTTAATTTGTAAATCAAATCTATATTTGAAATTTGATAATATTTGAAATGGTTTTGTTGGAAAACTAAATTGAATTGAAACTAATGGTTTGAATTGAATTAAAATTGGAAATTTTAGATTTTGGTTTAATTGAATAAATTTGCGAAATGTAAAGAATTAAGGGAATGTTTTATGATTTCAAATGTATGATTTCAAATTGTTATGATTTTCAAAGTGAAATGATTTCAAGTATTTGGTTTCGAAAGATTTACAACTTTGAAAGTATTATGATTTTTGAAGTGAATATATGTTTGAAATGGAAATGAATTTGTTTGACCTAAATTTTGTTGATTTGAAAATTTAGATTATTTTCTAAATCTATTGTTTAAGAAACTTTGAAACTAAATTTATGTAATTTGGAAGAAATGATTTGGTGAAATCATATATGATTTTGAAGCTGAATTGATATTGAAATGGTTTGAAATTGAGAACTTTGTTTATTTAAATACTTTGATTTGGGAGTTATCGAACTTATATAAAAATTTGGTTTGTATAAGTATCATGTTGATTCGAAAACTATGGATTTGAAAAGGTACTCAATTTGAAAAGTGAAATCTTATATAATTGAAGTCTATATAAGTGTGATTTGATATACTATTGATTTTGGAAAGTATTTGATTTGAAAATAAAATCTTATATATAATGGACTTTATATAAGTACGATATTTGAAAGTGATTTGAAAAGGTACTATATGATAGATATTTTCGAAGTAAAGATATGGAAAGTGCCTTCTGCTTGATATCCGCTTTGTGGTCACATTGTGGATTCATTCTATCGATATTTATCTGATTTTTGGTTTTCCGGATATGATACTCGAGTGTCCATCGAATTCCATGGCGTTACCCATGGTCTTATGAGCGCAACTGCCTGGCTGAGATAGCCTAGGGGTACGGATTGTTTCCTGGGGGATCCAGGCGTAACCATTGTGTATCCTGTATCTGTGTAGGTCGCATTAGTAGCGAAACTGTCTGGCTGAGATGGCCTAGGGGTACGGATTGTTTCCTGGGGGATCCAGGCGTAACCATTGTGTATCCTGCATTCTACTAGTCATCATGGCGTAACTCGCAGGGCTGAGAAAGCTTACGGATATGGATTGTTTCCTGGGGGATCCAGGCGTAACCATTGTGTATTTGCGAACCATGGTTAGACAAAGGTTTTGTTTGTTTTTGTTTGGATTGTACTTTCCATATCTGTTTTTAAAAAGTTTTCCAGTATTTTCACTGGGTGTTGAAACAAGTCTACTAAGTACCTGTAGAATTCTAGCTTTGCGCCTGATCAATGCACTGCCAGAGTCTACAGGAACGAGGATAAACTTGTTAAGACATCGAGTTAAAAAGTATTTTGATAAAGTACTATATAAAGGATATTTTGATCAGTTACTTTCCCTTCTAAAGATTTTAAAATGTTTAAATAATGGTTCATCCATGTCTTTCAACCTGTTTTCCCTCCTAGCTACTTTTTCCCTACCTTCTTTTCGGATGTCTTCCAACCTATTGTTCTTTCTAGTTGTTTCTCCGCTTCCTTTCTTTTCGGGGACGAAAAGATTTGAGTGGGGGAGAGTGTAACAACCCTAGATTTCTACATATATTTAAATTTGACTTTATTTTATTTTAAATTATTTTAAATTATTTTAAACTTTTTTTGTTTCAAACATTTCATTTTTTTAATATAAATGTTGATTATTATGTGAATTTTAATTTCAAACTGGTATAAATTGAACATTTTCCTGAAAAAGGGATTTCTGGTCAAACTAGTCAAACTTTGATTTTTTAAACCTTAAATTTAAATATTTGAATTCTAAAATTTTATCTTTTATTATGAAAATAGATTTACTATCATGAATACTGCTTTTCGTTTCGTTGAAATTGGATTTAAATTGTGAAAGTTATACCCTTTACAATATTGTGTGTATATTGAATTATTTAGCAATATTCTTCATTTTAAATTATATAAATAATATTTTTATTTGTCATATCTTATTCTAATTTGTATTATATGTTATTTTACATATATTTTTATCTTTTAAATATTTTAAAGTGATGATAAGATTTTTTCAAATGCTTATTGAATTTATTTTCTATCTTTAAAGGCTAGTTTCTATTTTTCTGCTATTTTCTTCAATTAAATTATATTTAATTAAAATTTATTTATTCATATTTGTGAATGAATTTTATTTTATATTCTTATCTTTATTTATAAATATTTGTCATCTACATATAAAATTTTCAAAGTTTGTTCCATTTAATTTCAAATTTTCTAGACTAGTTTTCGTTTTCGGTGTTATTCTCTTTATTTAATCGTATATAATTCATATTTATTTATTTATATTTTGTTTATTTGTTACATTTTCGTATTTTAACTGAATTATTATATATATTTCAGTTATTTAAATTTATAAAAAGAATAAGAGAAATGTGAAAGGTTTTGTGACTTTTTATTTCTTAAGGCTCTTTGTATTCTCACCTTTTCAACTCCAACCATCACTTTTCATTCAATTGGCTGCCTTAACTCATTCACTTCAGCAAACCCATCTCATTTCTCTTTCACGTAAATTATATTCTTCTCACCTAAGAAAAAATTTCGGCCATTCTCCTGTAGCAAAAATTTTTGGTAAATATTTCACTTTTTTTTCACTTTTCTTCCTTGTTTTTGTATTGATCTTGCCTATGCTTCACCTTATATGCTCGGCCTCTAGCCTCCACCATCACCACCACCTCCATCACCACTTTGTCCAGCTGCAATCACCTACATCTCCTCTGACCCAACTAGCCATGGCCATCCTTGATGAAGAGCTCCACAAAAATTAGTAAAACATCACCTAAAACATCCAAGCCGACCTCCACATGACTCCACCACCTCATACAACCTCTTTGCCGACCTTTGCACCACTTTCTCCAGCCCCTACCTGACCTGAAACCACTTCCACACCATCCCCTAGACTCCACCAGGTCTGGCCATGCCATTTATAGCCTTGCCCGAAGCTTATATTTGCACAAAATCCACTTGTTTGCCTTCTACTTGTATTTCCATGCATAACCACTTCCATATCTTCAATACCCTTGTTAGGCCAAGCATATATGACCCATACCTGACCAAATACACCCCATGGCAGTGCCTTATCACCCTATAGGCTGAGCATAGTGATGGTGGAAGCAAGTGCAAGTGTTTGATTAATTGTTGTTCCTTAATTCTAGCTTGTTGAATGTCATATTTTGGTTTGAAATTCATGTTATGTATTGTTTTGTTTCATATGTTACAAGACAAATAACTTTGGCTCTCCCTCATTTCGAATCGTTGTCATGCTTTCGTGCCTTTGAAGATCTTTGTTTGGGTATTTGGTTGTCATCTCCAGCTTATACAAGTGAGTTTTTCTCACCAGACAATATGTACATATATAACTAGTGAATTGACCCCTTTTGAATCTGTAAAATGCATTATCATGTTACACTTGCTATGTTATGATTTTATGATGTTCACCCATGCTTAAACACCTGTTATATTATATATTACTATTATATTATGTTGTTCTATTATTTTTATCAGTTTATCTATGACGACCGCCCATGACCCCTACACTGAACCTAGAGATAGTGCGCTGTAAAGTGTGCCAGGCGACCATGGACGATTGCCAGGGTAAATTAAAATAACAGAATCTATCGTATTACTCACAGCGCATGGACAAAATACAATATAACATATATATATAGTGAAGCTTCACAAAATAGAATCTCATCAATAAAACTTCATAATAGTTGAGTACAATCATCAGAATAGTCAATACATCAAGCCTCGCTACATAACTCTCAAAGAATATACAAACAACGGAACATCCAGTACATATAAGAAGATAATATGCAACCCTCCAGCTCGTCTTCGATATCAACATCGTAAGAAGCAAGAACAGCACCTGTCACCTGCTACCTAGTCTGCTCGTCCCAAAATGGACGAACAGCCCAAGGCAATAAGAATTAAAAACATAAAGCCTTGAGTCAGACAACAGTCTTAGTGAGCAGTAAATTAACTAACAACATACCAAAAGAGCATAAAGGAAAAGGAATAGGAATACAACCCTCCCACTCCAACCACTTTCTACAGTGATAGCCCCCAGACACACACTAAGCAAAAGCAGACATAGCAGAACATACAATTTAAAGTAAAGTAATTATCACTCGAGTCAAGGGCGATGTTTTCCAAGTACAAACCCCTAAGGCCTAAACCAAGATCAGATAAGCACCCAAAAAACACTGCTCTTGAGACCGAGTGACGATACAACCAAACATCCATGACTCTGGCTATCACTGTTATCATTGCTTCGATATCACCGTTAATTGAATGACCGGCACATTCTTTCAGCCGTCCGTCAAGGGCTAATGGAAACCCCGGTTCTAGACATAACTCCCGCACGTCATCGTGACCCGTGTCTAGGACTATCGAATCTGCCCAGAGTACTTGACTACCAATCCGTAGCCTTCAGGGACTATCGAATCTGCCCAACGTACTCTTTCTTTGAGCATGCTAGAACCTTCAACAACGATGGGATCTCAGCCTTCTAGTCATCCTCCTCGACGACTATTTCCATACTAGCTCAAGCGCCTCTCGAGCATCCATTATCCTCAAACTCGAACCATATCACCGAGTTATCAACCTGCTTGGAATGATCCCGTCTGGATTAGACCAAGACTATCTCATATCATGCTTCGCTTCATCACATCCTCGCAAAGCCACATCTCAACATCATCATCCAATCTATGCATAAGAGCTTCATCATCCGCTACGTATGCCACAAGCAGCTTTCCAAATTCAAGAGCCTTTCTTTTAGCTTTTGAATCATCTTCGGTCTAAATCAAATCATTAATCATCTAATTCATAGCAATCAATCAAGTCAAACATTAATCCAAGCAATCAATCATTCAAATATGATCTAAGTAGACAATTATATCAATAATGGCAATTTCGTAATTAAAGAGTTGAAAGTCTAATAAGCATGAAAACATGAACAATATCTCTATAATCTTGATGAATGAACTTGCATAGGTTAACATGTGGTAAAATGGATGTCAAATCATCATGAACAATGAATCTATATGGATCTACACATATGATTGGGAAAATGCATGGAAATCACTATTTTAACACCAAATCAAGCCAACGATCCGATATACTCCTTTGGATCCGTGTGAGAGATAATCACCACTCACCAAATCACCTAAACAACCCAAAAGCAACACACTTCAGATCTGGATAGCGAAGGATCTAACTTGATCTATCACCAATCTGCTTCAAACGATGAAATCTCTCTTCGAAGAATGTAGGTCTTCAATCTAAGGTCTTCGATCTTTGATTTGATCTTCAATATGGATGGAAGGAATATACTAGATTAGAGTGGAGGAAAAGAAGTGAAGAAGTGTAGAAGTCGAGCTCTCAAAATGGCAGCACTTCGTCGCTTCGAAATCCGGATCCCAAAAATGAAGAAATAGATGAGTATTTATAGGCAGATTTTTAGGTCGTCCGCCCCTTAAGTCGTCGCCGACTTAACAAAGACCCTCCGACCTACGACCTACAGAACTCACGACCTAACCCTCTGCGCGACATAACATCCACCGACCCAACGACTTAGCATAAGCACGCGACATAGCTACTACACGACCTAACAGACCATCCGATCTTCAAACCCACGATCTACGACTTAAAAGGGTCTCCGACTTAACAGGGTAGCCGACCTAACAACTCAACAGAGTTACGCCTTAATGATTTAGCAACTCTACGACTTAACAGCTAACACCTAAGTCGTCTACGACTTAATACAGACAACCTAAACTCATGCTCGACTTAACACTTGCCGAGTTAACTTCGACCTACGACCTATCGCCTCACGACATAACAACTTACGACCTAAAATCCTTAAGTCGCTCAAACGACCTAACTTCCTAACTAGCTCAATCCCTTAGGTCGTTAACTCCTTAAGTCGTCTATGTCTTAAGTCGGTCAATTCCTTAGGTCGTTAACTCGCCCAGCCGACCTAACACTTAACTTTTTCTTAGGTCACCCCAAATTCCTAAGTCGCTTACTAATCTTAGGTTGCCAAATTCAATAGGTCATCCCACTACTAACCCAGCTTCCTTAGGTCGTCGCCGACCTACCCCTTAGGTCGTCCACTACCTTAGGTCGCTCCAACACCCTACGACCTAAGCTACCACGACTTAACTTTTAAACGACTTATCACCTAACTCGCCGAATTCCTTAACTCGGTCATGACTTAGGACTTAAATTCAGGACGACTTATCACAAATGCGACCAAATGTCAACTGTTTTACGATGTTTCGATCCGTAAAAATACGGGTCGTTACATTATCACACTGCAAGTTCCCTTTAGATTAGAATCACTATGGGTTGAAATGATACATACCCGAACGGACTTTAGAATAGGAGAAAATCGTTATGTGCTGAAATGATAGGCCTGAATGATTTTCAATTATTTTCATTTACTTGGGATTGCGGGTTTGAAATGATCAAACCCGGGTATCTTTGTAAATTACGGGTTGAAATGATAAATTACCCATATCACTTTACCTAGGCTAGAAAATGAAATACAGACCCGTTGTTAAAATATGTTTTATAATTTTTTTTTTATATTTTAGAAATGTAAATATTATAATATTTTGATTTAAACTAAATAAAAATGATTTTTGTAAAGCATTATTGATTTTCTGAAAATTTATAAGTGAAATAAATTAATGGTAAAATTAGAAAATTTGAAATGTAAGTTATTTGGGAAATTTTAATTTGGTGATAATTGGAATTTAAATTAAATATGAAATATGATAAATTCATGATAATTTGGATTAAAGTGAATTTAAATGATTTTTATATTATATTAATGATTTTGAATAAAGTTAAAATGTGAAATGAATGAATATTTAAGTTGAAATTTTGAAATATAACTAAAATTGGAAATTTGTGAATTTGGCTTAAAAGTGAATTTTAAGTTAAGTAAATAAAAATGGAATTAAGTTATATTTGAAAATTTAAACTTAAGTGTTAAGTTAATTTAATTTAATGAATTTATAATTTAATATTGGAATTTAATAAGTGACTTATTATTAAAATTTGATTTTTGAATGGAGGTTTAACTTCATAAAATCATGAATATAAGGGTATTTGAATGATTGTTTTAAATGTGAAATTATATGATTTTATAAGTTAAAAATGATTTATATAAAAATATAATTGTTTGTGAAATTATACTGAATATTTGAAGTTAATTAACTGCATTTCTGAAATGCTATTAATTCTAATGTAAATGATAATACAACATTTGTAAATGCTGTAGTTGATAATAATGAACCAAATGGCTAAATTTAATTGAAGGCTATTATAGCATTTTTGTAAATGTTATAATGGTTGAATTTAACTAAGTTTATTTGAAACTAATGTAACCCTATTACAGCATTTTAAATGTTGTCTTTTGTTAAATTGAACTGTTTTAAATGTGACTTTCCGTAGCATTTTCTAAATGCTGCGAAAGTTGAATTTTCATTGTTTTAATTAATTTAAGTGAACGAATGAACTTTGAAAGATTAAAATTTTGGAAATTTAATAATTTAATTATTAAATACAATAACTTCATTTTTATGATTTAAAATAAGGTAATTTGTTTCGAAATATAAACTATTTTGAAATATGATATTTTGATATTTTGAAATGGATTTTTGAATGATATTGGATTTTGAAATGATATTTGATTTCAAAGTATAAAATACCATCTTGAAATTTTCACCACGGGATGTATTTAATTTATAGTTTAACTGATCCTTAAAGGATGGGCGATCCCAAGCATCCTTTGAGTTATTATGCATTTCTACTACAGTTCACTTGAGTTGGTTTACATTATATAAGTATATATTGTCCTGACTCGAGTGTTTTGTGTTTTACTTTACGCTCGGGTCAGCCTGAGTATTTACAGCTTAGCTTTGGATTTCTTTCTAGAGCTAGGAATCGCTGGAGATTCTGCTTGTCTAGTTATCTGTTCCTTTCAGTTCAGTTGTTCTATTTCAGTTCTGGTATTCATAAACTTCTATTTATTTGAGATTTCTATTGTATATGTTTTCAAGCAGATATTATGTATTATGTTTTGAGAGTTTGTTATAGTAGCTTCATGAACTACTATGGTTTTTTTATATTCCGCTGCGAGTTATTCTGATATGTTCTGTGTCTGTGATTCTATGTATTTGATTTCATTTGCTCCAAATTTATTTACAATATGTTATTTTGAATTATTCAAGTCAGACATGTGTGGATTATTGTCGATTTGAATGGTCCAAAATTGTGGTTGTTACAGATAGTAATTAGTTTATAAAATAGTTGTAAAATAGTTAAATAGTTCCAAAATAATGGTAAAATAAGTATAAAATAGTTTGGCTTTAAATGAAAGATTGTATATAGTAAATAGCTTGGAAAAATAGAATTATATTAAACAATTTATTTCGAAAATAGTCCAGAGCCAAACTGTTCAATTCCCGATCTCCAATCCCAAATCAATTTAAATTTCCACTTCCCTTTGAATTGACTCAATTCCAATTTAAATAACTTCAATTTCCACTGAAATTGATTCAACCCCAAAATTCAAGTTGAATTAACCTCAATTTTCTTTCCAATTTCAAATCAAATTCCATTTGATTTTAAACTTATTCACTTTAACTACATTTCCAAATTATTCTAATTAATTTAGACTAATTTCAAATTGAATTTACTTCAATTTCAAATCATTTCCATTTCTATATGAACTAATCCCAATTCCCATTTGAATTTGAACTCATTCAATCTACAATTTTATTTCAAATTGATCCAATTCAAATTTTCCAATTGAATTTTATACTTATCCATCTTCAATTCTAGTTAATTCAAACTAAATTCAATTTGAACTAATTCAATTTAAATCTCAATTTTAAACCATCTCGAATTATATAAAATCGAGTTAAATTTTCAAATGTTGATTTAACCCCTTAAATCAAATAATTCAAATCTTTAAACAATTTTAATTCTGAGTCCAATTCTCAAAATTTCATTTTAAATTATCTTTACTTAACATATTTCAAAGCTCAAAACAATTAAATCTTCAGATTCTAATTTATTATCCATTTATAACTTCAAAACCAATTCTCAGTTTCATAAATTATTTATAACAATAGAATGATATCAGGATAAATAAACATCCAAATTTATCCAAACACCCATTTTTAAATCCAAATCTCAAACCCATTTTGAGATTACTCATAACTCCCATTTAAAATCAACCATTTAACTTCCCAAGTTAAATTTCAATTTCACCACAAAATTTCCGATTCAGGTTGCTTATTAAATTATTTAACTTTTCCAAAGTTAAATCAAATTTAATTTCATTAACCTTACCCAAATTTGAATTCCTGCTTCAAATTTTAAACTTCACATTAATAATCTTATAAGTTCAAAAACTTATCACTTTGGGTATCACATCTCATTCCAAATTTAAACATTTAGAGTTTATTTCCAAATATACCTACCTATACACCAAGTTACACCTTAAAATTTTAAACCACCTTTAGTTTTAAATCAAAACAGCTTCCTTTAAAGCTTTCAACAACTCTTATTTGAAATAGGATCCTTTTCATTCATATACATTAAATAATCTTATTTATTATTTCTTTATTACTTTGAATTTTTTTTTCAAATTCTGGACCCAGATTTTAAACTTCACAATTTAAATCATCTTCAATTCCCATTTATAAGTCATACTTCCCTAAATGTTTTATTTCCCTAAAACATTTCATCATTTTAGGATAATAACCAAGATTATCATATCTGGAAACCAGTTTATTATTATCTTTATTCTAGAAACATTTCTACAAATTCAGGATTTTAATTTCAGTTTGGATCCATTTCAAATTCATCTTCATTCAATTTCAATTTGGTTGTATTACTATTACCACTTAATTCTCAATATCTTATTTAATTCCAATAATTTTTAACAACCAATTACCTTAACATTTATTAGTAAGAATATTGCTTTATATATATCAAAATACATTCTTATAAAATCATTTAAAATCTTTATATAAGAAAATAACAAGTACGCTCTCATATATATATATACATACTCAACTCATTCTAGGGTACTATTGACCCTATCCTTAATGAGTATCCCCCACCAGAGCCAAGGTTCTCGCTTAACCTTTTGGCTCTGATACCAACTGTAACGACCCGGAATTTTCGATCCCGAAAATTCCAGATAGTTATGAAAAAGAAGAAAAGATAGAAGAAGAAATAGAAAATAAAACACAGAATCTCACATTCGCAGCGGATAAAATATAATATCAAATAATATTCTTTATACAAAGAATACTGTATCAGTCAAATACATTTAAATACATCAGAGTTACAACATATATTCATAGATACTGGACATATACAAAACAATATGTCTCAGATAACTACAATATATCACAGTGGAATACACTCCATACGTTCCTGCCATCCAGCTCGTCTTCTGAGCTCCTGAACGTCCTCACCTGAAAATCTGTAATACTCGGTCTGACCCGAGCATTACATCAAAGTAACACCCGGGTCAGGCTGGAAACCAACGTGAGTAAACCCATCTAACATATACATTCCAATGAAATTTATTTAAAACCCGGGGTAACTCGTATTTCACTACAAGTTCTCATCTTATTATAGTCAACCCTTATTTCACAAAATTATATCTAAGTTCCGTTACTTAGTTCCAATGGTCCAGATTTCTCAATTTATTCCATTCCAGCCTATTGATTACACATATCCAATCTACAAAGAATTATAGATTACTAATTGATTAGTCATCGAAGTGGTTCCGGATATCGCTGATATCCGATCCCGGTTTCTTCGAATTCAATACCATCTTTAGACCAAGTTGTTTAAGTTAAAATAATTCAATTAAACTTCAGCACCACACATTCATATAGCAATTCATCATAGATTTATAACTTACATTATCATAGTTCAACCCAAGCATTACATAACACATAACATCATAATTTATCAGACTAGAGATATTAATCAATCCAAACATTCAATACAATTTAATCATCCATAAGCAAGATTAATTAGTCCATTTCTAATTAATTTAATTAACACAAAGTAAATTAATTACTTTTATAAATCCTACTTAATTAACATTATTTAATTAATTATTGAAATTAATTAATTATTCTATAATAATTTAATCATTCACATTAATTAATTAACCATATTTAGTCTCATTAATTACATTAATTAATTATTCTTAATTAATTTCATTAATTTATCAACTTATAATCACTTTACCTTTCTTTAATTAATGAATTAATTTCACTAAGTAATTACTCCTTATTACTTCTATTAATAATCCTCAAATTCACTTTCATTAAGTAATTACCCTCAAATTACCTTCATTAATTACCCATTAATTACTTACTCTAAGAAATTCAATTTATCTCATCATTTATTTAATTCTCAATTAATCACATTCAGCAATTAACTTATCTCTTAATTACTTTCATTAAGTAATTGTTCTTTGAATTAATTACCTTTAGTAATTACCCTTTTTATTATTATCATTAATTAATCACACCAATTTATTTTATTAAGTGATTAAATCTTAATTAATTTTACTAATTAATTATCTTTAATTAATCACACTTAAAGATAAATTCTTATCTTTATTGAATTTTTTAATTACATCATTAAAACTTCCCTTTCAAAACATGTTGCAAATCAATTATGATTGAAAGTATATAATTTTCTTTTAAACAAAGCAATTCAAACATTAAATTTTAATTATTAAAATCTTTGAAAACTTACTTAGGAACTTAATTGCTTTAATAGCTTTTTAAAACATGTTTAAATAAACTTCCCTTTAAAAGCATGGTTTATATTACTTTTTGAACATATCCAAATTTAAATACACTTTTTGAAACTTAATAACATTTCTCTTTTAAAACCAAAACAATATTTAAAAAAAAATTAGAACTTTAAACTATCTAACATTTTCTTTTTAAAAACTGTTTTTGTTTTTAACTTTAGAAAAAAAAATCTGGTTATAATCTCTGAAAACCCAAAGCCAGGCAAACCGCAACAACAACCCGAGCAAACCCTCAGGTTTCCCCGAGTAACCTCCCGAGCAACCCACGCTCCTTCTTCTCCCTTCGAGTCGAACACGAGACAAACGTCGAACCTCACCCGATCCAGACTTCTTTCCCAAAACAAAACACACAGCCACTCAAAGCTACACACTCGTGCACATGCACATGCACGCCAATTCCGGCCATCTACGATCATCACCGCGACCCTCCTCTAGTCACCCACGACCTCACTGACACACTCGAACACACAACACCACGAGATCGCCAGCAAAACACAATCGAGCCACTCGATACACACAGGCACCCAACCTGTTGACCAAAACCGACCATCCGCCGTCACCTCGGACCCCCAGTCATCGCGCGATTCCGACCAAAGCTAAGTCACACCCCTACGCCACGTTCCCCTCCGGTCCAGTCCCACTCGAACCACCATCGACGATGAAATCATCCCTTCAACAACCTTGACCATAACAGCCTCCAAAACCCTACTACGATGAACTGACGCCGACACGTTGGTCTGAAATTCAAACCTCCATTTTTGCCGACATCGACGATCACACGGCTTGCTTCACTCATGAGCTCTCGATCTCAAAATCCTCCGATCATCAGAATTCACTCGAAACCCAATTTCCATTCGTCATTCGATTTCTCCATAATCACATGACTAAAAATCCTGACTTAAGTTTTAAAAATCATCATTTTCGATAACTATTTCGATGGTATTATTAAAACGAGATAACGTGATGATCAATTTTTTGACTAGAGTTGAAGTTGCCTGCATATTTGAAATTTTCCTAAGAATCTTTGACTTAATTTATAAAAATGTATTTCTAAACCACAAATCATGTTTAGACAAAGATTTTGTTTAAATTCTAAAACTTAACATAAATCAGGGAAGAAGGATTTTGATTTTAAACAGATTTTGGAAAACCTGTTTCCAAATGGAAGTAGTTTTACCTGATACCAGTCATGTCTAATTTTTCTTTAACATACATATACACATCTTGCATATACATTCATAATCATATGCAAGCTATATTTCTACGAAATCCATCACAAGCATTTAAGTATATCACAGGTTTAAACTGTTACTCACAGAGCATTCAAAATATATAGAACTATACTTGTTTTTCAGATGTAAATGCAACCAAGTCGAGTTTTAAAATTTTAAAAGGTTAATGTTACTCACTTGTAAGGGTTGCTGAACAGGGAACACTTTGATGTTCTTTGGAAACTGCAGTTTGAATCTGCTTAAGTTCCTGTCTGTTTTTGGTTTGAATTAAATTTGAGTTTGCCTCCCTTTTTTTCTTCTTCTTTTTGTTTTCCTTTGGTTAGCTAAGTTTTGAACGAACTAAATAGCAGATGCATACATATGTAGTAAAGAACAGGATGAATAAGGAAGGTTGTAACTGGTTTAGTTGTTTTCTTCTTTTTGTTTTGGAGGCTGAGATGAAAGCATTTAAATGCTTTGTTTCTTAATTTGTTTACACTATAATTATGTCTAGCTGTACATAAATATTTTGTACGAAAATGTACATTTTGCAGGTAAAACTTAGCTTGCAAATGAAGATATTATGTTTTGTTATTATCTAGCTTGAACTCATGTACATATTTGTCTCAGGTTTTACTTTTCTTTGGTCTTGTTCCATTTTATACTTTAGCTTGTGCTCCATATACAAGTGTTTGTCAGGTCTTATTTTCTTGTTTTAACCTATGCTTTGTTTACAAATGTTAAAGTCATTTGTATATACACTTGTGTTTTTGATACTCTGTTCTTACCAATTTTAAATCCATGTTGTATGTTTACCAAAATTATTTAATCCTTGTTCCCTTTTATTTTTTTTATTTCTAACTATCAATATTTAAATTATATTTAATATGGTTTATTTACTTATATTTATATTTATATCTATTTGTATTTTAGCTGTCAAAAATTAAGTTATATTCATACATTTGACTTATTTTTATGTTGATAGAGTTAGATTTTAATTTAAACATTATCGTCCACATCTATATATTTATTTATCGCATGTTAATAAAACAAAGTATTTTAATTAAATTATATAAGATAAATTTTATTATAAATATTATTAAGAGATTTAATTGAAATTTACAAATCAAATTTTCTTTTAAAAATACAAATCTATATAAATTATCTCTAGCAGATTTATTCATTTCAAAATGATCAGTTTACATTTTATTTAATTGGATTAAATATTTATTAAAATAATACTGCTAAAATACCGGGTTGTCACAATGAGTTTCAATACAGGTGGGGATAGAAAGTTTGGTTGCAGAGGCTGTTAGTTGATAGTGGTTTTAGAAGAAAAAATGAGTTAGGAGTCTCAGAACGAATGGAAGAAGAAATAGATATCAAGAACCGAACTACTGATTACAAGATGACAAGAAAAGGAAGAAAGCATATAAACCAAGCACAAAGGAAATAAAGATAAAAATGAATTTTATTCAATATTAATCTCCTTCTTCATGTTACAGACCCACACATATTCATAGGACAAATTCCAATGGCTATATTATCTGACCAATTCAACTTAACCAAACCCAATACAATTTATACAAGGCTTCATAAGATCAAACACACAGCAGCCTATGCATGTGTGCACATGCACAAGGTGCACAACTAATATCTTCTCTCTTTGTCAATTGGAACCCAAATTATTCACTGCATCTGCCACCTGAGCCATGTCAGCAATGGAAGGTTCGTCAGCCTTCACCTCTGGTGGTGGTTCTGATGATCTTTTGGTTGCAGTGCAGTTATTCTTAGCTGAGTGCATACTTATGGCTGCTAGCAGTTTTTGAGCATAATATTGAGTATGGTTGCGGTGGCGATGTTGGAAATCGTAAGTGATAGTTTCGAGGGTGGTTTAGAGGTCGAGGCTTTGGGATCGATGTCGGAGATGGTTTGGAGTTGTGGTGTTTGAAGTTGGTTTGTAGCATGAATTGGAGAGTTGCGGGTAGAAAAAAGATGAAAAATGGATGCAATGATTGAAGTCGCTATGGGCAGTGTAGTTGCTGTTGGGTTGCAAGTTTGTGGTGCCTTGGAGTTTGGTGATTTGGGTTGTTTGTAATGGTCAGTTTTTGTACAGTGTTGTTTAAAAGGGTTACGATGACAGGGGGTTGATGGCTACAAGGCGAATGTTGATTGACTGGCGGGGATTGTAGTGGCTGGATGGTGATGGTTTGTGGTTGTTTGGTGATGCACTAGTATGGATGAATAGTGCATGTATAAGGATTATGGGGATGGAGGCAGTGGCGTAACTAGCAGAGGTAGTAGCAGTAAGGTGGGTGAATGATGGACGTATTGGCAGAAAAGTAGTAAGTCAGTAGGGGTAAGTGATTTGAGATGATTGAATTCACTGTATTGTAAAGCATGTAAGTGATGTTGTGGTTGTGCACAGTGTGGTTTGGTGATATGCTTGTAGGTTGGAGAGGTAAGAAAATGTTTTGACAGCTGTTTGCACAGTGGAAGTTGACTATTGAGCAATTGATGTGGAAGGAGTGGGATGAATGGTTGATTGTAAGAAGTAGTTGATGATGAGGCAAGGTAGTAGATTGTTTTGATCAAGAGATGTTGTGATATAAAGTGCACTGGAATGTGATGGATGTATGTGTGATGCCAGTGGGTATATGTTGATGTCAAATGCAAGGCAGTGTGGATGGTTTGAAGTGGAGCAGTAGGAATTTGTAGCCGTTGACTGTGATGTGAGAAATGGTGAACGTTGATATAGTCAGAAGTGTTTTTGTTGTTTCTGGGATGTTGCTGCTGTATGAAATGAGTGTGTGCATGGGAGTAATGTAACTGGTATTTGTTTGACAAGGAGTGAGGCAGTTGTAAATGATTGCTGGCAGTTTATGTGGTGAGTAGTGTGGAAGAGATGAGTTTATGTATAACGTCTTGAAGGGTTGTAATGGTAATGTGCACTGGGATTGATGGAATATAGAGGGAAGTTGAGGAGGTTGGTCAGGCAATGTGTAGTAATGAGGATTGGAGGTAGACTGTGATGTATTTTCAGGTGGAAGTGGTGGTATTTGATGGAACGACAAAGGTTGGTTTGTTGTAGTTGCATGGTTGAAGGTTGTAAGTTAGAAGTAGGAAAGGCAGTGGAGTGTTTCGACAGTAACGGAGGTAGTTAAGCGGTGGAGTTGTTCAATTGGCACTGTTGTGTGATGCAAGTGGTGGACAGTTCGTAACAGGGGACGGTGGAGTGATAAAGAAGTTTCAGGTGTTGTTTGACACGACAATTATGTTTTGTGGTGATGAACTTTGGAAGTTGTAATTGAGAAGGGGATGGTGAATGGAAAATTGTAATTGTTGTGGTCAGTGGTTACAGTGGTGATAATGAGATGGTTAGAGAGGAGGAAATGTATTGTGTGTATGTGGGAATGAAGTGGAAATGGTATATGTGCATAGTAGAAATGATTAGAAGTAGAATAGGGTTATGCTCAAGGAAATGCACAGTGCAACAGTATGCAGAAATATGCAGAAGTATATGTAATAGTATGCAGAAATATGCACAAGAAATGTAAAGTGAATGCAATGTAAAAAAAAATGAATAATTTTTTTTTCTTTAATGCAATTGTGTATAATTTTTTTTAATATGCAAATGCAAATGCAAAACAAACAAGAAAAACAAGTGAAAGCAAAATTCACACAATAAACACAATTTTTTTTAAATGCAAATTAACACACAATACAAACACACAATAAAATCAAACAAAAATAATTCGAAAAATAGAAAATCAAATCAAATCAACTCCCCGTCAACGATGACAGAAACTTGTTTGAATGGCTAAATCTCTGTCGGATTAGAAATTAACCGATCAAATTTAAATTAAAATTTAACCGCAAGCGCACAACATACAATTTTAGGGCGTGGCGAGTATGAGTCGATCCGCAAGGAATTGTTTAGATTTTAAAATTCTATTCAATCAAATTAAACCAAGATTTGAAATATGTGAAGCTAAAAATGTGAATAAACTAGCAAAAGAAAATGGATAAAAATATGGAAGTCTTTGATGCTCCTCATCTTGATTGGAGTCTTTGATGTTTACATAGGAATACCTTGTCAAGTGTGGTTCGTAAGACCCGTGTTCAGACCTCTTAAATCTTTTAGCCATGATCAAACCGAAATAAGTGAACTTGACGTGGAATTGGTCCAATGAGAATCAGAGAATTGTAGTGTCCGGAAATCAATCAAGTCGGAGGTTCGAGCCCTCCTTCTAGCGCCCAAAATGTTAACAAAATTTATGGTCAACACCTCAAAGAATCCAAGTGGATGAAGTTATTGGAAAATGGTAGAAAGTAGAATCCCTAAGAAGGTCAGTAAATGTCCTATTGGTAACCCAGAGTTACTCCAAGTGATGAGATTAAGCCGATCTATACCGAAGGGTTGATAACCTGTAGAATTATCTATGCAACTCTATTCGGGATTAGACTTTGAATCTGACCTTTCGACGTGGTCAAGAAGGTCTAGATACAAGATTTTTGGCCATTCTCCTGTAGCAAAAATTTCGGCCATTCTCCTGTAGCAAAAATTTTTGGTAAATATTTCACTTTTTTTTCACTTTTCTTCCTTGTTTTTGTATTGATCTTGCCTATGCTTCACCTTATATGCTCGGCCTCTAGCCTCCACCATCACCACCACCTCCATCACCACTTTGTCCAGCTGCAATCACCTTATATGCGTTCCTCGTGACATATTTTATGTTTAGCCTGTCTGTACTATGTTATTCCAAACTATCTGTTTCTTAGATCGTGCCATCCTAAGAGATCAACTGAGCAAATATGCTATATAGCGGAAGGTTTTCTTCATAAATGACTTAATATTGAAGACTTTGTGGTTAATGATATTTTACACATAGAATACCCTCATTGCTCAATCGGCTTCCTCAAAGAGTAGAAGGAAAATTTCTCTTAAAAGAAATTAGAATACTTTACTCGACATTGATTAATGGCTATGTTACGATAACCTTCTAGCCGAGAAATGGAATTATAGTGAATATACACTAGTTATTATTCTGAACGAGGTTACTGTATCCTATTATCAACAGAAAGTCTCAATAAGAAAAACACTTTAATATGTATTCTTATTATTGAAATACGGAAAGTTGGTTTTCTTTCTTGTTTGTTCATATAGGAGACTCGAGCAAGACTAGTTTTACTTTCCGAAGCCTTTGTTTCAGAATTTGTAATGATCAAGGATAGATTAAGAGTGGAGTTCAAACAAAGTTAGTTTTTCAAAGGTTCTCTTGTTTCTAAGCTCTCCGATAATCTTGTGGCAAAGAGGAGTAGGATAAAAAGGGATTTCTTTCAAAGCTACATTATCCATGAATTCTTCAAGGACATTGAAAATTTAAAGTTAAAACTTTAAGGAAGGGGACCGAGATACTGAAGTTTTAAAGCATTCTGTTAGTGGAGATACTTGTATCAATCTCGACTCAGAATGACCAAGTTTTATGAGAGGATTGATGGCTTGGAAATAAAATTAAAAGGCAGTCAGACGCTACGCATATCTTCGGAATCCATATTTCGGAAATCAGTTTCAAATGTTGATCTTATAATATCTATGGGTTTTGCAAGAATGGTTGATTAAGTCACAAGCATTCTCAATATATATATAGGATATATTTTCCATACCTTAGTAATGCTATATAGCATGATGCAACGCGATATTTATAATATTGTAAATACTACCTATTTCATTGCTTTTGTTTGCACCTTGTTTATCTTATTGGAAATGCCTCTTGGAGATTGAAGCGTTTCTTGGCTTTCCGTTTTAGTTCATGACTCCTTTCTTGATGAAATGAATCTAGATTTTTTATCATTCTGATTTTTTTGAGAAACATATAGCAAACAATATCTTTAATTGTTAATTTAGAATTGACATATTGATCTAAACATATCATATGCCCAGGGTAGCAAATCATTTCTCCAATTTGCATAAAAAGTCATTCATTTAAAATGTTAAGATCTCATCTTTATCCATAATGAGGGATGATCTTAGATTTAGCTCCTTCCACTTGTTTGGCATGCCTAAAATTAGTTAGTAATAAGCCGCACATAGCTATCGAAAGTTATCATTTACTCAATAAAGAACCTGTTGTGACATCAACATTAGAAATTTTGGTATGGTAGTTCCCTGATCCATTCTTCTTTATCAGGGGAATCTGAGAACAAAAGTCTGGCATTCTTATTAAGAGATCCTTTTGGCAGCGATCTTCTTCTAATAATATTCTTTGATTCAAGTCAAATTACTTGAGATGAATAGAAGTCCAAAGATTTTGTACCCAGATTAGGGTTCTCAATAAATTGTAGTCTTGATATTCAAATTGCGGTGTTAATGTTGGAGTTTTACAAGGTGTCATCGGACCCAGATTCGGGTATTAGAAAATATTAAGATAATTCGAAAGTTTCTTTTTCATACACTCTGATGATAGGTGATGGAGACTTAGAATGCCAGTTTCAGCAAAAAGGAATATTAGAATATCGAACTGCCTTTCCTCGGTAATAAGCAATAGAAATCCACTGTATCATTTCCGATGATAGGAAACGTAAGGATAGAAATTCATATCTGCTGACAAGATACCTGGATCTCTAATCTGGAATTAACAAAAGTCTGGAAAGCCGTATGCGGTAATTAAGTAACAGAGGTCTGAAATACCCGATCCGGCATTGATAGCTAGTAGAAGACCAGAAATCCAACTTGGTATTTAGTATCGACCATAAAACTAACCTTGGAATTTAGGTAGTAGAAGTTTAGGATATCATATTTGGTAGTAAATAATAGAGGATCAGTGATTTAGCCTGGCGATGATTAATAAAAGACCGGAATACCATTCTTGGCAATAGTGATAGAAGACCAGAAGTCCGATTTGGCATTAATAACGGAAATCTAGAAAACCATTTCTGGTAATGTGTAACGGATAATCAGAATATCCCTTCCTGATATTTAGTAGTAGAAGTCCAAAACGTTATTTTAGATAACTGGTGATAGAAGTTCGGGATGCCACTTTCAGAACATCATCTCTAATAATCAGTAATAGAAGTCCCAGAATGCCATTTCCGGCAATTAATAATGGAAGACCAGAATACCATTTCTGGTAATTAATAATGCAAAACCAAAATACCACTTCTGGTAATTAATAATGGAAGACCAGAATACCACTTCTGGTAATTAATAATGGAAATAGTAATGGAAGACCAGAATACCCACCTAGCAGATGTTTACGAAGAGAAGTTAGAGAATTCTTTCTGATTCAGTTTGTTGAATGTGCCATCTTCAGACTTTGAGGATGTTTTGCATGCTTTTGATTTCTCAGGCTCGATTTTTCTTTGTCCATTTGTTATTCGTTTTGGCGTATTTCAAGCGGGGACACTCTAGTCCAATTTTGTGCTTATTTAAGCAGACCCCATTTCAGGCTATTTGTCATTTTAGACATTATCGACCTTTTGGTGGTTGCCATTTTAGGCGATGCCGATTTCTGGCGGTGCCTATTTTAGGCATGGACTTTTCTTAGTCTGCCGAATGTTTCACCCAGGTTTCGGTGTGCTCGGCTAGCTTATTCTGAAGCCGGGCCCAAAGACTTACCCGACCTCCCTCCAGGAGGCATGTTAACCTGGCCATAGTGTGACGCAGTTAAGGGCTTGTTCGATACCTTGGCCAGGCCATAGCGTGGCAGGACCAAGGGATTACCCATCCTCCCTCCAGGAGTTGCCTTATCCGGGCCATAGCGTAATGCGGATAAGGGCTTATGTTGCTTTAACCTGGCCATTTCTGACTTTTGCATGGATAAAGGCTTACACTCTCCATCCAGGAGGTGGCTTGATCTGGCTATCTTGGCGCGACCAAGGGCTTTCTACCATTATTGGTAGCCTACCATTTTTGGTAGTCCAAGTTTAAGGAGAGTTTTACTCTCAACCATGTAGACTTCTTATTTTGTAAATAGAATACTTGTTCCATAATTTGATCAATCCTTTACAAATTGCTTCAGTTTTCCCTGTTTTAGGAAGTGTAGGACCATTTTCCCAAGTACCTTACATTGATTTGTATCATGCCCATTTATGAGATGAAAGTTGCAATACGATCCCTTAGATCTTCTTTCAAACCCTGGCCTTTTCTTCTGATAAGGCCAATAATTCAGCTCCTCTTTGGTTCTAATATACATGTCTTCGATTGATGTTGTAAGACTATATTGTCCAAGAAGTTTTGACTTTTGAGCCATATTTGATTGGCGTCTAGTTCTTTTGTAGCTTGGTTCAAATACTTCTTTTTGAGGAGCAGGTTTCCTTTTTATCGCCCGTTGATCTTCCTTCAAGGGTTCTTCTTTCAGTCATAAGGTTTCGGTTGGAAATTCCTTGGAAATTTTTATGTTTCCACTGGGTAGTTCTTTTATCATCCTTATTTCTTCAATTGAGGATTTTTCCATGTGTTCGTAGTTCTCCCTTGAACGGCAAGCCCCATTTATAATCTTGCTCCATTTGTACGTGAAACTATCATAGCCCTTTATCATTTCTTTTTCAAAGATTTTTCCCTTGGAATATGACTGAATAGTTCTTCTCATTTGATTAAAAATGTTGTCACTTCCACTTATTCTTTTTCCAATTGCAAAAATTGGGGTCGGTCCCACATGAAAGGGGTTCAAGCTCCATTTTTCAGGGTCATAAGTTTCTGCCTTCTTTTCGTTTATAATCTTCAAGGCTTCAAGCCTTAATCTCTGTTCGTCATCCTGATTGGAGTCTTTGATGTTTACATAGGAATACCTTGTCAAGTGTGGTTCGTAAGACCCTTGTTCAGACCTCTTAAATCTTTTAGCCATGATCAAACCGAAATAAGTGAACTTGACGTGGAATTGGTCCAATGAGAATCAGAGAATTGTGGTGTTAGGAAATCAATCAAGTCGGAGGTTCGAGCCCTCCTTCTAGCACCAAAAATGTTAACCAAATTTATGGTCAACACCTCAAAGAATCCAAGTGGACGAAGTTATTGGAAAATGGTAGAAAGTAGAATCCCTAAGAAGGTCAATAAATGTCCTGTTGGTAACCCAGAGTTACTCCAAGTGATGAGATTAAGCCGATCCATACCAAAGGGTTGATAACCTGTAGAATTATCTATGCAACTCTATTCGGGATTAGACTTTGAATTTGACATTTCGACGTGGTCAAGAAGGTCTAGATACAAGATTAAAGAAACCTCTCGGCTTTGCTGAGTTAATGACCACTAGTTTGGTTGAACCTATATAAGATTTCCCACGAAAGTTATCTTCGTGATTAGGATGGAGTTTCCTTAATTTTTTCTATATGAAGAGTTGATCTTTGTCCTTGCCAGAAGGTTAGGCAAATAACTGTTTAGGGATTTACTAAGGTTGTTGGAATATGATGGGTTACGAACCTTATCGAAAGGTTTTATCCACAACCTTTACGGCTTCGGAAGGTTTTGAAGGATGCTGATTCAAATAAACTTCCCCAGTAGTCGAAGGGTTTGGATTATAGAAAAGAGGCTTCTGAATGGTTATAAGGATTGCCTAAGAAGGGATACTATTATCATTGTTGACAAGAACCTTCCGGAGAGATTGATCTTGAAAATAGGGGTTAAGCCATCAAAGACTAAAGTAAACAGTAAAGTAATTCATAAAGCTTAAACCTTCCCTCTTTATCCAAGAAAAGACTTTACTTTTATTAAATTCCCAAAATCAATACCCAATTAGGGTTACAGAGCTGTGATTACGAAGTTACATGATTAGAATGAGAGAAAATCCGCCCCCAAAACTGGACCCCTTGGGTCTTATTTGTAGATGTCGGTGGCCATGCTTTCGTCCCCGTGCCTTCGACTGGGTCGAAGGGTTCTCTTCTTATATACAATTGCTAACCTTTCGACTTCGTCGAAAGATTTTCCATTCACATGTCATCATGGATCCTTAAGTGTTGCCGAAGGGTTTTTTCTTCCATTTTCTTTTAGGGACCTTTTACCCTTGTTGGAAGGTCTGTCATCTTTATGGTATGTGAACCCTTCGGCGGTGCCGGAGGGTTTCTTTCTTACTCGGCTATTGTGAACCTTTCGACTTTGTCGGAAGTTCGCTTTTTACTTGAATGTCGCCGAGAGCCGAGCTTTCCTTGAATGTTGTCGGAAGGTTGTATTTCATTCTTTGCTGACTTATGAGTGTCGCCTTCATCATAAACCTTTCGACACTGTCGAGAGGTATTCAGTAGGTGTTCCAACCAGCTCGAAAGGCTTATTATGCTTTCAGAAAGGTTGTAACAGGGTCGCATTCCCTTGCCCTGACTTCTTTTTCTTCTTTGGAAGGTGGGAGCTTCATGGATACCATGGAATAATACCCTCTGTTTCCTCCGAAAGGTCTTGGGCTGCTTCATATTGTTGATTGCATCCCTTCGACCTCTTTGGAAGGTCTGATCTGAACTCATTTTCTTTCGTTCTTTGCTTGAGACCTTCTGACCTAGGCGGAAGGTTAATTTTTTGTGTAACAATTTGTGTTATTAATTAGCCCAATATAAACCATCAAACTATAACACACACATTAAACCACTTCTTAACTCTCATGAAAATTGCAATGAAACTGAAAATAAAATCTATTTTAAGCATGATCTATTAACTATTTATTAGAAATATAGACCATCAAATTTTGATTTAAAAATCTACTTCATTACCATAATCATATGTAGACGAAAAAGTAATTTCTATTTGTGTTTGTTTAAGCATAGCCTATTTGGTGTCAACAACGTAGGCTATCAAATTCAAAGCTAAAACAACAAAGTTTAACCCATTCAAACATTTCTATTAAGCACAAAGAGATAAAAAAATTATCAAAATGTTGAATCTACATGATTAAGAGAGCTTCATTACCCCCTAAATTGAAGGGGTTTAGCTTATCATATTTGTTATCACTTCAACAAATGTACCATTCAACATGAAACAAAAAAGGAAAATAGAGAGTAAATTAAAATAAAATGAGAGCAAATCTACTTGCATAAAAATAAACTAAGCTACTAACATTAAAGGAAATTAACAAGAAAAGAAAATGAAAGAAAAGTGCATGAATTAAAATTGCATAAATGAAATTAAATAAGAAAAATGGCTAAGAAGCCAGGAAAAAGAAAAGAGAGCTTTTGTTTTATTTTTGAACCTCAAACTAAACTAACTAAAATGGAGGCTCAAAGGAGGCTAAGGAGACTAAGAGAAGAGAGTAATTACATGAACATATGAGATATTTATACATGTTTTGAAACCTAATCCTATTTTTGGGAACTACCCAAAGTACCCTTGAGGAAGTGTGTCCACCAAGTTATCATTAGCATGAATTAATCCTCCACTTAAATATGCATGTAACTTTAAGCTCCATTAGCATGTGCATTAGCTACTAATTGTACATCATGGTAAGTGGGTAGGTGGGGTCCTCAATGTTTCATGAAATGAATTATTTCCATCTTCATTCGCTTGTCTTCTCTTGTGCGTGCATATTTTCCATGAAGCCTCTTGCATTTAAATCCAAATTCCTATAAAAATAATATAAAAATGCACGAGTAAATTTTCTCAAATTAATATATGCACAAAAATGACCATTTTACCCCTATATGAAGATGAATAAATGATGATTTGAAAATAATTTGAATTTTGGTTTAAACATGTTAAAATACCCTATTTGCTCATTTATTTAATTAAATCCGATAAAATATGGAAGTAAAAATATGCACATTTACGTGCATATCAACTTATATATGACATATACAAGTATGTTACTATAACGTTATCCCTTACCCCAACCTTATCGCAATTCCTTAGGATTGTGTTTTCAAATTCCATCTTTTTAGTTTAAAGTTTGTCATAAACCTATGTTCTGATACCAAGTTGTAACATCTCATATCTGGAGGCCTGAAGCAATGCGGTACAAATGCTGCAGTCATCCATAGTATTAACTTCCGGTGACCAAATACGGTAATGTTAATGGTATCCAAAATATCATAAGCACATGAATATGAAACAAAGTCAGAGATTTCAAAAAAAAAACAATATTTTTGATTACATTTCCAAAACATGTTCCATATTCAAATTACGTAATCCCATAATCATTTCCCACGTTCAGATAAAATATAGTTATTACATAAATACGCCAAAGGCGACATATGACGATGCCCCCTTGGTTGACTGGAGTACTATAAATATACAATACAGCAGAATCAATCCAAAATGTTATAGAAACTCATAGTTAGCTACCCGTCAGCTACCTGCTCGTCACCGGAAGCTTTATTTGCCAACCTACTAAAACCTGTAAACCTCAACCCTCAGCCTACTCAAATCAATTTTGAGCACCAAGAGTTTAAGGAAAAATAAACTTCGAATCAGACATAAAGCCTGGTGTGAATAATACTATACATCTCGGTTATCTGATATTAAATGAGACCACGCCACCTAGCAGAACGGGTTTCCCCTTACTAATATCCTTTTTTAAACATATCTTTTGCAAATTATAATCCTGCAATCAAAGCTGTTAAATCTGTAAAGCAGTATCATGTATATGTACAAATCAGTTATCATATGGACTATCTGTCCGCACACTGTAATTTTTTGGCTAACTACTAACCCTTGGTTAACTTGGGCCTACCAGAAAACATAAAAATCTAATATCTATTAGATACTCCTCTTTTGGATGGTCTGTCCTTACTTACTTCTCCTAGTCTAACTAATCCTAATAATTTTGCAGCCTACCAGTAACTTGTCTTGCCTTTTTAGATTCATTTCTGCATGTAACAGAATTTTAGTCTTACTTGTGACAAAGCCCAACACATTGCAATTTTGGACTAAATTAGCTAGGGGCTAATAGCTAATGAGTATAGGTCGCAACCCTACACTATTCCTATCTGGTCTTCTAATCCGAGTCATTTTCTTAGGGTTAACTACCGTTTAAATTTTTCCTTGAAAACCTTTCCAAAATGATTTAAACCTTTAAGTCATACATATACAAGGAAATTATTTATATATACTCTTTGCTTTACTCAAATCACCTTGCCATGTTACATATTCTTTACACAAAACCTTGTTGATGAAATCATTTAAACTTTCGAAAGTACCCATTTCGAATCCTTTGAAAGTATCCCTTTCAATGTGAGTAAAACCTTAGGCCGAAGGTCAAAACATACCTTTCAAAATCATAACTTTCAAAACCATTCATATTTATCCTTTCAAAAGCATTAAAAACATATCCTTTGAAAGCTTTAAAACCTTAGACATCCTCTTTAAAACACTTAAACATTGCCTTTCGAAATCATTGGAAAACCTTTCCTTTTAGACCTTACGAAACCATAGGGGAACCACCCTTTAGAAACCTTTCTTTAAACCTTTCGAAAGTATGAAAACATCAAGCCTTTCGAAATCATTTGGGTTCAACTTATAACATGTGGAAACACCTTTCAAAACCATTAAAACTATCTCTTTCGAAACCATTTGGGTTCTACTATTTATAGAGCAAAAGGGTCATTAAAACATTTAAGTCGAAAGCATATCTTTCGAAAGCATTTCCTAAGTAAAGAAGTTATGGTTTCGAAACCATCCCTTCGAAAGCATTGGAGAAGCGGCTTGGTTTTTAAAAATAAGCTAACCCTTTCAAAACCAATTTGGGTCGAAAGGTAAAAACCGACAGTCAGGAGCTTCGACCCAGTCGAAAGCAGTTATTTAAAAATGAAGGCGCAACCTCTTAAAACCACTCTTTTAAATTCATTGACCAAGTCGAAAGCCATTCAATCGAAAGCAAAGCAGGCGCATTTTCATTTAAAAGTAAAGTAGTGCTTCGACCCCTTCGGAACCCCTAGTTTCGACCCAATACCTTCCACCTATATCCAATTCACTACGTACCAGGTATCTGATACCATGTGCATTAGTTTCAATGGAGCCGGAGCCGGAGGTAAGGAGTCAGAAGCTTGGTGCCGAAAGCATTGAAATAGAAAAAAGCATATAGATTTGACTTTTTAAACTATTTCTTTGTACCTAACCTACCTTTTTGTTAAATTATGATTGGTTGCAAATTTTTCTTTTCTAAAAGTACTGCCGATTTTTAGAAATAAAAATTTGGATTATTTACAAAACACCCCTTCTCCTTTTTATAAATATATAAAACATTTAAGTCCCATACCTTAAATAATTTTATATATCCATTAAAACACTTAGGAAAATTTTTACAAAAATTCCAAAAAATCATTTTTAATATGTTTTCTAACATATATAAATTTCAGACCCCAAGCCGATATAATTTGGCCGTAATTAATTTTAAACCTAAATTAGCATTTTCTTCACTAGAAAATTCATATAAAGTCGACTTTAATTCAGAAAATTATGAAAATTGAAACCCATTTTTAATTTATTGTTTCTAATCTAAATTTAAATTCGTAAGGCAATTGGATGTCATATAATAAGGTTTTCATGTCAAAACATATCACAAAATCTATGTGAATTAGCATATATCATCAACAACATATAAATATACATTTTATCATCCAAAACATGACAAAACATTTGCAAATAATTTGGATTTCATTCCAAAAACAAAAAACCATTAAAAATTGAGATGTAGTCAATATTCACCTTAGTTTTTAGATTAAGGATGTGAGATTTGTTCTTGATTAAGTGCTTTGATTCTTCCTCTTGAATTCTTCTTCTTTGCTCTTCCTAATGGTGGCCGGTCTTAGCTCTATTTTTGTTAGTGAAAATAGAATGAATGTGTAGAATGAATTCCTAAAGGGGTTTATGGTGTAAGGATATGCCTTGTTCCTATTTTTCCCTTGCATATTTCCTAACTTTTTATTCTCTTTTTGTTCTTTAGTTCACTTGTTTAACATGTCACAGCTACCCTTTATTTAATCTCAAATCTCAATCCATTAATCATCTTTCATTATTTTTTTAATTTAACTAATTAAATATCCTAAATAATTTTACTAAAAATATGGGGTGTCACATTAACCCAGCAGAATCCAGAATGAGTCGGAACAACTTCATCGAGTCAGAATAGTGCAAAAGCCAACCGAAGGGACTATAACAAGGAGCCAAAAGAAGTCAGGAAAAAGGAAAGTGAAATACTCTAAGGGCATGGATCGCTAGCGATCCATGGCCTACAGATTGCTAGCGATCCATGGTATCAACTCTTGAGTTCATGAACGACACTAACACAAGACGACAAAGGCTATCCCGAAGGCAAGGCCCTCAATAGGCTAAGAATGCGGATCGCCAGCGATCCATACATCATCAGTTCGCTGCGACTCTTGTGGAATGGAGCAAAGGGAAGTACTAAGGCATAGGGTCACATTCAAGCTCGATCTATGGATATCCAGCGATCCATAGCCGATGGATCGCTAGTGATCCATCATTTTTGCTCGGATCATGTTGCCATCTCCATTGCGTCTTCTTATGAGTATTAGCAAGCAATTGGCGAATGGGCTTGGTTCAGTAGCACTCCAACCTATATAAATACTGTCATATTTGCAACATAAAGCGGATCTTCCAGACTGGTTGCTGAAACTCTACAGAAAGCTTTCTTCACTCTTCTCCTTCCACAAAGCGGTCATCCAAAGGGTTCACTATGATTCTCCAGTGAACTCTAACATTGAGGACTTGATCTAACTAGTGATATTCAAGAACTTTGTAATCTGATTAACTCTATAACAGCAAACAATCAATAATAAAAAATTATAAAGTGGACGTAGGCTTCATTAATAGCCGAACCACTATAAAAATCTTCTTGTCTTCTTTCTATTTTTGCTCTTTTACATTTATTCTCTATTTTATTGCTCTGTAAGAATAGGGCTGGTGCTTTCACACTCAATCCAGGATGTTGATCCATTTTCTGGGTTAACATACGGGATTCAAAGTTCTTCCTCTCGAGCTAACTCTTCTTGGATTGTCGAAGATTGGCTCTTAATATTAAGTTGCTTTGAATGTATCACACAATTTGTTTTCCAAAGCTTTGATTTAATGTAAGATGTCATGCAACAGTTTGCTTGTCTTCTTATTGTAATTTTTATCTTTAGACCTCAGACTTACTTTAATGATGGATTAACAATTTTATATATTAATAATTCATTTGATGAAGAATTAGAGGAAATATCTGGTACTAATTCTGAAGAAAAAGTTAGGAAACCATTTGATAATAAGGAGGTTAGGAATTTAGTATGTCATTCGATGATAAGAAATCCATGGTTCCATCTTCTGGCAATAGGAAATCCATAATATCCTCCGATAATCAGAAGGCTAGAAAACTGTTTGGTAATAAGAAATCCAGAATTTCATCTAATAATGAGAAGACCAAAAAACTATTCGGGAAGTGACAAAAGAAGACCAGAAATCCATATCTGGCGATTATAATAGAAGACAAGAAATCCATATCTAGCAATAATAATAGAAACCAGAAATCCCTGTCTGGCATAATAGAGGGCTGAAAATCTAACCCAGTAATAATTTGAAAACATGAATTTCAGAAGAAACCCAGAAATTCAATAGAAAATCCAAAAATCATCAATAAAACCAACAAGAAAATCAGGAACTCAAATAACAATAAGAAAACCAGGAAATTAGGAATCCAATCAAGAAACTCAAGCACAAGCCTGTCGGAATTTCAGCCAATAATAAGAAATTCAATAATCCATCAGTAAATAATTTAGTAATAGCAAAGATATGAAGTTTCATCCGACGTTGATTTTGTCGCTTTACTTAAAATGATATGTCAGACACTTTTACCATGGGCTAGTGCCTTGAATAATGGCAAAAATTCTCGTTGTCTAAAGAAATGCTTCTTATTACTAGATATATAGTTGTTAAGGTGTTTGTTATTTGTTCTTGTTATTACTATTATTATATAGGAAACAAGTATTTCCGTTCAACCATTCAACAATTTAGCAAGTAGTTCCGTTCAACTATTCAACCGTTCAGCAAGTAGTTCTGTTCGGTCGTTCATTAGATAGTTTTATTCAGTTGTTTAGCCGTTCAGTAGGTAGTTCCATTCGACTGTTAGGTTGTTCAGCAAGCCTAATTAGTTCATTGATAGTCATTACATATAGACCCTCCTTTAAAGTTTTTCTTATTTCTAGAGCTAAACTAAATTTAGTAGAAGTCTGTTTTGATCTATTTCTTTGAATGGACCCATTCTTGTCTTTCTAGTAAGGATTTGCTCTTTGCTTCTTTATTGGTTTTTGGGCTTCTTTAAATCCTTTATCTTTGTTCCCTTTTGGGTTTCGGACATATTAATCTTCTTTCTTTTTGCCCTTTCTTGGGTTTTGCCTTTTGCTTTGGATTATGAACATCTACGTTCATTTTTCCTTGTTTGTGCCCCTTCTTGGGCTTTGACTTTGCTTTGAGTTATGGACATCTTTATCCATTTATGTTTTTGCCCCTTCTTGGGTCTTGCTTTTGCTTTGGGCTGTGGACATCTTTGTCCATTTTCCTCCAGCCCTTCTTTAGGCCTTGCCTTTGTTTTTAGGCTGTGGACATCTTCGCCCTTTTTGGCGTTGAAAGCACTCTGGAACTCATCAAATTCTTTAGTGGGTGTTGGAACCTCCTCCCTCTAGGAGGTGCTTCGTACTGGCCTTTTGCCCTTCCTCTAGGAAGTGCTCCTGAAGGAAGATTTTTATGCTTCAGAGTGGACATCGAAGGCTCATTGGTGCTCCGGAGTGGATGTCGAAGGCTCATTGGTGCTCCGGAGTGGACGTTGAAGTCTTGAAAAAAGTCTTCCATTGAAAATTTTATTTTCAAAAATAACTATTAGCCAGTTGCAATGTTTGTAAATAACCCTTTTTGTATAAACATCAGTTTTACTTGTCATGAATTTCTTTTTGGAAGAGAGAAATTTCTGAAAAAAAGATTTCTTTGATGAATTGAGGAATTACTTTTCAAAAAGATTTTAGATACTTAAAATATTTGATAATAGGTTTTCAAACCATTCTCATAATAGAAACATGAATCTCAAGTAAGAGATTGAGTGGTCATAATTCATGAATCAATAGTCCTTCAACTAAGAATAAGCTCTTCTAACTAGAGTTTTTGTTGATAAATCTGGATAGTTCTAAAAACTTTTCTTGGGGAAACGGGTATAAGTCTTTCCTTGACAATAATTTTAGAAAGCTTTGAAAATGCTTTTCGTCTAGGCATGCTTTACCGTAATCGTTTTTGTGCATTTACTAATGCTATGTAATTTTTAAAAGATTGTATAAATCCTTTCTTTGAAATAGGTACATATTCAGCCCCCCCAATTAGTAAGGTAACTAGAAATAATCTTTTTTGATTTCTAAAAAAAATTTCCTTCAAGATAGGTTTGATAAATCCTTTTTAGGCAATAAAATGGATTGTTGAAAATAAGGTTGGTGTATTTAACTTCCACCTTTATATAATATATATATATATGTATGTATGTGTGTGTGTGTGTGTGTATTTGCACCTTCACAGGTTTTGCTTAGCAAAAAAGGAATGTCTTGTTCGTAAGTCTGAAAAGTCATGATCCATGAACTAATAGACTTTTATGGACAAGAGCATGCTTTTCCTAAGAATCCCTTCTATAAGAAGATTTTAGATATTTACCTTTCTCTAGAAACCAGTGTATGTTGAAAAGTTGATTGATCCATGCTTTTGAGATAGAGTGCCAATTTATACTTGTAACGACCTGGAATTTTATCACGTTGATTTTTGGAATATTAAATTAGTTTTAAATATTCGATTTGGGGTTCTGTTTAAAATGTAATAAAATCTATGTTTCAAATAACTTCTTGATTTTTAATGACGTATTTTTTATTTAATATTTAGGATTTTTTCATAATTTTTAATTTGGAAAATAAGTAAATTTTCGTTTGACGTATTTTATGGCAAACGTTCGCATTTTGAAACTTCACATAATTTAATAACTTGGGTATTCTATTATTGTTTTATGATTGCATCCCTATTCTATACGCAATCATATTTCATTTTTTTTATCGATCGTGGCTCATAATTGGACGTGAACCGATATAGCAGGGTACTGGAATTTATTCATGATCACATACATGTACAAAGTACACATAGTATAGCCTTACCTTTTTATTTCCTGTACCAACAAAACTCACAACCGACCTTTAGATTCCCCTTCTACCCTACCAGCCACCGTTGTCTTCACCGTCCCTACTTGATTTGGCCTTGGTGGTGGACTAGTCTGTATGAAATTCACCTTGCCTTGTATATAAACATGCATGCACAGAGAAGAGATGTTTTTCTTTAGTTTGAGTTATATTTTGTTTTCCTCTAACCAAAACCAAACATTTTTTCATCATTCAAAGATTAAAACATCCCAAACCGTCAAGTTTTAGTGAAATCTTCTAACGTGAAAAGTGTTTGCCTCGATCCATAGAAATTGATCGTGCTCAATTTCATTGAGAATCGAGCGAGATGTCACCATAAATCAGAAAGAGGGAAATATTGTTCAAAATTTTTAAAAATCGAATTCCATCAATCCCATAGAATTGATCGACGGCGTTAGCCTCGTTGGAGTTGGGGCGAGTCGTAGTATTTTTAATGTGAGTTTGGTTGTACTTGGCGATGGTCGTTGGCGGAAGTTGAAAAATAGGGTTTGGATTATAAGGAGTTTTGGTCGGAGTTGGGTTAATTGAGGCATGGTTTTGGATTTAGAATGGAGAAGGGCAGAAATGGTCGTAATTTGGTGGATCCTAATGGTCTAAAGGGCATTGCGTCAAGGCAGGGCAAGGGGTTTCGAGTGTCAAGTCGCGATCTTCAGCGGTGGACTAGAGGGATTTATGGTAGTGCGAGGAGGCTCGACTTGCAATGGAGAAGTGGGTGGTATGGTTGGTTCATCGTTTTGGTGAGTAGGGGAGTGTGTACACGCACATCTGTGCACGTATATGGGGTTCCAAGAAGAAACGTAGGAGGGGAAAGAAGAGGTACTATGCTTTTTGGTTAGGGTTTGGGGTGAAATGGGCTTGGCCCATTTGAATTTTTGTGAGATATTCAAATTTATTTGTTAATTAATTAGTAAATATTTGCGTGTTGTATTTAAACTATGGTAACTTGCTCATATAGTATCCGTTTTGCACATAGATTTTTGCATTGTACTTGTGCTTACGAGTACAACACTTTAGTAAACTGGTTGATAGTTTGGCAAGGTAGAAAGTTATGATATATTAAAATGATTTGAAATTTAATTATGTTATTTTCGATAATAATGTTGTAAAATTATTATACACTATGGGTGTTATCTATTTAGCCAAATAATCACCATACTACTAAAATGAATTGAACAGAGTAATCTGAACGTCTGTTTAGTGGAATAAAACACTGTTCCGCTAATTAAACTAATTTGACATTTAAGTAGTAGAACAAATCCCTATTCTGCTATTTTATAGATTTGGATATCTGACTATATATCATTAATTGATATGCTACTTTGAATAAGTGATATGTTAATCAATGACGGTTAAGTGTTGAATTTATTGGTATAGTCATTGATTATGTAAATATCATTTATTAACTTGGAAAGTGGAATTGAATGATATGGTAGCTTGTCAAGTACCATTGCGATTGTTAAGCCTCTTTCAAATTTGAAAAGTTAATTATTGGTTTGAAAGTTATTTTGGGAATAATTATTATCCATTATAAGGTTTTTCTAAAGATAATTATTATTTACTAATAATATTTAAGAGGTAATAACTATTTATTAATAATGTTTTAAAGATAATTAATAATTGTTTTAATAATGATTTAAAATTAATTATTTTATTAATGTGATTGTTAAAAGTTATTTAAGAATATATAATTATTATTTTTAAGTAATTTAACTATTGAATTAAGATGTTTTAATTTTATTTTAATTATTTATTTAAAGTTAAGTTTTATTATCTAAAGGTTAATTTTTTGGCAAAGGTTAATTATTTCATAATTTAAAATTAACTATTTTATATTAATAGTTATTTGGTATATTATTAATATTTTAAAGGTCAAATTTATCATTATAATAATATCATTTTAATGTTATTTATTTTTATATTAGTATTCTTTTGAATTTAACTTATTTATACAATAATAGTGCCTAGAATTAATTTAATATATTATTACTGAGATTCTAAAGTTATTATTTTGAATGAGGTTTAAAGATAATGAAATAGAAGGGTGTTTAAATAATAACTTGCTATTTAAAGTTATTTTAAATGATTTATTATTTATTAATGGAAACTTATTGACTTAAAGAGAGTATTAAGTTTGTTTATAATGAGGAAAGAGTTTTATAAATGATTTTGGATATTTATAAAAGATTTATAAATGAGTTTTAGAGATCCGAAAAGGAGAAGCTTTATAAAAGGGGTTTTGAGATTTATAAAGAATATTTTATAAATAGGTTGGGTGATTTATAAAGGGTTTTGTTAAATAAAAGAATTTATGTGAGGAATTTAGAAATGTAGGAATGGATTTTGGGTTTTATCATTTTAATATGATTTTGAAATAGAAAATCTCTCTAAAGGTTGGTGAATATAGTTATACTATTTTATAAGTATGTGAAAAAGGTTTTCCAAGTTTTGAAAGGAATGGTTGTAGAGTATACTTGTTCTGATGAGATAAGTAAATGAATATTTTAATAAATATTTGAAATGTGATTTAAGTTAATGAAAGACTAATTTAAGAGGCTAAGTGATTTCCATGGGAAATGTAATCTCTATTTGGAATGTTTGTTTATTTGATAGTTAAATTACCGATTATCAAATCTTGGCCTAAACATGTAATCCTTCTTAATTTTGGTAATACGGAAATATTCCCTACTTAACACCAAAGGATTTTTACTCTGGAATATCTAGGAGAAACATGAGAATTATATGGTGCAGTTACCATCGGTGGTGCTATACTGTACATATAAACTCATTTTGTTCTTCTAGGACAAATGATAAGGAGATCCATCTACTAAAACGGTTAGGGGGTAATCCTCGCTCTTATGTATTGTCTGATTATTTCCCAAAGAACCGGTATTGAGCATTCCGAAAAATTGATGATTGGTTTTTTGGAGCGCCAGGAAAGCGGAAGAGTGTACTCGTAAGAAATGACTCAAAAACCGTAACCACTCCGAAACCATATATGGTTCTATGAAGGACTTTCGTGATATATTGAGATGTTGGAATCCGTGTGGTTCCAAACCCATTGGGGTATGAGAATCCGTGTATGATTCCAAGAGCTATTTGAGATGTGGGAATCCATGTGTGATTCCAAGACTCGGTAGGTTATTGGAATCCATATGGGATTCCATGATCCGTTTTGATGGCGATGCGTGAGTCGGAATGCCGGACGTTGCCTCATCAGCAGTAACGACTAAAACCAGAGATATAAGGCATGGTCAGTAGGGTTGGCAAACCTATAGGGTGTAGCCTACTCCATCTAGACGTTACCTACAGTTGTTATACGTGCATGGAGCGATGCACTCGGTCTTAGCAAGACCAACTATGTTTTTCCTTTGGTACATCACTAGGGATGTATGTTGCTTCGGAAGGATATCTCTGATCCTTGTGTAGGAGGACTATTCCTTGAAGTACTGAGTGCACCTCCATGGAAATCCTACATAATTAGCGAACGTGCCTTTTAATTTTTGATTTATATATAGTATTGTTGTGATGTACACTCACGAGCATCACAGCTACTTGATTATTTTTATTTTCGCCCTTAGACATTATTGTAATATCATTGGATTTTCTGATATAAAGGTTTTGGTTATCTTAAGGTAAAATCTCATTCGTGTTTATATGCAGCGTGGTCTTACGAGATACCTTTGATTTTAAAGGATTTTACAAGTTATAATAAATAAAATTCCTTTTGATTTGAGTTCTCATGCTGGTCTTACCAGAGTAACCCGGGCATTTTTTTCCTATAATGCTACGGTCAGACCGAGCATATTACATATTTAGTTAGAGGCTTTGCAGCTTCAGGAGACAAGCTGGAGTCCCAGAGTCGTATTCACATACATGGTATACCATTGCATTCATTGTTATATTTATCAGCAATTGTGATGACAGGTTGTTATATTTGTCCGGGCTGAAATATGTTAGTATAATTTGATTGATGTATGTATATACATATATTACAGCTTGTTCTTGTGTAAATATTTGTTATATATAATAGATCATTCGTTCTATTGTGAGATTATGTATTGTTAATTTTCTTCTTGTCTTTTTACTTCTTTCTTTTCCCCTAACTATCCGCCTTTCTGTCCAATTTGAGTGGGTCATGTGTGGTTTATTGGCTGCTTAAACTGTACGAAAAAGGCGGGTCGTTATACATGGTATCAGAGCTTAGGTTGAATGAACACCTACGCTTTGGTGGGGTTAACTCATTCGAGATAGGATAAGCAAGACCTTAGGATGAGTTTGAGAGTATATATGTAAGAGCGCATATTTGTTAGTGATATAAAAATGTTTTGTATTGTGTTGTTTGATCTGTTGAGTGGTGTAAGAATTTTGGTCGATGCAATTGGCCAACGTTATTGATAGGGTTTTCCTAAACACTTAAACAAGACAAAATTGACACAATATTGATTTAAAAATATGGGTAAATAAAGTAATTTTTACCTAGAATTATATTTTATATATAAAAGAAGTTTTTTTTTCTTTAAAAATATTGTTTTTCTTGGATATATTTCGTTGTTAGGAAGGATAATATTCCATTATTATCATCTAGAATTTTGATTAGTCTTGCTCGCCTTGTTCTGTGCATTGACTATTATACGTTAATTTATCTTGAATCTTCCTTTTCGTAACCTGGGTTAGGTAGATAGGAATTTGGAAACATTGAAACAAACACCTTGTGAATTAAGTTTCACAGTTTGGCGATAGGTTATTCGTTGATGTTTTTGGGTTAAAATTGGGTTTTAATAAAAAAAATTATTAAAAGGAATTTGAAATATTTTGAAATAAATATTTTAGAAATGATTGAATATAAAAGTTGGTTGTATTTAAGTGGGGTTTATAAAAGAAGTTATTAAAAGAGAACTTAAATATTTCCGAAATAATACTTGAGAAAAGATTTATATAAGGAAGCTAGAATATTTTCGCAATAAATATTTGAGAAATGATTTCCTTTAAAAGAATATATTTTATAAATTTGATTTATAAAAATATATTTTATAAATACAAGGAATTTGATAACTTAAATCCTGGTAATTTCTAAAAATGAATTTCAAGGTTTAAAAAGATAATAATATTATTATTTTTAAAACATTTTCGGAAAAAAATATTTCTAAGGATTTTCAAGGAGATATAAACCACCGAACTCGCTTTGTTCGTTGGAAAATAATTCCGACAATGATGGCAACATTGTCAGTGTTCATTTTCGAGGTTTTAAGGGGGCGATTGCTACCATTATGATCTTGTTATATAATTGTTTGATAAAATAAATTTTGATTTGATCCCAAAGGCATGTTTTGATTTATGAAAGAAAATATTGTGTACATTATTTTCAAATAATTTTGAAAATAGTAGTGACGGTTTACTTAAAAATATATTTTAAGTATAAATTGTTTTGAAAAAGAGAATTTCAAAGAAATGTATATTCCTTCGGATTTATTTCGGAAAGTGAGTCTTGGTTTGTTTTGTGGCGATCAAAATAATCTTCTAAGTGACGATCAGATGTTTGCTTATGCTAATGGTATTGTGCACTTAGTAAATTATTCCTTTTGTCATTGTACGATCAAGATGGTTCAAATCCAGACGAATCGAAAGTAAGTTAGAAATTGATAGTTTGATAAAAACTATTTATTTGGAAATATATTTATTATTAAAAATAGATTTGAAAAGGAAATAAGTGGTTTTAAGTTAATTAGTGCGAGTGGCTCGAAAATAACTAAAATTGGGTAAGAGATACGTTCGGATGGTAAACGTTTCTCTTGAGTATAATCCTTCTGGTGAGGAAATGTATGATAATGTTTGGTAGTACCTAGTTCCTTGGTATAATTTTGGGGTTACTCGGGCTAAATATATATATATATATATATATCTGTGTGTGTGTGCGTGTGTGGATTAAAATTTATAGTATCATTTCAAAAAGTTTGGAATAAAATCCTGGGTATTTAAAATTCTTAAGTGAATTCAAAATAAAAGTTTGAATTATAGTTGTGCATACCCTTAGGGAATGATAGGGAATTTTATAAGTTTTACAACTTAAATTATGTTTTATGAAATGTTATTACAAATATGGAAATGGAATTGGTATTAGGAATAACCAATTAAATAAGAACGCAGAATGGATGTAGATCATTTCTCTTTCCATATAGTTCTGATCTAATATTCGAGTACATGGCTTTGAGGTGTTTCACACCATTCCAAATAAGGATCTATTACTCGATTTCTGAAGGTGAGCACTTGATTAGGGTTTTTTGTATGAGGCCATTGTTTTCTATCATAGTTTATGGCTATGTAAGGAGAATATAGGTTTCTAATTAAGAAGCCTGATCAGAGACCGCACTAGAAAATTGTGTGAGCGATGCTAGTTTAGAAGTGGAGTTAGGTATTCGAGTAGTGATCAAATCAGATTTAGTATATAAATGATCTACGAATATCATGCATGCTTATGAATAATATTGGATGTTCATATGTTGAAATTTCGGGGACGAAATTCATTTTAAGAGGGGAGAGTGTAACGACCCAGAATTTTATCACATTGATTTTTAGAATATTTAATTAGTTTTAAATATTCGATTTGGGGTTCTATTTAAAAGTAATAAAATCTACGTTCCAAATAACTGCTTGATTTTTAATGATGTATTTTTTATTTAATTTTAGGATTTTCCATAATTTTTAATTTGGAAAATAGGTAAATTTTGGTTTGATGTATTTTACGGCAAACATTGGTATTTTGAAACTTCACAGAATTTAATAACTTGTCTATTTTATTGTTATTTTGTGATCGCGTCCTAATTCTATACACGATCATATTTCATTTTTTTGTCGATCGCCGCTCGTAATCAGACGCGATCTAGTGTGGCAGGGTACCGAAATTTATTTATAATCACACACATATATAAAGTACACATAGTATAGCCTTCCCTTTTGATTTCCTTTACCAACAAAACATACAGCCGACCTTTTGTTTCCCCTTCCACCCGACCAACCATTGTTGTCTTCACTGTCCCCACTTGATTTGGCCTTGGTTGTGGACTATTGTCTGCATGAAATTCACCTTGCCTTGCCTATAAATATGCATGCATAGAGAAGAGATGTTTTTATTTAGTTCAAGTTCTATTTTGTTTTCCTGTTACCTAAACCAAACATTTTTTCATCATTCAAAAATCAAAACATCCCAAACCATCAAGTTTTAGCGAAATCTTCCAACAGGAAAAGTATTTGACTCGGTCTATAGTATTTTTAGAAATTGATCATGCTCAATTTCATTAAGAATCGAACGAGTTATCGCCATAAAATTATAAAGAGGGAAATATTGTTCAAAAATTTTAAAAATCAAATTCCATCCATCTACATAGAATTGATCGACGTCATTAGCCTTGTTGGAGTCGGAGCGAGTCGTAGTATTTTTAATGTGAGTTTGGTAGTATTTGGCGATGGTTGTTGGCGGTAGTTGAAAACGGACTGAAATTTAATTACATTATTTTAAATAGTAACTTCGTTAAATTATTATACATTATGAGTATTATCTATTTGGCCAAATAAACACCATATTGCTAAAATGAATTGAATATAGTTATCTGAACACCTGTTTAGCAGAATAAAACACCATTTTGTTAATAATTTGACATTTAATTAGTAGAATAAATCCCCATTTTGCTACTTTATAGATCTGGATATCTGATTATATAACGTTAATTGATATGCCACTTTGAATAAGTGATATGTTAATTAATGATGGTTAAGTGTTGAATTTATTGGCATAGTCGTTGATTATGTAAATATCATTTATTAACTTGGAAAGTGAAGTTGAATGATATAGTAGCATGTTAAGTACCATTGTAATTGTAAAGCCTCTTTCAAATTTGAAAAGTTAATTATTTGTTTGAAAGTTATTTTGAGAATAATTATTATCTATTAAAAGATTTTTTTTAAAGATAATTATTATTTAGTAATAAGATTTAAGAGGTAATAACTATTTATTAATAATGTTTTAAAGATAATTAATAATTGTTTTTAATAATGATTTAAAGTTAATTATTTTATTAACGCGATTCTTAAAAGTTATTTGTTATAGTTATTTAAAAATATTTAATTATTATTTTCAAGTTAGTTAATTATTGAGTTAAAATGTTTTAATTTTATTTTAATTATTTATTTAAAGTTAATTTTTATTATTTAAAGGTTAATTACTTTATAATTTAAACTTAAATAATTTATATTAATAGTTATTGGTTATATTATTAATATTTAAAGGTTTAATTTATCATTATATTAATATCATTTTAAAGTTATTTATTTTTATATTAATATTTTTTTGAAATTAACTTATTTGTACAATAATAGTGCTTAAAATTAATTTAATATATTATTAATGAGACTCTAAAGTCATTATTTTGAATGAGGTTTAAAGATAATGAAATGGAAGGTGTTTAAATAATAACTTGTTATTTAACGTTATTTTAAATGATTTGTTGTTTATCAATGGAACCTTACCGACTTAAAGAGTTTAATAAATAAGTTTGTTTAAAATGAGGAAAGAGTTTTATAAATGATTTTAGATATTTATAAAAGAATTTATGAATGAATTTTAGAGATCCGAGAAGGAGAAGCTATATAAAGGGTTTTTTAGATCTATAAAGAATATTATATAAATAGGTTAGGAGAATTAAAAGTTTTTATTAAATTAAAGAATTTATGTGAGGAATTTATAAATATGGGAATGGATTTTGGGTTTGATCATTTTAATATGGTTTTGAAATAGAAAATCTCTCCAAAGGTTGGTGAATATACTTATACTATTTTATAAGTATGTGAAAAAGGTTTTCCAAGTTTTGGAAGGAACAGTTGGTGAATATACTTATTTCGATGAGATAAGTATATGCATATTTTGGTGATTTTAAGTTAACGGAAGATTAATTTAAGAGGCTTAGTGGTTTCCATGGGAAATATAATCTCTGTTTGGAATGTTTGTTTATTTGATAGTTAAATAATCGACTATAAAATCTTGGCCTAAGTATGTAATCCTTCTTAATTTTGGTGGTATAAAAATATTCCCTACTTAACACCGAAGAATTTTACCTCTGGAAATATCTTGGAGAAACATGGGAACTATATGGTACAGTTACAGTCGGTGGTGCTATACTGTACGTAAAAACTCGTTTTGTTCTTCTAGGACAAATGATAAGGAGATTCGTTCACTTAAATAGTAAGGGGTGGTCCCTGCTCTTATGTATTGTCTGATTATTTCCTAAAGAACTGGTATTAAGCATTTCAGAAAATCGACGATTGGTTTTATGGAGCGTTAGGGAAGTGGAAGAGTGTACTCATAAGAAATGACTCAAAAACTGTAACCATTCCGAAACCATATACGGTTCTATGGAGTAGTTTCATGACATATTGAGATGTTGGAATCCATGCGTGGTTCCGAACCCGTTGGGGTATGGGAATCCGTGTGTTATTCTAAGTTCAATCAGAGATGTGGAAATCCGTGTGTGATTCCGAGACCCATTGGGGTATTGGAATCCATATGTGATTCCATGATTCGTTTTGATGGCGGTGCATGAGCCAGAATGCCGGACCTAGTCTCACCAGTGGTAATGACTAAAACCAGAGATAGGAGGCATGGCCAGTAGGATTGGTAAACCTATATGGTGTAGTCGGGTCCACCTAGACATTACCTACAATTGTTATGCATGCATGAGGGCAAGGCACTTAGTTTTAGCGAGACCAGCTATGTTTTTCCTATGGTACATCACTAAGGATGTATGCTACTTTGGAAGGATATCTCTAATCCTTGTGCAGGAGGACCGTTCCTCGAAGTACCGAGGGCACCTCCATGGAAATCCTACACGACTAGCGAACGTGTCTTATCAGTTTTTGATTTATTTACCTAGTATTGTTGTGATGTTCACTCACGAGCATCACAGCTACTTGATTATTTTTATTTTCGCCCTTAGACATTATTATAATATCACTGGATTTTTTGATATAAATGTTTTAGTTATCGTAAGGTAAAAACTCATCCGTGTTTATGTGCGGCGTGGTCTTACGAGATACTTTTGATTTCAAAGGATTTTACAAGTTATAATAAATAAAATTCCTTATGATTTGAGTTCTCATGCTGGTTTTACCAGACTGACCTAGGCGTTGTTTTCCTATAATGTTTGGGTCAGACTGAGCATATTACAGATTTACTTTGAGGCATTGGAGCTTCAGGAGACGAGCTGGAGGCCTAGAGACGTATTCACGTACATGGTTATTTTTCCATTGCGTTCATTGTTGTATTTATCAGCAATTGTGAGGATATGTTGTTATAATTGTCCAGGCTTAAATAGGTTAGTATACTCGGATTGATGTATGTATATACAGATATTATATTTTGTTTTTGTGTAAAGATTTGTTATATATTATAGATTATTCGCTCCGCTGTGAGATTCTGTGTTGTTACTTTTCTTCTTGTCTTCTTCCTTCTTTCTATTCCCCTAACTATCCGCCTTTCTATTCAATTTGAGTGGGTCATGTGTGGTTTATTGGCCGCTTAAACTATTTGAAAAAGGCAGGTCATTGCAATACTGGATATCTGAGCTATATTCCTTCAGAAATGGCTAGAAATTTGTTATGCTTTGACATGGTAATTCTTTAACTTTTCGGATGAAGTGTATTGGTTTTATTTAACGTTTAAAGACACTTGAATTTCGTGTCAATACATGATCAATTTTAGATACAAATCGAATCGGAAATTTTTTACGAGTAAAGATAATTCGCAATGAGTAATTGCCATAGGACTTCATAGTTTGATCAAAATCTAAATTTGATGTTGTAGAGTTGCTTTTTACTTGTAGAAAGAGTTAAGTTTCGGAGGTTTAGATTATTCTCTACAAAGTGGAAAATCTTTTAAGCTTCCCTGATGAACTCTTTTAGAAACCTCGATTTGATCATATTTTGAATTATTCTTTCTAGTTTGTGACGTTTGTTAGTTTTATGCTCACTTACTTTATGATAATCGCAATAATCTTTTCCTTTATTTAGCTCGTGATGGCTCGACATTTTGTAGAAGGTGGAGAAATTCTCGCTGTCTTTTATCATGGCGAAAGTGTGGGAAAAGGGTTTGTTTAAATTCACATAGTTGGATTCAGAAATCTCCCTCTTGCTCTTTCTTTTACTCTTATTCCCTTTTGACCTTTTACTTGGATGTTCAGAGTCGAACCTTCCCTCCTTTTGGTTGTTGAGATTTCTTTATGATAGGATGCGTCTTCCATTTGAATAAATTTTTTGGCCTGGAAATAGAACAACTATAGATCTACATCCATGAATAAAAAGTTCTTTCCAGAAAGGAGTTTGCTTAATTAATCCTGAACGGACTGCCATGAGCTTTTCACTATCGGTCGCATCTTCTGCTTTTAATGCTTTTAAAAATCTCTTTAGGTATTTGCCAAGCGACTCTCCCAACCTTTGCTTAATATTTGCTAATATGCTGGAATCTATAGTTGAATCATTGTATATGTAGAACTACGTTACAAATTCATAAGAATTTTTTTACTAAGAATAGATGGTTTTTCCTTGGTAATTCTTATACCATTTGATAGTTGCTCCATGCAAAGTTACTGGAAAGAGCTACAATGAATTGCCTCTAAAGCGTTGTACAAATCCGTTTGGCTTTCGAAAGCTACAAGGTGATCATCTAGATCAGTAGTTCCATCATACTTTAGTGGAGAAATCTCGATGCAAGATGGAATTCTAATAACCATTATTTCTTCTGGAAAAGAAGTCTTTCAAAGGTTATTATTTTCTCCTGGTCAAAGATTCTTTCCTCCTTAAGCACATCCTTCGTTATTTGGTTGAGAATGTCTTTTTGATTAGTTTTATTATCGTGGTAATCTCTATTACCTCCTTGGATTGAATTATTCGATGGCTCAAGGGAGCTTTTGGTTTGACTCTCTCGGTTTTAATTTTGTTCTTCATCTGGAATTTTACTTGGGGATTGCGCTTCGTTTTCCCCTTCCATTAGCTTCATCACCTTTAAAGATTCTTGAGATGGATCCCCTTCAAAAAGCTCTCGCATTACCATTACTTACTGTATTAAATCCTTGATTTTATTCTCATTACTTGAAAGACTTGTTAAAGTTGAGGGTTGATCAATCTCCATATTCTCTAAGTTGAATTTTAGGAAGTTATTATTTTCCCTAGCCCTTACCTTTTTTTCTGAAACAAAAGAATTTCACGCAATTAGTTTATGGAGAAAGTTATAAAGGATTGGAGGTTTGAGCCCTTCTTCTAGCGCCAGAATTTTTAACGAATAAATTCGTCAACATCCAAATGCATCTAGAAAAGATGACTAAAATAGAGAGCAGCCTTTTCAAAGCTAACTGTAGTCAATGAAGTTATAGGTTGATATGTACATAGATCTAAGTCCAGCACAATGCTTTGCTTTGTTATCAGTGTCGGAGTCATAGGGAATATGGTATACAGTCGAAGTCATTATGCATATACACATGCAGATTCAAGGTCAAGGTCAAAGTCCAATTATGATCATAGGTGAGTATACAAGTCTCGAGTTGGGATAAGACTAACGTAATATGCTAGCCGTAAGTCGTAATTCAAGAATTTAGTAGTCAATTATGCCATGTAGTTGTTTAATTTCCAATTCCTTATGTGTAACAACCCAAAATTTAAGCTATAACAATTAATTAAGAATTAAATAAATAATAAAATAAGTTTGTGAAATTATCAGAATTGAGCCACGGGAGTTGCACCATTATGTCTAAGGTAATTTTCTGGTTAATTTCCATATATAGATTGTCAAAAACCGAGCTAAAACGAAGAAGATATGAATTAAACAAAAATTCAAAAAAATAGAAAAAATATATATAAGGTCTGGTCGACCCTGGGGTCGACCATCCCCATAGCTGGGTCGACCTATAGGTCGATCCCCACCATACATAGGTCGACCTGGCCATCGACCCACTTATGCATTTGGACAAGCTTTTGTCCAGATAAAAAGATAATTTTTTTTCTATTTTAATTTGATCATGTGCATTCGTGCTTCCATCCGATGGTTCCCAGCGAGCCTATGACATGGTTGCACCAGATTTAATCTTCAAATCCAATGGCCTGAGATCCCCAAGTGACACTATAAATAAGACCGTAGGCCTAGCTACTTTTCTCATTCAGATTTTCTCCTATCTGGGTTCATTGCCTGAGGCTGGACCCTAAATAGAATATTTTTCTAAGGAGAAGATCTTTTAATTAAAATATTTTACACCATAGAAGTGGATCCGGAAAGGCCAAGGAAAAGAGCTAAGGACCACAGGTGAGTGTTTAAGTAATTATTTTAGATTTTTAGTTAATTTAAAATAATAGAGTTCTCAATAGTTGTAGTTTTTCTGCAATTTTGAAACAGTTTTTATATAAGTTATTTACAGTTAATTTTTAAAGTTCTTTTCAGTCTATTTTATTCAGCTATTTTTATTTAGCTATTTTATTAGTTTATTTATAGTTATTTACATTTTATTTACATCCGTTTTACGTTAGAATTTAGAACGTAAATGTTAGTTTCTTTTTATTCCTTTTTACATGAATAAAATAATAAAAAGAGAATAATTCGCTAATATGGACTAAAATATAAGTACACTAAATTTACAGAAATTTGATGTAAAATAAGAAGAATTGTAATAAAAAGAAAATAGACTGAAATAGGCAAATTTGAGACATTTGCAAGCAAGTTTATAACTAGCAGTTATAACTAAAAGGACATAATAGAAGAACAATTATAACATAGGTTATAATTAAATAGAAAGAACAAAAAGAGGCTTATTTTAAAACTTAGAGTTAAGTTAATAACCAAATATAGCAGAGATAACAAAAGAGGCTTATTTAAAGACTTAGAATGAGTTAATAAGCAAATAGAGCAGAATTAATAGAAGAGGCTTATTTTAAAGACTTACACTAAGTTAATAAGCAAAGATAGAAGTAGGGCCCATACCGGCAGCATTCCCCTTCAGTCAGGAACTGATTGTCTCACAATAGATTAGGTGAGGCTGGGACACGCTTATGCTGATTAGGGTAGATAAGTGGTCAATAAATAGAAGCTCAAATCAGGGGATATGTGTAAGGGGCGCAACTAGATTTTGTTTGTTAGGACCCGTACCGGCAGCATTCCCTTTTCAGACTGTGGACCTCAAAAGTAGATCAAGAAAAGAAAGAAGTGCAATAGCTGTGGACTGGTTGATCATTACGCAAAAGACTGCAAGAAGGATAAAATGAAGGGAAAGTGTTATAGTTGTAGATAGCCCGGTCACCTTCGTAGATTTTGTCCTCAAAAGACGGGGCAGGGAGTGGGCGCACCTACTACGTAGGTACATGTCTTGGATGCAGCACCTTCTAGCAGTAGACCAGTGAGAGGTAGGAAAGTCACCGCGGAAGGTTTGGACTCTATTTCGGATTTTCCCATTCAGACCCTTTTTTATTCTGGAGCATCACACTCTTTCATTTCTAGTTCCTTGGTTGATTGTTTGCACTTAGATATCTCTTTAGTAGTAGATCCCATAGTTGTTTCAAACCCCATAGGAGGATCGACACATTTATCCATGATTTGTAGGGGTTTGAAAATTTTCATATTAGGCGTAGAGTTTGACTGTGATGCCTATGTATTAGGATTTTGGGGTATGGGATGATTTTGGGGATGGATTGGCTATCCACTTATGGAGCAATATTGGACTGCGAGAGGAGAGTCATCAGACTAGAGACATGCAGCGATAGGACTCTCGAGGTTTCTTGCGACCCACATGGGTCAGTCATGTTGATCTTCCTTTATTCCCTTGATTCATCACCAGTAGAGTTGAATTTAGTTCCAGTCGTCAGAGATTTTCCAGACGTCTTTGAGGAGGTTAGGGGTCTAACCCCTAAGAGAGAGATTGACTTTAGGATCTATCTTAATGACAATGCTAAGCCAATGGCACTGCCCATGAGACATATGGTTCCTAGGGAGAGGAAGGATTTAAGCAAGCAGATTGGTGAGCTATTGGAGAAAGGCTTCATCAAACGGAGCATATATGAGTGGGGAGTGCCAACCGTCTTCGCTACAAAGGTGGATGGTTCCCTTCGACTTTGTGTAGACTATCAAGAGTTGAACAAGCTCACTAAGAAAAACCGTTACCCACTTCCTAGGATCGATGATCTTTTAGATCAGTTGGTTGGCTCTTCAGTATTTTCTCAACTTGATTTAGCTACTGGATTTCATCAGCTTAGGGTCGCTGATGATAGCATTGATAAGACATCATTTAGGACACCCGATGGATTCTTTGAGTGGTTGGTTATGCCATTTGGGATGACCAATGCCCCAGCCTTTTTCATAGATTTGATGAGCCGTGTTTTTCGAGATGTCCTAAATAAGTTCGTAGTAGTATTCGTGGACGACATTTTGGTGTTTTCCAAGAGTATGGAGGAGCATGCTATTCATCTAGAGGAGGTTCTTCGTACACTTCGTGTTCATCAGTTGAAGGAAAAGTTCTCAAAGTGTCACTTTTGGCGTGAGGAGGTGCATTTCTTAGGGCATGTAGTCTCAAGAGAGGGTTTAGCTATTGATCCTGCTAAGGTAATAGCAGTGCAAGATTGGAAGGCCCCCAAGAACATTACCGAAGTTAGAAGCTTCCTAAGTTTTGCTGGTTATTATAGGAAGTTTATCAGAAATTTTGCTAAGATTTCGGCACCGCTTACTTGCCTCACTAAGAAGAACGCAGAATTCGTGTGGGACAGGGATTGTGAGGATTCCTTCACGATGCTAAAGAGATCCCTTACTAGTGCACCAGTGTTAGTTTTACCCGACGGAGCTAAGCCTTTTACTGTATACACTGATGCATGTAAGACGGCTCTTGGAGTAGTATTGATGCAATAAGGGAGGGTAGTATCCTATGGAAGTAGACAGTTGAGGACTCATGAGAAGAACTACCCCACCCATGATTTGGAGCTAGCTGCTATTGTTTTCGCACTCAAGTCTTGGAGACATTACCTACTAGGAGAGAGGTTCGAGCTTTTCACTGACCATAATTCATTGAAGTACCTATTCTCATAGAAGGATTTAAACTTGAGGCAATAACGTTGGATGGAGTTTTAGCATCATATGACTTTGAGATAGCTCATACCCCTGGCAAGGAAACGTGGTGGCGGATGCGTTGAGTAGGAAGAGAGCAACCCTTAGTCCAATGTTCGTGGAGTGGAAAAGCCTAGAGTTTATTTCCACCTTTTATTTTAAGCCCTCTACGGACATTACCCCGGGATTATTGGCAGCATTTGAGGTTAAGCCTACCCTCATAGATTAGATCGGTTCGAGGCAGCGAGAGGATTCAGAGCTTATGGATATTCTAGAGAGGATTAGCAAAGGAGATGTCTCTGGACATCTCCAACGCTATTCCATTAATAGTAAAGGGTGGCTAAGGAGAGATGGAAGACTTTGGGTCCCCCGCACTAGTGATTTGATGAGAGCAGTTCTAGCAGAGGCACAACATTCTCAAATGATTATTCATCCGGTTGGTGATAAGATGTATAGGGACATGAAGAGAGTGTTTTATTAGATTGGTATGAAGAAGGATGTGGCAGAGTTTGTAGCTAAGTGTCTTGTGTGCCAAAGAGTTAAGGCGGAGCAGTAGAAGCCCGGTGGATTACTTCAGCCATTGGATGTACCCGAATGGTAGTGGGATAGTGTTTCGATGGACTTCATAGATGGTTTACCCCGATCTTGGAAGGGGAATACCAGTATTTCGGTGATTGTAGATCGTTTGACTTAGAGTGCCCACTTCATTCCGGTCAAGAGTAAGAGGACATCATCTTATTTGGCATCCTTATATGTTTGTGAGATAGTCTGACTTCATGGAATTCCCTCTAGCATAGTAAGCGATAGAGACCATATCTTTACTAGCGAGTTTTGGAGAAACTTGCAAGAGGCTTTAGGAATGCATCTTAGATTGAGTACGGCCTATCACCCTCAGACGAAAGGCCAAACGGAGAGAGCTAATAGAGTTCTTGAGGATTTGTTGAGGATGTGTATTCTTGATTTTGGTGGAACTTGGGAGGAGCATCTTCCTTTAGTAGAGTTCACATATAATAATAGCTTTCAGACTAGCATTGGGATGGCACCATTCGAAGCTCTTTATGGAAGGCCGTGCAAGTCACCTTCATATTGGTTGGAGTGCATGGAGAGATTGCTACTTGGTCCCGACATGGTTAGGGAGACTTCAGAGAAGATTGATTTGATTAGAAGGAGGATGAAGACAGCCCAAGATAGACAGAAATCTTATGCAGACAAATAGAGAAGGGCATCGAGTTCGAGGTAGGAGATTTAGTTTTCATTAAAGTGTCCCCGCTAAGGAAGGTAGTGAGATTTGGATCAAGTGGGAAACTTGCTCCCAGATTCATAGGATCGTTCCCCATTATGGAAAGGGTAGGGAAGATGGCATATCGAGTAAAGCTACCGGAGGGGTTCTCAGGAGTGCACGATGTTTTTCATGTTTTGCACTTGAGAAAGTGCTTACATGACCCAGTAGAGGTTGTGGAGCCTAGTCAACTGGAGGAAGTTGAAGTGGATAGAGAAGTATCGGTTCGTTGTATTCCTACCAAGATCATTGGACGTGACATCAAGAAGCTTAGGAATAAAGAGGTCCCATTAGTAAAGGTGCAGTGGGGAGATGACATTGAGGACGCTATGTGGGAGGCCAAGGAGAAGATTCGTACCTCTTATCCGCATCTCTTTGATAGTAAGTTTTAGAATTTCCTATTTCCATCTTTATTTTTGAATAGGTTCTTTCCTTTATTATCCTTTGGGAGGGTAGATCTTAGGACTTAACCTATGGATGGTAGGACTGAATGTAAACATGTTACTAAAACGTGTTATTATGTATGATGGACGCTAGTGGTTGCAAGTGTTTTCTAGTGGATGCTAATGGACGCATATATATATATACACACTAGGCACTATTATCTCTTAAGGATCGACCTAACTAGGTCACTAGAGCATATGCATATGGATGTGTGCGCATTTGCATTTTATTTTATTCCATGGTTGGTATAAAGGGATGATTATCATATGATTGTTGCATTTAGATGATGATTGTAGCATGCATATAGATCAGTTATCATTAGGAAATTTGCATTCATTTGGATACATAGCACGGACATGATTGCATAAAAACAAGGTCGACTAAATCAGTAGACCGCCTAATATTTTGCATTAGTTAGGAACATTGACACTATACTATCTGCATATATATCATGAATTGCAGTAGAAAAACTTAAGGATAATGGATGTAATGGATGATGGTTGAGTAGTTGGTTGTTGAACTTGGATGAAAACATTTATTTCATTCTTCTATCCTTGGAGATTTCAAGGACGAAATCCCTTAAGGATGGGAGAATGTAATAACCCAAAATTTAAGCTATAATAATTAATTAAAGAATTAATTAAATAATAAAATAAGTTTGTGAAATTATCAGAATTGAGCCACGGGAGTTACACCATTATGTCCATGGTATTTTTCTGGTCAATTTCCATATATAAATTGTCAAAATCCGAGCTAAAACAAAGAAGATATGAATTAAACAAGAATTCAGAAAATAGAAAGAAAAAAATATAAGGTCGGGTCGACCCTAGGGTCGACCATCCCCATAGCTGGGTTGACCTATAGGTCGACCCCCACCATACATAGGTCAACCTGGCGGTCGACCGGCCTATGCATTTGGACGAGCTTTCGTCCAGATAAAAAGATGATGTGTTTTTCTACTTTAATTTGATCATGTGTGTTCGTGCTTCCATTCGACGGTTCCCGGCGAGCCTATGACGTGGTTGCACCAAATTTAAACTTCAAATCCAATAGTCCGAGATCCCCAAGTGACACTATAAATAAGACCCTAGGCCTAGCTATTTTTCTCATTCAGATTTTCTTTTATCTGGGTTCATTGCCTGAGGCTGGACCCTAAATAGAATATTTTTCTAAGGAGAAGATCTTTTTAATTAAAATATTTTACACCCTAGAAGTGGATCTGGGAAGGCCAAGGAAAAGAGCTAAGGACCATAGGTGAGTGTTTAAGTAATTATTTTAGATTTTTAAGTAATTTAAAATAATAGAGTTCTCAATAGTTGTAGTTTTTCTACAATTTTGAGACAATTTTTATATAAGTTTTTTACAGTTAATTTTTAAAGTTCTTTTCAGTCTATTTTATTCAGCTATTTTTATTTAGCTATTTTATTCGTTTATTTACAGTTATTTACTGTTATTTACAGTTGTTTACATTTTATTTACATTTGTTTTACGTTAGGATTTAGCCTGTAAATGTTAGTTTCTTTTTATTCCCTTTTACGCAAATAAAATAATAAAAAGAGAATAATTCACTAATATGGACTAAAAATATAAGTAGATTAAATTTACAAAAATTTGATGTAAAATAAGAAGAACTGTAATAAAAAGAAAATATACTGAAATAGGCAAATTTGAGACATTTGCAAGCAAGTTTATAAGTAGTAGTTATAACTAAAAGGACAGAATAGGAGAACAATTATAACATAAGTTATAATTAAATAGAAAGAACAGAAAGAGGCTTATTTTAAAACTTAGAGTTAAGTTAATAAGCAAATATAGCAGAGATAACAGAAGAGGCTTATTTAAAGATTTAGAATGAGTTAATAAGCAAATAGACCAGAATTAATAGAAGAGGCTTATTTTAAAGACTTACACTAAGTTAATAAGCAAAGATAGAAGTAGGGCCCGTACCGGCAGCATTCCCCTTTAGTCAGGAACTGATGGTCTCACAATAGATTAGGTGAGGCTGGGACACATTTATGCTGATTAGGGTAGATAAGTGGTCAATAAATAGAAGCTCAAATTATGGGATTTAGGCAAGGGGTGCAACTAGATTTTGTTTGTTAGGACCCGTACCAGCAGCATTCCCTTTTCAGACTAGGACTGATGGTCTCACAAACATTTAGGTGACGCTAGGCAGGACCCTGTCAGACTAGGACTAATGGTCTCACAACAGATAAGGTGAGGCTGGGTACGCTTATGCTGAAGTAGCTAGATAAGAGGCCAAAAGAGGAAGCAACAAATATTGCGAACCGATGGTGACCGAGCATGCGGTCTCGAAGTAGGGAGATAAGTCGCTATTGAGTTCCAAAGCGCTAAACAGGTTTCTTTTTGTTGTGGGACCCACAGGATGAGACTAGCTCATGGTGGCACAACAGAGATAGAAGGCCGATCAAAGGGTAGAATTAGGACTTCAGCCTAACTAAAATAGGACTAGGATTTCAGCCTAATCAAAGCAGCTATCTAAGACAAGTGCAAACAATCACGATCGAAGCAAACAGTTAAACAGTATTTTATTCCAGCTTTATCTTTTCCTTTATTTCCTTTTATACTAGAACTATTTTCAAGTCTATTACTTTTATCTTGCTTAAAATTACTAGTCATTACTTCCACTCACCAGACTTTTAGTCTGACCAACTCCTCTATTTCCCCTTTTTCCCTCACAGGCCAGCATAGGCACGGGCAGTAGATTTTCAACTTTCTTGGAGAGATATTCTTGGAGATTCTTCATGCATTCTTCTTCTTTTCAGTTTTCTTTTCATTTGGTTTCTGATGTACTGGTACTTATGAGAGGGATGGTTATCTTTATTGTACTCTGATTTTATGAGACTGAGATTTGTTTTTCATAAGACATGTGTATTTGGTATTTGAGACATGTGAGGTTTTTTAGACTTATTTATGAAGTTTTATTTAATGAATTACCATTTTAAATGTTTCCACTGTTTTATTTATTTTTCTTGTGAATCTTAGTCTCTGTGATGCTTTAGCTATACCTTTAACGTACCATATCCTTTATTGTGCCTTTTTTGGGTATACTAAGGGGTGTGGGGTGTTTCATTATGTGTATAAGACTCAAGTATTACAATTGGATAAATCTCCAAATCAATTTAGGTTTTAAAAAGTTGAAAATATCTATAAAAAAAATGTGGAGGGGGAATCTGGTCCTCCAAAATGGCACCCCTAGGGTCATATTTATAGAGGAGAAGCGGCAGGGTCTTCGACGCAGTCAAACCGCGAGGGAGTTGGTAAGCACTTCGACGACTTTGATGTGGTAAAGTATTAAGTCTCTGCTTTGTTTAGTGGGAGCATGTGACAATAACTTTGGCAGTAACATCCCTAGCGGCAGTGATAGCTTTACCAAGTATAAGTCGACGTCTTTCAAGTGATATGAAGATCAAAGTGCTATATTAAACAACAACAAAGAGAGGTGCCACTTTGAATCATTTTGTCGTTATCATATTGCAGTGTTAAGGTCTTCGTGGATATTGATAGTGTCCAACATCAATACTGCTTCGCATAGATACGCGACGTCCTTCAAATGCCGATGGAGTGCCATGTTGAACGTTGCTGAAGTGCAGTGCAGTATCTTCGAAGAGCTGCAAAGTATTGCACTTTCTAATGGTTGATGGTGAGCTCGTGATTGGTGAACAGCGGTGCTTAGTATCAATGAGATGTGCTAAGGCCACTTCAACACCCATTGTTGACCTTTAGATTTGCTTGTACTCGACCTCTTCATGTCATTAACCATGGAAGGCGATATCTTTTCTATGTCTCTTTTCATATATCTTCGAAGTCAATAAGCGGCAGTGTTGGTGTATTGCTGCTATCATGTCTTTGACATTGTTGGTCTTTGTAGAAGAGCCTTTTCTTGCAACGAGGTCCAATCTCATTTCTTTAAAGCCTTGAATCCAACAACATATCCTCCTGTAGAATTATGTGAATAACAGTTACTTTATTTGTTTATGGATAGTTCGGATTACCCCTGAGCCATGTTTGTGGTGATGACCGGATGTGCCTTAGTAGTCCTTTGTATATATATTTAATATATAATATTTTGAGATAGTTTCCCTCATACCAGGCTTTATGTCTAACCCATGTTTTGTCTTTGTCTCTTTATGTTATGACAAATTTGGGTACTCGATTAAGTAGTTTGGGAGTAAGGTGTTTTCAAGGATTGTTTTCAGAACAGTTGGAGCATTCTATTTAGGGAATGCCGATACTTTATATGTATACTTGATATTGTTGTAGTACATGATAGATATGTATTTATATATGTATCTTGATGTATTAGATATTTTATTCAGGACTCTGCCTCTGTATGGAACTAATGCATTGATATTCACTTATCCGTTAAATCTGCTTGTGTAGTCTCTCATATATATTGTTATCATGTTTTGTTCATGTATATTCAGTATATTATATGTTGTCATTCCGCTGTGAGATTTTGTCGATATGTTGTGAAGTAGTATTTATCCTAATTTTCTTTCCCCGACAATCTGTCTTTTATGGTATTCGAAAGTCAGACGTGGTCATGCAGTTCTGATATCAAAGTATTACGAAGGGAGGGTTGTTACATGGTGACTTGGCCCGTTAGAGATTTATTTTACTCATAGTTACTCCTCCATATACTTATATCATTAGTCACTTGTATTATGTACTATCATTTTAAGATTTTACCTATGTCAGACATTCCATATACCACTTTCATTTTGAGATCGTATTACTCTGGACTATTTTTAGTATTTATATTTTATTTCCTTCCGCTTTGAGATATGAATGTGTAAAATGTTTTAAATTTTATATTAGTCTCTATATCATATAACTCTTAAAAACCCGACAAATTCGTACTTCTTGTCCCGACGTGAGTTCGAACGCCATTTTAAGCCTTGAATCGGTGTGTTTGGGGGTAGGGGTTGTCGCATGTAGTATCAGAGCTTAGGTTAAGTGATTCTCACCAAATTAGGGCATATGAGAGAGCGTATTTGTAATTTTCTATTATAACACATGTGCTACAACCTATATATTTTGACTTATAAGATAGTTGTTGGTTTTTCCCTTTCATAAGTAAACAACTGTAAATTAAGATAAATGTTAAGATTATAACAGTAAGGGTGAAAAATAAATCCATCACATTTATTATAGTTTACTCCATAAAGAAATGCTAATAGAGGTTCCCTATACAATTAGTAGCAGTGAGTGTTGAATGATTTCAAAAGGTGTTTCCCACATGTTTTGAATTGAACCCAAATGCTTTCAAAGGGTTTGAGGTTTTAATACCTTTGAAAGGTTTCAAAGAAGGTTTCTAATGGGGTGGTTCCCCAATGGTTTCGAAAAGTTTAAAGGAAAGGTTTTTCTACAGATTTCTAAAGGCAATGTTTTAAAGCGTTTTAAGATATGATGTCTAAGGTTTTAATGCTTTCGAAAGGAAGGTTTTTAAAGGTTTCGAAAGGGTTAAAGTATGATTCCGAAAGGGAAGGTTTTGGCCTTCCGGCCTAGGTAAATGAAGGGTTTTACATGGTTTCGGAAGAGATGCTTTCAATGGTTTCGAAAGCGGTACTTTCAACAGGATTGAAATGGGTACTTTCAAATGTTTGAAGGTTTTCATCAACAAAGACTTGAGTAAAGTATATATATAGCATGGCAAGGTGTTTGAGTAAAGCATAGGGTATAAATGTTTTCCTGGTTTAAGTTTGGTTTAAAAGGTTTTAAATCAATTTTATATGAAAAGGTTTTCAAGGATATGGGAAGATATCCCTAAGTAAAATGACTAAGATATAGAATACCAGATGGGACTGGTATAGGGTCGCGCCTATACTTTAGCTATTGACCCCAGCTAATTTAGTCCAAAATTCCAGTGTGAAAGGGCTTTGTCACATGTAAAACTAAAATTATGATTACACACAAAAGAGAATATATATATTTGTATACAGATAGGTTATTGGTGAGCCCTCAAAACCATTAGGATCAGGTGACCCTGGAAGATGTTAAGTTAGGGATAAACCGTCCTAAAGAGAAGTATTTAACAGATAGTTAAGGATAGACCATCCAGAAGAGGTGTGTCTAACAGATGTTAGATTATTTTGTTATTTATTCTGGTAGGCCCGAGTCTGCCAAAGGTTAATAGTCAGCCAAACAAAACTAAAGTGTTTAAACATATAGTTCTTTTATTATCTGATATTTATGTTTACAATATGATGGTTTACAGTATTTAACTAGTTTTGGTTGCAGGAAATGATTTGCAAAAGATATGTTTTAAAAGAATGTTAGTGAGCGGAAACCCGTTCCGCTAAGTAGCGTGGTCTTACTTAACATTAATAACCAGGATGTATCGTATTATTCACACCAGGCTTTATGTCAGACTCAAAGTTTGTGTTTTCCCCTTAAACTCTCGAGTGCTTAAAATTGATTTGAGAAGGTTGAGGGTTGAAGTTCTTTCAGGTTTTTAGTAGGATGACAAACAAACTTATAGAAGGCGAGCATGAGGCTAATGGATAGCTATTTAGGAGTTGGAGTTCTTTTTTTTATGTCTGATGTGTATGTATTAAGTCAATTATGACTATATGACTCTGATCATCCAAGGGGGCATCTTCATATGTCTCTCTTGGCGTATTTTGTAATAAGTAAATTTTATCATTGCCTGGGAAACGTTTGGGATTATGTAATATGAATATGGAACATGTGTTTTGAAATGTAATGAAAAAAAATGTTGTTTTGAAATCTATGATTTGTTTTATATTCATGTGCTTTTGATATTATCGATACCATTAACATAGCCGTATGTAGTCGTCGGAAGTTAATACTATAGATGTCTACAGTATCTATAACACTTAGCTTTGGGCCTCTAGATAGGGTATGTTACAACTTGGTATCAGAGTATAGGTTTATGAAATACTTTAACTAAAAATGATTTTTGAAAACGTAATCCTTAGGAATTAGAGATAAGATCGGGGTATGGGATAACGCTATAGTAACGTACTTGTATTTGCTATATATAAGTATGCACTTTATCTCTAGACTCCTATCTTTGTAAGGCTATTCTTCTGTATCTCACGAGGCTTGAACTAGGAGGAGATAGCACCACCATAAACGGAAATGCCCGACCAAATGATAGAAGAGGTCAAGGTCAGGCTTAGGCTGAGAATGTTGGTGCTAGGGTTCCCCTAGTGGACATGGGAGCTATGTATCAGTTTTTCGTAATGCAAGCTGGAATCATAGCTGGAGTTGTTGGAGGAAATGCTGCTGAAGGAGGAGTCCAGGAAGCTTCAATGGTCAATCAGTATGCTAACTTGAGCAGAGATTATACTAAGCTTGCGGGAAAGCCGTTTATTGGGACTGAGGATGCTATCAAAGTGGAAAATTGGCTGCTACATTGTGAAAGGATTTTTGCTGACTAAGGGCTCAATGACCAGTAGAAAAGAAACTTGCTTCAAGATAGCTTCAAGGAGCTGATTTGTTTTGGTGGAATACTATAACTACTGCTGTGGATGAAGAGACTATGACGTGGGTAGAGTTTAAGAGGAGGTTTCAAGAAAGGTTCATGTCAGTAATGACACAATCTGTGTTGGTTAGGAAGTTTGTTTAGCTGGAATAAAGGGAGGTGTCTGTTCTAGAGTACTCTGGAAGGTTCAAGGAGTTAGCCCGATATGGGTATGCCACTGTTGAAACAGTGTTGAAAAGAAATGAAAAGTTTATTAGAGGTTTAAAGCCAGAGTTGGCTATGGCTACTTTATCGCAAATCAGAAATCCGTGTGATGTAGCATTGGAAATGGCATTGAGACATGAGGAGATGTTAGCTTGTTTGGAGAAGAAGAAGGAGAAGGAAGTTCAGGTTGGACAGAGCCAAATGCGAAAGTTTTTCCTCCAAAAGAATGCTTAAAAAGGGGGTGCGACAAAGAAAGGAAAGTCTAAGGTGGTCTGCTATAAGTGCGACAAGAAAGGACACTATGCTAATGAGTGCCATACTGGAAAAGGGAAAGGAAAGAAGGTGATTGAAAAGAAGAAAATCTGGTGTTTTAATTGTGATCAGATCGGCCACTACAAGAAACAGTGCAAAGAGCCAGCTAAAGGAGATAAAGGCCAAGTGTTTGCATTGGGGCCTGCTACTTCAAAGCCGACAGTGCAAGAGAAGGGAAAGGGTGTGTTAGGAGGTACGCTTCAGATCCATGATACATCTATTAGCATTTTATTTGATACTGGTGCATCTCATTCTTTTATATCTTGATGCTTGGTAGATAAACTTAACCTAGAACCCACATATTTTGTTACTTCCTTAAAAGTTGCAAATCCGATAGGAGGGTATGCGACACTTGGGATGAAGTGTGACCACTTAGAGTTTGACTTGCTACGTTACACCTTTGTTTGCAGTTTGTATATATTTGACTTTGTAGGGTTCAGAATTATTCTTAGGATGGATTGGTTATGTGAATATGATGCTAGGATATTTTGCCACGATCGGAAAATATCGCTTAGACGCCCAGATTGTAATGATCAGATAGTTTATACCATAGAAAACCCCAGTTGTTAGGTGAATGCTTTGTTGGGTGTTATGAAGTTAGAAGATGAGTTAAATCGCATTTTCGTAGTTAGAGAATTCACAGATATTTTTGAGTCGGTGGTTCTATTACCAGCGAAATGAGCCAACGAGTTACGAATAGATTTGGTACCTGGAGTAGAACCGGTGAGTAGGCCGCCAAGCAGGATGACACCTACAGAGATGAAGGAGTTGAAAGCTCGGTTGGTGGATTTGGAAGGCAAGAGTTTTATTAGACCAAGTAGTTCACCTTAGGGAGAAACAACAGTATTTGCTAAGAAGTCGGACAGATCATTAAGGCTATGTATCGATTATCGTAAGTTGAATGAGAAGATAATAAAGAATAGATATCCATTGCCAAGAATTGATGATTTGTTCAATCGGTTGAGTGGAGCCAAGGTATTTTCTCGGTTAGATTTGGCGATAGGATTTCATCAGCTTAGAATGGCAGAAGATAGTATACCTTTAATGACATTCAGAACAAGATTTAGGTCATACAAATGGTTATTTATGATGTTCGGACTCACTAATGCGTCGGCATTCTTTGTAGATTTGATAAATTGGATTTTCCAAAGCACTTGGATAGATACATGTTGGTTTTTATAGATGATATGTTGATATACTCTAAGGATGAGATGGAGCATGAAGTTCATATTAGAGTCGTGCTTGAGATGCTTAGGCAACATCAGCTAAAGGCAAAGTTTTCAAAGTGCCATTTTTGGAAGAAGGAAGTGAAGTTTCTTGGTCACATGGTTTCAGAGAAAGGACTGTCAGTCGATCCAGAAAAGATCGAAGCCATTAATAATTGGAAGAGACCAGAAACGGTTACAGAGATAAGAAGTTTCCTTGGTTTGGCTGGGTATTATCGTAGGTTTATAAAGGATTTACCGTAAATAGCAGCATCGATGACCATGCTAACGTGAAAACATGTAAAGTTTGTGTGGGCCGATAAGTGTGAGGAAGCATTCCAGAGCTTGAATCACTTATTGAACCATGCGCCGATGTTGGTAGTTCCGAAGGGGAATCAAGATATAGTTGTTTATACGAATGCATGTGGAACAGGATTGAGAGATGTACTAATGCAGAGGGTTAAGCTGATTGCCTACGCTTCTAGACAACTTAAACCGCAAGAGGTTAGGTATCCGACACATGACTTGGAGTTAGCTGCAGTAATATTTGCCTTGAAGGTGTGGAGGCATTACCTTTTGGGAGAGAGGATCGAGCTATATATAGTTCATAAGTTGCTGAAGTACTTGATCTCTCAGAAGGAGCTGAACATAAGACAGCAAAGATGGTTAGAGCTTTTAGCCGCTTATGATTTTGGAATATAGTACACACTAGGGAAAGACAACAATGTTGCAGATGCGCTTAGTAGAAGGCATTAGAATGCAGTGTTAGCTATGATAGCAGAATGAAAAGACTTTGAAGCATTTTCAGCTTGTAGAGTACTGTGTAGATCCGAGGCTAAGTCTAGTGGAGGATCTGCTAGGTTGTACTATTTGAAAGTCCGACCGGTATTGATTGAGAAGATCACTTCTAAACAGAAGATGATCCAATGTTAGCTGAAAGGATCAGGAAATTAAAGGATGGAATGGAAGGTGATGACTTAAGGGATTTCAGTCTTGACCAGAATGGGTGGTTGAGAAAGAATGGTAGATTATGTGTTCCAAATGTGGGAGACATAAGGAAGGGAATTTTGGAGGAATGCCATCGTTCGAAGTTCACTATTCATCTAGGGGGAACGAAGATGTAGCAGGATATGAAGAGAAGTTTCTTCTAGGAAGGCATGAAGAGGGATGTTGGCTTAAGCGTGTAATAGGGTTTGAACTATCAGCAAGTAAAAGCCGAATATCAAAAGCCGAGGGGATTACTTCAGCCATTGGTCATTCCTGTATGGAAGTGGGATTCTATTTCTATGGATTTCATTGATGGGTTGTCGAGATCTAATAGAGGGAATGAAAGTATATGGGTCATAGTGGGCAGATTGACCAAGAATTCCCATTTCATTCTGGTTAAGGCAAATAGGACATCACCTGCATTGGATAAGTTATTTATGAAGAATGTAGTTAGATTGCACGGAATTCCTAGTAGTATCGTTAGTGATAGAGATTCTTTGTTTACTAGCGAGTTCTGGAAGAGTCTATAGGAAAGTTTAGGAAACAAGCTCAAGATGAGTACCGCTTACTATCCGCAGACCGATGGGCAAACAGAAAGAGTTAACAAGATCTTGGAGGACTTGTTAAGAGCTTGTGTATTAGACTTCGGGGGATCATGGGAAGACCACCTACATCTAGTCGAGTTCTCGTATAACAGTAGTCATTAGACTAATGTTAGCACCAAAATTGGTCACTAACACCCAAGAAAGATTTGTGTAGAGAGATTAATGAAGATGAAAAATTAAAATAGAGGAATGTATGCAAAACTAAATGTAAAAACCGAGAACACCAGAATTATAGTGGTTCGGCGTAACTTCCTACGTCCACTTTGAGTTTAATCTTTATTGCTTTTTCAAATAATTGAATACAGATACAATACATACACCAACAACTTGAATACAAGTTCTCACAGAAAAGGGATGAGTCTTCAAAATGGCAGAGTCTCCCCGGAGTTCACGAAAAAAGGTCCCCCTTCTTTGCACCCATGCCCCTCTATTTATAGGTGAAAATAGGCTGGACTTCCTTCACGGGCCCAGGAGCAAGGTATCTCGGCCCATAGTAGGTGACTTCTGTGCACCGAGCCAGACATGCCGAACGAGACATGCCGGTCGAGAAATGCCGACTCACTATGTCTGGTCGATTATCAAGTGACTCGAAGTAAACCTTCAGGAGACCCGAAGCAAATAGCGGGTTGACTCGAAGCGGAGTCATGTCGGTCGCTTCACTTTGTTGTAGGCCTGACAACCTACCAACTTCTCTAGAATGCACCGAGCGATGTATACTGAATCTTCCACACCGGGTGACATGCACCGACCATCTAAGCTGAGCTTCATGTGTCCGCGCTTCCTCGATCGAACCACCCATGCCGAGCCGTCCTTCCACAAGCATCCAGGCCGAACCGTAACACCTTTAACTCCACTGGTTGAACGGTGATCGCCGAACGACATTGCCGAGCAAGGCTTTGCCGGGAGACATACTTACTGAGTTCCCAACAACACTTTCCGAGCGACGGTGTTCGAATGAAGAATGCCGAGCGATGGTCTTAGGCCGAATGACACTTGCATGCCGGACGACGCGTCCATGCCGAACGATCCACGGTCGGGCCGCTTTTTCCACGTGATCCCTCTTAGATCATGCAGACTGAACCACCTCTTGTCCAAACTCACCGGGCCTTGAATTGGCCGAACGATGATTCCTTCTCCAAAACCGAGCGGTGAGTGGCGGAACCGCCATGTTTGAACCATGTATATAGGCCGGGCTATGCGTCCGGGTAACATTTGCCCCCCCCAAAGCGTATCATGAGAGTCATCATGATGCGCTTTGAACCAATCCAGGCTTTCCACTTTTCTTCATCTATCAACGGGGATATGATTCTCCATTGTGCTATCATCTTTGGTGTGGGCCGGTCGACATAAACACGTCGAATCACTCGTTCGGCATATCCATTGCCGAGCGATACGATTACTCACCGAACCAGTGAGACACTTTGACCGGGTCCACTGGTTAATGCCTGTTGACCTCCCCTTCCTCATATAAAACCTAACACTTCTCCTTTTCTTCCTTTCACTTCCACTTCAACACCACAGGACTTTTTAATCTACCTTCCCCCTAACTTCAGCTACCACTCAACCTTCCTCCCTCATCTTAAATCCAAAGCGTCTGCTCCGCAACTCCCTTTGACAACAAATCGAAACGAACTTCGATCTCGAATCGCTCAATTCCCCAAGCCTCAACTCACTCTCTTAGGTATGAACTTCCCATTCGATCGACTTTCTCGAGCTAGGGGTTTTGTATGAAATTCGATTTCATGAGTTTTCTTTAGATTATGAACGGCAGGAGTCACATAGGTGATAAGATGAACCCGAGGTTAGAACATGTCTTAGGTTGGAGCCGGTGATTCCTAGGACGTCAGCTCTTGTTGTGCCACTAAGCGAGGGAGGAGGAAGTAGTAGTGGGTCGGTAGGAGTTATTAAGTTTAAAAGGTGTTGGCTAAGCGTCGTTGCCGAGTTGTTAGGTTGGGTAGAAGTTTTCTAGTCGGTGGGTTGGGTGTAGTGTACAAGTGAGAGGGTCGTTTGGTGATGTTGCGCACCGCTGTGGGTCGGCCTAAGTCTGATGGAGGGAGGCCGTTTGGTTGTTAAGAAGAGGTAGGCAGTGTGTGGGTTGGTCGCTATGGGTGTTTTTTTGAAGCCAGGGATAATAGTCTGGTATCGCTCGGTGTGAGAGAAAGTGTGTGGATTAACCACTTAAGTGTAATGTTACGGCTCGGTTAGAAATCACAAGGCGAGTTCGGCATACCAAGCATGTGTGGCTCGGTATAACCCCCACATGCCGTTCGGTGAAGAGAGAGTGTTGGAGAGGAGAGCGCGTGATGCGATAATTTTTACTGATAACTCCCCGATTCCAACAACTATAATTCTGAGTTCAACTCGATAAAAGTAAATAATAGTCTTCAACATATAGCGCCAATGTCCGGGTTCAAGACCCAAACCATCATAGGGCGAGCTCTCGGAGACGGTCAGCGATGACGGTCTTCGAAGACGACATTTTATGCTCAATCTAACTTCACTGTGCCTTTAAATCTTTAATTCTTTTATACTTATGCTTGAATGAACGCACTAGTCCACACACAAAATAGGAGGGAACGCTTTTGTCATTATATCTAATATTGATTGTCTTTCAAGTATAGTTCAAACAGGTGTTTATCCAAATTCGACACTCAGTGAGGATGTCTAGAAAGTTGAGCTCTGCTATAGTTTCAGATAAACCCGAGCCAAGTTCTTGACAGGAAGTTGTGGGAACTTCGAATCCGTCGACAACTCCTGCACAGAATATCCCGAGCCCAACGGCTGCAGCTATTGATTTGGCTCCTGATGCCGTAGATGGAGCAATTATCCTAGACAATCCGGCTGATTCTCAAGCTTCAAGAATCAATGAAAACGCTCTTCGCCGACTATGCTCAATCCACGGAATCCCCTTTGACGATGTGCTGGTTCCATCGAGGCAAGATCGTCCTCACCTGCCCCCAACTGGGTATACGGCTGGCAACAAATTCATGTGCTGGGTTGGTAGCGTGCCACCTTTCAGCTCCTTCCTTCGTGATGTGCTGCAGTATATGGAGATCGCCCAAGCATAGTTACATCCCAATAGTCGCGCGTTCATCTATGGCACGTGTATTCTTTTCGTGAGTGTTCTGTTCAAACTACCCACTCCCGGTGATATTCGATGTATCTATCGTTTCAAGAGACGGTCCGATAGCCCATCCTTCATATTCCTCGAGCCACACTCCAAGTGCCAAATCTTAACAGGGGCATGGAGCAAATTTGCCCTATACAAGCAGGAATGGTTTTACGTGCGCTGCCCCCTGGTTTTGCGAGGAGATGGTTGGAAGGGAGTAAGTTCCGTTTCTAGATCAATAGTTGTATATGGTAGGAAGTGCATTCTTTCTAAACCTTTTCTCAATTTTTACTGGTATTAGCCCACGTCCCGAAGGCTCCGGGTACTCTGAGGCCGTCGAAGCTATTCGAGTTGTTCCCACGGGAGACCGGGACATCAAATCCATCATTTCCAATGAATCGCTTTCAAAATATGGATTGTTGGCGGAAGGTCGCCGAATAAGTCTTCCTCACAGCGCCACCACAACCGGACTTGCCTTGGATAAAGGCAAAAGGCAAGCTGGGCCTTCGGTGCCTTTGACAAGAGAGACTCCCGATGTATCTGAAGAGGGTGAAATAAAGGAGGCCGAAGCGCCGGGCGAAAATATAAGCCCTGTTCCGGAACCGGCGGTTGAGGCACCTGGCATTGATGAACCACCTCCCCCTTCAAAGGGAAAAAAGAAACTAGCTTACAAGCTGAGGAAGAAGATAGTGGGCGGAACTTCGAAAGTGACAATTACTCCCATGGAGAAAGAGCCATCTCCACAACACTTAGAGGGTTCATTGAAGGGCTTGTCTGACCTTACTATTCCTGATGATTTGCTCAACTATGGCTTTGACGATTCGAAAGCCATAAAACTTCGTTCGCACGTGGGAGACAGTGAAGGCATTCAAGCCCACCACCAAGGAGATAAAACTCCGATAAGTAAAGCTAAAGAAACTGGTTAGTCGGGGGGAAACACTAGGACACGAACACTAACACTCGCACCTCATCTTACACATAAACTTCAGCCACTATGTTATTCATGCTAACTCGTACTTGCTTAATTTCTGCGCAGGTGATATGGGATGCTCTCATGGATTCGACCGCCTTCGCGGGTCCTCTATTTTCCATCATTCCAGCTGAGACTTGGGGTTTGGAAAACACCGAGACAGAGATGACAATAGCGATAGAGACTATCGTTCTCGAGATTCATTGTCTCGAAGGAAAACTTATAGCCACTCTTCCTACCCCTCAACCAGAGCATAACAGGGATAAATCTGCTCAAAGGGGGTCTCAACCTGAAGCTCCTCGTGATCAATATTCCAGCTCATCAAGCACCAGGCAGTCCCATGAGCTTCACAAGAAATCTGTTGTTTCGACAAAACAAACTTCCTCCAGTCCTGCACATGATCCATCTGTAGCAGAGAAGCTAGCTGAGCTTAAAACCACATTTCCAAAAATATGCTTTGATGGACTAAAGTTTCTTCCGGTGATCCATCCTATTCTGGGGCACGTTAAACAAAGTGCCATTGCTTGTACTAATGATGTCTACGTCAAGCACGACGCATTCGTTCATTTGGTGGAAATAGCTTCGGAAGTTTCGGTGGAACGCCGGCATGAAATCGATTGCCTGGAACTCGAAGCTGTCCACGACAAAGACATTATCAAAGCACAAGATGAAGAGCTTTCCTCATATAAATCTCAGCTTGCAGCTGCTCAAAAAACCGCTAAAGACATGGCCGAAGCGGTTGATCGTCTGGAAGCCGCACACAAAAAGGAAATTGATGAGGCTGTTCAACGTTGTGGCACTTTAGCCTTAGAGAAAGACTCCATCCAAAAGGAAAACAATGCTCTCGCTCAGCGAGTTAAAGAATTAGAGGAGCTACTCCTTAAAGAAAAAGAAGAAGAAATTGCAGCCTAAGAAGAGTCACAACGATATTGTGACGAGATTGTCTCCACACGACTCCTAAAAGTAAAGCTCGACGAGGAGATTTCCAAAGTTGAAGCGCTGAAGGATGTGGCCCGTGAAGAGGGCAAAAGAATGGCACTCTTGGAAATCGACTCCCGCCTCGAGGCGGCCACTGAAGCTGGTAGGGAGGAAATTAAGTGCATGTTTGATCCACTCATAGCCGAGTATAATGCTCGAGTTCTCATGCATCGTGACCTAACTTTTCTTGGTGAGGGTTACCTCGAATCTTTGGCTGAAGCATGGTACACTTTGATAAAGATCAAAAAAGTCGAGTTGGGAACTGAAGAGATTGATGAAGATTCCCTTGTGAAAGAAGTGCTTTGCGAGAATGAATGCACCGATCTATCTGCGGGAAAGACCCTTTACGGGAGGGACTCTTCCTCGTCTAAAGGGAAAAATGATACTGCCGGTCCATCCGGAACCGAGTCCTTAGTTCCTCCTCCTATTCAGCCGACTGGTCGCTCATCACTCGATCCCTTTGAGCAGCATATTGGCTATGACCCGGAGAAACCTAGACTTGATATTCATGCTCTACCTCCTATTCCGGAAGGTGAAACTCCCCGAACCATTGAGAGTCAGCTAGAAACTGGTACATAGCTTTTTTAGAGGTCAAAGGGCCATTGCTTTTGACGAATAATAAATGTAATCTAACATTTGTCTCTTATGACTTCGTGCAGGCCATTCTGACCCTGAGCCAACTCCAAGGAGCGATGCTGCCCCAGAAAAGGAGGGGAAAACGGGAGAGGCAACACAGACTAGAGAGACCCCCGGACCCGATGCACAAGTGACCGGGGCGCTTGACGAAGACAAATCTGAAAATTTATCGCCCATGGAGGAACATGATGAAGTTGAGATCACGGGCGCCTCTGAACACACTTCAAAATCGAGCATGGCGGAGAAAATCATAGAAGAAAAGAAGAAGAAGGCTGAGATTAAGATTGAGCCTCAGGTGGTGGAACTTGATGATCCATTGAACAGGCCCCTAAAGGTTATACTCCCCGGTGGAACCTCGCCACAGGAAGTTCCTCTTCCTTCCCTGGCACCATTTCCCTTGCAAGCAAGGCGTCTAGGAAAAACGCTCGGGGGAGGAGTCTTTAGAGAAACCCGAAGAAGGAGAAGAAGTCGAAGAAGTAGCTATCATGCTTTATTCTACGTGAATAAGCCTGGATTATGTAATTATTTCTATTTATTTTTGTAGTCATTGTGAATAGATTTTTTGCTCCGAATTGAGGAGAAGTTGTAGTGAAACCGAATCCTTGATTAGTAAATAAAATTTTGTTTTTCTGATGATGTTCGATACTTAGCTTCACCATCCATCTTAAGTTTGAAATCCAAAGCTATGTGGGTCACGCAAGTACTTGTTCACTTCCACGTGACTCGAAGTTTTCTGGATCGCTTTAATTTTAGTCCTCGCTCTGGGGACTTAGGGATTTTTAAATCGTTTATACTTCTAGTCCACACTCTGGGGACTCAGAGTACTCTAGTCCGCACTCCGGGGACTTAGAGAGATTTTTTTTTAAAAAAAATCGTTTATACTCTAGTCCGCATTATGGGGACTCGGAGTACTCTAGTCCGCACTATGGGGACTTAGAGATTTGTCAAGTCATTTATACTCTAGTCCGCACTTTGGGGACATAGAGATTTTTTCAAGTCGTTTATACTCTAGTCCGCACTCTGGGGACTCAGAGTACTCTAGTCCGCACTCTGGGGACTTAGAGATTTTTTCAAGTCATTTATACTCTAGTCCGCACTCTAAGGACTCAGAGTACTCTAGTCCGCACTCTGGGGACTCAGAGTACTCTAGTCCGCACTCTGGGGACTCAGAGTACTCTAGTCCACACTCTGGGGACTTAGAGATTTTTTCAGTTTTGGTGTGCGTTCATACGCTAGACAGAATAATGTAATTTAATTTTTGTCACAGAATTGTAACATACAGAAACATCAATAGTTCATGGAAAAGACGACTTCAAGCCTTTATTGATCACAACAAATGGAAATAAACTGAACTGTCTTATTACATGCCAAAAACTAAAAACAGCAAAATGAACATACACTGGAAATAATTACAACTAAAATGCAAAAAGAAATAGACTAGGTGTAATAACGACGCAGATGCTCGCTATTCCATGCGCGAGGAAGTGTCACGCCATCTACGGTCGCTAGCTTGAAAGTTCCTTCTCCAAGCCTCCATTCGATGACATACTGACCTTCCCATGTCGGATTCAGATGTGATGGGGTCGGAAAAACGCGCTTCAAAATGAGATCACCCACATTGAAAATTATCAGTCGAACGGTTTCATTATAATATCGAGCAACTCGGTGCCTATGTGCAGCCGCTCTTAAATCAGCTTCTTCGCGTTTTTCATCAACAAAGTCCAGCGATTCCAATAGGAGATTTTGATTGGGTCGTAATAAGTTACCCGATGAGAAGGAACTTCAAGTTTCACGGGTATCACAGCTTCAGTGCCGTATGCCAAGGTGAGTGGAGTATGGCCAGTCGCAGACTTGTGGGTGGTTCTGTAAGCCCAAAGCACTGTCGGAAGCTCATCCACCCACTTGCCTCTAGCCTTCTCCAAACGCTTCCTTAATATTGACTTGATTATTTTATTTACGGCTTCCACTTGTCCATTCGCTTTAGGGTGAGCGACTGCCAAAAACCTTTTCTCAATGTGATATTTTTGGCAAAATTCTTTGAACTCCTTACTTTCAAATTGAGTCCCATTTTCCATAATGATAGTTCGTGGAATGCCAAAATGACATATGATGTTTCGTACAACGAAATTAATTACTTTTTTGGTAGTGATCGTAGCTAAAGGCTCTGCTTCTGCCCACTTGGTAAAGTAATCAACCGCAACAATTGCATATTTTGCAACACCTCTGGAAATTGGTAAGGAAACGATTATATCGATCCCCCAAATCGCAAATGGCCAGGGACTAACCATTTGTGTGAGTTCCGCTGGCGGAGCTCTCAGGATTTTCGCAAACTTTTGACATTTGTCGCATTTTCTTACGTAGTCTGCAGCATCCCGATTTACAGTGGGCCAATAATATCCAGAGCAGATGATCTTTTTTGCTAGTGTCTGCCCCCCAGTATGGTCGCTACATTCTCTTTCATGAACTTCCTTCAAGACTCGTTTTATCTCATCATGGGCGATGCACCGGAGTAAGGGAACCGAGAATCCCCTCCGATACATTATTCCATCTTGCATTATGTATCGTGAAGCTTTACGAATGACTTGTCGTCTTCCGTTCTTTAAATCGGGCAAAGTCCCATGTAGTATGTATTGTTTGAATGGGGTCATCCATGACTCCTCTTCAATTGCTGCTTCTAGCAGAAAGTCTATTTCTATCTCGTTTATGCTTGGAGATTATAAAACCTCGACCGAAACCAAGCTCATTTGTGTGCATCGCCAGTACTTGCGAATTTTGCCAATGAATCGGCTTTCGTGTTTCGTTCACGCGGGACGTGCGAAATATCGTAATATTCAAGGTTTGCCAAAATTTCTTGAACCCGAGCGAGGTATGGAGCAAGCCTCTGCCCCTTTGCTTGATAATCTCCCCGCACTTGGTACACTACCAATTGAGAGTCACAAAAGATTTCAACCGTTTTTATTCCGAGCTCCTTGAAAAGTTTTAAGCCAGCGAGCAATGCTTCATACTCTGCTTCGTTATTCGTAGCTGGGAAATCAAGCTTCAAAGCATAACAAATAGATTGGTTTTCAGGGGTTACTAGAATGACTCCAGCCCCAGAGCAACGGTCGTTGGATTCCCCATCGGTGTACAATTTCCATCAGATAGTGGGTTTAACATCATCTCCGTCTAGTTTGTCTGACATGGTAAATTCCGCGATGAAGTCTGCTAGAGTTTGCCCTCGTATGGCCCTTCATAGCTCGTAGGTGATATCGAATTGACTCAACTCAATATTCCATTTTAGCAACCTTCCAGAGGTTTCTGGTCGTTGGAGCACCTGTCGTAGGGGTTGATCGGTATAGACACTGATTGGGTGTGCCTGAAAGTACGGATGAAGCTTGCGCGATGTAATCACCAAACAATAGGCTAGCTTCTCTATTTTAGGATAATTTATTTCTGCCCCCGTTAAACGTTTACTAACGTAGTACACCGGCTTTTGAACTCGGTCTTCCTCGCGAACCAAAGCCGTACTAACGACATGTTGAGATACGGCCAAGTATACATATAACACTTCATGGTCTATGGGCTTCGACAACACCCGGGGGCTTTCCAAATGTCTTACCAGAGCTCGAAACGCATCCTCACACTTGGGTGTCCATTCAAAATTTCTCTTTCCTTTCTTTATTACATCGAAGAAAGGAATACACTTGTGTGTCGCTCTAGATATGAATCGACTCAGCGCGACCACTTTTCCATTCAGGCTTTGTACTTGCTTTATAGTTCTGGGCAATTGAATGTCTCGAATAACCTGAATCTTTCTGGGTTAGCTTCAATTCCTCGTGCGTTAACGATGAAACCCAAGAAATTTCCTGACGCAACACCAAAGGAACACTAAAAAGGATTGATTTTCATTCCGTAATACCATAGTATATCAAACATTTTCGCCAAGTCTCGAATGTGGTCGTTTGACTATCCTGATTTCACGAGCATGTCATCCACATAGACTTCCATCGTCCTACCGATTTGGTCTTTAAACATCCGATTCACCAAACGTTGATAGGTTGCTCCTGCATTTTTCAATCCGAAAGGCATCATTACATAACAGTACAGTCCAACGTCCGTGACAAAACTAGTGTGTTCCTGATCCGGAATGTGCATCGGGATTTGATTGTATCCCGAGTATGCATCCATAAATGAGAACAGCTCGTACCCGGTAGTTGAATCGACCAGCTGGTCAATTCTGGGTAAAGGGAAATTATCCTTAGGGCAAGCCTTGTTCAAGTCTGAGTAATCGACACAGGTCCTCCATTTCCCATTTGCTTTTCTCAATAACACGGGGTTAGATACCCATTCAGGGTAGAGGGAGTCGCGGACGAACCCATTGGCTTTGAGTTTGTCCACCTCCTCTCTGAGAGCAGCAAACCTCTCCGGGTCCATCCCTCTCCTTTTTTGCTTTACTGGCACGTATTTCGGGTCTATGTTCAACATACGACTCGCAATAGCCGGAGAAATTCCACACATATCGGAATGCATCCAAGTGAAAACGTCCAAATTCGCTAGGAGGAAATCAGCAAGATCCTCGATCATCGAGGGGTTGAGTTGTGATCCAATCTTAAGTACCCGCGATGGGTCATCACGGCTGATTGTAATGTCAATCGTTAGTTCAGCCGATGCTGCATTCGCCTCCTTGGATTCCTCATCATCGTCCCTCGGATCTATGTCTCTATAGATTCAGTGACTCGGATGCGGACGAAGTTGTCCACAACCTTTCCTTTTTCTCTTCGCTGGGCCTCTCTCAGCTCAGCCACATAACACGCACGACCAGTCGCCTGATCACCGTGAACAACACCAACTCCTTTATCCGTCGGAAATTTCAAAGTTAAACACCATGGGGCCAAAGCTGCCCTAAACTCTGCAAGGGACGGTCGGCCCAGAAACACATTATACGGGGAATCGACATCCAAAACGATGAACGACATGATCTGCACCCTTCTACGTTCACCTTCTCCAAGTTCAACTGACAATTCAACCAAACCCACTGCATCAGTAGTCGCACCATTAAAGCCATGAATGCGGGCTTTAGATGGTTTTAGGTCCTTTCTCTCCATCTTCATCTGATCATATGCCTTTTTGAAGATGATATTAACAGAACTTCCACAGTCAATCAGTATTCTCCTCACAAATGCTGACCCGATCGTAGCCGAGATGACCATCGGGTCAATAGTAGGTGCCTCCACCCGATCAGCATCTCTGCTCATGAACACTATATCATCCGTCATCATGCGCTGCAGTTTAGCTGGTGTACCATCTTCCGTGTTTGAACAACATTCGAAATCTGCACGCTTTAGGGAACTAGCATAACGTTCCATCTCTTGCCAACTTTTGTCCCTCCGACTATCGTGTTTATGATTAGTCTTCCTACGGTCCGAGTTGGTTCCTTAGGATGGCGTGGAGCCTGCCCGCGACCGGGGTATAATGCTCCTTGTATACCCTCCGGCGGATTCTTGACAAATTCCTGCTACTTCTTCTGTCGAATCAGCTTTTCTATAGCATCGTGGAAGTGCCTACACTCCTCGGTATTGTGCCCGTAAGTCTCATGGAAGCGGCAATACTTCCCAGTCCGCTTTTGCTCCTCGGTGGACTCTTTTGGTCGTGGCTTTCGATATTGGAAAGTATTACAAGTCGACAGGTAAATATTTTCCAAAGATGCGTTCAGAGGAGCTTATTCGTTGTAAGTTGGGATCCTTGGTTTCCACTTCCCGGCTTCCCTTTTCTTTCCGGAATTTCCTCCTCCAAATCCTTTTGACTGCTCAGGCTTGTTTTGAACATTGACCTGGACTTTTCCAGAGTTGCCACTAGATTGTTTTACCGCAATGTTGCTTTGCACAGTCTCCTTGCCGGGTCCTGGTGCATTATCTCGTCTCGTCCACCTGGCTTCCTCCCTTCTTATAAATTGATGCGCCTTTGAGTAAAAGCGTTCTAGCGTCGCCGGAGGCTTTCCTGCCAGCCAGTCACCAAACTTCGAATCCGGATCTACTCCTCGCATTACGGCCATTAAAATGGCATGGTCATTTGGGTTACTAACTTCAGTAGCAGCAACGTGGAACCTTTGTAAGTACTCCTTTAACGATTCCCCTGGGGCCTGAATTACACTAGACAAGGACATAACATCCTTGGGACGAGTGGCATGAATCCTGAACTGCTCCACAAATTTCGTCGCTAACTCATCAAAATTGGAGATAGACCGTGGAGGAAGTCGGGTAAACCACATGGTAGCGATTCCAGATAAAGTTATTGGGAAACATCTGCATTTAGTTGCATCATTCGCTCTAGCTGAATCCATCATCCACCCATACCTCATTACATGCTGTCTAGGATCAGTCTTCCCCTCGTAGGCCGGGATAGTCGACATACTAAACTTCCGGGGGTACTCAGCTTGTAGGATAGCATCTGTGGATGGAGTATGACTCCTAGATACACCCCAATCATCATTAGTTAAACCTTGATTTTCCCTCATCAGCTGTCTAACCATGGTCGATAGGTCTGGGGTTTGTATGGAAGATGGCAAGTTGGAATCTGTTCTACGGGACCATTCCGGTTGGTGCCTCCTCTATTGGCGATCTACCAAACGTGTATCCTGGGGACCTGCTTCTTCATGATCTTGGTGAGCCAATCGTCCAGCTTCCGCTCGTGCTCCAGATCTTAAGTTTACCGTTTCAGCTTGGGCACGATTTTCCCGATGCACTACATCTGTTTCTGCTATTTCAGTTCTACGGTGTCTATGCCTGGGAGGTTCATCAGATGAAGCAGAGCTGTCTAACAAGGAGTAGGGAGCGGGACTTCCTCCAGCATTCTGATGCTGTTGTTGAGTAAGCTGAGTCATAAGGTTGGCGTTAGCTTGAATCTGCTCGTTAAGTTGTCTCCTGCTTTCCATGAGTTCCCTCATCAGCTCGTTAAACTCTGTCTTGGTGACAGCTTCCGTTTGGTTTTGGGCGGTGATGGTTCCTACACCCGGATTAGCTTGTTGATTGTTGGGTCCCACTTGTTGGACACTAGCGGTCTCGTTGACATCCGCATTATGGGATGCTGATCTAGTACATGGTCTTCCCATTGTAGAGTTATCGATTGGAACTCTGAATAGAATCAATGGACTTCTTGTGGATGAGTTGGATCTCCTTCGGGGGATTTCTTCAATCCAGTAGCTACAAAGTAGATCCTAATAACCTGAGAATGTTAGTTCTCAGTGAAAGCACCAAAATGTTAGCACCAAAATTGGTCACTAACACCCAAAGAAAGATTTGTGTAGAGAGATTAATGAAGAAAGAAAATTAAAATAGATGAATGTATGCAAAACTAAATGTAAAAAACGAGAACACCAGAATTATAGTGGTTCGGTGTAACTGCCTACATCCACTTTGAGTTTAATCTTTATTGCTTTTTCAAATAATTGAATATAGATACAATCCGTACACCAACAACTTGAATACAAGTTCTCACAGGAAAGGAATGAATCTTCAAAATGACAGAGTCTCCCCGGAGTTCATGAAAAAAGGTCCCCCTTCTTTGCGCCCCTGCCCCTCTATTTATAGGTGAAAATAGGCTGGACTTCCTTCACGGGCCTAAGAGCAAGGTATCTCGGCCTATAGCAGGTGACTTCTGCGCACCGAGCCGGGCATGCCGAACGAGACATGTCGATCGAGAAATGCCGGTCGAGAAAAGCCGACCCACCATGTCTGGTCGATTATCAAGTGACTCAAAGTAAACCTTCAGGAGACCCGAAGCAAATAGCGGGTTGACTCGAAGCGGAGTCATGTCGGTCGCTTCACTTTGTTGTAGGCCTGACAACCTACCAACTTCTCTAGAATGCACCGAGCGATGTATGCCGAACCTTCCACACTGGGTGACATGCGCCGACCATCTAAGCCGAGCGTCATGTGTTTGTGCTTCCTCGACCGAACCACCCATGCTGAGTCGTCCTTCCCCAAGCATCCAGGCCAAACCGTAACACCTTTAACTCCACCGGTCGAACGGTGATCGCCGAACGACGTTGCCGAGCGAGGCTTTGTCGGGCGACATATGTACTGAGTTCCCAACAACACTTTCCGAGCAACGACATTCGAATGAAGAATGACGAGCGATGGTCTTAGGCCGAATGGCACTTGCATGCCGGACGATGCGTCCAGGCCGGACGGTCCACGGCCGGGCCACTTTTGCCACGTGATCACTCTTAGATCATGCAGACTGAACCACCTCTTGTCCAAACACACCGGGCCTTGAATTGGCCGAACGATGATTCCTTCTCTAAAACGAGCGGTGAGTGGCCGAACTGCCATGGCCGAACCATGTATATAGGGCGGGCTATGCGTCCGGGTAACAACTACTATAGGGATGGCACCGTTTGAGGCTTCGTATGGAAGACCATGCAAATCCCCTGCATGTTGGTCAGAGACCGAGGATAGATTGTTTCTTGGTCATGATTTGGTAAAGGAAGCAACATAAAAGATTGAGCTGATAAGGGCAAGAATGAAGGAAGTTCAGTCTAGGAAGAAAATCTATGTAGATAGAAGACGAAAAGATTTAGAGTTCTCTGTTGGATATCATGTTTTCGTCAAAGTATCGCCGATGAAATGTGTTATCTGGTTTGGGAAGACGGGGAAGTTAGCACCGAGGTTTGTAGGACCATTTCCTATTTTAGAAAGGATCGGGAAACTCGCGTATAGATTAGGGTTAGCGAGTAGTTTGGTGGGAGTTCACGATGTTTTCCATGTATCTCATTTGAGGAAATGTGTTAAGGATCCAGACACTACTATAGCACCGACTATGTTAGAAGATTTAGTAGTGGAACCAAACTTGACTATAGTTAGGAAGCCTTCCCGGATAGTCGTGAGAGATGATAAGAAGTTAAGGAACAAGATAGTCAGATTAGTGAAAGTCCAGTGGAGTGACGATGCTAGAGACAGTGCTTGGGAAACTGAGAGCAGGATTAGAGACGCTTATCCTAATTTATTGATGGTATGTTTTACCTTTGATTGATTGATTGTGTACCTTATCGAAATTTCGAGGACGAAATTCTTTAAGGAGGGGGAGATTGTAACACCTCATATTTTTGTAACATTATTAAGAATATTTTATTAGCTAAATTAAATGAAATAATGTAAGATGATTAATAGATAGAGATTTGATTTAACTAAGGGTAGCTGTGCCATGTTAAATGTAAATCAAAACGAGATAGCATGAATAAAACTGTTAGGAAATAAGGGAGGGAAAATGGGAAATAGAATGAACTTATACCTAAACCCTTAGGAAATCAAACACATGTTTATTTCATTTTTCTCAAGCAAAAATACTCTAAGGCTGGCCACCATTTTCAATCTCAAGAGATGATAAAGCTAGTATTTTCGAGAGGAAGAAGTAAATCTAATTATTCAACATCAAATCTCACATCTTTAATCACAAAACTAAGGTGAATGATTACTACATCCCATTTTTCTTATAGTTTTCGGTTTTAAGGTTAATCCGAAATGATATTGCATGATAATGCTATGTTTTGAATGATTAGAAGTTTATATGTGCTTGTTGATGATTTATATATGTTCATATTAGTTTTTATGATATGTTTGATATGAAAACCCAATTAAATGACATCCAAATGCCTTAAAAATTTAAATGCAGATCAAAAATGATATTTTGGAGATGAGTTTCAATTTTCATAATTTTATGACTAATGTGGATTTTATATTAATTTTCTAGTAAATAAAATGATTTATTGGGTTATAAATAATTTACGGGTAAATTATAATTAATTTGGGTCTGAAATTTTTATATGTTAGAATACATATTAAAAAGGATTTTCTGGAATTTTTGTAGAATTTTCCTAGCCATTTTGATGAATATATTAAATTATTTAAGGTATGGGACTAAATTTTTATATATTTAATTAAGGAGAAGGGGTATTTTGCAAATGATTTAAATTAATTAATTCTGAAATTATAGTAGTGCTTTTAGAAAAGAAAAATTAGCAACCAATAAGAGTTTGACAAACATGGCAGGTTAGTTTAAAAGTTTACTTAAAAAGGTTTAAAATCAGAAATTCATGTTAAAAGCGTGTTTCGCCTCTTTGATTTCGCCCAGGTAGCTTTCGACTAAGACCCTTGGCCTCCTTCCACAAACCAATGCACATAGTATCAACATCTTGGTACATAGTGAATTGGACAAAGGGCGGAAGGTAAGAGTCATAACCAAGTGGTTCCGAAAGGGTCGAAGCGCCTTTTTGTTTTAAATAAAAAAAGCGCATGCTTGCTTTTGACCAAGTAGCTTTCGACTTAGTTGGCTTCCGACTAGGTCAATTGATTTAAAGAAAGGGTTTAAGGTTGTGCCTTTATTCTAAGAAATAGCTTTCGACTAAGTCTTCTTTCGACTAAGTCAATGGTTTTAAAGGTTGGTTTCAAAATAGTTGCACCTTGGTTTTTAAATAATAGTTCACGACTATGTCGAAGCCTTTGCTACCGCCTTCTACCTTTCGAAATAGAGCTTTCGAAGTGATTATTTTGTTTTATAAAAACTCTCTCTAATGCTTTTAGAAGGGGTAGTTATGACACCATCACTTCTCTACTTAGTTATAGATTTCTAAAGAGTAAACTTTTGACCCTGTTGCTTGTGAGCCTTAGTGATTTTTAAAGAATAACCCAACGGTTTCGACTAGTTAGTGTTGAATGATTTCAAAAGGTGTTTTCCACATGTTTTAAGTTGAACCCAAATGCTTTCGAAGGGTTTGAGGTTTTAATACCTTTGAAAGGTTTCAAATAAGGTTTCGAATGAGGTAGTTCCCCAATGGTTTTGGAAAGTTTAAAGGAAAAGATTTTCTACGGATTTCTAAAGGCAGTGTTTTGAAGCGTTTTAAGATATGATGTCTAAGGTTTTAATGCTTTCGAAAGGAAGGTTTTTAAAGGTTTTGAATGGTTTAAGTATGGTTTCAAAAGGGAAGATTTTGGCTTTTCGGCCTAGATAAATGAAGGGTTTTACATGGTTTTGAAAGAGATGCTTTCAATGGTTTCGAAAGGGGTACTTTCAATAGGATCGAAAGGGGTACTTTCAAATGTTTAAAGGTTTTCATCACCAAAAACTTAAGTAAAGTATATATAGCATGGCAAGGTGATTTTGAGTAAAGCATAGAGTATAAATGTTTGCCTTGTTTAAGTTTGGTTTAAAAGGTTTTAAATCAATTTCGGATGAAGAGGTTTTTAAGGAAAATTATGGGAAGATATCTCTAAGTAAAATGACTCAGATATTAGAATACCAGATGTGACTGGTATAGGGTCGCACCCTATACATTAGCTATTGGCCCCAGCTAATTTAGTCCAAAATTCTAGTGTGTAGGGCTTTGTCACGGGTAAGACTAAAATTAAGATTACACCCAGAAGGGAATATATATTTGTATACAGATAGTATATTGATAAGCCCGCAAAACCATTAGGATCAGGTGACCCTGGAAGATGTTAAGTTAGGGACAGACCATCCAGAAGAGAAGTATTTAACAGATTGTTAAGGACAGACCGTCCAGAAGAGGTGTGTCTAACAGATGTTAGGTTATTTTGTTACTTTGTCTGGTAGGCCCGAGTCAGCCAAAGGTTAATAGTTAGCTAAACAAAACTAAAGTGTTTGAACAGATAGTTCTTTTATTATCTGATATGTATGTGTATAATATGATGCTTTAAGTATTTAATCAGTTTTGGTTGCAGGAAATGATTTGCAAAAGATATGTTTTAAAGGAATGTTAGTGAGGGGAAACTCATTCCGCTAAGCGGCGTGGTCTCACTAAACATTAATAACCGGGATATATAGTATTATTCACACCAGGCTTTATGTCTGACTCGAAGTTTATGTTTTCCCCTTAAACTCTCGGGTGCTCAAAATTGATTTGAGTAGGCTGAGGGTTGAGGTTCTTTCAGGTTTTTAGTAGGATGATGAATAAAGCAACCAGAGGCGAGCAGGAGGCTAATGTATAGCTATGTAGGAGTTGTAGTTCTTTGTTTTGTGTTTATTTCGACTGTGTATGTATTAAGTCAATTATGACTATTTGACTCTGATCATCCAAGGGGGCATCTTCATATGTTGCTCTTGGCCTATTTTGTTAGAAGTATATTTTATCATTGCCTGGGAAACGTTTGGGATTATGTAATATGAATATGGAACATGTGTTTTGAAATGTAATGATAAAAATGTTGTTTTTAAATCTGTAATTTTTTATATTCATGTGCTTCTGATATAATAAATACCATTAACATAGCCGTATTTAGTCGCCGGAAGTTAATAATATAGATGACTACAGCATCTGTAGCACTTAGCTTTAGGCCTCTAGATAGGGGATGTTACAACTTGGTATCAGAACATAGGTTTATGAAATACTTTAACTAAAAATGATTTTTGAAAACGTAATCCTTAGGAATTAGAGAAAGATCGGGGTATGGGATAACGCTATAGTAACGTATTTGTATTTGCAATATATAAGTATACACTTTATCTCTAGAATCCTCTCTTTGTTGGGCCGTTCTTCTGTATCTCACAAGGCTTTAATACAGATATGGACGGAAAAAGAGGCATAGTTAATCTAGGAGGAGACAGCACCACCACAAACGGAAATGCTTGACCAAATGCTAGAAGAGGTCAAGGTCAGCCTCAGGTTGAGAATGTTGGTGCTGGGGTTCCCCAAGTGGACATGGGAGCCATGTATCAGTTTTTCATAAACAGGATGCAAGTTAGAGTTGTTGGAGGAAATGCTACTGGAGGAGGAGTCCAGGAAGCTCTGATGGTCAATCGATATGCTCATTTGAGCAAAGATTATACTAGGCTTGGGGGAAAGCCGTTTATTGGGGCTGAGGATGCAATCGAAGTGGAAAATTGGTTGCTACATTGTGAAAGCATTTTTGCTCACCTAGGGCTCAATGACGAGCAGAAAAGAAGACTTGCTTCAAGACAGCTTCAAGGAGCTGCTTTGTTTTGATGGAATATTGTAACTGCTGGCGTGGATGAATAGACTATGATGTGGGTAGAGTTTAGGAGGAGGTTTCAAGAAAGGTTCATGTCAGTAATGGTGCAATCTATGTTGATTAGGAAGTTTACTAAGCTGGAACAAGGGGAGATGTCTACTCTAGAGTAAGCTGGAAGGTTTGAGGAGTTAGCCCGATATGGGTATGCTACTGTTGACACGGTATTGAAAAGAAATGAAAAGTTTATTAGAGGTTTGAAGCCGGAGTTGGCTAGACTACTTTACCGCACATCAGAGATCCATGTGATGTAGTAGTGGAAATGGCGTTGAGACATGAGGAGATGTTAGCTTATTTGTAGAAGAAAAAAGAGAAGGAAGTCCAGATTGGACAGTGCCAAAAGAGCAAGTTTTTTCACAAAAAGAATGCTCAGAAAGAAGGTGCGACAAAGAAAGGAAATTATGAGGTGGTCTACTATAAGTGCGACAAGAAAGGACACTATGCTCATGAGTGTCATACAAGAAAGGGAAAAGTAAAGGAGGTGATTGGAAAGAAGAACATCAGGTGTTTTAATTTTGATCAGATCAGCCACTACAAGAACCAGTTCAAAGAGCTAGCTAAAGGAGATAAGAGCTAAGCGTTTGCATTGGAGCCTGCTACTTCAAAGCCGACAGTACGGGAGAAGGGAAAGGGTGTGTTAGGAGGTATGCTTCAGATTCATGATACATCTGTTAGCGTTTTATTTGATACTGGTGCATCTCATTCTTTTATATCTCGATGCTTGGTAGATAAACTTAACCTAGAACCCACATATTTAGTTACTTCCTTAAAAATTGCAAATCCGATAGGAGGGTAAGCGACGCTTGGGATGAAGTGTGACCATTTAGAGTTTGACTTACTAGGTTACACCTTTGTTTGTAGTTTGCAGGTATTTGACTTTGTAGGGTTCGGGATTATTCTTGGGATGGATTGGTTAAGTGAATATGATGCTAGGATATTTTGCAACGATCAGAAAATATCGCTTAAACACCTAGATTGTAGTGATCGGATAATTTATACCATAGAAAACTCCAGTTGTGAGGTGAATGCTTTGTTGGGTGTTATGGAGTTGGAAGATGAGTTAAATCGTGTTTTCGTAGTTAGAGAATTCGCAGATGTTGTTGAACCGGTAGTTGGATTACCACCAAAACAAGCAATCGAGTTTTAGACAAATTTGGTACCTGGAGCAGAACCGGTGAGTAGGCCGCCAAGCAGGATGACACCTACATAGATGAAGGAGTTGAAAGCTCAGTTGGTTGGTTTGTAAGGCAAGAGTTTTATTAGACCAAGTAGTTCGCCTTAGGGAGCAGCAGTAGTATTTGCTAAGAAGCCGCACGGATCATTAAGGCTATGTGTCGGTTATCTTAAGTTGAATGACAAGACGATAAAAAATTGATATCCATTGCCAAGAATCGATTATTTGTTCGATCGGTTGAGTGGAGCCAAGGTATTTTCTATGTTAGATTTGGTGATAGGATTTCATCAACTTGGAGTGGCAGAAGATAGTATACCTTTAACGACATTCAGAACAAGATTTGGGTCATACGAATGGTTAGTTATGTCGTTCGGACTCACTAATGCACCCACATTCTTTGCAAATTTGATGAACCGGATTTTCCGAGAACACTTGGATAGATTCATGTTGGTTTTTATAGGTGATATTTTGATTTACTATAAGGATGAGATGGAGCATGAAGTTCCTCTTAGAGTCGTGCTTGAGACGCTGAGGCAGCATCAGCTAAATGCAATGTTTTCGAAGTGCCATTTTTGGAAGAAGGAAGTGAAGTTTCTTGGTCACGTGGTTTCGAAGAAAGGATTTTTAGTTGATCTAGAAAAGATCGAAGCAGTTAATAATTGGAAGGGACCAGAAACGGTAACGGAGATAAGAAGTTTCTTTTGGTTGATTGGGTATTATCGAAGGTTTATAAAGGATTTCTCACCGATAGCAGCATCGATGACCAAGCTAATGCGAAAAGATGTAAAGTTTTTGTAGACAGATAAGTGTGAGGAAGCATTCCTGAGCTTGAAACACTTATTGACCCATGCACCGGTGTTGGTAGTTTCGGAGGGCAATCAAGATCTAGTTGTTTATGCAGATGCGTGTGGAATAGGATTGGGAGTTGTACTAATGCAGAGGGTAAGGTGATTGCCTACGCTTCTAGACAGCTTTGACCGCATGAGGTTAGGTATTCGATGCATGACTTGGAGTTAGCTGTAGTAATATTTGCCTTGAAGGTGTGGAGGCATTACCTTTTGGTAGAGAGGTTCGAGCTATATACAGATCATAAGTCGTTGAAGTAGTTGTTCTCTCAAAAGGAGCTGAACATGGGACAGCAAAGATGGTTGGAGTTTTTAGCCGCTTATGATTTTGGAATAGAGTACACAATAGGGAAAGGCAACAAGGTTGCAGATGCACTTAGTAGAAGGCATCGGAATGCAGTGTTAGCTATCATAGCAGAAAGGAAAGACTTAGAAGCATTGTCAGCTTGTAGAGTATTGTGTAGATTCAAGGCTGAGTCTAGTGGAGGATTTGCTAGGTTGTCTTGTTTGGAAGTCCGACCAATATTGATTGAGAAGATCGCTTCTAAACAGGAAGAGGATCCAGTGTTAGCTAAAAGGATGGGGAAATTAAAGGATGGAATGAAAGGCGATGACTTATGGGATTTCAGTCTTGACCAAAACGGGTTGTTGAGAAAGAAGGGTAGATTATGTGATCCAAATATGGGAGACATAAGGAAGGGAATTTTGGAGGAATTCCATCTTTCGAAGTTCACTATTCATCCAGGGGGAATGTAGATGTAACTGGATATGAAGAGAAGTTTCTTCTGGAAAGGCATGAAGAGGGATGTTGGCTTATGCGTGAAATAGTGTTTGAACTGTCAGCAAGTAAAAGCCGAACATCAGAAGCCGAGTGGATTACTTCAGCCATTGGACATTCCCGTATGGAAGTGGGATTCTATTTCTATGGATTTCATTGATGGGTTGTCGATATATAATAGAGGGAATGAAAGTATATGGGTCATATTGGACAGATTGACCAAGAGTACCCATTTCATTCCGATTAAGGCAAATAGGACGGCACCTGCATTGGCTAAATTATTTATGAAGAATGTAGTTAGACTGCACGGAATTTCTAGTAGTATCATTAGTGATAGAGATTCTTTGTTTATTAGAGAATTCTGGAAGAGTCTACAAGAAAGTTTAGGAACCAAGCTCAAGATGAGTACCTCTTACCATCCGCAGACCAATGGGAAAACAGAAAGAGTTAACAAGATCTTGGAGGACTTGTTAAGAGCTTTTGTATTAGATTTTGGTGGATCATGGGAAGACCACCTACACCTAGTCTAGTTTTCGTATAACAATAGTTACCAGACTAGTATAGGGATGGCACCGTTTGAGGCTTTGTATGGAAGACCATGCAAATCCTATGCATGTTGGTTAGAGACTGGGGATAGATTGGTTCTTGGTCCTGATTTGGTAAAGGAAGCGGCAGAAAAGATTGAGCTGATAAGGGCAAGAATGAAGGAAGCTCAGTCTAGGCAGAAATGCTATGTAGATAGAAGACGAAAAGATTTAGAGTTCTCTATTGGAGTTCATGTTTTCGTCAAAGTATCACCGATGAAAGGTGTTATCAGGTTTGGGAAAACGGGGAAGTTAGCACCAAGGATTGTAGGACCATTTCCTATTTTAGAAAGGGTCGGGAAACTCGTGTACAGAGTAGTTTGGCGGGAGTCCAGGATGTTTTCCATGTATCTCATCTTAGGAAATATGTTAGGTATCCAGACACTACTATAGCACCGAATGTGTTAGAAGATTTGGTAGTGGAACCAGACATGACTATAGTTAGAAAGCCTATCCAGATAGTCGCGAGAGATGAGAGGATGTTGAGGAACAAGACAGTTAGATTAGTGAAAGTCCAGTGGAGTGACGATGCTAGAGACTGTACTTGGGAAACTTAGAGCAGAATTAGATACGCTTATCCTGATTTATTAATGGTATGTTTTACCTTTGATTGATTGATTGTGTACCTTATCGAAATTTTGAGGACGAGATTCTTTAAGGAGGGGAGATTGTAACACCCCATATTTTTAGTAACATTATTTTGAATATTTAATTAGCTAAATTAAATGTAATAATTTAAGATGATTAATTGATTGAGATTTTATTTAACTAAGGATAGTCGTGCCATGTTAAATGTAAATCAAAACGAGATAGCATGAATAAAAGTGTTAGGAAATATGGGAGGGAAAAATGGAAAATAGGATGAACTTATAACCTAAACCCTTAGGAAATCAAACACTCGTTTATTCATTTTTCTCAAGCAAAAATACTATAAGGCCGACCACCATTTTCAATCTCAAGAGAAGATAAAGCTAGGATTTTCAAGAGGAAGAAGTAAATCAACTTATTCAACATTAAACCTCACATCTTTAATCACAAAACTAAGATGGATGATTACTACATCCCATTTTTCTTTTATTTTTCGGTTTCATGGTTAATTCGAAATAATTTTGCATGATAGTGCCATGTTTTGAATGATTAGAAGTTTATATATGCTTGTTGATGATTTATATATGTTCATATTAGTTTTTAAGATGCTTTTGATATGAAAACCCTATTAAATGACATCCAAATGCCTTGAAAATTTAAATCTAGATCAGAAATGATATTTTAGAGAAGGGTTTCAATTTTTATAATTTTTGAATTAATGTGGATTTTATATTAATTTTCTGGTAAGGAAAATGATTCATTGGGTTATAAATAATATTCGGGTAAATTATAATTAATTTGGGTCTGAAATTTTTATATGTTAGAAAACATATTAAAAAGGATTTTAGAATTCCCTAGGCGTTTTGATGAATATATAAAATTATTTAAGGTATGGGGCTTAAATTTTTTATATATTTAATTAAGGAGAAGGGGTATTTTGCAAATGATTTAAATTAATTAATTCTGAAATTATGGCAGTGCTTTTAGAAAAGAAAATTTAGCAACCTATAAGAGTTTGACAAACAAGGCATGCTAGTTTAGCTAATTAAAAGATTGCTTTAGCTATGTCATCGAGTAAAATAGCTCGGATTTGATTGTTCTTCCTTTAGAAGATTGCTTAGGTCCATTCTTTAGGATAGAGTTTGATTTTTTTGCCTCTTCTTTGGGCTTTAGACCTTCTCATCCCTTCTTGGCAAAGCTGAAAATTGTCGATCGATACAAAACATGTTCCTCCCTATAGAAGGTGCTCTAGAAATACATCAGAAGCTTTCATTGGCGCTAAACCCTCTTCCCCATAGGAGGCGCTCCATAAATACATCGAAAGCTTTAATTGGCGCTAAGCCCTCCTCTCTCTAGGAGGCGCTCCGGAAATACGTCAAAGACTTTAATTGGCGCTAAGCCCTCCTCCCTCTAGGAGGCACTTTAGAAATAGGTCGGAGGCTTTATAATTCTTACTTGCTAGTTCAAAGAGAGTTTTTTTAAAACTTGTTTGGGAAAACCTTTCTGAATACTAAGACTTCAACTTTTCTGATACGAAATTTTCCCTTTGGAAGAAAGAATTTGTCGAAAATGGACTTTGATATATCGAGAAATATTTCTTCAAAATCGATCTTTCTTTAATAAAACACTTTTTGTTGGTTTGGGTTTTAAGTCAATGAATTGAAAAGATTTTGGGAATTTGAATTCTTTGATAGAGAAAGCCCCTTACTGTTGCCACTAAGAAGGGTTTTTGAGCCAATCTCACAATAAAAATGCAAATCTTAAATAAGAGACTAAGTGGTCATGATTCATGAACCAATAATTCTTAATCGAGAATAGGCTCTTCTAATTAGAGTTTTTGCGACGCAAATGAGTGTTAGTAATTTCAAATTTTTTTGGAAAGTATAAGTTCCTCTTTTTCAATGATTTCTTAAAATTTTGATAATGCTCTTGTCAACAAACTTAGGATCAAAACCTTTTGTAGATGATTACTAATGCTAAGGAACATACTTTTTTGAAGATTTTATAAATCATCCTTGAAATAGATAAATATATATTTTTCCTGATCCATAGGGTAATTGGTAATAATCCTTTTGATTTTTGAAATACTTTTTCCCAAAGATTTGTTTGGTAAAACTTTTTGAATAAAGCTGTTTGTTGAAAATAATGTTGGTGTATATTATTTCACCTTTATATTATATATATATATATATATATATATATATAATTGTACCACTTCGGGGTTTTTCTCAGCAAAAAAAATGACTTGTTTGTAGGTCTGAAAAGTCATTATTCATGAACTAATAGACTTTACAGGAACATGCTTTTGTTTAAGAATCCCTTCTTTTAAGAGGATTTTGAATATTTACCTTTTTTTGAAAACAAGTCTATAGTGGAGGATTGATGATGATTTAGAAGCCTATAAAGAAATCCTTTATATTATACAGATTTTGGTCTGCACTGGGTGATTTTGTCTGCTTCATCAATATATATGCATGTGTATACATATATATGCATATATGTATACATGTGTTTATGTACTATGTATGGTTCCTTGTATTTAAAATCTTGTTGTAGTGTGTTGATTGAGGCTTCATTTGCATTTAAGTTGATCTTGTGGATAATGCCAAACTTGTATATATGAATTCTGTTGTAACTTGGTTGGTCATTAAAACTTGATGAAGTTGACTTGTCTGAAGCCTTTTGTTTGCATGTTGAACTGGTCTGCATTTTCTCATTTGAGCTGTTGTTTGGTTTCATTTGAGTCTTGTTGCAGTGTTGAGTCATGTGTACATTTGTTTGCATGTTGTCATGTGGATCTCTTCAATGATCTGGTTCCATTTGAACTAACCATCCATGCTATGTCGAGGTATTTGTATTTATGCATGTAGTCCTTATTATTGTGTTCTGGTTTGAAGACTAGTTTGGTCTACATATTTGGGTTGAAATGTTGATCTGGTTCACCACTTTGAGTCTGCACTGTTGTCATGTGTATGCTCCAATGTTTATATGCTATGTTCACACTTCTTTGGTCTGGTTCATCTTGAAGCTGATGTCATTGTTTATGCCTTTGACTTTCTTGTTGCCTTGATTTGTTTTTGAATCTATGCCTCATTGTGTACTAGTCATCATCTTTTCATGCCTCTCCTTTGTTAACTCACTTCCGAGTTGTTTTGGTGTACATGTATGGGTTGTTGCAGCCACATGAGTCTGGTTTCATTGTGCTTACTTGTGTACATGTTTCTGATTCAAGTGTTCATGTGTGATCTGGTTGTGTACATTTGAGTCCGGCCATTGCATTGGACTTTTATTCATGTTGGTTGACCATTGACTCTCGTACTTGACCATTGCATTGCACCTGAGTTGAATCCACCATTTGGTTGGGTTTGACCTTGTGCTCACATGTCCCTGTAGTTTTATCAAGTGTATATCAGTGTGCATGGCCTTCTGACATGTACAGTGATACATTGTGCATGTTACAAGCTATTCGTGTAAGAATGGATTTAAATGAAAATGATGACGAACAACCCAAATAACTGAGGGAAATAACATTTTCAAAATACACACTTTAATTTGCACTGCAAAATATTTTCTTTTTCAATTTTACTTTGTTAGTGATTATTTTGCAGATAATTCAGATGCTAGATACAAAACTGGAATAGAGTTGAAGATAAATACGAGTGTTTGAGTGATATGTAGTGAGGTCAAAATTGTAAATTGAAATTTGTGATGTAATCCAAATTGTAATGTAATTGAAATTGAATTGTAATTGAAATTGTGTAAATGTAGTGAGAGCTGAAGTTTGTACTATTTAAATTTGTAACAAAATATTAGTTTAAATAAAATATTCGTTTGAATATGAATTCTGTGTTATTTATTTTATTCATCAAATATTTATTCAATTATGTGAAAAATACAATAGTACAATAACAAATATATTTAAATGAATATATATATATATGTTTATTATCATCAAACAAAAATCATATACTAGCATATTCAACAACCTCCCCTTTTTGATGATAACAAACATATATTAATATTTTGAATTTATTAAATGTGTTTGGTCATTGATGAACTCTATTTGCTGCCTCTATTTGAATGTTCCCTCTCCAACAAAGCTCCCACTTCATATATGCATGAAAATAAATAAAAATATGCAATTGAACCTAGATAGGAATATGCAAATAAAAAATAAAATATTTGAACTTTATTTGTCAAAATATTAACTTTTCTCTTCCCCTTTTGTTATCAGTAAAAGAGTAATAGAGTGAGAAAAATATGAACAAAGTGATAGACATTAATACAACATTAATACCTAATCGAGTATAAATATTAAATTTCAATAAAAAATCAAACAAAATCATAAATACTCTGTTAGGCGCATATTCCACTTTAGAGTGATAGGGGTGATGTCGGCATATAAAACCATATAGTCGTGTCTATTTGTGGTATATTTATATCAGGAATTTGAATACTTACTAACCGCGCATAACCGTTAGGACTTTTAAATGAGATTAGTAGTATTCCCAATTTTAAAAAAAAACAAAAAAATGAATTTAAAGTACCTTCGAACCACACATAACCGTGAGGACTTTTAAATGGGATTAGAATTAACTCGTCTATTTAATAATCAATTTTGATATGTGTTCCATACATGCATAACCGTGAGGACTTTTAAATGAGCGTGAAAGCACATAAACAAATATTCCAAGTAATTCACCCATGCATAACCGTGAGGACTTTTAAATGAGAGTGAATACTTTGGATGTTTTTATTGCTAAAAAATAAAATAAAAACGAATAATTTCCCATTTAAAATACCACATTTTGACATACTATATTTGATTTTAATGAGTGATGGTCGTTAGAAATATGATAGAAATAGAGATGGTCATGGAATTTTTACCAATCAAAGTTATTACAAATTTTGTTTAAATTTTTAAAGAAATTTACTGCATATACTATCTCAAGTCATAATGTATGATTAATATCAACACTCATCACATTTTTCAGTCACTATTTATCTTTTCGATAATTGGTAAGGAGTCAGATTAGTTAACGTAGTCATTTAAGATCAAATCCAAAAATAAATATAAAATCAAATTTCTAAAATGTCTAATCTGAAACGAAGTCAACAAAAACTATTTTATGAAAGGGGTTTTATGAAAAAATATGCCTGCCAATCAAAAATCAGTTAAAATGAAAATTATGCAGATATTTTATTTGGAAATGTGATGCAACTTATGAATGTCCCTACATAAAACACATTCCACTAGTAATTTTTCTATCAACTAGACTACCAGCAGAATCTGCATCTGAATACCTCTTTAAATCACAGTTATCATAAATTGGATATCATAGACTAGATTGTGAAGTTGCAACAAAAACCTTATAACCATTTTACAGATTTTAAAATGTGATTCCTTAAGGATTTGATTGAAAACGTGCACATTAACAACTAGTGAACATAGTGTCAGATTCAGAAGCAGTAAGATAAACAAATATATCCATGTGTATCTAGAGTAATCATCAACCAATAAAACAACATCATTAGTCCAAAAAAATCTATATGAACTAGTTAAAAGATGAAAAGATGATTAGTCAACATTTTTGCACAAATCAGAATCAAAATCAACATTTCCATATCACATAACGGGCTGAATTAAATCAAATTTTGGTGCAGATTTTCACATTTAATATATCGTTCAAGATAAATGTACCATTACCTATTTTACCTTTGCCGATAATATTTCGTTGTTGCCCATTGTGATTCTACCACCTTTGCACTAGGCTAAGGAACTTTGATTTGTCGCCCGTCGTGTGCCTGGAACAGCCAGAATCCAGGTACCACTCTTGTTGCTCCTTAGCCTGTCACCACACCTACACGAGAAAAGATTTTTGTGACCTATTTGTTTTTATAGGTCCATGATTGTTAGTGACAGAAGATTTTGAAAAACAAGTTTGTATAGAACCAAAACAGTTTATATTTGTTCCTTTTGGCACCCAGATTTGTTTGACTTTAAGGGATTTTATATTAGTGCCTTTTGCAACCCAAATTAGTATGGTTTTCACGTGTTTGGGTATGTACTAGCAATGATTGTGATTATGTCCAATTTTTCCACAAATTGTGCACTTGGAATTGACTTGATTAATTTCGCTTCTAACACGTTCAGTTTGAGTATATCCAAGTCCTTGTCATATAGGATTAACGGTTTGTTTCCCTAATAACATATTTAGTGATTTTTCTCCTTTAGAGAATTTTCCTAAAGTTATAGACAATTGTTGGACTTGTGTTTTGAGAGATTCATTTTCATTCAACAACAGAGTGCATCTTTTAATAAAATTTTCTCTCATTGTATTTTCAGTTTCTTTCAAAATCAGAATTTCATTTTCAAGTCATTTAATTTTAATTTCTGATTTCTTAATTTCTTCTTCAAGTAATGGACACTTATCACACTTAGGGCTCTTATTTTGATAGTTTTTAACCAATTGATCAAGCTGTTTATTTAATTCTATCAAACTATCTATTTGTGATTCAATTTTAGCGTACTTCTCCCTAAGTCTTTCAAAACAGCCATTTACTTCATGAAAATATATAAGTAATTCCGAATGAGTAAGTTTTGATACCTCGCTAGGCTCGTCATCATCACTGTCAGGTGTTTCTCCTTGAAGACACAAATTTTCTTTTTCACTCTCACTGCCAGTGCTTTTATCAGCTTCATCAGTTTCATCCCAAGTAGCTGCAAAACTTCACCTTTTCGGTTTCATTCCTTGGCTGAGTCAATTCCGAGGACAATTGGGCTTGATGTGACCAGGTTTATTGCACTTGTGACAAATGATCTCCTGGTCTTCTGAGTTGTCTAGAACTTTGACTATTTTGCTTTTCAGTTGTTGATTTAGAGCTAGATTTCCATACTTGTGATTCCACCTTTTGAATTTCTTTATTATCAGTGCCAGTTCTGCTGCACCATCATCATCATCATCATCATCTTGGCTTTTAGTTGTTCCTTTGAGATCTATTGATTTCTTTCGAGCATCACCTCCTTCACTTTCTTCCTTGAATTTCATTTCTAGCTCATAAGTGGTGAGATTTCCGATGAGTTCTTCAACTTTGATTTGTTTTAGATCTTTTGATTCTTGAATGGCAGTAACTTTCGCTTCAAAATTTCATGGAAGGTGACTTTGAGGATTTTTCAGACTATTTCCAATTCTGTGTATGGTTTTCCGAGAGCTTTTGATTTGTATACGATATTAGAAAGTCGTCCATACATCTCTTTGACATTTTCATCCTTTGCCATTGTGAAGTTCTCGTATTCGCTACTAAGCATGGCAAGGCGAGATTCTTTGACTTGGGAGGTTCCTTCGTGAGTCACTTCAAGTGTGTGCCAAATTTCCTTTGCACTTAGACAATGTGAGACACGATTAAATTCAATTTGATCCAATGAACAAATAATAGAATTCATAGCTTTAGCATTAGCATTCTGCAGTTTATTTTCAAGATCTGTCCATTGATCCATTGGCTTTTCAATTTCTTGATTATCTACCACTATGGTTGGTGTCCTATATCCCGTCTCAACAATATTCCATGCATATATGGTTTTTCAGAAAAAATTTCATTCTATTTTTCCAGTAAGCATATTCACCATTGAACATGGGTGGTCTAACTATGGGATGACCCTCTGCAAAAGCATTATTAAAAGAAGCCATTTAAAAAATCAAATTTTTTAAAACAAAAATTGGTTTTTGAAAAATCAAAATTTAAAAAAAAGGATGGTTTTTTGTTCCTAGCTCTGATACCACTTGTAGGATCGATTTCACCCTAGAGGGGGGTGAATAGGGTGAAACTAATAATAATAAAAATTAATGCGGAAATATATATAATAATTGCAGCATAGATAATAGCAGAATAATAAAAGCAGAAATAGAACAACACAGATTTACCCGCTTCGGCAATAACCTGCCTAAGTGCTGCCCCCAAGGTTTCTACTAGAAATTAAGTAGTCAAACGCTTACACATGTAAACTTGTGATACCCGCTAATGACTAACCTAACTCTACACTCAAAACCCTACCACAACTCAGCCACTGAGTTGCGAATTCTCGAACTACACCACCGTAGTTCATAACCTAGTCACACGACTAGAAAGTTGCACAGTTTAAAAAAGAAAATTACACCTGAAAATAAAACAACTAAACAAAACAAAAACAAAACCCTTTTTAATATATTAAGCCCAATATAAAATATATAAATGTCAGCCTAATTTGTAAATAGAAGAAGCGTTCCCCTTTTCTTATTTTTTTGCCACCTTCTTTTTCTTCGTTTTGGAAATTAGGGTTCTGGAATTGAAGTTGCCACCTTGAAGTTGATCGAATTGAATGCTGCACGCTTATAAGAGTTGAGGCTCAAATCGTCTGTTGCTTTCTTTCCTTCGCAGTCGCTTCTCGATCAAGTTCCAATACTGGTATGCGATTTTCCTTTTTGGTTTATGATTAAGCTTGACTCAATTTTGCTTTCGAACTCGATGCATTAAGCCGATGATGATATGGGGTAATTTATAGGGATAAAATCCCTAAAATTATGTTCATATATTTTCTTTTGAATTATTCATGATTTTATCACTTGCTTCGATTTACTATGCTCGGCCCTTGATTTTCGATTGAATGCTTGTGATAACTCTGACTTGTTCATTTGTTTACACATCATTGATAAATTTTTACTTGCTTGAGTCGGTTCCTTCTTTTCTCTGATGTATTTGAATTTTGGTTTCGTAGTTTTCTGCTATGACTTTGGCATTGTGAATTTATGAGATAAACCTGACTTCGACTTGTTCAATTCCTTTCTGCTCCGACTTGTTCATTTTGAAATTCACTACAACGTTATTTGAACTGTGTCTAGCAACTGTGATTACTGTAACCATATAAGCATGTACATACATACATATGCTACTTGTTACTATGCTAGAGTTGTCATGTTGATTTTCTTAATCCCCTATTCATGTGAGAATGTTTGAAGCTCTGAGACTTTGTTTCGAGTTAAGTTGTGGTCTCCATGTATATACATATATACATACATGTATGTTTATATGTGTGATTTGTGTTGTTTAAGTGAACTAATATATGTGTTCATTCATGTATACATATCCTTATTAGTTTGGTGCACTGTTCTGGTTGCATGTTCATTTAAGTCTTCATGTTGCATATGTTTATACTTGTCACTGTTTGGTGCATCACTTTGTACATGTTGAAGTTGAACTTGTTGTGTTGAAGACTGTACTTGCCTCGAGTTAAACAACTTTATCCTTCCTTGTGCACAAGCATACTTGATGTCTGCTATTAGTAATTGTGCACATACAGGCATGTATATATACACACATATATATGTATGTATATATGTGTATAATTATTGTGCATATCCACTGGGTTTGATGTGAACTTGTTACCGTGTTCATTGGTCTGCACTGGGTGATTTTGTCGGTTTCATTAATATATATGCATGTGTATACATATATATGCATATATGTATACATGTGTTTATGTACTATGTATGGTTCCTTGTATATAAAATCTTGTTGCAGTGTGTTGATTGAGGCTTCATTTGCATTTAAGTTGATCTTGTGGATAATGCCAAACTTGTATACATGAATTCTGTTGTAACTTGGTTGGTCATTAAAACTTGATGAATTTGACTTGTCTGAAGCCTTTTGTTTGCATGTTGACCTGGTCTGCATTTTCTCATTTGAGCTGTTGTCTGGTTTCATTTGAGTCTTGTTGCAGCCTTGAGTCATGTGTACATTTGTTTGCATGTTGTCATGTGGATCTTTAATGATCCGGCTCCATTTGAACTGACCATCCATGTTGTGTTGAGGTATTTGTATTTATGCATGTAGTCCTTGTTATTGTATTTTGGTTTGAAGTCTAGTCTGGTCTACATATCTGGGTTGAAATGTTGATCTGGTTCACCACTTTGAGTTTGCACTGTTGTCATGTGTATGCTCCATTGTTTATATGATGTGTTCACACTTCTTTGGTCTGGTTCATCTTGAAGCTAATGTCATTGTTTGTGCCTTTGACTTTCTTGTTGCCTTGATTTGTTTTCGAATCTATGCCTGATTGTGTACCGGTCATCATCTTTTCATGCCTCTCCTTTGTTAACTCACTGCCGAGTTGTTTTGGTGTACATGTATGGGTTGTTGCAGCCACTTGAGTCTGGTTTAAACGAATGTTTTGGTGTACATGTTTTGAAAATGTTTTGGTGTACATGTTTTGGTGTACATGTATGGGTTGTTCGTGTAAGAATGGATTCAAACAAAAATGATGACGAACAACCCAAATAACTGAGGCAAATAACATTTTCAAAATACACACTTTAATTTGCACTGCAAAATATTTTCCTTTTCAATTTTATTGCGTCAGTGTTTATTTTGCAGATAATTTAGATGCTGGATACAAAACTGGAATAGAGTTGAAGATAAATACGAGTGTTTGAGTGATATGTAGTGAGGTCAAAATTGAAAATTTGTGATGTAATCGAAATTGTAATGTAATTGAAATTGAATTGTAATTGTAATTGAAATTGTGTAAATGTAGTGAGAGCTGAAGTTTGTACTATTTAAATTTGTAATAAAATATTTGTTTGAATATGAATTATGTGTTATTTATTTTATTCATCAAATATTTACTCAATTATGTGAAAAATAAAGTTGTACAATAACAAATACATTTAAATGAATATATATATACACACATGTTTATTATCATCAAACAAAAATCATATACTAGCATATTCAACAGGATGGATCGGCATACTTGAGTCCACCAAGGAGGGATCGGCACACATCAGTGACTAAGTACGTTCTTGCATTCAATGATCAATATCGTGGGATCTAAATGTCCGATGCAAATGAAATTTGGAGAACAAGGTATATGGTCCCTAGGGAACCTACCCTAGGAATTGCATGTCAAATGGCCAAAGAAAGAGGGATCGGCATATAACTATTTGAAGTGTTCGACGGAAAGCAGCTCACAAGTGGAGTTGAACCAATGATCATCAATAGAATGAGCTCCATTAGTCCAAATAACATGATATTTGATGATCCAACATACCTAAACATGAGGAAGCCACCACATGGATCGTTGCTCAAAAATCGACATACGAAGGGATCGCTACCGATCCCTCTTCATTGGGATTTTGGCCTAGTGACCCATTTGGTGGGCCCATATAGGTTAGAAGGTCCCATAGCCAAAGTTTCAAAGAGATTGGTGGTCACCTTCATCTATAAATACTGACCTAAGGGGTGATTCTAAGGATCTTTACGTTGTTGGTTACTTTAGTCTTTATTGTGATCAAGTTTTTCCTATTTCTTATTGATGTAATCAAACTATTAGTGGATCAATAAAGATAATCTTCAAAGTGGACGTAGGCACACAACGCCGAACCATTATAAATTTCCGTGTTCTTGATTATTGCTTCTATTAGTCTGTTTGCTTACTCTATTCCTCGGTTTTAATTTTATTTTCTTCATTTACTTCTCTACATAAATCAATTCTTGGGAGTTTGTGACCAATTTGGTTACAAACATTTTGGTGCTTTCTCTAAAAATTTTGATTCTCAACTTGCTAGGATCCCCTTTGTTGCTACTGGATTGGGTAAATCCCCCGAAGGAGATCCCTAGTTATCTTCATAAATTTGCTTATACTACTCAGATTAGCTGAAATCTAATTAAGGAGATCGATAATGGTGAGACATACTAGATCTACTTCTCAGAATGTGGATGGAAATGAGATTGCTAGGATTCAGCAAGGAGGCCCAAGCAATCATCCTACAAATTTGAATGCTGATCCAGTTGAAGTTCAGAACCCTACCGATTCTATAACCAAAGCTAAATTTCATAGTCTAATGAGAGAGTTGATGGAAAGCCATCGACAACTAAATCAGCAAATTCAGACTAATATTAACCTGATGAACTAGATTACTTAGCAGTAGCGTGGGAAGGCCAGAAGGGATCCCACTCCTTACTCGGCATCGAAAAGTTCAAGCTCTACGGATGAATATCACATGCATAGACATCATAGGTTCAATGAAGATCACGCAGAAACCTCATAGCATCGCTAAGACCAATCCCTCCTCCAGAGGAGGGATTCCCCCCTTACACTTAGGGAATCGTGCTGGAACAATTCCTAGAAGCTTGGATGGTGGAGTTCGATTGAATGTTGACCAGGTAACCCCACCGAAATGACGACGAGATAAATGTTCGAGATGCGCTCCAGGAGGATGGTGAACCAAGAAGGCATGAATCAGCTCGTAGACATCGACCAGACCATTCACGTGAGGTGGAGCGCTACCACCTCTTGGCAACACCCATCCAGGCACCAGACTTATCGACAATGGTCAGACGGTTGGTGAGAGAGAACCAAGCTTGACTAATGATGACTGGGGAATCTCGAGAAGCCATATCCCGTTTATTGATATTGTTCTGCATGTAGAATATCCAAAAAGGTTCAACATGCCATCAATGCCTGCCTACAAGGGAAAAACGGGCCCTAGGTAGCATATTATGAGATATGAATGGCCGATGGATTCTACGCGAGCTAATGATGCGACCAAGTGCAGATGGTTTCCATAACTCTTTCCAGGATAGCAACATTGTGGTTCACGAGAATACCCCCGCGATCAATTTCGAGATACGATGAGTTGGTAACCAAGTTTTGGAGCAATTCTGAATGGGCATGACTCGTTCTAAAGACATGATGTTCCTTTCCAGCGTGATCTAGGCTCCAAGGGAATCGTTGAAGGATTATTTGGAGAGATTTCATATCACCACCATGGAGGTCAGTAACCCAAATGATCATGCTATACTTATAGCCATGATGAGAGGGATTGATCTAGAATATTAGTTTGGCGATTGGTTGGCTGGAAAACCGCCTGCCATGTTGGAGCACTTCTATTCAAAGGCAGCTCAGTTTCTGAGAAAGGAGAAAGCCAGGTCCTCTAGAAAAAAGAATGTTGGGGGACCGAGTGGAAAAGCAGTGCAGAGTAATATTGCAATAAAATAGTCTGATGACAATTTCGGCAAAATCCAGGTGAACATTAAGAATAAGCCGAATCAGCAAAAGAGAGATGGAGATAGGAATCGGGAGCGAAAGAGGGATTCTTGGAGACTAAAGCCTAGGATTCTAATGTCTGACAACTACACACAGCTAAATACGTCCCTGGAGAATATCTACCTATCAACTTGCAATACCATGCAATACAGGACCCTGCCCCCAAAGGAGTCGACGGAGATGTAGAAGCAGACCGGAAAGTATTGTCGGTTTTATGAGTGTTATGGGCACAATACAAATGAATGCAGGCATCTCCAGGATGTTATAGAAAAGCTGATTCGGGAAAGGAAATTTCAACAGTTTGTGAAAAAACGCAGGATGGTAGACACGAGACATCTGACCCCAATCGAGGACAAGCTCCGCATAGGGCTGAGGAGCCTGCACGGACCGGTGGAAGACTGGTGATAAATATGATAGTTAGAGGACCAGATCCTGCAAACAGGAGTTGGAAAGAGATAGAGCACTATGCTAGCGCGATTAGGCATATAGATTTTGAATGATGTTCGAATACGGAAGATAGAGCTCTAGCAAAACATGAGCGTACCATGGCGGATGATATTGTGTTTAGAAACAGGGATGCAGACAAAGTAGAAGCTCCAACAATTGACCCGATGGTCATTTCAGCTCTTATTGGTCCTGTATTGGTGAGAAGGATTTTTATTGATCGTGGAATTTAGTGGATATAATCTTCAAAAAGGTATATGGTAAGATGAAAATGGAAGCCAAAGACTTAAAGCCATCTAAAGCTCGTATTCATGGTTTTAATGGCGTTGCAACCGAGGCTATTGGTTACGTGGAATTACATGTTGAATTGGGAGAAGGTGAACGAAGGAGATTGTGAATTTTACCATTTATTGTTTTGGATGTTGACTCTCCTTACAATGTTTTTCTGGGCTGACCGGCCCCGGCTGAATTTCGGGCAACTCTTGCCTCATGGTGTTTAACTTTGAAGTTTCCAACAGATAATGGCGTAGGAGTTGTTCATGGCAATCAGGCAACTGGACATGCTTGTTATGTAGCTAAGTTGAGGGAAGCTCAGCGCAAAGAAAAAGGAAAGGATATGGACAAGATTGTCCGCATCCAAGCTATCGAAGATTGACAACCAGTGCCTGAGCCTTAGTGTAACACCCCTAATTTTTAAATAACATTATTCAAGAGGTATAATTAGATAAACTAAATAGAATAATGTAAAGATTTAAGTGGTTAAGAGATTGAGATTTGTGAAAGCATAAGGTAGCCATGCCTAAATGAATGAACAAATGAAAATAAAGAAGCAATAAGACAAGGGAAAAATAGGAATAGGTTATATTCTTAAACCCCAAACCCTTAAGCCACTTTCGTTTACAATATTCACAAATTAGAACTAAGTACCAAGCTTGGCCGGCCACCATTAGGAGAAATAAAGAGGATGATAAACAAGACTTCAAGAAGGAAGCTTAATCTAATTAGTTCTAAAGAAAATCTTAACCTCGTTAACACAAGCTAAAGGTGAATAATAGATTACATCTCATTTTTATATAGCTTTCGATTTCTAGATAAGACCCGTGTTTATTTTGCAAATGATTTGCCATGTTTTGATTGTTAAATGGATATATATGCTTGTTGATGATTTAGGCTATTTCATATAGATTTCATGATAAGAATTGATTTGGAAAACCTGTTAAATGACATCCAAATGACTTGCGTTTTCGACACAAGATCAGAAATATTATATTAGAGATGGGTTTCAAGTTTTATAATTTTCTGAATTATGGTGAATTTATTATGAATTTTCTAGTGAAGAAAATGGTTAAATTGGGTTTAAATTAATTTCGGCTATTATATATTAGCCTTGGGTCAGAAATTTAAATATGTTAGAAAACATATAAAAATGATTTATTGGAATTTTTGGAGAATTTTCCTAAGTGTTTTATTAAATATATAAAATTATTAAAGGTATGGGACTTAAATGTTTTATATGTTTAAAATAGGAGAATGGGCAATTTGCTAAATGTTTTAAATTATTAAATACTGAATTCGATATCACTTTTAGAAAAGATTTTGGAAAAGAAATTGGAAACCATTTAAATTATGACAAATAAGCAAGTTAGTTGGAAAGATATTACTTTATAAAGTAAAAAAATTCAGTTTTTGTAAGGTTTGCTATTTCGCCACTCTCAGTAGCTACCTTTCGACTTCATACTACCGCCTCCATCATAGTCGAAACCAATACACATGGTATCAATGCCTTGGTATGTAGTGGATTGGAGAGGGCGAAAGGTATAGGGTCGAAACGTCCTTTCGAAGGGGTCGAGACCTTTTTTTCCTTTCAAAAGAGATGATGTTGCTTTGCTTTCAAAAGAAGGGTTTCGAAAGTATTTTAATATTGCTTTCGACAGAGGTTGCTGCCTTTTGTTTTAACAAGCTTTTGATAGGGTCGAAACACTCATTGCCGCATTCTACCTTTCGACCCAGTTGAGGCCGCTTTTGCCTTTAAACATTGGTTTCGTAAGGATGCTTTTGTTTTTATAAGAAGTCACTTCTCCATGCTTTCGAAAGGGTTGGTGTCGAAACCACCTACTTTCTTTTACTTAGGACATTGCTTTTGAAAGGGTTGCTTTCGACCTAGTTCTTTTAAGACCCTTTGTTCTACTAAAAGATAAACCCATAGGTTTCGAATGGAATGGTTTTAAATGGTTTCGATACTATGTTCCACGAGCTTTTACTTGAACCCAATGTTTTTCGAAAGGTTTGTTTATAGTAAAGGACTTCAATGATTTCGAAAGGTTTATACTAAAGGTTTCGAAGGGGAGGTTCCCAATGGTTTATAAAGGTACTTAAAGTATTTTAAATGGAAGGTTTCGAAATGCTTTCGAAAGGCAAGTTTAAAGAGTTTTGAAAAGAGGATGTCCAAGGTTAAAATGCTTTCGAAGGGATACCTTCAATGATTTCGAAAGGTTGTTATAAAGGTTTCTAAAGGTATATTTTGGCCTTTTGGCCTAGTGTTTCATGGTATAGTAATTAATATATTTTGAAAGGGATACTTTCAATGGATTCGAAAGGGTTGTTTAAAGTTTTTAAGCGAAGGTTTCGAATGGTTTACCTTGGCTTTATGGCCTAAGATCTTTTAAGTCGAAAGAGTTTTTTAACTTATTTTGGAGGGATAGATAACCCTCAATATATTTCATCAACATTGTTTTGAGTAAAGTATATATAACATGGCAAAGAAATTTTGGGTAAAGCAAAGAGTATATTTTCATTGTTTAAGTATGATTTAATGGGTTAAATCAATTAGAAAGAAATATTTTCGAGGTAAATTTTATGGGGAAGATGACCATATGTAAATAGTCAGATATTAGAATACCAAATGGGACTGGTACAGGATCGCGCCTTATACTTTACTTAGTAGCCCCTAGCTAATATAAGTCCAAAATTCTGGTGTGTAGGGCTTTGTCACAGGTAAGACTAAAATGATGTTACACACAGAAAGGAATATATAGAGAAAGATAGGTTATTGGTGAACCTGCAAAATCATTAAGATCAGATGACCCTGGGAGAAGTAAGTTAGGGAAAAACCATCTAGAAGTGTGTCTAACAGAAGTTAGATTATTTATTATGTCTGGTAGGCCCGAGTCAGCCAAAGGTTAGTAGTAAGCCAAACAAAACTATATTGTTCGGACAGATAGTCCATTTATTACCTGATTTATATGCATATATGATATTGCTATGATTGCTTTAATTGGTTTGATTGCAGGATTTTGATTTGCAAAAGATATGTTCTAAATGGATATTGGTGAGGGAAAACCCATTCCATTAAGCGGCGTGGTCTCACTTAATCTCAAATAACCGAGATGCATAGTATTATTCACACCAAGCTTTATGTCTGACTCGAAGTTTATGTTTTCCCTTTAAACTCTCGGGTGCTCAAAATTAATTTTAGTAGACTGAGAGTTAAGGTTTTCAGGTTTAGTAGGTTAGACGAATAAAGCTTCTGAAGACGTATAGGAGGCAAAGCTAGTTATATAGGAGCTATTTAGTTTTATTTACGTTGTGTTGTATTAAGAATGATATGTCTATTTAGTACTCTGGTCATCCAAGAGGACATCTTCATATGTCGCTCTTGGCGTAATTTGTAATAATTATATTTGATAAAACCTGGGAATCGTTTTGGGATTATGTATCTGAATATGAAATATTGATTTGAAATGTAATCAGAAAAGTGGTTTTAAATCTGTGTTGATTTTATTTCATATTCATGTGCTTTTGATATTATGGATACCATTAACATTATCGTATTCTGTCACCGGAAGTTAATACTAGGATGACTACATCATCTGTAGCGCTTAGCTTCGGGCCTCAAGATAGGGGATGTTACAACTTGGTATCAGGGCATAGGTTTATGAAAAACTTAAGAGAAATTTCAAACTTAAAATGATTTTGAAAACATAATCCTAAGGAATTAGAGAAAAGATTGGGGTATGGGATAATGCTATACTAACGTACTTGTATTTGCTATATATAAGTATACGCTTTATCTCTATTCTCCCATCTCTCTTAGGTTATTCCTCTGTATCTTACAAAGACTCGAATGCAGATTTAACAGACGTAAGATATGGATGCTAGAGGAGGAAGAGTTAACATTGGTGGAGGAAGCACTACAACCAATGGGAATGCCAGACCAAATACCAAGTGGAACCCAGGTCAGGCACAAGCTGCAAATGTGGGTGCTGGAGTCACACAAGTTGATATGTGAGAAATGTATCAATTTTTCGTTAACATGATGCAAGCAGGAGTTGCTGCGGGGTTAGCTAGAGGAAATGTTAGAGGAAATAAAGGAGCTCCAGTGGTTAATAATTATGCTGTGCTGAGTAGGGATTATGCCAGGCTGGGAGAAATCCGTTTATCGGAACTGAATACGCTATTGAAGTGGAGAACTGGCTACTTCATTGCGAGAGAATCTTTGCTAATTTGAGGCTTAATGATGAGCAGAAGAGAAGACTTGATTCTAGACAGTTACAGGGAGCATCACTGTACTAGTGGAACAGTGTTACAGTTGGAGTCAACAAGGAGACTATGACATGGGCTGAGTTCAAAAAAGGTTTGAGGAGAGGTTTATGTCAGAGATTGCTAAGCCAACTTTGCTCAGGAAGTTTTCTGAGTTAATGCAAGGAGATATGACGGTGTCAAGTATGCAACCAGATTTGAGGAGCTATCTAGATACGGTTATGCTACGATTGATACCGTTATTAAAAGGAATGAGAAGTTCATTCGTAGGTTAAAGCCTGAACTTGCTAAGGCCACATTATTGCATATTAGAGATCTGTGCGATGTAGTTATTGAAATGGCTTTGGGCAGGAAGAGATGCTTGCTTTTCTTAAAGGTAACAAGATAGGTGGAGTTCGAGGAGGACAAAACCATAAAAGGTAGTTTTTCCATAAGAAGGGAGCTTAGAAGAGTGGAGCTGCTAAGATGGGAAAGGCGGAGGTTATCTGCTATAAAGGTGACAAGAAAGGGCATTTCGCCAATAAATGTCGCTCGGGAGATGGAAAGAAGGTGATTGGGAAGAATAATATTAGATCCTTCAACTACGATCAAATTGGACATTATAAGAACCAGTACAAGGAGAAAGCCAAGGATGGGAAAGGCAAAGTGTTTGCATTGAAGCCAGCTACCTCGAGACCAACAGAAGAGGAGAAAGGAAAAGCTGTGTTGGGAGGTACGCTTTTGATTCATGGTGTATCAGTTAGAGTTCTATTTGATACCGGTGCATCGCATTCTTTTATATCTCATTGTTAGATAGATAAGCTTAACCTAGAACCCTCATACTTATTTACTTCCCTAAGGGTTGTGAGTCCGATAGGAGGATATGCGACTCTTGGGATGAAGTGTGACCAGTTAGAGTTTGAATTGTTAGGGCATGTATTTGTTTGCAGTTTACATGTGTTTGATTTTGTTGGGTTTAGAATTATATTGGGTATGGATTGGTTATGTAAATTTGATGCTATGATATTTTTCCATGGTAGGGTATGTATATGTGAACGTACACACCTCTCCAGCCAAACATCTCCTACCACCGATCACTCGCACACATCGCCCACAATCATCTCCACTCGATCACGCACTTGGAACCCCGATCGAACCCGTGGTTCAAAGTTTCGAACTTCAACCCAAAAACTGGAACAAGTTGTGCCTATTCCAATGCCTCGCTGGCCACCACTGACCACCATCCATCACCAAACTTCGGCCATAGGTTTGCCTCCACCTCCTCTCTCTTTCCCTCCAGGTGCGCAACCCTCGTTCTCCCCCTTTTCTCCGCCATTGCCACGCGACCGAGATCAAGGGAGCATCCACCCTAAACCCTACTTTGCCTTCGACCAACCCACACATGCCTCAAAAAAATCTCGCGCCATTTTTCTTGAATTCCCCAACACCCAAGCTTCCAGCTCGACGAACCTCATGCCACGAAATTGAGCCACTCGCCGGAATTTGCCAAATCGCCCAATTTTGTTCATCGTCTAATTCCACCAGCCACACGCGATGAAAAATCGCCAAACCACCTCCAAAAATCGAGTTTTCCAATAACGAACAAGTCTATATAATCCAATCATTTAATTATGATATTCAAAATTCGACCATACCTAAGTCATTTACTGTAACATATGTTTTTCTTCTTCTGTGCTTCATGATGTCCAATGAAGTAAATTTTAAAATGATCTACACTAAAAAACAATCAATTTTCCTTTTGGAATCATGATCTAAAATTAACTGGTTAAAGAAAAAATGATTTTCAAAGTTGAAAAATCTTAACTGTTTTTCAAGAACAGAGATGATATACAGGTTCTTTGAGTTACAGGGTGTACAACCATGTCTAAGCACACATATATAAGACATAGATACCTATTAGCACATAATCACAGGGTTCATTCAAATTCCAGGTATACAGATGCATACATGGTATCCAGTAAACAAAATTTTAAGGTTTTACTCACTGTTTTCAAAACAGGTGAACACTACTGCTTTCTTTCCTCCCTGAAGCTTGAACAACTCAGTTTTTTTTCTTTAAGGTTTTTAAATGGCAGAGAATTTTTTTTCTTTTGAATGTTATACGTGAACCAAGCACAAGTTCAAAGTAGGATATTTATATAAATGAGAGGGGAGACATGCAGACACAAAGGGGGCTTGTACAGGTTTTCACTTTTTTCATTGCATTTCATTTTTTCTTCTTTCCTTTCTTTCTTTCCTAATTTGATTTCCTGAGTGATTTGATCTTCCTAAGCTGATTTTCTATTTTATGTGCTGGATTTAAAGTTTGCCATCATGATGTTTTCTTGTGTATATATAGGTATATATGTTCTCATATACATATGTTTACCATACATACTTACATATTTACATATACTATATACATCTTCACTTATATATATATATATATATTTATTTATTTTATTTTTGTTTTTCCGTCATGAAGCTTTTACATGTATATATCTATATATAATTTCATATACACTATTCTTTAAGTATATATACATACACATATACTTACATATATTTTGTCATCATATACATTTATATATATAGATATGCATACATATATAATATACATATTTATTTTATCATATTTACATATATATATATATACACATACTTATACATATATATTTACATATTCATATATACATTTAGATATACACATGTATACATATATATACATAGATATTTATATTTCCATATGCATTATTATTATTATTTTTAATTTATATATATAAATATATACCCATATATATAGATATATAGATATTTTATCACGAGTTTTAAAATGGTGAAATTTACACATATATATTATTAATTTTCCTTATTCAGAAATTTACATTTCAAAATTTTATATAGTTTAATAAATTTATAAATTCCGATATTTCAATTATCAAAAAGTTTATCTATTTGACTTATAAAAATTAATATTTCAATATTTAAAATTAGTTAAATGTTTTTTTTCTCATATCTAATTTTGTTATTTAAAATTTTATCTAAGTTCATATCTAATAAATTTCATTAATAAATCATTAAATTTTTATTTCTAACCATTTTAATTCAAAATTTATATTAAATTTAATAATTTAAAATAGTTAAAATTATGGGCCGTTACAATCTCCCTCACTCAAAACTTTTCGTCCTCGAAAAGGAACGAAGTAAGGAACTTAACATACGATATATTTTACTCAAAATAATCAACTTATAAAACATAAGAATCATTAATACACTATGTGCAACTCATAAATGTAATGCAACTAATAAGGATGATGTCAAACTACATGTAACCAAATAGCATAGCAATCCTAAGCGAGAAACAATCATAGCTAGCAACCATAACATACAATCATTAAATTAGAATCCGTACGATATATATACCATTCGTATGTCTAACAATTTCGATCTCTTATTTGAATACGCAACTTTATTTTCCGAACTAATATTGGTAACCCGACTACTCTAGTGCGGACTCTAGTCCGATTTCTTGATTAGAAACTTCCATCCCCCTTACATAGTAATAAACTATGATAGAGAACTTCAGATTCGTATCAAAAATTTGTATCAGTGTTTGTCGTCGAGAATCAAGCGAACGGTCCTAAATCGGATAGGTATGAATTACCTTAAAAATCATGTATTCAAATCTGAATCAAAACTGTAAATGCAATTAGAATGGGCTATATACAACTTACGTATTTATTCTATCGGTTTCTTATTTACACCAATTGATAATTCGAGTGGTTTTTATATTCAAATTTTAAATGCTTGAAAAAATTTCTTTGTTAAAAATTCTTTTATAACGAAATACTTTTATATCGAAAATACTTTTGATAACTCAATGTTTCAACAAGTTTATCCTCGTTCTTACAGAATCTAGTAATACGTTGATCGGTCGCAAGACTAGAAATCTCTAAGTACTTAGTAAACCCATTTCAACATCCAGTGAAAATACTTGAAACACTTTTAAAGCGGATGTGGAAAGTACAATCCAATCATCAAAATCAAATGAACGGGATCGTCATGGAACGCAGTCCCTAAGGTCGCTCTCTCGTAAGTCGAGAGGACTGAGCGACGCGGCCTCAGGTGACTTTAGGCAGTCAATGCCCCACGTCTTACTCCATGACATCCAAAACAACCATAGATTGCAGATACACAATTGTTTCGCCTGGATCCCCCAAGTAACATACGTACCTATGAGCAATCACTGCTCTATGAATTACGCTATGCAATATAATCACATGGATCGGAGTCTACTTAATAGTAACACTGGTGGTTACGTCGCTATCACCCATAGACTCAAGGCAATCATCTACCCCCTCGAATTACACCATGTGGACCGCAGATACACAATGGTTTTTCTTGGTTCCCCCAGGAAACATCCGTACCTTAGGGCAATCGCTCTACCTATGCGGATTACACAAAAAACGACCATAGATCGTAGGTACACAATGATTTCGCCTGGTTCCCCCAGGAAACATCTGTAACCGTAAGCCTTCTCAGCCCTACGAAAGCTAAGTCGAAGGAAACTCATGAGCATTATGTTCGGACAACCTATATCGATTAGGACCCATTTTTGGATCCACCCAAGTCCATTTGGGATCAAATCAAAGAATCAATAGAATGTATCCACAATGTGGCCACAAAGTGGATAATCAAGCCGAAGGTACTTCCCATATCTACAATTTCAAAATGTATATCATACTACGCATAGTACCTTTCAAATCATCACTTCAAAATCATACTTATATAAATTCTGTTATATATATGATCGTCGCTTTTCAGATCGAGTACCTTTCAAAATCAACAGTTTTCAAATTAACTTCATACTTATAAAATTCATTTTATATAAGTTCGAAAACTTCCAAATCAATTTTTTTTCTTTTATTTTACAATCAAAGGTTCTCGAAATCAATCACTTTCAAATATCGGTTCAGCCTCAAATTCATATATGATTTCAACAATCATTTTCCTCAAATCAGATATCATTCAAATTCAAAGTTTCATAATTTCAGATCAATAGTTTCACAATTTTTGTTTCAATTTCATATTTCGTAGTCATATCTATATAAAATCAACTTCCTTTCTAAAATCACTTTGTAAGTAACTAAGTTTTAAAACAATAATTTCTTTTCAAAATCAAATACTTTACAAAAATCCTTTATATATAAATGACCTTGTAAATTTTTATTTATTTATTTATTTGATTTTATTTTTATTATTACAAATTATTTTTTTCTTTTCATAAACATTTCTCAAACAATTTCATTATAAAACTTTTCAAAACTAGATTTCATATTTGTATAATACAAAATAATCTTATTCATTTTACTTACCAAAATACTAAATAGTTTAAAACTTGTTTAAATTGTATCATCCTTTGACTTACGAGTTACAACTATTATTATTTTCCAACACCTTAGAGGACAATTTCAAACATTGGAATTCCAATTCTCAAATTCTCATATTCAAGTTTTTCCTAGTCAAAACCATTATTTATATAGGTCATTTTCTAATATAAAATCATTTCATAATTGTATATATTTTCTTTAGATTAATTACATAGCCTATATTACTTCAAAAAAATTTCCACCATTAGCACAATCTCTAATTAATAAATGGTATTCATTCAACATATCGTTATAGATAGATATACCTCCAACATTTTACCGAAAGATTACAATACGTACTAATTTTTATCTATTTTCGATTTCTTCTTTGCTTAAGGATATTCCCAAACTTTTATCATATGGAAAAACATTAAGAATTTAATTATACATGTCATTAACCTTGGCGCATCAACTACTCAAAAACTAAGAATACCGTAGGATCCTATATCCCATACACAAGGTTGTACCAAAAGAAAGGCCTTGACCTGGACACAACTAGCTAGAAGTTAAGGAATAACGAGTCCTACATGGCTTTTCCCACTTCTCCATATTACTTTGAGAACAATGCTTTAGTATCTATCCTTCCAGGTGGTGCTTCAACAGACCCAGTGCACTCTACATCAATGTGGCCCCAACTATTGCATTTCTTACAAAAGTACACCATACTTCCATCTTCCCTCATGAACCTGGGGTATGCAGCTCGGCCTGGGTGCAATAGAGCTTGCCTTCCACATTGTCTCTCGGAACAATTTCTGGCTATGTGTCCAGTTTGCCTATAGTGGAAGCAAATGGTTGATTGGTCGACCGAAATTGTGAGTGCGGGTTTCTTTTTCTTCACCTTCAGGCAGAGACTTGGAAAATATCCCTTCTCATGACATTTAAAACAAGAATATCTCCGATCAATAACGCTTGCCTTTCGTTTTCTTTCCCTTATCTCTCTTCCCGCACATGGCTGTAAAATGTCCATTTTCCTGAGACCTATAACAAATGATGTTATCATAAGGTCCAGTGTACCACCCCGATATTTCAGGGGAAAAATAATTAAAAAGGAATTAAAATAGAAAAAGTTATTTTTAAAAGAAAATTTAAAGGAAACACATAAATTAAAGTACACCTCACGTTTTTTTACACTAATTAATTAATGGAAATATAATTAATAAACTTAGACAACTGTGAAAAATGAACATTTTGAAAATATTGGAATTTGGCCAAGAAACTTATACCATTGTGTTCGTGGCGATTTTCTGATTAATTTTCATATATAATGTTTTCCAAATGGAGTTCAAACGAAGAAGTTATGACCGTTGGAAGTTTTGGCATCAGAAACAATTACACGTATGAAATTGGTAACTTACATTAATTATGATCGATTGATTGATTGCAGATGTGTGTTAAATTACATATGTATACGGTTAGCAATGATTCGGTAGAATTTATTAAAAAGGGAAACATATTATATACACAAAGTTTCAAATTATTTCAATAGCTTATGCGATTATGCGCACATTTAAACGTTTGAATTTGATTAATGAAACTAATTGGAAACAAGGGTATTGTATTTATACACACATACATACACACACACATGTATAAGGAGGGAAATGATAAAAAGATTTATTGACAATAAATGCACATTATTAGTAATTAATGTACGTTACAATTGTAATTAACATGCGTTACAACATTTACTAATGTACGTTAATTGGAAATTAATGTAGATTGTATACATGTAAGATGAGGAAACTAAATTTGTTTATAAAATATATATTCTTGAAGTTTAAATCTTTAATGTTTATAAACAAAAGACTTAGAAAGGAGGACAAAACGTTAATAAATAAATGTTGTAACGGACAAGAATCAATGGAAAATGGTTAAAATTAGTAAGCAATCAATTAAGAAAATTAACTATGAATGAATAAAATTAACCATGGGATTAATTAGTTTAAATTGTATATGTATATACACATATATCCTAATTAATTGTACACATTCAAGAGTGTAAATAAATGTGTAACATAACCAATTGATAAATAGATAAGGATTGGGAATAAATTGATTGGTTGAATTAATGACATAATTGACATTAATAAGAATGTATAACAAAGGAAATTATTATGGATATAAATTTGGCAAATTAAGATGGATTGATTGCTAAAAAATGCAAATATTTAAAATAAAGATCTAAGGAGATTTATAAAATGGGAACAATTTGTAAAGTCAATTGAGAGGGAGAGTAACCTCTCAAAAAGTGTAATGTATACACACAAACAACAAAAATGGAAATTTTGCAATGTAATCAATTAACGAGAATAATTAATAAACGCTGATTTATTTCCTGACGTGGCGGTTTTCTATTGGACTGAATGACGTGTTTTGCTATTTTTATTCGATCCTGTGCGTTCGTGCTTCCATCCAACGGTTCCCAGCGAGCCTATGACGTGGTTGCACCAGATTTCATCTTTAAATCCAACAGCCTGAGATCCCCAAATGACACTATAAATAAGACTTGGGCCTAGTTATTTTTCTCATTCAGATTTTCTCCATCTGGGTTCATTGCCTAAGGCTGGACCCTAAATGGAATATATTTTCTAGGAGAAGATCTTTTTAATTAAAATATTTTATACCCTAGAAGTGGATCCGGGAAGGCCAAGGAAAAGAGCTAAGGACCATAGGTGAGTGTTTAAGTGATTATTTTAGATTTTTAAGCAATTTAAAATAATAGGGTTCTTAATAGTTGTAGTTTTTCTGAAATTTTGAGACCGCTTTTATTTAAGTTGTTTACAGTTAATTTTTAAAGCTCTTTTTAGTCTATTTTATTCAGCTATTTTGTTCAGCTATTTTATTCATTTATTTATAGTTATTTACTGTTATTTACATTTATTTGTATTTTATTTACATCGGTTTTACGTTAGAATTCATCCTGTAAATTTTAGTTTTTTTTGTTCCTTTTTAGGTGAATAAAATAATAAAAAGAGGATAATTCACTAATATGGACTAAAATATAATAACACTAAATTTATAGAAATTCGATGTAAATAAGAAGAACTGTAATAAAAATAATATAGACTGAAATAGGTAAATTTGACATTTGCAAGCAAGTTTATAACTAGTAGTTATAACTAAAAAGACAAGAAAAAAGAGGAATTATAACGTAGGTTATAATTAAATAGAAAGAACAAAAAAGGCTTATTTTAAGACTTAGAGTTAAGTTAATAAGCAAGTATAGCAGAGATAATAGAAGAGGCTTATTTTAAAGACTTACACTAAGTTAATAGGCAAATATAGTAGAGATAACAGAAGAGGCTTATTTTAAGACTTAGATTAAGTTAATAAGAAAACAGAGCAAAAATAATAAAAGAGGCTTATTTTAAAACTTGCAATAAGTTAATAAGCAAAGATAAAAGTAGGACCTGTATCGGCAGCATTCACCTTCAGTCAGGAACTGATGGTCTCACAATAGATTAGGTGGGGCTGGGACATGCTTATGCTGAAGTAATGGTAAATAAGAGGTCAATAGATAGAAGCTCAAACCAGGGGATTTGGGTAAGGGGCCCAACTATATTTTGTTTGTTAGGACCCGTACTGGTAGCATTCCTTTATTAGACTAGGACTGATGGTCTCATAACAGATCAGGTGAGGCTGGACATGCTTATGCTGAAGTAATGGTAAATAAGAGGTCGAAAGTGGAGCAACAGATAGTGTGAGCCGACGGTGGCCGAACATGCGGCCTCGGTGCAGGGATATAAGTCGCTATTGAGTTCCAATAAGAGGTCAAAAGATGGAGCAACAGATAGTGCGAGCCGACAGTGGCCGAGCGTGCGACCTCGGTGCAGGGATATAAGTCGCTATTAAGTTCCAAAGAACAAAACATGTGTCTTTTTGCTATGGGCCCACGGGATGGGACTAGCCCACAGTGGCACAACAGAGATAGAAAGTCATCAAAAGGGTAGAATTAGGACTTCAGCCTAATTAAAGTAGGATTAGGATTTCAGCCTAATCAAAGCAGTTATCTAAGACAAGTGCAAACAATCGAAATAACCAAACCAAATAGTTAAACAGTATTTTATTCCAGCTTTATCTTTTCCTTTATTTCCTTTTATACTAGAACTGTTGATAAGTCTATTATCTTTATCTTGCTTAAAAATACTAGTAATTATCTTTATCGCAGCGGAAAAAAATATAATATATATAATAATAGATTTTTATACAAAGAAAACTGTAACTATTAATATACATACAAATTATCAGAGTACAACCATCAACATAGAAAACTAGACAGTTATAATAACTTGCCCTCACAAATGCTGAATATACAGCCTACATTACACAACGGAATATAATCAAGTACGTACAATACGTCTCTGCCATCCAGCTCGTCTCCTGAGCTTCAAAGCATCCTAACCTGAATCTGTAATACTCGGTCTGACCCGAGCATTATAATAAAATAACACCCGAGTCAGTTTGGAAAACCAGTGTGAGTAAACACTCTCAATTTGAATTATTAGAGTTATCAAAATCCTTTGAAAAACAAAGGTATCTCGTAAGACCGTGTCACACATAAATACGATGGGTTTTTCCCTTACGATAACAAAAACAGTTTTATAGAAAATCCCACGATACGATAATAATGTCTAAGTACAATATTTATTAAAATAGCCGAATTTGTTACATTAGTTAAATTCCATCATACTAAGCTTTAAAGTCAAAACTGTAAAGGTTCGTGGTGGTTATTGGATCGAAGTGATTTCTGATAATGCCGATATCCGATCCTGGTCTCTTCAAACTCAAAACGGTAAATTTGAAAAGGCCAAGTTGTTTAAATAACAACTTCAAAATCAGGGTGTCAATATTCACATAGGGAAGTTCATTCCATAGGTTCATTTTATCATGACCAGTACATCGAAATTTATTTACTTGTAACCATTACATTTTTTCCGAAATTTGAGATAATGATATGTACACATCGATTTATTTCCAATATACATGTCAATGTACTCTATCTACTTTAATTTGTTTGGCTACTTAATGGCACAGACTATAGATAATTGAAATCAACATCCAAGAACAATAGCAGTCAAAACCTAGATTATTAACTCAATCAACAGTTTATAATTGATATTAAATCAATTTACAATTCAGAATTGAATTGGTTTAAATTAACTGAGTCATGTTATATTTAAAATCCAGATTATTTATAAATTGAAGAGATTAAAAAAATTATTTTAGTTAATTCAAATTAAACAGTTCATTTAAAAATTAATTGACTAATTAACAGATAATTAATTAGATAAGAGATTACTTATTTATTCACTTCGATTATTATAAACCATTAAATTTTCATTCGTAGAAAACTTGACCATATCAGTTTAGATGAAAGTATTTGATGATAGGGTCTCGACGCAAAAACTCGCGCGTCGATTGGGCTTAATATGAAGGAGAGATAAAGTTTTCAAATTTAAAGATTAAATAAGAAAATTTTCATTTAATTTCTATTAAACAAACCCAGCCCAAAGCAATTCAACTCAGCCCATCCTTTATTTCTTCCTCTTCCCCCTCCATGTTCCTTTTCCTCACATCATAGCAGTGCACGTATATATGCACGTATACGCCTCTCCGGCCAACCACCTCCTGTCGCCGATCACTCACACACATCGCCCAAAATCATCTCCACTCGATCACGCGCCTATTACCCCGATCGAACCCCCGGTTCAAAGTTTCAAACTTCAACCCAAAAACTGAAATACGTTGTGCCTATTCGAACGCCTCGCTGGGCCACCACTGACCGCCATCCATCACCAAACTTCGGCCATAGGTTCGCCTCTACCTCCTCTCTCTTTTCCCCCAGGTGCGCAACCCTCGTTCTCCCCCTTTTCTTCGCCATTGCCACGCGACCGAGATCAAACAAGCATCCACCCTCAACCCTACTTCGCCTTCGACCAACACACACACGCCTCAAAAAATTCTCGTGCCATTTTCCGTGAGTTCACCAACACCCAAGCTTCTACCCCGATGAACCTCATGCCACGAAATCGAGCCACTCGTCGGAATTTGCCAAATCACCCAATTTTGTTCATCCACCAATTCCACCATCTACGCGCGATGAAAAATCACCAAACCACCTCCAATAATCGAGTTTTCCAATAACAAACAAGTCTGTATAATCTAATCATTTAATTATGATATTCGAAATTCGACCATACCTAAGTCATTAACTGTAACATATGTTTTTCTTCTTCTATGCTTCATGATATCCAACGAAGTAAATTTTAAAATGATCTACACTAAAAAACAATCAACTTTCCTTTTGGAATCATGATCTAAAATTAACTGGTTAAAGAGAAAATATTTTTAAAGTTAAAAAATCTTAACTATTTTTCAAGAATAGAGATGATATACGGGTTCTTTGAGTTACAGGGTGTACAACCATGTCTAAACACACATATATAAGACATAGATACCTATTAGCACATAATCACAGGGTTCATTCAAATTTCAGGTATACAGATGCATACATAGTATCCAGTAAACAAATTTTTAAGGTTTTACTCACTGTTTTCAAAACAGGTAAACACTACTACTTGCTTTCCTCCCTGAAGCTTGAACAACTCAGTTTTTTTCTTTAAGGTTTTTAAATGGTAGAGTATTTTTTTTCTTTTGAATGTTATACATGAACCAAGCACAAGTTCAAAGTAGGGTATTTATATAAATGAGAGGGGAGACATGCAGACACAAAGGGGGGCATGTACAGGTTTTCACTTTTTTCATTTCATTTCATTTTATCTTCTTTCCTTTCTTTCTTTCCTGATTTGATTTCCTGAGTAATTTGATCTTTCTAAGCTGATTTGCTATTTTATGTGCTTGATTTAAAGTTTTCCATCATGACGTTTTATTGCGTACACACACACACATATATATAGGTATATATGTTCTCATATACGTATGTTTACCATACATACTTACATATTTACATATACTATATACATCTTCACTTATATATATATATATATATTATTTTTATTTTTCCATCATGAAGCTTTTGCATGTATATATCTATATATAATTTCATATACATTATTCTTTAACCATAAATACATACACGTATACTTACATATATTTTGTCATCATATACATTTATATATATATATATGCATACATATATAATATACATATTTATTTTATCATATTTACATATATATATACACATACATATGCATATATGTTTACATATTCATATATACATTTAGATATACACATGTATACATATATATATACATAGATATTTATATTTCCATATGCATTATTATTATTTTTAATTTATATATATAAACATGTACCCATATATATATATTGATATTTTATCATGAGTTTTGAAACGGTGAAATTTACACACACACACACAGATATATATATATATATATTAATTTTCCTTATTCGGAAATTTAAATTTAAAAATTTTATATAGTTTAATCAATTTATAGATTTAGATATTTCAATTATCAGAAAATTTATCTATTTGACTTATAAAAATTAATATTTCCATATTTAAAATTAGTTAATCTTTTTTTTCTCATATCGAATTTTTTTATTTAAAATTTTATCTAAGTTCATATCTAATAAATTTCATTAATAAATCATTAAATTTTTATTTCTAACCATTTTAATTCAAAATTTATATTAAATTTAATAATTTAAAATAGTTAAAATTATGGGCCGTTATAATTTTCTAGTGAATAAAATGGTTAAATTGGGTTTAAATTAATTTTGGCTATTATATGTTAGCTTTGGTCAAAAATTTAAATATAATAGAAAGCATAAAAAGTGATTTATTGGAATTTTTGGAGAATTTTCCTAAGCATTTTATTAAATATATAAAAGTATTTTTAAGGTATGGGATTTAAATGTTTTATATATTTAAAATAGGAGAAGGGCCAATTTGCTAAATGTTTTAAATTATTAAATATTGAATTTGGCAGCACTTTTAGAACAGATTTTGGAAAAGAAATTGGCAACTAATTATATTATGACAAATAAGCAAGTCTGTTGGAAAAATGTTACTTTATAAAGTAAAAAATTCAGTTTTTGTAAGGTTTTCTATTTCGCCCTTCTTGGCAGCTACCTTTCGACTTCATACTACCGCCTCGATCATAGTCGAAACCAATACACATGGTATCGATGCCTTGGTACATAGTGGATTTGAGAAGGCGAAAGGTAAAGGGTCGAAACGTGCTTTCGAAGGGGTCGAGACCTTGTTTTGCTTTCAAAAGCTTTCCTTTCAAAAGAAGGGTTTCTAAAGGATTTTAATATAGCTTTCGATAGAGGTTGCCACCTTTTGTTTTAAACAAGCTTTCGACAGGTTTGAAACACTCATTGCCGCATTCTACCTTTCAACCCAGTTGAGGCCGCTTTTGCCTTTAAACATTGGTTTCGAAAGGGTGCTTTTGTTTTTAAATAAGAAGCCGCTTCTCCAAGCTTTCGAAAGGGTTGGTGTCGAAACCATCTACTTTCTTTTACTTAGGAAATTGCTTTAGAAAGGTTGCTTTCGACCTAGTTATTTTAAGACCCTTTGTTCTATTGAAAGATAAACCCATAGATTTCGAATGGAATGATTTTAAATGGTTTCAAAACTATGTTCCACAAGCTTTTACTTGAACCCAATGTTTTTCAAAAGGTTTGTTCATAGTAAAGGACTTCAATGATTTCGAAAGGTCTATACTAAAGGTTTCGAAGGGGAGGTTCCCCAATGGTTTCGAAAGGTACTTAAAGTATTTTAGATGGAAGGTTTCCAAATGCTTTCGAAAGGCAAGTTTAAAGAGGTTTGAAAAGAGATGTCTAAGGTTTATAATGCTTTCAAAGGGATATCTTCAATGATTTTGAAAGGTTGTTATAAAGGTTTCGAAAGGTATGCTTTGGCCTTTTGGCCTAGCATTTCAAGGTATAGTAGTTAATATATTTTGAAAGGGGTACTTTCAATGGATTCGAAAGGGTTGTTTAAAGTTAATAAGCAAAGGTTTCAAATGGTTTATCTTGGCTTTATGGCCTAAGATCTTATAAGTTGAAAGGGGTTTTTAACTTATTTTGGAGGGATAGATAACCCTCAATATATTTCAATAATATTGTTTTGAGTAAAGTATATACAACATAGCAAAGAGATTTGAGTAAAGCAAAGAGTATATTTTCCTTCTTTAAGTGCGATTTAAAGGGTTAAATCAATTTAAAAGAAATATTTTCAAGGAAAATTTGATGGGGAAGTTGACCCTAAGTAAATGACTCAGATATTAGAATACCAGATGGAACTGGTATAGGGTCATGCCCTATACTTTAGCTAGTAGCCCCTAGCTAATATAAGTCCAAAATTCTGATGTGTAGGGCTTTGTCACAGGTAAGACTAAAATGATGTTACACATAGAAAGGAATATACAGAAAAAGATATGTTATTGGTGAGCTCGCAAAACCATTAGGATTAGTTGACCTGGGAGAAGTAAGTTAGGGACAGACCGTCCAGAAGTTGTCTAACAGAAGTTAGATTATTTATTATGTTTGGTAGGCCTGAGTCAGCCAAAGGTTAGTAGTAAGCCAAAAAAACTATATTGTTCGGACTGATAGTCCATTTATTACCTGATTTATATGCATATATGATATTTCTATGATTGATTTAATTGGTTTGATTGCAGGATTGTGATTTGCAAAAGATATGTTTTAAAGGGATATTGGTGAGGGTAAACTCATTCCGCTAAGCGACGTGGTCACACTAGGCTTTATGTCTGACTCGAAGTTTATGTTTTCCCCTTAAACTCTCGGGTGCTCAAAATTAATTTGAGTAGATTGAGAGTTAAGGTTTTCAGGTTTAGTAGGTTGGACGAATAAAGCTTCTGAAGATGTGCAGGAGGCAAATCTAGCTATATAGGAGCTATTTAGTTTTATTTTCGCTATGTTGTATTAAGACTGATATGTCTATTTAGTACTCTGGTCATCCAATGGGGCATCTTCATATGTCGCTCTTGGCGTAATTTGTAATAATTATATTTAATCATACTTAGGAATCGTTTTGGGATTGTGTATCTGAATATGAAATATTGATTTGAAATGTAACCAGAAAAGTGGTTTTAAATCTGTGTTGATTTTATTTCATATTCGTGTGCTTCTGATATTATGGATATCATTAACATTACCGTATTTTTGCACTGGAAGTTAATACTATGGATGACCGTCGCATCTATAACGCTTAGCTTCGGGCCTTAAGATAGGGGATGTTACACTTGGCTCGGGCACCACAGTCGGTTCTATAGAGATATAGATCCGAGTGATGACAAAGAGAAGCCCAAAGAGACTAGAGCTGCACCGGTTGAGATGACGATTGATATCATGGTCATCCACGATGACCCATCACGAGACTTGAAGATTGGGTCATAACTCATCCCCCCAATGATGAAAGAACTCGTTGGTTTTCTCCGAGCGAGTCTAGATGTATTCGCTTGGAATCACTCTAGAATGTGTGGAATCTTGCTCGCTGTTGCGAGTCATGCATTGAATATTGACCCAAAGTATGTTCCGGGAAGCAGAAAAGACGCGGCATGGATCCAGAGAGATCTGCCGCTCTGAAAGAGGAGGTGGATAAACTAAAAGTCAACGGGTTTATCCGCGACACCATCTATCCTGAATGGGTATCTAATCCCGTACTTGTGAAGAAGGCGAATGGAAAAGGGAGAACGTGCATTGATTACTCAAATTTGAACAAAGCATGTCCAAAAGACAGTTTTCCCCTTTCAAGGATTGATCGACTAGTATATTCAACCGCGGGACACGAATTGCTATCTTTTATGGATGCGTATTCGAGATATAACCAAATCCCGATGCATATCCCCAATCAGGAGCATACCAGTTTTATTACAGATGTTGGGCTGCATTGTTACGTAGTAATGCCGTTTGGATTAAAGAATGTCAGAGCAGCTTATCAGCGCTTAGTTAATAGGATGTTTAAGGAGCAGATTGGGAAAATAATGAAAGTGTATGTGGATGATATGCTCGTGAAGTCATGACGATCAAGCGACCACATTAGGGACTTGACGGAAATGTTTGACATCCTCCGATATTATAAGATGAAAATCAATCCTTTGAAATGTTTGTTTGGTGTTGCCTCAGAAAAATGCTTGGGCTTTCTCGTCAATGCTCATGGAATAGAAGCTAATCCCGAGAAGATTCAGGCTATTCGAGATATCCAAGCACCATGAACTATTAAACAAGTGCAGAGTTTGAATAGGAAGGTTGCTGCCTTAAGTTTATTTATCTCCAGAGCTACCAACAAATGTATTCCCTTCTTTGATTTGATTAGGAAAGGAAAAAGAAACTTCAAATGGATGAAGGATTGTAAGGACGCATTTCAAGCTCTCGTGAATCATTTAGAGAAACCCTCTATCTTGTCAAAGACGGTAGATCATGAGTTGTTGTATGTTTATTTGGCTATATCAGCACACGCTATAAGTGCCGCCTTGATTCGTGAGGAGAATCGGGTCCAAAGCCTGGTGTATTACGTCAGTAAACGATTAACAGGAGTAGAAAGGAACTATCCGAAAATAGGGAATTAGCATACTGCTTACTAATTGCATCATGGAAGCTTCGTCCATACTTCCAGGCACATCCGATCAATATTTACACCGACCAGCCATTATGACAGGTCCTACAACGACCTGAGATGTCTAGGAGGTTACTCAAATGGAACATTGAGCTCAGCCAATTCGACATTACATATCTTCCTCGTAGAGCTATCTAGGATAAGGCATTGGAAAACATTATAGCGGAGTTTACTATGCAAGATGATCTTCCGAAAGGTAACGAAATTCCTAATGTATGATGGAAATTGTACGCTAGTGGAGCGTCTAACGATCATTGTTCTGGAGCTGGGATTGTGCTTGTAACCCCTGAAAAACTGGTCAATTTGTTGTGCTTTGAAGCTTGATTTCCCAGCCAACAAACAATGAGGCTAAGTACGAAGCTTTGATTGCTGGACTTAAGCTTACTAGATAACTTTGAGTTAAATCTCTTGAAATCTTTTGCGATTCGCCGTTGGTGGTGTATCAAGTTAGGGGAGACTATTAGGCTAAAGGACAAAGGCTTGTCCCATACCTTACCCGAGTTCAGGAGTTATTGACGGAATTTGAATACTATGACATTTCATATATTCCACGCGATCAAAATAAAGAGGTTGATTCATTGGCAAAGTTTGCTAGTACCGGCGATGCACAACAAATGGGCTTGGTTCCTGGTGAAGTATTAGATATCCCAAATATAAACATGATGGAAATCAATTAAACACTAAAGGCAGAATCTGAAGGGGAATCATGGATGGCTCCAATTAAAGACTATTTACTACATGGAGTCATGCCTGATAAAAGAAATGAAAAACGACAGGTCCTTTGCAAAGCTTCATGGTATATTATGCTAGAAGGAATTATGTACAGGAAAGATTTCTCAATCCCCCTACTCCGGTGTATCGCTCATGATGAGATAAAACGTGTTCTAAAGAAAGTTCATGAAGGAGAACGTGGCAATCACACTAGAGGGCAAACTCTAGCAAAGAAGATGCTCCGTTATGGATATTATTGGCCAACCATAAATCGGGACGCTGCTGATTATGTAAGACGATATGATAAATGCTAGATATATGCAAAAGTCCTAAGAGATCCGCCAATAAAAATCATGCAAATAGTCAACCCATGGTCGTTCTCTATGTGGGGTATAGACATTATTGGTTCTTTACCAATCTCTAAAGGTGGCGCAAAGTACGCTATTGTTGCAGTTGATTACTTCACCAAATGCGCCAAGGCAGAACCTTTAGCCACAATCACAACCAATAAAGTAATCAACTTTATTGTCTGAAACATCATATGTCGCTTCGGTCTTCCACAGACTATCGTAACATATAATGGTACTCAATTCGATAGTGCTGAATTGAAGGACTTTTGTCGAAGATATCATATTGAAAAGAGGTTTGCAGCGGTCGCTCACCCTCAGGCAAATGGGCAGGTTGAAGTTGTAAATAAAATCATCAAGTCTATTATAAAGAAGCGTTTGGAGAAAGCTAGAGGCAAGTGGGTGGATGAACTCCCTACGGCACTTTGGGCTTATAAGACCATCATAAGTCCACGATTGGCCATACTCCATTCGCTCTTGCCTATGGTTTTGAAGTCGTTATTCCTTTTGAACTCGAAGTCCCTTCTCATCGAGTGACTTACTACGATCCAAAAAAAAAGATCTCCTTTTGGAATCTCTGGACTTTATAGATGAGAAGTGCGAAGAAGCCGATCTGATGGCGGCTATAACACCCCTAATTTTTAGTAACATTATTCAGGAGATTTAATGAGATAAATTAAATAGAATAATGTAAATCTTATAGTGATAAGGGGATTGAGACCTAAGATTGCCAGGGCGACCCTGACACATATCCGTGATCCTTGTAATGTAGTTGTGGAGATGGCAATCCGACATGAGTAGATGCTTGCTATTTGTGCTAGAGAAAAGCCGGTTATAACCTAGGGTCCTCAGGGAAAGAAGAGGAAGTTCTTTAAGAAGAAGGGATCCTAGAAGGGGGAGCTAGGCTGCCAAAAAGGAAAAGGATGATTTAGTTTTCTTTAAGTGTTAAAAGTTGGTATCAGAGCATAGGTTTATAAAAGTTAAAAGAAATTTAAACCGAAAAGATTTTCAAACATAATCCAATGATCAGAAAATAAGATCGGGTTTTTGGATAACATTATAGCAACATACTTATATTTGATATATATATAAGTACGTATTCCCCTCTCTCTTAGACCGTTCTTCTGTATCTTACTAAGGCTCGTATGCAGATTTACGAGAAAGAAGATATGGAGGCAGGAAACGGAAGAGGAAATCTTGGTAGAGGAAGCACCACAACTAACGGAAATGTTCGACCCACCAGGAGGAACCCGGGTCGACAGGCTAATGCTAACCAAAATGCAGATGCCAATGTGGGTGCTGGAAATCCACAAGTGGATATGGGGGCGATGTATCAGTTTTCGTCAATATGATGCAAGCAAGAACTGCTGCTGGTGTTGCTGGAAATGTTGGAGGAGCAAATTATGTGGCTCCAGTTTGGAATAATTATGCTAAGTTGGGTAGAGATTACACCAGTCTTGGTGGGAAGCCGTTTATAGAAACAAAGGATGTCGTAGAAGTTGAGGATTGGCTATTGCACTATGAGAGGATCTTCCCTGATTTGGGTTTTGATGGTGAGCAAAAGAGGAGGCTGGCATGTAGGCAGTTGCAAGGGGCAGCACTTCATTGGTGGAATAATGTTACTACCGGGGTTCCGGAGGAGGAGTTGACTTAGGCAAATTTTAGAAGGAGATTTGAACAGAGGTTTTTGTCTGAAGTTTCGAAGTTAGCATTGTTGAGAAAGTTTATGGATTTGGTGCAGGGAGAAATGTCAGTAATCAATTATGCTACTAAGTTTGATGAGTTGTCCCGATATGGGTATGCTACTATAGACACTGTCATCAGATGGAATGAGAGGTTCATTCGGGGATTGAGGCCTGAGATTGCCAGGGCGACCCTGACACATATCCATGATCCTTGTAATGTAGTTGTGGAGATGCTTTCTATTTGTGCTAGTGAAAAGCCGTTTGAAATCCAGGGCCCTTGGGGAAAGAAGAGGAAGTTCTTTAAGAAGAAGGGAGCCGAGAAGGGGAAGGCTGCCAAGAAGGCAATGGCTGATTTAGTTTGCTTCAAGTTTTACCGGTTGTCCTGTTTAGAAGTTTGACTAGTATTGATCAGAGATCAATGATATAAAGGTTTTAGCCTTGACTAGAGAGGATGATTGAGGAAGAAGGGACGGTTATATGTTCCAAATGTTGAGGTCTTAAGTAAAGAAGTTCTTGGAGAATGTCATCGTTCCAAGTTTATGATTCATCCTAGAGGGACCAAGATGTATCAGGATATGAAGTGGAGCTTCTATTGGAAAGGAATAAAGAGGGATGTTGGCTTGTGGGTTAGACAGTGTGCAAACTGTCAACAAGTGAAAGCCAAACATCAGAAGCCGAGTGGCTTGCTTCAACCTTTGGAGATTCTAGTTTGGAAATGGGATTCGATATCCATGGATTTCATAGACGGGTTGCCAAGGTCAAATGGGGGAAATTAAAGTATATGGGTCATAGTGGACATGTTGACCAAGAGTGCCCATTTCATTCCAGTTAAGTCAATTAGGATGGCACCTATTTTAGCTAAGTTGTTCATGAAGAACATATTTAGACTACATGGAATTCCTAATAGTATAGTCAGTAACAGGGATGCTTTATTTACTAGCGAATTCTTGAAGAGTCCACAGGATGTATTAGGTACCAAGCTTAAGATGAGTACTGCATATCACACTCAGACGGATGGACAGACAGAGAGAGTCAATAAGGTACTCGAAGATATTTTGAGAGCTTGTGTATTGGACTTTGGTGGATCTTGAGAAGATCCCCTACACATAGTGGAGTTTTCCTATAGTAATAGTTATCAGACTAGTATAGGAGTGGTGTCTTTTGAAGCTTTGTAAGGAAGGCCATGCAAATCACCAGCATGTTGGTTGGAGACTGGAGACAGATTAGTCTTAGGTCTAGATCTAGTTAGAGAGGCGACATAGAAGATTGAGTTAATCCAAGAAAGGATGAAGGAAGCTCAATCCAGACAGAAGAATTACGCAGATAAGAGGCGTAAAGACTTAGAATTCTCAATTGGAGATAAGTTTTTCATTAAGGTATAACCGATGAAGGTTGCAGTATGATTTGGAAAGTCAGGGAAACTGGGACCGAGATATGTTGGTCCGTTCCAGATTATAGAGAGGATTGGAAAGCTCGCATATAGAGTAGAGTTGCCGAGCAATATGGCAGGTGTCCATAATTTGTTTCATGTGTCTCATCTTCACCAGTATGTGCATGATCCAAAGACTACTATTCTTCCGACAAGGTTGGAAGATTTGATAGTGGAGCCTAATTTGACTTTTGTTAGACAACCAGTTCGGGTTATAGTGAGAGATGAGAAAAGATTGAGGAAAAAGACGGTCAAATTGGTGAAAGTTCAATGGAGCGACAACGAGAAGGACTGTACTTGGGAGACAGAAGACAGGATTAGAGATACTTATCCTGATCTTCTTTGAGGATATGTCTATATTAGATTTATATAGATAGTTGCTAGTCGGATAGGCTAGTATGGATGTTAGGAGCTGTTACAAATGATTGATATGTTTAGTATTTAGTCCTTACTCAATTTTGAGGATGAAATTCTTTAAGGAGGGTAGCCTATAACACCCCTAATTTTTAATAATATTATTCAGGAGATTTAATTAGATAAACTAAATAGAATAATGTAAATCCTAGAGTGATAAGGGGATTGAGATTTGAAAATAAACTAGAGGCCGAGCTTATTTAAATAAACGGGCTTATGAATGGTTTATTTGTTAATTAATTAACGCAAGAGTATTAGGGTAATTTCCGCACTACATTTCCATTACCATTATATTCTCGTTTCATTCCCATTCACGTTCATTTTACAAAATACAAAGCATAAACAAAAATAAGAGCAAACCCAGCTATTAGGAGAAAAGAGGAGAAAATCAATTTAAAGGTAAGGATTCAAGCTAGGGGAAATTAATCTCAATCAAATCTTAAGTTCCTTATCCTAATCAAGGTGAATAATAATCTAAATCATCTCTATTTTGTTCTTATGATCATTTGATTTTTGGGTTTAAGATTAAATCCATTATAATGATGATTTTGATGAAGATATGATTGAATGTTATAACATGTTTGATTTAAACAAGATTGTTTGAATATAGTTTTATACGGTTTTAAGGGTAAAACCGATTATAATGAATTTCGAATGCCATAAGGAAATTATATGTTATGTAAAACATGATTTTAGAGATGGGTTTTAATTTTTATAATTTTCCAAGCTATGGAAACTTTCTTATAAATTTTCAAAGGAAAATATGAATAATTGGGTTTATAAATTTATTTTGATTATTTTATGAAGAATTTGGGTCTGGAATTTTTTTTATGTTAGATAACATATTGAAAGTGAATTTCTGTAATTTTTGGGGATTTTTCCTAAGTAATTTATTATGGAAATTAAATTATTTTCGAAGAAGGACTTATTGTTTGCTTAGCTTAAAGAAGGGCTTATTTACTAAAATGGTGTTGATTAGATCTGAAGTAATTTTGGCAGTTATTTTTGTAAAGAATTTGAAAAGATTAAGGCAACCAATTAAATGTTTACAAATAGGTAGGTTAGTTATAAAGTTATTACTTTAAATAGAATTAATTCAGCCTTTACCCAGAAAAAGTTGGTTTCGCCTCTTTCAGAAGCACCTTTCGACCCATTACTTCCGCTTTGATCAAGTCAAAACCTACCAAAGCCAAAACCAATACACAAAGTATCACAATGATGTTACGTAGTGGATTGGTGAAAGGTGGAAGACATGGTATCGAAACCATTGCTTTCGATGGGGTCGAAACATTTGTTTCGCTTTCCAAAGATAAGCATCTGCCTTGTTTTTAAAAGAATGCTTTCGACCAAGTTAAAACCATTGCTTTCGAATCTGTTGCCGCCTCTTTGTCTAAGTGGAGCTTTCAAATGATTTCCTTGTTTATAAATCAATGCTTTCGAAAAGGGTGGTTTTGACCTAGTCAAGACCTTACTGCCAATCTTATGCCTTTCGAAGGTATTGAAGTCATCAAAGCTTTCGAAAGGTAGCTATTGTTTTAAAATTGTATTAAGCCACTTCTTAAAAGCCTTCGAAAAGGTTTGAGAGTTTCGAAGACAATGGCTTCGAAAGGGGTTTCGAAGCTATCCTTCAAATGTTTTACTTAAATGCTTTGAGCTTTCGAAAAGATGGTGCCGAAGCCATCTGTTTTTCCCCAAACTCTTTTCAATGGTTTTGAAAGAGGTACTTTTGCTTGTAATCACTTAGACCCAATAAGATATGTTTTAAATTAAACCCAATGGTTTCGAAAGAGTTACTTTCAAATGGTTTTGAAGCTATGCTTCTATAATTGAATGGTAATCTTTAATACATTCAAAAGGTTTCAAAAGAAAGGTTTTAAAGTGTTTCGAAAGGAAGGTGCCTAGAGTTTTGAAAATAAGATTTGAATGCTTTCGAATGGAGGTTTTCCAATAGTTTCGAAAGTAAAGATTAAAGGTTTTGAAAGCCTTAGTTTTCAAAACAAAGAACCCAATCTCAATTTTAAATGTAAAACCCATGGCATTATAAAAGAACTTTTAAATGCTTCTAAATTGGAGTTTTTGAAGAAGCTTTCCTTGATAGAATAATAGGTTGAAGGGATTAACCATGTTTTATATGAAAATGATTTCAAGGATATTAAACTACAGATGTGGGTGATTATTTTATTAACATGTTTGCTTCTTCTAGTTTACATATTCACTTTAATATGGACCTATAATTGTAATTTTGGGGAAAGGGGGCAAAATAACCAGCTAGGTTGACCCAGTAGTGAATATAAATTGAGTTAACTCTTGAACGAATAGAATTGCATCCAGGAGGTCAGGTAGACCAGAACATTGGACGCCTAAATACTAGTTAAAAAGTTGTCAAATAGACAGGTTCATAGTAAACCCATGGAAACTACGTATAGGAAAAGTTATTGGCAAGGGCCAATGGGTTCATAGTAAACCCATGAAAACTATGTATAGGAAAATTTATTGGTAAGGGCCAATAGTTTCATAGTAACCCCATGAAAACTATGATTAGAAAGAGTTATTAGTAGGGGCCAATAGGTTTGTAGTGAACCAATGAATACTATATCTGAATTAAGTTATTGACAGAAGTCAATAGGTTCATAATCAACCCATGAAAAAAATGATAAGAGGGAAGTTATTAGATATACCAATAGGTTCAAGGAGAACCCATGAATGATGAAGTTATTAGCATGGGCCAATAGGTTCTTAGTTTTCTCATGAAAACTTTGAAATCGGACAGGAAGTCCATAAACATTAAACAGATTATTAGTCATCCCATGAAAACTAATGGGTTAATGGTGACCCTAGAAACTATAACTAAAACAGATAGTCAGAATGAATGGGGATGGGAAATCCAGAATTTATTTACTTCTCTGCATATCATCATAATATTTTTGAATTGCTATGTTTTAACCATTGGGGATGCAGGAGCACAGTATATGGTTTTATAAAGTTTTGATTAAGATACTAGTAAGGGGAAAACCTATTCCGCTAAGCGGCATGGTCTCACTAGATATCTAAATGGTTTGAGATGGTAGATTATTATTCATACTAGGCTTTATGTCTAACTCGAAGTTTATGTTTTCCCATTAAACTCTCGGGTGCTCAATTGATTTTGAGTAGTTTGAGAGTTGAGGTTTTCAGGTACCTCTTTAGACGAATAAGCTTCCAGAGACATGTAGGAGGCATGATAGCTATTTAGTGTTCTTTTCTATTTTGATTATGTTATGTTGTTTGTGTTGTAATGGCAAAGTTATTTAACTGCCTATATATATACTCTGATCATCCAAGAGGGCATCTTCATATGTCGCTCTTGGCGTATGTTGTAATAATTATATTTTCTCTGAACGTGGTTCTTGTATTGGGATTATGTAATAATTTGAAATAATTTGGGATGGAATGTGAAAGCTGTTTTGTGATTTTAAATTTTTTTTCCATATCCATGTGTTTCTGTTATATTAATGTATCTAACATTACCGTATTTGGTCTTCGAGGATTAATAACTATGGATGATTGCATCATCCGTAGCCGTTAGTTTTCAGCCTCCAAGTGGGGGATGTTACAGCAGCTGCACACCAGCATAGAGTCGCCCAGTATTACAACACTAAAGTTCGACCGAGAACCTTCGAAATTAGCGATCTCGTCCTAAAACGGGTTTTTCCTATCCTATCACACATGAATCTGATTTAGGAAGGACCATATGCCATTGAACAGAGGCTTGGAGAAGGAATTTTCAAGCTAGCGACTGTCGATGCCATTAAACTTTCAAGAGCATGGAATAGCAAACGTTTGCGATGTTATTTCACTTAGTTTATTTCCTTTACATTTCAGTTTTATTTACTTTCAGAGTTTGCTTTAGCATTTGATTTTCCAAATATATAATAAAACGGTCTATGTTGTTCCTTTCCATTTAATGAATAAAGTTTTTGGCTTCCTCTGTATTTATGTTTGTTATTGTTGTATGCTAATTACATAGCAAAACTGATTGATATCGATGTGTATGAATAGGCTCCTAGATTTTGAAATCAATCAATCGTGCTAACTCCCAATGGGATCAAACAAGATGAGCTCAATTAACTTGTTCATCTAAAAATTCCCATTCATAATCCAAAGAATGGGATACGCAATAAGGAACGAGTGTGGCCGACAATCTGGAGATTGAAAATTCCTGCCTGGACCGTGGGACCGAAACAGAATTAAAGCAACCAAGATATGGAGATCTCTCGCTAAATCAAAACCCCAAATTCTAGGGGGGAAATTAATCGATCAAAAAAGAGTACGATCTGTCTGCTTTCTAAAATAACGTTAAGTCCCCAGAGTGCGGACTGGAGTATAAACATAAATCGGGCGTGACTCGACCACTCGCAAGATAACTCTGAGTCCCTAGAGTGTGGACTAGAGTATAAATATAAAATGGGTGGGACCCGACCACCCATCAACTAAATCTTATCCCCAGAGCGTGGACACAGACATGAATGAATAAATGAGTGGAGTTCGACCGTTCTCTATTGCACAAACTCCGGCCTGAAACCAACAGGGGGAGTATAAACTCATTAAGGATGGAACTTGACCGTCCGGCTTCTGGCCTCGCCAAACCAATGTCGGGGGAAAAAGCACAGTTATTCAGAAACCGCTGAATCCGATAGCATAACACTAAGGCCCGAGCCTAGTGTTTGATACGACTCGAGGCCATGACCACTTGGAGGCCTTGAAATGGAGTTTGCGATTGTTACCAGAATTTACAAGCAACGAATTACAAGTATATTGAATGGAAAGTAACCGTTCGACTACTTAAATAACAATTCACACGAAGCTTAACAGAAAACAAAAACTTTTATTTACATAACAGGTGACGAAATTTTAGTACAGGTTATTCCAAAAAATAGGGATTCATACCCATATAACCACCACTAGTAAAAGAAACGACTATGCAAACTATGTACATTGAGTTGAAGCAACAATTATTTCTTCGACTTTCTCTCTTTTTTGGATTTCTTGGGATAGAGCAACTTATGCTTCTCTTTCTGGACCCTTTACTGCCTTTAGCATGAGAGCTTGCAGAGCTAAGAGGAAGTTCACCGAGAATCAACCTGCCAGGTGGAATAATTTGTAGTGGCACAAGATGAGGATCATCAATGTCCACCTCGACGGGTTCAGTTTTAACTTTACTTTTCAACAAATCCTCCTTTCCAATCTGTTCTTTCAAGCTAACATTGGCGGTGTTTTTGGAGGCACAAGTAATCATTACTTAGTTAGACTTGTCTGCTAGAAGCAGCTCTTCGGTCTTATCGCCATCAAGAGCCCCGATGACTTGAGCATCGGGCCCGAGTACATCAACAGCTGTCAGATCCTCAGCTGGTTTCTCCTGTTGTTCAACAGTAGTACCACTTGTAGGAGTCTGACTAGGGCCAGGAAGACCTGCAAAATTTGTTAAAATAGGGAGATCAGCTCAAGACCAATGCACGTGAGGAACAAAACTTTTCATATACTAAGGAGTAAAGTGCGATACCCGCATCTGGTTGACTTTCTGTAGTTATCGGGGTACCTCCTTCTAAAATGGAGGATAACATTTTGGATTGAAAGCCAGGCCTGTCCAGATCATAGCCAAAGTCCTGCTCCATATCAAGAGAGATTGATGTTTCGGCTACATGGAGAGGAGAGGGACCCTTAGGATTTGTCCCTGAAGATCCAGCAATATGTTCTCCTCTTTCAGTAGGTGTAGAAACATTGAAGAATCGAAGCTTTGTGGTAGCTAAATCTGAGGGTTTGTTTCCACGACAAATTTTCCTTACTAATTCTTTTTCGTTGAGCTCGGCTTCACCTCATTATTTTTTCTTCATCTCGATAATGTGCTCCCAAGCTTCAACGAGTGATTCGAGATAACCCTCGCCGAGAAAACTTAAGTCAAAATGGATTAGGACTTTGGCATTGTATTCAATGATCAACAGGTCAAATAAGTCCTTAATCTCATTCCTACCGGATTCCATGGCAGCTTCCACTTGGGAGTTAACTTGTTCGACCATCTCTTTTCAGCCCTCTTCTCAAGCTTCTTTTTAAGAGCTTTGATTTTAGCAAACTGATCGTCGAGCTTAGCCTTTAAGCTCCTGGCCTAAGCAACTTCCTCGCAGTACTTCTGGGATTCTTCTTGAGCTTCGATTTTTTCCTCCCTTTACTTCTTGAAAAGTTCTTCAAGTTCCTCGACATGGTGTGCTAGTGCGTCCTTTTCCTTTTGCAAGAAGTCATTTTCTAAAGCAAGTGCCCCGCTACGATGAAGTGCCGTGTCGAGTTCCTTTTTATGAGAAACTTCCAAATGCCTTACTGCCTCTGCCATTTCCTTAGCGCTTTTCTCCGCTCCAGCAAGTTGGGTTTTTAATTCTAACAATTCAGTGTCCTAATGCTTGATTATGTCCATATCGTGTATAGATTCCAACTTGAGGCGGTCTATCTCATGTTGTCGCTCAATCGATACTTCGAAGACCTTTTCAGCCAAATGTATAAACAATTGTGCTGCACAAATACGTCATTGATGCACGCGAGAGAACTTTCCTAGGCGTGCCCTAGAATTATGTGAATGGAAGGAAGGAATTTGAGACCATCAAAGAAATTTTTTGGAAAAGTGGCCTTGAGCTCGGCCAACTTCTCTACTGTGGAAACATCGGGAGCGGTAGCCGGTAAAGGTGGATCAGAGGTAGCAAGTGGATGTTTGCTTGATTAACATTCATGAGATTGCCTAGAGCTCAAGGAGCCGGAATGTTGCTCGTGAGATGTAGCAATATGAGGGCCACAATAGGAAGGCCGGTCTCCACTTTGAGCAGGAAAGTTAGACTATTCACCTTGACGAGATTTCTAAGACTGGGATTTGCATTTGGAAGAGGAAGAAGATTCCCTTGAGTGATAATTCTTATCCCGTCCCTCATCATTCTCCCCGTGCTAGGTAGACCCTGAATCCCGGCTAGATCGGTGGTATGATGAAGAACTTCTGAGACAATCAAAGGCTCTGGATTGAGATATTGCACCTATAAAAACCAAATGAGAGCATACTAGTAATTGTCACATGAAAGATTAACAAAAAGTGTATAGTGAAGTGCATGTGGTTGTTAGTGTCCTAGTGTTCCCCCCAACAGACCAGTGATTGTAGTATTACTCATCGGTGTTTTCTCTCCTTTATCAGAAGGTCGGATGCCTTATCCACTTCTAGTGGGAGAGTTGAGTCCTTCAATGTTAATGTTCGAAAAGTAGTAGGACATGATGCCATCCGGAATTTGAAGATTTGAAAATCCCTTTAACGAACTTTCCAAGTGTTGAGAGGATGATTCCTCTTTAATAGGAGTAATAACGGACTCTGGATCCACGGTGGTTTTTCTTCTACGAAGCTTGTATGCCAACCTTACCTTTCTTTTTGTGGCCGTTTGCTATTGTGCGCCTTGCGATGGTTCAACCATTAGCGCCTTTCCCGAGTCTGCATCAAAGTCTTCCGACTTATCAGCCTAAGAATCCTTAATCTCGTCCGCTTCGGTATTGTCCCGAGTCCCGTCGATAGGGGGCATGACGGGGTTGACGGTATCCCTCCTTTGTTCTGCCACATTCCTTGGTAATTCTGCACTTCCAGGAAGCCTGATACTATAGCCATCTTCCAATAGCCCAAACAAGGATAGTAACTCATCGGTTCTGAGAAGTTTAATGTCCTTATCCTCAACGGGGGTGGCGTGAATGGCAGCAATGGCCCTTGAAAAAACGGCGCCTTTAGGATGAGGGCGAACACCTGAAAGAGCTCCGGATGTTAGTAGATTCAAAGGAAAAGATATGACTTGGACTAGTGAACTTGAGAAAGAAGTGAAGGTAATACTTACGTCCTTCTAACCATCGTCTCGCAAAGACGAGAGGGTATCGAACGTAAAACCATTCATGCTTAAACAATGAGAGTTTGTTCCAAGCACCTGTCAGAACTTGGCAGTTTGGCGAGGGTTTGAGAAAGACATATAAAGGGCTTCCCGATCGTTGTTTTAAGTTGTAGATAAATCTTATATCTTCGGGAGTTGGCGGACGAAATAAAACATTCATGAAAAACAAGAAGGTTTCATGTATGAAAGCATAACTGTTTGGGTGAAGTTGAGTAAGGGCTATCCCAAGATATCTCAGCATTTCCCAAACAAACAAATTGAAGGGCGGGCATCTAGCCTAACACATAAACTTATTGTATGTTCTGTACCCTGCTGGGGGCAAGTGAGGCATATCATGTCTTAAAGGAACCAAGATATCCCCAAACGAAATTCCGTGAATAGAACATAGCCAGGGGAGAGCAGCCTCGCCAATTCGAGAAGCCTGTGAATCCACTGGATTATCTAGAAGAATAGCGCCCTCTACAACATCACGAGTAGGGCTTATGTTTTTCGTTGGAAGGACTGGAATATCTGAGAAAAGAGCAGCTCGTGGGTTATAAACTTCTTTTTGTTCCACTTGTTGGCTAGGAGAAAGCCTATCAGATATAGTTGCGGAACTTGAATTTGCTTCAGAACCAATGTATTGCATCGCCGGATCAGAAGACATATCAGCTGAACGCTTCAAGCGTCTGGAATCTAAATCAGCTATACTCAGTAGATAATCGAGATTAGAAAAAATAACCTATTCCCCTCATGCTAAGTGTGAACTAGTGTAGTGCAGTGCAGTATATAATAGATGTAAATAGTTTGAAATCAAAAAAAGCGAAATAAAACGACGAGACTTGGGAGTTTTGTCCAGAGAGACCGTCATCGCTGACCACCTCAACTGGCAAGAAAATTGATTGGCTACGAAAGCTTTAGGATCGACATATCAAAGTATGAAGTTTGTTACTTAAGTTCATTTTCAAGTTTGTTACTTAAGTTCATTTGCAAGTTTATCACTTAGTCCATATTGAAAGTTCCAGAAATCTGATTGTTCAGTCTCAAGTTTGACAGTGAATATGCACGTTATATTGTTCATCGTCATCATATATTCAAGGTCAGTAAGGCAAACTAATGATGATTGTTCGAACAAATTAGGTTGGATTAGTTTCCAAGGAATATGCCGACCCCTAAAGTATATGCCGATCCCTTTTCCACAAGCTCCTATATCGATCCCTTCATCAAAACCTTCCCTACTGGTCCCTCACTCAGAGTCACTAACACCGATCCATATACCACCACCCTATACCGATCCCTCTCCTCAACTAAAACAACCGACCCCTTACCTAGCTGATCCCTACCGCTACCATATTATAGTCTACCGATCCCTTCATCTCTCCATTCCTGACTTTTCTTCCCTCAGAATCCCCGTCGAACCCTCGTTTTATCTCTTCATCTCCTCTTCCTATGCCTAATTCAACCTACCAAACCTTTATTCTAGTAATCACCAACCTCTCCAAGATCGTACGCTATCACAACCTCATACACACATCACCAACTCGGGGCTAATAATCTAATCATATAATTAAAAGAAGTATTACGAAATCATACCTATATGAAAATATAGGGGTTCAAATTAAGGTAAGGATGAATGTTTGGGGATTATCAAATTGGAGATGAACGAAAGGTGAATTTATGGGTTAGTTGGATTCGTGGATGGATTTAAGGCCGAAGGTTGGAGAGCTTGGGTTCGACAAGAAGTTTCAGTGCGAAGGCATGTAAATGGGAAAAGTGAAGAGGAAGGAAGGCTTGTATATATATGTATGGGAGAGGGTTTGGCTGCAAGGGCATTGAACGTGTAATAAGGGGAGAGGGCCGGCATAGAAGCATGCCGATACCTATTTGCATGGCTAAAAGGATGGATCAGCATAATGAATGCCGATCCCTATAGATTAAAAAAACAAAAAATAATTGTATGGATTTGGCTATGAACGTGAATATACAGGATATTGTAGAAATTGGCAACGACCCATAAATGTTCGAGAACGTCCGGGAGCCAATGACAGAAACATGTATATGAATGCGCATGAGAATGAATGAAAGGTTCAACTTTTTGAAATCAACAGAAATTGAAATCAAACCGAAACCTTCAAGTTCAAGGCTGGACCAGATAATAAAAAATTTATGAGTCTTGCAAAACCGGATTTATATATATAGACTGAATAGGGCGCTGGATTTATATTATTGGAAATCGACCAAGCATCACGGCAATCGATGAAGAATTCAATGCCTTGGAAAACGACTTGAAAAAGGAATAGCAATCATTCAAGAAGCTAGATGGGCCTCTTTTTGACAATTTAGACTTGTTTTGATTCAAAGCACGTCATGTTACTCACAAGACATACTTTAGGGGGCAAGTGTTACCCGATATACTAACCCGATTAGATTGAACTGATTATACGAGATAGATTCGATTATTATCAAGAACAATGACCACGGAGCAGTGGTTATGTAAATCCAGAATTGGATGGAATTGGTAGATAAACAATGCAGGATGCTCTTGAAATGTGGACTTTAGCTTAGGCAAGCAAGTGATCGGCATGGCTTGGTAATACCACAGGGGTCGGTATGGTTGAATAGACGAGGGGTTGGCGTAGTCAAAGCAAGAAAGGGATCGGCGTAGATGAAAGTAGTTGGATCAGCATGATTTGTTGACTTGGAAGGTCATGCTACGACTCATAAGGAAGGGATCGGCATAGCATATAAAAGGGCTCGGCATGGATGGGTGGATGGGCATACTTGAGTCCACAAAGGAGGGATCGACACACATCAGGGACCAAGTACATTCCTGCATTCAATGATCAATATCTTGGGATCTAAAAGTTTGAGGTAGATGAAATTGGAGAGCAAGGTTTATGGACTCTAGGGAACCTACCCTAGGGATCGCATGTCAAATGGCCAAAGAAAGAGGGATCGGCATATAACTATTTGAAGGGTTTGGCAGGGAAAAGCTCACAAGTGGAGCTGAACCAATGATCAATCAATAACAAGAGCTCCATTAGTCCAAATAACATGATATTTGAAGAGCCAACATACCTAAGCATTAAGAAACCATGATAGCGATCGCTACCTAAAAATCGACATACGAAGGGATCGGTACCGATCCCTCTTCATTGGGATTTGGGCCTAGCGACCCTTCTGGTGGACCCATATGGGTTAGAAGGTCCTATAGCCTAATTTTCAGAGAGATTGGTGGTCACCTTCACCTATAAATACTGACCTAAGGGGTCATTCTGAGGATCTTTACGTTGGTGGTTACTTTAGTCTTTATTGTAATCAAGTTTTTCCTATTTCTTCCTGCTATAATCAAACTATTAGTAGATCAATAAAGATAATCTTCAAAGTGGACGTAGGCACATAACGCCAAACCATTATAAATTTCTGTGTTCTTGATTATTTCTTTTATTAGTCTGTTAGCTTAATCTATCCCTCGGTTTTAATTTTATTTTCTTCATTTAGTTCTCTACATAAATCTACTCTTGGGTGTTTGTAACCAATTTGGTTGCAAACATATATACATATATACATACATACATACATATATATATATATATCTATATTTGTATTTATATTTATATTTCCCTTCAACCCCAAATCTCTTCTCAGATCTATAGTTTTAATATATGTATATACCCTTTTATACATATTTCTTGGAATAAGAAGGAAATGTAGTTGAATCAAAGGTTGCACTTCAGATCTGGAGATTTGGAACACTTTTAGAAGGTGAGTGGGAAATTTTTATATTGTTTATGATTTTGAATCTATTTCACTAGCATATATTTGATTTTTATGCCTAAATCAATTATATTTGTGAATTGTAGGCTCAAATTAGCATAGAAAACAATTGCCTACATATTCTTATTCTAGATCTGATTTGAAATATTGTTACACCCTGATCGGGAAATCAATCCCAAGGATTTTCAAATTAGAGTCATGCATAGTTTTATTCCAGATCTATACTTAGGGTGTAAAATATTAATATTACTTTTATTATTGCCCAATTTATGTTGAATTGTGGATTTTCCATAGTTTAATTTGTGGAAAGAACATCTGTTTGATTTTTATAAATTTGTTTGTCTGCAATTTTCATAGAAAAAGACGATGTTTAATTTATTAAGGAATATATGCAAATAAAAAGGAAGAGATGCGTAAAATACAGATTTATTCTCCATAGTTTACATTGTCTATTCCAAATAAAAAGAAACTAATCATTCCTTGTAATTTCAAATGGACTAAATCTTTCCTTTTATTATCTTTTGTTTTAAACTAATTTATAGAAATCATAATGGAAAATCTTCTTAAGAAATATAATTTCAACAATTAAATATGGAAAAATATTCTAGTTAAAGATTTATGACTAGAATATATTTGGTAGGAGTAGGTAGTATACGTATTTGTACGCGCTAATAAATAAGAATGAAACTTATTATGCGCAACGCACATTTAGGATATTAGTTATACGTAGTAATTACGTTGATTTGCGAATAGGAATTAGGAAGGAGAATGAGGAAAGGTTGTAACTTCAATTAATGTGGAATGAATTTGGGAGTTACAAATAATTGATAAGGTAAATGGATTAATGAGATTGAAAAATATGGAAGATTAGACAAATAACTATGGAATAGTTGGAAAAAATTCTAATTGGAAATTAGTAAATATACATAAATGTCTTAGGAAATGACCATTGGGATGATATTCTTTTATCTTGAACAAATTGACATTTATGGAAGGGCAATTAAAGGGGATTTATGGGTAGTTGAATACTTAAGGTAATTTATATAATCTTAAATAAATAGAAGGAGGTTAGTAAGCTAAGTCCAACATCCAATTTAGGACGATAAAGCTTAGTAATAGTAAAGCCTAGGATAATATGGCTTAAGTTAGTAAAGCAGAGAATAATTAATTGGACTTAGTAGGTTGGGATGCGAGGTAAGTAGAGTTACACAATAGAAGTTTGTCCTTCACTTTGAGACTACCATACACTTCCTGCTGATGTGAGGCATCTTTAACCAAAGGCAAATGGAATAATTGGGCTTAAAAGATTGGGATGCGAGGTCAGTAAAGTGACACAATGAAAGTCTACCCTTCACTCAAAGGCTACCTGCAGTTGTGTACACTTATTATTGATGTGGAACATCACCAATTGTAAGGCCATGGAAAGCGGTTATGGGAATAATATGATCTGCTTAGGAATTAGAGGTATTAAGTGGTTGTTTGAGGGCCCACATCTTTCCTAATCAAAAGGTATTAAATGATCTGAATTATTGATTAGGAGCGGTAGTGGATATCTCGGGAAGTGTCCACTTTGAGGTTAAGGTATTAAGTGACTGATCTAGGGTCCGCCTTTCTCCCATAAAGAAGTATTAAGTGTCCTAGTGAGATTCCAAGCAATGTCAGCTAGATAGTTGTGACGCCCCACTCTGGGACCCACATTAGCAAAGAGTATTACAAGGTAACACCGTCTGCTAATACGGAGAATAGAGCTGGATAGGAGCGACCATCTATAACCTTGTCTTAATTATCTATTGAATACACCGACAATTGCCACTTCTTACTTAAATGGATCGACATATCCAATAAATACTTAATACAAAGCCATAGGTGGCTGAAGGATCTATTAGAATAAAATATAACAACTCAAATGTAATACACATCACAGAACAGTAGATCATCTCATACATTTACACATATACAAATACATTACAGAGTTTACAAAATGATACTCGACAAGTGGTAAAGCAAACCACAATATACATGCAAGTCAAAAGAATACATATCAGAGTTGTAGTCAGAAAGGACTACACAAAAAGCTATAACAAAAAGGAGCTAGCGGAATAGTCCATGCGGAAGCAAAATAGGCTAAGTCCAATGTACCTAACCTGAAACATCTCGGTCTGACCCGAGTATAAAATACACGGGTTAGTCTAGCTAAACAAATCAGTTAGATAAACTAAATGATAATGAACATACATAGTCATAAAGTACCACAAATATCACCAAAAGAGATAACCAGATCATCTAACAAAAGAGGAATCATAGCAAGCCTCATATCATCGGCAATCCCAATAAACAAAGGATATCATATCCCAAAACAAGCCAAAAGGCAATTACAAATACCAATAAAGGTAACACAAGTTTCCACAAGGTAATCGCTATATATCGTGTGGTTCAAATAACCTACACCGAAAGGCGATACACTAGGGAAATATAATTGTCAAAGAAACAAAAGATGCTCGAGCTCAGTACTGTATAACAAGGATCCACACGCCCGAGGGCAAAACGCACGAAGACTTTACTCCCACATAGGAGCAATTGTCCACATAGACAAAGCCACACGCCCAGAGGCGATACACACGAAGACACTACTCCCACATAGGAGCAATTGTCCACATAGACAAAGCCACACTCCCAGAGGCAACGCCCGAAGGCAACAAACCCCGAAGGCTCAAGCCCGAAGGTAAAAAAACCCCAAAGGCAACGCCCGAAGGCAACAAACCGTAGTGGCGAAGGTCCGGAGACCCAGTACTGGTCACCACTAACTAGCAGAATGTGTCACAACTCTCAGAAAGGAACCTGAAAACTGTTAACGTGAGTCCCATACCACACGTTCGCACTAAACGGTTTACTAACCGTTAGTTAATTTCACACTCAAAGCAGTACAAAGTTCACCTCATCTCATCGGTAAACCAGACCCAAAGGTCAAAATGGTCAAACGAATAGATTAGGAATTAACTGAAAAGATAAACCCACGTGTTCATAGCACGCGTTTTATTTAATCATTTAATTTTCCTCCCTCTTCGCTCGAAGTGCAAAATCGTGTGTTTTATACAGAAATTATAAGTTGGAGAAATGAGTTTTTAATACAATTTAAAAAGATCATTTTATAAAAACCCGTGTACTAAATCTAAAAAAAGAATCATCAAGGTCAACTAAAGTGAAACAACTAATCAGAGAAAGAAGAATCGATCAAAAATTGGAATCCCAAACAAAATAGGCAAATTGGGCTGGGACAAGCAGATTCAAACGTCTGAATTGTATATTTCAGACGTCTGAAACTGGAGCTCAGGCAATACTTTGCCTAGGCCAATGATGGCCAAATCATATCGGAAGCAATCGGATGAGTGATGATGGCTAGGGGTTTACGCCAAACGACTACCCAACCCTAAAGACTCACCAATACACTCCGACCAACATGCCCAAACATCCATAAGGATTTTTCATAGATTTTGACTTCAAACGCCAAAAATTGGAATATTCATTAAACCAATTCAATTCAAAAGCAAATGGACAAGGAATATATGTTAGGAATTGCTACCTAACACTATCAAAGATATAGACGTAGATGTGAGTTCAAAAACTCACCTTTTAACCCCAAAAAACTCAAGAGAGAAGCTATAGAGCAAGGCAAGACCAATCACTCTTCAATTATAACCCAAGGAGCTTCAATCTAAGCTCAAGAACAAATATTTCCTAAGTTAGGGTTTTGGAAATTTCAGAAATCGAAGAGGAATTGAGATGGAGAAGGAGAATAGGATGCTTACCTAAGCTTCTCTTGGATTTTGGACTTGAATTTGAGTTTGCAAACGAATCTAGGGCTTGGGAATTTCCATTTCCCATTCTTTCCCCCATTTTTGCTAAAGCTTGAGTGTTTAGGAAATGAAATGATTGAATGGAGATGAGAGGGTGCTGAGTTAGGGTATAGTATGAGTTGGGTGAAACCCAAACCCAAGCCTAAAGCCCGAGTGAAAATAGCAAAATTCACTCAACTCCAAACAAATCGATGTTTATACTCAAAAAAGTCGCAAACACCATTTTGAACCCAATAGAAGTTGTCTCGAGTCCAAATTGTTGATTCTCAATTTCACTCTTCATTCAGACGTCTGAAATGAACGATTCAGACGTCTGAATCTGGAAAAACAGAAGTTGTCTAGAACAATATTCAGATGTCTGAATCGTCCATTTCAGACGTCTGAAAATGGCAATTTTAGCCTATTTCCTTTTTGGTTTGACTCGAGCAATTTCAGACGTTTGAACGACCCATTTCAGACGTCTGAATTTCTGTTTGAAGGTGTTTTCAAATAGGCACTTCCAAATAGCACGATCCGCATAGACTTTTCGCTAATTCGACTGTTCTTCTACGAATAGTGACTTTTTTGGACTAAAATCCGACTAACGATGCTATATTTAAATTAAACATTTAAATATATGAATCGTAAAATATGCGGGTTGTTACAGACTCCCCTCCTTAAAGAAATTGCGTCCTCGCAATGCTTAAGAAGAAAATAAAGAGTAACAACCATAAAAGCATATCAACACAAAAGAAATTTGAAATAAGAAGTTCACCATAAAGAGCACGAAAGAGTAAGTCCGGATGTGTTTGCTCGATGAATTCTCAAGATTCCCAAGAGCAATTCTTAGGATTTGAGGACCATTGAACTTCCACAAGAAGAACATCTTTATTTCGAAGGGGTTTAACCTCTGAAGTAATGATACACTAGAATGTTGCTCATAAGTTAAATTTTGTGAAACTTCAATTTACTCAATAACACCGGACTCAAGATTAGAATCGGAATCCCTAAGGCATTTTCGTAGTTGAGAGACGTGGAATACGTCATAAATAGCAAAAAAAATTGAGCCGGTAAATAAAAAGGCGATAAGCCACAGAACAAATACGTTCGACGATGGGAAATGGACCAACATATCAAGGTGCTAACTTTCCCGATCGACTGAAATGCACAACACCCCCCATAGGTGAAACACAAATGAACACCAATAAAATCTAGTCCTAAAACCAGCTTCTCACCAGCTTCAAGCCAACACGAAGAAAATTGGCATGGCCTTCCGTGGAGTGCCTCGAAAGGAGCCATAGCAATACAAGATTGGAAGCTTGTTATAGGAAGAAAACTCAACAAGAGACATATGATCTTCCCAACTTCCACCAAAAACAAGAACACATGTACGAAAGAGATCTTCAAGAGTTGATTCACACGCTCTATTTGTCCATCGGATTGAGGACGATAAGCGGTGCTAAAAATTAAGCTTTGTTCCCAAAGCTTTTGAAGACTCTACAAAAATCCACTAGAAAAATAATGGATCACGATTGCTAACAATAGAAGTAGGGACTCCTTGCAATATAACAGGACATAGAGTTTAGCCAAAAGTGGTACGGTCCAAAAGAGAAGGATGAGCCTCAAGGCTACATAAAAAAAGAGATGAACATGAATTGGATTCACGATCCCGAATCTCACAAGTGGATAAAGTCTCGAGATCACTCCATTCGGATATCATCATGGAAACAACCGCTTGCTGCTCTCGGCTTAAGGGCATCGACAACACGATTGCCCTTTCCGGAAGTATATAAAAATATCAAGATCATAGAATGCAAGGAACTCGAGCCAACGTTGTTGATGCAAATTAAGTTCCTTTTGAGAAAACAAATACTTCGAAGATTTTGCGATCGGTGTAGAGAACAAATTTCTCTCCCAAAAGATAATGACGCCAAAATCTAAGAGCGAAAACAATAGCCGTGAGTACCAGATCATGAATGGCATAGATAGTCTCGACAAGCTTTAACTGTCAAGAAGAAAATGCGATAACACATTCCCTTTTGCAAGAGAATGACACCAAAACCAATATGACTAGTATCGGTACAAACAATAAAGTCTTGATTCCCTTCGGGAACCGCAAGAATAAAAGCATCGGAAAAGAGTTCCTTTAATCGATTCCCTTTCCCGAAAAGCTAAGATTTTCCAAAATCATAATTAACTTTATATATATTCATCTTTTTAGAAAAATTAATTTTTTCTTCTTCAAGAATTTACTGTCTTTGACTGTCTTATCATAGCGTTTAGAAGATTCCTATCGATAACGTTGATCAAGCGGATCGACCAGAATTCTTAGAGCACTCAATGGGCAAAACAACACAAAATTATCTTATATATGATAACCATGTCTCTTATAAAATTTACAAATACTCTTTGCTCATTTAAGAACAAAACCCAATTATACTTATAAATGTCTTATTAAAAAGATTTGCAAATTTTAAATTTGTTATTTTCATCCATAATCAATAAATATAAGGATAAACTAATCAAGATATTCGTAGAATACTCGATTCACAAAATGGATGAAATAAGGTAGAAGGTTCGTCAAATCGAATGACATAACGAACCGCTCACAAGAATCATAATGAGTGCGGAATGCGGTAAGAGGATGTTACCTTCCATAACTCGTAGCTGATGAAAACCGGTGGCAAGGTCGAACTAAAAAGACCTTAGCACCACTCAAAAGATTGCTTAGGTGATAATTCTAAGACAGATCTCAAAAATACCGAAAAATTCACAAACTACTTGAATGAGAGAAATAACACTTTCCTCATCAAGTGGGTTTAAAGAATAAATGATGCCACTGAATTTGGAAATCGGAATCATTAAGAATAAAATAAATCTGCTTAACAGATTGAAGATGACGAAGATGAATAGTCCACATTGGATATAGGATATGGGCTTCATAATAATTAAGCCAATCCTTTTCCAAAAAAAAAACAATTTTCGAAGCCTAAATAACGCATAACATGCAAAACGGCTCGAAAAGAAAAATCACAAAAATAATCTCGACATTTTTACAAAGCAAACTGAGTGTTGCGGATCCACCAACCGGATTCGCAATTCTCAGTGAAGTCATCAAACCCATAATATTTAAAGAAAAAGAATCAACAAGTTCTCTTGATATAAAAGAGTGGGACGCACCCATATCAAAAGAAACCAAATAGAAAGATCATGAAATAAAATAATGCCATCAAGGATAAAAGGAGAATTACCTCTGGACTGAAGGGAACCTCCAGAAGCCTTAGCAACATAAAGGTTGCCAGACTTGGCACTAGCAGGAGCAGTAGGGCAAGAGGAAACACGGTGACCTTCCTTCTTGCAATAATGGCAGAAGAGAGGCTTAGGACAAGCTCGAATCATATGATCAGGAGAACCACAATTGAAACACTTCCGAATGGAAGGTGTTCCAGCAGATTGAGAGTTAGAACCAGATTCAACAGGCTTTTTCTTCTTGGAAGGGAAAAATTCATGTTTATGAAATGGAAACTTCTTCTTATTGGGATTCTCGCGAACCTCAATATCATCACCACTAACACACTCCTTCTCGATGGCTTCGAGATGAAGTGCCGAGTCAACCAACTCCTCAAAAGAAAGCTTAAGCTGAATCATTAAAGACTTCGTAAGATATTTCTTAAGACCAGAGACAAACTTCAGATTCTTCTTATAAGAGGTGCTAATGAATTCAAGACCATACTTAGATAAGGCCTCGAATGATGCAATATATTCAGAAACGGGGGACTTCCCTTGCTTCAACTAAAGGAAGCGACGAGCTAATAAAACTTTCTCATATTCAGGAACAAATTTGAGTTCGAATCGTTTTCGGGACTGAGTCCAAGAAAGAACAGACTCATCAAGTTCGGCTATAAGAAGCTCGTACCAATCAAGGGCACGCTCTTGCAATAAGCTAGAAGTTACAAGAACTCGATCGTGGTCAGAAAGATCCATACAAGAAAAGATACGTTCGCATGTGCGAATCCAAGCTTGGACCTCAAGAACAGACTCAGAGCCTTTGAATGGCTTTCCACCAAGATGAGAAAAATCACTACACAGGCGTGCAAAGGCAGATTTGCATGGAGGAGATGCACGAATAGGAGCTAGAGGCTGAGTGCTCCTAAATAACTCCAAAAACTGATCGGCAGACATATAAACGTCGTCCGGATGCGAGCCACTGGATTGCCCAGCATCCGAGCGTCGTCCTCTACCTCTTTCGGCCATTAGCTTTTAGTTAAGATAAGAAAAGGATTATTTACAAGGTAGATATCATTAATTCAAATATGGAATACTACGGAATAAAATGCATTCCAAGACGTATTCCCCAAAATTCTATCTACCCCAAAGGCACGGAAAGAAATAAGGCATGATGATTCAAAGATTGGTAACATTCGTACTACCCTTTGATGTACAGTAATATGTGTCTCTGTTCTATGTTTATCATATTTTGTTCTGAACTCAGCTCTGATGCCAAGCTGTGACGCCCCACTCCGAGACCCATATTAGCAAAGAGTATTACTAGGTAACACCGTCTGCTAAAAAGGAGAATAGAGCTGGATAGGAGCGACCATCTATAACATTGTCTTAATTATCTATTGAATACGCCAACAATTGCCACTTCTTACTTAAATGGATCGACATATCCAATAAATACTTAATACAAAGCCATAGGTGGCTGAAGGATCTATCAGAATAAAATATAACAACTCAAATGTAATACACATCACAGAACAGTAGATCATCTCATACATTTACAAATATACAAATACATTACAGAGTTTACAAAATGATACTCGACAAGTGGTAAAGAAAACCACAATATACAGGCGAGTCAAAAGAATACATATCAGAGTTACAGTCAGAAAGGACTACACAAAAAGCTATAACAAAAAGGAGCTAGCGGAATAGTCCATGCGGAAGCAAAATAGGCTAAGTCCCATGTACCTAACCTGAAACATCTCGGTCTGACCCGAGTATAAAATACACGGGTCAGTCTAGCTAAACAAATCAGTTAGATAAACTAAATGATAATGAACATACATAGTCATAAAGTACCACAAATATCTCCAAAAGAGATAACCAGATCATCTAACAAAAGACGAATCATAGCAAGCCTCATATCATCGGCAATCCCAATAAACAAAGGATATCATATCCCAAAACAAGCCAAAAGGTAATTACAAATACCAATAAAGGTAACACAAGTTTCCACAAGGTAATCGCTATATATTGTGTGGTTCAAAGAACCTACACCGAAAGGCGATACACCGGGGAAATATAATTGTCAAAGAAATAAAAGATGCTCGAGCTCAGTACTGTATAACAAGGATCCACACGCCCGAGGGCAATACGCACGAAGACTCTACTCCCACATAGGAGCAATTGTCCACATAGACAAAGCCACACGCCCAGAGGCGATACGCACGAAGACTCTACTCCCACATAGGAGCAATTGTCCACATAGACAAAGCTACAGGCCCAGAGGCAACGCTCGAAGGCAACAAACCCCGAAGGCTCAAACCCGAAGGCAACAAACCGTAGTGGCGAAGGTCCGGAGACCTAGTACTGGTCCCCACTAACTGGCACAATGTGTCACAACTCTCAGAAAGGAACCCGAAAAATGTTAACGTGAGTCCCATACTACACGTTCGCACTAAACGGTTTACTAACCGTTAGTCAATTTCACACTCAAAGCAGTACAAAGTTCACCTCATCTCATCGGTAAACCAGACCCAAAGGTCAAAACGGTCAAACGAATAGATTAGGAATTAACTGAAAAGATAAACCCACGTGTTCATAGCACGCGTTTTATTTAATCATTTAATTCTCCTCCCTCTTCACTCGAAGTGCAAAATCGTGTGTTTTATACAGAAATTATAAGTTGGAGAAACGAGTTTTTAATACAATTTAAAAAGTTTATAAAAACCTGTGTACTAAATCTAAAAAAAGAATCATCAAGGTCAACTAAAGTGAAACAACTAATCGGAGAAAGAAGTATCGATCAAAAATTGGAATCCCACACAAAATAGGCAAATTAGGCGGAGACAAGCAGATTCAGACGTCTGAATTGTATATTTCAGACGTCTGAAACTAGAGCTCAGGTAATACTTTGCCTAGGCCAATGATGGCCAAATCATATCGGAAGCAATCAGAAGAGTGACGATGGCTAGGGGTATACGCCAAACGACTACCCAACCCTAAAGACTCACCAATACACTCCGACTAACATGCCCAAACATCCATAAGGATTTTTCATAGATTTTGACTTCAAACGCCAAAAATTGGAATATTCATTAAACCAATTCAATTCAAAAGCTAATGGACAAGGAATATATGTTAGGAATTGCTACCTAACACTATCAAAGATATATACGTAGATGTGAGTTCAAAAACTCACCTTTTAACCCAAAAAAACTCAAGAGAGAAGCTATAGAGCAAGGCAAGAACAATCACTCTTCAATTATAACCCAAGGAGCTTCAACCTAAGCTCAAGAACAAATATTTCCTAAGTTAGGGTTTAGGAAATTTTAGAAATCGAAGAGGAATTTAGATGGAGAAGGAGAAGAGGATGCTTACCTCAGCTTCTCTTGGATTTTGGACTTGAATTTGAGTTTGCAAATGAATCTAGGGCTTGGGAATTTCCATTTCCCATTCTTTCCCTCATTTCTGCTAAAGCTTGAGTGTTTAGGAAATGAAATGAGTGAATGGAGAGGATAGGGGGCTGAGTTAGTCTATAGTATGAGTTGGATGAAACCCAAACCCAAGCCTAAAGCCCTAGTGAAAATAGCAAAATTCACTCAACTCCAAACAAATCGATGTTTATACTCAAAAAAGTCGCAAACACCATTTTGAACTCAATAGAAGTGGTCTCGAGTCCAAATTGTTGATTCTCAATTTCACTCTTCATTCAGACGTCTGAAATGAACGATTCAGACATCTGAATCTGGAAAAACAGAAGTTGTCTAGAACAATATTCAGACGTCTGAATCGTCCATTTCAGACGTCTGAAAATGGCAATTTTAGCCTATTTCCTTTTTGGTTTGACTCGAGCAATTTCAGACGTTTGAACGACCCATTTCAAATGTTTGAATTTTTGTTTGAAGGTGTTTTCAAATAGGCACTTCCAAATAGCACGATCCACATAGACTTTTCGTTAATTCGACTATTCTTCTACGAATAGTGACTTTTTCGGACTAAAATCCGACTAACGATGCTATATTTAAATTAAACATTTAAATATACGAATCGTAAAATATGCGGGTTGTTACAGACACCCTTCCTTAAAGAAATTGCGTCCTCGCAATACTTAAGAAGAAAATAAAGAGTAACAACCATAAAAGCATATCAACACAAAAGAAATTTGAAATAAGAAATTCACCATAAAGAGCACGAAAGAGTAAGTCCGGATGTGTTTGCTCGATGAATTCTCAAGATTCCTAAGAGCAATTCTTAGGATTTGAGGACCATTGAACTTCCACAAGAAGAACATCTTTATTTCAAAGGGGCTTAACCTCCGAAGTGATACACTAGAATTTTGCTCATAAGTTATATTTTGTGAAACTTCAATTTACTCAATAACACCGGACTCAAGATTAGAATCAGAATTCCTAAGGCATTTCCGTAGTTGAGAGACGTGGAATACGTCATAAATAGCAAAAAAAATTGAGCTGGTAAATAAAAAGGCGATAAGCCACGGAATAAATACGTTCGGCCATGGGAAATGGACCATCATATCGAGGTGCTAACTTTCCCGATCGACTGAAATGCACAACACCCCCCATAGGTGAAACACAAATGAACACCAATAAAATCTGGACCTAAAACCAGCTTCTCACCGGCTTCAAGCCAGCACGAAGAAAATAGGCATAGCCTTCCATGGAGTGCCTCGAAAGGAGCCATACCAATACAAGATTGGAATCTTATTATAGGAAGAAAACTCAACAAGAGACATATGATCTTCCCAACTTCCACCAAAAACAAGAACACATGCACGAAAGAGATCTTCAAGAGTTGATTCACACGCTCTATTTGTCCATCGGATTGAGGACGATAAGCGGTGCTAAAAATTAAGCTTTGTTCCCAAAGCTTTTGAAGACTCTACAAAAATCCACTAGAAAAATAATGGATCACGATTGCTAACAGTAGAAGTTGGGACTCCTTGCAATATAACATGACATAGAGTTTAGCCAAAAGAGGTATGGTCCAAAAGAGAAGGATGAGCCTCAAGGCTACACAAAACAAGAGATGAACATGAATTGGATTCACGATCTCGAATCTCACAAGTGGATAAAGTCTCGAGATCACTCAATTCAGATATCATCACGAAAACAACCGCTTGCTGCTCTCGGCTTAAGGGCATCGACAACACGATTGCCCTTTCCGGAAGTATATAAAAATATCAAGATCATAGAATGCAAGGAACTCGAGCCAACGTTGTTGACGCAAATTGAGTTCCTTTTGAGAAAACAAATACTTCGAAGATTTTGCGATCGGTGTAGAGAACAAATTTCTCTCCCAAAAGATAATGACGCCAAAATCTAAAAGCGAAAACAATAGCCGCGAGCACCAGATCATGAATGGCATAGCTAGTCTCGACAAGCTTTAATTGTCAAGAAGCAAATGCGATAAAACATTCCCTTTTGCAAAATAATGACACCAAAACCAATACGACTAGTATCGGTACAAACAATAAAGTCTTGGTTCCCTTCGGGAACCGCAAGAATAAAAGCATCGGAAAAGAGTTCCTTTAATCGATTCCCTTTCCCGAAAAGCTAAGATTTTCCAAAATCATAATTAACTTTATATATATTCATCATTTTAGAAAAATTAATTTTTTTTTTCAAGAATTTACCGTGTTTGCCTGTCTTATCATAGCGTTTAGGAGATTCCTATCGATAACGTTGGTCAAGCGCATTGACTAGAATTCTTAAAGCACTCAATGGGCAAAACAACACAAAATTATCTTATATATGATAACCATGTCTCTTATAAAATTTACAAATACTCTTTGCCCGTTTAAGAACAAAACCCAATTATACTTATAAATATCTTATTAAAAAGATTTGCAAATTTTAAATTTGTTATTTTCATCCATAATCAATAAATATAAGGATAAACTAATCGAGTTATTCGTAGAATACTCGATTCACGAAATGGATGAAATAAGGTAGAAGGTTCGTCAAATCGAATGACATAACGAACCGCTCACAAGAATCATAACGAGTGCGGAATGCGGTAAGAGGATGTTACCTTCCACAACTCGTAGCTGATGAAAACCGGTGGCAAGGTCGAACTAAAAAAACCTTAGCACCACTCAAAAGATTGCTTAGGTGATAATTCTAAGACAAATCTCAAAAATACCGGAAAATTCACAAACTACTTGAATGAGAGAAATAACACTTTCCTCATCAAGTGGGTTTAAAGAATAAATGATGCCACCGAATTTGGAAATCGGAATCATTAAGAATAAAAGAAATCTGCTTAACAGATTGAAGATGTCGAAGATGAATTGTCCACATTGGACATAGGATATGGGCTTCATAATAATTAAGCCAATCCTTTTCCAAAAAAAACAATTTTCGAAGCCTAAATAACGCATAACATGCAAATCGGCTCGAAAATAATAATCACAAAAATAATCTCGACATTTTTACAAAGCAAACTGAGTGTTGCAGATCCACCAACCGGATTCGCAATTCTCAGTGAAGTCATCAAACCCATAATATTTAAATAAAAATAATCAACAAGTTCTCTTGATATAATAGAGTTGGACGCACCCATATCAAAAGAAACCAAATAGGAATATCACGAAATAAAATAATGCCATCAAGGATAGAAGGAGAATTACCTCTGGACTGAGAGGAACCTCCAGAAGCCTTAGCAACATAAAGCTTGCCAGACTTGGCACTAGCAGGAGCAGTAGGGCAGGAGGAAACACGGTGACCTTGCTTCTTGCAATAATGGCAGAAGAGAGGCTTAGGACAAGCTCGAATCATATGATCAGGAGAACCACAATTGAAACACTTCCGAATGGATGGTGTTCCAACAGATTGAGAGTTATAACCAGATTCAACAGGCATTTTCTTCTTGGAAGGGAAAAATTCCTGTTTATGAAATGGAAACTTCTTCTTATTGGGATTCTCGCGAACCTCAATATCATCACCACTAACACACTCCTTCTCGATGGCTTCAAGATGAAGTGCCGAGTCAACCAACTCCTCAAAAGAAAGCTTAAGCTGAATCATTAAAGACTTCGTAAGATATTTCTTAAGACCAGAGACAAACTTCAGATTCTTCTTATAAGAGGTGCTAATGAATTCAAGACCATACTTAGATAAGGCCTCGAATGATGCAACATATTCAGAAACGGGGGACTTCCCTTGCTTCAACTCAAGGAAGCGACGAGCTAATAAAACTTTCTCATATTTAGGAACGAATTTGAGTTCGAATCATTCCCGGGACTGAGTCCAAGAAAGAACAGACTCATCAAGTTCGGCTATAAGAAGCTCGTACCAATAAAGTGCACGCTCTTGCAATAAGCTAGAAGTTACAAGAACTCGATCATGGTCAGAAAGATCCATACGAGAAAAGATACGTTCGCATGTGCGAATCCAAGCTTGGACCTCAAGAACAGACTCGGAGCCTTTGAATAGCTTTCCACCAAGATGAGAAAAATCACTGCACAGGCATGCAAAGGCAGACTTGCGTGGAGGAGAAGTACGAATAGGAGCTGGAGGATGAGTGCTCCTAAATAACTCCAAAAACTGGTCGGCAGACATATAAACGCCGTCCGGATGAGAGCCATTGGATTGCCCAGCATCCGAGCGTCGTCCTCTACCTCTTCCGGCCATTAGCTTTTAGTTAAGATAAGAAAAAGATTATTTACAAGGTAGATATCATTAATTCAAATATGGAATACTACGGAATAAAATGCATTCCTAGACGTATTCCCCAAAATTCTATCTACCCAAAAGGCACGGAAAGAAAAAAGGCACGATGATTCAAAGATTGGTAACATTCATACTACCCTTTGATGTATAGTAATATGTGTCTCTGTTCTACGTTTATCATATTTTGTTTTGAACTCAGATCTGATGCCAAGCTGTGACGCCCCACTCCGAGACCCACATTACAAAAGAGTATTACTAGGTAACACCATCTGCTAATACGGAGAATAGAGCTAGATAGGAGCGACCATCTATAACCTTGTCTTAATTATCTATTGAATACGCCGACAATTGCCATTTCTTACTTGAATGGATCGACATATCCAATAAATACTTAATACAAAGCCATAGGTGGCTGAAGGATCTATCAGAATAAAATATAACAACTCAAATGTAATACACATCACAGAACAGTAGATCATCTCATACATTTACAAATATACAAATACATTACAGAGTTTACAAAATGATACTCGACAAGTGGTAAAGAAAACCACAATATACAGGCGAGTCAAAAGAATACATATCAGAGTTACAGTCAGAAAGGACTACACAAAAAGCTATAACAAAAAGGAGCTAGCGGAATAGTCCATGCGGAAGCAAAATAGGCTAAGTCCCATGTACCTAACCTGAAACATCTCGGTCTGACCCGAGTATAAAATACACGGGTCAGTCTAGCTAAACAAATCAGTTAGATAAACTAAATGATAATGAACATACATAGTCATAAAGTACCACAAATATCTCCAAAAGAGATAACCAGATCATCTAACAAAAGACGAATCATAGCAAGCCTCGTAACATTGGCAATCCCAATAAACAAAGGATATCATATCCCAAAACAAGCCAAAAGGCAATTACAAATACCAATAAAGGTAACACAAGTTTCCACAAGGTAATCGCTATATATCGTGTGGTTCAAAGAACCTACACCGAAAGGCGATACACTAGGGAAATATAATTGTCAAAGAAACAAAGGATGCTCGAGCTCAGTACTGTATAACAAGGATCCACACGCCCGAAGGCAATACACACGAAGACTCTACTCCCACATAGGAGCAATTGTCCACATAGACAAAGCCACACGCCTAGAGGCGATACGCACGAAGACTCTACTCCCACATAGGAGCAATTGTCCACATAGACAAAGCCACACGCCCAGAGTAAACGACCGAAGGCAACAAACCCCGAAGGCTCAAGCCCGAAGGCAACAAACCCCGAAGGCAACGCCCGAAGGCTACAAACCGTAGTGGCGAAGGTTCGGAGACCCGGTACTGGTCACCACTAACTAGCGGAATGTGTCACAACTCTCAGAAAGGTACCCGAAAAATGTTAACGTGAGTCCCATGCCACACGTTCGCACTAAACGGTTTACTAACCGTTAGTCAATTTCACACTCAAAGCAGTACAAAGTTCACCTCATATCATCGGTAAACCAGACCCAAAGGTCAAAACGGTCAAACGAATAGATTAGGAATTAACTGAAAAGATAAACCCACGTGTTCATAGCACGCGTTTTATTTAATCATTTAATTCTCCTCCCTCTTCGCTCGAAGTGCAAAATCGTGTGTTTTATACAGAAATTATAAGTTGAAGAAACGAGTTTTTAATACAATTTAAAAAGATCATTTTATAAAAACCCATGTACTAAATCTAAAAAAAGAATCATCAAGGTCAACTAAAGTGAAACAACTAATCGGAGAAAGAAGAATCGATCAAAAATTTGAATCCCACACAAAATAGGCAAATTGGGCTGAGACAAGAAGATTCAGACGTCTGAATTGTTTATTTCAGACGTCTGAAACTGGAGCTCAGGCAATACTTTGCCTAGGCCAATGATGGCCAAATCATATCGGAAGCAATCGGATGAGTGACGATGGCTAGGGGTTTATTCCAAACGACTACCCAACCCTAAAGACTCACCAATACACTCCGACCAACATGCCCAAACATCCATAAGGATTTTTCATAGGTTTTGACTTCAAACACCAAAAATTGGAATATTCATTAAACCAATTCAATTCAAAAGCAAATGGACAAGGAATATATGTTAGGAATTGCTACCTTACACTATCAAAGATATAGACGTAGATGTGAGTTCAAAAACTCACCTTTTAACCCAAAAAAACTCACGAGAGAAGCTATAGAGCAAGGCAAGAACAATCACTCTTCAATTATAACCCAAGGAGCTTCAATCTAAGCTCAAGAACAAATATTTCCTAAGTTAGGGTTTAGGAAATTTCAGAAATCGAAGAGGAATTGAGATGGAGAAGGAGAAGAGGATGCTTACCTAAGCTTCTCTTGGATTTTGGACTTGAATTTGAGTTTGCAAATGAATCTAGGGCTTGGGAATTTCCATTTCCCATTCTTTCCCTCATTTTTGCTAAAGCTTGAGTGTTTAGGAAATGAAATGAGTGAATGGAGAGGAGAGGGGGCTGAGTTAGGGTATAGTATGAGCTGGGTGAAACCCAAACCCAAGCCTAAAGCCCTAGTGAAAATAGCAAAATTCACTCTACTCCAAACATATCGATGTTTATACTCAAAAAAGTCGCAAACACCATTTTGAACTCAATAGAAGTGGTCTCGAGTCCAAATTGTTGATACTCAAGTTCACTCTTCATTCAGACGTCTGAAACGAACGATTTAGACGTCTGAATCTGGTAAAACAGAAGTTGTCTAAAACAATATTCAGAAGTCTGAATCATCCATTTTAGACGTCTGAAAATGGAAATTTTAGCCTATTTCCTTTCTGGTTTGACTCGAGCAATTTCAGACGTCTGAACGACCCATTTCAGACATTTGAATTTCTGTTTGAAGGTGTTTTCAAATAGGCACTTCCAAATAGCACGATCCGCATAGACTTTTCGCTAATTCGACTGTGTTTCTACGAATAGTGACTTTTTCAGACTAAAATCCAACTAACGATGCTATATTTAAATTAAACATTTAAATATACGAATCGTAAAATATGCGGGTTGTTACAATAGCACTAGTGAAGAGTCCGTCCTATGGTTAGGTATTAAAAGACAAAGGCATGCCTATAATATAGGTATTAAATGGTCAGGGATCTACCTAGTTCTTATTAATAAGGCATTAAGTGGCTTGGGTACTGTCTTTCACATGGCTAAGACCTTAATGACGATTTCACGACTATATTCTTATACAAGTTCGGTTGATGAATGATTGCTATGTGATGATAAAATTTGATGTTAATTGTTATTGTTAAGTGATAAATAATATGCAAGTTGAAGTGGATATAGGATAGTCAACAACTTAAAATGGATTATATATATCGAATTTTGTTTGCTAAACTTGACCTCTTTATATGGAATATTGATTAGTTAAATATGACCCCTTTTAATTGTTCAGTTAATTGGCACGTAGAATTTGATAAACTACACTTTGAACCTTTGAACGTATATTGGATTAATTGTTGTAGTATAAAAATTGAAATTGAACGACAAGTGAAAAACCATAATATAATAATCTTTAATCCACATGAAATGATAGTGTAGATTCTAGGAATAATTATATTACATATGTTTTATAAAGCCATAAATAGTGGTCAAAGGTCTCTATAGCTAGGACCAATAGGGAAACAATGATGATGCTAGGAGCCCGCTTCATATTTGGAAGTATTAAGTGGTTGATAGACTTATGTCAATATTTGTATACCTTGGGAAGGGAGGTAGGTGAATCATACTAGGTAGGAATATCATGTGTGCATTATTTGGTTAAACTTAAAATAGTAGATATAACAATTAAATGAAAGCTTTTTTATTTTTCATGGATTATTTTTTTGCATTTTCTTTCCAAAACTCAAAACAAAACAAAAAAACAAAAACAAGAAGAAAAAAATCCCAAAACAAATTTTCTTTTTAGCATACCGATTTACTTTTGAAGAAATGCTATAGGATAAGTGTAGGATCTTGGTTATTAAAAAAATAAATTTTTGAAAATTTATTTGTCCCAACAAAAATAAAAATAAATTTTGATTACAAGTAACGAATTCTGAAGGGGTAAATTTAAATCATCATTTTGATTTTGAAATCAATAATTCTGAAGAAGTTTTCAATGATAAGCTTGACTTTCAAATTGGTGAAAATAAACATGAACTTCAACAAATTATTCTATCTACCCCAAAGATCATCGAAAATAAAACAACTCATACGATTTTTAATAAAACGACATTCGTTTTTCCAAATCAACATTCAACATTGAAATCTTTTATGGTTTGATTTTCTGTGCTTAAGTTATGTCTCTCATACTTGACGAGATAAATGAATTGGTCTTTGGAAGACCATTTTATTTACTCTATAACATTATATTTTCTGATGTTGTGTAAATAATAACCGTTCATTTTCATATAAATATAAGTCATATTTTTATTTTTCTCCTTTCACTTGGGTTGACTGTGGGGACACAGTCAAAATCAAGTGTGGGGGGAGTGTCATCTTTATTTTGGATTTTTCATGGTTTATTTTTTGCATTTTCTTTCTAAAACTCAAAAAAACAAGAAAAAAAATCCCAAAACAAATTTTCTTTTTAGCATACTAATTTACTTTTGAAGAAACGCTATAGGATAAGTGTAGGATCTTGGTAATTAAATTGAAATTTTTGAAAATTTATTTGTCTCAACAAAAATAAAGTTTGGTTACAAGTAACGATGGTTTAACTAGTATATAGGCTAGGTTTTAAATCTCGCTTATCTCGGCCGAGATCTCGTTTTCAAGCCCGGGCGATTCGAAACATGCTATTTCGTTTGAATCTTGTCTGACCCAAATCTCGGATGATATTTCAATATCTCGTTCGATATCTCGGACGAGATTTAACAGCGAGATATCGGGCGAGTTGTTGAATTTTGGAAAAAATCAACTCTTTTCCGTATTGGGCTGGCTCATCCTTTACCTTAATTTAAGCCTTCTTAATTGTGCATTTTTTAACCTTTATTTCTTATATAAATCTCATTTAATCTTCGTCTCTTATTTTACGGCAGTGAGAAGTGTAAGAAGATGATAAAATCTACATCGATTATGGTAAGTATTTCACTTTATGATTTTCATTTAGGTTTCCAATCCAAATTAATTTACATCCGATATCATTTTTCATTTTTCGACACTTTCTTGAGTTTTATTCCTAACCCTATTTTTTTGCGGCTATAAATTTTGGGCTTCACTTATTTAACTTTATGCTCCAAATGGATTCCCAATTTGATTTCATTTAATCTTTGCTGCTATAATTTTTTTCCTCAAGGCTTATTTTTAAGCAATAAAGGAATTCTCTTTCATCTATTAATTTCATTTGATGATTACATGTTCATTCTTACATCATTTTTTTGCTTTTCTTATAATATTACTAAATGTTTGAAAAAAATTTGTACTATGTATGATATTTTCTACATTTGTTTGAAATATCTATGCTATTAGTTGCTTAATGAGATTTTGTTTGCTAATAATTAAATACTATAATCAGACATAGAATATCTTAATTTTACTTGTAGACTTTTGTATTTGAAGTTATAAAATTAAGATTTACCTTGCAGCACTATAAATCATAAAAGGTAGAAATGAGCCATTATATTGTGTAGGAAAGTTAAGTGAATGATCAAACAAAGTAAAGGTGCATATGTTATGGTTTGTTTCTTGTCTACTTTATCTCATATGATATTATATTGAACATTATTCATGAAATCTAGTTATTTGTTTATTTTACATGATACAAGTGATATTTTTCCATACTAAATTACTAATGATAAGTGTGTGATATATTCAAGGTAAGTGCATAGTGTTTTCCTCAAGGTAGTGACTAGTATTATAAATTTAGGTGTATTAAAACTAATTTTCGACATGACATATACTCCGAGATAACTCCGAATTGAATTTTAGAAACCGAGATGTAAATCCGAGATGGACGACCGAGATGCACTCATCTCGTTCGAGATCTCACCCGATACGAGATAACCTCTCTAAATTCTTCGAGACGAGACGTGACCGAAATCCGAGATTTAAAACCTTGTGTATAGGAAGGTTCATGGATGTTAATTATGAAGTATATCCTAACTGTAATCTTTGTTTAAAAGAGTGGTTGATTTAAAGTAAAGGCTATAAAATTTTAAATCTTCTAAGTTAAGTGGTGCTAAGATAATATTGCAAAACTATCTCTTCAGGAGAAAACACACAAAAAAATAGATCAAAAAAGAGAGAATTTTGTATATATGTATATATTTTATTAACACCTACAGTCGATAGGTGTACAACCAGTGTGTACACTCGCCATGCTCTGTACCCTTCTCACGTAAGCCTAAAAGGCATTGCATGATCGGTATATCTAACCTCAGTTTATCTGAGTTAGCTATATGTACATAAAAAATCTTTCATTAATAATGCATATCGATAGGTGTACACACTTATGTATACACTCGCCATGCTCTGTATTCCCGTCACATAAGCCCGCAAGGCATTGTATGGGTGGTATATATGGCCTCAGTTTATCTGAGTTAGGCATATGTAAATATTGTTAATATCAATAAATTTTAAAATAAAGAGAGTAAGCAATTGAAATCCAAGCACTATTATCACTTGTTTAATTCGATTTGTTATTCAAAAGAAATAAAACTACCACGTTGAAAAACTTTGATAATCAACTAAGGATCCATTTCATCATTGCACTATGTTATCAACCAAAACAACTATCCAAACTAGAGTTTAATTGTGATGATAACTTAATTTTTGTTGGAAGTTTTGACGAGTAAAATGACTAAAATTTCATGATAATGACCAAAACTTATATTTAACTTATTCGTTTCAATTTAAAAGTAAATTCTTCATTTGTAAATATTTTCAAAAACTTGCATTCATATCTTTGTAAATAAATCTTGCATTTAGGAATTTTTCATGTTGCATTTGGATTTTGTGGGTAATGTCCGCTGAAATCCCTCACGAGACAACACTTGTCCTACTAGGGACACCTCGAGGTTTAATGACTTATTGCATACGCTCAATGCAATCATGTTTCCTACGAAAATGGATTTATCTTAGTTTTAGTTTATTCGAGGATGAATAAAAAGATAAGTGTGGGGGTATTGATGTGCACGTAAATGTGCATATTTTTACATACATATTTAATCTATTTTTATTTAAATAAATGAGCATATAGGGTATTTTACATGTTTAAACCAAAATTTCAATTATTTTCAAATCATCATTTATTCATCTTCATATGGGGGCAAAATGGTCATTTTTGTGTATGATTTAATTTGAGAAAATTTACTTGGACATTTTAATATTGTTTTGTAGGAATTTGAGTAAATATTGGAAAAGGCTTCATGTATTCATGCATGCACAAGTGAAGGAAGACAAATGAAGATGGAAATAAATCAATTCATGCAACATGGAGGACCCCACCTACCCACTTACCATGATCTACAATTAGAAGCTAATGCACATGTTAGTGGGGATTAAAGTTACATGCATACTTAATGGAAGATTAATTAGAAGCTAATGATAACTTGATGGCCAAACTTCCTCAAGGGCAATTTGGGTAGTCCCTTAAAATTTGATTAGGGTTTTAGGCATGTATAAATACCCATTATGTTTCGTGTAAGGAAGCTCTTAGCACCACCTTCTAGTTAGTTTAGTGGTAGCCACAAATGTAACATAAACTTGCTTTCTTTTTAAGGCTGCATAGCCTTTTCTTCATGTAATTTTCTTATATACAATTTTAATTCATGCACTTTTAATTCATGTTCTTTTCTTGTTTATTTCTTCTTATGTTGGTAGTTTAGATCTCTTTCTTTTATGCAAGTGGATTAGCTTTTAGTTTATTTCAATTAGCTCTCTTTTTCCACTTGTTTATGTTTATGTTGAAGTCTACATTTGTTGAAATGATAACAAATATGAGAAGCTAAACCCCTTCAATTTAGGGATAATGAAGCTCTCTTAATCATGTAGATTCAACATATTTGCTAATTTTAATCTCTTTTTGTGCTTAATGGAAATGTTTGACGTGGTAAATATTTTGTTGTTTAACTTTGAATTTGATAGCCTATGTTGTTGACACCAAATAGGCTATGCTTAAACAAACATAAACACAAATTACCTCTTCCTCTACATATGCTTTTGGTAATGAAGTGGATTTTAGAATCAAAATTTGATGGGTCTATATTACTAATCAATGGTAAATAGATCATTCTTAGAATAGATTTTATTTTTAATTTCATTCTCATTTTCATGAGAGTTAACAAGTGGTTTGGAGGGTGTGTTAAAGTTTGATGGTTTATGTTGGGCTAGTTAATAGCACAAATAGATCATATTTATGATAAACACATCAATTAAATTCACAAATGACCAAAAAGAGAGATCAGAATTTCATTGTGTTGATTTATATGATCATGAGAAGGGAATTGCCACTAAATTGCCTTCTACTCTCATATTTTTATTCACTTTCTTTTGTTAGTTATTTTTTACAATTTTAGCTTAAACCACTTCAAACTCTTGGTTAATTTGATCGAGTAGAATTTTAAATCAATTCAATTTCCTATGGATTGACCCGTACTTGTCAAACTGAATTAATTTAAAATTCTACTCGATCAAATTAACCAAGAGTTTGAAGTTGTTTAAGCTAAAAAATGTAAAAAAAACTAACAAAAGAAAGTAAATAAAAATATGAGAGCAGAGGGCAATTTAGAGGCAATTCTCTTCTCATGATCACATAAATCAACACAATGAAATTATGATCTCTCTTTTTTGTCATTTGTGAATTTAGTTGATGTGTTTATCATAAGTATGGTCTATTTGTGCTATTAATTAACCCAACATAAACCATCAAACTTTAACACACCCTCCAAACCACTTGTTAACTCTCATGAAAATGATAATGAAATTAAAAATAAAATCTATTCTAAGCATGATCTATTTACTATTGATTAGTAATATAGACCATCAAATTTTGATTCTAAAATCCACTTCATTACCAAAATCATATGTAGATAAAGAGCTAATTTGTGTTTATGTTTGTTTAAGCATAGCCTATTTGGTGTCAACAACATAGGCTATCAAATTCAAAGTTAAACAACAAAATATTTCCCACATCAAACATTTCCATTAAGCACAAAAAGAGATCAAAAATTAGCAAATATGTTGAATCTTCATGATTAAGAGAACTTCATTACCCCTAAATTGAAGGGGTTTAGTTTCTCATATTTGTTATCATTTCAACAAATGTAGACTTTAACATAAACATAAACAAAAGGAAAAAAGAGAGCTAACTGAAATAAACTAAAAGCTAATCTACTTGCATAAAAGAAAGAGATCTAAACTACTAACATAAGAAGAAATAAACAAGAAAAAGAACATGAATTAAAATTGCATATAAGAAAATTACATGAAGAAAAGGCTCAGAAGCCATTAAAAAGAAAGCAAGTTTATGTTACATTTGTGGCTACCACTAAACTAACTAGAAGGTGGTGCTAAGAGCTTTCTTACACGAAACATAAGGGGTATTTATACATGCCTAAAACCCTAATCATATTTTAGGGGACTACCCAAATTGCTCTTGAGGAAGTGCGGCCACCAAGTTATCATTAGCTTCTAATTAATCCTCTATTAAGTGTGCATGTAACTTTAATTCCCACTAACATGTGCATTAGCTCCTAATTGTAGTTCATGGTAAGTAGGTAGGTGGGGTCTTCCATATTGCATGAATTGATTTATTTCCATCTTCATTTGTCTTCCTTCACTTGTGCATGCATGAATACATGAAGCCTCTTCCAATATTTACTCAAATTCCTACAACACAACATTAAAATGTCCAAGTAAAAATTCTCAATTTAAATCATACACAAAAATGACCATTTGTCCCCCATATGAAGATGAATAAAAGATGATTTGAAAATAATTGATATTTTGGTTTAAACATGTAAAATACCCTATATGCTCATTTATTTAAATAAAAATAGATTAAATATGGATGTAAAAATATGCATATTTACGTGCACATCAGAAACCAATCGATATAAATTTATGTTATGGACACTGTATTGATTTTCCAATCAACAGGACGTTGTTCTGACCCTCTCATCTTTGTAACCCATGGGTTAGATTTAAAGCAACATGTCACTGGTGCTAGATGCGATTGATTATTGGAGAAGTCTTCTTTTCTCTCATGCTTGATGCTGATGTGGCAATCTGATATCCAAGGAATACCATTAATTCCAAGGTGGTAGTTACAGTCAGTATTTATATCCTATTATTGTTTCCGCTGTGAGTTTAGATTTTATTAATCTCTGATAATACTCATGCTTATTTGTAGGTACTAAATCCAACGATTTGTACTTTGATGGACTTGGGTTTTGATTCCTGTCAAAATTTAGTCCCATTAAGTTGCGGATTGTTACAAACTCTAGAAAAGCATAAAAGATAAAATTTATAGAATTTTCTGTCTATTATCTATAACATCTTAAATTCTACAAATTAGGGTTATAGAGCTCGAGATATGGCAATTATACTATAGTAGTGTCAACAAATACAGAATCAAGAACGAGAAGAGAAACTAGGGTTTAAAGATCATACATTTACTTACCTTTGAAGTTGTATTCTTGTTCACCATGTAGATCTGCTCTTCATTTTTCTAGAGGAACATTATAATTAATCCTAATCAAATATATAGAATAACTCAAAATCTGCCTCTATCATAGTTGTTCCTTAGCCCAGCTTTGTACCTAAATATTAGAAGAAGGGAGTGGCCTAACAAAGAATGTAGGACCACTTTCATTTTCGTTTGTAACCTTTGGTACATAAATTTATTTATATAGCAAACTATTAGCATTTAAAATTGTGCCCCTAGGAACCCATGGTAAATTAAATTTAAGAAAACCTACATTTGTACCTTTTAGGAACCCAAATTTGTTTAAGGTTTTGTGTTTGTTCCTATTCCAACATCTATTTTTTTATCCCAAATTTTCCAAAAATTAAACACTTTGAAAATTCTCTATGAAATTGGAGATTATCATAATCCTTTCTCTTAATTTGTTTAACTCTATCATATCTGAATCCTTTTCTATTGTTGATGATAGTCTAACTACCTAACAACATATTTAGTGGTTTTTCTCCTTTAGAAAATTTTCTTATTGTCGATTCAACTTGTTGAACCTTAGATCTAAGAGCATCGTTTTCATTCAAAAGTGGGGCACATCTTTTAATGGAATTTTCTCTTTTTGTTTCATCTTTGTTTTTTAGAGCTCAATTTGATTTTTGAGAACTTTAATTTTTGTCTTAGACCTATTAATTTCTTCTACTAAAGACCGACACTTCTCACATTCTTGAGTAAAATTTTATAATGTTTCCAATCATCAACTCTAACTCATTATTTATACCAAGTAGACTATTTTTATTAGATTCTAGTTTATTATATCTTTTTTGAAGTCTATCACTGTATGAGTTTAACTTGTGATATACCAAATTAAATCTGAATGAGATAAGTGTGCTACCTCATTAGGCTCATCGTCGCCGTCACTTGATTCTACCATCAAACACAAATTTGCCTCTTCTTTCTCACTATCAGTTTTTTCCTCTTCTTTGCCTTCACTCTTATCCCAAGTGGCCATGAAACTCCTTCTCTTCTTCTTCCTTTCTCTGTCGAGTCGATTCAGTAGAAAGTTTGGTTTGAGGTGACCTAGCTTCTTACATCTATTCCTCAGAATTATCCAAAACCTTGTCAATGCTAGTTTTTATTTGTTGGTTTATTGCTGGATTTCCATGCTTTTTGGTCCGAGTTTTGAATCGCTTCATCAACAGTGCTAGCTCAGCTGCAGCGTCAACTTCTTCCTCATTATTGGTTGTACTTTTTAGGGCAACTGATTTCCTTTTCGGATATCCACTTTCACATTCTTCCCTGACTTTAAGCTCCACCTCATAAGCGATAAGATTTCCTATTAGTTCCTTTAGTTTAAGCTATTTCAAGTCTTTGGATTCCGGTATTGCCGTCACTTTTGCTTCAAAACTTCTCGGGAGGATTCTCAGAACTTTTTGGACCATCTCCAATTCTATGTAACTTTTCCTAGCATTTTGATTTGAATACTATATTTGAAAATCGTTCATACACCTCCTTTATATTTTCATCTTTTGCCATTACGAAATTCTCTTGTTCATTACTGAACATGGCTAGATGAGATTTCTTGACCTACGATGTACCTTCATGAGTCTTCACAAGCGTATGCCAAACTTCCTACGCAATAACATAATGAGAAACACAATTATATTCTATTTTATCTAAGGCACGGATAATATAGTTCATAGCTTTAGCATTTGAACGATAGAGACTAAGTTCGTTTACATCCCACTTGTCTTTAGGCTTAGGAACTTCATGATCATCTATACTTACCATAGGAAGGCTATAACCAGTTTCAACTATATCCCATGCTCTAATAGTATCTAGAAAAATTTGCATCCCAGTTTTCCAAAACAAATAATCAGTACCGTTAAACATGGATGGCCCAGATATAGATTATCCTTTAGAAAAACATTATTAAAACTACCCATAGCTAAAAAGGTGAATTTGACTACTTAGCTCTCATACCACTTGTAGGATCAAATTAACCCTAGAGGGGGATGAATTGGGTTTATTATCAATTTACAAGAATAATAAAAATCGCAGCATAGATAATATCAGAAAAAATGCGATAATAAGAGCAATACACAAATTTACTTAGCTTTGACAAAACCTGCCTACTGATTCCTCCAAGATTTCTATTAAGATTAAACAATCGACCACTTACAAATATCCTGTAAACTTGCGACTATCGCTAACTTTATTATTCTAATCCTAGGACAAGAAACCATGCCTCAACTCTATCCTCGAGTTAAGAATTTTCCGAACTACACATCGTAGATCAATCCTAGTTGAAAAACTAGAGTTTTAAATTTAAAAAGTAAAATACAATAAAATAAAAAATAGAAACCCTGATTTATAATATATAAATTTAAAAGAGGTTCGGCCCTAAACAAAACACGATCTTCTATTTGATTTGGCCTATTCGCATCTTCATTTACAAAGCAAACCCTTATTGTATTTTAGCGTTTCTTCCTTTGATTTCTGAATGCCACCGATATCATAATCGATTGATGAAATCTCGCCTTTATCTCCTTGTCAATCGTTCTCTTCAATGGCCTGGAAATTCATGACTTCGGTTGCTTCCTTGGTCGAGGAACTTCTGTAGTTAATAATTTGGTATGATTTTGATTTTCTGATTTAATTATTTCAACTCGACTTATATGATTTGGAGATGATGGCATAGTTTATACAAAGGAATATTTGAACAAAAATCTTCTAAAGTTTCATATAATTTGAGATTATTTATTTGAATATTTCAATTCATGAGTTTTGCTTTTGATCTTGGCTATTTATTTTTGATCGATCCTTAGGTCTTACGTTTTAAGATTATTGACTTGTTCATTCATGATATATTATTGCTTTAGCTTGATAATGTTGACTTGATCAACTTGTGAATTTTTGATTTAACAATTGTGACCTGTCGACCCGGAATTTCTAACACATTGTATTTGAATATCCGAATTATATAAACATTTAAGTCTTGGATTTAATGTGAATAAATGTGATTTTATAGCCTTGTAATCCCTTTTAAAATAATAACTAATAATGGTAAACTTGTTTTAGAAAAATATTTACAAAAATAAATGGTTCGAAGAAATATCGATAATGCGATCGAAAATCGTTTTATAGATAAACGGCCTCAAAATGCATGAAAATATCATCCTGGAGCACTACCTCATATTATGACAAAACAAGTGTCATCGGGACCGAAATAATGAGCTGATGTGCACCGACGAGTTTTGTAATGATCGAATGTACTATGTGATCGTACGAGCTTGGAACGTATGATGATTTATTTAAGAAAATTAAATATAATATATATTTTATTATAAATAACCCCTTCACTTTCACACTCTCTTACTCTCTTCACTTTTCTTTTTTCCTTCATCACTTGTAAACAAAAAAAAGAAAGTAGTCGCCTCCTCATTCTGAATTAAATCCAAAGCTACAAATGATGGGAGAAGCCGACATTGGATCTGTTGGACTCGTAGAGGTGAGGACTTCAAATCCCTATGTATCATTGGGTGTGCAATGGTGATGGCCGAAGTCGACTTTTAGTCTCCATAATTAGGGTTGAAGGTTTGTGGTGCTAGGAGCCATGGTTGGAGGAATAGAGACCACCATTGTGTAATTGGTTCGAAGGGGAGTAGTTTGGTGTTGGTTGGAGGAGCTCGTGTAGGCTAGGTAAAAACGCAACATCGGAAGGTCGAAGGGAGCACATCAGGTCAGATTTTGGAGGAAGGAATCGAGCTTGACAAGGTGAGGTCGGCTGCGAAGTGGAGCGAAGTGTGACGCGATGGCGAAGTCCGTTCGTCAATTTGTTGAGAAACAAAGGAGGAATTGAGTAAACAAGTTTTTGGCATTGGGTTCATGTACAGAATATTATGCACAGGTGATACGATAAATTGGGGAAGAAGGATTTAAGGGTAAATGAGGTAATTAGTAATTAATTAGGTTAATTAAATAAAGTTTATAACTCGAATTCTTATAAAATATGTATCTCTTGCATATGAGGCCCAGTCGAGGCGTCGTCTTCGGCGTTGCACTCATAGTGAGATTATCTACGTCTTGGTTTGGCTTGGGCTTGGGTGATTAAACTCACCATTGAATTCATATATATTGTGTGTGTATTTGTTATGTTGAAAATATAAGTTAAAATAGATAACAATGCAAGTTATTACTTTGGACTCATCCTTGTTTTATAAAGCAAGTGACAACATTATATGTAGTATAATCTCTCTTATAACCCTCTAAAACATGTATCTTGGTCATGACTTGTTATTTACATGTTGATATTGTTGGGTGGAAAGTTGAAGTGTGTTGTAAATGGTTGAAGCGAAATAGTCGTTATAAATGCAGTTTGAAATCCCTTGTATTTAACATATGTTAAATTGGTTAAAATGTGAATATACTGAAAAAGTATATATTTGGTTGTTCTCAACACATATTTGGTGTGTTTGACATAAAGGGATTGGTTTTGGAGATTATAGAAATTTTGAAATGGCATTGTGAAAGTTAGAAGCGGAAAGATCACTATGGACACACTTTGAAAATGCCTTGTGTTCGGCGATTTTTAAAGTCAACTTTAAATGACATACTAAGGGTTTCTTTATATTTTTAATAAGTACTATAAGTGTACTTATTACTGGAAAAATACAAAAGTTTGATTCTATATTTAATAATTATTTACGAATCTTTAAAGTAAAGGATAGGAATGAAGAAGAAGTCTCCAATGGCCTAGAGATAAAATCCCCTTTTGGTTGTAGGTAAGCTGGTATTTATAGAGAAATGGAGATATGGCATTAGAAACCCGCTTGCAGCAGTTGTGGATGAATGGGATGTCTACAACATAGTGTGGAATGAATCTTAAGGCTATTTAACCACTGGAAGTGGTGAAGTGTGTATTTTAAATATTAAAACTTACTTATGAATTTAATATTCTATATACTCAAATTGCAAATAGAAACCAATAATCATAGAACAAGTAAGTAATAAAATAAAATGCAGTAAAGTAAATAACACTAAGAATTTTTATATTGGTTTGGATTGACCAGTCCTACATCCAGTCCTATACTGCACCATATAGAATTTCACTATCACCGCTTGCTTTCCACAGGTGGCAAGAATACCTTTACAATTTTGATATCTCGGGCTACAAGATGCACCCTCTTGATTTATGGGCTACAAGAACACCTTCTTCTCTGTACAAACAGCAATAGAGTATGGCAGGTTGTCGTATCTTCAATACAGATTCTTGCAGATCTGATATAATGATCCTATAGATTTCCAATGGCAATATATCTTTGAATTCTTTGAGGAGTAGGATGAAAACAGAGAGAGAATGATATGAATTCGAGTGCAGACTCTCTGATATTGTGTGTTTTGCAAATCCTTGAAGAATTGGAGTGAAATAGTATGGATTTACCAAAAGAATGGAAGAGTATTCAATGGATTTCTCTCACAAACATATGGAGATGAAAGAGTAAGAGAATATGAGAATTATTGATGTAAAAATTCTTTTTCCAGAGCCTTTAGATAGTGGTTGAAGAGACATGTCCTTTGGTGAAGAGGGTGAGGGGAAAATCTCTTGATTCGAACTTTAAAAAACTGAAAAATGGCATGTATGTCGACATACATAGAGGAGACATGTCGACATATGGTGTTTTAAAAAGAACAGCAACACCAATAAAGTGTTGCAGGTTTTCAGATTTCAAAGTACCTCATATTTATGGATTTTTTGTGATTCGTTTGAGGTTAATGGTTGATAATCTTCAAGTATAATTGCCATGGGGTCTTTAACAAAGGATTCTAAGGCTCAACCAACTGATCATCACTTCAAATACCTCAGTTGTTTTAGCATTTACATTTCTTCTTTAATCAGTTTTGTTATTTTATTTGCTTTGATGAATCTTTATATATAATTCATTTTCTTCAATTGAGTTCTTGTTTATCTATGTAAATGTCTCCATAATATATTTGAAAGTACAGCACAACTTAGAGAAATGTTAGTAGTAATATTTATATGGTTGTTGTCATCAAAATCAATATCTGAGATATTAACAAGTAGAGCCTAGACATCGGCTCAAAATCACACGAGAAGTCACAATGTCCCCCAAACTATTCTAATAACTCGGTACCGAGTTATTTCCTTAGTTGGAAGTAACTCCAACTCTCTTGCATCCTCTTTCTTACTTCATATTGATATGCCCCATGTTGTTTTCATCGATTGTCGGTTGATTTTAGTGATCGTTCCTCCATTACTTGGTTTATTCTGTCGTTTTAACTGTCATCTCTTCAACTCTTGGAATTGGTCATCCCAAAACTCTTGAAACTCACTGGTCACATATGAAAGAGGTAGATAATAACTCATATGAAGTTGGAGTGGAGAAATAAATGGCAGAAATAACCCATAGGCAGAATAAAATAAGTCGGTGCCGACTTATTTTCCCAACTCGTTCTTAGGTGAAACTTTCCCGAGCTATTTCCTTGTTTCATCTAAGCGTACTTGCCAATTTTCAAGTCGTTTCATCCTTATTTTGATCTTCTAAGTCCGACTGAAATATGCTTTGGCTCAAAAGGGGGTTAACACTTGCCCCCAAGTATGCCTTTCAAATGTAAGTGTTTTTTGCTCAAGAATAAGTTCCAATAATCAGTCTTTGGTAGTTGAGCTCTTCGGCCTTCCATCAATCACGATCTTGGTGAATTATCCAGTTCCTTTGGATTCTCTTACAAATCGCAAGTAATTCCAAACCTGTTGCAGCTAAGAACTCCAGCTCTTGCTTAAGTGTTGCTCATTCATCATTATCATTTCAATTTCATTCGGAGTTCTTGCATCACATATCATAATTGTCCCGTGTTCATCCAAAGTTTATCTGTTTTATTCTAATTACAAGGCGTTCAAATCCTTTTATTAAATCTACATCCATTCTAGGGTTTGATCTCTCCGAATCATTTTATAATTAATTTAACGTGTGATCCCTCCGGATCATTTTATACTCAATTTAACGTGCAATCCCTCTGGATCATTTATCATTTAAGTTAAAAGGACGATCTCTCCAGATCGTTTGGTACTCTAATCTTGGGTTTTGTAACGACTCGCCCTTTGTAGTACCCTAAATCAATATTGAGCGACAACGTCCGAATCCATAATACCACAAATGACAGTCCGTCGGGGTAAAATAAAATAAAATATTCAACCTCGGCTAGGCACAGTGGTAGAATCTCACAACGGAATGATAATAGATAATATACTGAATATACATGAGCAATAGGATAAATAATATATAAGAGACTATACTGATGGAAGTAACCGATAAATGGATATCAATACAGAAAGTCAGAATACAATATCTGATACAACAAGTCTCGCATATAAATAGCTTACTTATTACGTACTATTGCAACATCAAGTATATATCTAAGGTACCATCTTCACCTCCAAAGTGCTCCAGCTGTCCTGAAATCATATCCATAAAAGCACCTGACTCTCCAACTACTCAATCGAGTACCCGAGAGTTGTCATGACATAAGCAGACAAAGACAAAAAGCGAGTCAGACATAAAGCCTGATGTAAAGGGAACAATCTCAAAGTATTGTACATCAAATCCATTTACAAATATATAGGGGATTTGTGAAGTACAGCCGGTCCTCTCCACAAACGTGGCTTAGGGATAACCCAGATGTAACGACCCGATATTTTCAACCATTCGCATCCATTATAAGTGTATAGGTAGACACTCATGCCGGAGTTGAATTGCTCAAAATACCGCGTTGTAATTAAAATTTGGCAAATCTCAGAATATACAGTAAATAAATATAATCACAGATCACAGACACAGAGTAAAATAATGCAGCGGAAGTAAAAGAAATAGTAGTTCATGAAGCTACTATATAAATATATCAGAGTACATAAGATACAATAGAAGAAATAGAGTACAACAGAAGTATAAATAAGATAACCAAGTACAAGCTGAACAGAGCAACATAACTGAAGTCGATAGAACAAGACTAGTAGATAATATCCAGCGATTCAAATCTCCAGAAGGTGGAAATCCAAATCTGTGAATACTCAGGCTGACCCGAGCGTAAAGCAAAACACAAACACTCGAGTCAGGACAATATATACTTATATAATATAAACCAACTCAAGTGAACTGTAATAAGGTACAAGTAACTTAAAGAATGCTTGGGACCGCCCATTCTTTAAGGATCCGTTAAACTATCTACTATGTAGTAATATTCGCTATTATAATAATGTCTAATCAGTAAAGTATAATCATATAGAAAATAGCGTTAAGGGGATGGAGAACCTTAACGCGGTCGGATCTTAAAATCATAATCGTAGTAAAGCTCGATATGGTAGGTGACACGGCACAACTAGGCAATGCCAGGGTAGATATACCAATTACGCATCCGGACTAGTGGTGACGCATAGCAGCCACTACCGCCCACCTCGAACAACACTCCCAATCAAGGGTGGCCACCAAATCAATCACAAGTAATAGAATGGTATCGAAGAAGTGTGTCCGATAAGAGGTGCTACCTCCTTGGTCCGTCAATCGCTCCTGTTTTAGCCACCTTATGCCAACTCACGGGAGTTGGGTCCACGTAACATACCTTAAGAACGTCGCCACCATCCTACTTCATTCTGGAATCTCCACCGCGTACACGGTTGTCAAAGTGGTTTTCGGTATCGACAGAGAGTATGTCCATATCCGATCCCGGTCTCTTTGCCAACCAATCGTTATTATAACTCATGGTTATAACTTTTAAAAACAATACTTTACTTCAAAATAAGATATCATTTCAAAATCATGTCTTTATCAAAATAAAGATTTATCATTTCCAAATCATTTCAATATTCTAAAATATCATATCCTTTCAAACTTCTTTTCAAATCATTTTAATACATCAAAATATTATATCTTTTCAAACTTTTTTTCAAATCATTTTTATATATCAAAATATCATACCTTTGATAGTTATACTTCGAAACCAAAATCATTTTATTTCAAAACTATGTTCATTTCAAAACAACATCATTTCCATTTCAAACATATATTCACCTTTCAAATAGTCTATACTTTCAAAGTTATAACTCTTTTGAAACAAAACATTTGAAATCATTATACTTTGAAAATCACAGCATTTCGAAATCGTATATTTAAAATCATCTTTTAATTCTATACATTTACAAACTTATTAAATTCAAACCATCAAATTTCAATTCAATTACAGTTTACCAACAAACCATTTCAAATCTTATCAATTCCCAATATAGATTAAATCCACAAAATACAATATTCAATCTTTAGTATATTTCAAAACTTTAAATCTCCCACATTTCATAAATCCAATATCATTTAAATAAACTCAATTAATATATACTTCAAATATTCATTTATCAAATAAATTAAATAAGTCAGAAATCAAGTATCATTTCAAACTCATTTCACAATATCAAAATATTATTCAAAACACCATTCATTTTTATTCATTTAAATACCATTTAAATACATTCATTTTATTAAATTTAAATACCATTTTAAACTCACATTAGAAATCAAATTCTTCCACTTAAATATCTCTTCATTATCTTTAGAAATTTAACATTTAATTTCCCAAAATTATATCATTTTCCAGAGATTATTTTTCATTAAAATTAATTTAAAACAACAAAATATAGTTTCCGTAGCACTTATAAAATGCTACGTAAAGTTATAGTTTAAAACAGTTAATTAACAAAAGACAGCGTTAAATGCTGTAATAGATTTCTTTTAAGTTTCAATTAACTTACATGTTAAGTTTAACCACTATAGCACTTACAAAGTGCTATAATAGCCTTTATTTCAAATTAACCTTTTAGTTCATTTAAAACACTACAACATTTACAAAATGCTGTAATATCCTTTACATTACATTTCAAAATGTTGTTAAATCATATTCAGAGTTTTATTTACAATTCCACAAATAATTAACTTTTAATATAAATCATTTTAACTTATAAAATCATATATTTCACATTTAACACAATCATTTAAATACCTTTATTTCTATGATTTTATAAAGTCAAATTTCCATACAAAAATCAAATTTAATAACAATTAAATTTTCATTTCTTTAATTAAATTATTAACTTAACAACTAAGTTTAAATTTCCAAAAATATAGCTTATTTCCATTTATTTTACTTAATTAAAATTTCACTTTTAAACAAATTTCACAAAATTCAATTTAAGTTATATTTCCAAATTCAGCTTAAATGTTCATTTATTCCATATTTTAATTTATACAAAATCATTAACACCTTTAAAACATTATTATTACTTAATAAAAATCATTAAATTCATCTTTAAATCAAATTTGTCATATTTTCTTACTTTACAAAAATTCCATTTATAAACAAAATCATAAATTCCAAAATTAACTTATATTTCAAATTCTACTTCACCATTTACTTAATTCACTTATTTAATTTGTAGAAAATCACAAATACTTTATAGAAATCATTTTAATGAAATTTAAATCAAAATACCATAATATTTACATTAAAAAAAAGTATTTTAAAAATTTCAGAAAAATATATAAACCACGGGTCTGTATATAATTTTCTAGCCTAGGTCAAGTGATACGGATATGTATCATTTCAATCCGCAGTTTACAAAGAAAAACCGGGTTTTATTATTTCAAACCCGCAATCCCAAGTAATATAAATAAATAAATAAAAACCGTTCAGGCCTATCATTTCAGCCCATAACGATTTTTCCTTATTCTAAAGTCCGTTCGGGTATGTATCATTTCAACCCATAGTGATTCTAATCTACAGGGAACTTGCAGTGTGATAAACTGATATAAATAAACAGAATAGCATGAGATAACAGTAATAGATGATATAAAATGTAATAACAGGGGTAAACATTATATGATCATAATATAACAGTTACAACAGGATGATATAATTTTACAGATTCAAATGGTGTCAGTTTACTAGTTATATAAGTACACATTGTCTGGTGAGAATTACTCACTTGTTCAAGCTGGAGATGACAACCACAAACGCACAACAAAGATTTCCAGAGGCACGAGAGCACGATAATTATTTGAGTGTGGGAGAGCCAAAGCTAATTGCCTTGTCACATTCAAACCAAACAATTACAAACAACATAAGATTTCAACCCAAAAATTCAATAAACAATGCTAGAAATGGATGCATAAACAAAGTCAAAGTGTTTGCACTTGCTTCCTACCACCTATGCTTCAGCTCCAGATCTGAAATGGCACGGCTAAAGGCATGGTTTGGATCAGGTATGGTCTGGAAAAGGTGCGGCTACAAGGTGATGAAGGTGAGTGGAAGTTACAAGGTGTTGAAGGCAATGGAATACCAAAGGGTTTGAAGGCAAAGTGTGGCTTTTGTTGCACCATAGGGTTCGGCCCCTTGCTGATGTGGCTTGGCCATGGTATGTGGTGGTCAGGTGGTGGCTGGAGTGTGGGCCAGAGGTGGTGGAAGGTCATGTCAGAGGTGGTGGTGGTGGAGGTAGTGGTGGCAAAAGGTGGTAGAAGGAGGAGATGACAATTCTAGGTCATAAGTGATAGTTTGTGATGGTTTTTGGTGGATTTTGTGTAGATCTTGGACTTGGATTGGTTAGGCCTGAGGAACAGGGTTGCTAGGATGGGTGATGGTCAGAGGAAGGGGGTCGTGGTGGTCGGCCAAAGCCTGGAGGAGGAGGAACTAAACTATGAAGGTAGAGAGCATATGCAGTTTCAATAGAAAAAACATAGAAAACAAGGAAGAAAGAAGGAATTTTTACCCAAAATTTTGAAGCCATGGCCGTGATTTTTTTTGAGGAGAAAGAGAAGTGTTTGCATGAAAAAAATGAAAATAAGTCCGCTGAAAAGAATAGGGTATGCATGGCCAAAAACATTGAAGAGAGGAGTTGAGAAAGTGAAAGGTCGGGAGGTGAAAAGCCATAGGAATTTCAATAGTTTAAAACTTTTCATATTTCCTCTAATTTCTTTTTAAGTTTTATATAACTGAAATATATATATAAACTCAGATAAAATACGAAAATTTAGTAAATAAACAAAAATAAATTAATTAATTATTAATTATATAAAATTTAATTAAGTAAAACAGCAAAAATTGCAACTAGTCTTGAAAATATGAAAAATAAATGCAATGAACTTTGGAAAAAGTTTATGGACTTGTAAAACATTTATAAACAAAGATAATAACATAAAATAAAAATGCATTCACAAAATGAATAAATAAATTTTAATTAAATATAATTTAATTGAAGAAAATAGCAGAAAAATAGAAACTAGCCTTTAAAAATAGAAAATAAATTCAATACGCTTTGGAAAAATTATAAAATCACTTTAAATTATTTAAAAGACAAAATTATACATAAAATAAAATACTAACACATATTAGAACAAAATATGACAAATAAAATATAATTTAAAATAGACAATATTGCTAAATACATCAGTTTACACACAATATTGAAATATACATAACTTTCACAATTTAACTCCGTTTCCAACGAAACGAAAAGCTGTATCCATGGAATTAAATATATTTTCATAATAAAATATAAAATTTAAGAATTTGAAATATTTAAATTTAAAGTTCAAAAGTCAAAGTTTGACCAGTTTCAATAGAAATTCACTTTTCAGTGAAATATCCAATTTATACTAGTTTGAACTATAAATCACTTAATAGTCAACATTTATATTTAAAATGAAATGTTTGAAATAGAACAAGTTTAAAATAATTTAAAATAAAATAAAGTCAAAATTTAAAATATAGGCCAAAATCTAGGGTTGTTACACTCTCCCCCACTCAAAACTTTTCGTCCCCGAAAAGGAATGAAGTACGGGAAAACACAGGAAAGATAAAATTGAAATGAGATTAAGACAAGATGACAAAAGATTGAAATTATACCTGATAACTGTGGTTATAGGTAAGTTTAACAGGGTGGAGATGGTCTTCCCAAGATTCTCCAGAATCAGGAACACAAGTACGAAAAGATCCTCTAGAATCTGATTCACTCTTTCCGCTTGACCGACAGTCTATGGGTGGAAAGCAGTGCTCAGATTTAAAATGAGTACCAAAGATTATAAAGATTATAGAAAGATTTCTAAGCAAAAAGATTATAGATAGATGCCTATACCAGTCTGTAGCAAGATAAGGAAAAATAAGGACAACTAACAGACAGTTTGAAAAACAAAATTAGGTAATAAGTTTGAAAAACAAAATAAGATAATAGGTTTGAAATTTCCATGGTTTCAGCTTAACTGATAATTAATTTTACACAAGTTAAATAAATCTTAACTATCTCTAATTTCATTATCTTATCATCAAATTTTCTTAAACAAACAATCTCTAAAATCATGATTTGATTAAAATTAAGTGTATAACATTCAATAAATTTAATTCTTCTTTATTCCTAATTATAATTAAATTTATCCTTCTCAAATATTTTATCACATATGTTAAATATGCTTACACTTATTATAACTGTTTTAATTTATTCCTAATTCCCTTAACATCATTTGTATTGTAAATTATTCAATTAACCTTTTAGTCTATTTACCTATGTTAATCTTTTTATAACTAAAATTTAAGTGTATAATATTTATTATAACCACTCAAATTTTATTTATAAAAATCTTTTTATATTGTATATTATCCAATTACATTGTTAACTTCTAAAAATTAAGGTAAGTTATATTGGAATGCAATTGAGAATTATACAAATAAAACTTTCTAAAATTAATATACACTATAAACATCCTAATTCAATCATTTCAAGCTTGAATCATCTATTCAAAAATTTTGATTTTCTTTTTATACTTGAAGTTATTATTTAAGATAGAATTTAAGAATAAAATCTCTGATTCCTTTCAAACCATTTAGAGATAGATAAATGTATGTACATAATTTGTCAAATCAAATTTAAATCATATATCTATATATTTTATAAATCAATCATATTTTAGAAATTTATATCAATCAAGTTTCCCAAAACAAAGCTGTAGCATGACTACAGAATGGTTTCTTCACTTCGAAACTCGAAAATGAACGTCGATGATGCTGCAGTCATCACCGAAATTATTTTCCAGCGACAAAGAGAAGAGCACTTAATTTTTAAACTTTAAAATCCTTTAGAGACAAAATAAAAAATTTATTCAAAAATACTTTAAATAATATCCTTTTAAAAAATTTAAACACAAGGTTTGAAATCCATCGGAAATTAAACTCTTTAAATTTCTTGTTTTAAATTCATTTCAGTTCCCAAATAAATTTATAAACAACTATTTATAAATTCCTTTGTAGAACAATAAATGATAAATCAAGTATTATCATTTTAAATAATCAATTTAAACCAATTTATTAAGTTCCATAAATTTACTTATATATTAAAATTTATTTAATTAACCAAATTTTAAAATAATATTGTATCGGTTTGTTCTGTCAAAGTGTTTTAGAAATCCTATCGATAGCGTTGATCAGACGAATCGATCGGAAACCCAAATCGACATCAACAACTCAAACAACACAATATATAATAAAATATAGATTTAAAAGTACAATTCAAAATGTTGGAGATAGTTTAGAAACAAAGACAAGATGATTAATTAACAAAATATGAAGATGGATAAGCTTAGATAAATCGCGGGCAACCTTAACCGGGTCAACCGTGACTTAATGAATAAGAGCAAATGTGGATTTTCCTGGGGTAAATCTACATCCGATCTCAAGAGATAGAGTTTGGAATAACAAAAGATATTAGCATCTAAACCAAGGATAAATATAAATCTCTGGTGAATCGATGCAAATTTGTAAAGGAGTTTTCCCCCTTTTACAAGTCATTAGAATATTGGCGGGACCACCAATTCACTATAAAGCTCATTCGAAGCGGAGTTATGGGATACTCTAGAATCAAAAGAAGATGAATAGTGAGGGACAAGAATGAATTTTGGAACCGCGGGGAACGTTCCAAAAATTAAAAGGAAATTCGAATCAAGAGGAAAAAATTCAAACTCGAACGAAAGTGATTCTGTAAATAAATCTACTCTATATGCTGAGTTTTGCCTCAAAGCCAAAGCTCTGATACCAACTGTATCGACCCGATATTTTCAACCATTCGCATCCATTATAAGTGTATAGGTAGACACTCATGCCGGAGTTGAATTGCTCAAAATACCGCGTTGTAATTAAAATTTGGCAAATCTCAGAATATACAGTAAATAAATATAATCACAGATCACAGACACAGAGTAAAATAATGCAGCGGAAGTAAAAGAAATAGTAGTTCATGAAGCTACTATATAAATATATCAGAGTACATAAGATACAATAGAAGAAATAGAGTACAACGGAAGTATAAATAAGATAACCAAGTACAAGCTGAACAGAGCAACATAACTGAAGTCGATAGAACAAGACTAGCAGATAATCTCCAGCGATTCAAATCTCCAGAAGGTGGAAATCCAAATCTGTGAATACTGAGGCTGACCCGAGCGTAAAGCAAAACACAAACACTCGAGTCAGGACAATATATACTTATATAATATAAACCAACTCAAGTGAACTGTAATAAGGTACAAGTAACTTAAAGAATGCTTGGGACCGCCCATTCTTTAAGGATCCGTTAAACTATCTACTATGTAGTAATATTCGCTATTATAATAATGTATAATCGGTAAAGTATAATCATATAGAAAATAGCGTTAAGGGGATGGAGAACCTTAACGCGGTCGGATCTTAAAATCATAATCGTAGTAAAGCTCGATATGGTAGGTGACACGGCACAACTAGGCAATGCCAGGGTAGATATACCAATTACGCATCCGGACTAGTGGTGACGCATAGCAGCCACTACCGCCCACCTCGAACAACACTCCCAATCAAGGGTGGCCACCAAATCAATCACAAGTAATAGAATGGTATCGAAGAAGTGTGTCCGATAAGAGGTGCTACCTCCTTGGTCCGTCAATCGCTCCTGTTTTAGCCACCTTATGCCAACTCACGGGAGTTGGGTCCACGTAACATACCTTAAGAACGTCGCCACCATCCTACTTCATTCTGGAATCTCCACCGCGTACACGGTTGTCAAAGTGGTTTTCGGTATCGACAGAGAGTATGTCCATATCCGATCCCGATCTCTTTGCCAACCAATCGTTATTATAACCCGTGGTTATAACTTTTAAAAACAATACTTTACTTCAAAATAAGATATCATTTCAAAATCATGTCTTTATCAAAATAAAGATTTATCATTTCCAAATCATTTCAATATTCTAAAATATCGTATCCTTTCAAACTTCTTTTCAAATCATTTTAATACATCAAAATATTATATCTTTTCAAACTTTATTTCAAATCATTTTTATATATCAAAATATCATACCTTTGATAGTTATACTTCGAAACCAAAATCATTTTATTTCAAAACTATGTTCATTTCAAAACAACATCATTTCCATTTCAAACATATATTCACCTTTCAAATAGTCTATACTTTCAAAGTTATAACTCTTTTGAAACAAAACATTTGAAATCATTATACTTTGAAAATCACAGCATTTCGAAATCATATATTTAAAATCATCTTTTAATTCTATACATTTACAAACTTATTAAATTCAAACCATCAAATTTCAATTCAATTACAGTTTACCAACAAACCATTTCAAATCTTATCAATTCCCAATATAGATTAAATCCACAAAATACAATATTCAATCGTTAGTATATTTCAAAACTTTAAATCTCCCACATTTCATAAATCCAATATCATTTAAATAAACTCAATTAATATATACTTCAAATATTCATTTATCAAATAAATTAAATAAGTCAGAAATCAAGTATCATTTCAAACTCATTTCACAATATCAAAATATTATTCAAAACACCATTCATCTTTATTCATTTAAATACCATTTAAATCCATTCATTTTATTAAATTTAAATACCATTTTAAACTCACATTAGAAATCAAATTCTTCCACTTAAATATCTCTTCATTATCTTTAGAAATTTAACATTTAATTTCCCAAAATTATATCATTTTCCAGAGATTATTTTTCATTAAAATTAATTTAAAACAACAAAATATAGTTTCCGTAGCACTTATAAAATGCTACGTAAAGTTATAGTTTAAAACAGTTAATTAACAAAAGACAGCGTTAAATGCTGTAATAGATTTCTTTTAAGTTTCAATTAACTTACATGTTAAGTTTAACCACTATAGCACTTACAAAGTGCTATAATAGCCTTTATTTCAAATCAACCTTTTAGTTCATTTAAAACACTACAACATTTACAAAATGCTGTAATATCCTTTACATTACATTTCAAAATGCTGTTAAATCATATTCAGAGTTTTATTTACAATTCCACAAATAATTAACTTTTAATATAAATCATTTTAACTTATAAAATCATATATTTCACATTTAACACAATCATTTAAATACCTTTATTTCTTTGATTTTATAAAGTCAAATTTCCATACAAAAATCAAATTTAATAACAGTTAAATTTTCATTTCTTTAATTAAATTATTAACTTAACAACTAAGTTTAAATTTCCAAAAATATAGCTTATTTCCATTTATTTTACTTAATTAAAATTTCACTTTTAAACAAATTTCACAAAATTCAATTTAAGTTATATTTCCAAATTCAGCTTAAATGTTCATTTATTCCATATTTTAATTTATACAAAATCATTAACACCTTTAAAACATTATTATTACTTAATAAAAATCATTAAATTCATCTTTAAATCAAATTTGTCATATTTTCTTACTTTACAAAAATTCCATTTATAAACAAAATCATAAATTCCAAAATTAACTTATATTTCAAATTCTACTTCACCATTTACTTAATTCACTTATTTAATTTGTAGAAAATCACAAATACTTTATAGAAATCATTTTAATGAAATTTAAATCAAAATACCATAATATTTACATTAAAAAAAAGTATTTTAAAAATTTCATAAAAATATATAAACCACGGGTCTGTATATAATTTTCTAGCCTAGGTCAAGTGATACGGATATGTATCATTTCAATCCGCAGTTTACAAAGAAAAACCGGGTTTTATCATTTCAAACCCGCAATCCCAAGTAATATAAATAAATAAATAAAAACCGTTCAGGCCTATCATTTCAGCCCATAACGATTTTTCCTTATTCTAAAGTCCGTTCGGGTATGTATCATTTCAACCCATAGTGATTCTAATCTAGCTACAGGGAACTTGCAGTGTGATAAACTGATATAAATAAACAGAATAGCATGAGATAACAGTAATAGATGATATAAAATGTAATAACAGGGGTAAACATTATATGATCATAATATAACAGTTACAACAGGATGATATAATTTTACAGATTCAAATGGTGTCAGTTTACTAGTTATATAAGTACACATTGTCTGGTGAGAATTACTCACTTGTTCAAGCTGGAGATGACAACCACAAACACACAACAAAGATTTCCAGAGGCACGAGAGCACGATAATTATTTGAGTGTGGGAGAGCCAAAGCTAATTGCCTTGTCACATTCAAACCAAACAATTACAAACAACATAAGATTTCAACCCAAAAATTCAATAAACAATGCTAGAAATGGATGCATAAACAAAGTCAAAGTGTTTGCACTTGCTTCCTACCACCTATGCTTCAGCTCCAGATCTGAAATGGCACGGCTAAAGGCATGGTTTGGATCAGGTATGGTCTGGAAAAGGTGCGGCTACAAGGTGATGAAGGTGAGTGGAAGTTACAAGGTGTTGAAGGCAATGGAATACCAAAGGGTTTGAAGGCAAAGTGTGGCTTTTGTTGCACCATAGGGTTCGGCCCCTTGCTGATGTGGCTTGGCCATGGTATGTGGTGGTCAGGTGGTGGCTGGAGTGTGGGCCAGAGGTGGTGGAAGGTCAGGTCAGAGGTGGTGGTGGTGGAGGTAGTGGTGGCAAAAGGTGGTAGAAGGAGGAGATGACAATTCTAGGTCATAAGTGATAGTTTGTGATGGTTTTTGGTGGATTTTGTGTAGATCTTGGACTTGGATTGGTTAGACCTGAGGAGGAGGGTTGCTAGGATGGGTGATGGTCAGAGGAAGGGGGTCGTGGTGGTCGGCCAAAGCCTGGAGGAGGAGGAACTAAACTATGAAGGTAGAGAGCATATGTAGTTTCAATAGAAAAAACATAGAAAACAAGGAAGAAAGAAGGAATTTTTACCCAAAATTTTGAAGCCATGGCCGTGATTTTTTTGGAGGAGAAAGAGAAGTGTTTGCGTGAAAAAAATGAAAATAAGTCCGCTGAAAAGAATAGGGTATGCATGGCCAAAAACATTGAAGAGAGGAGTTGAGAAAGTGAAAGGTCGGGAGGTGAAAAGCCATAGGAATTTCAATAGTTTAAAACTTTTCATATTTCCTCTAATTTCTTTTTAAGTTTTATATAACTGAAATATATATATAAACTCAGATAAAATACGAAAATTTAGTAAATAAACAAAAATAAATTAATTAATTATTAATTATATAAAATTTAATTAAGTAAAACAGCAAAAATTGCAACTAGTCTTGAAAATATGAAAAATAAATGCAATGAACTTTGGAAAAAGTTTATGGACTTGTAAAACATTTATAAACAAAGATAATAACATAAAATAAAAATGCATTCACAAAATGAATAAATAAATTTTAATTAAATATAATTTAATTGAAGAAAATAGCAGAAAAATAGAAACTAGCCTTTAAAAATAGAAAATAAATTCAATACGCTTTGGAAAAATTATAAAATCACTTTAAATTATTTAAAAGACAAAATTATACATAAAATAAAATACTAACACATATTAGAACAAAATATGACAAATAAAATATAATTTAAAATAGACAATATTGCTAAATACATCAGTTTACACACAATATTGAAATATACATAACTTTCACAATTTAACTCCGTTTCCAACGAAACGAAAAGCTGTATCCATGGAATTAAATATATTTTCATAATAAAAGATAAAATTTAAGAATTTGAAATATTTAAATTTAAAGTTCAAAAGTCAAAGTTTGACCAGTTTCAATAGAAATTCACTTTTCAGTGAAATATCCAATTTATACTAGTTTGAACTATAAATCACTTAATAGTCAACATTTATATTTAAAATGAAATGTTTGAAATAGAACAAGTTTAAAATAACTTAAAATAAAATAAAGTCAAAATTTAAAATATAGGCCAAAATCTAGGGTTGTTACACCAGACTTCTCTTAAACAAGTAAAGTAAAACTGAACTCAAAAGTAGGGGATCATACCATAATCTTCTCTTCACTTACCACCAATGAGTCAGCATAACTAATAATATGACTGAAACGTAACAACATACTATGATAGGGGTAACCTAATGTACCAATGCAGGAGTAATATAAATTTCCCTATATAAGTCTAACACAAAATGTTCAATAATGGTAATAAACCAAACAATATAACATATACAATCATAACAATAGTAGGCGCCCAAAGAATAAGTTGATACCCATCATCGCTGGTGGGTGGGGTCCGCTATAGACACCAACGGATCTAATGATCCCCATCAAGCATCTGAAATGCAAAATGAATACGGCTATATAATAATGCTACTAAAATAGTATCTCCATTACCACAATACGGATATCCATAAGTGTTACCCATCCCGAACTGCCACTAGCTACCAGTGAGACCAATCGAGAGCCACAACTAACTTGTGGACTACCCTGAAAACCAACACCTTAAAAGAAGTTGGCATGTATGTCCCGTCGTAGCATCCAAGAGTGCCACGGAACAGTATATGACCTACTCTAGATTGGCATTCCAGTTTCTCTCCGCCCTTGCTTCGAGATCACGTCTAAAGGTCGTGTCGTCCCAAGGGTACAATGGATTCCCGTGCTAGCATCCATTACTTTTGATTGCCTATACTGACATACTGAAAACATATGTAAATGCTAAACCTTTCATACATCCTTCCCGTAGGGGTAAACAATGCCAAAGTATTGTCGCTCCCGTGTGGATCGATAAATCATCATGAATTGCCATTGGCTACCTATGAGGCCTATCGAGAGCCCAACAATATTTGTGGACCCCTCTAAAAGCTAACACCTCAAAAGAAGTTGGCCTGTAGGTCCTGCCATAACATCTAAGAGTACTACGCAACAGTATATGACCTCCTCCAGACCGGCGTCCCAGTCTCTCTCCGCCCCTGCTCTGAAACCATGTATGTAGGTCATTCGCCCCTAGGTATTATGGATCCCTTGCACCAATCGGTAGTCCTAAGTCGGACATACTGAATATATATATATATATATATATCTGTGTGTGTGTGCGCGCACGCGTGTGCTTGAAACCGCATATCAATGAATATTTATATAAAATACTATATGCCTCTTCCAGTAGTCCCAAGTCGAACATACCAGAACTATATATATGCTTAAAACTGCATATCAATGAATATCTATAAAATATTCCATGCCTCCTCCAGTATTCCCAAGTCGGACATGCCAGAAGTATAAATATGCTTGAAACTGCATATCAATGGATATCTATAAAATATTTTATGCCTCCTCCAGTATTCCCAAGTCGGACATACCAGAACTATATATATGCTTGAAACCGCATATCAATGAATATCTATAAAATATTTCATGTCTCTTCCAATAGTCATAAGTCGGACATACCAAAACTATAAATAAATATAGACATAGGTAACCCACATAAACTATATGTAGGTATATAAAGCTAATCCAACTACAAGAAACTAATTAATACATCTCGTGTCCATTTACACACACGAAGTCAATACACAACCAAAACCACTATTCTACAATCTCAAAGTCAAACTAATCAACCAATCAAAAAATCTATTTATCTACCATGCAATTCTAATCTACAATCAATTCCGCCGATTCAACCAATTAAAAACAATGACATGAAAATATACAATTCAGTCATTAATCAACTCGTTATACCATACGGTAATTTATGAGATGATCCATCTGTTAATATATTATTTGTAAACATAATATATTGTTTATAAAACAACCATAAGCTTATAAACCATTTAAAAGCTTAATATTAATAAATTATACAAATATAATTAAATATACACTTCCATACTATTTTTATAAAATCATAACCATTTTATAAAAATATCATTATATATTTAAAACCGATTTAAGTAATATATTTCACCTCATAATATTTTATAAATCCATAAATCGTTTTATAAAATATTATATTCGTTGCAAAACCCATTTAAGACATAATATACATAATTTATCAAATTAAATCAAGTAGGTCCCAATGACACAATTTTATAAAATCATACAAGCATTTTTATAAAATACCCCATTTACTCAAAACTAGACTTTTCGTAATTACAACACTTAATTTACCAAATTAAATTAAGTATAAATCCATTCATCAAATCTATAAAATCATTCAATCATTCTAAGTTTTTATGGTTATCTTAAAAGTCATAATTTTAAATCCCGATTAGCAATAAAATATTGTACCAATATTTTTATCACTAGTTTAAACAACAAATTGGGTTAAATTAATTTATAACCACGTTATAAATTAATGTCAACCCACTCTAACTTTATTCAATATTGTAACGACCCAGAATTTTTATCATCTTGAGTTTTGAATATTCAATAATACGATCTTTTAATCAAAATAAAATTCCTGTTAAATAATAATTGGTAAGAATATATAGTTTTTAAACCAAGATAATGTTTTGAATTTCCAGATTTTATTTATAAAATAGAAAATTGATTTATTGGGAATTTCTTATATGTATATATATATATATATTCAGAACAATAGAATTTATATATATAATTTGGAAACAAAGTTATAGCAAATAAATATAAATGAAATAATAAGAATATATTATAAATAGAAATGATACGACTTATGAAAAATATAATGTATTTTAAATGAGAAGAGTTTAAAATTAGATTTTTCTTATATATATACATATTAGTTAAGAAGAATGTATATATATAAGTTCGAAAAGGAAAATATAGTATTTATAAACAAATATAAATGGTATATTAAAAATAATATATGCAATGGTCAGTGAAAAATGAAAGAAGATATATATATATATATATATATATATATATGATAATTATTATATGATAGAAATGGGAAAATTTATAAAATCAATTAAACACATTTTTATAAGAATTTTCTTTTTAAAAGTGTTAACAAAATGTTATTTAAAAAGGAATAGCGAAACTTTTAGTGTTTTGAGTAATATATTTTTAAATAACAAACTCTTATTTTTACATTTAAAATAGAAATATATATGAATATGAAGACTTAAATTGTTCATTTAAAAACTACTTTACATCTTGTTTTTCAATATATATATATATATAGGCCTGATTAAAAACAAATGAAAGTAAAAGTAATAAAAGGGATAAATGACCAAAGAAAATCAAGTAGAAAAGTAAAACATACATATGCATTGCCATGGAATATATATATATATACATATATATATATGCATATGTTTGCCTGGTATAAAAGGGAAAGACTAAAACATTACCCCAACCACTTTTCAACTCAAAGCAAAAGAAATGAAGGTTGAAAGATTATTTCATCTCAAACCTCAAATCCTCATTTCAATCCATCAAAAACAATTGTACAGCAGCTATAATCTTTTGAGCCTCAAAAAAAAAAATACTGTACATTTACATCATACTTGGGTATAAATGTATATGCATATAGGCTTGTATGCGTGTAGGTTTCAGTTGGTAAAACCCTGTAACTCAAAGCTCTGTAAAACACAAAACCGTAAAAAAAAAGCACACTATTCCTTCAAAATTCAAAGGCAAAGCAACATTTTCAAGATTTCAGATCCTAAACTAAAGATCAAGCAGAAGATTGAAAAGAATTCAACATGTTTAAGGTGAGAAACTTTATTTTGAAAACCCTGAAATGTCAAAGTAGTACTCTGTCATGTTAATAGAGCTAAAAATCAAGTGTCCGTGTTTTTCAAAAATCATTATCTCCTTGCTCGATTCGAATTTGTGAATATTTTAAACTGGTAAGTGTTTGTTTTTGAATCAAGATCATGCTAAAAATAGTTTGGAACTTGTTTACTTTGTATATTGTGGGAAATAGTTAAACAACAGTAAACAACCCAAATTTCGTTAAAATTCACCATGCTTAAAAAAAAGAAATCAAGCATAGAATTTTGATTGTTGAGTGAAGCTAGGAATTTTAGCGAAGAAATTACAATTTTAAATAGCTTAGATTTCAAGAGTTTTTGAGACGATCAATTTTCACTTAAAAATTTATTTCCGGCAATGGCGTCGTCGAGGGGGTGTGCGGCTTAGTCGAGGAGGAGCGTGATGATGAGAGGAAGAGATCCACCATGGCGCATTTTTGATTAAGGCTTTGATTTGTCGTGGCTAGCTAATTTAGGGTTGGTTTCTGGGTGCGTGCGAATGCGAGTTGCAGGGGGCGAGGAGGCGATCGAGTGTGGCCGCACTTGGCTTGGGAGTAGTGTATGACATGGCAGAGGTGATGGCGTAGGAGTTGAGGCCAGTTGTCGATCGAAGTGGTGGTGGGAGGCATTGGAGTGAGGCCTGTAGCTCGCGTGGTCAGTTATTTTTGTTTCGGCTGGGTCAGAGTGGTCGAAGAGGGTGCTAGAGGGTTGAGCAAGCGAAGGTGGACTTGCGGGTGAGGTTGGTTTGTTGATCGTTGAAAGGAAGTGTGTGTGCACATACACATGGGGATGCATGTACAAGGGGAGAGTTCGAGGTGGAAGAAGATGATCGTAGCTTGGTTGATGGAGTACGTAAATCTGGGATTGGGTCTCGAGTGGTTTGCGAGTGTATGTAGATCAGAGAAGCAGCATATTGGGTCGAAGAAGTGAAGCATCGGTTGGGGTCTTCGTGTTTTGGTTAGAACTGGGAACTGGAAGAAGTGAGGAAGAAGAGAAGGGGGAAATGGGTTTGGGTTTCGGCCCGTATATAATATATAAATAAATTAATATATATATATATATATCTCTGTGTGTGTGTGTGTGTGTATATATATAAAGAAAAAAAGGGGGATGGATTGGATTGGGCCCAAAGGGAAAGGGTATGAAAGGGGAAGTAATTATCTCAAGAATGATTTGAACTCTATATATATATATAGTTAATTTTAAAATACTATAACTCCTTCATACGAAACATGATTAACGTGAAATTTGTTGCATTTGGTTTGTATCAACAAACACTACGTCGTCGTGTAATTTGTTATCAAGTTTAAGCAAGTGAAAATTTTAAGCAATTTAAAACGGACAGATTTTAATTAGTGTTTTAAAACAAATATCGTTATTAAAATTTATATGACCTATCTTTTGAAGTTATTTCCCCAGATAAAAATAATGATGAGTTAATTTAAATTAATTACGATGATTTGTGTTTAGCGGGGTAAAACACCGTTCCACTAATTGTATTAAATTGGACCCATGTTGGCAGAATAAACCACTGTTCTGCCATTATTATTAAATATGTGTGTTTTTGGACAATGGTTAGCAGAAACTAAAACCCTGTTCTGCTGTCATAATTGTATGGACATCTTTTTATTATCTTGATAATTATATTGGACAATATGATGTTGAATTAATTGTTAAAAATGAATTGATGTGAATATCTAAATTTGTTATTCTAGATTGTTATGAAATTGATGGTAACTTGATTAAGTACCATTAAATTAATAAGCCTCTTTTCCAAATTTGGAAGTTGATTTTTGAATCAAAGTTATTTAAAGAATGATTATTATTTATTAATGATATTTTAAAGATAATTAATAATTATTTGATAATGATTTAAAGTTAATTATTTTATTATTTTTAAAGTTATATAAAAAGTATTTAATTATTGTTTCAAAGTTATTTAATTGTTTAAATTGTTTAAAGTATAAATAAGGTTATTTTATAGTGATTTGTTTAAAGTTAATCGTTACTTAAGGATTAATTAGTATTAAAGTATTTACTTCAGGATAATTTGTTCAAATATTAATAATGTTTTAAAAAAAATTATATAGTAAACTTTTGTAAAAGAGTATTTTCCTAAATTAAACTTGGAAAATTTATATAGAAACTTTATAAGTATTATTTGAGATAATTATTAAAAATAGAGTTTTCGAAAAGTAATGGTATGCTTTCATGGCATAATCGGGAGGCAGAGAGTGCCTAAGTTAAGTTTGGAATTGTCTGGGATGGAGACGTAATCATTGAGCTGTGAATCCATGATTGATACCACATAGTACTTTCTAAATTTATTTAAAAAGGTTTAAAAATACAATTGAAGGGAATGGTTTGTGAATGTACGTATTCCTGTGAGATAAGTATATACTTTTGATTTAGAGATTTAATTCATTGAAATTTAAATTAAATAAGGCTTAGTGATTTCAGTGGGAAATGAAATCTTTGGTTGAATGATTGTTTATTTGATAGTTAAATAACGGACTATCAAATCTGGACCCAAAACATAACTTTGGAAATATATAGGATAAGCATGGGAATTATATAGTACAGTTACCGTCGAAGGTGCTATACTGTATGTATAAACTCGTTTCGTTCTTCTAGGACGATGATAAGGAAATCCATCCACTAACGGTTAGGAGATGATCTCCAATCTTATTTTTTTCTGTTTATTTCCTAGAGAACCGAAGCTAAGTTTACCGGAAATATCGAACGTTGTTTTCAAAGAGACCAGGATCAGATAAGTTATTCAAAAACCACTTTGATCCAACGAATACGTTTTCGAAGTAAAGACAAGAGCATGGAATCGAAGATGGAGCATTGAAGTTCAAGGGCTAATCGCTACTAATCCTGAGGATGATTCCAAAATGGATGTAGTAGGAATAGTGCCTTCGGTTTCGTTTAAACCCAGAACAGACTTGTATGGATTAATGTTTTCAACAAATTGTCATTGGAGGACAATGAGCATTCCAAGTGAAAATTCCTTAAAAAGGTAATCGTGGCCTCAAGCCTCATCAGCCGAAATGACTGAAAATCAGGGGAGATGCAGCAAGGCTAAGTGGGTCGCACCTAATTAGTGTATGTTTATCACCTTTCGAGATACCCCGATATTATAAATACGGTGCATGGGAAGGAACTCGATAAGGGTGGGAACACCCGGGGTGATAGCATATTCGGTACTATCCAGGTTAGGTAGAACTGGTCTTGTGTTGTAGGGGATCCCGGCGAGGTCCTCGGTACATTTTTTCTAGACGTGTACCGTGATAGGTGGTACCCCAGTGCCTAGTCATTGTATGGAAATCCATTCTCCAATACGTGCCTTTACGGTTTTGGTTGTAGAGCCTAGTATGCTGGAATTTAATTAATGTAACAATTTCGGCTATTTGAATAAGTATTTGTACTTGGACACTATTATAATATCATTCGATTTTCTATAAAAGGTTTTGGTTATCGTAAGGGAAAAAACCCGTCGTGTTTATATGTGGCGTGGTCTTACAAGACACCTTTGATTTTTAAAGGATTTTTGAAAGTTATAATGAATAAAATTCCTTGTGATTTAAATTCTCACGTTGGTTTTACCAGAATCACCCGGGCGTGGTTTTTCCTATATGCTCGGGTCAGACCGAGCATATTTCCAGGTTTAGCTAGAAGGATTGGAGCTTCAGGAGAGGAGCTGGAGGCCCAGAGACGTATTCACGTAGATGATTATATTCCATTGCATTTAGTTGTGTTTATCAGCAGTTGTAAGGATAGGGTGTTATAACTGTCCGTGTTGTATAGGTTGGTGTACTCTGATTGATATATGTATTATAAACATTACAGTTTTGTTTTATGTAAAGATTTGTTCTATATTATAGATTATTTGTTTCCGCTGTGAGATTCTATGTTATTTGGTTTTCTTTCTATCTTCCTTCTATCTTCTTTCTACGTTCTTTTTCTTATTATCCGCCTTTTTTTCAATTTGCACTGGACATGTGTGGTAAATTGTCAGTTTGAACTGTACGAAAAAGTGGGTTTTGATCGCGTGGTATCAGAGCTTAGGTTGAGAGAATACCTAGGGTGGGTTTACTCATTAGAGATAGGGTCAGTAGTACTCTAAAATGATTTTAAGTGTGTGTGTGCGTGTGTGTGTACACGAGTGTGCTTATTTGTTAGTGATATAAAAGGGTTTATATTGTGTTAATTGATCTGTTGAGTGGCATATGGATTCTGGTCAATACGAGTAGCTAACGTTATTGATAGGGATCTTTAAACACTTGAACAAGGCCAACAGACACAATATTGTTTTAAGAGGGTAAATGAAATAATTTTACCCAGGATATATTTTATATATAAAGGGAAATGATTTTCAAAATATATTGTATTTTGAGGTGTTGTTTGATAGGTGATGATAATATCCTATCATTATCATCTAGGATTGGATTGGTCATAACCATCTAGTTTTGAGTATCCTCTATTGCCTGTCCTTCTGACTTGAGTATTCCTTTAGAATCTGGTTCTTGTAGATAGAAACCTTGAGAAAAATTTGATTTTTGAGTAAATTTTTATTTACTAAAAGGAATTTAAAATATTTTAAGATAAATATTTTAGGAAGATTTTTCATATATAAAAGCTAATTTTATAATAATTGATTTATAAAAAGAGATATTTGAGAAATTAATGCTCCAGTGATTTCGGAAAACTGTTCTAAACAAATTTTTGAGGAAAAATGATTATGGTATTATTTAAAGTAAAATTTTTAAATGGTGGTAATTTAAAAAAAAGGATTTATTACTTAGCATATGTGAAGCTCCTGTAAACCTAAGAATGAGATTCCCATTTAGGTTGTGTTAATTAATTATAAAGGACTCGTAGTGTCGTCCGAGGAGAGCGGATGAAGATTAAGCAGTATTTCAGCAAGGAAGTGGCTAGAGAAATCATGGAACCTATTGAGCAGCCATCGCTGTATGAAGAGGAGTCTGAGATAGAAGTTGAAGAGGAACATGAGATAGAAGAGGAGCCGAATTGGAAAACGATGATGCTATCATCTGGGAAATGGGCGAGATTGATAATGAGCCACTTGCAGAACGAGATGACTAACTGAGGGGTGACTTATGGCCTAGGGCAGAGATGTTGGTGTCTAGAGAACCAAGCCCGGAGATTGTATGGATTCCGGATAGTTATGTTGAAATTAGGGAAAGGACCGGAATTGGAGGACTCTGATGGAGAGAGTCCACTGTAAAGTTAGTTTGGGTTGGGGTAGTTCTCTTAGAAATGTGTATCCTATTGAACCTATCGGTAGCCCATAGACATCATGGATGTGTGTTTGGATTATAAATTAATGAAGTTTCTTAGAAGATGCTTTTATGTGTTATGTATGTGTGTATAACTGCCTAGTGGTTATAAATATCTCATGGATATGTGTATATGTATGTGGCGACTGTAGTTGTAAAAGTATCTTAGTTGATACTCTATATGACTGATATTTTGGAATATAAATATATATGATTGAACTTGTGTAATATGATTGTTTATTAATTCGTTAATAAATAAAAAATTTGGTTAGTTTTGTTTACTAGCCTGGTTACGGCAATTTCGAGGATGAAATTCTTTTAAGGGGGAGGAATGTAACGATCCAGAATTTTTATCATCTTGAGTTTTGAATATTGATTTTTAATATTCAATAATACGATCTTTTAATCAAAATAAAATCCCCATTAAATAACAATTGGTAAGAATATATAGTTTTTAAACCAAGATAATGTTCGGAATTTCCAAATTTTATTTATAAAATAGAAAATTGATTTATTGGGAATTTCTTATATATACATACATATATATATATATATATTCAGAACAACGGAATTTATATATATAATTTGGAAACAGATTTATAGCAAATAAATATAGATGAAATAATATGAATATATTATAAATAGAAATGATATGACTTATGAAAAATATAACGTATTTTAAATAGGAAGAGTTTAAAATTGGATTTTTCTTATATATATATATACATATTAGTTAAAAAGAATGTATATATATATATAAGTTCGAAAAGGAAAATATAGTATTTAAAAACAAATATAAATGGTATATTACAAATAATATATGCAATGGTCGGTGAAAAATGAAAGAAGATATATATATATATATATATATGATAATTATTATATGATAGAAATGGGAAAATTTATAAAATCATTTAAAAACATTTTTATAAGAATTTTCTTTTTAGAAGTGTTGACAAAATGTTATTTAAAAAGGAATAGCGAAACTTTTAGAGTTTTGAGTAATATATTTTTAAATAGCAAACTTTTGTTTTTACATTTTAAATAGAAACATATATAAATATGAAGACTTAAATATTTCAATTAAAAACCACTTTACATCTTGTTTTTCAATATATATATGTAATGATCCAAAAACTCGGCCTTCGAAAATCGGCACCCATACTTCACTTGTACTCAAAATGCTGCAGATTCAAATGTCGAATCTGGTTCACCGGAGCTTATAACACCATTAAGTATAACAACACAGCGGAAGAAAAAGAATATATCAATATATATATAACGTTGATACAATGACAGATACAAAAATCTGATACAATATGATACAACATATGTTTGCACAAAAAATGGACAAACACCTCAAAGTCGTATGATTTAATTGATTTTATGTTGTTCTTAGTGATTTGGGTGATTTATGCAAATATATGAAAAGCAGGGACTAAACTATAAAAGACACGCAGATTTATAGTGGTTCAGCCAGAATGTGCCTACGTCCACTTTATATATTATTTCTCCTTTCTTGTTCAGATTACAAGTACAAAGCTTTGATACAAGTATATGAAAGTTGTCTGAAAGTTCTCTCCGTGTTTGAGCTCTCAAAACTTGTCCCCCATTGTTGTACCCCTGCCCCTCTATTTATAGAGTGAGGCTGGGGGTAGGGGTCTTGGATGTGTATAGCTGCTGGTGGGCCTGGGCTGATGTGATCTGGCCTGGCACGTCTTGGTCCGGTAGCACTTGGTCCGGTGATGGTTTTGATTCGGTGAAGGCTGGTCCGGTAGGCAGTGGAGTAGGTTGGTTCGGTGAAGGCTGGTCCGGTAGGCAGTGGAGTGACTTTGGTTCGGTCATGGGTTGGTTCGGTGGTAGTGCATGTAGGTTGGATTGGTTCGGCAAGGCCCTAGAGACATGTTGGTTCGGTGATGAGAGGGGAGTGGAGTGGGATTGATTCGGTGGTTTTGGTCCGGTGGGACTTCGTCCAACATTTGCCCTCCAAAGTGGGGCATATGCCAGCATGTGTCTCGCTTTGTTTTAGTTCATTCGGTTTCAACTGTCGAGCTGGTTGGCTCGGTCGTCCAGGTTTGCCTATAAGTATGGGACATATGCTTTCGTGATTTCTTGCCAAACGAGATAGCCGAACCAGATTGCCGGATCAATTGTTGAATCCTGCCGAATCAATCATTTGCCGAATCACCCTCGTCTATCGAACCAGGTGATTGCCGAATGACCCTTGTGTGTTGTATCACCGAATGAATCCGGGGTTTGAGTGCCGAATGACCCTTCGTGGTTTGAACTGCTGGATGAGTTTTTATGACTCGGACTACCGAACGAGACCCGGAGTTTGAATGCCGAATGAACCTTGAACCTTTTTATGTTTCGGATTACAAATGAAACTCTAGATTGTACGCACTTGCTTGTTTATATCTCTTCATCCTTTGTTTTTAACGATGTATTCTTTTGTGTTGCAGATAATGTCTCATAAAGTTGAAACTCGATCAGAGAAGAAGAAATCTACGGACAGAAGAGAATCTCCCATCGTGCCCCCAGTCCAGCCGAATCCAGAACGACATGGGCCTACCCCGTGATCGCTGGTGGACGGGCACGGTCCTCAAGAACTTCTGAACTCACCTCCCGATTGCTTCCCTAGCTCCCTCAAAGACGAGCAACTTGATGTCATTTCTCGCTCTTTCGGGATTGACAGAACGCGTATGTTGTTGCCGGGGGAAGGAGTGATGCCGTATGACCCCCCTCAAGGCTACTTTGCTTACAGCAGATATCACTGTATGTGTGGTGCCATTCCGCCTCTCAATGCCTGGATAGTCAGCTTCGTCACATACCTGAAGGTGGCTCCACTTCAGCTTCAACCTAACTCCTATGCCATCCCGGTGAGCCTTTTTGTCATTTTTCAAAGGAGATACGGGCGTCCTCCTTCTAACCGGGAGATTCGGTATTTGTACAACTTAAGGGGCTATAAGAAGGGATCTCCATACATCAGCTTGGAATCGGCTGTATCCTTCAAGCCAGTCCTGGACTTGTACTCGAAGTACAGCATGTTTAAAAAGGAATGGTTTTTTGTCAGGGACGACTCTGTTTCTATCCGTCGCTTCACCTCCGGATGTAAGTTCAAGCTTATTTACAATTTCTGCTCTGGTTGCAATGCCTCTTCTCATGTGTTTTTATTTCTTGCTAGCGACATGTGGTTTTGCGGTCGTGGAGAATGATCGCCTGGTTCAGATGGCAGCGGAGATAGGAGCTATTTCAGGAAGAGATAGGTCGGCTGCTTACTTGATCAGGAACGCTACACTTCTGGGGCATAACCTGATCTTACCACATCAGTCCGTGGTCAAGCAGAGGGATACGGCGGAAGAGAAGGCTGCCCAAGCTAAAGGAGGGGCTGCGTCGAAGAGTAGCAAAAGGAGACCCTTTTCGGTATTTCCAACTGTCGGGGGAAAGAAACTTAAGAAGTTTGACGGTCCCTCTCCCAGTACGTGTCTTGACATTCCGGAGGAGGGAGATGTGGATGAGGGGAAAGGCGGAGATGAAGGAGGTGAGAGCGGAAGTAAAGGAGGAGGTGATGGTGGTGGCACCGGGGCTTTGTCTTCTGGGCAGGTAGGCGAGATGCAAGAGTGGACGGATGACGCATTTCGCCAAGCCTTCGAAGGTTTAGAGGAAGAAACGACTTTGGCGGAGAATCCCGAGAAAGTCGACAAGGCTGGGACTGGTGCCGATTTACCTTCCGGGAGTGCTTCGGCTGAGGCGACTTCTGCGACTCCAGGTGAATTCTTATTCTCCCTAACTCGATACATTTCCTGAGTTATGGTTCAACGTAAGCTTGTGACACTTAGTTTCTATTCCAGGAGCGGGCAAAACTGCCAAGACTTCAGATCTTCGGCACAGGCTTGAACAATATAGACTTCTTAAAGCTTCTGCCAAACCGAAACCCCCTACTACCCGCCCTGGAGACGTAGTCGGTTATCGTCCTCTTCTCGGAGTTATTGAAGAAGACATCCAAAACAGGAAGAGGCGCCGATCTGCTTTCGAATCTTTGCCTGGCCCTCAACCCCCACTCCAGCCTGTTCATGATATTACGGAGGAGGATACTGAGTTTAGGCCTTCCCCCCATCCGTCTGAGAATCCAACCGTCATCCCGATAGATCACCCTGGCTTAGCTCGTAATCCGTTTGCAGGTCATCCAGATCTGGACCCGGCCTCTCATGACATTTCCTTCGATGAGGTTACTGGTGAGCATCTCCTCCCTCGCAATTCTATGGTTCGGGTGCTTGATGAGGCTAAGTCCCTGGACCTCGATTTGCTTACTAACCGAGTTGTGACTCTGGGGGATGAGGCTAAGGCGAACATCGACCGGGTTGCCGAGGAGACCAGGAAATTGATGGGGCACCACGCCCGACTGGTCAAGGCTGGGGAAGAGATAGGGAGTGCCAACATTCAGCTACGGTTGATGGTTTCCGACCAGGCTAAACAACTTGCCGATCAAGCCATTCAAATCTCTCAGCATGAGGCCGCATCCAGACAATTAAGGAAGGCTATGGAAGAGGCCAATAGGGAAGAGATGCGGAAGATGGAGGCCGTCTGTAAGGAGCGGGTTGACATGGCCATTTCCACGGTGGATGAGGTTCGGCAAGCGGACCTCGAGCGGGTAGAGGAACTATCGGGGAGACTTGAGGCCGCGGAGCTTGCTCAGGCCAAGTTGAAGGAGGAGATGGAGACGATGAGGAGGTCCCTCCAGGCTGACCGTTTACGATATCGATCGGAGAGGGACGCTGTCGTTGCAAAGCTGCGAGCTTCCGAGGTTCGAATGAGGGAGTTTGAGGAGAACGAGGGGATGATGGATGAAATGCTCCAAGATATGTACTTCTGCACTTGGAGGCAGGGTAACTTGTCCTTGATGGATGATTACCCCCGGGTTATGGCCAGGATCTATCTCAGGGCTCTAGAGGAGGCCAAGGCTGAGGCGGATAAGGAGGGTGGCGTGGCCTTCAGTATGGATGTGGTTACTGCCCAGTTTACCGAGGAGGAGAAGGTGGCGGTGAAGGAGGGTATGCGGCTGCTTGCTGCTGAGGAGGCAGGTGTGCAAGTAGAGGATGATGACCAGGATGGTCATGAAGCAGGTGCTAGTAAGTCTTCCTTTCTATTCTTTCCGTTAACTTGGTTGCTTATCATTAATGAATTCATTCTTTGACCGGACAGGTGGGCAACAAGACAAGGATAAAACTCCGAAGCAGCCGGCTCCTTGATTTGACCGGGATATCTTTTTGTGAACTTGACATTGTTGTGTATGTTAGTCTTAGAACAGTAACGTAACTCTTAGGCAGTAATTATGCTACTTGTAATAAACAACATTATTCTTGACGTGTAATTTTTTAACTTAAGCTGACTCTGTCGTCTTTTGAATGTTTTTGCTATTTTGACATGTTGTATGAGAAATATAGCTATGCATATTCCTGTAATTAAATTGTGTTTGGCGTCAAGTTCTTGTTTAAAACATAATTGCATGACTTGCAATGTTAGCGTGATGTGTGAATAAATTATAGTCACGTGTTTACATATGAAAGAAGGAAATACCGCCCTTTATATTTTGCTTGTAGATGGAAGCTTTGAATGTCTTGTGTGACCGAGTATGGAATGCAGTCCGGTGTCTCGTTGCGAGTACCCGCTTCCATTAGCGAATGTCTCTTGTTCTGTGTCCTGTACTTCAGGGATTGTTACAAAGGATAGGAGAAAAGTTTCTTAAATAAAATTGAAATATGTGAAATAGTAAAACTTCCAATCAGGGAAGGCCTTCGATGTGCCTAAGTTCGTGGCAAACGGGCTTTGTAGTCACTTTCCCTAGCTGTGGGTGTTGGAGACATTTGTCACCCATCTTACGCCTCCGCGGGGAGTTAATTCTTTTTTACCATAGCCGCACTTAAGACACATCAAAGCCGAGATCGCGCACAGTAACTACCCGAGCCATTATGGCCCGTAATCGTGGGTATTATTCGATTTACTGTGGCCGGCTAGCGTGGGTGTCGATCGTCAACCGTGAACTGCCCCTGGCTGGCCACACCTTATGTTGGGGCTTATAGTCGGTTCACAGTTGCCGGCGAGCCGAACGCCGTAATGAGCTGCCTTGGCTATAGTCGGCCTTCTCGGTGGCTTATAATCGGCTCATTACAGTTGGCTTTAAGGGACGTCGCGAGCAATGAGTTAACCCGCAGCAGAGGGATGCCGGAGCGAAAGTGTCTCATTGGCGAGGGCATAGATTCGCATGGTACCTGTTAGGTCTTGTCCAGGTGAAGTTGCGCTGTGGAGTGACTTGAATGGAAATGCTATACGCACAGGATTTCGTTGAACAGAAAAGGATAAAGTTAACAAGCACCCAAGATATAAAGGAACAAGTTAAAAAAGAGACAAGGTTTTTTAAAGTGGTTCGGCATGAAAATGCCTACGTCCACTGATTCTCTTTGTTAATTCACTTCATATGGGCGGAGGTGTTGGATGTTCCATGCCCTCTGGAACACCTCTCCATCCACTGTTGACAAAATATAAGCTCCGTTGTGGAGATCCTTATGAATTACATATGGTCCATCCCAGATCGGATCTAGTGCTCCGGGGCGCGGGAAGATTCGCTTGAGGACGAGATCCCCTTCTTGTAAGGTACGATGCTTGACTTTGGAGTTGTATTGTGCTGCCACTTTTTGCTTGTGGGCTGCTGCTTTGAGGGCTGCATCATTTCTTTTATCCTCAATTAGATCCAAAGACATGTGAAGGAGTTCTTCGTTCTCTTCTGGGTTATAGTGGATCCTACGGTGGGAAGGCATGATGGTTTCAACTGGGAGCATAGCCTCCGATCCGTATGCCAAAGAGAAAGGAGTATGTCCTGTTGATGTTTTGAAAGATGTGCAATAGGCCCACAGTGCCGTAGGGAGTTCATCCACCCAAGCGCCCTTTGACTTTTCGAGCTTCTTTTTTATTAGAGTTTTCAGAATTTTGTTGACGGCTTCGACTTGTCCGTTTGCCTGGGGATATGCTACGGATGAGAAGCTTTTGTGAATTCCGTGCTCTTGGCACCAGTTGGCGAATTCCTCGCTGTCAAACTGAAGTCCATTGTCTGATATGATTTTGAATGGGACTCCGTACCTGCACAGAACATTTTTGATCAAGAAGTTAATAACTTTTGCTGAAGATACTTTATTCAGGGGTTCTGCTTCCACCCATTTGGTGAAATAGTCGACTGCCACTATAGCATATTTGGCCCCGCCTCGGCCCATTGGCAGTTCGCCGATTAAGTCAATTCCCCATACTGCAAAGGGCCAAGGGCTGGTCAATTGAGTAATCTCAGTTGTTGGTAGCCGCGGAATCTTAGCAAACTTCTGGCATCTGTCACATTTTCTAACGAAATCTAAGGCATCCTTGCTTAAGGTGGGCCAGAAATATCCATATCGGAGTATCTTTTTAGCTAAAGTTTGCCCTCCGGTGTGATCTCCACAGCTTCCTTGATGGATGTTGGATAAGATTTCCTTGGCTTCCCTTCCAGCGACACACCTTAATAAGGGGTTAGAGAATCCGCGCCGATAGAGAGTGTCCTCTTGTATTGTGTAGCGGGAAGCTTTCCTCAGGATTTTCTTGACTTCGTTACGCCCGTTGGGTAGTGTGCCACTTTGTAAGTAGTCTCGGATGGGGGTCATCCAAGTTGCTTCTTCGGTTGCAGCTATCAGATTCACTTGCTCAAAACTTGGGGTCAGTTGCTTTGAGGTGGCTACTGCTCCGGAAATGGTGTCGTCTCTCACGCTTGCTTGCTTCGCCAATTCATCGGCCTCTTGGTTCTCTTCCCGAGGGATGTGTTTGACTAAGTAGTGGTCCAATCGACTGAGAAGAAACTTGGTCTTCTTTAAATATGCTATGAGTCGTTCTTCTCGAGCCTGGAATTCTCCTAGTATTTGATTAACAATAAGTTGAGAATCGCTATGAAGACACAAAGAATTGGCTCTGATTTCTAAGGCAAGTTCTAATCCAACTATCACTGCTTCATACTCTGCATCGTTGTTGGTGGCAGCAAACTCCAACCTTATAGCATATTGCAGCTTATTTCCCCTGGGAGTGATTATTACCACACCTGCTCCCGAGCCTTGTTCGTTTGACGCACCATCCACAAAGAGATTCCACTTGATGTCTTCTGCTATTTCCGATTGCTCCTTACCTTCATTGGTAGTGAATTCTGCAATGAAATCGGCCATGGCTTGCCCCTTGATGGCGGTGCGAGGGTGATAGGTGATATCATACTGACTTAGTTCGATGCACCATTTAAGTAGTCGTCCAGAAGTGTCGGGACGATGGAGTACTTGTCACAGTGGTTGATCGGTCAGAACTTTGATGGAATGGGACTGGAAGTAGTGACGCAGTTTCCGTGATGTGATTAGTAAACAGTATGCTAGCTTCTCAAGTTTAGGATATTTGACTTCTGCCCCCGTCAACCTCTTACTTACAAAGTATACTGGCCGCTGTGTGCGGTTGTCTTCTCTTACCAAAGCAGCGCTTAGGGCGTGAGATGACACAGCAAGGTATAGGTATAACTCTTCGCCTTCGCTTGGAGTCGAGAGTACCGGCGGTTTCTGGAGGTGTTTGATTAAGTTAAGGAAAGCGGTTAAGCATTCATCAGTCCATTCGAACTTTCCTTTGTCTTTCTTTAGAGATTCGAAGAAGGGGACGCACTTGTCCGTTGCTTTGGAGATGAATCGGCTTAGGGCGGCCACTTTCCCATTCAGGCTTTGTATTTCCTTTCGAGTGGAAGGTATCTTGATATCTTTTAGAACTCAGACTTGTTCAGGGTTTGCTTCAATCCCTCTGGCATGGACGATGAATCCCAAGAACTTTCCTGATGATACTCCGAAGGAGCATTTTAGAGGATTAAGTTTCATTCCATACTGGCGAAGTACTTGAAACATCTCGCCCAGGTGGCTTACGTGATCGCCGGCTTTCCTTGACTTTACCAGCATGTCATCCACATACACTTCCATCGTTTGTCCTATTAGTCCTGCAAACATCTTGTTGACGAGGCGCTGGTAGGTGGCTCCTGCGTTTTTGAGTCCAAAAGGCATTACCTTATAGCAGTACAAACCCCAGTCAGTGATGAAACTAGTGTGGTCTTGATCGGGAGCATGCATAGGAATTTGGTTATATCCTGAGTATGCGTCCATAAAGGATAAGAGTTCGTGCCCGGCTGTGATGTCTACAAGTTGATCGATTCGGGGAAGTGGGAAGCAATCCTTCGGGCAGGCGTCATTTAAGTTGGAGAAGTCAATGCATGTTCGCCACTTCCCATTAGCCTTCTTTACCAGTACCGGGTTGGCGATCCACTCTGGGTAGATGGCTTCTCGTATGAAGTCATTGGCAAGTAGATTCTTTACTTCTTCATCGAGGGCTGCTGGTCGTTCTGCCCCCATACTTCTCTTTATTTGTTTTACGGGCGCCTTGGTAGGATCAATGTTTAGTACGTGGCATGCTATGTCAGGGGAGATTCTGGTCATGTCAGCATGTGACCATGCGAATACATCCAAGTTGTGGCGGAGAAAGTCAATGAGTTGCTCCTTCAACTCAGCTTTTAGTTGGGACCCAATTTTCAATAGTCTACTCGAGTCATGCTTGTCTACAGATATAAATTCCATAGCCTTTGCAGGCTCGGCGGTGGCCTCCTCCTCTTTGTCCCTAGGGTCTAATTCATTGAAAGGGTCGTTGGTATATCGAAGAGGAGGGGCTTTCTTTAGTTGCTATGCTTCCAAACTTTTTGCGTAGAGGGCAACCTCTACACTCTTCCCTTTATCCTTCCTGTGGTTTTTGCGAAGTTCGGTTACATAGCAGTCTCGAGCAACGTCCTGGTCTCCCTCTACTTCCCTTATTCCATTGTCCGTTGGAAATTTCATCTTTAGGCACCATGGGGCCAGGACGATTTGGAAGTCAGACAAGGCTGGTCTTCCTAAGAAGGCGTTGCAGGCCGAGTGGTTTTCTATCAGCACAAATGTTTGTTTCCGTACAACGGAGCAGGGATGGCTTCCAATTTCAACAAAGAGGTCTAGTTGCCCGAGGGGCATCTTCGCATCTCCAGTGAAACCGTGTAGTGGTTTATTGCAGGGAGAAACGTCCTTTATTGATAGTTTCATTTTGTCGAATGCATGCTTGAACAAGATATTTACTGAGCTTCCAGTGTCTACTAGAATTCGGAAAACTTCGGCTGAACCGAGCCGGGCAGAGATAACCATGGGATCCATGTGATGGTACTGCCTTCCCTCTAGGTCACGCCTACTGAATGTGATGTCATCATTCTCTTTCCGCTTCGGGTGCTGTTCTTCTATAACAGAATTAACATAGTCTTCATTGTTTCTAAGCGACTTTCCATATCTTTCCATCTCTGCCCAGCTTCTGTCGGCGATGTGTGGTCCTCCCGAGATGGTATGGACCACTATCTTCTCTTGACTGGAGCCGCTAGTGTTGCGATTTCCTCTTCCTATCTCTGGTGAGGGTAGCCTTGGGTTCTCATTGGCAGGAGCTGGAGTCCTGTCCTGACCTTTTACATAGCGTTCCAGTTTCTTCCTTCTGATGTGTTCTTCAATCAAGTCCCGGAGATGACGGCATTCATTGGTATCATGCCCATGAGATTCGTGGAAGCGGCAGAACTTTCCAGACTTCTGTGCGTTATCTGATTCCTTCTTGTACGGTGGGCGTTTGTATCTAACTTCGCCTTGGGTGGCAAGGAAGATGTTTTCGACGGTTTCGTTCAAAGGAGTGTAAGTGTCGAATCTTGGTCCTGGCCGATATAGGCGCTTTTCTGCCTTCTTTCCCCCAGCATTGTCTCTAGAATCATTTCTTCGAACGTCCTTTGCTACAGCGGCGCGTTGCTGTGGGTTGCCTTATTTTGTTGCCCTGACTGCCCCTCAGCGGTAGCGTCTTCAAGTCTCATATATTTCCCGGCTTCATGGAAGAAATCGGGTAAAGTAGCTGGTTTTTCTTTTGTTAGTCTTCTAGCGAATTTAGTATCCGGATGCATAGCACTACAGAGGGCCATTAAGACAAGCTTCTCATCGGCATCTTGGACTGCGGCCGCTGCGGCATTGAATCGGGTTAAATATTGTTGCAGCTTCTCTCCAGGTTTCTGTTTGATATTGGATAAGGGGTAAGCGTCCTTGGGTTGTTCCACATGAATGCGGAACTGGCTGATAAATTTTTCTTTCAACATCTCCCATGAGCTGATGGATCCTTGGGGTAGGTGGCAGAACCAGGAGGTAGCTAGATCTGCTAAGAATAGTGGAAAGCATTTGCACAGTACTCCCTCTGTTGCTCCACTCATGAGCATATGCTGTGTGTATCTCTGTAAGTGTACAACGGGGTCGGAGTTTCCTTTGTAAGGTTCCATTGTTGGCATCTTCCATTCTCGAGGGGTGATAGCAATTTCGATATTGCGGGCGAAAGGGCTGGTTACCCTAGCGCCTATCCCTCGATCTCTTTGATCCCGTTGGACGCACTCTCTGAACAAGCGTGCCATCCTTTCATCAGAATTTGGAGCAGACAGAAATGAGTTCGGTTCTGTTCTGTGGGATTGATTCCGTCCAGATGACCTGTAGGGATGGTATCGCCTATCGTTCCTAATATTTTCCAGTGGCTGCCTTCGGTCTTCTGGGAGCATGCTAGGATCAGCTACAGTTGGCCCTTGCCTTGATCTTCCTCTGCTGGGTTCTGATCTAAGAACTTCCTCGGGTCCAACTTCAGGCTGGACTCTAGATTGGCCCCGTTCATTAGCGTTTCCGTGGTTAGGCATTATGATAGGCTCAGCTACAGTTGGCCTCCGTTCGGTACCTCCCCCGTTGGGTTCGGTTCCAAGCGTTTCCTCAGGCCTAACTTCGGGCTGAGCTCGGTCTCGGCTCCTACCATGGCTGCTTCTGCCGTTAGCTCCTTCGAAGAAGGAAGATCTTTGTTGTCTCTGAGATCCTCCAGACTGGGACTCACCCCATGATTTAGTGTTGCGGTTGGACTCTTCAGCATCCCTTAAGCGTGACATGAGATGGTCCACCAAGGCTTCCTGCTGGGACGTGAAGCGGTTAGTTACTTCAACCATAACCCTGTCTAGATCTGCCCTAGTAATTGCTGCAGGCTGTTCTGCGGCAGAAGTGGTCGGATTTGCCTGACCTTCATTTGGTACTGCTGCTGGAGGAGGACGATTTACTTGATCTATGACCACTGGATCTGGAAAACTACTAGTTGCGATGTTTTTTCCTTTGTTAACATCTTTCTTCTGCTTGGGAGGCATGTTTTCCAAGCGATGAACGATGCTGTTAGGAAGAAGGTTAAGTGGAAGAAGCTGAAGCTTCGAGCTTCTAGTTCTCAGTGAAAGCACCAAAAATGTTTGCACAAAAAATGGAAAAACACCTCAAAGTCGTATGATTTAATTGATTTTATGTTGTTCTTAGTGATTTGGGTGATTTATGCAAATATATGAAAAGCAGGGACTAAACTGTAAAAGACACGCAGATTTATAGTGGTTCGGCCAGAATGTGCCTACGTCCACTTTATATATTATTTCTCCTTTCTTGTTCAGATTACAAGTACAAAGCTTTGATACAAGTATATGAAAGTTGTCTGAAAGTTCTCTCCGTGTTTGAGCTCTCAAAACTTGTCTCCCATTTTTGTACCCCTGCCCCTCTATTTATAGAGTGAGGCTGGGGGTAGGGGTCTTGGATGTGTATAGCTGCTGGTGGGCCTGGGCTGATGTGATCTGGCCTGGCACGTCTTGGTCCGGTAGCACTTGGTCCGGTGATGGTTTTGATTCGGTGAAGGCTGGTCCGGTAGGCAGTGGAGTAGGTTGGTTCGGTGAAGGCTGGTCCGGTAGGCAGTGGAGTAGGTTGGTTCGGTGAAGGCTGGTCCGGTAGGCAGTGGAGTGACTTTGGTTCGGTCATGGGTTGGTTCGGTGGTAGTGCATGTAGGTTGGATTGGTTCGGCAAGGCCCTAGAGACATGTTGGTTCGGTGATGAGAGGGGAGTGGAGTGGGATTGATTCGGTGGTTTTGGTCCGGTGGGACTTCGTCCAACAACAGAATGATACAACATATATCAATATACATCAGAGATATGATACAAGAAATAGCAGCGGAAAGAAAATAGATAACACCAGCAGCAGATAGAATATCCCCAATAGAATGCTCCAATCCGTAGCTAGCGGAAAGCAAGGTCAGTCGTCCAAGGACTTACTAGCTCCAGATAATCTACTCAACCTGAATATTTGAGAAACCCAACTCTAGACTACCCGTGTGGAAAATGGTGGGCACCCAGAGTTTAGGAAGGGAACAATAAACTCCGGATCAGTCATGGGACTGGTGTGAGCAACAAAAACAGTTTATCTTAAAACAAACAACGCAAGAATTTAAAACATTGAAGTCCGCAATGCTTTTGGAAAATGAAACTACCATAAGACCTCCCGCCACACACACAATGCAAACGCAGACTTGGAGGAGATTTCTTCTTATGATAGTCAAATATGTTTACTACGCAGGAAAAACTCTTTTGATATTATTACTAGTGCATATTGTACAAAATCATTCCGAAAATACAATATTAATCTTAGCCAGCATAGGTACCATTATATTATGCCTACTATAGCTGCTATGTTAAATAGCAGGTTCTACAACTAATACCGTACAAGGTTTGTATTGAAAGATGGATTTCCAACAAATGGTCAGGCTAAGGAACTTCCTACCACCACATGGGATCGCCTCTGGCTGGACGTCCCGAGAGACAACTGCTCTCTGCCAACACAAGGCCGGGTTACCCCTGTAACTAGGTAACTCACGAATATGCCATCCCCCGGTCCTTTGGGACCTTTATCCAAGGTGCCTCGATAAACACACAATCACACAATAAATGAGATCGGAGTATCCACATAGGTTAAATACCAGGGCTCCATACCTGATACCACCCTTTTCCAGAAGGAAATGACATACCCTAAAGGGCGCGACCCTCATAACCTTGCCGCATATTCCTGTTTCGACCATTTCCGGGTTGTGAGGTCTGACGAAGTCTCGTCCACAAAGCTACGCTTTTTCACAAAGTCGTGCTTTGATCACAATTGATCAATAAATGATCAACACACAGAAACACTCAGCATGCCACATTACCAAATTGGGAATATATCGCTGATAAATTTCAACTACATAACCTCTGAGCTCGTACGTCTCAGAGAAGGGTGTTAAGTTAAGAGAATAAATTCTCCGCCACCAACAGAAATGTATTTGAAAGAAATCTGCTTTATATCTCAAAATGTAATGTCAGACATGTAACCATACAAGTCTGTTCCGGGTTCGAACAGAACCGAAGGCACTTCCAAAGAAGCCCTTGCAAATTCGGATAATTTTCTAATCACGTCCGGACTTCCCATCACAAAGGGTGCTAGAATCTCTATACCGGGGATCAGCCGATGCAGAGACAATCAATGGTAATCCTTTCGTTTTCGAAAGTATCCGGTCTTAAAATGCTATCCATATACGTCGTATCATTATTCGGAATGGGTTATGTGACACAAAGGTCCCTTCCCGGCTAAACCGAATAACGAGCGCAATTAAAAATCATATGGATACTGGGGTCTTAGTTAAATCACAGCTTAAAGCCCAAAACTTTTCATTCGAATGGTTAAAACAAATTACCATTTCCAATCTTTTCAACAAAAAGATTCAATTGACAAAGTTCACCCCATTCACAAAGATTCATTCATAGATTTTCCAAATCAATTCCCATTTCAACTTGGATTTAACTCGTTAAATCTTTAAAACAAAGATTTAACTCATAGCTTTCAAAATAATTCCATTTCAATCTTTTATACAAAAGGTACACCTTTCCAATTTCAAAACAAAGTTCAACAATCTTTCACAAAGGTTTATTCCTAATTCGAAAAACCATTTCCTATTCAAACTTGAAATTCCTTTAATTAAATTGGAATTTCATTTCTCATATGAAAGCTTTTATCATTTGAAAACAAATAGTTTTCATTTCAGAAAATCTGATTCATTTATACGAGTTAAGATCTTTGGGTTAAATTCAAATTCTCAAAACCATACTTTTAAAATGGTTTAAATTCATATAAACACATTGATAACATCTTTAACCATACTTTCCAATCATTGAATTCAATTCAAAAATTTGAATTCAAATTTAAATTAAATTATTTAAATTGGAGAACTTTACCAAGTTATTCAAAATAACTTTATTCTCAAAACTCCTTTTTTTTAAAAGCTTTAACGTTTAACCCAAATCCATTTCCAAAATCAATTGAAATAGAAATTTCAGTTTCAAAATATTAAATTTAAATCATTTGTGACTTAACCGATTTCCTAATGAAATCCATATTTGTGTGTGTATGGTGTAGTCAAGGGGTTTCACACAGTAGTGCCACAGCATTCAATCATCATAGATTAAAACACAGAAATATAGTTGACAAGTAGTATAAACTATAACGCTTATCGTTCATTCACAGATTCACAGATAATATACAAATGTAAAAAAATAAATGAATAAAATACACACAGCTCGATCCATAGAACAAAATACCACAGATCAGATAGGACAATCAATTCAAGGCATCTCATACAATACAATCATTCATAAGTAAGGTCAAGCATTCAATAATCGTTTATAAGCAGGATTAATTAATTGTTTAATCCTAATTAATTCAATTAATTTCCAATTAAATTAATTACTTATGAATTAATTATCCAATCCTGACTTATTAATTACAAATCATTTGATATAAATTAATTAATCAATCACCTTAATTGATTAAATTATTCTTAATTAATCATATTAATTAAATTAACCTTTTATACCCATTTACATAATTAATTAACTTTAATTAATCAAAATATCCAACATTAATTACAATAAGTGATTAATCCTTAATTACTTTCATTAAGTAATCACATTTAAACAATTTAAAATTGATTATCTAAACTAATAAATCCAACTTATTATTAAAATTAATCACCTTAATTAATACTTAATAATCCTTAGTTAATTATCTTCATTAACTAATAACATTTTTTTATTACTTTTAATTTATATCTAATTATAAATTAATCTAAATCATTAATTTATAAATTAAATAAATTATTCCGTTATTATCTTATTAATTAAATCATTTAATTACCTTAATTATCTCTAAGGTAATCCATTTCTTTATCAATGACTTCATTAATATTAAAGTGTATTTAAAACATTACACTTCTAAATTTAATTTCAAATTCCATTTTGAATATAAGATTCAAAATGATTATTCATATACACATTAAACAATTTAAATATCAATTTATAAACCTTAAAATAAATGTAAAGAACATTTATTTTTTTTGGCATAGCCAGCGGGGTTAACTGATCCCCTACCAGTTTATTGCACGAACAATAAATGTTACAACAGAAACACAGAGAAAACAAAGAAAGAAAACAACAAGAATCAGAAAAAGAGAAGCAAACAGGCTCATTCCCAAATAAGCAACTGGTCTGGAGTGAACACAGTTTGACAACACTGCAGATGACTGTAAATACCAATCCTGACTTCTTGCCAAAGCTCATCCCATTCCTTTCTTTTAGTTTCAAAAAAAATTGCATTTCTTTCTCTCCATATGACAGTCATATATATTTTCATACAGACAGAAAGCAATCTACCCACCATGTTTCTCTTCTTGGCAACAAAGTGGAAGACATCCCAAACACCACCAGAGTTTGCAGTTTGAAGGTTAATTCCAGTTTTAATCCCTATTCTAAGAAGAAGAAAAATAAGAGCAGGGCACTTGAAGAAAATATGTTCAGGTGTCTCCTCAAAACAGTCACAAAACAGGCAATTCAGTGTGCAACTCATACCATATTTACTCAGCACATTTCTAGTTAGCATGGCTTTGTTAATTACTTTCCATAACATCAAGTTATGTTTAGGTTGAGAGTCAGTAGACCAGATAACAGAGTTCCAATTAGATGCAGGCAGAGGAGCTGAGACAGTGACATAATTGTAGACTCCTTTGATGGAATGAGGCTTCATATCCCAAACCACAAAGTCATATTTCGTTGAAGGGGAGAAGAGTTGCTGCATTTGACTCCACAGTTGCCTTAAATATTGATTACTATTGTATGGTAGAATAACCTTTCCATCATGTATGTAATCACTGGCCTTAGCATCAGTGTGTATTCCAGACTGCATAATTTGATTATAGTCACACATTGAAGACAAGATGAGGCCTTTACTGACCCAAGGATCATGCCAAAAACTAACAGAAGAATTTGGCTTGACAGGATATAGAATCATAGGAAGGAAAACGGCTCTAAATTTCAATATATTTCTCCATAGCCAACTACTAGTCATGGGAATTGTCATGCACCAAAAATACTTATTCTTAATTTTGTGATACCAAGCCCAGCAACCCATAAACTATCTCTCTTGTTGATAAGATCATCAATGTGTTTACTTATAGCTGCTATGTTCCACTTCCTAACATTAAAAACCCCAAGACCACCCAGTTTCTTAGAGGCTTCAAACATGGTAAAGGAGCATGGCAACAGTTTTCTATTATGTATGCTTCCAGTCCAAAAATATCTGTTCATAGCAGACCTAACTTGAAGCACAAGCCTGACAGAGAGAATCATAGTTCGAGCCCAGTAAACAAGGGAGGAGAAAACAGTAGATTTGATCAACACTAATCTACCACTCTGAGACAGTTGCTTGTTTTCCCAAGCATTCATAACAGAGGTGATTTTGCTGAAAAGAGGAAGACAATCAACTTTGGATATTCTTTTTGTAATTAGAGGTAGACCAAGGTACTTCATATCAGAATCCATGGATGTGAATCCAATGTGCCTCTGTAAAGCAATAGCTTGAGCACCACTGACCCCAGAAACTAATAGTGAAGATTTGTCTTGATTAATTTTAAGGCCGGTCATTCTGTAAAATTCCTGCAAGGCCTCAGTAATTGCAGTTAAGGAAGGAACCTCAGGCTTAGAAAACACCATAACATCATTAGCAAACATGATAGATGTAATATGTTGTTGTGCACACTTAGGATGATACTTAATTGTCTTCCGGGAATACCTGTTTTGAAGAATAACAGTAAAGACTTCCATAACAAGCAAGAATAAATACGAAGAAATTGGATCTCCTTGCCTTATTCCTTTACTACTTCTAAAGTTTCCCACTGGTCTTCCATTAATAACAACAGAGAAAGACGGTGTTGAGATGCACACATATATCCATGAGACAAATTTTTTTGGAAATCCCATCTCTGCCATAATCCTAACTATAGATGACCAGTGAATGGTATCATAAGCCTTGATATGTCTATTTTAATTGCAGCAGTAGTGGGAACCTTGTTTTTGCCATATCCTTTCAGTAATTCTTGAGCTAGAAGAAGATTATCAAGTATACTCCTCGTAGGAATAAAAGCAGCCTGATTTCTTGATACAACAGAGGGGAGTACTTTAACTAAGCGAGAGGCAAGAATTTTTGATATACATTTGTATAAAACATTACAACAGGAGATAGGTCTGTAAGAGGAGACACTAGTTGGATGATTGACTTTGGGAATGAGAGCTATGTTAGTACTATTAATTTCACCTAACATCTTACAGCTCTTGAAAAAATTGTGAATGGCTCTACAGAAATCACTTCCCAACACACTCCAAGTAGAGATAAAGAAAATAACATTTAAACCATCAGGCCCTCCTGATGATTGCTGATTCATTGAGAAGAGAGTAGCTTTAATTTCTTCATCAGTGATAGGGCTAATAAGGGAAGCAGCTTCTAGGGAAGAAATACAAGGTAAAGCAAGAGAAGATATGAAATCTAGATCAGGAATAAAACCTTCAGAGTTACCAAGCTTATTTGTGAAATAGTCAATGAATACCTTATCAACTGAATCAGGAGTAGAAAAAAAACTACCATGTTCATTAAAAATGCTATGAATGTTTTCTCTCGCATGCTTTACCTTTAAAGAGTCATGAAAAAACTTGGTGTTTTTATCTCCTTCAGCAATCCATTTATTATGCAGTTGTTGTCTCTTCATATTAGCTTCCAAGTACAAAGCTTTATTAACCTCAGAGAATAGTTTGCTTTCTTCTACAGAAGCTTGGACATCAAGAGGGTGATCCATCATGTAATCCTGTTGTTTCTTCAGCTTTTCCTTTAAGTTAGTAGACAGCATGCAGCCAGTGCCAAAAGTAGTGGAGACCCACAATTTAATCTCCTACTTAATACATTTAAGCTTCCTGCAAAACTTATACATTGGGTTACCAAAACAAGAAAATTCAGCACTGACTTTAAAACTAAAACAAGGAAATGTTCATGTATGGCCCAAGCATTAAAAAATTTAAAACTTCTTTTTTCATTTTTGAGATGGTGACCAAGAGATAAGATTAAAGGGGAGTGATCAGACAAAATAGGTTGAGGGAGGTGAACAGAAAGGGAAGGCCAGTGAGAGATAGCTTGAAGGTTGCAAAAGGTGTTATCAATTGTTGTGAAGGTACGTGTACCACTTCGACTTCTATTATTCCACGAGTACCTAGCTCCCGATTTGTTAACCATAATCAAGTCAGATTCATAGACAGCATGATTGAGAGGATCAAGATCAGAAGATGAAAGGGGAGTTCCACCAGATTTGTCTGTATAATCATAGCAGGAGTTGAAGTCATCCATTACAATCCAGGGGTGAGTGGATTGTCGAAGAGGAGGCAAAGCATTAAAGAACACTTTCCTGGAGTTGAGAGAATTATCAGCATAAACAAAGGTAGAGTAGAAGGAGGAAGAGGTTTGGATTTCATGAACATGGAAGTGAATGTATTGACTTGTTGAAAGAAGGGGAGTGAGAGTTAACACAGCAGGATCATAGATAACTAGGATCCTACCATAAGATGCACTATCAAGATTATGATGAAAGGTCTAGGTAGGATTGATATATGTAACAGCTTTAGTTGACAATGGAAAGTTAAGTTTAGTTTCAAGAATACCAAAAAGGCAAATGTTGTACTCAGTGATAATTCGTTTCACCTAATCAAGTTTCAAGTTACTGTGAGCTCCTCTGATATTCCAAGATGCAATTTTTTGTAACATAAAATTATTGGGGAAAGGGAGAGTTATTTCTTCTCGTTGCAGAAAGAGATCTAGTTTGTATTTTCCTGCGAGACTGAGATGGAGGGGAAGGAGTTTGGGTACACGATTGGGTAATGGACTGAACAGTAGGAGTAACTGATGATGATTTGAATTTGGCACTACATGTTGGCCATCCTGGCAACTCAATAGAAAAGTTGTAAGGTGTTGGTTCAGTAGCTTGCACTTCTACAGGGTTAACAGTCATGGAAGTTATTAATTGTGTTATTTGTTGCTCAAAGGAGTTGCACCAGTCTTTGTCCAATTCGGATACATGAGTATCAGTTTGGTCTTGCACAACATGTTTTTGTATCCCATTAATATTGCGAATATCTGAGTTGTTATCAACTTTGGATGGCAAGTTTTGTTCTTCATCAGTTGATAACAGTTCTTTATTTACCTGCTCATTACCAACAGTAAAAGGTGATTTGGTTTTATGTTCACCATTGCTTAGTTCTCTAGTAAGGTCTTCACTTGCTATTTCACCTTCCTCTACATCAGTAATTTCCAGAATGTCATCCTCATTCACTTCATCCTCATTCTCTTCAATGTCCAACAGGTGGAACTTATTTTGTAAGGATACAGAACAAGCAGGGTCACCAGTAATAGAATTATGCACATCAACCTGCTCAAATTTAGCATTCCTACTTCCATCATTGTAAAGAACATTTATTATTTACATAGGAAACTTATATAAGGAAAAGCCTTTAACTCAATTACTTAATTTTATTTAAAAATTAAGCCTTTAAAATACATCGCTATTTAACTTGCAAATTCAAGTTATCTAATCATTTAACTTCCATTTAAAAACCTTTTATAAAAGAACTTATCAACAATCAAATTTAATTATTTGTTTGAAAACAAATTTACTTTTAAATTCAAAGTTTATTTGAAACTAACTTGAAACTGGATTTAAACTTGTTTTAAATCTATTATCACAACCTTTAAATTCATTTAATTTGTTTAAAATTCAAATTTATCAAAAAGGAAACAAAACAATGACAGGTTTTACAAAAAACCTGTAACCATAACTATACTCGAGCAATCCCTATATTCCCCGAGTAAAACCCTACACTGCTTCAAGTAAAACGCTCGAACTACTCGAGTTTCCCTACTCTTCCCCGAAGCGCAACACTACCCAGTATACAAACGTACACGCGTACACGTGCACGACACTTCCACCCATCGTCGTCCATCCTTCCAGACCCAGACCACTCGCCGATCATCCTCCAACCAAAACCCGATCACCAAACTTCGACAACCACTCAAAATTCAAAATCGAGCATTTAACTCCAAACCTGGAAACACCAGAGCCACCACGACCAAAACTGTCAACACCTCGTATAGCCTCCACCGACCACCAGAGCGTCGCCATCTCCGGCCACGTCTTCGACAACCCCCAAACTAGCCTTCCCCTAAGTATCATTACACTCAATCAACTAGGGAAGCCTCGTCGATCCAAATTTTAAACCCAATTAAAACTAGGGTTACAACCAAAAACTGATCGCCGCCATTACCACAAGGCTCTGATCATCCATCTGATATTTTTTCCCAATCTCCGATCATTCCTCCATCTCTAGGAAAGACCACAAGCATTCCGGTCAACTTGATCACCCGTGGCTACTTAAAACACCCAAACTGATCAAACTCAAACTGCATGTTCCAAACCAAATCTAAAATCTATGGTTTTACTTCCAAAAATCATGATTTTGAATAATATTTCAGATCATATACCTGAAACAATGATTCAAGATGTTTTAATTTTAACATAACTTAAATTTTCCTGTTCAATTTGGTTTCCAGATATGTCTTAAATTTATTTTAACTTGAATAAAATTTTAAAACTAAATATAGGTTTAAACAAACAGTTTTTTTTATAACTTAAATCCTAACCAAGACTAGATCAAGAGATTAAGGGTTTTAAACAAAACTTGTGCCTAGAAACTAAAAACAGAGAGATCTCAGATGAAAAAAAACATGCACAACATCCAGATATCCATATATATACACAAAAATATATATACACACAAAGCATACTCATTCCAGATTTTTAATCATGCAACCAGATTCACAAACTTAAACCTTTAAAAGTGATGTTACTCACCGTTTAGAAAAGGAAGAACAAACAGAGCTTGATAGGTTGAACCAGGCTGGAATTTTGCTTGCTTTAAAATCATTTCTTCAACCTTCTAGTTGTTGATTAAGTTGAAGTTTGTTACTTTACTCTTTTTCTTTCTTTCTTCCTGTAACGACCCGTAAATTTCAACAGTTTTAATAACGTAATTAATTGAAATTTTGTGAAATTTTAAACGATAAAATTTTGAAATAAAAATTTAATATTTGGAATACGTCTAGTTAAACATAGCGACTGGCAAGTTTTCGTCCAAAAATATGAAAGTTTATTTCGCGCGTAAATTCACTTCAATTTAATCAGTTAAAAAGCGATGAAAATAAAATGTTTCCGAAACCTAAATATTTTTACATAGAAAAATTCTAAACCATCTTCTGAGCAAGATGTCAGTTTGTCGTTTTTCCAAATTCGGACATCTTTGGCTCCGTCGATCTTATTTTTCAGCGTTTTTCTTGCATTTTCCGTTAGTAAAAAATTTTTAAATTTTTTTTTTCAATCGTACCACTGACATCCGTATACCGTTTTGATCATCTCGTTGAGCTGATCTCTGCGGTATATTCAAATTGTAAATTTCGAAGTCCGGAAAACAGCGAAATCTACGTAACGAATTGTTGTATCGGTTCCGTGTTCGGGTTTTGCCTTTTAATTGCCAACCGTATAATTCTAACAGCCTTTAGCAATTATGATTTCTGCAATACAACTATTGACGTTTTCTATTCCCTATGCTCCATTTATATTTCCTAACTCCGTCCTTTCGGTGTTCAATCTTTTTGTTCTGGAGAAATAGTTGTAAAGCAAGTATATTACTGTTCATCATCTTTGCAACACGGATCTCCACCCACTCATTATCTTCAGATCCACTTTAACAAAATTTTAGATATATTTTAAAGTTTATATTTTTCCTAGAGATTTCTCTTCATTCTTTATTGCAAAATATATGAAAATAAAGTATACAAGGATCTGTAACTTGCTTGCACTCTTCCACTGAATTCCATTCAAACCACTTGTTCCGCATTCCTCCTCCAACCTCGCGCAGTAACCAACTTAGACCTTCACCACCCAAGGTCCGCGCATGCCACCCATCCTCTCTCCACCTAGTTCCAGAGCCGCGCCCCACTGCAACCCAACGACCAACCGAGACAGACACGCCACCCACCAGCCTCCGTCCTTGTGACAACCAAGCACCCATCGCCTCCAACCCGCCACCGACCCCGAAACCTCAGCACCCCTCCTCAGCCAAGCGCCTCCTCTCAACTTTTCGCTTCATCCATTGCCGCCCGAGCCGAGGTGCTTCCCTTCCCCTAACCCACGCCATGCCATTCCCACCACCTTCGCTCGCCAAGACTCGACTGTGGCAGCCCGACCTTGCTTCCCCATACCTCTGCAACCGAGAGCCACTCCATCACTTTATTCCTCATCCTACGCTCGGCCCACTTCTTCTTCCTGCTTTGAAATGTAGATATAGGTATTTCTATTTACTGATTTGTTCATATATATGTTTCGATTTTTTTTAGTATAAATATTAGTATATAATATATTACGTAATTACTTTACAAAGTATATGGGAATACAATAATATAAGTATATATAAAGGCTGCATTTATTTAACGTTGATTGGAACAGGTGGATTATGGAGAGGTTGATGGCCACCTTAAAATTTTAACTTTATTTCTGTATGATGCTTTGCATGAAATACTTAGTCTGCACGTATTGTTGTTCCTGTTAGCAACCGTGTTTTATTATTTGATAGTGTGCTGCTATTGGAAAAAGAAAAAGAAAAAAAAAGTAGTATATATATTATAAGTTGTATTTGTATAAAGTTAATATATTAATTTTATAAGTATGTAGGGATAGTTTAAGTTTTCGCATACCATGTGCTGTTAGAATTTTTTTACATAAATATACTATTCTTCCAACTTCCACCTGACAATGTTTAGTTTGGGAAAAATTTATAAGTCTAATTGCTGTTTGTTGTTGTTTACAGTCTATACATATAGGCATATGGGTTTGTAAAAGTAGCTTGTCTGCATATCTTTGTATGTTGCATATGTGTTTGGTTTTATATCGTAATATTTTATCTCGGTATGTGTCTTACTTATGTTGGCCTTAAAATCTCTGTTATATATATACTTTTCCAAACTGAAACCTATTTGGTTCTTTTGCCTTACATTATACGGTTGTATAGCCGGTATAAATATAGTATGATTTGAATTAGCGAATACTATTTGAGTATTATAATATTTTTTAATGCTATGAAGAAGTTATTATATGCAAAGTTTAAATGGGTTTTATCAGTGCCGTACCTGTATATTTACAATTTTCGATAGTATATGTGATTTTAAAAGGTATATATATTTGTTATGCCGAACGTAATATATATTTGTTATAAAATACTGTTTTAGCAAGTTTGGTTTGCATGTGCATATAAGTGGTGGTCAGCATATAAGTAAAGTCTGCACAAAATAGTTTTCGCATGATACTTTATATTACTTAGTGGGGCTACACATATATATAGTGTAATTTGGTTTCTTTTGCCGTGTTTAAAACTGGAATATCTGTGTATATATATATACACTGTATATAAAATCTATATGAGTTAGATATATGTTTTAAAATGAAAGTACTTTGCATTTATATGAATTTACTTCAAAATAAAATGTATGTATATATATATGACTTTATATATATAGTTATATAAGTTTACTTATACTGTTTATCTTCATCGATCCCGTCCTGATTTGAATTCGTCAATTCCTATCTACCAGTTTTGGTCCATCAAATCCGCGTTCATCTTACCTCGTTTTGGGATTAGTAGTTGGATCGGTCGATAGTCTAGATCTTGATTCAAATTATAGCTTGTCGTGTTATCTATCTCTCTAGCCTCGAAAGGTGAGCACTCACTCACGGTTAACGTTCTTTATTTATTAAATCTGATTTCAATTGAAACGACAATTGAAATATACTGCTGCTAGTTAATCACACAGTTATATATGCTATTACCTGTATCAGTTCACCTGTGACATCTGACACCATTATCTGTTAATTATTTATGTGATGATAATACAGTTTGGCTGATAATTGATTGATTGTTGATATTTGTATTGCACGTTAAAATTGTTAATGTTAAATTGATAAATAGTATGAAATTAAACTTGATATAGGACAATTAAATGTTAAATTTGATTAACTGACATTTGTATAATATGACCCCTTTAACTGTTGAATTTATTGACACGTAGGATTTGTTTAATTACATATTGAACCAGTGAATGTAGGTTTTTAAATTGATGATGTATGAAATTGTAATAGATGACAAGTGAAAACCGTAATGTGATAATCTTTAATCTATATGAAATGATAGTGTAGATTCTAGAAATAATTATATTAATTCGTACAAATAACAATGCGAATTAATACGGTTATTTCGGGATTATTTGAATTGATTATTGGATTGTTATTGATTGTTGTTATTGCTTGTTTATTTACTTTGACACCATCCCCGTTATCACACTGCAAGTTCCCTTTGTTATGCTTTGATTTTGAATCGAATTGGAATCGGGTTAAAATGATAAATACCCAAATTGAACTTTGACCTAGGATAGAAAATTAAATAAAACCCGATTGGTCAATGATTTGATTTTAAAATAAAATGAAGATTTGATTTGAATAAATAATATGGTTTTGAAATGAAGTGAAATTTGAATTTTAATGGAAGGAAAATGTTAATATTTAATAATCTGAAACAAAATATTAACGATGTAATTGATGAAAGAATATTGTTTAATTTGAGAAATGATTGAATTAAGTTTGAAATGATTTAATAATTAAGTTTGAAATTATTAAACTTTGAAATGATTTAATAATTAAGTTTGAAATTATAATTAAGTTTGAAATTATTAAACTTTGAAATTATTTAATAATTAAGTTTTGAATTATTTAATAATGAATTATTAAATGATTAAATTGAATTGAAATTCTTTAATAAGAAAAATTGAACTTTTGAATAAGTGGATTTTACTTCGTAATAATTGAAATTGAGTTTTCTTTATTAAGTGAGTTTTGGAAAATTATTTAAGAAAGTAAATAAGCGAAATGAAATTTCTTTAACAAGAAATGAAAATGTGATATTTTGGAATTAATGTAAGACTTGTAATTGAAAGAATTGATTTGACGAATTTAGTTTAATTCAAAATTGTAAGTTTTGATTTAATAAAGTTGAACTTAAGAATTGATTTAATGAATGAGAAGTTTAATAGAAATTGTTTTGAATGATAAATTAATTTAACGATATTGAATGAAATCGATAAATGAATGTAAATTGTTTTGAATGCTAAAATTTAATTGATTTAAATGATTTCGAAATGAAACTTTTGTACGAACTTGAATCAATATTTGAATTGTTTTCAATATAAAGATTGAAATTGAACTATAAGATTTGGAAACGGTAAATTGGAAGTTTTGAAACGTAAATATTGGAAATTGATTTAGAAAGACAAATGAAATGTTGGTTTACGAATTGAAATTGAAATTGAAACTGAAATTGATTTGGTTTTTGAAATATATAAACGACCAATTGGTGTAATAATTACGAAAGTTATTAAAGAGACCGGGATCGGTAATGGATATACTCTCTATCTAAACCGAAACCACTTTAATAACTATACGCGGAGTGATGATCCAGAATGAAGTGGTTGGAATGATGTACGTGTTGACTGAAGAAAGAGAACGATAATGGATAGCCTTGACACTTGTGTCAAATTGGAAATGACTAAAACAGGAGCTGTGCCGGGCCAATGGAGGATTAGCTACCTCAAGTGGACACACTTCTTAGAACTACTTATACTTGTTGTCGATTGGTGCACCCTTGATTTTGGGAGTGTTGTTTCACGGTGTTGCGGGCGCTGCGGCGTTGCGTTCTCACCAGTCCGGATCAGGCGAACGGTAGTATCACTACCTTGGGTATTGCCTCATGTGCCTTGTCATACTTGTATTCCATTTATACGCGACCACTACGATTTTGATTTGTACCTCTAGTATATGGATTGCCCTCTGGTGACTTCCGGTTTTGGGGAAACTACGGTCTTGTATATGCTTTTGGGAATAAAAATGTGTTAAGGGTGGAATGGGCCATGACTTAACGCTATTTTGATATCTTTACATATTACTGATAGACATTATATACTTAGCGTACATTACTACCTAGTAGATAGTTTAACGGATCCTTGAAGGATGGTTATTTCAAATATCCTTTGAGTTACTTGTATTTCAATTGCTATTTCACTTGAGTTGGATTTATTAATATAAGAATGTTAATCCTGACTCGAGTGTTTTGTATTTTGCTTTACGCTCGGGTCAGACTGAGTGGTCCAGCTTTCGAGACTCACCTTTGGAGTTGGAGCTTCGCTTGGAGATCCAGCTATCTATCCAACTTTCAGATATTCGATGATTCCAGTGATGTATTCTGATTTGTATCTGATATATCGTGTTACCCTTCCGTTGTATCTGGTTTAACTCTGATGTATCGTATTACTCTTCTGTTGTAAACTCTGATGTATTTTATATATTCATATAGTAGCTTCATGAACTACTATCTCTTTTATTTCCGCTGCATTTATTACTCTGTGTCTGTGATTATTTATTTACTGTATATGTTCAGTTTTGCCAAATTTAAATTAACAATGCGGTATTTTGAGCAATTCAACTCCGGCATGAGTGTCTACCTATACACTTATAATGGATGCGAATGGTCCAAAATGGCGGGTCGTTACACTTCCAGGCTTGCTAAATTATGAACGAACTGAATTGTGAAGATGATGCAAAGAAATGAAGTTTACAGTGTGTTCATTTGTTTAGTATTGGGTGATAAATTTGTAAAGGTTGATATTCTTTGTTTGTACAACCTGATATGTATTGTTTCTCTTTAGTACTATATACGCAGAGATTTTTCTCTTCTTTGTTGGCTGAAATCTTACTTTTGTGGCTTGCATTAATTATCATTGTACAACTTTGCTTATTTTATTTTCTAAAGTCTTTGTTCAAACTTGAATATTTTTGATGTCTTCATTTGTTTATAATTGTTGACTTCGATTGTATAATATATGAGATGATTGTGATGGCTTCCTTTTACAAGCTTTCACACTTGTATTTTATCTAGTTTGTTTGGTTTCATTTGCAAGTGTACTTGTTCATATTTACCTTTATATATTTTGTTTCTTTTGCTAAGTCTAATTGCTTTATATCTAAATGAGATTCTCTAGTCAATATGCTATTGGAATTTTTCAAATTATTTCTAACTTTATATATTTATTTTATTTATTTATTTCTATTTTATTTTCTATTTTAATTTTGCTTTACTTTATAATATTCATTTTTATAGTTTATATAATTCTAGAATTATTTAATATGTTCATTTCACATTTTATATAACTATAAATTTATTTGAAATATTTGTTTAACATCAACACTTATTTGAATTCTATAAATATATTTTTATAAACTCAAATTATTATTATTAAACCATTTATTTTCAATTTAAATTCAAATCAAATATATATATACATATATATCATTTCAAATTTACTTATATATGCTCGAACACATATATATTCACATCTATATAATATTTACAATATTTTTTAAATTTAAACGATTTATACAACATTTAAATGAGTTCGGGGAAACTCGCAACCATTTATCGATTTATTTCACTATTTTTTATTCAAAAATATAATTAATTATTAATTTAAATATATATAAAATCTGGGGTCGTTACAGACTTCCCCCCTTAAAAGAATTTCGTCCTCGAAATTGCCAGGGAGACACAAAGATAGATGAAGAATGTTTCATCAAATCAAACTGAACGGTTATTCTGCATTTGGCTTACCAAATCAAAATATCAATAACAGATACAAGAACGAATCTGTTTAACACTTCACAAAATACTCGGGTTATCCAGATCTACGAAATATACCGTGGCATCAGTTAGTTCAAAGGGATAACTAACCATTCGTAGAATATATCCGGACCTAAAGAATAGATAGATATATGGATACAATTTCAAAACTTTTAGTTTAGAAGCTAAAGTATACCAATCAACCATAGCAACCAAAGCAACCAATTCATCCAAACAACAATTTTGGCTTATTTGGAGTTTATGTCCCATATTAATATATCGAATCTTCTTCCTGGATCTACCAGGAACTATCAAAGAATTGAGAAAAGATGCTGAACAAAAGAGATTGATAGAGAAAAGATTTGTTTCCCTGTTGTTACAGAGTATTGACCATTTATAGTCGTATTTCCCTGTCCCCTATCTCATCCTCTTCTTGCACTCATACTCACTATCAGTGGATAGCAAGAGAATTTACTGAGGCATACGGACAGATATCTTAAGGATTACTCATTCTAGGGTATACTTCACCCTATCACTAATGAGCTACTTAATGTGTTATACTCCTGAGCTAAAGTTTTACCCTCAGCTCTGATACCAGTTGTAATGACCCAAAAACTCGGCCTTCGAAAATCGGCACCCGTACTTCACTTGTACTCAAAATGCCGCAGATTCAAATGCCGAATCTGGTTCACCGGAGCTTATAACACCATTAAGTATAACAACACAGCGGAAGAAAAAGAATATATCAATATATATATAACGTTGATACAATGACAGATACAAAAATCTGATACAATATGATACAAAAGAATGATACAACAGATATCAATATACATCAGAGATATGATATAAGAAATAGGAGCGGAAAGAAAATAGATAACACCAGCAGTAGATAGAATATCCCCAATAGAATGCTCTAATCCGTAGCTAGCGGAAAGCAAGGTCAGTCGTCCAAGGACTGACTAGCTCCAGATAATCTACTCAACCTGAATATCTGAGAAACCCAACTCTAGACTGCCCGTGTGGAAAATGGTGGGCACCTAGAGTTTAGGAAGGGAACAATAAACTCCGGATCAGTCATGGGACTAGTGTGAGCAACAAAAACAGTTTATCTTAAAACAAACAACACAAGAATTTAAAACATTGAAGTCCGCAATGCTTTTGGAAAATGAAACTACCATAAGACCTCCCGCCACACACACAATGCAAACGCAGACTTGGAGGAGATTTCTTCTTATGATAGTCAAATATGTTTACTACGCAAGAAAAACTCTTTTGATATTATTACTAGTGCATAGTGTACAAAATCATTCCGAAAATACAATATTAATCTTAGCCAGCATAGGTACCATTATATTATGCCTACTATAGCTGCTATGTTAAATAGCAGGTTCTACAACTAATACCGTACAAGGTTCGTATTGGAAGATGGATTTCCAACAAATGGTCAGGCTAAGGAACTTCCTACCGCCACATGGGATCGCCTCTGGCTGGACGTCCCGAGAGACAACTGCTCTCTGCCAACACAAGGCCGGGTTACCCCTATAACTAGGCAACTCACGAATATGCCATCCCCCGGTCCTTTGGGACCTTTATCTGAGGCGCCTCGATAAACACACAATCACACAATAAATGAGATCGGAGTATCCACATAGGTTAAATACCAGGGCTCCATACCTGATACCACCTTTTTCCAGAAGGAAATGACATACCCTAAAGGGCGTGACCCTCATAACCTTGCCGCATATTCCTATTTCGACCATTTCCGGGTTGTGAGGTCTGACGAAGTCTCGTACATAAAGCTACGCTTTTTCACAAAGCCGTGCTTTGATCACAATTGATCAATAAATGATCAACACACAGAAACACTCAGCATGCCACATTACCAAATTGGGAATATATCGCTGATAAATTTCAACTACATAACCTCTGAGCTCGTACGTCTCAAAGAAGGGTGTTAAGCTAAGAGAATAAATTCTCCGCCACCAACAAAAATGTATTTGAAAGAAATCTGCTTTATATCTCTAAATGTAATGTCAGACATGTAACCATACAAGTCTGTTCCGGGTTCGAACAGAACCGAAGGCACTTCCAAAGAAGCCCTTGCAAATTCGGATAATTTTCTAATCACGTCCGGACTTCCCATCACAAAGGGTGCTAGAATCTCTATACCGGGGATCAGCCGATGCAGAGACAATCAATGGTAATCCTTTCGTTTTCGAAAGTATCCGGTCTTCAAATGCTATCCATATACATCGTATCATTATTCGGAATGGGTTATGTGACACAAAGGTCCCTTCCCGGCTAAACCGAATAACGAGCGCAATTAAAAATCATATGGATACTGGGGTCTTAGTTAAATCACAGCTTAAAGCCCAAAACTTTTCGTTCGAATGGTTAAAACAAATTACCATTTTCAATCTTTTCAACAAAAAGATTCAATTCACAAAGTTCACCTCATTCACAAAGATTCATTCATAGATTTTCCAAATCAATTCCCATTTCAACTTGGATTTAACTCGTTAAATCTTTAAAACAAAGATTTAACTCATAGCTTTCAAAAAAATTCCATTTCAATCTTTTATACAAAAGGTACACCTTTCCAATTTCAAAACAAAGTTCAACAATCTTTCACAAAGGTTTATTCCTAATTCGAAAAACCATTTCCAATTCAAACTTGAAATTCCTTTAATTAAATTGGAATTTCATTTCTCATATGAAAGCTTTTATCATTTGAAAACAAGTAGTTTTCATTTCAGAAAATCTGATTCATTTATATGAGTTAAGATCTTTGGGTTAAATTCAAATTCTCAAAACCATACTTTTAAAATGGTTTAAATTCATATAAACACATTTATAACATCTTTAACCATACTTTCCAATCATTGAATTCAATTCAAAAATTTGAATTCAAATTTAAATTAAATTATTTAAATTGGAGAACTTTACCAAGTTATTCAAAATAACTTTATTCTCAAAACTCCTTTTTTTAAAAGCTTTAACGTTTAATCCAAATCCATATCCAAAATCAATTGAAATAGAAATTTCAGTTTCAAAATATTAAATTTAAATCATCTGTGACTTAACAGATTTCCTCATGAAATCCATATTTGTGTGTGTATGGTGTAGTCAAGGGGTTTCACACAGTAGTGCCACAACATTCAATCATCACAGATTAAAACACAGAAATATAGTTGACAAGCAGTATAAACTATAACGCTTATCGTTCATTCACAGATTCACAGATAATATACAAATGTAAATAAATAAATGAATAAAATACACACAGCTCGATCCATAGAACAAAATACCACAGATCAGATAGGACAATCAATTCAAGGCATCTCATACAATACAATCATTCATAAGTAAGGTCAAGCATTCAATAATCGTTTATAAGCAGGATTAATTAATTGTTTAATCCTAATTAATTCAATTAAATTCCAATTAAATTAATTACTTATGAATTAATTATCCAATCCTGACTTATTAATTACAAATCATTTGATATAAATTAATTAATCAATCACCTTAATTGATTAAATTATTCTTAATTAATCATATTAATTAAATTAACCTTTTATACCCATTTACATAATTAATTAACTTTAATTAATCAAAATATCCAACATTAATTACAATAAGTGATTAATCCTTAATTACTTTCATTAAGTAATCACATTTAGACAATTTAAAATTGATTATCTAAACTAATAAATCCAACTTATTATTAAAATTAATCACCTTAATTAATACTTAATAATCCTTAGTTAATTATCTTCATTAACTAATAACATTTTTTTATTACTTTTAATATATATCTAACTATAAATTAATCTAAATCATTAATTTATAAATTAAATAAATTATTCCTTTATTATCTTATTAATTAAATCATTTAATTACCTTAATTATCTCTAAGGTAATCCATTTCTTTATCAATGACTTCATTAATATTAAAGTGTATTTAAAACATTACACTTCTAAATTTAATTTCAAATTCCATTTTGAATATAAGATTCAAAATGATTATTCATATACACATTAAACAATTTAAATATCAATTTATAAACCTTAAAATAAATGTATATAACATTTATTATTTACATAGGAAACTTATATAAGGAAAAGCCTTTAACTCAATTACTTAATTTTATTTAAAAATTAAGCCTTTAAAATACATCGCTATTTAACTTGCAAATTCAAGTTATCTAATCATTTAACTTCCATTTAAAAACCTTTTATAAAAGAACTTATCAACAATCAAATTTAATTATTTGTTTGAAAACAAATTTACTTTTAAATTCAAAGTTTATTTGAAACTGGATTTAAACTTGTTTTAAATCTATTATCACAACCATTAAATTCATTTAATTTGTTTAAAATTCAAATTTATCAAAAAGGAAACAAAACAATGACAGGTTTTGTCAAAAACCTGTAACCATAACTATACTTGAGCAATCCCTATATTCCCCGAGTAAAACCCTACACTGCTTCGAGTAAAACGCTCGAACTACTCGAGTTTCCCTCCTCTTCCCCCGAAGCGCAACACTACCCAATATACAAACATACACGTGTACACGTGCACGGCACTTCCACCCATCGTCGTCCATCCTTCCAGACCTAGACCAGTCGCCGATCTTCCTCCAACCAAAACCCGATCACCAAACTTCGACAACCACTCGAAATTCAAAATCGAGCATTTAACTCCAAACCTGGAAACACCAGAGCCACCACGACCAAAACTGTCAACACCTCGTATAGCCTCCACTGACCACCAGAGCGTCGCCATCTCCGGCCACGTCTTCGACAACCCCCAAACTAGCTTTCCCCTAAGTATCATTACACTCGATCAACTAGGGAAGCCTCGCCGATCCAAATTTTAAACCCAATTAAAACTAGGGTTACAACCAAAAACTAATCGCCGCCATTACCACAAGGCTCTGATCATCCATGTGATATTTTTTCCCAATCTCCGATCATTCCTCCATCTCTAGGAAAGACCACAAGCATTCCGATTAACTTGATCACCCGTGGCTACTTAAAACACCCAAACTGATCAAACTCAAACTGCATGTTCCAAACCCAATCTAAAATCTATGGTTTTACTTCCAAAAATCATGATTTTGAATAATGTTTCAGATCATATACCTGAAACAATGATTCAAGATGTTTTAATTTTAACATAACTTAAATTTTCCTGTTCAATTTGGTTTCCAGATATGTCTTAAATTTATTTTAACTTGAATAAAATTTTAAAACTAAATCTAGGTTTAAACAAACAGTTTTTGTTTATAACTTAAATCCTAACCAAGACTAGATCAAGAGATTAAGGGTTTTAAACAAAACTTGTGCCTGGAAACTAAAAACAGAGAGATCTCAGATGAAAACAAACATGCACAACATCTCGATATCCATATATATACACAGAAATATATATACACACAAAGCATACTCATTCCAGATTTTTAATCATGCAACCAAATTCATAAACTTAAACCTTTAAAAGTGATGTTACTCACCGTTTAGAAAAGGAAGAACAAACAGAGCTTGATAGGTTGAACCAGGCTGGAATTTTGCTTGCTTTAAAATCATTTCTTCAACCTTCTAGTTGTTGATTAAGTTGAAGTTTGTTACTTTACTCTTTTTCTTTCTTTCTTCCAGGCTTGCTAAATTATGAACGAAATGAATTGTGAAGATGATGCAAAGAAATGAAGTTTACAGTGTGTTCATTTGTTTAGTACTGCGTGATAAATTTGTATAGGTTGATATTCTTTGTTTGTACAACCTGATATGTATTGTTTCTCTTTTGTACTATATACGCAGAGATTTTTCTCTTCTTTGTTGGCTGAAATCTTACTTTTGTGGCTTGCATTAATTATCATTGTACCACTTTGCTTATTTTATTTTCTAAAGTCTTTGTTCAAACTTGAATATTTTTGATGTCTTTATTTGTTTATAATTGTTGACTTCGGCTGTATAATATATGAGATGATTGTGATGGCTTCCTTTTACAAGCTTTCACACTTGTATTTTATCTAGTTTGTTTGGTTTCATTTGCAAGTGTACTTGTTCATATTTACCTTTATATATTTTGTTTCTTTTGCTAAGTCTAATTGCTTTATATCTAAATGAGATTCTCTAGTCAATATGCTATTGGAATTTGTCAAATTATTTCTAACTTTAAATATTTATTTTATTTATTTATTTCTATTTTAATTTTGCTTTACTTTATAATATTCATTTTTATAGTTTATATAATTCTAGAATTATTTAATATGTTCACTTCACATTTTATATAACTATAAATTTATTTGAAATATTTGTTTAACATCAACACTTATTTGAATTCTATAAATATATTTTTATAAACTCAAATTATTATTATTAAACCATTTATTTTCAATTTAAATTCAAATCAAGTATATATATACATATATATCATTTCAAATTTACTCATATATGCTCGAACACATATATATTCACATCTATATAATATTTACAATATTTTTTAAATTTAAACGATTTATACAACATTTAAATGAGTTCGGGGAAACTCGCATCCATTTATCGATTTATTTCACTGTTTTTTTATTCAAAAATACAATTAATTATTAATTTAAATATATATAAAATCTGGGGTCGTTACACACACACACACACACACACACACACATATATATATATATATATATATATGAGCATGATTAAAATCAAATGAAAGTAAAAGTAATAAAAGGGATAAATGACCAAAGTAAATCAAGTAGAAAAGTAAAACATACATATGCATTGCCAAGTCCAAGTAAAAATAAAAGAAAATATACTACAAGAAACATGGAAAAAAATAAATACATATAAATATGCATATGTTTGCCTGGTCTAAAGGGGAAAGACTAAAACATTACCCCAACCTCTTTTCAACTCAATGCAAAAGTAAGGAAGGTTGAAAGATTATTTCATCTCAAACTTGAAATCCTCATTTCAATCCATCAAAAACAATTGTACAGCAGCTATAATCTTTCGAGCCTAAAAAAAATACTGTACGTTTACATCATTCTTAGGTATAAATGTATATGCATATAGGCTTGTATGCATGTAAGTTTAAGTAGGCAAAACCCTATAACTCAAAGCTCTGTAAAACACAAAACAGTAAAAAGAAAAAAAACAGAGAAGCACACCGTTCCTTCAAAATTCAAAGGCAAAGCAACATTTTCAAGATTTCAGATCCTAAACTAAAGATCAAGCAGAAGATTCAAAAGAATTCAACATGTTTAAGGTGAGAAACTTTATTTTGAAAACCCTAAAATGTCAAAATAGTACTATGTCATGTTAATAGAGCTAAAAATCAAGTGTTCGTGTTTTTCAAAAATCATTATCTCCTTGCTCGATTCAAATTTGTGAATATTGTAAACCGGTAAAGTGTTTGTTTTTGAATCAAGATCATGCTAAAAATAGTTTGTAACCCATTTACTTTGTATATTGTGGGAAATGGTTAAACAACAGTAAATAACCCAAATTTCGTTAAAATTCACCATGCTTAAAAAAAGAAATCAAGCATAGAATTTTGATTGTTGAGTGAAGCTAGGAATTTTAGCGAAGAAAATACAATTTTAAATAGCTTGGATTTCAAGAGTTTATGAGACGATCAATTTTCACTTAAAAATTTATTTCCGGCTATGGCGTCGTCAAGGGGGTGTGCGGCTTGGTCGAGGAGGAACGTGATGATAAGGGCAAGAGATCCACCGTGGTGCATTTTTGATGAAAGCTTTGCTTTGTTGTGGCTACCTAATTTAGGGTTTTGGGGTTGGTTTCTGGGTGCGTGCGAACGCGAGTTGCAGGGGGACGAGGAGGCGACCGAGTGTGGCCGCACTTGGCTTAGGAGTGGTGTACGACATGGCGGAGGTGATGGCGTAGGAGCTGAGGCCAGTTGTCGATCGAAGTGGTGGTGGGAGGCGTTGGAATGAGGCATGTAGCTCGCGTGATCAGTCATTTTTGTTTCGGCTGGGTCAGAGGGGTCGGAAAGGGTGCTGGAGGGTCGAGCAAGGAAAGGTGGATTTGCGGGTGAAGTTGGTTTGTTGATCGGTAAAAGGAAGTGTGTGTGCACGTACACACGGGGATGCGTGCACAAGGGAGAGTTCGAGGTGAAAGAAGATGATCGTAGCTTGGTTGATGGGGTACGTAAATCTGGGATTGGGTCTCGAGTGGTATGCGAGTGTATGTGGATTGGAGAAGCAGCATATTGGGTCGAAGAAGTGAAGCATCGGTTGGGGTCTTTGTGTTTTGGTTAGAACTGGGGATGGATTGGGCTGGGCCCAAAGGGAAAGGGTATGAGAGGGGAAGTAATTATATCAAGAATGATTTAAACCATATATATATATATTTTTAGTAAAAGTTTAAAATACTATAACTCCTTCATACGAAACCTGATTAAAGCGAAATTTGCTGCGTTGGGATCGTATCAATAAACACTACGTCGTCGTGTAATTTGTTGTCGAGTTTAAAAAAGTGAAAATTTTAAGCAATTTAAAATGGACAGATTTTAATTACCGTTTTAAAACAAATATCGTTGTTAAAATTTATATGACCTATCTATTGAAGTAATTTCCCCAGATAAAAATAACGACGAGTTAATTTAAATTAATTACGATGATTTGTCATCTGTTTATCGGGGTAAAATATCGTTCTGCTAATTGTATTAAATTGGACTCCTGTTGGTAGAATAAATCACCGTTCTGCCATTATTATTGAATATGTGTGTTTTTGGACATTGATTAGCAGAAATTAAAATCATGTTCTGCTGTCATATTTGTATGGACATCTTATTATTATCCTGATAATTATATTGGACAGTTTGATGTTGAATTAATTGTTAAAAATGAATTGATATGAATATCTGAATCTGTTATTCTGGATTGTTATGAAATTGATGGTAGCTTGATTAAGTACCATTGAAATTAGTAAGCCACTTTTCCAAATTTGGAAGTTGATTTTTGAATCAAAGTTATTTAAAGGATGATTATTATTTATTAATGATATTTTAAAGATAATTAATAATTATTTGATAATGATTTAAAGTTAATTATTTTATTATACTTAAAATTTATTTAAAAAGTATTTAATTATTGTTTCAAAGCTATTTAATTGTTTAAATTGTTTAAAGTATATTTAATTATTAAATAAGGTTATTTTATAGTGATTTGTTTAAAGTTAATTATTACTTAAGGATTAATTATATTAAAGTATTTTATTTCAAGATATTTTGTTCAAATATTAATAATTTTTTTAAAAAATATATATATTATATCGTAAACTTTTATAAAAAGTATTTTCCTAAATTAAACTTGGAAAATTTATATAGAAACTTTATAAGTATTATTTGAGATAATTATTAAAAATAGAGTTTTTGAAAAGTAATGGTATACTTTCATGGTGTAATCGAGAGGTAGAGAGTGCCTAAGTTAAGTTTGGATTTCTGTGGGATAGAGACGTAATTATTGAGCTGCGAATCCATGGTTGATACCGCATAGTACTTTCCACATTTTTTTAAAAAGGTTTTAAAATATTGTTGAAGGGAATGGTTTGTGAATATACTTTTTCTTGTGAGATAAGTATATACTTTTGATTTAGAGATTTAATTTATTGAAATTTAAATTAAATAAGGCTTAGTGATTTCAGTGGGAAATGAAATCTTTGGTTGAATGATTGTTTATTTGATAGTTAAATAACGGACTATCAAATCTGGACCCAAAACATAACTTTGGAAATATCTAGGAGAAACACGGGAATTATATGGTACAGTTACCGTCGAAGGTGTTATACTGTACATATAAACTCGTTTCGTTCTTCTAAGACGATAATAAGGAAATCCGTCCACTAACGGTTAGGAGATGATCTCCGATCTTATTTTAGTCTGTTTATTTCCTAGAGAACCGGGGTTGAGTTTACCGGAAATATCGAACGTTGTTTTTGAAGAGACCGAGATCGGATAAGTTATCCGAAAACCACTTCGATGCAACGAATACGTTTTCGAAGTGAAGACAAGAGCATGGAATCGAAGATGGAGCATTGAAGTGCAAGGGCTAATCGCTACTAATCCTGAGGATGATTCCAAAATGGATGTAGTAGGAATAGTGCCTTCGGTTTCGTTCAAACCCAGAACAGACTTGTATGGATTAATGTTTTCAACATATTGTCATTGGAGGACAATGAGCATTCTAAGTGAAAATTCCTTAAAAAGGTAATCGTAGCCTCAAGCCTCATCAACCAGAATGACTGAAAATCAGGGGAGGTGTAGCAAGACTAAGTGGGTCGCACCCATTTAGGGTATGTTTATCACCTTTCTAGATACCCTCGGATATAATAAATACGGTGCATAGCAAGGAGCTCGATAAGGGTGGGAACACCAGGGGTGATAGCACATTCGGTGCTATCGAGGTTAGGGTAGAATTGGTCCTGTGTTGTAGGGGATCCCGGCGTGGTCCTCGGCACATTTTTTCTAGACGTGTAACGTGATAGGTGGTACCCCAGTGCCTAGTCATTGTATGGAAATCCATTCTCCAATACGTGCTTTTACGGTTTTGGTTGTAGAGCCTAGTATGTTGGAATTTAATTAATGTAATAATTTCTACTATTTGAATAAGTATTTGTATTTAAACACTATTATAATATCATTGGATTTTCTATAAAAGGTTTTGGTTATCGTAAGGGAAAAACCTATCGTGTTTATGTGTGGCGTGGTCTTACGAGATATCTTTGATTTTTAAAGGATTTTTGAAAGTTATAATGACTAAAATTCCTTGTGATTTAAATTCCCACGCTGGTTTTACCATACTGACCAGTGTGTGGTTTTTCCTATATGCTTGGGGTCAGACCGAGCATGTTTCAAGTTTTAGTTGGAAGGATTGGAGCTGGAGGCCCAGAGACGTATTCACGTAGATGATTAACTGTCCGTGTTGTATAGGTTGGTGTACTCTGATTGATATCTATAATATAAACATTACAGTTTTGTTTTATGTAAATATTTGTTCTATATTATAGATTATTCGTTTCCGCTGTGAGATTCTGTGTTATTTGGTTTTCTTTATATCTTCCTTCTATCTTCTTTCTACTTTCTTTTTCTTACTACCCTCTTTTCTGTTCAATTTGAACTGGACATGTGTGATAAATTATCAGTTTGAACTGTACAGAAAAGTGGGTTGTGACAAATGTGAATAGATCTCCATACATATATATATATATATATGGGATCTAAATCAATCATCCCGAATATCCATTCAAACTAATCCAATCTAATAGGGAAGTTATTAAATAAATATCACAACCGTCATCGACATTTACTTAGAATCTCAGCAACTATTCTATTCGATAATGATCTATCCCAACATCATATATCAATGAAACACATTACTCTAGATCATTCTAATCATATAAGCTGGTATACAAAAATATTGGGATTTATACGATAATTAATCGTAGAGTTATCGTTTCGCACACCTTATCCCTATTTTTCGATCGTCCATATAGCGACCAAAGTTATTCCATTGTGTAGGTTATGCCTTCATGAGTCCAATACAAGATACCGTTTTCCAATCCGACCTCGTACACAAGAGATATGCGCTTAATAAGATATCGAATAAAAGAATATAATTAACTCACTAATTACATTCTTAGTTACCTATTAAACTCTAGTCTCTCCTTAATCAAACTCAAGCTGCCCCTACTCAAACTTGACATATTTACTTTCACGATCTCCCGGCACCGCTTCAGGCGATGCCATGCTGCCTTGCCACCATAGTCGAATGCCCTGCCTTAGACAAACCCCTAGCGGCCAACCTCGCCTCCTATATATCATCAAATTTAGCTCGAGATCGAGCCCTCCAAAGTCGCTACCATCGTACCCATATCCATTCCACCATGAAGTGTCGCACTCCAATCGCTCCTAGGCGAAGCAAGAATAGGCCAAGGCATTCATTTCACCTTCAGGTGCTGCTGTCTAAAACGCCACTATGGTGGAGATCTAAGGCGAATAAACATGGGCCATTGGTTTTATTTCGGTTGAGGGAGAGATAGAAAACGAGGAGAGAAACAGATATTATTTTATAAAAGATAAAATTAAAGAATTATATTTATCAAATTTTCTCTCCACGTTTTCGACTTGCACGAGCTCTAGCTAGCTCGGATCGAGACGATTCTCAAACCATGCGAATCTACGTACCATTCCGATCCCAATGGTATAAGATACAACACCATCCAAGACTACTCACTGGATGGTTAATTTCGCATGTATCAATCAAAAATATCTATCAAAAAATCTACAACCCCAAACGAGGTGTGGTCACTGTCGTTTATAACCAAATACCTACATTATGTACTCAAGTGAAAAGGTTTGGAGACCTAATTCCATATACAAAAGTCATCCTTTTGGATCGATATATGAATCGAACATAGGCTACCAGTTAAAAATCCTTCGATCGAAATATATCGATGCTTATACTCATTCTCAACTGCTCAGATGAGCTGGACTCAATGGAAGTGGTCTCAAGTCCTAATTCCTCCATTTGTGAAATTTGAGTTTTCAGCCCATCGATTAAATTAGCACTCTAATATAAATAAATCAATTATTTGAAAATTCTAGCACATAAAAAAATGTGGGCGCATAAAAAAAAAGAGTTGTTGCATTCTCCCCCACTTAAAATGAATTTCGTCCCCGAAATTCCAAGGCTAAAATGTAACTCTACCCAAATGTTCTAACAACCGAACACCAACATATTCATAACCATAATTAACTAGTATATACTCGTGCAACGTATAAGAACTCATAACAAGCTGGTCATATACCATCACATCTTGGCACTGGTCTATACAAAAACACATGGAAATACACATATCTACTAACATGATGCATCCTACCAATCGAGCATCTACAAATACTCGAAATCTAAACAATGAACCACTAACTTCATATGATCGTAACAAAGGGAAAAGACTTGGACTAGCCTAGGCCTTCATCTTCAATCCCCAAGTACACTCACAAACAACCCCAAGTCTAATCGATTGAACCAAATGCCTAATTTACATACACGTTTCCAAAGAAATGCAAATGGAAAACGAAGTGCAAACTTGCAATTCAAAAGAGAAGTTAACTGGCTATGCTATGCTATGCTATCGACTCTCTGGACTATCGGCTATGTCTAACAACCTTCTTGTTCGCTTTTCTTTTATATTCAACTAAGGTTTTGGAAAATTTCGACTGCACCTACTTTGTGTGGCTCGATCCAAAAAATCACAACCATTCCCAAAACAACAATATAAGCCCATATCTGGGGACAACACAACAGCAATATATACGTATGATATAATTTATAGAGTGTGTATGCTATTAGAACCTTCATTCTACGATTTCAATGACAACAACTATACATTCACATATACAAGATATATCTCATCATAATATAGGTATATATTATAAGAAGATCACGGTGCATAACAAAATCATGGCTCAGAGATAATTGAAGAAAGATGGATCGTACTATTAAAAAGTAAGGTCATATTATTATGTTATAGTCATAGATATATGTTGTACAATCTCCTTGATCATAACACACACAATTTAAAATCGACAAATCTTAATAAAAAAAACTACCCAAGTTTTACATTTTAAACAGTGACAGACGTCTATCCTTCTTCACAAACATCTGTGACATATTTCTGTCTGTTGTTTTCAGACATCCACTGACGTCTGTGACATAAGGACAGATGTCTGTGACTTGTTTTGGCCTGTAAGCATAAAATTACAACTGTCATGTTTTTGAACAGATGCTTCTCTCTACTTTGAACAAACCTCTTCCTTCTTCAATAGTTGCAACCATTAATCAAAGAGAAATCTTTCAAGAAGTCATAACTTTTCAAATACAACTCTTTGATTCTATAAATACTTTAATCGATTGAGATTTTAAATTAACTTGATTTCTACTCTCTAACTTCTATATTCATGTTCTCTTGTGCTATCATTGATTTAATATTCTCAATCACCTACAACCAAAATCTATATTTTGGTTAAATTATTTCCTACAAATCCAAGCAACTCATACTCATTATCACTCAAAGGAGATTATAGGAAGAATTATACTAGTAGTCAATATCCATGTTGTATTGAACATAAGATTGTCAAAGAATACTTTTGTATTAGCTTGTTCCTTCGGTCGAAGCGAGGGTTATTTTTTAGTGAAATACCGATGGGGAGCTTCAGGACTGGACGTAGGACGGGAGGTCCGAACCAGTATAAAAATCTGGTGTGCTTGTTTTTATACTTTGCTTTTATAACTCTACCATATTGCTATATTTAGCTCATATATTGGCATACACTCACATACTAATACACAAGTCATATTAGATACGATCCACTAGACTTTTATTTTATATCAGAGCACAGTTATTTCAATTTACAGTAACACATGATTGAAAAACATTTTAATTTGGTAAGTACATTTCAAGAAGGTCAATCAATTGCTCGTCCCCATTATTTACCGGTTCTAATTATGCTTATTGATCAACATGTATGCGAATTTTTATGGAAGCTAAAGGTTTAGAAATTTGGCAAACTACTCAAAATAGATATGAAGCACTTACCACTAACATAAGCACTTGGACCGATGCACAAAAAACACGACAACTAATAATGCCAAAGTCGTGAATGTTTTATTTTGTTCACTTGATAAAAATGAATTTTCATAAGTTATGCTTTGCACTACTGCATATGATATATGGCGCACTTTACAAGTTACTTACAAAGGCACGACAAAAGTCAAGCAAACAAAAATTTCTATTTTACAAAATAATTTTTCATTGTTAAAATGAAAGCAAATGAATCTATTATAGACATGTATGCTAGATTTCAAACTATACAACACGATCTTATTGCACTTGGGATCAAATTCACTGATTTTGATCTAGTTACACGAATCTTAAATTCTTTGACTGTCGGATGGGAAAGAAAAATTTTAGCATTAAAGAAGCTAATGATCTATCTCAACTCAAAGTCGAAGAACTAATAGGAAATCGGATGTCATATGAAGCTAATTTACAGGCAAAAAAGAAGCAAAATCTAGAAAAGAAGAATATTGCTTTTCAAGCAAATAATGACAGTTCCGACTTGGACAAGGAAGAAATTGTATTCATAGCCAAGAAGTACAACAAATTCAAGAAATTCAATAAGATGACAAATTTGAGAATGGTGGCAATTCAAACTCATCAAATCAAACATCAATCAAATGTTATGGATGTGACAAGTTCGGCCATATGAGGAAAGATTGTCCACAACTCAATAATGACAAAAAGAAAAGCAAATTCGAGAAATTCAAAAAGAAGCGAAGAGCCTTTCAAGTAACTTGGGATGACTCTAATTATTCTTCTTCCTCTTCCTCTGATAGTGATAGTGATAGTGAAAGCGACTCAGAACAAGCTAATGTCTTTTTTATGGCTAATACTATTGAGGTACGCCTTGAATTAACATATGATGAAATGTTGGAAATTAGCATAGAATTAGATGATAAATATAGAGAATCTAAAAAAATTACCAAGAAATATATAGGAAAGATGAATAGAGCAGAGCTAGAAATTGGTTTATTAAAAGACGAAAAAACAATATTAGAAGAAGAATTAGAAATGGCTCAAAAAGAATGTAAAAAGTTACCTTCTCAAAATACTACTCTACTACATGATTTACAAATAGTAAATTAGAAAATACCAAACTTGAAAAAGAAAAACTAGAACTAAAAGCAAGTTTAGATCCTAGCAATATCAAAAAAATTCATCTTAAGAATAAGTTAGATAAAATAACTAATAATGTATAGAAATTTAATAAAGGAAAACAAAACTTAGAAAATTTGATCAAAATATCAAGACCATCGGAAATCGAAATGGATTAGGATTTAAAGCTAAGCAAAAACATAGAAACTACAGTACACTATATACTAAGTTCAAGAAACCTTTCTCTAAAATTAAGATTAATACTCCCAAAACAAGTAGAATAAAAATATGGATTCCTAAATCAAATAACAAATTTATTAGGCAAAAACATATAGATGAATACTTGAAAAATATTTTTCATAATAAAAATTATGTTTTTAAAGGTCCCAAACCCACTTGGGCATGGATACCTTCACCCGCTAAAATATAGGACCCTACCAAAGGAAGTGGGTACCAATTGTTATCCCACTTTTTGGCAAAACTGGGATACCCAAAAATTGGCTGGAAACCGATAATAACTAGTCATGAATATTCAGCTATGCATTGCAGGATAACCATGGATATCGATGAATTTTGCCCGAGTCCAGATCGGGCCGTAATTGACAAGACATGACAAGCAAAGCCATGAAAGCCAGCGTTCCAATTTTCAGGTAAATCGGAGTTCGTATGAACGAGATATGATCGATACAAGTTAGATAAAATGTGATATTCGTATCCATCAGAGACAACCTGTTCGAATCGATCAGATTCGTATCCATCGGAGGAGTATCGTCAAGTTTGAATCCATCGGGGCTTGGGAACTTCGAATCGATCGTCTTCGAATCGATCAAGCACGAGTCAGTTCGCAGTCATGAAGCTCGAGTCCATCTGCTCGTATCCATCACCGCACCTTGGTTCGTATCCATTGACTTCGTATCGATCAGAATGGTCAAGCCTTCGTATCCATGAATTTCGTATCGATTGATCGATGCTTAGTTCGAATCGATGAACAATTCGAACTAGACGTTGAAAGCTGAAACGAGATACGCGAAGGACTGATTCAAAATAGATAACAGTACTCGATACAAACAAGGCGAAATTCGTGGATACGAATCGGTCAATGCGCCACTGGAAGTGGATCGATACGGGAAACTCGTGCCACGTTATCCCTTGCGCACGTGCTTCTGATCGATACGAAGGGACGAATGAAAAACATGGATTCGAACGCGACAGTGCACACGAAAACACAATATTGAATCGATCATATCTCACGAACTGTTGATCCAAATGCAATGAAATTTTCACAGTAGCTTGCGTACGAGGTAAAGAATGTCCCTGCCAAGTTTCAACTCGATTGGATCATTTTTTGATGGATACGAAATGGATTCGTATCGATCACAGATCGAGTCGAAACTTGGTGGGGTCGGTCGCATGGGCCCCCTCACGTGCCATAAGAAGTCTCCCGAAGTTTGGGCGCGATCTCAGCCTCCTACGCCTATAAATAGCCCCCTGAAGCCTACAGAAAGGGGATCTTTTTGGCCATTCAACGTCCAGACTCTGCCGGATTCAATTCTACTTCTTTCCATTGCTGTTATACTCGAATTTATTCATTGTATCTGCTGCACTCATTTGTAACCAGCAAAGAACATCAATAAAAGATAAAAATCTTGAAGTGGACGTAGGCCGGAGATAGCCGAACCACTATAAATTGTGCGTCATTGTTCATCATTTCTGGATTGCTGTTTGTTGCTAGCTTAGATTTGTGATTTGTGTCTGAATATTGCTGATCTGTATTCATACACTGGTGCTTTCACAATACTTTGGGTTTGTGACCATTTTTGGTGCAAACACTTTGGTGCTTTCACTGAGAGGGACTAGCATCCGCTACGCAAGATTTGAAGTTCAGATTTGAAAGCTTGAAGATTTGAAAGACAATGACTCGACAAACGAGACAAAGAGCTGAGAGAAGCCAACAAGGAGGAAGTCAAGAGGCATCCTCTGGCACTGGAGAAGAACCAGCTTCGATCTACATCACCAGAGACGAAATGGAGACCATGACCAATCTGATGCACGAAAGAATAATGAAGAGCCAATAAGAGATGCTGCAGAATTTCTTTGAACAGATGAGAGCTGCAGGGATGCAGAACCTAGGACCAGCTACAGCGGCTATGTATGTGGAACAAGGAGCTAGGATTGCGGAACCTAATGAAGGTCAGAATGCAGATCTAGAAGACAATCAACAAGGACTTGGGGGCAGACCCTCAGGATCCGATGCTGGAAGGCCTACAGATGGAGCTCAACAAGCTGGGGCCAACGCTGATGCTAACGGGCCACACGAAGAATACGTACCAGAATACCCTTCAAGACCAAGAGGGCAACCCCAGGATGGAGATGAAAAGATGGCTGGATTAGTGCGACGACTCATGAGAGGAGGATTGTCTAGCGGAGGATTGGAGGAAGTCAGTCGGAGTTCGTTCACTCCGAATATCAGGAATGCAAGGAACCCTCCAAAGTTCAAACTACCAACGCCGAATCCGTATGACGGGAAGTCGGATCCGACCATGCACATTACCAGATACATTAGACACATGGAAGTACTGGGAGCATCCGAGGAAGTGATGGCACGATGTTTCCCTTTATTTTTGTCAGACTTGGCTGCACTTTGGTTCAGGCAATTAAAGACCGGATCGATCAGGACATGGGGCGAGCTTGTAGATTGCTTCATGGAACAATTTAGGGTCCATGTGACAAGACCCAAGAGTGTGATGACTTTAGCTTCGATGAAGCAAAGGACCGGAGAGTCCATAAAAGGTTTTCTGCTGCGATTCAATGCAACGGTGGCTTCTGTAGATCGCCCGGATCCATCGATGATTTTGATGGCGGCGGTGGCAGGAGTTGGAGAAGGCACCGAATTCAAAGATTCGTTGACAAGAGATCCACCACAAGATCTTGGAGAGTTTTACCATGAAGCTGAGAAATTCATTAGATTAGAAGAATCACAAGCCGAGAGGCAGGAAGTAAATGCTGCACAAGGCGAAGGAACCGCCAGGGAACAGTCCAGGGCAGACAAAGGAATGAGAAAGTAGGATGACGCACATGATGGTCCTGATAAACGGAAGAAATTCAGGGAGCCTAGATTCAGGCAATACACAAATTTGACGGAAAGCCTAGAAAGGATTTACACTGAAACTCGGGGGCAACTCCCCTATCGAAAACCACCCAAGAGAGATCCCACGGAGCGAGAACGCAGGACTGGAAAATACTGCCTATTCCATGAGCTGGATGGGCACACTACCGATGAATGCCGCCACCTAAGGGATGAGATGGAAGAACATGCCGGGAGTGGTAGATTTCCATAATATGTCAGAGAACGGGCAGCGGCAGTAAGGCCCGAACAACTACCGCCTCCACCTAACAGGAATGATCCTGGAGCGGGATCACGACTCGTCATCAACTGATTGTGATGGCAAGGGCCAAGTTCAAGATTTGGACTCTGGTCGATTAGTTTTCTTAGATCTGATTTCCAAAATAAAACGGCTATCCCACTTACTCATGTACGGGAACCGGAGAGATCCCTAGGCATGCTCTAAGATGGAAATAGACCGCTCCGCCCGGAGAGGCATTGTCTTGTTTTTCCTGGTGTTTGAGATTGAACATCTGGGATTTGAATTTAATAAGAAACATTTATTGAAATAAACCTTTGACCGGAGAGTTAAAGGATAAACATTAAATATCAATATAAAGATGATCGCTTTATGATCCTACCCGGAGAGGCGGGGTCCGGAGTGCAGGAAGTGAGTTGCTTCGCCAGAGAGCGACGGGATCGACTCACTTAAGCATCGTTTCCTATTCACCGGAGAGTGATTGGATCGGGATTCGATAAGAGCCCGGAGAGGCTGTGATCGGCCGACGATTCAGGTCAAGACATCGCTTAATGTTCAGATACACTAAACCGGAGTGCAAGAAGTGGGTCGCTTCGCCGGAGAGCGATAGGATCGACCCACTTAACGTTGTTTCCCCTTCACCGGAGAGTGACAGGATGGGATCCAGCATGAGCCCGGAGAGGCTACGATCGGTCCAGAACGACCAAGACATCGCTTTACGCCCTAACTGGGGCCAGAGTGCAAGGAATAGGAAGCAACGCCGGAGTACAATAGAATCTTTCTATTCGATCGCTAAGTCTGGAATGGGCTTGGCAAGGGTCCGAAGTGACCATCGGTAGTCCGAAGAGACTGTAGAATTTCATTCTTAACTTCCACTGGAAGAAATTGATAACGATTCGGCTTCGAACAGCCATGAATTTGATTGATAACACTCTAGCTATGAATAACTCATGAGCCCACAGCATTTGATTTGAAGTTATTCAAAACACGCCTTTTACAAAATGGCATGTTTTGGGGGGCAAAATGTTATCCCACTTTTTGGCAAAACTGGGATACCCAAAAATTGGCTGGAAACCGATAATAACTAGTCATGAATATTCAGCTATGCATTGCAGGATAACCATGTATATCGATGAATTTTGCCCGAGTCCAGATCGGGCCGTAATTGACAAGACATGACAAGCAAAGCCATGAAAGCCAGCGTTCCAATTTTCAGGTAAATCGGAGTTCGTATGAACGAGATAGGATCGATACAAGTTAGATAAAATGTGATGTTCGTATCCATCAGAGACAACCTGTTCGAATCGATCAGATTCGTATCCATCGGAGGAGTATCGTCAAGTTTGAATCCATCGGGGCTTGGGAACTTCGAATCGATCAGGCACGAGTCAGTTCGCGGTCATGAAGCTTGAGTCCATCTGCTCGTATCCATCACCGCACCTTGGTTCGTATCCATTGACTTCGTATCGATCAGAATGGTCAAGCCTTCGTATCCATGAATTTCGTATCGATTGATCGATGCTTAGTTCGAATCGATGAACAATTCGAACTAGACGTTGAAAGCTGAAACGAGATACGCGAAGGACTGATTCAAAATAGATAATAGTACTCGATACAAACAAGGCGAAATTCGTGGATACGAATTGGTCAATGCGCCACTGGAAGTGGATCAATACGGGAAACTCGTGCCACGTTATCCCTTGCGCACGTGCTTCTGATCAATACGAAGGGACGAATGCAAAACATGGATTCGAACGCGACAGTGCACACGAAAACATAATATTGAATCGATCATATCTCACGAACTGTTGATCCAAATGCAATGAAATTTTCACAGTAGCTTGCGTACGAGGTAAAGAATGTCCCTGCCAAGTTTCAACTCGATTGGATCATTTTTTGATGGATACGAAATGGATTCGTATCGATCACAGATCGAGTCGAAACTTGGTGGGGTCGGTCGCATGGGCCCCCTCACGTGCCATAAGAAGTCTCCCGAAGTTTGGGCGCGATCTCAGCCTCCTACGCCTATAAATAGCCCCCTGAAGCCTACAGAAAGGGGATCTTTTTGGCCATTCAACGTCCAGACTCTGCCGGATTCAATTCTACTTCTTTCCATTGCTGTTATACTCGAATTTATTCATTGTATCTGCTGCACTCATTTGTAACCAGCAAAGAACATCAATAAAAGATAAAAATCTTGAAGTGGACGTAGGCCGGAGATAGCCGAACCACTATAAATTGTGCGTCATTGTTCATCATTTCTGGATTGCTGTTTGTTGCTAGCTTAGATCTGTGATTTGTGTCTGAATATTGCTGATCTGTATTCATACACTGGTGCTTTCACAATACTTTGGGTTTGTGACCATTTTTGGTGCAAACACCAATTAAACCTTTTCTTTTTTGAAGGTACCTAAAAATAAGGTTAAAAACATGGAAAGATGGATACTCGATAGTGGATGCTCCAAACATATGATAGGAAATGCACACATGATATCAAATATAACATATATCGATGGAGGCACTGTGACATTTGGAGATAACTCAAAAGGGTTTATCATCGGCATTGGAGACATCATCAACGTCGGTATATCCACTTCTGCTCTTATTACTAATGTTTTGTTAGTAGAAAATTTAAAACATAAGTTAATTATGTGATAAAGGATTTATAACCAATTTCGAAAAAGATAAATGTAGTATATTTTATCAAAATAAAATTTTAATTTTGAAAGATTAAGAAAACGAAATATTTATGTTTGAAATATGAGTATTAAAAACAATAGTGATTTATGCCTTACCGGAATCATAATAATCCATGGCTATGGCACAAATTCTTTTTGTCACATAAATTTTAAATATATAAATAAATTAGCAAAGAATGATTTAGTAAGAGGATTACCCAAAATTAATTATAAAGTTAAAAATCTATGTGATGCTTGTCAACTTGAAAAACTAGAGGAAAGTTCTTTTAAATCAAAGAAAAAAATTACTACCAAACAACCACTTGAATTACTTAATCCAGATTTGTTTGGCCCAACTCAAGTACGATCCACAAATCATAATAAATATGTATTTTTATCGTTGATGATTTTTCAGATACACTTGGATAAAACATAAAAGTGATACGTTTGAAATGTTTAAAATCTTTGCTAAGAGAATTAAAAATTTAATGAACTTAAAAAATAAAAGTTTAAGAAGCGATTGTGGTGGAGAATTTGAAAATGATATTTTTGAAAATTTTTGCAATAAAAAGGGAATTAGTCATAATTTTTCGTTTCCACGAACACCACAACAAAATGGCGTAGTAGAAAGGAAAAGTCGAACTCTACAAGAATGTGCACGAACATTACTTGGTAGCAGTAGTTTATCAAACAATTTTGAGCGAGCTATTGCTACCGTGAGATATGTATTAAATCGAGTAACACTCCGACCTATGACTAAGAATACAAGTTATGAAATGTTTTTCGGAAAGAAACCAAAAGTATCGTATTTTCGTGTTTTTGGTCCTAAATGTTTTATTTTGAATACTAAAGATAATCTTGGAAAATTCGATCCAAAAGCCGATGAAGGAATTTTTATTGGATATTCGAATCTTAGCAAAGCATATAGAATTTTTAATAAACGAACTAATACAATTGAACAAAGTCTTCATGTTTCTTTTGACGAAGATTTTAAGAATACCAAAAATGGCGATGACGACACAGTTTTAAATTACAATAGTATGAATAATACTTTTGAACTGAAAACAATAATATCATAAATAATAATGATAATCTTTTAAGATCACCACCTCCAATCTTAAAAGATCATCCAATTAATAATGTAATTGGTGATTTAAACACAAGTGTTTCAACTAGAAATCAATTAAATCAAACAAGTCATGTGGTATTTATGTCTAATTTTGAACCTAAAAATTATAAAGAAGCGTCAAAAGATTATTTTTGGATTATTGCAATACAAGAAGAACTTAATCAATTTGAAAAGAATGATGTATGAGAACTCATACCAAGACCAAATGATCAATCCATAATAGGAAGTAAATGGGTTTTTAAAAAATAAAGCAGATAAAAATGGAAACATTGTTTGTAATAAAGCAAGATTAGTTACTCAAGAATACAACCAAGAAGAAGGAATTGATTATGAAGAAACATTCGCTCCTATAGCACGTCTTTAAGCTATATGAACATTACTTGCCTTTGCATGTCATCATAATTTTAAATTATTTCAAATGGATGTTAAAAGTGCATTTTTAAATGGTTTCATAAAAGAAAAAGTATATGTTGAACAACCACCTTTTTTTGTTCATGAAAAATATCCAGACCATGTTTTTAAACTTAAAATGGCGTTATACGGACTAAAACAAGTACCCTGTACTTGGTATGAGAGACTAAAAACACATTCATTAAATTCTGGTTTTCAAATTGAAAAAATTGATTCTACATTATGTATAAAATGAGAAGATAATAATATACTACTTGTACAAATATATGTTGACGATATCATATTTGGATCAACTAACGAGAAACTATGTAACGATTTCTCTAACATAATGAAAAATGAGTTCAAAATGTCGCATATGGGAGAATTACATCTCTTTTAGGTTTACAATTAAAACAACTAGAAAATGAAATTTTTATAAATCAAGAAAAATATTGTAGAGAATTATTAAAATGATTCAGAATGGATAGTACTTCAAGTAAACCAACTCCAATGAGCACAAGTTTACATTTAGATAAAGATGAAAATGGAAAGGATTTTGATCAAAAATTATACCGAAGTATGATAGGATCTCTGTTATACTTAATAGCTAGTAGACCAGATATTACGATGAGCATTTGATTATATGCAAGATTTCAAGCACAACCTAAGGAGTCACATCATTAAGCGGTTAAAAGAATTTTGCGATACTTAATCAACACCAAATATTACGGACTTTTCTACCCGAAAGGCAGCTCTTTCAAACTTGTATCATATAGCGATGCAGATTTCGGCGCTTACAAGATGGATAAAAAAATACAAGTGGCACATGTCATTTTATCGGTCAATCTCTGGTTTCATGGTTCAGTAAAAAGCAAAATTGTGTTTCTCTCTGGACATGTGAAGCTAAGTATATCTCAGTGGCCTTAGCTTGTGCACAAGTTATTTATATACAACAAACACTTCAAGATTTTGGTAAACTTATAACTAATTCTCCTATATATTATGATAATACTAGTGCTATAAATTTATCTAAGAATCCAATTAATCATTCTCGTACAAAACATATCAATATTCGTCACCATTTTAAGAGATAATGTCGAAAAGGAATCATTTCTCTTGAATTTGTTAACACTGAGAATCAAATTGCAGATATTTTCACTAAACCGTTATGCGAGTCAATTTTTATAAAGCTACGACGAGACCTTGGTATATGTTCATTTAATGAATTAATTAATTAGTATATGTCACATCTATTTATCATTATAAAATTTTGAAAATTATTTCTATATATAAAATTTTAACTTGAATTAGTTTTAGTCAATCTTTTAACAACCATAACAAAAACCTTTAACAAATTATGGTTAAAATAGTTCTACCCATACAAAGTTTTTTACTATAAATAGACTATACATTATTTATACTTGGTTAAAGAAAAATAAAAACATAAATATTATTTATAAACTTAGAAAAACTAAACATGTCTTCTGATCACGACTCCTCTTACTCAACTATCGACTTTAGCTCGCCATCATCAAATAGTATTTATGTATCACCAACAAAAACCACACCTCCATCAAATTGATCGGCCTCACTAAATATATGGCATCACCTACATATCACACCGGTTGCTCTTCGAAGGAAAAGAAAGCTAAACAGATGATTGATCTTGAATAAACGTCTATCAATACTAAAGTGGATGCAATATATCACTATCAACAAGAAATAATAGGAGTTCAACAAGAAATGTATCGCGAGCAACGACGTCAAGGATCTTATCTTAACTTTCTCAAAAAATGTATTTTAGCAATTTACGGTTATTCACTAATAAAAAATTGTTTACATAAAAAAATCTCCTTGTTTAATAGATATTCCTATAAAAAATTGCAACATTACTCCAAGAAACTTATGGAAGGCAGGACCATCAAACCAATACTAGAATGACACTCCAGCTCGTCCAAGTTAGTCTCCACTTAAGCCTCAAGATAAGCAAACTAATACAAACACTTGGGATCAACCTGAATTCAACAATTCACATCTTCGGAAGATAAATAATTCTATATATATATATATATATATGTATGTATTTAAACAATATAATATATATTCATGTATGTTGCTTAATTATAATAATCGTTTGTTGTGTTGTTTCTATAAAAATATGAAATTAAAAAATCAAAAATATAGACAATACAATTAAAAATAGAAATCTTCCTTTCTCAGACATCTGTCTAATTTCTTGGGAAAAAAATTCCTGAGTGATCCCAGACGTCTGTCACCATTCTTCAGACGTTTGAGACGAGTTTCGGCTATTACAGACAATGCTTCATATAACTTTTTTCACCCAACTCTTCATCCTTTTACCCAAACTATTTCAATTCTTAACTCCAAATCAAAACCCTACCTCCCTCAAAACCCTAATTCGTCAAAAATGGCACCCAAAGCAAAAAATTCAGTAAAAAAGAGATCAAAGAGAGGCCAATCTTCTTCTTCTCAAACCCATCTTTTCACCAATGCACACATTCAAGAATGGCTTCGGAATAGTCCAATCGCTAACAAAACATACGAAGATTTGAAGCAATAAAGACTTCATTCTGGTCCATTTTCCCGATTATGCAAATTTGGAAAATATGGTCTTCAAGAACTCACCATCGCCTCTGGATGTCATGAGCTAATAAACTTTGACGAAAACGAGGTACAAATCGATCAACTGGCCATCTTTCTTTTTTACGCAAACTTTTGTAGTAATGATATTTTGGACCCCTGAAGATGGATGGTTATGGACTAGTGTGTACGGACATGTTTTGAAAATTAGTGTAAAAACAGTTGGTCGTTTACTCGATTGTTCCTCTACTGGACTTGATTTAGAGGAAATTCCCGACCATTGAAATTTGCCATGTGATGAAGTTACACACCATATTTGGGAAGATAGAATGCCACAATGGAGATTGGTTTATCTACGACCAAAGGCTAGTTAAATCGTATGATAATTAATATGATAATTCCTAGATTAGGAAGTCATGAGCAAATATATGAAAATGACCACAAAGCCTTATATGCTATATTTGGTGGAATTCAAGTAAATTGTGTTAAATTTATTCATGATGAAATTAAAAGTTTTTGGTCTCACCATCGGCGCACAATTATATATGCTCCATACATCATGCGTCTTTTACAAGATCTCGAAGTACCATCTTATATATCTCATTTCAAAGAAATTTCGATAAAAGACAGTGGTATAATATTTTTATCCTTAATGCATTTTCTCGAAAGACCACCTCCAATCATGTCTCTTGCTCAGTGGACTGATCAACAACAACAACAAATGCATCCGGTTCCTCCACAATAGGCTCAAGCACCTCCTCCTCCGCAACCATTTGGTTCTACTCACCATACTACTGAATATCATTCCAATTCGAAGATTTATGAAGCACGCACTGAACTTAATCAAAATGAATCCATCCAAGATTTAACGCTTCAAAATCAAAAATTGATCATGGTAAATCAAAAAACTTTGGAGAAAAATCAAAAATCTTTACAAAATAAAATGGTCGGCTTGGAAAGATCTTTTTCTACACAAATGACTAAAATGGAGAAATCTTTTGAAAAAGTTGTTTCCACTTTGGGCAAAGTAATGAGAAAAATTCATGGTAGATCATCCTCGTCTCTTACTCCAACACCGCCTCCTTCAGCATGAACTTTGTTTAGCGTCCTCATAGATCATCTTCTTATGGAGAAAGTTCCCACCAAGATAGAGGAAAAACTACTGTGCAGGAACAACGGGAAGAAGAACAAGAAGATAGAGATGATATTTCTTTTCTTGATCCTTCAGTAACACAACAAATGAATCTTTTGACATTTGAAGGATTGTCTATTTGTGAAGATGAGAAATATACTCAATGGAAACTATCACTCTACTTTGTCTGCCTAATATAATTATTCTGATAATTATGGTGACTTCTCTAGTTACAATTATCACGACTATCAATAATTGTTCTTTGTATTTTTAGGATTTTTATCTGTATTTTTGTTGTTAATTTTCATATTCGTACAAGTGCTATATTTATTATTTCCTTCATAACTATTTCATCATAATTCTTATGGCTATGTTTTAGTTTAGTTCCATTGTTATTATTTTTTATAATGCCAAAGGGGGAGATAAATGTGTATATATATAGGAGGAGATAACATTAAGGGGGAGCTATTTTTTTACTTATTACTAACTACTATATAGTTGTCATCGTCAAAAAGGGGGAGAATGTTAGAACCTTCATTCCTCGATTTCAATGACAACAACTATACAATCACATATACAAGATATATCTCAACATATTACAAGTATATATTAGAAGAAGATCACGATGCACAATAAATTCATGGCTCAAAGACGGTTGAAGAAAGATGGATTATACTATTTAAAAGTAAGGCCATATTATTGTATTATTATAGTCGTAGATATATGTTGTACAATCTCCTTAAGTGATCATAACACACACAATTTCATATTGACAAATCTTAATAAAAAGTTGCCCAAGTTTTACATTTTAAATAGTGATAGATGTTTGTCCTTCTTCCACAAACGTTTGTGACATATTTCTATTTGTTGTTTTCAAACATCCATAGACGTTTGTGACATAAGGACAGACGTCTCTGACATGTTTCGGCTTGTAGGCATAAAACTGCAACTATCGTATTTTTGAACATATGCTTCTCTCTACTTTGAACAACCTCTCCTTCTTCAACAGTTGCAATCATTAATCAAAGAGCAATCTTTCAAGAAGTCGTGACTTTTCAAATACAACTCTTTGATTCTATAAATACTTCAATCGATTGAGATTCTAAGTTAACTTGATTTACTACTCTCTAACTTTTATATTCATATTCTCTTGTGCTATCATTGATTTAATATTCTCAATCACTTACAATCAAAATCTATATTTTGGTTAAATTATTTCCCATAAATCCAAGCAACTCACACTCACTATCACTCAAAGGAGATTATAGGAAGAATTGTACTAGCAGCCAATATCCGTGTTGTATAGAGCACGAGATTGTCAAAGGAATACTTTTATATTAGCCTGTTCCTCCAGGCGAAGCGAGGGTTATTATTTAGTGAAATACTGAATGGGAGCTTCGGGACTAGACGTAAGACGGAAGGTCCGAACCAGTATAAAAACTCCGGTGTGCTCGTTTTTATACTTTGCTTTTTATAACACTATTATATTGTTATATTTAGCTAATATATTGCCATAACTCATGTTGGGCGTATTCTCACCACCGAACCAAGGCCCTACCGACCCACTCCCTACCGGACCACTCACTGCCGAGCCAAGGCCCTACCGAACCACTCCCTACCGAGTCAATCACTTACTCCCTACCGGACCACTCACTGCCGAGCCAGGGCATCGCCGGACCAACTCGCTTCCAAAGCCTAGCCGAATCAACACCAATCCTCTACTACCGGATCAGTCCACGCCTCCACCCATGGCCGAACCAAAGCACTACCGAACCAACGTTGCCAGGCCAGATTGCATCAGCCCAGGCCCGCCAGCAGCTACATACATACAAGACCCCTACTCCCAACCTCACTCTATAAATAGAGGGGGAAGGGTACAACAATGGCGGACAAGTTGGAAAGTTCAAGAACGGACAGAACTTTCAAACAACTTTCATACACTTGTAATCAAAGCTTTGTACTTGTAACCTGAACAATAAAGGAGAATAAGATATAAAGTGGACGTAGGCACATTCTGGCCGAACCACTATAAACCTGTGTATCTTTTACAGTTTAGTCCCTGCTTTTTACATATTTGCATAAAGTATCCAGATCACTAAGAATAACAGAAAATCGACTAAATCATACGACTTGGAGGTGTTTGCCCATTTTTTGTGCAAACATTTTTGGTGCTTTCACTGAGAATTGAACTCAAGACTTCGGCTTCTCCCACTTAACCTTCTTCCTAACAGCATCGCTCATTGCTTGGAAGACATGCCTCCCAAGCAGAAGAAAGATGTTAACAAAGGAAAAAACATCGCAACCAGCAGTATTCCAGATCTAGTGGTCACAGATCAAGTAAATCGTCCCATTCCAACAGCAGTACCAAATGGAGGTCAGGCAAATCCGACAACCCCTGCCACGGGACAGCCGGCAGCAATTACTAGAGCAGATCTAGACAGGGTTGTGGCTGAAGTGACTAACCGCTTCACATCCCAACAGGAAGCCTTGGTGAACCAACTTATGTCACGCTTAAGGGATGCTGAAGAGTCCAACCGCAACACTGAATCATGGGGTGAGTCCTAGTCTGGAGGATCTCGGAGGCGACAAAGATCTTCCTTCTTCGAAGAAGCTAATGACAGAAGCAGCCATGGTAGGAGCCGAGACCGAACTCAGTCCGAACTCCGACCCGAGGAAACGCTTGGAACCGAACCCAACGGAGGAGGTACCAGGCGGAGGTCAACTGTAGCTGAGCCTGTCAAGCTGCCTAACCACGGAGACGCCAATGAACGAGGCCGAGCTAGAGTCCAGCCAGAAGTTGGACCCGAGGAAGTGCTTAGAACAGAACCCAGCAGGGGAAGATCAAGGCAAGGGCCAACTGTAGCTGACCCTAGCATGCTCCCAGAAGACCAAAGACAGCCACTGGAAAATATTAGGAATAATAGACGATACCATCCCTACAGGTCATCTGGACGGAATCAATCCCACAGAGAAGAACCGAACTCATTTCTATCTGCTCCAAATTCTGATGAAAGGATGGCACGCTTGTTCAGAGAGTACGTCCAACGGGATCAAAGAGATCGAGGGATAGGCGCTAGGGTAACCAGCCCTTTCGCCCGCAATATCGAAATTGCCATCACCCCCCGAGAATGGAAGATGCCAACAATGGAACCTTACAAGGGAACCTCTGACCCCCGTTGTACACTTACAGAGATACACACAGCATATGCTCATGAGCGGAGCAACAGAAGGAGTACTGTGCAAATGCTTTCCACTATTCTTAGCAGATCTAGCTACCTCCTGGTTCTGCCATCTACCCCAAGGATCCATCAGCTCATGGGAGATGTTGAAAGAAAAGTTCATCAGCCAGTTCCGCATTCATGTGGAGCAACCCAAGGACGCTTATTCCTTATCCAGTATCAAACAGAAACCTGGAGAGAAAGTGCAGCAATATCTAACCCGATTCAATGCCGCAGCGGCCGCAGTCCAAGATGCCGATGAGAAACTTATCTTAATGGCCCTCTGTAGTGGTGTGCATCCGAATACTAAATTTTCTAGAAGATTGACAAAAGAAAAACCAGCTACTTTACCCGATTTCTTCCATGAAGCTGGGAAATATATGAGACTTGAAGACGCTGCCACTGAGAGGCAGACAGGGCAACAAAATAAGGCAGCTCACGGCAACACGCCCGCTGTAGCAAAGGATGTTCGAAGAAATGACTAGAGACAATGCTGGGGGCAAGAAGGGAGAAAAGCGTCCATATCGGCCAGGACCGAGATTTGACGCTTACACCCCTTTGAATGAAACGATCGAAAACATCTTCCTGGCCACTCAAGACGAAGTTAAATACAAACGCCCCCCGTACAAAAAGGAATCAGATAACGCAATTAAGTCTGGAAAATTCTGCCGCTTCCACGAATCCCATGGGCATGATACCAATGAATGCCATCATCTCCGGGACTTGATTGAAGAACAAATTAGAAGAAAAAGACTAGAATGCTATGTAAAAGGTCAAAACAGGACTCCAGTTCCTGCCAGTGAGAACCCAAGGCTATCCTCCCTAGAAATAGGCAGAGGAAATCGCAACACCAGCGGCTCCAGTCAAGAGAAGATAGTGGTCCATACCATCTCGGGAGGGCCACACATCGCCGACGGAAGCTGGGCAGAGATGGAAAGGTACGGAAAGTCACTTAGAAACAATGAAGAATGCGTTAATTCTATTATAGAAGAACGCCACCCGAAGCGGATAGAGAATGATGATATCACATTCAGTAGGCGAGACCTGGAGGGAAGGCAATACTCTCACACGGATCCAATGGTTATCTCTGCCCGGCTCAGTCCAGCCGAAGTTTTCCGAATTCTAGTAGACACTGGAAGCTCAGTGAACATCCTATTCAAGCATGCATTCGACAAAATGAAGCTGTCAATAAAGGATGTTTTTCCCTACAATAAACCACTACACGGTTTCACTGGAAATGCGAAGATGCCCCTCGGGCGACTGGACCTCTTTGTTGAAATTGGAAGTCATCCCCGCTCCGTTGTGCGGAAACAAACATTTGTGTTGATAGAAAACCACTCGGCCTACAACGCCTTCTTAGGAAGACCAGCCTTGTCTGACTTCCAAATTGTCCTGGCCCATGGTGCCTGAAGATGAAATTTCCAATGGACAATGGAATAGGGGAAGTAGAGGGAGACCAGGACATCGCTCGAGATTGCTATGTAACTGAACTTCGCAATAACCGCAGGAAGGATAAAGGGAAGAGTGCAGAGACTACCCTCTGCACGAAAAATTTGGAAGCATAGCAACTAAAGAAAGCACCTCCTCTTCGATATACCAGTGACCCTTTCAATGAATTAGACCCCAGGGACAAAAAGGAGGAGGCCACCGCCGAGCCTGCAGAGGCTATGGAATTTGTATCTGTGGACAAACACGACTCGAGTAGACTATTGAAAGTCGGGTCCCAACTAAAAGCAGAATTGAAGGAACAACTCATTGATTTTCTCCACCACAAATTGGATGTATTTGCATGGACGCACGCTGACATGACTGGAATCTCCCTAGACATAGCATGCCACGTACTAAACATCGATCCTACCAAGGCGCCAGTTAAACAGAAAAAGAGAAGTATGGGGGCAGAACGATCAGCAGCCCTCGATGAAGAAGTAAAGAACCTACTTGCCAATGACTTCATACGAGAAGCCGTCTACCCAGAGTGGATCACTAACCCGGTACTAGTAAAGAAGGCTAATAGGAAGTGGCGAACATGCATTGGCTTCTCCAACTTAAATGACGCCTGCCCGAAGGATTGCTTCCCACTTCCCCGAATCGATCAGCTTATGGACAGCACAGCCAGGCACAAACTCTTATCTTTTATGGACGCATACTCAGGATATAACCAAATTCCTATGCATGCTCCCGATCAAGACCACACTAGTTTCATCACTAACCGGGGATTGTACTGCTACAAAGTAATGCCTTTCGGACTTAAAAACGCAGGAGCCACCTATCAGCGCCTCGTCAACAAGATGTTTGCGGGGCTAATAGGACAAACTATGGAAGTTTATGTGGATAACATGTTGGTAAAGTCAAGGAAGGCCGACGATCACGTAAGCCACCTGGGCGAGATGTTTCAAGTACTTCGCCAATATGGAATGAAGCTGAATCCTCTAAAGTGCTCCTTCGGAGTATCATCAGGAAAGTTCCTAGGATTCATCGTCCATGCCAGAGGAATTGAAGCAAACCCTGAACAAGTCCGAGCTTTGAAAGATATCAGGATACCTTCTACCCGAAAATAAATGCAAAGCCTAAATGGGAATGTGGCCGCCCTAAGCAGATTCATCTCTAAAGCAACTAACAAATGCATCCCCTTCTTCGAAGCTCTAAAGAAAGACAAAGGAAAGTTCGAATGGACTGACGAATGCTTAACAGCTTTCCTTAACTTAATCGAACGCCTTTAGAGACCACCAGTACTCTCAACTCCGAACAAAGGCGAAGAGCTATACCTATACCTTGCTGTGTCATCTCATGCTCTAAGTGCCGCCTTGGTAAGAGAAGACAAATGCACGCAGCAGCCAGTATACTTTGTAAGCAAGAGGTTTACAGGGGCGGAGGCCAGATATCCTAAACTTGAGAAACTAGCGTACTGTTTACTAATCACATCACGGAAACTGCGTCACTATTTCCAATCTCATTCCATCAGAGTTTTGACCGATCAACCACTAAGGCAGGTACTCCATCGTCCCGACACTTCTGGGCGACTACTTAAATGGTGCATTGAACTAAGTCAATATGATATCACCTACCATCCTCGCACCGCCATCAAGGGACAAGCCATGGCCGATTTCATTGCCGAATTCACTACCAACGAAGGTAAGGAGCAATCAGAAATAGCAGAAGACATCAAGTGGAATCTCTTTGTGGATGGAGCATCAAACGAACAAGGCTCGGGGGCAGGTGTGGTAATAATCACTCCCAGGGGAAATAAGCTACACTATGCTCTAAGGTTGGAATTTGCTGCCACCAACAACGATGCAGAGTATGAAGCAATGATAGCTGGATTAGAACTTGCCTTAGAGATTGGAGCCAATTCTTTATGTCTTCATAGTGATTATCAACTTATTGTAAATCAAATACTAGGAGAATTTCAGGCTCGAGAAGAACGACTCACAGCATATCTAAAGAAGACCAAGCTGCTTCTCGATCAATTGGATCACTGTTTAATCAAACACATCCCTCGGGAAGAGAACCAAGAGGCCGACGAATTGGCAAAGCAAGCTAGCATGAGAGACGGCACTATTTCCGAAGCAGTGGCCATCTCAAAGTAACTGACCCCGAGTTTTGAGCAGGTGAATCTGATAGCTACAATCAAAGAGGAAACTTGGATGACTCCCATCCAAAAATACTTACAAGACGGCACACTGCCCGACAAGCTAACGAAGTCAAGAAAATCTTGAGGAGAGCTTCCCGCTACACAATACAAGAAGGCACCCTTTATCGGTGCGGCTTCTCTAACCCCTTATTAAGGTGTGTCACTAGAAGGGAAGCAAAGGAAATCTTATCCAACATCCATCAAGGAAGCTGCGGGGATCACACTGGAGGGCAGACTCTGGCAAAGAAGATACTCCGATATGGATATTTCTGGCCCACCTTAAGCAAAGACGCCTTAGATTTCGTCAAAAAATGTGACAGATGTCAGAAATTTGCTAAGATTCCATGGCTACCAACAACTGAGATTACTCAAATGACCAGCCCTTGGCCCTTTGTAGTGTGGGGAATTGACTTGATTGGCGAACTGCCATGGGCCGAGGCGGAGCCAAATATGCTATAGTGGCAATCGACTATTTCACCAAATGGGTGGAAGCAGAACCCCTAAATAAAGTATCTTCAGCAAAAGTTATTAACTTCTTGATCAAAAATGTTCTATGCAAGTACGGAGTCCCACTTAAAATCATATCGGACAATGGACTTCAGTTTGACAGCGAGGATTTCGCCAACTGGTGCCAAGAGCACGGAATTCACAAAAGCTTCTCATCTGTAGCTTATCCCCAGGCAAACGGACAAGTCGAAGCTGTCAACAAAATTCTCAAAACTCTAATAAAAAAGAAACTTGAAAAGTCAAAAGGCGGTTGGGTGGATGAACTTCCTACGGCGCTTTGGGCCTATCGCACATCTTTCAGAACATCAACGAGGCATACTCCTTTCTCTTTGGCATACGGATCGGAGGCTATGCTCCCAGTTGAAACTATAGTGCCTTCCCACCGTAGGATCCATTATAACCCAGAAGAGAACGAAGAACTCCTTCACATGTCTTTGGATCTAATTGAGGAAAGAAGAAATGATGCAGCCCTCAAGGCAGCAGCTCACAAGCAAAAAGTGGCAACGCAATACAACTCCAAGGTCAAGCATCGTAGCTTACAAAAAGGAGATCTTGTCCTCAAGCGAATCTTCCCGCGCCCCGGAGCGCTAGATCCAATCTGGGACGGACCATATGTAATTCATAAAGATCTCCACAACGGAGCTTATATTTTGTCAACAGTGGACGGAGAGGTGTTCCAGAGGGCATGGAACATCCAACACCTTCGTCGATACTTTTCTTAACTTGTACTGCCCATATGAAGTGAATTAACAAAGAGAATCAGTGGACATAGGCATTTTCATGCCGAACCACTTTAAAAACTTGTCTCTTTTTAACTTGTTCCTTTATATCTTGGCTGCTTGTTAACCTTATCCTTTTCTGTTGAACGAAATCCTGTGTAATGGCATTCCCATTCAAGACACATCATAGCGCGACTCCACCAGGACAAGACCTAGCAGGTACTATGCGAATCTATGCCCTCGCCAATGAGACACTTTTGCTCCAACATCCCTCTGCTGCGGGTTAACTCATTGCTCGCGATCGGCCCTTAAAGCCAACTGTAATGAGCCGATTATAAGCCACCGAGTAGGCCGTTTATAGCCTAGGCAGCTCATTACGGCGTTCGGCTCGACGGCAACCGTGAACCTACTTTAAGCCCCAACATAAGGTGTGGCCAGCCAGGGGTAGTTCACGGTTAACGATCGACACCCACGCTAGCCGGCCACGGTAAATCGAATAATACCCACGATTATGGGCCATAATGGCCCGGGTAGTTACTGTGCGCGATCTCGGTTCCGAGTGTCTTAAGTACGGCTGTGGTAAAAAAGATAAACTCCCCGCGGAGGCGTAAGATGGGTGACAAATGTCTCCAAGACCCACAGCTAGGGAAAGTGACTACAAAACCCGTTTGCCTCGAACTTAAGCACATCGCAGGCCTTCCGTGATTGGAAGTTTTACTTTTTCTTATATTTCTATCTTATTTAAAAACTTTCCTCCTATCCTCTATAACGATCCCTAAGGTACATGACACAAAGTAGGAGACGCTCACCGATGGGGATAAGAACTCACAATGGGATGACAGGTCAATCAACTACATTCCATACTCAGTCATATAAGACATTCAAAGCTACCATCTACAACTAAGACATGAAGGGCGGTACTTTCTTCTCTTGTAAATAAATACATAGCTATAATTTATTCGCACATCACATTAACTTTGCAAGGTATGAAATTATATCTTAAGCAAGAAACTGGCATCAAACACGATGGAATCACAGGCATGTGCACAGCTGTATTTCTTATGCAACGCATCAAAATAACTAAGGCAGTCAAATATGACAGAATCAGCTTAAGTTAAGAATTACAGGCTAAGAATAAAGTCGTTTGTTACCAATAACATAATTACAGCCTAAAAGTTACATTAATGTTTTAGAGCTAGCGTAGACAGCAATGTCAAACAAACCAAAAAAGACATCCAGGTCAAGTCCGGGAGTCAGCTGCATCGGAGCTTCACCTCTATCCTGCCGGCCCTCCAAGATCTACTTAGCCACGGGATCGGAACTCTCAGCATGCTGGCCGGAGGTAGTCGGTACCTCGGAGGTCTCACCTAATCCAGAAGGAGAATCCATTAGATAAGCGATAAGCAGTCAGGTTACAAAAAGCTAAAAGAGAAGACTTACCAGCCTCTGCTCCTTGATCATCATCCTCCAACTGCACACCAACCTCCTCAACAGCAAGCAACCGCATACCCTCATTCACCGCCACCTTCTCCTCCTTGGTGAATTGAGCCGTAACCACATCCATTCTAAAGGCCACGCCACCCTCCTTATTTGCATCGGACTTAGCCTCCTCCAGGGCCCTGAGATAAATCCTGGTCATGACTCGGGGGTAATCATCCATCCAAGATAAGTTGCCCTGTTTCCAAGTGTGAAAGTATATATCTTGAAGCATCTCATCCACTATCCCCTCATTCTCCTCGAACTCCCTTATTCGGTCCTCAGAAGCCAACAGCTTTGCAATGGTGTCGTCCCTCTCCGATTGGTATCGCGAGCAGTCAGCCTGAAAGGTTTTTCTCATCGCCTCTTTCCTCCTCCTCATCTTCTTCCTCCGGAACGTCTGGACATGTGCTGGGGGAGGGTCCATCGGATTTCTTAAGTTTCTTCCCCCCGGCAATTGGATGCTTTGAGAAGGGTTTCCTTTTACTGCTCTTCACCGTAGCCCCTCCTTTAGCTTTGGCGGCCCTCTACTCAGCTGTGTCTCCCTGCTTGACCACAGACTGACGTGGCAGAATCAGGTTGAGCCCTAGAAGAGTAGCGTTCCGGAATGGCTTCTATTTCCTCAGCCATCCGAACCAGACGATCGTTCTCTACAACCGCAAAGCCACCTATCGCTAGCAAGAAATGAAGCATATAAGGAGGAGTATTGCAGTCAGAACAAAAATCATAAATGAGATTCAACTTACAGCCAGAGGATTGGCTTGAAGGACACAGCCGACTCTAAGCTAACATACGGAGACCCCTTCTTGTAGCCTCTCAAGTTATACAAGTACCGAATTTCCCGGTTGGAAGGAGGACTCCCGTATCTCCTCTGGAAGATAATAAACAAACTCACCAAGATAGCATAGGAATTAGGCTGAAGTTGGAAAGGAGCCACCTTCAAGTATGTGATGAAGCTGACTATCCACACGTTAATCGGAGGGATGGCACCACACATGCAATGATACCTGCTGTAAGCAAAATATCCTTCTGGGGGTTATACGGCATCACTCCGTTCCCCGGCAACCTCATCTGCGCTCTATCAATCCCAAAAGATCTGGATATAGCGTCAAGCTGCTCATCTTTGAGGGAGCTGGGAAAGCAGTCAGGCAGTGAGTTCAAAAGCTCTTGTGGACCGTACCCGTCCACTAACGATCTCGGGGTAGGTCCATGTCGTCCTGGTTCTGCCTGGACTGGGGGCACGATGGAGGACTCTCCTTTATCCTTAGATTTCTTTTTATCAGAATGGGTTTCTACTTTATGAGACATTATCTGCAAACATGAGAAAACGTATCGTTAGAACAAGGAGTATAGAAATATAAACAAGCAAATACCTAACAGTCTGGAGTCTCATTTATAGTTCAAAACATAAAAGTATCGTTCGGTAATTCGAGACTTGAAGTTCATTGGCACTTACGCTCCTTAGGAGATCATTCGGTAATTCAAGCATAAAGTTTATTCGGTGGAAGAAAAGCTCACCTGGTCCGGCAATCAAACTAGTTCGGTGAAATGATTGATTCGGCAGGCAAGAATTTGGTTTGGCTATTTCAGATAGTAGGGAATAACGAGAGCATAAGGCCCTTACTTATAGGCAAGCATAGGATAACCGGACCAGCTAGTTCAGCACTTGGGCCGAATGGGAGAATCCAACCTAAAAAAAAACAAAGCACGACATATGCAGGCATATGCCCCACTTTGGGGGGCAAATGTTGGGCGTATTCTCACCACAGAACCAAGGCCCTACCGAACCACTCCCTACCGGACCACTCACTGCCGAGCCAAGGCCCTACCAAACCACTCCTTACCGAGTCAATCACCTACTCCCTACCGGACCACTCACTGCCGAGCCAGGGCATCGCCGGACCAACTCGCTTCCAAAGCCTAGCCGAATCAACACCAATCCTCTACTACCGGATCAGTCCACGCTTCCACCCATGGCCGAACCAAAGCACTACCGAACCAACGTTGTCAGGCCAGATTGCATCAGCCCAGGCCCACCAGCAGCTACATACATCCAAGACCCCTACCTCCAACCTTACTCTATAAATAGAGGGGCAAGGGTACAACAATGGCGGACAAGTTGGAGAGCTCAAGAACGGACAGAACTTTCAAACAACTTTCATACACTTGTAATCAAAGCTTTGTACTTGTAACCTGAACAGTAAAGGAGAATAAGATATAAAGTGGACGTAGGCACATTCTGGCCGAACCACTATAAACCTGTGTGTCTTTTACAGTTTAGTCCCTGCTTTTTACATTTTTGCATAAAGTATCCAGATCACTAAGAACAACAGAAAATCGACTAAATCATACGACTTGGAGGTGTTTGCCCATTTTTTGTGCAAACAACTCACATACTAATAAATAAATCATATTAGATATGAGCCACTAGACTTTCATATGTCACATAGCAAACACACCCGTTAAGCATAAACACATACCATGTTGCAAGCAAGCTAATTCAACCCATGAAACCAAAAGCAGTTACAAGCCTCTACTTCCATGCACCTGCATTTCACTTACATACTCCAAAAGAAAGTCATGTACATCAAAAGAATCAACATACCCCCAAACTATATCGTGGACCCCCCCTGAAAACTAACACCTCAAAAGAAGTTGGCATGTTGGTCCCGTCATAGCCTCCAAGAGTGCTACGCAACAGTGTATGACCTACTCTAGATTAACGTCCTAATTTCTCTCAGCCCCTGCTCCAGAACCATGTATGCAGGTCGTTCGCCCTAAGATACAATGGATTCCCTTGCACCAATCGGTAGACCCAAGTCGGACATACCAAATATATATATATATATATATATATATATATATATATATATATATATGTATATTGCTTTCAAAAAAAATGCCTGAAACTGCATATCAATGAATATCTATATAAAATACTCCGTGCCTCTTTCAATAGTCCCAAGTCGGACATACCAAAACTATATATATGCTTGAAATAACATATCAATAAATATCTACAAAATATTCCACGCCTCCTCTAATATTCCCAAGTCAAACATACCAGAACTATATATATGCTTGAAACCGTATATCAACGAATATCTATAAAATATTGCGTGCCTCTTCCAGTAGTCTCAAGTCGGACATACCAGAACTATATAAAAATATAGACATATATAACCCAAATAAATTATATGCAGGTATAAATAAAACCAGTCCAACTATACAGAACTAATTAATATACCTTGTGTCCATTTACACACACGAAGTCAATACATAACCAAAACCACTATTATACCATCTCAAAGTCAAACTAATTAACCAATCAAACAAGCTATTTATCTACCATTCAATTCTAATCTACAATCAATTCCGCCAATTCAACCAATTAAAAATGATGATATGAAAATATACATTTCAATCATTAATCAACTCATTATACCATATGGTAATTTATGAGATGATCCATCTATTAATATATTATTTCTAAACATAATATAATATTTATAAAACAACCATAAGCTTATAAATCATTTAAAAGCATAATATTATTTAATTATACAATTATAATTAAATATACACTTTCATACTATTTTTATAAAATCGTAACCATTTTATAAAAATATCATTATATACTTAAAACCGATTTAAGTAATATATTTCACCTCATAATATTTTATAAATCCATAAATCCTTTTATAAAATATTATATTCGCTTCAAAACCCATTTAAGCTATCATATACTTAATTTATCAAATTAAATCAAGTAGGTCCCAATCACCCTATTTTATAAAATCGTATAAGCATTTTATAAAATATCCCATTTACTCAAAACTTATTTTTTTCGTAATTACGGCACTTAATTTATCAAATTAAATTAAGTGTAAATACATCTACAAAATCATTCAATCATTTTTAAGTCTTTATGCTTATCTTAAATGTCATACTTTTAAATCCCGATTAGTAATAAAATATGTACCCGTATTTCTATCACTAATCTAAACAACAAATTGGGGTTAAATTAATTTATAACCACATTATAAATTAATATCAACCCCCTCCAACTCTATTCAATATGAATAGAGCTCCATATACATACACACACACACGCACACATATAATATATATATATTCGGGATCTAAATCAATCATCCTAAATATCCACTCAAACTAATCCAATCTAACGGGGAATTTATTAAATAAATATCACAACTGTCGTCGACATTTACCTAGGATCTCAACAATTATTCTATGTCGATAATGATCCATCCAAACATCATATATCAATGAACCACATTACTCTACATCATTCTAATCATATAAACTGGTATACAAAATATTGGGATTTATACGATAAATAATCGTAGAGTTATCGTTTTGCTCACCTTAGCCCTATTTTTTAGTCGTCTATATAGCGACCAAAGTTGGTCCATTGCGTAGGCAGCCCTAACTTAAACTCGACATCATCACTTTCACGACCTCCTAACACCGCCTCAGGCGATGTCACGCCGCCGCACCACCGCACCACCACAATCGAACGCCCTGCCTCAGACGAACACCTAGCCGCCAACCTCGCCTCTTATCATCGACCCTAGCTTAAGATCGAGCCTTCCAAAGTCACCGCCGTCGGACCTATATCCATGCCACCACGAAGAGCCGCACTCCAATTGCTCCTAGGCGAAGCAAGTACAGGCTAAGGCGGTCCCTTTCACCTTCAGGCGCCACCGCCTGAAACACCACCACGGTGGAGATCCAAGGTGAACAAACATGGGCAATTGGTTTTATTTCGCTTGAGGGAGAGAGAAAACGGGGAGAGAGAAAGATATTATTTTATAAAAAATAAAATTAAAGAATATTGTATTTATTAAATTTTCTTTCCATGTTTTCGACTCACACGAGCTCTAGCTAGCTCTACGTACCATTCCGGTCCCAATGGTATAAAATATGACACCATCCAAGACTGCTCACCAGATGGTTAATTTCGCACGTATCAATCACAAATATCTATCGAAAAATCTGCAACTCCAAATGAGGCATGCTCACTGTTTTTTACAACCAAATACATATATTCCAGACTCAATGGAAAAGGTTTCGGGACCTAATTCCAACGTATACAAAAGTTAGCTTTCTGGATCGATCTATGAATCGAACGTAGGCTACCAGCTAAAAATTCATCGGTCGAAATATATCGATGTCTATACTCATTCTCAAATGCTTGGACGATCTGGCTTAAATGGAAGTGGTCACAAGTCTTAAATCCTCCATTTACGAAAGTTGAGTTTTCAGCCATCGATTAAATTAGCACTCTAATATTTAAATAAATCGATTATTTAAATATTCTAGTGCATAAAAAATTAGAGTTGTTACAGGTTTCGATCTCTCCGAATCCTTGCTGAGCCCGCTTGCTCTCTAGTAAAGGGACTCAATGACCAAGCAAGCCTACCCGCTCACTCTTCGGTAATGGGACTTACTTTTTGTACAAGCCCATTCACTCGCTCTTTAGGAAGGGAGCTTGCACCCTACACTCCGGTCATGACTCTCTAGATGGGACTTAAAGCAGTCAATATAATACAAGTCCGTCTGCTCGCACTCCAACGAGGGGACTTGCACCCAACACTCCGGTCCCGTCTATTCGGATGGGACTTAAAGCGATCAATATTCATCACCACATTCAATATGGATTTTTCAGAAGTCAAATATTCAAATCTAAGAAAACAAGCAGAAGTCCTAATTTTCCATCCCAAACATTCGACCCAAAGCATGCCTAGGGACCAATCTTGGTCTTGTACATATGTAAGCGGTCTGAGGTTATTATTGTTCTGAATAGTCATCCAAAACATTTGAATCAAAGCATGCATAGAGACCAATCTAGGCCTCGAACACGTGTAAGCAGCCTGAGGTTATTATTATCCTAATTATTCAAAGCAAGGAAAAGCAAAGCGAGAGAGTTGAACTTGACTCCCGACCATCCCGATCATGGGATTTCAAGTCTCGAAAAAGATCCCTAGTTGTTCCTTGATGTGTTCACTGCAGTTGGTGGTTGCTTTGGATGTACCATTGAAGTTCGGTTCCTCACGTAATGCTACAGCTGGTTGCTCTGAACCAGTTCTTCTATCTGATCACGAAGGTGTTGGCACTCATTCGTTTCATGTCCATCTAGCTCATGGAAGATGAAAAACTTTCCATATCTTTTCTCCCAGTTAGTTGGTTCTCTCCTAGCTGGCTTTCGATATAGGATCTTCCCCATAGTATCCAGGTATATACTCTTCGGGGTCTCAGTCAGATCAGTTGTGAAGACCCAAATTATTGAGAATGAGTTAAAAGTAATAATAGCTAAATTGAGTAAGTCTTATATTCACATGTATATATATATATATCTTGAATATAAATAGTAAGAAGAAATGGTATTTCAGAGGGAAGAGGATATATAACTGAGTGTATATATGGACATATATTACCATATGTTGTATTTATATATATACCCAGAAAGAATAAACATAAGGTAAATAAGGAAAGAACACCAGGGTAATTAAGAATATGAATACATTTACTTATCAAGAGAAAATAGATGGTTTGAAATATTAACCAGAGGTTAATTGATAAAGAGGATATACATATATATATATTACAGTTTAACATAAAGAAAATAAAAATAATTCAGTAAAGAGAAAATTGTTTTCAACAATTAAGTAAGGAGAAAATGATATATTTTTTGATAAATTAAAATGCTTAAAAACCAGTTTTATATTAGTTATACATAAGTAAAATTTTGAAAGAAGTCAAGAGTAAACAAATAGGCTGAGGTAATAGCTAGGAATGGAAAATAACTCGGGCATAATAAAAGGTATTAATAAAAAAAAATAAGCCACATAAAAATAATATACAAGTGAAACATGCAAATTGCATGTACACGGGGAAAAGCAGTGGATAACTGCTTTTACCAGAAATAGAAACCAGGGGAAAATGGCACATTTAGCCATGACAGCACACACATAATTCTTTGAGTGATGTGAGGATAAAAGGGGTTTTTCCCTTCAGTAAAACCCTAGTAAAAATGATTTAAATCAAGAGAAGAAGCAGAGGTTTTTCTCTGAGGGAAAACAGAAACACATTGAAAAAAAGAAGAAGAACATACACTGTTGCAAGCTTAGGCAATCTCGGGGAAAAAAAAGGGAAAGGTGAGTGATTAATCAATCTCATAAGACTAAGGCATTAAGACCCAAGTTAAGGGTAGCCATTTTATTTTCCTTTGTGCTTGATCAACTTGTTTTTCTTTCTCTGAATTAAAGAATGCTGAGCATGGTTGGTGTATTGATAAATCTTTGGTTGATGCTTTGATATGTTTCATTTGATTGTTTGATAATGGTAATGCCATGATCTCTGAGATGGATCCAGTACCATGAACCATCAGTTTGAAGTTATGATAGTAAGATAAATACAATTTTATTATGAAGTAGGGTAAAATTGAAAGATAAGCCAGGCAGTGTGAACAAAGGAGGTTCATGCTTATGTCTAGTTTGTTTTAAATTAGGGATGAACAATGCAATAAATTATTTATGTGCTGATTTGTTCAGATCTAAGGCTAAAAATGTTTTAAGGGTTTTTCTCTAAAAACCTTACCCTATGTTCACAATAGAATTAAGCATAAGAATTTTTAATGGAACTCTACTGGATTTGTTAAGAGATCATGACATTCTGGAATACAGGAGTATACAAGTGATAAAACAAATTTTGAATGAGACAACTGGAAAGAAAAATGAAATAAAAACATGATTTTCATGAATGAATGTATGGTCAGTTGATATCCCTGAGTAAGATTAACTCTCTCTCTGATTCATAGAAAAAGAAAGAAAGTAAAAGCAATTCAGGAGTTAATAAATCTTTCTGAAATAAGAAATGAGACTGGTCACTAGATTATAAAATTAATCTAGGAGGAAAGCCTTGATCTATTCATCATAAGGAGTATGATGGGTATGTGCATGACTTGTTTAAGTCCTATAGGCCTTTGTGCAGGGGTTAAAAGAATTGAGTCCCTTGCAATGCACACATGGTGTTCAATGGCAAAGAGACATGACCAAATTAAATTGATAAATCAAGTTTTAGAGTTGAACTATGGAAATTAAAATGAGTTAATTCCATAAGAGTGTGTGTACATGTATACTGTATTGAATGATTGAATGGTTGCTTGTGTGCATGAATGTGGTAGGAGCTTAGATACATACATATATATATCCAGTTATATCATGAATCCAAATTGCTTCAAGCATATTAATACTCTGCACTACAATTTAAAAATGACAAGATATTACATTTTGATTTCACTCATACCAGAATTATATTCTGACCCTATTTGTTACTTTGTAACATCTGGGGTGTCTCATTTTATGGAGGCAGCTCTAGATATTGCTGCAGGAAAGGAAGCATAGGAAACTTGTATGCATGGACAATTGAAGACTTACTTGCATTTAGAATGTTTAAGGAGTTTGGCAGATTTGTTGTAATAATTAGGCCGGGCCAAAAAATATCATTATGGTTTAAGTATTTTCTGGATTGTTATGTGTTTGTTTTTCTGAGAAGAGAACTTGTAGGAATTTTTAAGTATTATATATATGCATATGTGGGTTTCTGTTTTAAGGAATTGATCTACATAGTCTCTGGTGAAGTAAGATATCGGAGATCATGCCATGTAATTTGATATGTGCTCATATCTCCTTTAGTAAGGTCAGATGAACTTTTAAAATGGTAGAGTTGAAACAATCATAGGGAGAAAGGAATATAGCACAATCAATGAATCTTGTAAAGGTTGAGTTGAACCTAAACTGGCTAACCAGTAAGGCTTAACCATGACTTATAATTGATATAAGCCTATGCTAAGGCTGGAAGGCATAGCCTGTAATCTGGTTAGGGCATTTGATTTTCCCAGTGAAAACTTGTATTGCTTGGTGTAATAAGCTCATATGCATGCTTGGTACTTGTAGACTTCACTGCAATTATACTTAACTAATTCCTGTTATCTAGATACTTAATTCAAATCTGGTAGTATTGGGTCATGATCAAAACATGTGGTAAATGGTAGATTCATATGGTCTTGTTTGTAATGAGCATTTCCATCATTCAATAGAATAGTGACTACTATCATTGTTCTCTTTCCTAGAAAACATCAGATGTCTTCATCATAAGTTCACCTGGAAGTCTTGCATTTTGTCTGATCCTTTTTGTTTACTTTGCCTTAAGCATACTGACTGCACACATGATCTTAGTCTCTGTTTAGCATTATAGTTTGAGTTAGCACTCTGATCTGAATGTATTGTTTTCCTCTACTTAGCCTTTAAATTAGTTTATCATTTCAATATTCACATGATTATTGCAACTTTATAAATCAAAGCATGGATATTTCACCTGATATAAAAGTTGTTCGAAATTAAAATGAGTAACACAAGCCAAACTAATAAGCATGAGTTAGGTTGAACACCTTTTACTTAATATAGAACAATAAATAAGATTACAAAAATCCCAGGATTAAAAGGTATGGCTTGTAAATTCAGGAGTCAATTAATTTGTGAGGTAGAACAAGAAAATAAGAGAACTAGTGATATTTAATCCTAAAGTTAATCAAGCTTGAGTTCTAAAAAGAAATAAATATATGATAAATAGAAATGGCCATGTGACACCAAATCTCTAATATGAGAAATAAGGTGGGAATGAGTTGCTTTGCTGTTTTAATCACTCTGATAAGCAAAGAACCATTTATATATCTTCATATATATAAATGATAGAATTTATTTAAATACTGATATATTTATATTAGTAAAATTCAGGATCTTGGGAAATCAAATTAAGAGAAGTGATCCATTGAAAAGTATATATATATATATATTGTAAAAAAAATCTAACAGAAAATTCACTATAAATAAATAAATAGAGAAGTGGGTCACTTCAGTTGGTATCAGAGCTATGTTGTTAAAACATAGCATAAATATATTATCCAATTTTCTTGAAGGGATAAAATTCTAAAATAAAAATAAATATATATATACAATAATGATGGAAATAAATATCCACAGTAGAAATAAATTGCATAAAATAATTAAATTAGAAAAATGACTAACTAGCTATGCAATTGAATAGTGAATCATGGTAGGAAGACCACCAAGTCATGGAGCAGGACCCTCCAATACAACACCAATGGTCAATTTGCAAGATTTGGTGAGGGCATTTAGAGAGGGAGCAGTGCACAGGGAAGAGAATCCTCATGAGGAACTAGCCAAACTGTTGAAGACATTTTCAAATTTAGGAGGCAAGGATTTTGAAGGCACTGAGGGAGTTAGGGGAGTGCAGACATGGCTGAGAACTTTGGAAAGGATATTTGCAGATATGCAAATTAATGACCAAAGGAAGAGGCAGATAGCTTCAAGGAGACTCAAAGGAGCAGCTTTAGATTGGTGGGAGGTGATCATCACAGGAAGGCCAGAAAATGAGATAACATGGGATCAATTCAAGGAGATGCTTGAGGCAAGGTTCGTTCCAGCAACAGCTAAGGCAACATTGCTCGAGGAATTTATAAGGCTAAGGCAGGGACCAATGAGTGTGACTGAATACACTCAAAAATTTGAGAGTTTATCCAAGTATGAAACTATGCTTATAGGAGATGAAGAATCAAAGAATTCAAGATTTATCCAAGGACTAAATGCAGGTCTGAGTAGAGCAATGTTACCATACAAGGATAAAACATTTGATCAAGTCATAGACCTTGCTCTTTCTTTTGAACAACATGACAATGCAAGGGAAAAATTTAGGAGCATGAGGGCTAACAATCAAAAGAAAGGGAAAAATAGGACACATCCCTATGACAAAAAGAATGTGGATAAGAAAATGGAAGGAGCAACCACTGGGGAAGCTAAGAAGAAGGTCACTTGTTACAATTGTGGCAAAGAAGGACACATGAGTAATAAGTGTCAAGCAGCCAAGAAGGCACCATTCAGCTGCTATAACTGTGGGAAGGAAGGCCATATTAAAAGGAACTGCCCAGAATTCAAAAGGGGAGCAAAGGTAGGAGCACTTGAGGGAAAAGCAAAAGCAACTGCAGCGGGAAGTTCTGGACAATTGGAAGGTATACTTCTAATTAAAGATCACCCCATCTCAGTTATATATGACACTGGAGCAACACATTCATTAATATCCCAAGACATAGTGAATAAATTGACTCTCACATGCTATTTAGTTGATAATCCCTTGTTTATTCAAAGCCCACTGGGTAGCTCTTGTTTGCTAGGATTAAAATGTATGGGGGTAGAATTAAACATAGGAGGAAATGTGTTTAAATCTGATTTGTTTGTATTGAAATACCCTGGAATAGGAATTATTTTAGGGGTAGATTGGTTGAGCAAATTCAAAGCAATTTTGAATTTGGAAAATTTCACTATTTCTCTGAAAACAGAAAATGGTAAGAATATTATAATCATGAGTGAAATTGCTAAAATCAATTACCTTAACCAAATATGTAGCATGACTGAGAAAGAATCAACACTGGAAGACATAAAGATTATAAATGAATACCCATATGTCTTTGGTGAAGTCATAGGTGTTCCAGAAAATAAGCAAGTAGAATTTCAAATAAGACTAATCCCAGGAGCAAGTCCAATCATCAAGAAACCTACTAGGATGGGTCCTAAAGAACTAGTGGAGTTGAAACATCAGTTGGAAGAACTGGAGCAGAAAGGCATAAGGCCTAGTAGTTCAAACTGGGGTTCTCCAGTTGTATTTGTGAAGAAGCATGATGGTACTTTGAGGATGTGCATTGATTATAGGGAATTAAACAAAGTCACCATTAAAAACAAATACCCACTCCCCAGAATTGATGATCTATTCGATCAATTAAATGGAGCAAAGGTCTTTTCAAGGCTAGATTTAGCCTCTGGGTTTCATCAGATGAAGGTGGAGGAAGAAAGTATTAAGTATACTGCCTTCAACACAAGGTATGGATTATATGAATTTTTGGTGATGCCTTTTGGATTGACAAATGCACCATCATATTTTGTAGATTTAATGAATAGAACATTTAGAGATTTTCTAGACAAATTTGTGGTTGTCTTTATTGATGACATATTAGTGTATTCAAAATCAGAAGGAGAGCATGCAAAACACTTGCATATGGTTTTATCTAGACCGAGGGCACATGATTTAAAAGCCAAATTCTCTAAATGTACATTTTGGCAGAATGAAGTAAAATTTTTGGGGCACATTGTATCACAACAAGGGGTTAGTGTAGACCCAAATAAGGTGATGGCAGTGCAATCTTGGAGTAGACCCAAATAGTGACTGAGGTGAGGTCATTTTTGGGAATGGCAGGCTATTATAGAAGATTTATAAAAGATTTTGCAAGGATAGCTATCCCATTGACCAAGTTAACTAAAAAGGAGCAACCCTATGTGTGGACAGAGAAGTGTGAACAAGCTTTCATATCACTAAAGAAGGCACTGGTAGAAGCTCCAGTTTTACAAGTGCCAGAGGGTAATGAAGAATTAGTAGTTTACACAGATGCTAGTGGATCTGGATTGGGGGCAGTGCTTATGCAACATGGTAGAGTCATAACATATGCATCAAGGCAACTCAAGCCAAATGAAACTAGGTATGCTACACATGACTTAGAACTAGCTGCTGTGGTTTATGCATTAAAACTATGGAAACATTATTTATTAGGTGCTAAGTTTGAATTGTTTACTGATCACAAGTCACTTAAATATTTGTTTTCCCAAAAAGACTTGAACATGAGGCAACATAGGTGGGTAGAATTTCTAGCTGCCTATGATCTTGATATATGGTATACCCTTGGAAAAGCTAATAAAGTAGCAGATGCATTAAGCAGACATCAAGCTAGATTGGCAAGCTTAATGATGGCAGAGTTCAAGGATTTGACAATTGTTAGTGATGTGGAAGTGAAAGAAGAAACTGGTGTATCAGATAAGACACACAGTAAGATGATTGAATATGGTAAATTAAGCCTCATATCCTTAAAATCAACACTGGTTGATAAAATAGGACAAATGCAGAATCAAGATATAAATTTGAAGGAGAAAAAGAACATGATATCACAAGGCATGACAGTGGAAAACTATGAGGTAGATGATAAAGAATACTTAAGGAAAAAGGGGAAACTCTGCATACCAAATGTAGAGGAACTAAAGCAAGAAGTTATGGATGAGCATCACAAAACAAAATATACTGTCCATCCAGGTGGTACAAAAATGTACCATGATCTCAAGAGAAATTACTGGTGGCCAGGAATGAAAGGAGCAGTAGCAAAATATGTGGCAAATTGCTTGACATGCCAACAAGTAAAGGCAGACTATCAAAGACCCTCAGGCCTATTGCAACCTTTGGAAGTGCCTACTTGGAAATGGGAGAGTATATCAATGGATTTTGTGGATGGTTTGCCAAGAACAAGGAGGGGCAATGATAGTATTTGGGTAGTGGTTGATAGACTCACAAAAACATCACACTTCATCCCAATAAGTTCAAACAGAAATGCTCACAAGCTAGCTCAATTATTTGTGAAGGAGATAGTGAGATTGCATGGCATCCCCAAGACTATCATTAGTGATAGAGATACTTTGTTTACTTCAAGGTTTTGGAGTAGCTTTCAAGAAGCTATGGGGATAGAACTAAGCCTAAGCACATCCTACCACCCACAAACAGATGGGCAAACTGAGATTGTTAATAAAGTTTTAGAGGATTTGCTGAGAGCATGCATACTTGATTTTGGAGGCAACTGGGAGGATCATATTTATTTAGCTGAGTTTGCTTATAATAATAGCTACCAGTCCACTATAGGAATGGCTCCATTTGAGGCTTTGTATGGGAAGCCTTGTTTATCTCCTGATGTTGGATGGAGGCTGGTGAAAGGGTGTTGCTTGGACCAGACCATGTAAAAGAAACTTCTGCAAGAATTGAACTAGTGAGGCAAAGAATGAGAGTAGCTCAAGAGAGACAGAAAGCCTATGCAGATAAAAGGAGAAGGCCAGTAGAATTTGAGGTGGGAGACTATGTGTTTCTCAAAGTTTCACAAATGAGGAAAATATTAAGATTTGGCAAAGCAGGGAAACTGTCACCAAGGTATATAGGACCATATGAAATTGTTCAAAGAATAGGGACTTTAGCTTATAGGTTGAAGTTACCAGAGGAATTGAGCAAAATACATGATGTATTTCATGTATCCCAATTGAGAAAATGGGTGCATGATAAAGAGTCTATTCTTGAATCTCCTACACATGTTGAAATTCAAGAAAATCTGGTTTATAAAAAGGAACCAGTGGGCATTGTGGCTAGAGAAGAAAAGAAACTGAGAAATAAAATAATTAAACTAGTTAAAATTCAATGGAGTTTGGATGGGAATGATTGTACTTGGGAGGCTGAAGAGAGGATAAAGGATAAATATCCTAAGCTGTTTTCTGCTTGAGGTATGTTTAAAAATTATTACGAGACCTTAAAATTATTTATGTATGTTTGATTGATTGAGAATGAATGAGTTCCTGAAATTTCATTTAATAGAAATTAAGCTTTGTATACATTTGGATGGAAATGTATGAGAGAATAATTATGGGACACAATTCCTTTTAGGAGGAGAGTATGTGAAGACCCAAATTATTGAGAATGAGTTAAAAGTAATAATAGCTAAATTGAGTACGTCTTATATTCACATGTATATATATATATATATATCTTGAATATAAATAGTAAGAAGAAATGGTATTTCAGAGGGAAGAGGATATATAATTGAGTGTATATATGGACATATATTACCATATGTTGTATTTATATATATATATATACCCAGAAAGAATAAACAAAAGGTAAATAAGGAAAGAACACCAGGGTAATTAAGAATATGAATACATTTACTTATCAAGAGAAAACAGATGGTTTGAAATATTAACCAGAGGTTAATTGATAAAGAGGATATACATATATATATTACAGTTTAACATAAAGAAAATAAAAATAATTCAGTAAAGAGAAAATTGTTTTCAACAATTAAGTAAGGAGAAAATGATATATTCTTTGATAAATTAAAATGCTTAAAAACCAGTTTTATATTAGTTATACATAAGTAAAATATTGAAAGAAGTCAAGAGTAAACAAATAGGCTGAGGTAATAGCTAGGAATGGAAAATAACTCGGGCATATTAAAAGGTATTAATAAAAAAATAATAAGCCACATAAAAATAATATACAAATGAAACATGCAAATTGCATGTACACGGGGAAAAGCAGTGGATAACTGCTTTTACCAGAAATAGAAACCAGGGGAAAATGGCACATTTAGCCATGACAGCACACACATAATTCTTTGAGTGATGTGAGGATAAAAGGGGTTTTTCCCTTCAGTAAAACCCTAGTAAAAATGATTTAAATCAAGAGAAGAAGCAGAGGTTTTTCTCTGAGGGAAAACAGAAACACATTGAAAAAAAAAAGAGAAGAACATACACTGTTGCAAGCTTAGGCAATCTCGGGGAAAAAGAAGGGAAAGGTGAGTGATTAATCAATCTCATAAGACTAAGGCATTAAGACCCAAGTTAAGGGTAGCCATTTTATTTTCCTTTGTGCTTGATCAACTTGTTTTTCTTTCTCTGAATTAAAGAATGCTGAGCATGGTTGGTGTATTGATAAATCTTTGGTTGATGCTTTGATATGTTTCATTTGATTGTTTGATAATGGTAATGCCATGATCTCTGAGATGGATCCAGTACCATGAACCATCAGTTTGAAGTTATGATAGTAAGATAAATACAATTTTATTATGAAGTAGGGTAAAATTGAAAGATAAGCCAGGCAGTGTGAACAAAGGAGGTTCATGCTTATGTCTAGTTTGTTTTAAATTAGGGATGAACAATGCAATAAATTATTTATGTGCTGATTTGTTCAGATCTAAGGCTAAAAATGTTTTAAGGGTTTTTCTCTAAAAACCTTACCCTATGTTCACAATAGAATTAAGCATAAGAATTTTTAATGGAACTCTACTGGATTTGTTAAGAGATCATGACATTCTGGAATACAGGAGTATACAAGTGATAAAACAAATTTTGAATGAGACAACTGGAAAGAAAAATGAAATAAAAACATGATTTTCATGAATGAATGTATGGTCAGTTGATATCCCTGAGTAAGATTAACTCTCTCTCTGATTCATAGAAAAAGAAAGAAAGTAAAAGCAATTCAGGAGTTAATAAATCTTTCTGAAATAAGAAATGAGACTGGTCACTAGATTATAAAATTAATCTAGGAGGAAAGCCTTGATCTATTCATCATAAGGAGTATGATGGGTATGTGCATGACTTGTTTAAGTCCTATAGGCCTTTGTGCAGGGGTTAAAAGAATTGAGTCCCTTGCAATGCACACATGGTGTTCAATGGCAAAGAGACATGACCAAATTAAATTGATAAATCAAGTTTTAGAGTTGAACTATGGAAATTAAAATGAGTTAATTCCATAAGAGTGTGTGTACATGTATACTGTATTGAATGATTGAATGGTTGCTTGTGTGCATGAATGTGGTAGGAGCTTAGATACATACATATATATATCCAGTTATATCATGAATCCAAATTGCTTCAAGCATATTAATACTCTGCACTACAATTTAAAAATGACAAGATATTACATTTTGATTTCACTCATACCAGAATTATATTCTGACCCTATTTGTTGCTTTGTAACATCTGGGGTGTCTCATTTTATGGAGGCAGCTCTAGATATTGCTGCAGGAAAGGAAGCATAGGAAACTTGTATGCATGGACAATTGAAGACTTACTTGCATTTAGAATGTTTAAGGAGTTTGGCAGATTTGTTGTAATAATTAGGCCGGGCCAAAAAATATCATTATGGTTTAAGTATTTTCTGGATTGTTATGTGTTTGTTTTTCTGAGAAGAGAACTTGTAGGAATTTTTAAGTATTATATATATGCATATGTGGGTTTCTGTTTTAAGGAATTGATCTACATAGTCTCTGGTGAAGTAAGATATCGGAGATCATGCCATGTAATTTGATATGTGCTCATATCTCCTTTAGTAAGGTCAGATGAACTTTTAAAATGGTAGAGTTGAAACAATCATAGGGAGAAAGGAATATAGCACAATCAATGAATCTTGTAAAGGTTGAGTTGAACCTAAACTGGCTAACCAGTAAGGCTTAACCATGACTTATAATTGATATAAGCCTATGCTAAGGCTGGAAGGCATAGCCTGTAATCTGGTTAGGGCATTTGATTTTCCCAGTGAAAACTTGTATTGCTTGGTGTAATAAGCTCTTATGCATGCTTGGTACTTGTAGACTTCACTGCAATTATACTTAACTAATTCCTGTTATCTAGATACTTAATTCAAATCTGGTAGTATTGGGTCATGATCAAAACCTGTGGTAAATGGTAGATGCATATGGTCTTGTTTGTAATGAGCATTTCCATCATTCAATAGAATAGTGACTACTATCATTGTTCTCTTTCCTAGAAAACATCAGATGTCTTCATCATAAGTTCACCTGGAAGTCTTGCATTTTGTCTGATCCTTTTTGTTTACTTTGCCTTAAGCATACTGACTGCACACATGATCTTAGTCTCTGTTTAGCATTATAGTTTGAGTTAGCACTCTGATCTGAATGTATTGTTTTCCTCTACTTAGCCTTTAAATTAGTTTATCATTTCAATATTCACATGATTATTGCAACTTTATAAATCAAAGCATGGATATTTCACCTGATATAAAAGTTGTTCGAAATTAAAATGAGTAACACAAGCCAAACTAATAAGCATGAGTTAGGTTGAACACCTTTTACTTAATATAGAACAATAAATAAGATTACAAAAATCCCAGGATTAAAAGGTATGGCTTGTAAATTCAGGAGTAAATTAATTTGTGAGGTAGAACAAGAAAATAAGAGAACTAGTGATATTTAATCCTAAAGTTAATCAAGCTTGAGTTCTAAAAAGAAATAAATATATGATAAATAGAAATGGCCATGTGACACCAAATCTCTAATTTGAGAAATAAGGTGGGAATGAGTTGCTTTGCTGTTTTAATCACTCTGATAAGCAAAGAACCATTTATATATCTTCATATATATAAATGATAGAATTTATTTAAATACTGATATATTTATATTAGTAAAATTCAGGATCTTGGGAAATCAAATTAAGAGAAGTGATCCATTGAAAAGTATATATATATATATATATTGTAAAAAAAAATCTAACAGAAAATTCACTATAAATAAATGAATAGAGAAGTGGGTCACTTCATCAGTGTAGGAAGAGAATTTTGGCTCCCTCCTTTATCATTTCGGTTTCTCGAAGTCATCATTGGCTCTTTTTTTCCCTTTGTCTTTTTCATTTTCTATACCGAACAGTCCTCTGTCATCCACGACATTAATTTCAGCATCCTCAGCTCGGTGTCTTCCTGACGCAAATATCTTCTAGCTTCATGGTAGAACTCCGCAAGATCCATCGGTGGATCCCTTTCCAGTGCAACTTTGAAGTTGGTTTCGCTCGCTACTCCAGATACTACCGCAATTAAGATTATTGATGGATCTGGCTTATCGATTGTGGCTGCTGCTACATTAAATCTAGTCAAATAGCTTCTCAAGGTCCCTCCAAGCCTTTGTTGCACGCTTATCAGCGTCATCACATTCTTTAGTCGCGAGACGTAAACTCTGAACTATCTCAAGAACTTACTCACCAAGTCAGTCCATGTTCTAATGGACCCATTCTCTAGCTGCATAAACCATATAGCTGCAAAGTCCATTAAGTATAATGGAAAGCACCACCCCATTACCATCTCAGAGGCACTCAATACCTCCATATATCGGATGTATCTTATCAGATGAACCGTCAGATCAGACTTTTCATCATACATTTCCAGCATCGGAAGCTTAAAATCGGGAGGATTTCTCGCACTCCGAATATTAAAAGTGAACGGATTCCTACTCACATCCTCCAAGCTTTGATCCGAGGGTCTAGCTCTAACTATTCTTCTTACCAACTCAATAATTCGGTTTTCGTCGTCCAATGTTGGTCTTCGTCCAAAAGCGATATTCTGCCCCATGCTCCTGTAGAGGAATTCCAAAACATATTCTAGCATATACTCCTCTGGCTACACGTTGGTGTCCTAACTTGCTCCTTTTGCTTCATTTTGTCCTTCATTCCTATGGTGAAGCCCTAGCACATACTTCTCTGGTTGTTGCGCATTTGCATTTTGAATTGTGTTTCTAGCTCCAACATTATCCATTCCTGGCATCCCAACAGTCACACCAACATTGCTTCCGAGTATACTTCTTTCTGTACGGAGTTGATTTGGGTCAGTACCGAGTTGATTTGGTTCGGTACCGAGTTATTTGTTTGTGGGGACATTGTTCCAGCTAGCTCCGCTCCAACTTCAGATGTTCCTACATTAGCTTCTAGCACTTGGTCCTGAATTCCTGCATCTCTAACTATTACTTGTTGTCCCATCCTTTGGAAAAACCTTCAAGCATTCCCTATTGTCGAGCCATTAATCCATCCTACATCTCCTTCATCATTTTCTCCATCTCTTCTCCAGTCATATAGATGGATTAACGAGAATTTGAGGACATCTTCTGGCTACCACCATGCTTCGGTTGACTCGCTTTAGCCTTAGATATAGTGTTAGGTCTCTTCATCTTCTCCAAATCTCATATCTAAGCTTTAAGTTGTGAAATTTAGCTTTTCTCTCAGTGAAAGAACCAAAATGTTAACCCAGAAAATGGATCAACACTCAGAAATCGGATGAAAGCGTCAATTCTATTAAAAGTAAAGAAAAAAGCAGAAAAAGTAATGGAGAAATAAGAGTTTTTATAGTGGTTCAGCGTAATCTCTGACCTATGTCCATTTTAGTCTCTTTTATTAGTTGTTTTCTCTCAGATTACAACTAATTTTATTAGATCTAGCCACAATCTAGTGGATATCAGATTTACAATGATGTTTCTAAAGAGTTTGTGAAGTAAAGGGTAGGAGTGAAGAAGAAGATTTCTCCAATGGTCAAGAGATCAAATCCTCTTTTGGTTGTAGGTAGGATGGTATTTATAGAGAAACGGAGGTATGGAGTCAGAAGCCCGCTTGTAGTAGAGTCTAGACATCAGCCCAAAATCACACGAGAAGTTGCAATGTCCTCGAAGCTATTAAAATAACTTGGTACTGAGTTATTTTCTTAGATGGAAATAACTCCAACTCTCTTGCATCGTCTTTCATACTTCATATTGATGTGCTCTATGTTGTTTTCATGATCCTTGGTTGATTTTGGCGACCGTTCCTCCATTACTTGGTTTATTATGCCGTTTTAGCTATCATCTATTCAACTCTTGAAATTGGTCATCCCAAAACTCTTGAAAATCACTTGTTCACATATGAAAAAGGTAGATAATAAATCGTATGAAGTTGGAGTGGAGAAATAAATGATAGAAATAACTCGGGGGTAGAGTAAAATAAGTCGGTGCCGACTTATTTTCCCAACTCATTCTTTGGTGAAACTTTCCCGAGCTGTTTCCTTGTTTCATCTAAGTATGCTTGTCAATTTTCAAGACGTTTCATCCTCGTTTTGATCTTCAAATCCGGTTGAAATCTACTTTGGCGCAAAAGCGAGTTAACATTATACTTAAGAATATAATTAGATATTTAATCATGAATATTTTAAAGAAAATTATAAGTGAATGGTTTTGGGTTGTTGTGACAATGTTTAAGTAACACTTATTTTAATCCCTTATAAATGTAATTAGATCTTTAAAAGAGATTTTAAAGATAATTGTTTAAAGTATGAAATGAGTTTGGGTTTGTAGTAAATAATGTTTTGGTAACATTTGCTTTTAAACCATTGAATTATATATTAAATAGAAAAATATTATTAAATGGTTATGAATATACTTAAATCTTTAATAACGGAATTTTTAAGATAGTAACAAGTATGGAATCTTTTGGAATAAAGATAGAAAAAGTATATGTTTAAATTTATAAAAGAGAAGGGTTTATAGTAACAAAATTTTAAGTAACATTTGTTTTTAACCTCTTTGATTATAATTTAAAGTAAGTTAATTTTTTTAGCGATTTGTCAATATACTTATACTATTTGAGATAAGTATATGAATTTTTTTTGAAGTATTGGAAAGAAAATACGTGAATAGTAAATACGTGAATAGTAAAATATGTGAAAAGTAAAATATGTGAATAGTAGAATATAAGTATATATCTTTTATAAAGGGAAATTAAATCTATATACAAATTTAAATAAGTTAAGTTTTAACTAAATAAAAGAAGTTTAATTAAATAAGTGGAGTTTAATTGATAAAGGAGGTTTAATTAATAAAAGAATTTTAATTAAATAGGTGGAGTTTAATTAATAAGTGGAGTTTAATTAATAAAGGAAGTTTAAATGGAATTTAATTATTAAGGAGTTTAATTGATAAAGGAGTTTAATTAAATAAGGAAGTTTTAATTAATGAAAGAAGTTTTATTAGGTAAAAAGGAGTTTTACTAATAAAAGATGTTTAAATTAATAAAGGATTAATTAACTAAAAAGAGGATTAAAAGTCATTTATGTGACTTGATCGTGCTTTGTGTGTTAATCGTGCTTTGTGCGTTTACTTGTTTATGGAAAGTATTTAGTCGTGTACTTAGCACTAAAGCCAACAAAGTAGACTTGTTTCTATCCGTGAGAGATAAGAATGATGATTCGAGTAGGGTATAGAAGTAATAGTACTCTAACCTACTGGGCTTCACTCTTGACCGAGGGATAGCGAAAGTTGAGAAGTTGGAAACATGATAAGTGTACAAGACTTGGTTTTCATATGCGATCGTTCTCGTTGTTGTTGAATATGACCAAATTAACTTGGGGAGTATCTAAAAGAAACATGAGAATTATATGGTACGGTTATTCACTCGGTGATGATAGTATCTAAAGGCATGATTATTGATTATATCATACATATTCTTGTATTAATGCTTTTGATAATGCCAAAGGGGGACAAATAATGGTAAGCACATATTCAGGGGGAGATTTATAAAATTATATCTAAGTACATTGTATAGTTGTCATCATCAAAAAGGGGGAGAATGTTAGGAAATCCAATCTACGGTTTCGATGACAACAACTATACAATGGAAATCGAATATACATATATATTTATATATACAGGTACTTGCTAGAACAACATCACTAGAAAGACAAGAACGAGGCTCAAAGGATACTACAAGAGACTAAAAGTCGATAGGTACAAGGACGTAAAAGAAAGGATGCACAAAAACTGACATGCACCATATCAGATGTCTGGGTGCACAAGCCAGATGTCTTAAATAGTTCTCTGGAACAACAAACAGGTTAAACCAGACATCTGGTAATAGCACTCAGACGTCTGATCCTCTACTATATTCAAAAAAAAAATAGTATCAGACGTCTGAAACAAAAATACCAGACGTCTAAATTCAAACTCGAACTTCAGAAATGAACAACAACTGCCACATGTGAATGGACATCTCCGCTTCTCTTCGCCACAACTCTTCACCATCAACAGAAGCAACCATAGAGGATTCATTAATGGATGTAACTACTCAAGATACCTATCTACAACTATATATAGCATCAAAAATCAAGAGAATAAAAACTTACTTCACTTACTTACGCTTTCTAATTCTATACTCTATTCTATATTCTTGATCTCTGCACTCTAGCAATCTTTACTTGTATTCACTCTTCCATATACTCAGTTCTTCATAGACAATATTCCTTAGAAATATATAGGAAGCAATTGTACTAATTAGTCAACATCCGTGTTATATTAGAACACACATTTGACAAGAACAACTCATTGTAACCAAGCCTATTCCTCCGGGTGAAGCGAGGGTTTTTGATAGTCGAATTCCGAAGGGAAGCTTCGGGACTGGACGTAGGACGGAAGGTCAGAACCAGTATAAAATTCTAGTGTGCTTATTCTATATTTACTTAGATTAATATTATTTTAGTTGCATCATATATTTTGTCACATATACTTGCATATACACTACACGATCCACCCCGTAGACTTTCAATTGGTATCAGAGCAAGGTTTAATCAAAGTACAGTAACACGTATTTGAATCACTTTAATATGGCAAGTATTTTTCAAGAAGGCCAATCCACAGCACGTCCCCCACTTTTTAATGGTTCTAATTATGCATATTGGTCAACACGTATGAGAATTTTTATGGAAGCTAATGGATTAGAAATTTGGTCAGCCACTCAAAATAAATGTGAAGTACCTAACACTGCTATGAACACATGGAATGATGCACAAAAAACCGCAGCTTCTAATAATGCCAAAGCTATGAATGTTTTATTTTGTTCATTAGATAAGAATGAATTTTCACATGTCATGTTATGTAACACTGCATATGATATTTGGTGTACCTTACAAGTTACACACGAAGGCACGAACAAAGTTAAGCAAACTAAAATTTCAATTTTACAAATCAATTTTCATCATTTAAAATGAAACAAAATGAATCTATAGTGGACATGTACTCTAGATTCCAAACTATTCAACACGATTTAATGGCACTAGGAGTTAAATTCACAAATTTTGATTTAGTATCTAGAATACTCAATTCTTTAACTCCAGAGTGGGAAAGAAAAGTATTAGCAATCGAAGAAGCTAATGACCTCTCAACACTCTTAGTTGAAGAATTGATAGGAAATTTAATGTCCTATGAAGCTAATCTACAGGCAAGAAAAGAACAAAATTCGGAGAAGAAAAACATAGCATTTCCAGCAACAAATGAAGACTCCGACTTGGACGAAGAAGAAATCGTATTTATTGCCAAAAACTACAACAAATTCAAGAAGTTTAGGAAAATGACCAGATTTCAGAAAGGAGGAAAATCAAGCTCAACAAATCAAACGTCAATCAAATGCTATGAATGTGATCAATTTGGACATATGAAGAAAGATTGTCCCAAGCTCAACAATGATAAAAAGAAGAACAAATTTGAAAAATGCAAAAAGAAGAAAGCTTTCAAAGTAACATGGAATGACTCGGATTCTTCATCATCATCAAATAGTGATAGCAATAGTGACGGAGAACAAGCTAATGTATGTTTTATGGCACAAACTGATGAGGTATGTCCCGAACTTAGCTATGATGAATTATTAGAGCTTAGCATGGAATTAGATGACAAATTTAAAAATTGAATAAAGAACACATAGCCAAAATAAATCGATTAGAACTTGAAATAGGAATGTTAAAATATGAAAAAATTATTTTAGAGGAGGAACTAGAATTATCTCAAGAAAAAAATAAAAGTAGTTTAGTTGAATATGAGACCATATCTATTTATTTTGGAAAAGTTAAACTAGAAAAGGATAACTTGTTAAAAGAAAATATCAACTTGAAAAGTAATATAGAAACATTGAAAATTGAAAATTTTGAATTAAAAGAAAAATTAGATAAAATTACAAATAATGTTTCAAAATTTAATAAAGGAAAACAAGATTTGGAAAATCTTATCAAAACTTCAAAACCTTCAGGTAATAGAAATGGAATAGGATTTAAAAATATTCCTAAACAAAAAGGGAATAATATTAAGAAGTATAGTTTTATTTATCAAAAGACTAAAAGATCACCTAAGTCTAATACGAATACCAAAAACATAAAAATTTGGATTCCTAAGACAAATAATAATTTGATTAGACAAAAACATATTAATAATTTTCTAGATAACGTAGTCTATAATAAAAATTATGTTCATAAAGGTACCAAACCTTCTTGGGTGTGGCTATCTGCTCCTCATAACATCTAGGACCCTAACAAAGTATATGGGTACCAATTAAATCATTTTTATCTTGCAGGTACCCAAAATAAAAAATAAGAACAAATGGATACTTAATAGCGGCTGCTCCAAGCATATGACCGGAAATGCAAAAATGCTATCAAATATAACATATATCGATGGTGGAACGGTAACTTTTGGAGATAACTCAAAAGGATACGTCGTTGGCATCGGAGAAGTCATCACCACGGTATTTCTAACTCTCCTATTATTACAAATGTTTTGTTAGTAGAAAATTTAAAACACAACCTACTTAGCATTAGTCAATTATGCGATAAAGGTTTTCAAATTAATTTCGAAAAAGATGTAATATTTTCGACAATAACAAACAACCACCACAACCATCACAAGAAGAAGAATAACATCACGAACACACTCCTCCTCCTCCTGCACCTTTTGACTATCCAGGCCAAGACGACATTTTGGAGACTCGCACTGAAACTAATCCAAATGAAAGCATTTGAGATTTAACTCTCCAAAATCAACTTATCTTATCAAGAAATCAAAAATTATTGGCTAAGCGTATCGATAACTTCAAAACAACATTTTCTTCTCGCCTAGCCATAGTTGAAACATCGCTTTCAACAACATTATCTGTTCTAAAAGAGGTTCTCCAACGAGTCTGTGGCCCTACACCACCTTCGGAAGATTGGCCAACTCCAACGCCTTCTCCTCCTCCTTCAAAACATTCTAAACTTTTTGAAGAGGAAAAAGAACCTCTAGAACATACTCCAAAATCTCCTAGAATACAAGCTAGTTCTTCTAAGAATGAAGATGAAGGAGATGATCAAGCCAAAGCTTCCCCCAAAATCCTTATATCTTTATAGGTTCCATCTTTTGTATTGTAATGGAATCAAAAATCTATGCATGTAATCACTATGTTTAATGGTTATAAAAATGCTTTTTCGCTTGTTACTTATGCGTAATTAGTTACCTTTCGTCTATTCATGAAAATTTAGTAAATTGATATATTATAACCTTCCGGCGGTCGGTAAATATTCCAGATTAATAGTGTGTACATGCTATCTAAATTAAGATTAAATAAAAATTACACACGATATATTGCTAACTTCAATAACACGATGGTCGGATAATTTTTTTTTGATTAATGTGTACATACTATCTAAAGGCATGATTATTGATTATATCATACATATTCTTGTATTAATGCTTTTTGATAATGCCAAAGGGGGAGAAATAATGGTAAGCACATATTCAGGGGGAGATTTATAAAATTATATCTAAGTACATTGTATAGTTGTCATCATCAAAAAAGAGAAGAATGTTAGGAAATCCAATCTACGGTTTCGATGACAACAACTATACAATGGAAATCGAATATAAATATATATTTATATATACAGGTACTTGCTAGAACAACATCACTAGAAAGACAAGAACGAGGCTCAAAGGACACTACAAGAAACTACAAGTTGATAGGTACAAGGAAGTAAAAGAAAGGATGCACAAAAACTGACATGCACCATGTCAGACGTCTGGGTGCACAAGCCAGACGTCTGAAATAGTTCTCTGGAACAACAAACAGGCTAAACCAGACGTCTGGTAATAGCACTCAGACGTCTGATCTTCTACTATATTCAAAAAAATATATAGTATCAGACGTCTGAAACAAAAATACCAAACGTCTGAATTCAAACTCGAACTTCAGAAATGAACTGCAACTACCACATGTGAATGGACATCTCTGCTTCTCTTCACCACAACTCTTCACCATCAACAGAAACAACCTTAGAGGATTCATTAATGGATGTAACTACTCAAGATACCTATCTACAACTATATATAGCATCAAGAATCAAGAGAATAAAAACTTACTTCACTTACTTACGCTTTCTAATTCTATACTCTATTCTATATTCTTGATCTCTGCACTCTAGCAATCTTTACTTGTATTCACTCTTCCATATACTCAGTTCTTCATAGACAATATTCCTTAGAAATATATTGGAAGCAGTTGTACTAATTAGTCAACATCCGTGTTATATTAGAACACACATTTGACAAGAACAACTCATTGTAACTAAGCCTATTCCTCCGGGCGAAGCGTGGGTTTTTGATAGTCGAATTCCGAAGAGGAGCTTCAGGACTGGATGTAGGACGTGAGGTCCGAACCAGTATAAAATTCTGGTGTGCTTATTCTATATTTACTTAAATTAATATTATTTTCGTTGCATCATATATTTTGTCACGTATACTTGCATATACACTACACGATCCACCCCGTAGACTTTTAGTATACATATATGTGTGCACCATTATCTCTTTGTATGAATTCTTGTATTGTCCTTCTGTATACCATGCTGCATCTGACTTTGTTTAGCCATGTTCCCTGTGTTGAGCCTGAACCATTTGAGCTTGACCTTGTGCACACTTCTACTTGCATCTATGTGCATTTTGTTTGTGCTTGCCTATATGTTGTTGATCTTTTAGGCCCGTGCACCTGCATTGTAAACTACTTTGTGTATTCAAATTTGGCTTATGTATTGCTTGTGCTATCTTGTTAGTTCGACTAATGTACTTGAATTTTGTTTCCTGGACCTGTTTTGAATTGGAGTACGTATGTGTGTTGCTGTTGTTGTATGATTTTTAATGTGTTTTATGCATGTGCATTGCCTTTTAAAAAATGTGCTTGAAATTAATGAGCCTGTTTATTTCAAATTGCTCAGCTTTAAGGCATGTACAGTGATACACTATGCATGTCTTAAGTCACTTGTTTATTGACTTGATTTTAGATTTTTTTTCCACACGAACATGTTGTACTAGTCCTTGTATATACCTGTTGTATTGGTCCATGTTCGTTATTTTTGGTATTCATTTAAGATATGAAAAGAGCAAAACCAATAAACTGTGGCAATATCGAGTTTAAATATATTTATAATTTTGCAGTTTTAATTTGTTCCTTTTTGCTTTTTGCTACATTGTTATTTGATAGGTAAAGTAGATTTCTATCTACACAAGGGCTGGAGCAAGAGGATAAAATTTGCATTCGAGTATAAAAATGTATATAAATAGTGTATTTGAAAAATGTGATTAGAAATATTGTATTTGAAAAAGTGTGTTGTATGAGAGTAGAAATTGTTGTATACGAATAGTATATCAAAATTTGGGAGCGCTTATTATAATTGTGTATACTATTAAATTTTTACTGAAATAAAATATTTGTTGAAATAAAGTTTTTATTTGTTTATTTCTTTCTATGATGTTGTAGCAATACCACAACAAACACATTTAATATATATGCGCGCGCGTGTGTGTTTATTATCATCAAATAAAAATCATAAACTACTATATTCTACAAGTCGCAAGTTTAGAAACCACTACATTTGTCGCATGTGATATTCCATTATACATAAACTTATAACCTATAGAAGTATCTCTTTGAGTTGTTCAGTGTTGTTCAAAAATGAGCACATCTATGTAACTTTTTGATACCTCTATACACCAAAAATCATGGATAATCCACCATCCATTTGCATGAAGAACACTGCACATACTAGATTATTCAGTACATCAATAATTCAATCTCGATATACATTCGATTAGGAACATAAAGAATACGTGTTGGAGTGTTCGATCCGAGACTTGTGATTACGAACACTTCACAATTATTATCAACAAAACATGGGTCCTTGGACTTTCTCTTTAATGTACACTCAACATTATACACACACACATAATGTATAAATATAAAGCATATAGATAAAGAATAGACAAAAAGAATAGACAAAAAGTCCTACTTTCATTCTGAATGAGAAAAGTATATACATATGAATGAGACGCAATTATATATAATAATCAAAATTACTTTGTTGTCCTTTTATGCACTCCTAGCTTTAACAAATTAAACACTTTATCATCTTCCCTCGGAGTATGTGGATTATATGTCACACTCGCTCGAGTAACAACTTAGATTTAGAAAAATGCAAATAGTATCATATCCACATTCTACATCCATGGATACAGACGAATATCAAATATTTATCCAATCCATGACGATGGTTGAATCTAAAAATTTTAAATAAATTTTTTGGTTTAACATATTTTATTTTCAGTCCCATTAATTGTAGAAGTACGAAAGATAAATAAATATAATAATAAAAAATAAATTTTAGCAGTTACTATGCATTAAATGCACATAATATAAACCATTAAGTATATTACTTAATAAAACAATAAACAAATGTCATTCATCAAACTGACTGTTAGGAAAGATTGTCTACTATAGGCTTGCAAAATCAAATTGTGTAAAGTCAAAAAATAATAATAATCAAGGAACATGTTTTTAGTATGTTTCCGGAAATTTCTAAATTGCTATTTACTATGTTCTCCATAGAAATTCACCATGTCTCCTTAAATCTCTCCAGTGCTATTTACTATGTTCTCTCTAGAAATTCTTTAATTTTAAATTTTTTCCAAAATATTATCATTTATGTTTAACTAAAGTTAATGAAAACTACATTAAATATATTTTTTCTCCAAAACTATGTAATCGAACGATCGGCTTCCCATCTGCGGTTGTACTAGTTATGCTAAAATGCTCATAACATAAACTACAAATTTGATAGAAACCAGATGGATAATTTTTGAATGCTGATGCTTTTACATCTACATCCGTATTTTTTTTTTCAATTATCGTATATTTCTCTGTATCCTGTTTCGGATAAAGATGAGAAAGGATTTCAGTATTTTGGGCTGTAAACTTATTTTAGTTAACATTTGGCTCGTTAGTACCCCTGCGTAAACACTGTACGTAACACGGGGTTTACTTTGGGCTTATAACTTTAGGCCACATTAGCTCATCCAAATCACAACGCTATAATTTCTGCCTAAACATCGCACTCCATTTTTTCTTGGTCGGTTTAATGATGTTCATGAGCTCTGAATGAGTAGCTGTAGTTCTTCGTCAGTCTCCATCTCCGTCGCCAATTCGATTTGGAATCAAATCAAATCATCTCGTTCTAGTAAGTTTCTTCACTTGTCTCAGTTCTATTTTATCGTTCTCTTCACAGCCCTAGTTTTGATTTAATTTTCAATCTAACAGCTTCAGACGATCATTTGTCCATGTAAGTACTTTATTTCATTCCATTTTCTTTTTCACACATGAACTTATATCGAAGTTATTTTATTTCGAATTTGATCTGAATACTCAGCTTACATTTCTTGTTCGGCACGAATTTTGAGCGCGCGACTAGGATAGTTGATCAAGACGGTGTTCGTAAGGTTTCTGCTTCTCCCAGTGGCCGCTTCTTTTTCCTGGTTTGTTCCTCTCTTCTTCTTCTTTTGGATTATTTGCGCAAAAGCCCTGTATTTTCAACTACGTTATCCATTGACCCTTTCAAGTAATGCCCATTGAACGACAAATATCATTGTATAATTTATTCAAAGAAAAACTTAGATACCAGTTCTGTTTTTGAACTTCTTACAACTAAAAAGGTTTCGTTTTCCTTTAAAACAAAATTAGAACTTTGCTTGATATTTCTTTTGTGGCAATAAAATGAACAGGTGGTTGGGGAATCAAGGAGGAAGAAAGAGTACACTTGCTTTCCGGATCACCATTGTAATTGTTACTCATTCTTTTATGACATTGTGAGCAAGGGAGAGCAACTTTGTGTATGTACACTTCGTTGTTCATGTTTGAAGCCTTTATATTTAGTTATATAACTGGATGTTTGCTTCTTCCTTTTCAGTGCAAGCATCAGTTGGCAGCTAAACTAGCAGAGGCAGTGGGTGCACACAAGGAAGTTATTGTTTCTGATGAACAGCTGGCATTAATGCTTTCTAGTTTCTGAAATCATTGATTAAAGGTAATTTAACTGAATGTTTGTGTTTAATTCATATGGGTGCACGATCAGAGAAAAGATTGTCAATGCTTATTCTGTGAAAAGATTGTCAATGTGATATGGATAGGTTTGACATGGTCCGATTTAAGTTCACTGGATTGTGATATGGTTATACCCATCTTCAACCCAAAACAATGGACAAAGGTCCCTAATAGACTAACTGGTTTTGTTAAAACAATCACATTGGATCCATGCATATTATTCTTGAACGAAGATGGACTGCAAATAGTGCATATGGTTACAGTAGCAGCTGAAAGCATAATCAATTATGTTACAATGATTGGGACAACTGTATTAATTCTATTAGCTAACTAGCATTTAACCAGTGCTTGTCACACGGGAACTTCTGAACTTTGTGATTGTAGAAACTTTTTACTTAAAAAATTGTGATAAAAAACACTGTTCATATTCTAATCTTTTGCACTTGAAGCTTTTCAAAAAACGAAATTTGTCATGCCTTGGAGACATTTAGAATGGATGATTAGCAAACTTACGAAATGTGAATACATGACAGTAACAGATTACGTTGCTACTGAATATGATCATTAATGTAATTTAATAAATCTACCTTGGCTGATAATACACAATCAACGTGTGTTGGAAAAATTCAATAAAATAATCCATAATAATTTTGAATGAGATTTGTATTGAATAAAATTTTATGGTTATTAGATTATGTTTGTATATATGTGGAACATATAAGGCGTGATGTGCTTCAAAAATTTATTAATACAGTACATGGTTATAACATAAACTAACAAAGTTTCCACAGATTGATAGAAAATATTTGCAATGAGCAAAACTATTGCAATTACAAACTTACACTAACAATGTTTGTTGTTTCTAATTTGGAGATTTAAGTCAATCCATAAGGAAAAAGTAGCAGTATTTCAAGTCAAACTTTTTTAACAGTCAACCACAGTTAATAGATCCATTTTATTTGCAATCCCGTAACCTGTTCCATTTAGCAAGTTCTATGATACAATACACTAACTGTAATTGGAGTCCATTAACCTCTTCTATTCAGCACAAAAATCTACAAAACATTAGAATATGTACATTACTCAATTAACATTTGAATAGGTCACTGAGTACACACATTTAAAGTATAAAATTACTTTTCAAGTGTTGGCATATGCAAAGAAATACACACATTAGATTTACAGGTTGATGAAAACAACGGGTGGTTAGAGCACTATTAGCCAAAAGCAAATATAGCAATAGAAACTGATATCACCTTGTCACAAATTCATCACACCTACACTATAAAATGGGCAAAAAATCTAGAACCTAGCATCAACATCAAGCGAACTATAACTATTATTAGTGTTATGAAAATTAATTCATAATTAAAAGAAAATCAAGATCCAAAGTATTATGAGAAATAGAGAACAGAAAGAAACAGATATGGAATACCATAAATCAATTCTAGGCTCGCATGTAATAACTAGTGAATACCAAAGAAGTACTTGAGATCATCAACCCTCCTCGTCTCATGCACTGCCATATTCTCAATAGTAGCAATTCGAATTTGGGAAATTTCTTTTAAACACACCACTCTGTAATTGTCTTTGAAGATTAAAAAGAGTTAATAGTTATGCTAAACACACAATTCTATAATGAAAAACTGAATCACCTTCAACTAAATGTTGATCAACCTTTGATAAGTAAAAAAAAAAGTTCTAGTTTAAGAAAGACCTTACTTATGTTGCTTCATGTACTATATAATGATAGCTGCATCTCCTTGACCTATTCCTAGCATGATTTTCTACTATTTTGCCGCACATCATCGCCGCATCATACTTTATTTTCTGTTCGTTTACTGATATGCACTACCTCACTCTTCTTAGTTGCAACATTTTTATTTAATTTCTAGCACCAGCTTACCTCACTACTAAGTAACTTTCCTCATTCTTGTGGCATAATACATTCCTGCACCATGTCTCGCCAGTACTCGTGTTATATTGTCATATTTTGCCTCCGTTCACTGATTCACATTTTTTATAATGCCATATTCGACAATTTACCACTTCAATTCACATGTGTTCTACCATCCTATATGTTTGGCAGTCAATAGTAGAAGATAAATGGATGATAATCAAATTAAGAAAACACACCAAATAACTTTGAACTACATCAATTTATGAGAATTTATATCAATATGTATCAATCTACTTTAATGCCAGTAGATGACCAATTTATTCTTCCTATGAATTTAAAACTATCGTGCCAAACCTACATATATATGAATGAAATTATCGTGACTGTATTAATTTTCAAGACTCAAAGTTATAATAATATTGGAAAATTCCTAAGAATGATTCTATCCACAACCGCTAGTAAACAAACTAAATAAAAGAAGGCCAAGAAAAAAAAATTTGGAATCCATTATTTCTAGAAACCATCACAACGTCATTTCAACATCGTTAACAAAATCTTAGCAAGAAAAAATAAGGGAAAAACTCAAAATAAAAAGGAAAATTTTTTGTTACCATGGGTTTCATGAAACCAATAAGAAATATAATGAGAAAAGAAGTTGAATTTAGAATCCATTATGTTAGAAAAGCATCACAACACCATGCAAACATTGTGGACAAAAGCATAGTAAAGAAATTAACATAAAAGGTCGTTGCTTAAAACACAGTAGAAAATTATTAAGACAAAAAGAATTATTGGCTAAAACGTCTATATTTGTTGATATAATTAGCAATCTATATCAAATTATATCAATTCAACTAAATAAGAATTTATATCGATGTATATTCTAAAGGTATTTTTTAAGGACACCAATTTATCTCAATGCTAGTGCATGACCAATTTATTTGATCTTTGGCTATAAAACTTTTTTATCAAAACCTCTATGTATAGGAATGAGATTATCATGGCATTTTGTAATATTTTAATAAAAGCTTAATAAAAAAATGTTAAGAACAAGCCTCTTGCCCAAAACGACATCAAAAACACGTTCAAGGAAAAAGAATCAATAGCTAAAACATTGTATGCCAGTTTATATGATTAGTAATATATGTCAATTTATATCACTAAGTGAGAAATTATATCAACTTATACTAATGTTTATCCTAAAGGTATGTGCTAAGGACATTAATTAACGTCAAAGCTAGCAAATGATCAATTTAACCTTAATGTATAGGAATGAAAATTATCATAAAAGTTTGCCATGTTGTATTAATTTTCATTGCTCAAAACTTAAAAGTAAAAAAACATTGACAAATTTATTTGTAAAGAATAATTATTACATGGCTTCTAATAAAAAAACCAAATGAAAGAGGAAAATTAACTAATTTGGAATCAAATATTTCAAAAAAAAGCAACACCGCACCATGTAAACATTTCAAAAAGAAAGGCTTAGAAATAATTAACAAAAAAGACTCGCAACCTGAAAAAGCATAAAGAGAACATTGAGAGTAAAAGAACCATTGGCTAGAGCATCTGTATTTGTTTATAGAACTAACAATTAAAATCAGTTTATATCAAATTTAACAAGTGAGAATTTATATCAATGTACATCCAAAGGCTATGTGTTCAGAACATCAATTCATGTCAAATGACCAATTTATTAGTTTGTTGGCATCTGTTGTGAATCATCTATGTATAAAAATGAAACTATCATTACGTTTTGTAGTATTTTGACAAAAGTGTTGAGGAAAAAAATATTTTTTTTTGAAAAAAAAACTTTTCTGAAACAACAACAAAAACACATTTGAGAAAAAAGAATCATTGACGGAAACATTTAATACCAATCTATAAAATTAGAAATGTACATAAATTCATATACATTTTAACTAAATGATAATTTACAGGACAATATCCTTAAATACAATGAGAAACACTTGAGTTTGGAGTTTGGTAGATTTCCGACAAGGGCTAAATCAATCCGTTATCAGTTGATGGTTGTTTGGTATTTATAGGCGTGGTAGAGTTATCTAGGACTTGTTATTCATGCCAAGAAAAACCTCTTCAAATGTTGTTGGAAGTCGGGTCTAATCAAATCCATGCAAGAAATGAGAATCGGTCTTTGTTGGCCAATTTCAGCTTGTTTATGTAGTGACTCCGATAGGTAAGTGTATGGGCTCGGGAAGTGGTGTGACTAGGAAAGTGAAGAGAAGAGGCTTAGGAAGTGGGTGAAAGGATTGGGTCGGCTAGGAGTGAGGCTCAGGTTTAAGGTAGGCCAGCTAGGGAAGATGCATGGGTTGGGCTGTCTGTGTGACTGGCTCGGCTAGACCATTACTAGATCATCCCAACTTCTTGGATCGGCTAGTTTGGTTAACCATAGACGACTCAGCCATTCAGACTGCTCCGGGTCGTCTCGCCTCCTGTTCTAACCTCCTTATTTTTTCATTTCATCTTTGATTCGCTTCCATTTTGTATTGCTTTTCTACATTTCAATATTTTGATTCATCTCCTTGATGACTAACATCTTTATCACTCCATATTCTTTTGTTCTCCAAGTACGATGTGCTGGTTCAGCAGTAGTTCAACTTACCTAGCCTTTTTCTTCAAACGACAATATCTTCTGTGTTTTAATTCAAAATTCAACGGAACTTTCTCTGTAGTGATCCAAATGTTCTTACCTATCATCTATCAGAGGTTGGCGACATTCAGACTGCCTAAGCTTCTTCAGGGGCTGATTCTCCAACGTCGTCCGCTCGGTAACTCAGTTACCGATCATGGTGGCCATTATTCCATACGAAGTCGGATTTCAATGAAACTTCGATTGTCAGTTGCAACTCACAATAAGAATCAATCTAGAACATTCAAATGCTCAGTTCTCGTCTGTGGAAAAAATTTACCCATAATATGTGAGGGTAAGATCCCGTTTAATAATTATCTTGGCAATTTTTATTTATTTTTTGTCTGAAGCTTTGCAGTGTGTTCAATGGAATTTGCTCAAATGTAACTGATGGAAAATACAGTAAAAGAACTCTTATATATAAGGATTAAGGAGTCGCAATATATTTATTCGTTGCTTCAGGGGAAGGCAATTGAATTGCTACTCGGTATAATAGGTATTTATCATTCAAGAGCGGTCATAAATGGTTTGAATTGATAATGTTCACCATCACCTTAGTTGTAGAAAGAAGGCTATGTAAATCTCCAAACAAAGAAGAATCCAAGGTCACTTAAATATTGCCTTTGATTCTTTTTTCCTTTTTTCTTTGTAATGCAGATTTTTGACAGATATGAAGTTTGTCAATCCAGTTGAGTTGTTTCAAAACTTCAAGACTGATTCTAAGAGCAAGGGAAGGTTGCTTGGACTAGATGTTGGGAATAAATATGTTGGATTGGCTATTTCAGACAGTAAGTTAAAAACTGCTTCGCCCCACAGGTTCGTAATGCCTTGACAGAAAATTACTTTACTAATTTTGACTTTGTCAATCATCTATTTAATTTGTCTGACATTATATTATTGAAGTAAAATCTTAACAATGTTTAAGAAGTGTATCTTTTGTATCATAAGGATAACTTCTTATTATTCTTAGACAAATGCTTATATAGAATTAAACATACTAGTATAATCGCACAACGATGGGAAAACCGACCGTTAAGTTATAAAATACTAGTATAGCCATACAATGGTTGAAAAACATACCGTTTGTTGTATAATTTGAAAAATACAATTTTTTTATACAATTATCCTTAATTTCAATTAATAAAATATAATTACAGTATGTTGAGTAAAAGTATTTTTTTCATTTCAGAAATATAAAATATCAAAAAAAATATTACAGAGCAAGTACAGTCGAGCGTTGAAAAAGAATAGATATGTACATACAGAATGTATTTAAAAAAGAGGAATCAATATAATATAGAGACAATGATGAGTAAAAAGAGTAGGAATCAATAGAATACATCCGCAAAAGTGAATGAAACGAAAGTACATTCCAATCTACATTCCAATTGAACGAAGAGTATGAAAAGATCACATTTGTTGGAGGAAATGAAATAAAACATATTAGGCCCCATTTGGTTTGCTGTTTCTAGTTTTGTGTTTTCGTCTAAACAAAAACGCACATTTCTTATGCATTGTTGGAAAACACACAATTTTGAAAAATGAAATTAACACAGAAACTAAAAAAACAAGCTTATTCATCTCCTCCATTTTCCATCCATCATTGTAATGGCTAAGAATTGTAAAAAAAATTCACATATTTTCCTGTATTTTTAGTGTATGTTGAAAACACAAAACTCAGAACTCAAACGAAACCAAACGGACCCTTAGCTTCATGAAAAGACAAAATAAACATTATTTTGATTTCACATATTTTGCAAATCTAGAGTAAGACAAACCGCCTTCCTAACAATCAATTTTTGATCATGTACGAAAGAAAGCAATATAAAACAAGATCCAATCAACATCACCCTACATTAACATGATCTAGTAAACATCAGTGACACAAATATATTGATATAATGTATTTTAACATAAAATAGTCAGATTAGTCTGTACAGTGACACCATAAGACAAGGATTACTACAATCTGTAGGTAGCTGCATCTAAATGGAATTTATGACTTGAGGGTAACTACATCTGCTGTCTAGACAAAAGTGTACGCAGGTATGATGAACAGCAAATAGTTGTCTAGACAGAGGTTCTGACAGGTATGAATATTGGAGAATATAGTTGCATTTGCTTGCTAAAATCACAGTGTTGTTACTGTAGGTGTATTGCAGGAATCTGTATTGATTGTCGAAGTGTAAAATACCGGTGAAATGGTGCGTGCTGAAATGAAAACTGGCAAATGAGTGACAGAACTGCAATACTAGGCTAGGCATTAGTCATGGGTTGGCAGGCACAAGACATATGACTGAATCCCAGACCGACAGGCAGTGTCAGGAATTATGTCCATGCAAGGGGTGTATAAGTATAGGGGTAAAGCTGTCCATGGGGGAAAAATTGTTATTGACCCAAATCAAGCGAGATCTCCAATCCGCATGTCTTCTGATAGGTCCTATCCACGGAGGAATATGTTAGGCAATACTACATATGTAATAGAAGATCTTTAACAATAACATATAAAAATATTTAACAATAGTTTGTTTGCATACAATCTAATATCCATAATTTTTTGCAATATTACTATTCTTCACATGATCTCCACAGCATTTAACAAGCATTTTGAATAGTCTTCATTATAATTGCCCATAAATGTTGTAAAATGACAAGAACATAAGAGTCTAGAATATTCATTGTGATTTCATATTAAAAAATAAATTAAAAATACAGATTCTGTATCAAGTTATAAATATGTTGGCAATAGACAATTATAATTAATAGAAAGAATATATAAGTGTGTATATGGAATTGCTTAAAACCAATGAGAGTATTGTGCTACTGCTAAAATCGAATCCAACAACATGTGGTGTTGGATTTGGGGAAAAGAGTGGGATAATGTATAAAGTTCTCTGACTGCTACCATTGATGGGAGAAAAACCAACCATATCCTTTTCCAAGAGAAGCAAACCACTATTCAAGGTTTATATAGATTGAACTACTCTTACATTACAATCTAAGACGATTGAAAGGCAAATCTTTCTTTGTAAAGTAACATCATCAAAATATAAGAGCATGGTCGTGAAGAGAGTGTGTGTGTACTCCAACCTATTATTCTGTTCTATATCGTAAAGTCACTAATACTAATAAAGCATAGGTTTAATAAATGCAATTCTAGGTAGAGCGACATAATATAAGCTGAATAAGTGCAATTTTAGGAAAAGTGGTGGAAGGACTTAGTTATGCAAATGTGTGTGTACAGTACACTAACATGGAATTATATGTATATACCATGCCCACTTGGCAGTAATGATGTGTAAATAATAGTGCATGCCTTGAAGAAATAATTAGTTGTTAAATGGTAGTCGCTTGCATCATTCTTTATTTCAGTTTATATGTTAGAATAAGCTTATAGGTTGACGATTTGAATATAAATTTTTTATCCTATAAAACACAGCTTAAAGGGTAACAATGATAACCAAACATGCAAACTTACGGGATGATATGGATCGACCAGCGTAGGAAAATGTCCTCTAGAAATTAGTGTTTGCCTTACCTGCAGATTAATTGTAAAACAACATACTCAATCCGCATATTTGAATTATTGAATGGATGAATGGATATAACATCCAAGCTCAAAAAAAATTTGAACATAACATTTAAAAATAGTATTAGTGAGTTAAAAGAATTAAGTACGGAATAGGCAAGAATGAGTCATTAAACCAAATGATTTTACTGGTTCTACTATTTTTAGTAACACCACCGATTGTGCAAAGTGATCAAAATCGGTGAACTTGATTGATTATGTCCTGTAGACATGCATCGGATTGAAAACCACAAATATGCAGCCTAAGATTATATGAAACAAAAAAAGATTTATAATCAAGAAATTTACCCTATACACTATAAAACCTATTACTATACACGCATTTCAATATGCCGGAATCATAGCTGAAATAATAGGATCATCATATTGCACTATATTGCGAAGAATTTGCAATTTACTCATGTTACTAACACAAAATTTCAAGAAATTTTAACTCAACATCACTCTATTACAGATAATGAAGAGCAAGCAGGTAGAACGTCAAAAAATTGAAATTCGTGAAAGTTCACTACATCGAGGAAAACTCGTTATGTCATAAATTATACGTATATGGTAAGTTTTAGCCAAAACATAAGACAACACAAATTAGACTTACATTCTCCTCTATGATCTTTGATAGTAAATGCTTCAATTTTTGCCTCGTGGACACGAATTCATTCACAAAACCCTGATGAAACTTTTAGCCCAAACCTAAACTTTTTACTTCGAATCCAACTAGAATTGACAGTAAAAGCTTGTTTGCAAATTACAATACCAACTACATAAAAATTAGAACAAAAATTAGAACCTAGAAGATGAAAAATCCAATATCAATTAGACTGGACAAATACCTTTTCAAAAACAAGCAACAGTAGTCAGCAAACAATCGATCACTGTGATGTGCCATGCGGCTCGGCTGTGCCCTAGCTTTGTTGAGAAGTTGCCATTCGCAAATCGAGTAGTCTCGTCCTGTTGGTTTTTGATACGTTTGAGATTTCAATCCATTTTAGTTTTGATGCGTTGATTTGGTTTCGATCTGTTGGTTTTTTTTCTTTTTCGTTGAGAAGAATTAATCGGAAATTGAAATTTGAATGGGACACTCGAGGCGAGATATTTTTTGCTACCAAAGTAAAAGGAGGAAATTGAAAATTATAAAAGAGACGGAGTAAATTGTGCAGAAATACGAGGAGAAGAAGACGAAGGAAATCTTGTGTTCATAAATCGCGAAGGAAAGCTTCTTTTCATAAATTGCGGTGAGACAGTAAGCATGTTTTTTTGGCTTCAGGAAAATTGATTTTGGCTAGTAGAAGTAGGCAAACCTCCCTACGGTCGGTTTGATAATAGACGATGCAAGGTTGTATTTATTACCATTGGATCTAGAATAGTGAATTATTAAAATTTTAATTATGGTATTTGATTTGAAACGTATCCAATGGTCAAAAAATGTAACTTTACCATTTTTATTGTACGATTAAGCTCAAATTAGCTTTGCTTTAATACTATTAGTGAGGAAAATGAGTCCACACCAATTTCTCTTGACATTTAAACTTATACTTGGACAAAACTGTACATGGATCAATTTGTGCCATTAAGTGGGATCACAAGGACAATTTGGTCCTAGTATTGTTAACCGTAGAGATGTAGAGAAGCACGGGGACTAGAATTTCCGTTATTCCAACCAAAATAATGGGGATATCATGTTATAAGATCCTTTGCAATTTGATGCAGCACATACCGAAGATGAACGCGAGGAACGCGAGCGACCTAATCCCATCACAGACTTATCGCCAGCACTTCACGACCTAAATCCACTTCCGCGACCTAACCTTCCTCACGACCTAACACTTCCGCGACCTAACCTTCCCCACGACCTAACACTTCCGCGACCTAACCTTTCCCACGACCTAACACTTCGCGACCTAAATCCACTTCCGCGACCTAACCATCCCCACGACCTAAATTTCCAGAGGCATCATGCACGCGACCTAATTCCAGTAGCTCTCCGACCTAATGATAGGTCGCAAACGAAGTCCAGTAATTACGACCTAATTCCAGTAGCTACGACCTAATGCTCTCCGATCTAAATCGCAAACAAAGACCAGTAGTTCGTTGATTTTTAGGTCGCGAGATGATTTGTTCGTTCCTAATGATAAGTCGCGTGAGTATATTTTAGGTCGTATGTTGTACCCCGTGTATGTTTGCTGTAATATTGTTAGGTCGTTCACGACATATGAGTTGTGTTGTAAGTGTTGTGTTGTAAGCCTATAAATAGGCGAGTTATGTCATTTGTAAAAGGTTGTTGAATTTGAATAAAATTTCTTTTGTGTGCTTTTGTGCCACCATTAAAATTGGTAGTTGAGTGTTACCTCCTATCTCCACCTTCGGCATTCGAGTGCGCTCGAATCAACGATTGTTGAAGCCAATTCACGGAATCAAGTGCGCTTGATCAACGTCGAAGAATTGTAGATCTTCTCTCACGGCATCGTGCGCGATCAACGTGTCGAAGATTGCTAAAGTCCGGTATCTTCGTGATCAACGGATTTGGGCGTTTGGTATCATTAATTCATCGATTCATATTGCTTCATCTAATCGTTTCATCGATTAGTTTGACACGAAATCTCCATTTCGTCGTCAAGTGTTATTTCCGCTGCGTCATTTGGTATCGGAGCTAGAGCGCAAGGAGTTTGCGTAGATTTTTGGAGTTTGTGCGAGATTTGCATCATTTGGAGAAGTGGGTTCTCGAGATTTTGAAGAGATTTGTTCGTTTGGTGATTTTTGAAGATTTCAACAAGTGGGTAGTTTTGATTTGAAGATTTTTAGATCGAAGTGAAGTTTTTGTTGGAATTTGTCGAAGAGTGATCATGCCTCCGAGAAGAGCTAACCGTTATCGCAACATTGATGCTTTGTATGGGAGAGAAGAAGCCGATGAGATGGAGCAAAGAATTAACGAAAACTTTAATGAGAAGCTTAATGAAGGGATTGGTCGATTAGAGAGAATGATGTTGGAGATGAATCAAAATCAAAGAAGGGTTTCACCTGAATCGAGCCATGGGAGAAGTAGAGTTTCACCACATTCAAATCGAGAGAGAAGTGTTGATAGTGATCATAGAAGTGTGGATCGAGATTGTGATAGAAATGTGAATGACCGTGATCGGAGGAATGTAGATCAAAGGGAGGTTGGTGGAAGAAATGGTGGTAGTAGAGATGTTGGTGGTCAGGATCGACATCGATATGCATCAGATTTTGAAGAGGAGTTTGATGGTGGTAGTGTTCATGGACGAGGACGAGGTCAAGGAAGAAATCATTCAGAGTATGATCACAAATGGGAATCTGGGATGAAAACTGAAATACCGGAATTCAAGGGAGGTATGCAGGCCGAGGAATTTCTTGATTGGCTAGCTTATGTTGAGGAAATTTTTGACTTCAAGGAGGTTTCGGAAAATCGTAAAGTGAAGCTGGTTGCTACTAGGTTGAGGGGGAGAGCTATGGCGTGGTGGCAGCAAACCAAACTTACTAGAGAGCGGATGGGGAAATCAAAGGTTGTTGCTTGGAAAAAGATGAAGAAATTGATGAAGGCTACTTTCTTGCCTTACAATTACCAATCACTGATGTATCATAGATTACAGAACCAGAGGCAAGAGATGAAGACTGTTGCTGATTATGCTGATGAGTTCTACCAGTTGATTGCTCGAAATGACATTATGGAGACAGAAGAACAATTGACCACTAGATTTGTTGGTGGACTTAGAACACAGATCCAGGATATGGTGAACATGTTCGACCCTAGATCTGTGGCTGAAGCACATCAAAAAGCGTTGGCTTGGGAGAAACAAGGTAGACGTGGGGGAGGTGTGTTTCCAAGTTTTACGGGGCAGAACGAAGGAGCAGGTAGTATTTCTAATGTTCCTAAAGCATCGAGTAAGCCGGTTGTTCATGAAGTGGCTAAACCAAAAGTCAAGGCCAATTTCAAATGTTATAATTGCCAGGAAGTGGGTCACAAGAGCAACGAATGTCCGAAACTGAAGAAGAGAACTATGACTGCTGAAGTGGAAGACGAGGATGTAGAAGAAGATCTCAATTCACACCGTGATGAGGAGGAAGAAGAGATGTCGGGAGGCGAGGGATGTAATCTGATGATACAGAGATCTTGTTTAACCCCGAAGCAAGAAGAGGAGTCGAGTTGGTTGAGGAGTAACATTTTTCAGTCAACGTGCACTATTTTGAAAAAGGTCTGTAAATTTGTCATTGACGCTGGGAGTTGTGATAATATCATTTCAATGGATGTTGTGAAGAAATTGAAGTTGAAAACGGAGAAACATCCTAGTCTTTATAAACTTGCTTGGTTGAGGAAAGGAGGGGAAGTGAAGGTAGAGAGGCGAGCTCAAGTTCCATTTTCTATTGGAAAGAAATACAAAGATGAGATTTGGTGTGACGTTGTTGACATGGATGTTTGCCATTTGCTGTTGGGAAGACCGTGGCAGTACGATCGGGAGGTACAACATAATGGTCGAACAAATAGCTACAGTTTCTTGTTCGAGGGCACGAAAATCACTTTAGTTCCGAAGAAGCGACAACAGAATGAGAACAAGCTAGAGGAGATTGAGGAATTGAAGACTTTGTTGTCCTTGAAGGAATTCGTGGAAGAGGTAGATGAGAGTCCTGAAGTTTTTATGTTGATTGGACATGAAAGCAGTGAAGTTACTGAAGTTCCAGAGGAAGTGAAACCAGTTTTGGAGGAATTCAAAGATGTGTTTCCAGAGGAGTTACCGAAGGAGTTACCACCGCTTAGAGACATACAACATCAAATTGATTTGGTGCCAGGTGCTGCATTGCCTCATAGACCGCACTATCGGATGAGTCCAAAAGAACACGAAGAGTTGAGAAGACAGGTTGAGGAATTACTGGAACAAGGGCGTGTTCAGGAGAGTTTGAGTCCTTGTGCAGTGCCAGCTTTGTTGGTGCCGAAGAAGGATGGAACGTGGAGAATGTGCACAGATAGTAGAGCATTGAATAAGATTACGGTGAGATATCGATTTCCTATGCCGAGACTGGATGATCTGTTGGATCAGTTGAGCGGTGCTGTTGTGTTTTCGAAGATTGACTTGAAAAGTGGATACCATTAGATTCGTATTAGACCGGGTGACGAGTGGAAGACTGCTTTTAAAACTCGGGAGGGTCTGTACGAATGGTTGGTGATGCCGTTTGGTTTGTCAAATGCTCCGAGTACATTCATGAGAGTCATGAACCAGATTTTTCGACCATTTATCGGGAAGTTCGTAGTGGTATATTTTAATGACATCTTGATCTACAGTGGAAGCACTGAAGAACACCTACAGCATTTGCGGGAAGTGTTGTTGGTTTTACGACGAGAGGAATTTTACGCTGCAATGAAGAAGTGTACCTTCATGACTACAAGTATTCTATTCTTGGGCTATATTGTGTCGAAGGATGGTATTCAAGTTGATCAGAGTAAAGTTGAAGCTATTCGAAATTGGTCACAGCCTAAGACAATAACAGAAGTGAGGAGTTTTCATGGTTTAGCATCATTCTACCGAAGATTCATTCCACACTTCAGTAGCGTGATGGCACCAGTTACGGAATGTATGAAAGGAAAAAAGTTTGTTTGGACTGAAGAGGCTGATTCTGCTTTTCAGAGAATCAAGACACTCTTAACCACAACGCCCATTCTTAGATACCCAGATTTTCAGTTACTCTTTGAGCTTCATACTGATACATCCAAGGTTGGAATTGGGGGAACATTGAGTCAAAGGGATCATCCTATTGCCTACTTTAGTGAGAAACTGACGGGAGCTAAAACGAGATACAGTACTTATGACTTGGAATTCTATGCTATAGTCCAAGCCATAAAGCATTGGAGACACTATCTATTTCATAAAGAATTTGTGCTATACACTGACCATAAAGCTTTGAAACATTTGCAGGGGCAAGATAAAATTTCAGCAAGGCATGCTTCGTGGGTTGCTTATTTACAACAGTTTACTTTCGTGGTGAAGCACAAATCAGGAGTTACTAACCGAGTTGAGTTGCCGATGCATTGAGCCGTAGAAATCATTTGCTGACAACTATGCGAGTGGAAGTAGTGGGATTTGATTTGTTGCCAGAATTGCTTATTTCAGATTCTTATTTTGCGAAAGTGCTGGATCAAATGCAGGAAGGGAGTTCTGATGATTTTGTGATGAAAGGTGGATTCTTGTTCAAAGGAAACCGATTGTGTATTCCTGATTGTAGCTTGAGGTTGAAGATTGTCAAAGAATTGCATGAAGAAGGTCACGTGGGCAGAGATCGTACATTGCAGTTGATTTCACAATCATATTTTTGGCCTTCTATGAGAAAAGAAGTTGAAAGATTTGTGGAGAGATGTCATATTTGTCAAGTTTCCAAGGGAACATCGACGAATGCGGGATTGTATATGCCCTTACCCATGCTTACTAAACCATGGGTTGATATCAGCATGGATTTTGTTTTGGGATTGCCAAGAACTCAACGTGGGAACGATTCAATATATGTTGTAGTGAACAGGTTTTCGAAAATGACACATTTTATAGCCTGTAAAAAAACCGCTGATGCAGTTCGTGTTGCTTAAATATTCTTTAAAGAAGTATATCGACTACATGGGCTATCTGAATCCATTGTTTCTGACCGGGATACGATTTCTAAGTCATTTTTGGCTGAGTTTGTGGAAGATGGTGGGAACGAAGTTAAAATTCAGTAGTGCTTATCATCCACAAACAGATGGGCAAACGGAAGTGGTGAATAGATCGTTGGGAAACTTGTTGCGATGTCTTGTGCAAGACAATTTGAAGAGTTGGGACTTAAAGTTGTGTCAGACAGAGTTTGCTCATAACCATGCTGTTAATCGAAGCATTGGTTACAGTCCATTTCAAATTGTATATTCAAGCTTGCCAAAGGGGCCGTTGGATTTAACGGTAGTACCACAACCGAAAGGAGTGATTAAGCGGGCGTCAGATTTCATTGATGAGTTGAAAGATTATCATAGAATCGTCCAGGAACGTTTGGAGAAGACGAATGAGAAGTATAAACGAGCTGCAGATAAAAAGAGAAGAAGTGTGGAGTTCAACGAGGGTGATTGGGTGTATGCTGTGTTAACAAAGGATCGTTTTCCAGTGGGTGCTTATAACAAGTTGAAAGCCCGAAAGATTGGTCCAGTAGAAATTATAAAACGGATCAATGAAAATGCTTATAAGTTGAAGCTGCCAGAAGATGTTTACACTTTTGACGTATTTAATGTTAAACATCTTATACCTTATTATGGAGATGAACAATCCAATGGGGAGGAACTTTTAAATTCGAGGACGAATTTTTCTCAGCCTGGGGAGGATGCTGCAGCACATACCGAAGACGAAGGCGAGGAACGCGAGCGACCTAATCCCATCACCGACTTATCGCCAGCACTTCACGACCTAAATCCACTTCCGCGACCTAACCTTCCCCAGGACCTAACACTTCCGCGACGTAACCTTCCCCACGACCTAACACTTCCGCGACCTAACCTTCCCCACGACCTAACACTTCCGCGACCTAACCTTTTCCACGACCTAACACTTCGCGACCTAAATCCACTTCCGCGACCTAACCATCCCCACGACCTAAATTTCCAAAGGCATCATGCACGCGACCTAATTCCAGTAGCTCTCCGACCTAATGATAGGTCGCAAACGAAGTCCAGTAATTACGACCTAATGCTCTCCGATCTAAATCGCAAACAAAGACCAGTAGTTCGTTGATTTTTAGGTCGCGAGATGATTTGTTCGTTCCTAATGATAAGTCGCGTGAGTATATTTTAGGTCGTATGTTGTATCCCGTGTATGTTTGCTGTAATATTGTTAGGTCGTTCACGATCTATGAGTTGTGTTGTAAGTGTTGTGTTATAAGCCTATAAATAGACGAGTTATGTCATTTGTAAAAGGTTGTTGAATTTGAATAAAATTTCTTTTGTGTGCTTTTGTGCCACCATTAAAATTGGTAGTTGAGTGTTACCTCCTATCTCCACCTTCGGCATTCGAGTGCGCTCGAATCAACGATTGTTGAAGCCAATTCACGGAATCAAGTGCGCTTGATCAACGTCGAAGAATTGTTCATCTTCTCTCAAGGCATCGTGCGCGATCAACGTGTCGAAGATTGCTAAAGTCCGGTATCTTCGTGATCAACGGATTTGGGCGTTTGGTATCATTAATTCATCGATTCATATTGCTTCATCTAATCGTTTCATCGATTAGTTTGACACGAAATCTTCATTTCGTCGTCAAGTGTTATTTCCGCTGCATCACAATTGCACATTCTTGAACCTTTTCTAGTATGGTATGTATTACTACCACCTAATTTACACAGCGTTTAATTACCACGTTTGATTATATGTGCTTTTTGAGTCATTGGCCCCTGGCATGTAATATGGCACTAGTTTGTTTTCTTTATCCTACTATACTCTTAAGCTTTTTTGATGTGATATTATTTGGAGGCGCGCAATTCATTCAACTATCATTTATTTTTTATATCTACCGTTTTTCAGTAATAATTTTCCTGTTGCTGTCATGGTGCAGTGTCTTGGAGAGGAAAAGTTCCAATATATGTTTAATGGCTAAAGATTTTCACACACTTGTAAGTCATGCTCCTTTTACATATACTCTTATATTTCTTCAGGATTCTTGGAAGTGGAGAATGATTTCCTTGCATTTGGCAGTAAAGCTAAATATTTGTCATGTAGGTATCAAAGTATAATTTAAAAGGCTTTGTAGTTGGATACCCCTTTAGCTTGCAAGGACAGTCTAGTGTTGAGGTGCATTGAAATATATATATTAATATTGACAACCTCAAAATGCATCATCCTTTACACTCGCATTTTCATTGAACAGGCAATTCAAATAAAGCTTTTTATCCAAGATCTCAAGAAGACAGGAAAACTTGATGGCATGAGTTACACCTATTGGGATGAAAACTTCACCTCAAAGGTAATTCAAAATCGCAACTGTTATCGATTATAAACACGTGCAATTTTTACTTGTGTGCTGAGTAATTTTGAGTTGTTTACTTCATCAGTGTGTTGAAGCGCTCATACAGCCAATTATGCATAATCTACATCCAGTCGAGGTCAAAACAATTCTAGACAAATTTGCTGCTGTTGGCATACTTCAGGTATGAAGTATTGAACTTAGTGTACAGGAGAGTTATAGCATAGGTTATAAGTTTGTGCAGATTCGAGAAAGAAATATTTAATTGCAAAAGAAAAGCCAACAATGCAAAACTTGAGTTAGGATAACACCGATGTAAATTGCAACAAAGAATTATTGAAAAAACATTCTTGTAAAGCCTATGAATTTCATGGAGAAAATTAGGCAACCAATTTTGGTATTTCATATTTGTAGCATTTTCTCATTTAATGTATTTGTTGGATTTCTCTTAAAATTGATTTTTCCATGACCAAATTCTGATATAATGCCATTTTTAACAGGGTTATTTGGATAACATGAAAACGAATCAAACATCAAGAAGTACCAGTGCTAGGTGAAATCTGTCTGATCTGTAATTTACCAGTTGCCGTAACTTTCTTATTTCTCCAGTCTTACAATAGTTTAACTTGAGTACTCCATATGGTGCGAGTCACTTTAGAAAATATGTTTTTATCATTTATTGTTAGTTTTAGAATGGAATCCTGAAACATAACTTTTTTTTTTTTGCCTATTTACAGAAAAACCCTGTATTCATGTTGCTTGTTCAAAACTCTTTGTGAGATAAAATTAACATGCTATGGATAGTCCTAAGTTCAAAGTTATTGTTAGGGACCTGCACACTATTTTGAGGCCCTGTTTAGACTATCTGCTTGTTGTCTCAGACTCACTTGATTGTTACTAGAAGCACTTGTTGCAACATAATTCTGTCATTACTTGTTACTGGTAGCACTTCTTTCGCTATGTACTGTCAGTGGCAACCTTAACATTCTGTGTAATATTGTATACAATCATGCATTATTTTCAAGTGAATTATTAGCAGCACTCATTTTCTTTTTGCCTGTTTGCCAATTAAATAATATGCATCCGTACCATTCATTGCATTTAAGACTTAAAGAGAGTCATGCTGTTGTTGTTACGGTTGACTTTCGGGTGCTTTACCGTACGCTGTTACTGCTGCTGTTTTACTGCAACCTGATGAATGTCCAAAATCTATTCCATCAATACAAACACAATTAACAGCCTTTCATTCGGATTACTGTATGCAAAGCATTCAATTCATTTGGGAATACAAAGGGTTTGTGATTCAAAAAATCCAAAGGAGATATTAAACGATACATCAAAGTATGTATGCGTTTTATTACAATTAGTATTCTTATTAGTGCTTTATACGGTGTGTATGTTCGTATGTATTAGTATTCGTAAATAACCAAAATACCCATAAAATTCCAAATTATCAAATCAAATATAATAAGAATCGTAGGGGTTAACCCACGAAGATCCCCTTTTCCGTATAGGATTAAATCCTTCTCCCGTAGAATCTTGAGGTCCGCCCGCATCTCCCATTTCAATTTTCTAGCTCTTTCAACTTGGGTTTAATTTTGAGTGTTGAGTGGGTCATCAAAAGTACATATGCATAGCAGGAGGGCACATGTGCAATCAAGGTAACATCCATTAGAATATAGCAAAAATACAAGTGCGTGTTCGTGTGTACAGCATTCCCATGTACCCTGTGTTCCCATGGACCTATGTGTTTGGCGCATGTCTAAGGTTAACAAGCGCCTTAAGTTGGCAAACGGGTAACCTATGTTTTCAAATCCAAAGTTTTCATACAGACTTTTTGAATAAAACAAAGTGACAAAGTAGAAATTAAGTAGAAATTAAAGACACAAAGCTCATTTGTTTTACCTTCTTCGATTTTGTAAACCATTTTATACATCTTCTTTTTTATAATTATTTCTTTTTTACATCTCCCGTTTCAAAATTAAGAATGGTGCCAAGACGTATATTGCGTGCGGTTATGAATTATAGAAAATAATAACATGGGCACATATTAAGATTAGTAAAATTACTCAAATACTCTCTTGAATTATATCTACTTTTCTAAAAATATGTGTATTTTATAAAAAGAAATCGAAAAGGCCTAAAACTTATGGTCCGTTTGGTTTCGTTTTGAGTTTTGTGTTTTGTGTTTTCAACATACACTACAAAATACAAGAAAACATGATAAATTTTTTTATAATTCTTAGCCATTACAACGATGGACGGGAATTGGAGGGGATGAATTGTTTTCCGTTCTTTTGTTATGTCTCAAAACACGAAAAATCAAATAAACTTGTTTTCTATTTTCTATGTTAATTTCATTTTTCAAAATTGTGTGTTTTCCAACAATGCATAAGAAATGCGCATTTTTGTTTAGACGAAAACACAAAACTAAAAACAGCAAACCAAACGGGCCCAGTTTTTATAAGTACAAGAATGTATGTTAAAATTTTCCTAAAATAAATATGATAAACGGTACGAAGAATAAAACAATTGCTTGTATCACAGGTACAACATGGCCTTATGCACGAGACAATATAGTTATATTTGAACCGGTATAAAATCAACTAACTAGTATAACCGCATGCATAACAATATGGAACCGACCATTCCTCACCGTTCGATTACATTATTTCAAAGAAAAAAAAATTAGTTTATTCTTTTTATTAATTTTAATTAAATACCAAATGATAATAGCATTGAAAAAATTTAAAGTCTAAGAGATTTAAGAAGATATTAGTGGAGAGAACAAAGTAAATTGCAATGAAGAGATTCAAGGAGACATGTTAAAAACATGTTCCTTGTTTTTTACTTTACACAATTTGGTTTTGCAAGCCTACATGTACAAACCTCTCTAACGGTTGGTTTGACAAGAAATAAGCATCTACAATCTCACTCACCTTACTATGCCCACTTTGTTGTTCTCTTTGAAACCTGGACTTGAAGCTTCCAATCCACTGCGAGATGGTACTCAAGAATCCGTAAGAAGAATGGAAAAACAAACGGTCCGGGAACTTCTATCCTAGGTGAGTTCATCCTCAAATATCACATAGCAATGTGATATATATTAGGGGTCTTTTGTAAAAACCTCTTAATATTTCAAAATACATAGTCGTCCCTCCTAAAAAGATAAGTAAAAAAAATTATTTTTTTAAGTTTTGGGACATTTGCGAAAACTCAACAAATATTTGTAGAGAACTCAATAAATATTTGCAGAGAAATCTACAAATTTTTGAAGTTTCTGAACTACAAATATTTTTAAAGAACTCCGCAAATATTTGTAGAGAAATCTAAAAATATTTGAAATTTTCGGACTTGTAAATATGTGTAGAGAACTCAGTAATATGCAAATATTTGAAATTCCTGGACTGCAAATATTCATAAAGTTTTCTACAAATATTTGCAAAATTTCCGCAATCTGCAAATACTTGTAGAATTCTTTGCAAATATTTGCATTTTTTCAAAAATAATCGTTTTGATCATAAAAACATGCGATTAATATTCGGATTTAATTTTTGAAAAAAAATAGAGGTGTAATTTAAAACATGTTTCCGGAAAGGATTTTTCATGTACCAAAACTAAAAATAAGAGCGCAACCAATTTCCATTATATATAGTATATACATGTTCATATTCTAGATTCTTCTCATCCTACATGCATAATGGTTCATAATGGTTATAATCTTATAAATGCACACGTCTATGCACACGCCTCTCCTTTCTTTTAGGGTGAGCGTCTGGTCGGTTTGGATGGTCCGATGATGAAAATTGTTAGACCGAATTAAAACCAATAAAAACGAAAACAAAACCAAACCAACCGAATTAAGTTTGGTTGATTGTTCGATTTAACCAAACTAAAAATGATTCATATTTTTTGTTTAAAAAATTCATTGTACTTTAAAACATAAATATAAGATTAAAGTATTTTTATTTAGTATTCTTATACTTTTTAATAGTAATTTGATACATATATGATAAATAAAATTTATTTAGATCATTAAGCTAATCTAAAAAAATTCATTATACCATTAGTAATTTTGACAATACAGTAAAAGTTCGGTTAATTTGGTTAAACCAATAACTGAACTAATTTTTTTTACTGTCCGATTAGAAACCAATAATCAAACCGATCGAACTAAATTGGTTTGGTTGGTTTATTTGGTTTAACCAAATAATACTTTCATTCATATTTATCATCCATACAGACCACTCATGTACACTTGATAACTTCCTTTCTAAACTATTCTCTTACTCTATGTTACTTCCTCCGAAGGTCTGTTATTTAGCGGAAGATGGATCTTAAGGCTAATTTAACACTAGAGGAGGGAGAGTGAATAGTGTTTTCTAATTTTTGTGAATCCTTTTGAATTCTCTTAAGACTACAGTTTAAACAATGCAATTAACAATCACAGATTCAAACACAGATAAATATAAATGTAGTAAAAGTAATAAAGGAAAGAACACACCAGGATTTTATATTGATTCGGAGTTACCCTACATCCAATCTTGTACAATTCCTTGTATTGATTTCTTTTCAAATAGCATAGTCAATACAATCTCGATTTCAAGGCAACAAGACACACCCTCCAGACTTTCCGAGCTCTGGGTAGACTCATTTGATTTACACGGGCCATAAGCACACCCACTTGAATTTCCAGGTCACCAAGCATAACAAATTGATTTACATGGGCTACAATCACACCCACCAATATACAAATATGATTTGATAGAGTTGTACAGACACAGATCGTTGATCTTGAGTACAAATGATCTTACAACCTCCTGAATAGCACTTTGATCTTGTTTGAGTGAGAGAGATGAGAGAGATCAGTGAGTAGTCAATAGAGAGTCAAATTAGTGGAATTGAATTTGATTCTGATTGAATTTGAGTAGAATTTCTTTTAGAAAATAAGAGAGTGAAAGAGAAGAGAAAATATGAGAAAGTAGTTAAAGAAAATTTGTTGGTTTAACCCTTATACAGAAACAACGGTCATGTCCATTCGCGAAAAGACACTTCCATTCAAATTTGAATTTTGAAATCTACTGTCCATATGTCGACATATGTGGTTAGAGTATGTTGACATACTCTTTGAAAATTTGAACAACTCTTTTTAAAATTTGTTTTGAATATATTAAGTTTTGTAAAATATTTTGATACTTTGTACAAACAATTAAACATAGTTTATACATATTTTAATCATATTAAAACTTAAGAAAACTTTATAAAATTATTTTTAGAATATTTTAAGTATATTAAGGATTTTAAATATAAATAATAAAGTATAAGTGAATGTACTTACAATCAAAGTTATAAAAAATATTATAATATACTTATAAATATTTAGAAAGCTTTAAAACTAAAATAATAACAAAGTATATTTTAAAACACTTCAAAAGCTTAATTTCCCAAGGTATAATAAAATCAAAAGGTAAAAATAATTTAAAGGCTATTTTGAAAGATTATTTTGAAAACAAGAATTCTCTTTAAAAACTATCTTTGAATTTTAAGATATTTGAAATCGAAAATCATTTTAAAAGGAAAAATAAAGAGAGAGAGAGAGATCAAAGAAGTGCTATCAGGGTTTTGATAAAAATTCTGTGACTCTATAACTTATCTGGTAAATCTTGAGTTCTTTAGTACTCATGAGTCTTCAATCTCTAACTCTTGAATCTCTATATCATCCTTTTGAATCTTCACTTGATATTTTACAGTCTTCTTAATTAATGCCTATATAATATCCTACACTATGTACTATATATAACTTGATAAAAACATTAGTATCTATATTTTATATAATGTTATCTATATTTTATGTAATGTCATATGGTTGTTGTCATCAAAATCAAAGCCTATGATACTAACAATCTCCCCCCTTTTGATGATGACAACCATGTATATAAAATATGTTATAAATCCCCTTGAGTTACAAAACTCCCCCTTAATCTATGCCTTATATATTTCTCCCCCTTTGTCATCAAGAAAAACTAAGTAAAAAAAAATTCTACCTAACTAAGATACTATATAATTCTGAGATATAAAAGTAATTTAGAAAAAGCAACAACATTAATATAGAAGAGTGATAAGAATGATCAGTGATAACAAACACTATTTGTATTGACTACATCAATCCATTACGTATATTTAAACTAAAGTAACACAAAAACAAATTCAAGAAATCAATTTAATTTACAAAAGTCAATCCAGTCCAATCAATAAGTCTATACACACCAATCAAAAGTAAATCTAAATCACACAAAACAAACCAAATTTGAATCCTAATAAATCATACTAAAACGTGATAATCCTAAGTACTAAGGTTGCTTCTTGATTACATGAGACTTGTGGATGGGGGTAAAGGGATAATGAAGGCAAAAATTTCCTTTTTGTTTGGCGAGATTTCCATCTCGATAGAAACAGAATTCTCCAACACAATGGACTTCATGTTCGTCCATTTGTTCTTCCTCTTCTTCTTCCTTTTCTTCCTCTTCTTCTTTCTCTTCCTCTTCTGCATTTGTAAGATTAGGATTATCCTCTTTAATCACTATTGGATTTGTTTGATTATCCAATAGATATTTCTGTAGATTTCGGAGGATTTTACCTTATTTTCCTTGTTCCCTAAAATTCTAAGTTGAACCACTTGTATTTCTGTGAGCATTTGCAGAACACACTTAATTTCATCCTCCATTTTAGTCACTTTGACCATGGTGATGTTCTGGAGAGGCCCTTGTATAGCAGATGGGAAGAAAAAGGATGAATTTTCCTTTCTTGGACACTTAGAATTTGAGGAGGCCATGAGATTATTTTATTTCAGAAGACTATTCAGTGAAAAGACAGAAAAATGAAGAAGAAGTAGAAATTTGGTGGTTATATAACCCCAGTTCGAAGTTTGAATTTAGGAGGGAAATTTGAATTCTGAATTTAACTGCATATGTCGACATATACAATCCATGTATGTCGACATATCTAGTGTAAACTTGATGATTTGTTTTCTTTTTAATTTCCGATTTATATGTTATTATTCTTATATTTCTGATAGAAAACAAATTCCTAACTCTCTTCTTAGCTTAGTAAATGATGTTTGGTTCAATGATTTTGTTAATATATCAGCTATTTAATTTTCATTATTTATAGATTCTAGTGAGATTATTCCTTTGTTTACGTTATCTCTCGAAAAGTGATGTCGTATATCTATAAGTTTAGTTCTAGCATGATGAGTTGGATTTTTAGATAAATTAATTATAATAGTATTATCGTAGCATATTGGTGATTTTTTAAAGTTTAAACCAAAATCTTTTAACGTTGTTGCATATAAATAATCTGTGAATATGCTAATGATGTTGAAATATATCTACTTATGTTGTGGGTAGAGATACATAATTTTGCTTTATGCTAAACCAAGAAACTAGAGAGTGTCCTAAGCAGTGACAAGTTCCACTTGTACTTTTTCAGTCTGATTTGTAACCAGCATAATCAGCATCACTATAGGAAATTAACTCAAAGGAATCCTCTTTTGGATAAAAGAGTCCATAATCTAATGTCTTATTTATGTATCTTAATATTAGTTTTACAGATTTTAGATGAGTTTTCTTAGGTTGAGATTGATATCTTGCACAGAGACATACACTATGCATTATATCAGCCCTACTAGCGGTTATATAGAGTAGTGATCCAATTATTCCTCTATATAATTTTTGATCTACATCTTTTGAATTTTCTTCCTTATTTAAATTTCCATTTGTTGCCATGGGAGTTGGCATACCACTGGTATTTGACATGCCAAATTTCTTAACGAAATCTTTAGCATATTTTTCTTGACTTATAAAAATATCATCACTTAGTTGTTTTATTTGTAATCCTAAAAAGTAATTTAGTTTTCCTATATGACTCATTTCAATTCCTTAGTCATTATATCTGAAAATTCTTGTTTAACACTACACCAAAACAGTCATTTGGCAACACTTTTTTTTTTTCATTTGGCGACACTTATATGGGTTGCATTTTAGTCTCGCTAATAAGTGTCGCTATCCAATATAAGTGTTACTGAAAATAAAAATTTACACTTTTAAATACGGCGACACTTATTTTCGTTGTAAGCCTTGGTTTAATTGGAGTTAATTGAAATATACTAGGACAAAATTGTAATTGAATAACATATCACGCTTAACCCTAGCCACGCACTCTCTCCCCTTTCATCACTCTCTCCTATCCCCAAATAAAAATCAAATCCCTAAAACGTCCTCCTCTCCACCTTATCCTTCCCGTAAAAGAGCCCATGTACCGAACTCATATCCATTTCCTTCATATTTTTCCCTTTCCCCAAACTGGAATTTCTGAATTTTGGCTTCGCATCACTCAAACTCCTCCTCCTCCTCCCAAATATCAAATCCCTAATCTTCCATTTCTTCTTCAAAGTCCTCGGCGAATTGAGCTCAATTTCTTCAGACGAAGAAATTGATCTGGATCGCAGATCCAGATCTATCGGTTCTGGAACCGGAGTGGATTTGGGGTTAGGGCACGTTGGAAGAATCCAGCCGTTGGAGAATATAGAATCAGCGAGATCGTTGGTCGTTGGCGGCGGAGAGTTGATCAAGAAGGAGAAGGAGTAATCGGGTGATGAAACAGGGATGCGATCGTCGGTTGAGATCGCGTCGTCGCTGAAGCTTGGAGAGTGAGTGAGGACTAGCAATCCGTTTACATATTTCGAATATAAGGGCTGTATGAGTGTTTACATGCACTAGCAATCTGTTACTAATATATAATACGTAACACTGTTGATTACATTATACTATGTGATTTTTCTTGTTCTTTTTTCAAATCTGAAATGTACATCGCCAAATTACATGTTTTCTGCTATTGGTTTGTTCTTACAATGATTAAACAGTAGATTTGTACTTATTTTTCAGGGACATTCACCTAACTTTTTCCAGAACGTAACATCTACAGTTTATTATTTCTACTTTTTTTTGTTAAATTTATGGCCAAGGCATTGAGTGGACAAAACAGTTATTGAACATATTTACTCATCCATCTACTAATCTTTCTAACAAACCTTTAAACAGAGACAGTTCTGTTCATTACTGGTTTTAGGCTACACTGTCTGGATTTCTAGAACAATTAATTTGTATGAATCATGTAGTGCAATAAAGTAAAAATAAGCCCAGTTAGTCTGCACTTTGTTTGTTATACCAAATTAAATGTAATTGCCTAAATATTATAAGTTCACCTACTCTGTTTGCAAGTTCTTTCCAAATTCTTAGCTACTCTGGTTTTTGCAACTAATCATAGGCATAATGAAATCAGTACAAAATGTTCAGTATATTTAATCACACTGTTAATGATATTATTTTTACAGGTTTGAAGAATGGGAAACGGACAATAGAACCACCACCAGAGAAAGCGCCCTCAACATCACAAGAAGGGCCGCAAAAGCGACGAAGAACATCGGAGGATGAAGAAAGTCATGAAGAGACAAATTTGCAAGCAAAATTACTCGAGGTGCTGGATACAAATAGTAGAATGCTGACAGCGCAATTAGAAGCCCAAAACGCAAACAACCAACTCGACAGAGAACAGAGAAAGGAACAATCTGAGGTCAACCTGGCTGCACCTTTCCTGCAACTCCAAGGTACAACTTCCATGTACTTTTGCATTTGCATTATATTAGAAGGAAATAACTATCGTATTATCACTGCTTTTGATTTTGTTTTCAAATTCCATATTCTTGATTCTTCATCAATAGCTGGCAAAAAAGGGTTTATATGTGATTCCCCACTTATTTATATCACTCGTTGGGAGATGATTGAGATAGATGAAATATCAAAAAATAAAAAGTGGAAATTTAGTTCCGCCACTTATTTCTAAAATTGATACATAAAAAACCCTTTCGAAAAACATATTTTAAACTATAACCCTATTTTTAATTTCAGCGAAAACAAAAAAAATCGTTTTTGTCAAAAATTAAATCTAAATAACAATCCCATGTTTCTACTATCAAATCAATTTTTTTTTCTAATTTTTTGTTTGCAAACCTACAAATATAGTGGTGTGCGCCACTTTGATTTTTGTAGGGAATTTATATGTCTTATATAATTGTCTTTCTACCGTATATTTTTATATACCGTATATTTGTATATACGTATATTTTGTATCGGGATATATATGTGTGTGTATATCTATACATATGTATATATTTTGTTCCCATCGAATTTATCGGGCTAAAAATCTATTTCGTACTTGTCGCAGTTAATTGATTTTTCATGCCTGATTTCGTGTCAATGTCCGTTACATCGAATATTCCAAATTTAAATTTTCACTCCATTTTCTAAAATTCAAATTTCTTAGGGTTAATTTTTCGAAATTAAAAATTTTCAGCTTTAGTTTTCAAAATTCAAATTACTAAGGAAAAAATAATAGTTTGTCGCCCTTTAATAAATTTATGTTCTTCTGAGAAACATGTTTTATCATTTTCCTTGTCAAAAATGTTTGTCCATTAAGTACCAGCTGTGCACAATCGTAGTACTTAACTATTTACCATAGGTCCATATTTAACACAAGGAGCAACCAAAACTAAGCAAAAAAAGGAAAATAAGATATCAGTATCAGAAAATACCTGGTGGCAATAAAGGTATCCAGCACCAAGCCTAAAACGCAAATCACAAAATCGTGTTTTCTCCATATGAACAGATTTAAAATTTGGCAAATTATTATCATTTCCAAGCAATTCCTTCTGCATTTTTTTCAATTCACCTGACACTATAAATTCCCACTTTTTTATGGCCTCCTCTTTATTGTTCCGTAACCAGTCAAATATTGGTAGGCTATAATCGACAGTAGAAGGATCCCTCAAGTCATTACAAAGTGTATCCTAGTTTAAGAGGGGGAAGAGAGAGAAAGATCAAGTCATTACAAAGTGTACTTTTCAATTTTATATCTTATCTCTTATATAACAAATGAAACATACAGAAAATGTGTTTGTAAACTTATCACTTGAAAAAATTCCTTACTGTTGTTAGTTACAAACACAGCTCTTTTAACTATGGTGTCAAATGAAGAACAGAGATATCATTATATGACAAGGACAAAACAATCACCTGAATGAATGCAGCCTGACTTGTAATTTGTCTTCATCCTGTTTTTGTTTTAACTTTGCAAGTTATTCCACTCTTATTATTGTATATCTTATGTTATCTGAATTTGGGTATAATGATGTTTATATGATCAGGTCTGCCACCAAGATACAGGGATTCTGTCCGAGCAATAACTCCTGGTCTTCCTCTGTTTCTTTATAATTATTCAACTCATCAGCTCCATGGCATATTTTAGGTACTATACAATACAATACTGAACATAAAAGCTATGTAAAATGTTGTGCATACCTATCATGAAACTGAATATAATTTTGATTTTGTGAACTGAAATAATAACAGGCTGCCAGTTTTGGTGGTACTAACATCGATCCTTCGGCTTGGGAAGACAAAAAGTCTCATGGAGAATCTCGTTTTCCTGCTCAGGTATTGGACAAATAGCCTGAATGAAATTATATGATATGTTTCTGTTTCATCACCTGATTTGTCATTAAATGAATCATGCTGTACCAGTAAAAAATTCCGTAGTTGGCGTCTAAACTAGGTTGTATCACCATGCTTAAATAAATGGTTGATCTACTTGATACCATGAAAAGAATACCTTTTTGATCAAGGGTAGGAAAACCTTACAGTTTTTAATTTGTGAACATGATGATGATACAGTAAACTAAACATGTTGATCCTTGCTGAATTAGTTGTACTTGGTTCATAGTCAGCAAAAAAGTACAGCAATGGCTTCAGTTATAATTCTTGAAAATTTTCAGATTTAAACAAGTTATAATTCTTGGTTTGATGCATAAGTTTTATCAAACAATAGATTACTGATGGCAACACTAATGCAGTGTGTGTTCGAAAATCCCTCGACAGTTCATTAAATGATTCATCACTGAACAAGTGATGGGCATGTTAATGAAAATCACATGAAAAAAGAAGATATTTAATGTCAGAAAATAACTTTGATTAGTTGGAGATAACTTTTATCACACTTTGTGCTTTTTATCTTTCCACTTATTTCTGAAATCTGAATATAAAATTTCCAACTAGCTTTTAATTAGTAGGTTCTAGTTTTTTCTGAAGAAGCCAACATATATGCTTCTCTTAAACAACCTCTTTTGGCACAATAAGGAGAAAAAAGCATTATGTTCACTTGTGCTTTTAGCTTTTCATTCACAGTAAACTTATCAACAAATGGTAGTTGTAAAGTAGGACAATAGTTGAGAAGTAGGTTTCGGTAGTTTTCACCTTCAAGACATAATACCAATAAACGTGTTGAGACATCTTCACATCAATTGCCTTCTTGCTTATAGATTAAGGATTGAATAAGCTTATCTTATTAAAAGTAGTTGGCTTTGGTCATTACATCTCCTCCAACCTTATTCGCTAGCGGTAAAAGTCATCGCTTATATTTAATTTTTGAGAAAAGGACTTGCAGTATCACAAGACTCGTTCTTTGCTTAACTGATGACATTGAATGTGATATATTTGTCAATTTCTGTCTAAATATTTAATAAACATTATTTCTATTAGGTGAAAGTTATAACGAGGAAGATATGCGAACCTTTAGAAGAAGATTCCTTCCGTCCAATTCTGCACCATTATGATGGTCCGAAGTTATGATTAGAGCTTAGTGTTCCTGAGGTACTACATTGTGCATTAGGCTGTTAAACTAAGAATTTAACCTTAAAGTTACAAGTCTATTTCATGCAAATCCTAAATTTCGAACATGAACAAAGTTAATATGGGTTTTAGGTTCGATAACTAGTTCTTGACACAATATTAGAGCATACCTACCCGCATTTGTCCACACTAAAATTACAAAGAATTTTGAACATGATCGAAGGTGTTGTAAAAACGAAAATTTACTACAAAAATAATATCTATTTTCATGGATGCGATCACTACATAAATAATGGTATGAGATGAATACTATAGGTTATCTATTTTCACCTTTTTTCAAATACTTGTAGCACAAGAGGAAGTTGGATGATAGTTCTAAGGGTGGAGTCGAAGATCTTGAAGATGACTCAATTGCGGAAGTTTTTGGTTTCGACACGAAGAAAAATTATTGTCGAGCAATTAGTTCTACTTCTTCTATAAAACAAGTGAAGATGGCTCGAGCTGTAAAAGCTGTAACTGAAAAGAAGCAAGCCGTGGATTTGTCTATTTGGAAATTGGAGATAGAAAGGCAAGTAGCTAATCAAGTTAATAATGCCATCAATTCAATTACTTTAACTTTTATGAAATTTATGCCTAGTTTGCAAGAAAAATATGTTGCAAGTCCTACGACTCCACAAACGGAAGGTGCTTCTAATTTAGGAGATTCTCATACAAACAATAATGTATTGAATTAACCAACTTAATTATGTAAAGTACTTGTTATGAAGTAGTTGACATTGTTATGAAGTAGTTGACTATGAAATATATGTTGTTATTTGATCATGAATATTGTAAATTTTGGGTTCCTATTGAATGTAGTATAATAATGCATATCATGTTAGTTATTAATTGTTTATTAATGTTAAAATAATTGAATATATTGAGAATGAAAATATTTCAGCGTTATAAGCGTTGGCAATTAAAATTTACCAACGCTTATAAGCGTCAGCATAGAAAATTAAACAATGTTGGATGGTTAATTTGCCAACGTTTATAAGCGTTGCTAAATAATATACACCAACGTTTATAAGCGTTGGCGAATACAACCTTCCAACGCTTATTAGCGTTGGGAAACTAAACTCCCCAACGCTTATAAGCGTTGGCAATAAATTGCGATGCCCCTACAGCGACGCTAATAAGCGTTGCTGAAACTGTTTGCGACAGTTATACTCGTTGGGAATCACCTGTTTTGGTGTAGTGTATAATTTGTCGTTAGTTGATCCAAAAATAATACCATCTACATATATTTGTATTAGTTGAATATCATTGTTATTTCTTTTAATAAAAAGAGTATTATCTACTTTGCCGATTTCAAAATTAGATTGTAAGGAATATGATTTAAGTCTACCATACCAAGCTCCAGGAGTCTGCTTTAGACCATATAAAGCTTTCTTTAATTTATAAACGTGATTAGGGAATTTCTCATCCTTAAAAAGTGGGGGTTGTTCTACATAAACAACTTCTTTAATAAAACTATTTAAAAAGCACTTATAACATCCATTTGAAATAATTTAAAATTATTATGATTTGCAAAAGCGAGTAAGATTCTTATTGCTTCTAATCTAGCTATGTGTGCAAAGGTTTCATCAAAATCAATACCTTCTTCTTGATAGTAACCTTGGGTGACTAAACGAGATTTTTTTCTTTAAACTTCTCCTTGTTCATTAATTTTATTTCTATATACCCGTTTAGTTCCTATTATAGATTTATCATTAGTTCTTGGTACTAATTCCCAAACATTATTTCTTGTGAATTGATTCAATTCTTCTTGCATAGCAAGAATCCATGAACCATCTGTTGATGCTTCCTTTGGATTCTTAGGTTCAATAGTTGAAATGAATGCAATATTACTTATTTTATTTAATAGATTTCTTGTTTTAACAATAGATTCTATATTTCCTGGAATGTTTTCTATAGGATGATCCTTTAATATTTTGGTTCTCTTATTTGGATATATATTTTTAGTATCTTCATTGTTTTCATTATTAATAATTTTATTTATATTATCAACATTTTCTTCTTCATCAATACTTGTATTATATATTTTAAAATTTTCATCAAATGAAACATGTAATGTCTCTTCAATAATATTAGTTCTAGTATTAAAAACTATAAGATTTTACTTCTGTTTGAATATACAATAAAAATTCCTCTATCTGATTTAGCATCAAATTTATCTAAATTTTCTTTAGTGTTCAATATAAAACATTTACTACCAAAAACTCTAAAGTATGAAACTTTAAGCTTTTCATTATAAAATAATTCGTATGGTGTTTTCTTAGTTAAAGGTCTTATCAAAACTCTATTTAAAATATAACATGCTGTAGCAACTACTTCAGCCCAAATTTTTTTAGGGAAATTACTGTCATTTAGCAAAGTTCTAGTGCACTCTTGAATCATTCTATTTTTACATTCTACCACTTCATTTTGTTGAGGTATTCTTGGAAAGGTATGAGTAATTCCTTTCTTATTACAAAAATTTTCATTTTCGAATCCTCCTCCATGATCACTTTGAATAGTTTTAATTTTAATAGATATTTGATTTTGAATTCTTTTAAAAAAGATTTTAAACATTTCAAAAGCATCACTTTTAAGTTTTAGGAAAATTAACCAAGTAAACCTAGAAAAATCATCTACGATTGCAAAGACATATATATTTTGATTTATTATATTGTATTTGCAAGGGACCGAAAAGATCAAAATGAAGAAGTTCAAGGGGTTGAGAGGTAGAGATCATATCATTTGACTTAAAAGAACCTTTTTTAAGTTTTCCTACTATACACACATCATAAAGATTATTAACATCAAAACTTATTTTAGGATAACCATAACCGGATCATTTCCAACAATTTTAGAAAGGTGTTTGAAATTCAAATAACCAAATCTTTTATGTCAAATCCAAGGATCACTTGATTCAGCCAAAACAAACAAATTATCATTTGATACCTTCATACTTAATATGTAAATGTTTCTTTTCCTAATTCCTTCAAAGTTAATGTTTGACTCATTATCTTCAATATGACATTTATCTTTTTCAAATTTAAATTTGAAGCCTTATCACACAATTGACTAATACTCAACAGATTATGTTTTAAATTCCTAAATAACAAAACATTAGAAATAGTAGGAGTTTTAGAATTATTGACATTACCGATGCCAATCACGTATCCTTTAGAGTTGTCTCCAAAATTGACTGATCCACCGTCTTTGTAAATGATATCTTTCAAGATCTTTGGATTTACAATCATATGCCTTGAGCAGCCACTATCTAGTATCCATTTGTACCTTTTAATTTGTTGAGTTTGATCACCAGGTGTTTGTTGATCAAAAGCCATGTAACATGTATGTTCTTGCAAATTATACCTTTTCAAAAGTTCAAGTTACTTTTCATAATGAATGGATGCAAATTCATGAAACAATGCCATGTTAGTTTTGTCAGATTGCTTTTCAGAAATAGTGTTAAAAATATTATCAATGTCTCTTACCATTAAAACTTTTCAAAACTCAAACTACTAAATTTTGAAAATCAATGCTCATATACCAAATGCTATTTAGTGGAGATGTATCTTAAGGCTAATTTAACACTAGAGGGCGATGAATAATGTTTTCTAATTTTTGTGAATCCTTTCGAATTCTTTTAAGATTATAGTTTAAATAACGCAATTAACAATCACGGATTCAAATATAAATAAATATAAATGCAGTAAAAGTAAAAATAAAAGAACACACTAGGAGTTTATACTGGTTCGGAGTTACCTTACATCCAGTTTTGTACAATTCCTTGTACAGATTTCTTTTCAAATAGCAAAGTCAATACAATCTTGATTTCAAGGCAACGAGACACGACGTCCAGACTTTTCAAGCTCTGGGTAGACTCACTTGATTTACACGGCCACAAGCACACCTATTTAGATTTTCGGGTCACCAAGCACACCAAATTGATTTACATGGGTTATAATCACACCCACCAATATACGAATATGATTTGATAGAGTTGTACAGACATAGATCATTGATCTTGAGTACATATGATCCTACAATGTCTTGAATAGCACTTTGATCTTGTTTGAGTGAGGGAGATTGGAGAGTAGTCAATAGACAGTCAAATTAGTGGAGTTGAATTTGAAAAAAATTTGAGTAGAATTTCTTTTAGAAAACAAGAGAGTGAAAGAGAAGAGAGAATATGAGAAAGTAGTTAAAGAAAAATCGTTGGTTTAACACCCTATTTATAGAGAAACAACAGTCATGTCCATTAGCGAAGAGATACGACGAAAAGACACTTCCATTCAAATTTTAATTTTGAAATCTACGGTCCATATGTTGACATATGGGGTTACAATATGTCGACATACTCTTTGAAAATTTGAACAACTCTTTTTAAAATTTGTTTTGAATATTTCAAGTTTTGTAAAATATTTTGATACTTTATACAATCAATTAAACATAGTTTATACATATTTTAATCATATTAAAACTTAAGAAAACTTTATAAATTTTTTTTTAGAAGTATATAAAGGATTTTAAATATAAATAATAAAGTATAAGTGAATGTATTTAAAATCAAAGTTATAACAAATATTATAATATGCTTATAAATGTTTAGAAAGCTTTAAAACTAAAATTATAACAAAGTATAATATTCAAATTATATTTTAAAACACTTTATAAACTTAATTTCTCAAGGTATAATAAAATCAAAAAATAAAAATAATTTAAAGGCTATTTTGAAAGATTATTTTGAAAACAAGAATGAGGCTAGGATATTTTGCCAAGATGGGGAGATATCACTAAGACACTCTGATAGTCATAACCGAATTATATTCTCAGTAGAGAATTCAGACTGGAGTAGTTGTGCTTTGTTAAGTGCTATGGAAGTGGGAGAAGAGCTAAGTCAAGTTCGAGTAGCAAGAGAGTTTGTAGATGTCTTTGAGCCGGTCATAGGACTACCACTGAAATGAGCTGTTGATTTCGGATAGATCTTATGCCAGGAGATGAACCTGTAAGTAGACCATCTAGCTGGATGACACCGATCGAGATGAAGGAATTGAAGTTGCAGCTAGTGGATCTAGAAGGAAGGAATTTTATTAGACCAAGCAGTTCGCCTTGGGGAGCGACCGCGATATTCGTGAAGAAACCAGATGGGTCATTAAGGATGTGTATCGACTATCGTAAGTTGAACGAGAGGACGATTAAGAATAAGTATCCTTTGCCGAGAATTGATGATCTATTTGATCAGTTGTGGGAGCCAGAGTGTTTTCCCAGTTAGATTTGGCGACAGTTTTCCATCAGTTAAGAGTAGCAGAGGACAGTATTCCTTTAACATCATTTCGAACTAGGTATGGTTCATATGAGTGGTCAGTAATGCCATTCGGGTTAGCAAATGAACCTGCTTTCTTCGTGGATTTGATGAACCGAGTTTTCCAAGAGTATTTGGATAGGTTCATGTTGGTGTTTATAGATGACATTTTGGTATACTCTAAGGATGAAAGAGAGCATGAAGATCAACTTAGAGTTGTGCTTGAGACGCTGAGGCAGCATCAGCTAAAAGCGAAGTTCTCCAAGTGTCATTTTTGGAAGAAAGAGGTTAAATTTCTTGGTCACATGGTTTCAGAGAAGGGGTTGTCAGGCGATCCAGATAAGATCAAAGCTGTTAATAATTGGAAGAGACCAGAGATGGTAACTGAGATTAGAAGTTTTCTTGGACTTGCTCGCTATTACCGAAGATTGATTAAGGATTTCTCGTGGATAGTAGCGTCTTTGACTAAGTTAACCAGGAAGGAGCTGAAGTTTGTCTGGCCCGACAAATGTGATGAAGCATTCCTTAAGTTAAAGGATTTGTTGACCAATGTACCTGTGTTAGCAGTTCCGAACGGAAACCAAGGGTTAGTGGTGTATACCGATGCATGTGGAACTGGATTGGGAGCTATGTTGATGCAAAGGGTAAACTTATTGCCTACGCCTCACGACAGCTTAGATTGCATGAAGTGTGATATCCTACTCATGATTTGGAGTTGGCTGTGGTGATCTTCGCATTGAAGATTTGGAGGCATTATCTCTTAAGGGAGAGATTCGAACTATACATAGATCATAAGTCTTTAAGGTACTCATTCACTCAGAAGGAGTTGAATATGAGATAGCGGATGTGGCTGGAGTTTTTGGCTGTTTATGATTTTGGTATAGAGTATACACCTGGGAAAGGAAATAAGGTAGCGCATGCTCTTAGCAGAAGACATCAGAATGTAGTGTTGGCTATGTTGGTGGAGTGGAAGGATTTAGAATGTAACAACCCGCATATTTATCAATTCTATATTTAAATATTTTATCGTTAGTCGGATGTTAGTCCAAAAAGCTACTTTTTGCATACGGTCAAATTAGGACTCGAGACCACCCCCATTGAGTTCAAAATGACGTTTGCGATCTTTTTGAGTGTAAACTTAGATATGTTTGGAGATAGTGAAATTTTCGTCACTTTTCCCGCTTGTGACTTTGGTTTGGACTGCACCTTCTTTAGTTCAGCCCAACCCTCTTCCTCACTTCATTCACCATTTGTTTTAACATTCAAGCTTCATCAAAAATGGTGGTGGGAAGTGGAAATTAAAACTCCAAACTCAAATTCAATTGCAAATCCGAGATTCAACTCCAAATTCAAGTTGAAGATAGTGGATTCAAGCTTTAGATTGCTTCTCCTTGCCTTCAATCTCCATCTTCATCCATTTTAGTGAAAAGGTGAGATTTTTAATCTCACATCTTGCCTATAATTGTCAATGGGTCGTTGGGAATGATTCCCCATCACTTTAGCATGCATATTTGCTTTTGGTTTGGATTGGATTGGTGAAAAACTCCAAATTTTAGTGTTTTGGTGAATTTCCTGGAGTTAGGTCGTTCTGCCTCGGAACTGACCCGTTCGCACTTAGGTCATTCGCCCCTAGGTCGTAGGTCGCTGGGCATTAGGTCGCTCGCGTGGGAGAAGCCTGGCCTGCAAAACAGCTTGTTCGATTTTAGGTCGTTCGACATTTTTAGGTCGCTAAGGCTTAGGTCGCTCGTCCCTAGGTCGCGCCCCTTTTAGGTCGTTAGACCTTAAGTCGCTCGCCACTGGATCTTGTTAGGTCACCCACCATTGGACCCAGTTAGGTCGCTGCAATTTTAGGTCGCTCGACCTCGCAGCCCACTTAGGTCGCGAACTCCTTAGGTCGCGAACTCCTTAGGTCGCGAACCCCTTAGGTCGCGTATCCTTAGGTCGCGTACCCCTTAGGTCGTGAACCCGTTAGGTCGCGAACCCCTTAGATCGCGTACCCCTTAGGTCGCGAATCCCCTTAGGTCGTTGGACCTCTTAGGTCGCTCGCCTTTAGGTCGCTGACGTTAGGTCGCTTGGCCTCCGCTTTTAGGTCATTAGACCTACTTCTGTTAGGTCGCGTGATCTCTTAAGTTGCTCGATCTTGCTTAGGTCGTTGGTTCCTCACTACCTTTATGTCGCGCTCACTTAGGTCGCTCGGCATCTTCTCCTTAGGTCGTTGCACATTAGCTCGACCACGCTAGGTCGCGAGGCTCATAGGTCGCTCACCCCTGTTTTGTTGCTTCACTGCTTAGCCCGACCCTGTTAGGTCGTTCACCCCCTTTGCCGTTACTTCCTTTAGGTCGCTTGGCTCTGTCTACCGTTAGGTCGCTCGGCACTTGATTCCACTAGGTCGTTTGACCTATATGACTTAAGGTTTTATGCACTTTAGGTCGCAAGTATATTCCTACTTTGATGGTTTTGGAATTGTTTTCTTTGGACTTTATTCTCGTCTTCGAACGTGAATTTTTGTGACACGATTTGTTTCAACAATCGTTTTGTGACTTGTCACTCTAAAAGATATGAAGGTTTCAACACTAGTAGTAAATATCAAAACTCTTTCATCAAAGCAATTTCAACACTATTTTACTACAAAGCTCTTTCCTCTCAAACCGTTTTCTAATCTACTAGTATATACAAGCCTTTATTTCACTCGGATGAGAAATTGAATTAAACGACTTAGTAAAACGAGTGGTATGAAACGCTTGCGTTTACTTCGTCGGTTAGCTCTTGGATTTGTTCGATTGAACTCTTTTTGTGACAATTTTCTAGTGAAGATTTACAGCTTGTTCGTAAATATTTAAGTTAAGCAAGTGGTTATGGGACATGAAGCTAAACTCATATATTTACTAGCTTGGTGTGATTGACACTTCCTTATGATCATGACGATCAATTTTTGTGATTTAGACTAGCGATTGAGCGATGTCTCTTTGTCTGCGAGGGAGACTAGACCCCGCTTTTGTGATGTTTCGCCATCACTTATATGGGGTAGCACCCCATGGTCTTCGGGCCATTTCTGTGTGGAAATTTAATGGATAGCTTCCATGAGATAGCTTCTCATTCCTGTGTGATACGCGTAGGTGAGTTTTCATGCTCCCATTCATGTGTTAGGCCTCCCCCTTTTTATGTGTTTTTTGGATTTCTGGTGATGATTTCTGGAATTTTGTGCTTCGCCAATTTTCATGATTTTCATTGATATGATATCAGTTCTTGTGCATTGGTGAATTCATGTGTTATTGACTTGTTATGAATACAAGTTTAGGGTATGATACCCTATTTTATCTTTGAGAAGATTCTTGTGATATTGATTGATCTTTTGTTGATTATCATTTACATACTTATAGTAGTATGCCGTTATGGTTGTTACATGTTCATGCCATATTATTTACCCTATACCTTATCATCTGATATTTATAGCTAGACTGATCCGTTTATTATTTTCTTATAAATAATACTCGGGTCAGACCGAGATGTTACAGGTGCTTCGGCTTGACTTCTCTTCAGGATTATTTTGACTTTTGGCTAACTACATAGATTAGTAGTTTTTGTATGTACACATTTGAGATATAGACCCTTTGTGGTGTACTTATTCTTTTGTATAGCACGTGATGCTATTCTTTTGTATTATCGTGGATCTTTCTGACCACTACTCTGATGTACACTTTCATGTGTTATATATTTATTCATATCTTCTTCCGCCTTTGTGATATGGATGTCTGTGACTGATTTATGTTATGATTACTTCTATGTTTGTTTTCGAAGATTATATATAGCCACCGTGTGATAGCTTTGAGTTTGTATCGGTATGTCGGATTTCCTCCTTAAATGATATGCATTCTATTCTATCTGACATATCGGTGCTCGCACAAAGAAGTTACATGGATGGTCGCTCCTCCACAGCCTTATTCTCCGTGCTAATTGACAACACTACATCGTAGTGTTCTTGGTTAGTATGGGTATAGAGGTGGGGCATTACATTTGGTATCAGAGTCAAACTTCGGAACAATGTAGAATAACTTAACAAGGATCATCGTCCTAAGTCCACCTTAGGAGTTGTATTTCAGGATTTAGTTCGAGCCTTCGAACCAATTCATCCTGTTTTCTTTATGATTCCTTGTTTCATCTATCAAGAATTGCTTGATATTCATTTGGTGAATAACCTTTTTCTTCTTCTCTCTTTCTTGAAGAGGAGAATGTCTAGACCAGGCTGTCCCAGAGCTGGACCATCTACTGTCACTCCCCAGGATGGAGTTTTTATGACCGCTCAACAGCTTCTTGATTTAGTAAAGAATGCTCAAGCAGCTGGTACTAATCAGGAACCTACTCATCCAAAGTCTGGATTTGCACGTTTGTGCAACGATTATACCAACTTGGGTGGGAAACCATTCAAAGGTTCCGAAACTATTATCGAGGTCCAGGCTTGGTTAAGAACATGCGATAGAATCTTTTCTCGCATGAATCTTGTTGATCTTCACCGTGTTCAGGTGGCCTCCAGTATGCTCCAAGAGAGAGCATTGGATTGGTACGAACTTCTTATTTCTGAGATTAATGAAGCGGATCTCACCTGGAAGCAATTCCGGGAACGCTTCGAATTAAAATTCATACCAGAAGCAGAGAAAGTGACATTGGCTCGTCGTTTCATAGACCTTGTTCAAGGTGCATCCTCTGTGACAGATTATGTCGCATCCTTCGAGTCACTATCCAAATACAGGGTTGAATACATCAACACCCCATTGAAGAAGAACCAGAGGTTCGTCTATGGCTTAAACAAAAATCTCAAGAAGCCATTACTTCTAAAATTAGAAGTTTCTTTCGATCAACTCATTGATATCGCCCTTCATCTTGAAGAGGCAGATAAGGACAGTGATGTTGAAGTGGTGGCTGCTAAACCAAACTTCAACAACAAGAAAAGGCCTAACAAGTTCAAGGGTCCTTATCCCAACAAAAAGGGTAAGCAAGCAATTCCTGCTGCAAAGACTTTTTCCTCTGATGATAAGAAATGCTTCAACTGTGGTGTTAAGGGTCATTTTTTGAACAAGTGTTCAAAGCCCCGCTCTTGCCGCTATTGTAAAAGTCCAGATCATTTTATGCACCAATGCCCTAGGCTTCAAGAGAAGGAGGGAAAGTTAAACGTTGCTCAAGCCCCTGGCAACACATCTCGCGGTCAAGGTATGTCTCATTCTGTCCTTGATGGCATTATATTATTTCATGATCAACCTATTAGAGTTCTCTTTGATACGGGTGCATCCCATTCTTTTATATCAAAGGAACTTGTCGATACTTTTTCTTTAAGCATTGTTGCTTTAATGACTTCTCTAAGGATTGCGAATCCGGTTGGTGGATCCGCAACTCTTAGTTTACTTTGTAAAGATGTGGAGATTATTTTGTGTGATTTTTCTTTCCTAGCCGATTTGCATGTCATGCGTTACTTAGGCTTTGGAATGATTTTGGGTATGGATTGGCTTACTCGTTATGAAGCTCATATCCTATGTCCTGAGCGAACTATTTATCTCCGTCATCCGCAATCTGTTAACCAGATTTCTATTGTCCTTAAAGATTCAGATTCCGCTTTGGTTGCATCTTTATATTCTTTAAATCCTCGTGATGATGATAATGATGACGAGGAGGATGTCATTTCTCTTATTCGCGTCGTTCGTGAATTTTCTGACATCTTTGAGCCCGTTTTAGGACTACCACCTAAGCGAGCAATTGAGTTCAAAATTAATCTTATACCTGGAGCTCAACCTATTACTCGTCCTCCTTATCGCATGTCCAATAAGGAGAATGAAGAGATGCGCAAACAATTATCCGAGTTAGAGACAAAGCAACTTATTCGCTCTAGTTCCTCGCCTTGGGGAGCTTCAGCTATTTTCGTAAGTAAGTCCGATGGTACACTTAGGCTTTGCGTCGATTACCGCAAGCTTAATGATCTTACTATTAAGAATAAATATCATTTACCTCGGATTGATGACCTGTTTGATCAGCTAGTGGTGCTAGAGTCTTTTCACAACTGGACTTGGCTACCGGTTTTCATCAGCTTCGTATTGTAGAGGATAGTATTCCTTTGACTTCGTTCCGTACACGCTGTGGATCGTATGAATGGCTAGTTATGTCATTCGGTTTAACGAATGCTCCGGCTTATTTTGTTGACCTTATGAATAGAGTTTTCAAAGATTTTCTCGATCGGTTTGTTCTCATCTTTATTGATGATATTCTTGTGTATTCTAAAACCGAGGAGGAACACGAAAAGCATCTTCGAATTGTATTGGAAACTCTTAGAAGCAATCAACTAAAAGAAAAATTTTCTAAATGCCATTTTTGGCAATCTAGTGTGAAGTTTCTCGGTCATATTATTTCCGAATCCGGAATATCCGTGGATCCTTCAAAGATTGAAGCGATTCAAAATTGGAAGAGACCGGAGAGCGTGACTGAAATCCGTAGCTTTCTCGAATTGGAAATTTATTACCGCCGTTTTATAAAAGACTTTTCTAAGATTGTCGTTCCTCTTACTGGCTTAACAAAGAAAGGTGTTAAATACATTTGGTCGGACAAATGTGAAACTTCTTTTCAAAAATTAAAAGAACTCCTTTCTAATGCCCCTATTCTTATTATTCCCGAAGGAAATCAAGACTTTGTCGTTTATACCGATGCTAGTCGTGTTGGTTTGGGTGCCGTTCTTATGCAAAAAGAACGTGTGATTTCTTATGCTTCTAGGCAATTGAAGCCGGCTGAGACTAGATATGCCACACACGATTTAGAACTCGCAGCTATCGTTTTCGCCCTTCGAATTTGGCGACATTATCTTTTGGGAGAAAAGTTTATACTTTATACTGATCATAAGTCTTTGAAATATTTATTTTCTCAAAAGGAACTTAATTTGCGTCAACAGCGTTGGCTCGAATTTCTTGCCTCTTATGATCTTGACATTCTTTATACTCCCGGAAAGGGAAATCGAGTTGCCGATGCACTCAGTCGCAAACAACAAGCGGTTGTTTCCATGATGATATCTGAATGGAACGATCTCGAACTTTTATCCACTTGTGAAATTCGAGATCGTGTTTCCGATTTATGTTCGTCTCTTGTTTTATGTAGCCTTGAGGCTCGTCCTTCTATATTAGACCGCATTCTTGAAGCTCAACAGCTAGATCCTGAATTGGCTTTGCTTGGCCAAAATCTTAAGGATAAAACCAATATTGAAGGTTTGAAAAACTTTGATATTGATTTTCGTGGTGGCATTCGAAAATTTGGTAGATTGATCGTACCAAATATTAGTGATCTTCGTAGAGACATTCTAGAAGATTCTCATCGTTCCAAGTATTCTATTCATCCCAGTAGTAGTAAAATGTACGCAGATATGAAGCGGCTTTATTACTGGGAGGGAATGAAATCTGATATCGCTAACTTTGTTAAGTGTTGCATGACTTGCCAACTTGTTAAGGCTGAACATCAAAGGCCTGGTGGGTTATTATAACCATTGGAAATTCCAGTTTGGAAGTGGGATCAAATTTCCATGGATTTTATTGATGGCCTTCCCCGTTCTCGTTCGGGTCATAATAGCTTATGGGTGATTGTTGATAGACTTACTAAATCTGCCCATTTTATTCCAGTTCGGTCGAACCAAACCGTTCCTCTTTTGGTCAAACTCTTTGTTAAAGAAGTTGTTAAACTTCATGGAGTTCCTTCTTCCATTGTTAGTGATCGTGATCCATTGTTTACTAGTGGATTCTGGAAGATTCTTCAAAAAGCTTTGGGAACGAAGCTTAATTTTAGCACCGCTTATCACCCCCAGTCCGATGGACAAACTGAGCGTGTGAATCAAACACTTGAAGATCTCCTCCGGGCTTGTGTTCTTGACTTTGGTGGAAGTTGGGAAGATCATATTTCACTTGTTGAGTTTTCCTATAATAACAGCTTCCAATCTAGTATTGGTATGGCTCCTTTCGAGGCACTCTATGGAAGGCCATGCCGATCTCCTTCTTGTTGGCTTGAGGCCGGTGAGAAGCTGGTTTTAGGACCAGATTTTATTCGAGATTCCACAGAAAAGATTGAATTTATTCGACATAGGATGAAAGAAGCCCAGAGTAGACTAAAATCCTATGCCGATAACCGAAGAAGGAAATTGGAATTTTCTGTGGGTGATCTCGTATTTATTCGTGTTTCACCTATGAAGGGTGTTGTACGATTCAGTCGATCGGGAAAGTTAGCGCCTCGATATATTGGGCCATTTTCTATCACTGAACGTGTTGGTACCATGGCTTATCGCCTTTCATTACCGGCTCAGTTTTCTGCTATGCATGACGTGTTCCACGTTTCTCAATTACGGAAGTGCCTTCGGGATTCCGATTCCATTCTTGAGCCCGGTGTTGTGGAAGAGATAGAAGTTTCACCTAATTTAACTTATGAGCAGCATCCTATTCGAATTATTGCTTCGGAGATCAAACGACTTCGAAATAAAGATGTTCCGCTTGTTAAAGTTCAATGGTCCTCAAATCCTAAGGATTGCTCTTGGGAAACTAGAGAATTCATCGAGCGTACATATCCGGAATTACTTTCTCATGCTCTTTGAGGTAAACTTCTTATTTCAAATTTCTTTTGTGTTAATATGCATTTATGGTGTTACTTTTTAATTTCGTCTTATATATTACGAGGACGCAATTTCTTTAAGGAGGGGAGTCTGTAACAACCCGCATATTTATCAATTCTATATTTAAATATTTTATTTAAATATTTTATCGTTAGTCGGATGTTAGTCCAAAAAGCTACTTTTTGCATACGGTCAAATTAGGACTCGAGACCACCCCCATTGAGTTCAAAATGACGTTTGCGATCTTTTTGAGTGTAAACTTCGATATGTTTGGAGATAGTGAAATTTTCGTCACTTTTCCCGCTTGTGACTTTGGTTTGGACTGCACCTTCTTTAGTTCATCCCAACCCTCTTCCTCACTTCATTCACCATTTGTTTTAACATTCAAGCTTCATCAAAAATGGTGGTGGGAAGTGGAAATTAAAACTCCAAACTCAAATTCAATTGCAAATCTGTGATTCAACTCTAAATCTGAGATTCAAGCTTTAGATTGCTTCTCCTTGCCTTCAATCTCCATCTTCATCCATTTTAGTGAAAAGGTGAGATTTTTAATCTCACATCTTGCCTATAATTGTCATTGGGTCATTGGGAATGATTCCCCATCACTTTAGCATGCATATTTGCTTTTGGTTTGGATTGGATTGGTGAAAAACTCCAAATTTTAGTGTTTTGGTGAATTTCCTGGAGTTAGGTCGTTCTGCCTCGGAACTGACCCGTTCGCACTTAGGTCGTTCGCCCCTAGGTCGTAGGTCGCTGGGCATTAGGTCGCTCGTGTGGGAGAAGCCTGGTCTGCAAAACAGCTTGTTCGATTTTAGGTCGTTCGACATTTTTAGGTCGCTAAGGCTTAGGTCGCTCGTCCCTAGGTCGCGCCCCTTTTAGGTCGTTAGACCTTAAGTCGCTCGCCACTGGATCTTGTTAGGTCTCCCACCATTGGACCCCGTTAGGTCACTCGACCTCGCAGCCCACTTAGGTCGCAAACTCCTTAGGTCGCGAACTCCTTAGGTCGCGAACCCCTTAGGTCGCGTATCCTTAGGTCGCGTACCCCTTAGGTCGCGAACCCGTTAGGTCGCGAACTCCTTAGGTCGGGAATCCCCTTAGGTCGTTGGACCTCTTAGGTCGCTCGCCTTTAGGTCGCTGACGTTAGGTCGCTTGGCCTCCGCTTTTAGGTCGTTAGACCTACTTCTGTTAGGTCGCGTGATCTCTTAAGTCGCTCGATCTTGCTTAGGTCATTGGTTCCTCACTACCTTTATGTCGCGCTCACTTAGGTCGCTCGGCATCTTCTCCTTAGGTCGTTGCACATTAGCTCAACCACGCTAGGTCGCGAGGCTCATAGGTCGCTCACCCCTGTTTTGTTGCTTCACTGCTTAGCCCGACCCTGTTAGGTCGTTCACCCCCTTTGTCGTTACTTCCTTTAGGTCGCTTGGCTCTGTCTACCGTTAGGTCGCTCGGCACTTGATTCCACTAGGTCGTTAGACCTATATGACTTAAGGTTTTATGCACTTTAGGTCGCAAGTATATTCCTACTTTGATGGTTTTGGAATTGTTTTCTTTGGACTTTATTCTCGTCTTCGAACGTGAATTTTTGTGACACGATTTGTTTCAACAATCGTTTTGTGACTTGTCACTCTAAAAGATATGAAGGTTTCAACACTAGTAGTAAATATCAAAACTCTTTCATCAAAGCAATTTCAACACTATTTTACTACAAAGCTCTTTCCTCTCAAACCGTTTTCTAATCTACTAGTATATACAAGCCTTTATTTCACTCGGATGAGAAATTGAATTAGACGACTTAGTAAAACGAGTGGTATGAAACACTTGCGTTTACTTCGTCGGTTAGCTCTTGGACTTGTTCGATTGAACCCTTTTTGTGACAATTTTCTAGTGAAGATTTACAGCTTGTTCGTAAATATTTAAGTTAAGAAAGTGGTTATGGGACATGAAGCTAAACTCATATATTTACTAGCTTGGTGTGATTGACACTTCCTTATGATCATGATGATCAATTTTTGTGATTTAGACTAGCGATTGAGCGATGTCTCTTTGTCTGCGAGGGAGACTAGACCCCGCTTTTGTGATGTTTCGCCATCACTTATATGGGGTAGCACCCCATGGTCTTCGGGCCATTTCTGTGTGGAAATTTAATGGATAGCTTCCATGAGATAGCTTCTCATTCCTGTGTGATACGCGTAGGTGAGTTTTCATGCTCCCATTCATGTGTTAGGCCTCCCCCTTTTTATGTGTTTTCTGGATTTCTGGTGATGATTTCTGGAATTTTGTGCTTCACCAATTTTCATGATTTTCATTGATATGATATCAGTTCTTGTGCATTGGTGAATTCATGTGTTATTGACTTGTTATGAATACAAGTTTAGGGTATGATACCCTATTTTATCTTTGAGAAGATTCTTGTGATATTGATTGATCTTTTGTTGATTATCATTTACATACTTATAGTAGTATGTCGTTATGGTTGTTACATGTTCATGCCATATTATTTACCCTATACCTTATCATCTAATATTTATAGCTAGACTGATCCGTTTATTATTTTCTTATAAATAATACTCGGGTCAAACCGAGATGTTACAGATGCTTCTGCTTGACTTCTCTTCAGGATTATTCTGACTTTTGGCTAACTACATAGATTAGTAGTTTTTGTATGTACACATTTGAGATATAGACCCTTTGTGGTGTACTTATTCTTTTGTATAGCACGTGATGCTATTCTTTTGTATTATCGTGGATCTTTCTGACCACTACTCTGATGTACACTTTCATGTGTTATATATTTATTCATATCTTCTTCCGCCTTTGTGATATGGATGTCTGTGACTGATTTATGTTATGATTACTTCTATGTTTGTTTCCGAAGATTATATATAGCCACCGTGTGATAGCTTTGAGTTTGTATCGGTATGTCGGATTTTCTCCTTAAATGATATGCATTCTATTCTATCTGACATATCGGTGCTCGCATAAAGAAGTTACATGGATGGTCGCTCCTCCACAGCCTTATTCTCCGTGGTAATTGACAACACTACATCGTAGTGTTCTTGGTTAGTATGGGTATAGAGGTGGGGCGTTACATAGAAGCTTTGACTACTTGTAGTGCGCAGTTAATGTCGATTGCTAGTTCTAGTCAGAGTACAGCCATGTTGTCCTGTTTAGAAGTTCGACCAGTGTTGATTGAGAGAATTTCTTCTAAGTAGAAGGAGGATCCATTATTATCGGAGAAGATTAGAAGGCTTAAGGTTGAAACCGAGATCGATGATCTGAAGGATTTTGGTCTTGACCAGAGAGGATGGTTGAGAAAGAAGGGACGATTATGTGTTCCAAATGTCGAGGATTTAATGAAAGAAGTGCTTGGGAAATGTCATCGATCCAAGTTTACGATTCATCCTAGAGGGACCAAGATGTATCAAGATATGAAGAGGAGCTTCTATTGGGAAGGTATGAAGAGGGATGTTGGCTTGTGGGTTAGGCAGTGTGCAAACTGTCAACAAGTGAAAGCCGAACATCAGAAGCCGAGTGGATTGCTTCAACCTTTAGAGATTCCAGTTTGGAAATGGGATTCGATATCCGTGGACATTATAGACGGGTTGCCAAGGTCAAATAGAAGAAATGAAAGTATATGGGTTATAGTGGACAGGCTGACCAAGAGTGCCCATTTCATTCCAGTTAAGTCAACCAGGATGGCACATGTTTTAGCTATCTTGTTTATGAAGAACATAGTTATACTATATGGGATTCCTAGTAACATAGTCAGTGACAGAGATGCTTTGTTTACTAGCGAATTCTGGATGTGTTAGGCACTAAGCTCAAGATGAGTGCTGCATTTCACTCTCAGACGGATGGGCAGACAGAGAGAGTCAATAAGGTACTCGAGGATTTACTAAGACTTTGTGTATTGGACTTTGGTGGATCTTGGAAAGATCACCTACATTTGGTTGAGTTTTCCTATAATAATAGTTATCAGACTAGTATAGGAATGGCGTCTTTCGAAGCTTTGTATGGAAGGCCGTGCAAATCACCAGCATGTTGGTTGGAGAATAGAGATAGATTAGCCTTAGGTCCATATTTGGTTAGAGATGCATCAGAAAAGATTGATTTGATCCGAGAAAGGATGAAGGAAGCTCAGTCCATACAGAAAAGCTACGCAGATAAGAGGCGTAAAGACCTAATGTTCTCAGTTGGAGACAGGGCTTTCATTAAGGTATCACCGATAAAGGGTGTGGTACGATTCAGAAAGTCAGGGAAACTGGCACTGGATAAGTTGGTCCATTCCAGATTATAAAGAGGATTGGAAAGCTAGCATACAAAGTAGAGTTGTCGAACAGTATGGCAGGTATCCATAATGTATTTCATATGTCTCATCTTCGCAAGTATGTGCATGATCCAAAGACTACTGTTCCTCAAACAGGGTTGGAAGATTTGGTAGTAGAGCCTAATTTGAATTTTGTTAGACAGCCAGTTCGGGTTGTAGAGAGAGATGAGAAAAGATTAAGGAACGGGATGGTCAAGTTAGTGAAAGTTCAGTGGAGCGACAACGAGAATGACAGTACTCGGGAGACAGAAGACAGATTTCGAGATACTTATCCTAATCTGCTTTTAGGGTATGTCTATATTAGATTTATATAGATAGTTGCTAGTCAAGTAGGCTAGTATGGTGGTTAGGATTCGTTACAGATGATTGCTATGTTTAGTATTTAGTCCTTACTGAATTTCGAGGAAGAAATTCTTTAAGAAGAGGAGCCTGTAACACCCCTAATTTTTGATAACATTATTCAGGAGATTTAATTAGACAAATTAAATAGAATAATGTAAATAATTAGAGTGATAAAGGGATTGAGATTTGAATAAATGATAAGAAGGTCGTGCTTAACAAATGGGCTTAAGAATGGTTTCTAAGTTAATTAATTTACATAAGGGCATATTGGGAATTAGCTGCACTTGTTACCGTAACCCTTATATATTTTTGTTCCTTATGCCATTCACGTTCATTTCTCATTTTCATAAAAGTAAAACACAAACATAAGAAGAGGAGCCGGCCATTACTAGGAAGAAAAAGAAGAGAAAATTCAAATCAAGCTAAGGGTTAAAGCACGGGGAATAAATCTTAATCTCAATCCAATCTCCTTATCTTAATCAAGGTGAATAATAATTTATACCATCTCTATTTTGTTTATGATCATACGTTTTCGGATTTAAGATTAAATTCGTTTTTATGATGTTTTGGATGATGATATGCTTGAATTATAATTTGTTTGATTTAAACAAGTTTTTTAAATGGGGATTTATGCGGTTTTAGGGCAAAACCGATTGAAATTGATTCTTGAATGCCATGGAAAAAATTTACGTTATGTAAAACATGATTTTGGAGTTAGGTTTTAATTTTGATAATTTTCCAAGCTATGGAAAGATTGTTATGAATTTTCAAATGAAAATATGGTTAATTGGGTTTAGAAATTTATTTCAGAAATTATATTGAGAATTTGGGTCTGAAATTTATGTATGTTAGATAACATGTTAAAAATGAATTTTTGAGATTTTTGAGAATTTTTCCTAAGTAATTTGCTATGGAAATTAAATTATTTTAGAAGGACTTATTTGCATTATTAGTTTTGCTTAATGAAGGGCTTATTTGTTAAATTAATCTTGGTTTAGATCTGAAATTATGCAGCAGTTATTTTGGTAAAGAATTTGAAAAATTGAGGAAACCAATCACATGTTTACACATGGGCAGGTTAGTTAGATAGAATTTGCTTTAATTGGCATTAATCAGCTTTTACTCAGAAAAACAGGTTCCTCCTCTATTAGAAGTACCTCTCGACTCATAGCTTCGGCCTCTAATCAAGTCGAAACCCCACAAAGCCGAAACCAATACACAAGGTATCAACATGGGTATGTAGTGGATTGGATAAAAGGCGGAAGGCATGGCGTCAAAAGCATTGCTTCCGATGGGGTCGATACCTTTGTTTGTTTTTAAAATGTTAAGCGTCTGCTTTGTTTTATTAAAAGCTTTAGAAGGAGTCGAAACATATGCTTTCGAAAGGGATTTTCTAATAGCTTTCTAAGGGGTTTCCATTTTATGTTTTAAATGTAAGAGCTTTCGAATGAGTTCCTTTATTTGTAAAATAATGCTTTCGAAAGTAGGGGTTCCGACCTAGTCGAAGCGCTATTGTCGTTCTTTTGCCTTTCGAGTATATTGAAGTCATCAATGCTTTCCTATGGTAGTTTTTGTTTTAAAGATGTTCTAAGCCACTTCCAAAATGCTTTCGAAAGGGTCCAAGGGTTTCGAAGGCAATGGCTTCGAAAGGGGGTTTCGATGCTATCCTTCAGTGTTTTGCTTAAATGATTTGAAGCTTTCGAAAGGATGGTGCCGATGCCATCAAACTTTCCCCAAATTATTTTATATGAAGATAAAAGGTTTCGAAAGAGATACTTTTATATGTGTTCACTTTGACCCAAAAGATGTTTTTAAGTAAACCCAATGGTTTCGAAAAGGGTTTCGAAAGGGTTTCTTTCATTGGTTTCAAAGCTATGTTTATAAGGACTATTAAGTAATGTTTTGATACTTTCAAAAGGTATATATTTGGTTTCGAAAGATATTATTTCAAGAGCTTCGAAAGGTTTATATGTAATGATTTGAAAAGAAGTTTTCTATGCTTTCGAAGGAGGTTATGTAGAGGTTTCGAAAGTGATGTTTTAAGGTTTCGAAAGCCTTAGTTTTCAAAAAAAATAACCCAATCTCATTTTAAAAGAAAACCATGGCATAAAAAGTATTTTGAAATGGAGTTTTGAAGAAGTTTTCCTTGATTAATGGGTTAAAGGGATTAATCAAGTTTTATATATAATGATGATTTCAAGGATATTAAACCACATAGGTTGATATTATTATGTTTGCTTCTTCATATATGTATTTTAATATATTCACATTGTAATAAACCTATAACGGTAACTTGGGGAAGGGCAGAATAACCAGCTAGGTTGACCCAGTAGTGAACATAAATAAAGGATGTTAAAACATAGATTAAGATATTGGCAGGGGCCAATAGGTTCACAGTAAGTCCATTAAAAATGTGTATAGGAAAAGATATCGGCAGGGGCCAATAGGTTCATAGTAAGCCCATGAAAACTATGTATAAATGAAGATGTCAGGAAGACAGGTCCATAGTTAGTCCATGAAAACTATTTGATATTGGCAGGGGCCAATAGGTTGTAGTCATCCCATGAAAACTATATCCGGGTTAAGATATTGACCGAAGTCAATAGGTTCCTAGTCAACCCATGAAAACTAGGATAAGAGAAAAGATATTGGAGTTACCAATAGGTTTAGGGATAACCCATGAAACAGTAAAGATATTGGCAGAGGCCAATAGGTTCTTAGTGATCCCATGAAAACTATGTAACTGGACAGGGAAACCTTAAATATTAAACAGGTTATTAGTAAGCCCATGAAAACTATTAGGTTAATAGTAACCCTAGAAACTATAACTGAGACAGATGGTCAAAATGAATGGGGATGGGTAATCCTGAATTGATTTACTTATTTTGCATATCATCATATTATTTTGAGATGTTTTAACCATTGTGGATGCAGGAGCACAGAATATGGTTTTATAAAGGTTTTAGGGTACTAGTGAGGGGAAAACCCGTTCCGCTAAGCGGCGCGGTCTCACTAGATATTTAAATGGTTTGAGATGGTGGATTATTATTCATACCAGGCTTTATGTCTGACTCGAAGTTTATGCTTTCCCCTTAAACTCTCGGGTACTCAAATTTTGAGTAGTTTGAGAGTTGAGGTTTTCAGGTACCTCTTTAGACGAATAAGCTTAGGGAGACGTGCATGAGGCATGATAGCTATCTAGAGTTCTCTTTTATTTTGATTCTGCAGTGTTGTTGTTGTAAAGGAAAAGTGGTTAAATTGCCTTTATATACTCTGATCATCCAAGGGGTATCTTCATATGTCGCACTTGGCATATGTTGTAATAAATATATTTTCTCTGAACGTGGTTAACGATTGTGGGATTATGTAATGAATTTGAAATGATTTGAAATGGAATGTGGAACTTGTTTGATGTTTTAAAATTTTCCATATTCATGTGTTTCTGTGCATCAATGTATCTAACATTACAGTATTTGGTCGCTGATGATTAATAACTATGGATGACTGCAGCATCCGTAGCTGTTAGTCCATATTCATTGATACTCACTTAAGTAAACCCCACGCCGTGTCCCATGGGTTCAATATTTGAAGTAAAACATACCTGACCGTGTTGAATGCCAAGTTTTTCTATTCAGAATGACTTTCGGATTGTCGCGCCTCAAGTCTGGTGAAGGTACATCTTCTCCCCATAAAGTTGGATCCGCTATGACGCAAATTTCTACTTCTGCACTTCCTGCCTCCAGGTGGACGATAACTGCAGACCTTTAGAGGATGGTTATTCTAATCCAAGTGTTGCCACCTTTGGTGAATGGATGATCCTTCTGAACAAATGCTGATTATGCTTACTTCAAGGATGCTTCAGAATATACGTCGCCAACATGGGATTCCCGAAGGTAAGTATAAGATCTTATTGCTTGGTAGTTTGGCGGTTCTTTTTTGTTGCAAACAGGCCACTCGACCCTCGCTATATCTTGTAATAAAAGTTGAAGTAATGCTTTCTTTGCTCCATTTACTTTTCCATACTTTTATCAGTTGTACCCATTTTTATAACTACTTATGTAATGTGCTTATTTACTGCAACTCTATGCATATAAATAATATTCCTGCAATCGCTATGATATATTCCATCATTTAGCCATATTTATCATTGCCAAGGTGCTCCGTTTGGCGAAACAAAACCTTGATTGAGCCAACTCCATGGTTATTCCTATTTTGAGCGGTTTACTGAACTATTGGTGACCATCATTCTCTGCTTTGCGTCCTCATATACTAGTAGCTATCTCTCGTCCATAGGGCAAGCAAGAATTGACCATCTGGGACGGGGAGGACTGAGAATACTTGCTGTGGGATCTAGCGGCCCCAACCGCATTGACGATAGCCCTTCATTACGGCTTAAATTGCACAAGTATCATCGTCTCCATCACTTCCTCAACCTCTAGAGAAGTGGAAGAGAATTTTCTTGTTCTTACTTTTGCTCTTACTTCTTCGAACAAAATTGTCTCTGCTTGGTCCCATCTCGGTCTAGATCCGTCTCTCAGTCATCCTCTAAAGATAGCACTGCTGGGAATAGAGAGTCCATTTCGCTACGCACCTCGTCCTAGTGGTTCCTCTATCCCGTTCTAACGGTTCTTCCATTCGGTGTCATCCAAATCATATACAGGGCATAATAGGGGTCACATTGCTGCTCATTGACCTCAACGTGCCCTAGAACATGAGTCTAGCGACCTAAATCCATCTACATACGAGCTTCTGAATCAAACTCATCAATTTGAAACTACCAAGGGATCAGTGTTACTTCCATGCCATGATAACAATATAAGTTTCATTAAGCGTTTTTTCATAAATAATTAATGTGAGATATTTTTTAACGTAGTTTGAGTGAATAATAAAAAGTGTTGATAGATATAGTTTGTCACAACTCATTTTATTTTAGGTAAAAGTTACATCATGCTAAGTGAAAATCTTCCAGTGCGATAGCTGTAAGCCACATTATCCACGTTCACAAAGCAAAACCATCGAACAAATTCTGTTTGGACAGTTGGAACAAAATTGGTAAAAGGTAATACGGGAGAAAGTGGTATTTCATTCCATAGGAAGACAGAAATCTGAAAATACATAACAACCATAAATACAGATAATAATAAAAATGGATGAGAATCACAACAAGAAATGAATGGAATTCAAATACACCCCTCTGCACCCCTCTAAGTTCTTAATAGAAAATAGTCATACAATAACAACTACTATAGTGCCCATAAACTAAAAACAATGGAAGCCATAACAATAGAAACACAAAATAGCAAGCCAAGTAATGATAATGATAATGATAATATGTGTCCACTGTCTACGGTTTATAAGTCTGCCAACAAATGCAACTCTCTAAGCAGCCAATGCAACAGATAGTAGCCCAAAAACCAGCCCAAAAATAGTCATTTCCTTTCTTGCTGACCCACTCTGCATACAACAGATAGATATCATCAATGAACAAATTGTTCTTTTTAAATAGTGCATTATTATGCAAGGAAAATTATATAAATAAAAGCAATCTGAAGTGAACATATAGCAAGTGCTGAGATGTCTGGATGTCATCACAATTAATGTTGGTATCTTTCAGAGAGAATGTTCATGTATATGAAAGGAAGAGTGTGTGTGTGTATGATTGGTAGAGAGTGATAGTGTAGCATCGACAACATATAGCTGATTATTGATGGATCCACAATCTTCACAAATCATTGAGCAAACACAAGCACGCAAAGTTTATTTCTATATATGAGAATATCATTGCAAAATATGTATCAAATTTGAAAAGTAAGACTATGGTTTTATTTGTAATAATCATCTTTGAATTTGAACGGGCAAGTACACTGTGCACATTCTTAAAGAAACACGAAACACACTTTTATAGCGTTCGAGTAAACTTGTAAGGTGGGAGTACAAATGGTCAATGATTTAGTAATTAAATAGATATTATTTTACATATACTATGCAACCTATACATATTATGATTTTTTGTACTGTTCAGAGATATCAGACCACATCAGAGGTAATTTGAAATGTTTGACCCGAATGCTAGCCCTATCATGTCATCACATGCATTGACAGTCCGGTAGGTTGAACCGCGAGTCATATATTAGTACTACAAGTTTACTCGTCAATAGACCCGATTCACACCTAATACCAGAATATTTAATTCAAGAAATAATGTGCCACACTAATAAAAATATAAAATATCCAACGGCCACTATTCATCAACATTTCAGCGTTGCAATACCAGATCTGTAGACCACAGTATAACCGACAAAGACTAGGCGCACGTTAAGGGCAATAAAATAATAAATTCGCTAATATGCGCTGAAGTTAGATCTACGGTTCAAATGTGACAAAAATAGCAATGAAAAAAATTCAAAAACACGAACCGTATCATCAGAGGCGCCAGGTCCAGGAGACACAGCGTCAGATCCAGTCGGAGCCATCGTCGGAGACGATACAGAACTGACCGTTGATGGAGCAGGCGCAGCTGGATCCTTCTTCGACTTGCTCGGTGCAGGCGCTGGTGTTTCAACTGCAGGAATAGGCGGCGAACTCACTGGAGCGACGGATACGACAGGGGCCATGGCCGGAGGACTTGACACGGGTAGCGAAGTGGGCGGTGAACTAACCGGGGCAGGAGTAGGTGGCGACTTAGCCACGACAGGCGCGGCGACAGGAGGTGAGGTTACCGCCGTTGTGGGAGGCAATGCTACAGCCGCTCTTGGAGATGCGGAAACCGGAGCGGTCGCTTTAGGCGGAGCCATGACAGGAGAGACTGCTGTCGGTGGGGCGGTGACTGGAGCGACTACTTTCGGTGGAGCGGTGACTGGAGCGATTGACTTCGGTGGGGCGTTGACAGGAGCGGCGGTAGGCGTAGGAGTGGTTACCGGAGTAGCAGGAGGCGACATTTTGGGAGAGGAGGCGGGCGATTGGGCGGTGGAGATGCAGAAGAGGGTGAGAATAAGGGCGGTGCGAAGATCCATTATTGTAAAATATATCACTTTTTCTCCCTTTTGTTTTATCTTTTATTCCTCTTATCTTTTATCTGGGAGAGAGAGAAAGTGATGAGTGTAGTGGAATTTGGAGAAGAGTGGTGGAAGTTTAAATAAGAAAACGAAAAGATGCGATGGTCCAACAGAAACTATACGTGACTGGCAGTAAGACGCAGGGATGAACGGCTGCGATTGGTCTGCTGTGGTTTAAGCGGTTGCGATTGATTGCTTTATGGACGTGTCGGCTGGTATTATTGTGTTTTTCGCGTCGTTTTTTCGGTTGTTAAGGTTTCAATTTGACACGTATAAATTCTTGTTTTCACGACTACTCTACACAAAATAATAACAACAATATAATTGAAAGGTTGGGTGTTTTTTCATTAATGAAAAGCGGCACCCGTAAAGTGTATTCTCAACCGAACACGAAAGAGTTGAGTTCGACGAAAAGAAATAGGTTTAGAGCAACGAAAAGCGAATGATTGTCCGTAATTGTATATTGTTGCACTAATAATTGTTGTTAATGACGATTAATTGTTGTTAATGACGGTTGGTTTATAACTAAGAAGTATTAAACATGATTAGACAAACAAGTAATATAAGCATAACAATTTATAATAGAACGGCAATTTATTGGTTCTGTCAGCAGATACAAATGGATGCAGATGTCGTTATATCGCATCTGCATTTGAAAATTAAAATCTACATCAGCATCTGATATCCGTGAATATCTTAAAATTCACATTTATATCCACATCTAAAATTAAAATATGCATCCTTATCTGATATTCGCGAATATCTCAAAATTCACATCTATATCTACATCCACGGACTTTTATCGAATATTCGAAAATATCTGCATTCGAAAAGAAAATGTGGATATTTCTGAATATCTGGAATATCCACGTCAGAAAAGGGAACATGGATATTTCTTCTAAATCACAAAAGCTGTTTATAGACTTACCCAACCTTTTTATTATTTCTTCCAAATTACAAGAGCTTCCCCAACCTACAAAGTTCCTGTAAACCAATTTTACATCCCGGAAAATGAAGTGTAGTATCATATAACAATTAAACAACAATTGATGTTCAATATCGTACCTTGTAAAATTATGTTCAACATCACATCTTGTAAACTAGTTTGCTCTAAAATGATGTTCTATTACTAATTTATGAAATTGAAATAAATCGACTAATAGCAATTAGCTAATTTAAATCAGTAACATCAACTAAAAAAGGGTAATTTAAGCAACAATTAATCTACTTAAATCATTATAACTAATATTCGTACTTTAGCCTAAAAATAAAACTTGACGTCCTTCGACCTAAGTTTTTTTTGCAAAGTTTGACATTTTTCCTAATTCCCCCTTAATTTAAATAACAATTACTTTACTTAAATCATTAATTTAAACAACAACCAATTTAAACAGTAGTTAACACACTTAATTTAATTCAAGGTCCAACAGTAATTAAATTGTTGCCAGAGAAGCTTTGTATAACGACTCACTATTTTTAAAATCTAAAATCAATTATAAACAATATCAAAATATGCTTACAACTAATTTCGGATATTAAAAGCAGTGTACCGTGACTAATAAAATATAAAATATAAAATTGTGACTAAAAAAGGATACCACACAGCGGAATTTAAATAGCAACATGTATATTTATACACACAGTCTCATATCAATAATTAAAGATTACACAAATCAACGCTTCACATAATATACATCTTCAGATACATTAATTATAAAAACGACAACTGTAAAAAAAATGATGCAAGAGATATACCGATCTATCTAGTGGATATGACTCATTCCAGACTTTTTGCTCATTTCTTTACTTTCACATGTAAGCTAACAAATACATATACATAGAATAAAAAGAAAAAGGTGTCAACTATGTTTGTACTGCGTCTAACCCTATACACTGCGGTCATAGGCTCGATAGCTATTGTATAAAAAAGACTGCCTACCTACTCCCTTTGGAGATCAAGCCTATGTAGTTCTATTTCCCGCTGTTCTCCTGCATCAAAATACTTCTTAGTACATCGCAACTGTAGCATCCATGCCACCATTTCAACTATCACCAGCAATTCAATCAATGCAGCCAATGCAAGTATTACAACCATCGCAACCAATGCAAATAGTAAAAGAAGAAAATAACATTCCTACTTATCCATTTCAACAACTCATCAGATAGGGAAACCGCAAGAATAATAACACACTTTACCATTCAACATCAGTAACACACAATGTCAACTCCAATCATCAAATAATAATAATAATAATATAAATATACTTACATTCATAATAATCACCCATTATAGTAACGCATCATCAATGTAAGCATAAACCATTTCATATGTGCTAATCGCCCCCATAACGGTGATACAACATCAAACATCAAATAGTACTAATCTAATCAATATTATTAACACAACATCAATACCATCAAATGTGTACTAATCATTCCACAATAGCAACACAACATCCATCATCAAATGACCAAAATTAACTACTCATCGCCTAGTGGTAATAATGGTGAAACATCGCATACTCATCCTAATGCGATCTCATCATCATGAAAAACAAATCTATCATGTATTACATCCATTCAAGCATTGTACGTACAACAATTATTATTTCTTAAGTATGAAAGTCATTTTACTATTGTTTATTACAAAAACACCTTTATTTACATCCAAATAATAAAAATCCTTTGAAACTATAAATACTTGAGAAATACTTTATTATAATCTTATTACTTCATATCCCTTAAACATCAAAATTTAATCAAAAGGAGTATTTTACACCATTAATTAACTTTTAAATTAATTTTATTGACAAACATTCAAATTAATGCTATTAATTAATAGTGAAATAAATGGTATTAATTAACATCATAGTTAACGACATTGATTAGCATTCAAATTAATGTTATTAACTAACATTCAAACTAATGTTATTCATTAACTTTCATAGTAATATTAACATTCATATTAATATTAACATTTATACCATTATTTAAATTAAAATATTAATGCACTAAACAGATCATTAAATCATTAATGTAATAGTTGAAGACTTAGTCGAAGCATTAATTTCCAGCGCACATAAGATAAAAAATGGATAATTATACATACACACACACACGTGCGCATACACATAAAAATTGAAAAACAATTTGTTAGCTTTAAGAATATAATTGGTTAAAAAGGTGCAGGAGATAGTTTTACTAAATAAGAAAGTTACTAATCTATTCATATTAATTCCTTGCATGGCTAATATTTAAAAAAGTAGTTCCAGCACATATTTGTCAACATAAGAATCAAATTTGTTTCACCTAAATTACATGGTAAAAATCTTCTCATACACGTTTAAATTCTAGATAAAACGTCGAAAATCACATTCAACATATAAACATGACAAACAAAACAATTATGAGCATGATCGTAACACCCCATATTTTGGAGTACAAAAACATGGAGAAGTAAATCAAAATAAATAATAACTTGAAATTAATTATATGATGAATTAAATATTTGAAGAGTAAATAAATTGTGGAAGAAGAGTCAGGGACTTATTTAGACTAGGCTAGAATGGGTCTTAGCCCAAAACCCAAAATTAACAATTCTCTACATCCATTTCCCTTTCATTCTCTCCCTACTCAACAATACAAATTCCTAAGAATAAAAACCAAGACCACCACTACCATACAGCAAAAGTGAAGAGGAAAAATCAAGCTAGAAGATTAAAGCTTGAAACATTAAGGAGAAAGAAGATTGATTAAGTTTTCTTAATCAAAGGTTTGTGAAACTTTCTCTAGAATTTTATCCTAACATAAACAAGTTCGGATTTGACCATAAATGGGTACTTTTTATGATAGAAATTTTGTATGAATGATTAAACATGGTTTGGTTATGTTTGGGAATTTAATATTTAGTTCATGTTTTAAAGAAATTCGTTGTTTAATCATCACCAAATGATTCGAAATTGAGAAACGTTGTTTATAATGATGAAAAAATGATGGGTTTTAATTTCATATTTTTCTTAATTAATTTGAATTTTCTATGAATTTTCTAAGTCAAGAAAAGGGTTAAATTCGGGTAAATGAATCACTAAAACTAATAAAAATAATTATTTTGATATGAGGCCAAAAATATGATAAAATTGGTTTTTGATGAATTTTGGGATATTTCCCATAAATTTTCAATTTTACATGGATTATTTAGTGAAGGAAAGAATTAATTAATTTAGGGAAATTAATTAATTAAAAGAGTAAAACAAAAAATTTAGAAAAGTAATCTGCAAAGTAACGAGACCGACCAATGAAAATATGACAACAAATAGGATTTGGTGTAAAGAAATTGCTTAAGGAAATGAATCAGTTTTCAAAATAATTACAATCATGTCATTTAGCACAAGATAACATACAAAACTTAACCTATGAAACTATTTTAGCAACCAAACCTATGATGGCACTTAGCATGTAAACATACGAAGGCTTTGAGGGGCTTAACTCACGATAGCACATAGAAATCTAACACACGATGGTTCATGGCAAGTCAACACACGAAGGCTCGGGAAAACATGCGATGGCTCAGGGAAAACATGCGATGGCTTCGGGGAGGTTGAGGTGCGATGGCACTTGATATGCTACCATACAATAACAAATGGCGAAGTTCAACCACCAAAGGCTCATGGACTAACCCACGATGACGCAAGAGCTAACCCACGAGGGCATGGAGGTTACCATCTCATGATAGCGTTTGGGAAACTTGTGCGCGGTAGCATTTAGGAAACGTAATGCGGGATGGCTCCAATGAGCTAACACACAAGGGCTAAGGAGCCATTGACCTGTGATAGCATCAAAGGTAGCATGCGATAGGATTATGTGTTCTAGCAAGCGCTGGTATTTGCATGGTTAGTGGTCGATAGTGTAGAGTGTAGCATGTGATGGCATTGAGTCCACCAACCTACGATAGCACATGGAAAATGGGGAATCATATCACAATGGCTGGGGGAACTGAAACTCGTGATAGCAAGTGAAAAATACTAAGGTGCGACAACTTGTGAATTTGAACTGAAATGTTGAACGAAGCTAAGAAAAATGCTAAGTAAAATGTAGTGAATAACCCTGCAGATGAAATGGCTTTGAGAGGTAATAAGTCAAAGAAGCACAACTTTTTTTAAAAAGAGGAATGGAATTGAAATTAGCTAATTAAGATATATGTCGATTAGTTAATCATAGGAAATGATGAAATGTAACTGTAAGGCCTTGATGGCAATAGTGTGTCTAACTATGATGATATATTTTGTAATTTGATGAAAGGCCTATGTGGCTACCAAAAGTCTATTCACGACATCATTTGGTAACGATAAAAGGCCTTAGTGGCAAATGTAGGTCTACAAATGATTATGTGTGTGTAGTTTATGGAGCAAGACTTGTCTAACATCCATTGACTATTTACAATAATACACGAGATTGTGAATGTAAGGCTTTTGTAGCAACCAAATATCCTGTTTATGGAAATATATTCAATAAACGATGATATAAAGCCTTAATGGTAACCCAATTATCTGCTCATAATAAATTTTATAGAAAATATGATAAAACATCTAAGTAGAAATCTTAAGTGTTCAATGCAGTTATTGAACTAGGAAGATAAGGCCTAAGTGGCAATTTAGTATGAAATGCCTAAAGAAACTAGTTGAAGCCATGTGAAGAAAACCTCATATTTATAATGAATCATTGTTTATTGTTGTTCATGTCATGATATGATAAATGTTAATAATGATTTAAATAGTGAGGGGAAAACCCGTTCGGTGCTTCAACAGCACGTTCTCACTATATGCTTGCTTATTAGGGTAAAGTTTTACTCATACCAGATTTCATGTATGACCCATATTTTTATTATTTTTCATAAACTCACGAGTACTCATTTGATAGGCCGAGTTTATGGATTAGACAGGTAAATTTTGAAGAACGAATAAAGGTTCCAAAGACAAAGCTGGAGACTGCTATTTAATAATTGTTATTTTGAAATTCCACCATGTAAAACTAGGGTTTTATAATTGGTCATGTGTGATGTTGGCATTTTCATATGCAGGACATACACGACTCTATTTATTTTCTATTTATATTTACCTCTGCATGGGAATAGTTAGGGTTAAATGATGTAATAACATTAGTAAAACATTTTAATGTAATAGAAAAGATATTTAGCTGATTTGTTTACTTAATGTCATAAAAAATATATACTAATCTCACTTTATCACCTGAAAATAATTTTGGTGATGATGCAGTATCATCGACGTTCATTTTCGGGTCTGGAAGTGGAGGATGTTACAATGATATTTCAAAATTTTAAAAACAAACACATTTAATATAAATAAACATATATTGAAATCTCTAATAAGTAAGAGATTTGTATTACTCACTGTGCCCAATAAACAATCTAAAAAATCCAATATATAAATCCAAATAAAATTTCATCTTTAAAGTATTAAACTAATCACTTTAAAAATAGAGTTACCTCAGTCTGTTGGAATATATATTTAAAAAAAGATTGGAGACTAGAGAGAAGAAACTTGTTCTCACTAATCCACACAACTCACACAAAGAGAAGAAACTTGTTCTCATAAATAATGCTTTATTATTATTTTTCCTTTGCTTGATTGCTTAATTACAAATGAGGGGAGAGCTCCTCTATTTATAGTCCCTAATAGATCATTCTAGAATTACTTTTGCTTGATTACAAAGAAAACATAATTCTAGAAATACTTTTACTTGGTTACAAAGAAAACATAATTCTAGAAAGACTTTTACTTGATTACAAAGAAAACATAATTCTAGAACTCTCACCCCCCTTTAAACATAATACAAGAATTCTCTAGAAACTAATAAATCAAGTTTATATTCCAACACCCCCCTTTAAACTTGATTTTCCCCCCTTTGAGCTAAACTTTTACGCATACCGAGTTTCTTCTTTAACTCCTTGAAAATCTCCAACTTCAAAGGTTTCGTTAAAATATCGGCAATTTGATCTTGCGTCTTGCAATGCTTGACAACTACTTCTCCTTTTCCAACCAAGTCTCGAATGAAATGATACTTGATTCTTATATGCTTGCTCCTCCCATGAAAAACTGGATTTTCAATTAGTGCTATAGCAGAATTGCTATCACAATATATAAGTGGACTTTCTTTTGGAGTATGCTTAAGTTCTTCTAGCACCCATTTAATCCATAAAGCTTGACAACTAGCTAAAGATAGTGAAATATATTCTTCCTCGGCGGTTGAGAGAGCCACAACTTGTTGTTTCTTTGACATCCACGTGATTGCACTTGATCCAAAGTAGAAAACATTTCCCGAAGTACTTTTACTATCATCAACACTTCCGGCCCAATCACTATCACAATATCCAAGCACCTTAGGATCATTTATCTTTTGATAATAAAATCCATCCCCAAGTGTTCCACGCACATATCTCAAAATTCTTTTTCCGGCATCCCAATGTGTCTTCTTTGGTTGCTCCATGAACCTACTAATCAAGCTCACACCATATGTAATGTCCGGACGAGTGGCTATCAAATACATCAAACTCCCAACAAGACTTATAAACAATGTTGGATCAACATATTTAGAGTTGTCATCCTTACTTAGTTTCAAGCCAACTTCAACTGGAGTGCTAATTGGCTTTTCCTCTTCCATTCTAAACTTCTTCATCAAATCTTTTGCATACTTTTCTTGAGAGATAAATATACCATCATTATCTTGCTTTACTTCAATACCAAGAAAGTAATGAAGTAGACCCAAGTCGGTCATCTCAAATTCTTGCATCATACTTCTCTTAAATTCTTCAATATTATCAAGACTATTTCCCGTAAAAATCAAATCATCCAAATATAAACCAATGATGAGAATGTTACCTTTGTTCTCCTTGATGTAAAGAGTATGCTCAAATGGACACCTCTTGAATCCCATCTTCACAAAATAGTCATCTATGCGACTATACCATGCACGAGGGGCTTGCTTAAGGCCATACAATGCCTTCTTCAACCGATAGACTTTATGCTCTTCATCCTTTATCACATAGCCGGAAGGTTGATCAATGTACACCTCTTCTTGTAGTACTCCATTCAAGAAAGCAAATTTAACATCCATTTGATAAACTTGCCACTTATTTTGAGCGGCCAATGAAATTATCAAACAAATTGTTTCAAGACGTGCCACGGGAGCGAAAACTGCTTTGTAATCAACACCATACTTTTGCTTGTAGCCTTTCACAACTAATCGTGCCTTATGTTTTTCAACTTCACCTTGTGCATTCAACTTTGTCTTGTAAACCCATTTGACTCCAATGGGTTTCTTCCCTTCAGGTACTTCAACCAACTCCCATGTTTGGTTCCTTTCAATTGCATCAATTTCTTGATCCATGGCTTGTCTCCATTTGTCTTCCTTGGCGGCTTCTTCAAAATCAACCGGATCCGCAGTTGCATATAAAGCAAAATCAACAAATTCATCTTCTAAAATTCTTCTTGTTTCCCCATAAATCTCCGCAAGAGGTCTTGTCCTTCTAGGTGTTGATTCTGAACTTGAAGATGATGAGCTTGGAGGAGAATTAGATGGTGGAGTAGGTGGAGTCGATCCTTCTTCTTCAATTGGCTCAAATGCATCATTATCAAGCAAGATACTTGTACTCTTTTTCTCATTTTTCCATTTCCATGCTTCTTCCTCATTGAAAATTACATCACGACTGTTTCCTGGAGATTGGGCCAGGCAACTTAGTACTCGGCATAGAGATTGGGCCAGGCAACGTAGTACTCGGCATACCCACAGTTCAGCCCAACTGGATCGTTCGGCATCTCTTTGCAACTGTCATTCAGGAACGCTCGGCACCCAGGAGCGTTCGGTCAGAGGCATCGTTCGTCCAAAGGCAGCGTTCGGCCAGAGACTTCGTTCGGCCAAAGGCAGCGTTCGGCCAGAGACTTCGTTCGGCCAAAGGCACGTTCGGCCAGAGACTTCGTTCGGCCAAAGGCATCTTCGGCCAGAGACTTCGTTCGGCCAAAGGCACGTTCGGCTTCGATTGCTACTCGGCCTACTCTTCCCACACAACAAGCGCCTCGTTCGGCATGAGGAGGATGGTTCGGCATCCGACCATTCGGCATGTTTGGTTCGGCATACAGTGACCACTCCATTTGGGCCAAGGTGTTCGGCTACCAGGCCCGCCAGGGAAGTCCAACCCATCTTTGTCTATAAATAGAGGGGCAGAGCCACAGTGAAAAGGACCTTTTTTCGGGAACACTGGGGAGACTCTGCCGCTTTCAAGAATCATCCTCTTTACTTAGCAATTGTATTCAAGTACTTAATCTGCGGATTGCATCTGTAATCAATCATCAAGTAAAGCAATAAAGTTAACCTCAAAGTGGACGTAGGCAATTACGCTGAACCACTATAAATCTGGTGTTCTTACTTTCTGCATTCAAATTAGCATATTCTTCCTTGTTTAAATTTATCTTCATCACTTATATCTCTACACAATCTTTCTCAACGAGGTTAGTGACCAATTTTGGTGCTAACACTTTGGTGCTTTCATTGAGAGTTGAATTCTCAGACCTCAAGGATCTGCTTTGAAGCTACTGGATTGAATAAATCCCTCAAAGAAGATCCGACTCATTCATAGGACGTCCGTTGATTTTACTCAGAGTTTATACCAATAGTTCTACAATGGCAAGACCACGTACCAGATCAGCTTCTCATAATGCGGACGCCCATGAGACTGCTAGCGTGCAACAAGCAGGACCTAGCAATCAGCAAGCGATTCCAGGTGCAGGGACTACCGCCCAGGACCAAATGTCGGTTGTCACCAGAATAGAGTTCAAGGACTTGATGAGAGAACTCAGGGAAAGCAGGAGACAACTCGGAGAACAGATGCAAGCCAACGCCAACCTCATGGCACAACTCACTCGACAACAGCACCAGAATGCTGGAGGCAATCCCGCTCCTTATTCCTCTTCCGACAGCTCAACTTCGTCCGATGAGCCTCCTAGGCGTAGACGCCGTAAGATTGAAACTGTGCAGGCAGGTGCTGCTGTCCGAACAGCTGGAGACCGTGACCAAGCTAGAGCAGGAAACTTAGGAGCTGGAGTGCAGGTGGAGACTGGAGGCCCAGACCATCAAGATGCTAACGGTGTCGAACCTCAAGATGCACATTTGGCAGATCGCCAGCAGAGGAGGCATCAACATGATCAGTCACATAGAACAGACTCCAACCTTCCACCTTCCATACAAACACCAGACCTGGCAGCCATGATCAGATAATTGATGAAAGAGAATCAAGGCTTATCGAACGACGATTAGGGAGTGTCAAGAAGTCATACTCCGTTCACAGGCATTGTTCTACAGGCATCGTACCCCAGAAAGTTTAGTATGCCAACTATCCCGGCATATGAAGGAAGGACTGATCCCAGACAGTATGTCATGAGGTACAAATGGATGATGGATTCAGCTAGAGCAAATGATGCAACCAAGTGCAGATGCTTTCCGATAACCCTATCTGGGATCGCTACCATGTGGTTCACTCGACTTCCTCCACAGTCCGTCTCCAGTTTCGAGGAGTTGGCAAAGAAGTTTATAGAGCAGTTCAAGATACACACTACTCGTCCAAAAGACGTGATGTCTCTATCAAGTGTAATCCAAGCTCTTGGGGAGTCATTGAAGGAGTATTTACAAAGATTCCATGTTGCGGCGACTGAAGTCAGTAATCCCAATGATCATGCAATTCTTATGGTTGTGATGCGAGGTGTGGATCCGGATTCTGAGTTTGGAGACTGGCTGGCAGGAAAACCTCCGACTACGCTAGAGCGTTTTTACTCAAAGGCACACCAGTTCATAAGAAGAGAGGAAGCCAGGTGGGTAAGGCGAGATAAGGCACCGGGGCCTGTCCAGGAATCCATGAAAAGCAACATTACTGTGAAGCAGTCCGGGGACAACTCGGGAAAAGTTCAAGTCAATGTCCAGAACAAGCCCGGGCAACCTAAGGAATCCGGAGGAAGAAATCAAGGGAAAAAGAGAGAAGCGAGGAAGTGGAAGCCAAGGATTCCAACATACAACGAGTATACCCCGCTGAATGCATCTCTTGAGAACATTTACCTATCAACCTGTAATGCCTTTTAGTACAGAAAGCCACGTCCAAAGGAGTCAACCGAGGAACAAAAGCGGACTGGGAAATACTGCCGCTTCTATGAGACTTATGGGCACAATACGGAAGAGTGCAGACACCTACACGACGCTATAGAGAAGTTGATCAGGCAGAAAAAGTTACATGAGTTTGTGAAGGATCCACAGGAAGGAGGATAGGGAACATCCAACCCAGGTCGTGCACCAGCTCCGCGTCATCCCGAGGAGCCTGCCCGGACTATGGGTAGACTAGTCATAAACACGATCATCGACGGGCCTCACCCCGCGGATAAGAACTGGCAAGAGATGGAGCGGTATGCTAGCTCCCTAAAGCAAGCAGATTTCGAGTGTTGTTCCAACGTAGAGGATGGGACCCCTGCTAAACAGCTGCGCGTGATGACAGACGCTATTGTATTCAGAAGTAGAGATGCTGACCAAATAGAGGCTCCTACCATCGACCCGATGGTCATATCTGCGACAATCGGGCCGGCTTATGTGAAAAGAATTTTGATTGACTGTGGAAGTTCTGTCAACATCATCTTCAAGAAGGCTTATGACCAAATGAAGATGGAAACGAAAGATTTGAAACCGTCTAAAGCTCGTATACATGGCTTTAATGGCGCAACGACCGATGCAGTGGGGTATGTCGAGTTACCAGTTGAAATGGGACAAGGCGAGCGTCGGAGGGTGAGAATTCTACCCTTCGTAGTTTTGGATGTGGATTCTCCATACAATGTGTTCTTAGGCCGACCGGCCCTGGCTGAGTTTAGGGCAGCATTAGCCCCGTGGTGCTTGACTTTGAAGTTCCCGACTGACAAAGGAGTAGGTGTTGTTCATGGCGACCAGGCAACCGGTCGTGCATGTTATGTGGTTAAGCTCCGAGAGGCCCAACGGAGAGAGAAAGGAAAGGTTGCGGACAAGTCCGTCCGCATCCAGAATAACGACAATTGACAAGTAATGCCCGAGCCCTGGCTCGGGCATAATTCTCAGATCTACAGAGACATAGATCCGAGAGACGATGATGAGGAACCCAGGGATGAAAAAGCAGCACTAGCTGAACTAACAATTGACATTTCAGTCAGTCGAGACGATCCATCGCGAGTGCTAAAGATCGGATCGCAACTCAGCCCCGCAATGACTGAAGACCTTAGTGATTTCCTCCGAGCGAATCTTGATGTTTTCGCATGGACACATTCTGATATGTGTGGGATTTCTCCCGCTATTACGAGTCATATGTTGAACATAGACCCGAAGTACATCCCAGTTAAACAAAAGAGGAGAGGAATGGACCCGGGGAGGTCTGCTGCTCTCAAAGAGGAGGTGGACAAACTCAAAGCCAATGGATTCGTCCGCGACGCCCTCTACCCTGAATGGGTATCAAACCCCGTGCTGGTGAAAAAGGCGAACGGGAAATGGAGAACTTGCGTAGATTATTCCGATTTGAACAAAGCGTGCCCCAAGGACAGTTTCCCATTGCCCAGGATCGATCAGCTAGTCGACTCCACTGCAGGACACGAGTTGTTGTCATTCATGGATGCGTACTCGGGATACAATCAGATCCCGATGCATATTCCAGACCAGGAGCACACCAGTTTCGTCACAGACGTTGGGCTGTATTGCTATGTAGTAATGCCTTTCGGATTGAAAAACGCAGGAGCAACCTATCAGCGTTTGGTGAATCGAATGTTCAAAGACAAGATTGGTAGAACAATGGAAGTCTATGTGGATGACATGCTCGTGAAGTCACGACAGTCAAACGACCACATTCGAGACTTAGCAGAGATGTTCGATATACTCAGATATTATGGGATGAAGATCAACCCTCTGAAGTGTTCCTTCGGCGTTGCGTCGGGGAATTTTTTGGGATTCATTGTTAACGCTAGGGGAATTGAAGCTAACCCAGAAAAGATTCAAGCTATTCGAGATGTGCAAGTGCCCAGAACTATAAAACAGGTGCAAAGCTTGAATGGGAAAGTGGCTGCGCTGAGTCGATTCATATCCAGAGTCACGGACAAGTGCATTCCTTTCTTCGATATAATAAAGAAAGGGAAGAGGAATTTCGAATGGACATCTAACTGTGAGGAAGCATTCCGAGATCTGGTGAGGCATCTGGAGAGTCCTCCAGTGCTATCAAAGCCAGTAGACCACGAGATGCTGTACGTATACTTGGCCGTATCCCCACATGCTATAAGTGCGGCTTTGGTCCACGAGGAGGACCGAGTCCAAAAGCCGGTGTATTACGTTAGTAAACGCTTAACGGGAGCAGAAATAAATTACCCCAAAATCGAGAAATTGGCCTATTGCTTGGTGATTGCATCACGTAAGCTACGTCCATACTTTCAAGCACACTCGGTCAGTGTCTATACCGATCATCCCTTACGACAGGTACTCCAACGACCAGAAACTTCTGGAAGGATTTTAAAATGGAATATCGAGTTGAGTCAGTTCGGTATTACCTACCTACTAAGAAGATCCATACAAGGGCAAGCACTAGCAGATTTCATCGCTGAGTTTACCGTACCTAACGAACCAGATGGTCACAGTGTCATTCCCCCCATTCGATGGAAATTGTACACCGATGGGGCATCAAACGACCGTTGCTCCGGAGCTGGTGTAGTTCTCGTAACTCCAGAAAATCGATCGATTTGTTATGCTTTGAAGCTCAATTTCCCGGCTACGAATAATGAAGCAGAATATGAAGCACTGGTTGCTGGGTTAAAACTCGTTGGAGAACTTGGGGTTAAATCAGTTGAAATCTTTTGCGACTCACAGTTGGTGGTCTACCAAGTGCGGGGAGATTACCAAGCAAGGGGACAGAAGCTTGCTCCGTACCTTGCTCTGGTTCATGAACTATTGGCGAACTTTGAAAATTATGACATTTCGCATGTCCCACGTGAACAGAACAAAGAAGCCGACTCGTTGGCTAATTCGCAAGCACTGGCGATGCACAACAAATGAGATTGGTTCCTGTTGAAACTTTACACGCTCCAAGCATAGACGCAATGAAAGTTGATTTTGTGTTGGAAACAGGAATCGAAAGGGAGTCATGGATGACCCCATTCAAACTATACCTGATGACCGGGACTTTACCCAAAAAAAGAGGCGAAAGACGACAAGTCATCCGAAAAGCCGCACGATATGTGATGTATGATGGAATAATGTATCAGAAGGAGTTCTCGGTCCCCTTATTACGATGCATTGCCCATGATGAGACAAAGCGGGTCTTGGAGGAAGTTCATGAAGGAGAATGTGGCGACCATACTGGGGGGCAAACGCTAGCAAAAAAGATCCTCCGTTACGGATACTATTGGCCAACCGTGAATTGGGATGCTGCAGACTACGCAAGAAAATGTGACAAGTGTCAAAGATATGCGAAAATCTCGAGAGCTCCACCAACAGAACTCACACAAATGGTTAGTCCCTGGCCATTTGCAATCTGGGGAATCGACATAATCGGCTCTTTGCCTATATCTAAAGGTGGTGCAAAATACGCGATAGTTGCAGTCGACTATTTCACAAAATGGGCCGAGGCAGAACCTTTAGCCTCAATCACCTCTAAGAAGGTCATTAATTTCGTTGCACGAAACATTATATGCCGCTTTGGTCTCCCTCAAACCATCGTTACGGACAACGGAACACAGTTTGAAAGCAGAGAATTCAAAGATTTCTGTTTAAAGTACGACATTGAGAAGAAATTCGCCGCCGTTGCGCATCCGAAAGCTAACGGACAAGTCAAAGCCGTAAACAAAATAATCAAGGCCATACTAAAGAAGAGTTTGGAAAAAACCGGAGGAAAGTGGGTAGATGAACTCCCAACAGCATTATGGGCTTATAGAACTACCCACAAGTCCGCGACTGGCCACACTCCATTCGCATTGGCCTACGGCTCGGAAGCCGTCATACCTGTGGAGCTTGAAGTTCCATCGCATCGAGTGACATATTATGATCCTAGGACGAATCAGGATCTCTTATTGGAATCACTGGACTGCATCGACGAAAAACGTAAAGAGGCCGAACTAAGGGCGGCAGCACATAGGCACCGAGTCAAGCGATATTACGACAACAAAGTCTGCCCAAGGATCTTTAATGTGGGGGATCTCGTTTTGAAACGAGTTTTCCCGGTACCATCGCGTATGAATCCCAACTGGGAAGGTCCATATATCGTTGAACGGAAGCTTGGAGAGGGAACTTTCAAGATAGCGACCGTTGATGGCGTGACACTCCCTCGAGCGTGGAACAGTGAACATTTGCGACATTATTACATTTAGCCTGTTTCTTTCCTGTTTTAGGTACAATTGTTTGCTATATGTTTTTATTCCGCTGATTCTTAGTTTCCTTTTTGGTGTGTAGTTGGACAATTTAGTTTGTTTCATTAATAAAGGCTTGAAGCCATCTGTTCCACGAATTATTAATGTTTCTGTACCTTGTAATCTGGTGATGAACCGTAGGAGTTATATTATTCCGTATGATATAGGAACTAGTATAAACGACTTCAATCTCCGAGTCCCCTGAGCGTGGATCGGAGTACTCTAAGTCTCCTGAGCGCGGACTAGAGTATAAACGACTTCAATCTTCGAGTCCCCTGAGCGCGGACCGGAGTACTCTAAGTCTCCGGAGCGCGGACTAGAGTATAAACGACTTCAATCTCCGAGTCCCCTGAGCGCGGACCGGAGTACTCTAAGTCTCTAGAGCGCGGACTAAAGTATAAACGACTTCAATCTCCGAGTCCCCTGAGCGCGGACCGGAGTACTCTAAGTCTCCTGAGCGCGGACTAGAGTATAAACGACTTCAATCTCCGAGTCCCCCGAGCGCGGACCGGAGTACTCTAAGTCTCCGGAGCGCGGACTAGAGTATAAACGACTTCAATCTCCGAGTCCCTTGAGCGCGGACCGGAGTACTCTAAGTCTCCGGAGCGCGGACTAGAGTATAAACGACTTCCATCTCCGAGTCCCCTGAGCGCGGACCGGAGTACTCTAAGTCTCCTGAGCGCGGACTAGAGTATAAACGACTTCAATCTCCGAGTCCCCTGAGCGCGGACTGGAGTACTCTGTTAACGCTAAAAATTGAACGCTAACACCCGGTGTGTGTAGTAAAGTTGTGAAAGCACCACCCGTGATACGGGAACAAGAAATAAGCAGTAGAATAGCAGAAAACGGTAAAAGACAGCGATTTATAGTGGTTCGGCTTAAGATCGAGCCTACGTCCACTTTGAATTCCTTTATTGCTGATTTTGGTTACAAGATGATACAATGCACTTCAAAATACGATACACTTTGATCACAAAAACACTATAGACTAGTAGCTCAAACTTCGATGATGAAACTTGTTGAATCCGTGTCGGATGTGCAAGATTTCTTCCGAAGCTTGTTGTAGTGTCTTGAATGTTTGGAGTTCTTCGAGTGTTGATGAGTTAAGAATTCTGCAGAGTAATGGCGCTTCAGAGAATGATTGGCAAAAAGTCCTCTTCATGTTGGAGTTAGGCTGGTATTTATAAGGAAATTCTAAGCTGGGTCGTAGGTCGTGACCGACCTAGGATAGGTCGTAGGTCATTGCCGACCTATCAGACGTGGCATATGGCTTATCAGAAGCGCACTTGTTTATTTGGATAAATCACAAGTCCCAGATCGTCCACGAGTTAGGAGGCCATTGTGTGAAGTAATGCGGCATTGAGTTTGTTTAGATCGTGAGCGACCTATCATAGGTCGTAGGTCGGTCGCGACTTAAGTGCAGTTGCTGAGTCGTTCAGCCCTTTCCGTAGCTAGGTGGTTACTTCCTTAAGTCGTTAGGTCGTAATCCCCTTAAGTTGTTAAGTCGTGGCTCCTTTAGGTCGTTAACCCACTTAAGTCGTCACATTCCCTTAGGTCGTATGCGATCTAATCATAGGTCGTTGACTACTTTGAGGTGTTACATCTCTTAAGTTGCTAGGTCGCAACTTTCTTTAGATCGTTATGCAATTAGGTCATTAAACCATGGCTGTAGTTAGGTCGTCCAGACCTTTAAGTCGCTCCGTCCCACAAGTCGTTAGCTCGTAGCTCCTTTAGGTCGTTAGTTTCTCTTAAGTCGTCAAGCATCTTAACTCGTTGACAAAATAGGGTTAACATTTGCCCCTCGAAGTACGCGCCTAAGTCGTAGGTCGTGTGCTTCGATTTCCCTAACTCGCGTGTGCCGATTCGGGTTCCACTGCCCTGGTGTATAAAAGGCTTAGGTCGTTTCTTCTACTTCCTTCTTCTCATTACTTTACGTCTTCAGTTGCATTTGTCATTAGCATCTCTTCCGAGCTCCTAAAGGCGATTTTTACTTGATTCATCTCCTATTATTCCTAGCATTACACTACGTAAGCGATCCCGCTCTTCTCTCAATCATCGATCATCATTAATTTACGAACCCTGTTCTTCGTTTCTGATTCACTTCCTTGAGTCTTGCTTTATTACGAATATTACTGCAATTCGATTTAACTTAGGACGATTTGTGATTTGTGGTGATTCAATGGTGTGATGGAACAAGGATCGTTGTTGATTGAGAAGCTACTGGGTTATCGGGTTAGGAATTAGAAGGATAACGGGTTGTCAATTGGGGAGGTAGGTCGATCGGTCAAGTGGAGTGAGATATTATCTTGGATACGACCTAGCAATTTTACGCGACCCAGTGACTTCCGCGGTTTAACTCTGAACCGACCTAACAATCTTCGCAACATAAGCCTTGAGTCGTAGCCGAGTTAGGACTTGGGGGAATTTCTCATTGCTTCGAATTGGAGCTTTTCCTCCTTTCTATGACTTACGACTTAAGCACTTCCGACTCAAAATGTCAACGACTTAAAGCATAAATGACCTATCTTAACTTGCCTTATAATTTTTAGGTCGTGGACGAGTTAATACATTGAACTGTTTTGAAGCATAGTTCGTACTTGAACTTTAACTTGAATTGCTGGAATAGACTGCCTGAATACTGAATTGTTTGGACTTTAACCTGTTAAACTTTGTTGTATTTTTTTTTACAGATTGCTTCAATTTGCAAGCTAACAACCTGCTTAATACAACATTCATAGAAAATTGGGATGAATATACTGTCACTGATTGCCCACATCAAATGACAGATCAGTTAATAAAAGATAGTTAACTTAAATGAACTGTGTGAACAAAGTGCTGTGAAATATCAAATTCAAGTGAAGCATTAAAGAAAAGTTAAACTAATCAACTAAAGCCGATTTGTTTGTATTAACACTGCACTTGAGTTTTTAAATCAACAAGTTCTGAAATTTCGTAATCGACCAATTGTCAACTAGCTTAATTCCAGTTATGTTTGCTTGTTATTTTTATTAGTTCTACACAACACTTCACACTTTTTAGGAAACGTGCACCTTCACATTTGAACATCCAGTTGCTTGTGTAGAATGACTTCTCAGCAAGAAGACGTAGTAGTTCAAACCGGAGAGGCCGCCCTCATTCCAGCCCCGTTAGTCAATCCTCCAGAAAGAGTCTCAATTACTTTGTCGTACAAAGCTTTCCGGCAATTGTGCACCCAGTTTGGTATCGATAAAGCAGATGCCATTCTTCCTGAAAAAAGTAGCACCGCTGATGTGGCACCCCTGGCTTTGTCACAGTTAATCGGCAAATGTGCCTGAACGGGGCTATTCCCCCTTTCAACGACTTTCTCCAGAATCTTCTTCGTCGACTAGCCATTTCCTCCTTCCAGCTACACCCTAATAGCTACGCCATTCTTATGGGATTGTGTGTGCTATTTAGGAAAACACTTGACCGTTTTCCAAGCTTTGATGAGATTTGTTACTTATGCTCCTTTGCCAGAAATAAAGATCATCCTTCCATCACTGTCGTGCGAAGCGCTAGAAACCGCAAACTGATCATTGGCCTTTCGGATAGTGTTCATGGGTTTCTAAGTCAATTTTTCTTCGTCCGCTGCCCTCCGGGGTTTTATGCCGTTTGGAGGGAAGGAAGTAAGATTATTCATCTTTACTTCTTCTATTCTTTGAGTTTTCCGAAGTCCGAATGTCAAGTGCTAACTTCATCTTTACTTTTCAGCGCTTCCTACCCCTTCCAGGGAACCCAGCCACAAGTCAACTTTCGAAAGGCTTATGGTTGTGCCGGTTGAGGAGAGAAGCATTAAATTTTTGTTAAAAGATGAATTTCTGCACTAGTTTGAACTTCTTCACCCTTCTCGCTCTACTCAACCTCACGAAGTTCCTGATTCTCCAGGAAAGGCGTCTACTGCCCCAGCTTTTGTTGAAGAACCTATACCGCAAGAACCTACCACCGAGGCTTCACTGGTGAAGTGTTCTACCTCTATTGACGTTGCGGGGTCGTCCGACAAACCTACGCTCTCTCTGGTTATCGAAGAGGAGGAGCCTCCCCAATGCCCCGAGAAGGCATCCAATGAAGGGGTTGAGAAAGAGAGTTCCGCCCATCACGACGGCGAAGATATTTTTGTGGATCTTAGTGACTTAATGGTGACTTCACAGGAGCTATTTAAAAATGACGCTTCAAAAGCTATTTCTCCTACTGTCGAGGCGACTTCTTCTTTACAACAAGTTTCGACGCCTTCTATATAAGCCGTCGCCATTCCTACACCAAAGAGTGGTTTGTAGTTCGACGCGCGTAGCTTGCACATCACACACACTTAGGATTTTTCGGCACTTATATGCACTTAAGTTCCTTTTCTTAGTTATCTCTAAGACTTGTCTTTTTTCACTTTCAGATTCTTCGATGGGGCGAAGTGGCTCATATTATGACAAATTCCGGCGCCATGGAAGCCGTGAGAATTATGATTTTAGGAGCTATCTCACTGCCCCGATGGAAACAGATGAAGAAAGAGCTGCTAGAAAAGCTCATGAAAGGCGAACTTATGAGGAGCAGCAAAGAAGAAGAGATGATCGACATGACTCTTCTCACAGAAGCAATGATTCTCATAAGAGGAAATCCCATGATGATAAGGGGAAGGGCCACATTACTGACGATTCAAGCAAACGAACTAAGCTTATCGAAAAGGACGAGTCTGCAATTTCTGAAAACACCCCTGCTTCAATTCCTCTTGATATCCCCTCTGATTCTCCCGCTCTTAAGAAGTTTGACATCCAGACAATTATCAACAGGCCTCAATATCAAGTTGGTCAAGGTCCGCCAACTCTTCAAAGTCGGTTCCCGCAATGGTGCTTAAAGGGGGTACGCTTTGACCTTGATTTAGTCCTGATTGATAAATCGGCTATGCTGCGCAATCTTGATGCCATCAAACTTGATATCGAAAGGATGTCTGGATGGCAAAAACTTATTGATGAGCTACAAAGGGTCAATCGCGCGAATCTCGAAGCCATGCTGACTATGGAGAATGACAAGTCGGAGTGGGTAAAATTTGCAAGCAGCACGACGCTGAAATGAAGAGCATCACTGATGATTATGGGAGACTTGAAGCTGAAGTTGAAAGACTAAAGAACGAGCTTGCCACTTCTTCCACTTCTTATTCGCAAAAGGTAGAAATGCTCCAAAAGCAAGTTTGAGATGCCCATGCTGCTCAGCGAGATGCTGAAGCGAAACTTGAAGCAGAGCAGCATGTTACTGGGAAATATCGTGATGACGCCGCTCAGCTTCGGGAGAAAGTCAGCTCTCAAGATTTGGAAATTGCAAGGCTGCAAGCTCAATTGTTAAAGGCTGAAAGAGAGCGCGATGAAGCTATCGCTGGGAAAGTTGCAGCCGAAGAATCTCATGTGGCTACTAAAGCCAATATCAGCTCAACTTTGTTCGACTTTTATATCCATAGCATCTTGGGGCGCGGAAGTCTCTCGTTTTTGGGGCCGGAATATGAAGTCACCTTGGCTGAAGTATGGGAGGCGATAATCGATATGCTTGGTGGTGCTGGCTATGATGAGGCAGAGCTTGAGGCACGTTATTTTGACGATGAAACTCGTGCCGCTCTTGCTAGAGGAAAGGAGCAACTTGCTAAAGCTCGAGCTGAACCGACGGGAGAAGAACACCCAAAGGAGGAAGCTCCTTTAACTGCCCCCGTCCATACTTCAATTTCGGCCGATGCTAACATTATAGGCTCCAGTTCCCATTCTTCGCCTCCTGCTAAAGTTGACACTGAAATTGTGACTACTCCCACCGAGAAAGAGGCTCTGGAAGATATTGAGGCTCAGAAATTCGAAATTGATCTTGCAAAGCCGACTTCTCCATGTAACTTTGACGTCGACCCGGTTCCAGTGAGTCACTTATTCGATTCAACCGAGCTTGATGAATTTCTAACTTATTACTCAAGCTTTGATGAACCAATATCTTTTCTTTTCTCGGAGAATACTGATTTTAACTTCTTTTCTTCTATAGCGGAGGCACCGAGCGCTATACACTCTTCTCCTCTTCCAACTGTTCCTCCTCCAACCCTTTAAGTCACTCCTGCTTCTCAGCCGGGTTCGCAGGAAGAGCAAATAGAGGCCCTTCAAGGCTTGGAGGATCCACCCGCTTCACAAGAACAGAAGGCAGAAGATCTTGAGGACAATGAGAAGACTCTGGAGCAGTCTCTTGATGATAACACGAAGCTTTCTGCGCTGCTTACTACTCCGGGAAGTGAGTCTTCTTCGAAGAGGAAAGGGAAGCGCGTCATGAAGAAGAAGAAGAAAAGCATTTCCGCTGGAGAAGATGAAGCAGAAGAAGATCCCGCTGCACCTTCTTCTCCTTCTTCTCCGACCCGTCCCCGCCGGATTCCGAAACTAGTCATCAAACCGGGCAAGGGTACTAAAGGTGGCAAGAAGAAGGAGTGATAATCTGGACTCTACTTTTCTTATTTTGCTTTTTGCTTGTGTCGACCGGAGATTGTGCGGGTACCGGTCCCTGCTCTTTTTTTTTGAGATCTGCACATGTAAAGAATTTTCACAGTATTGAATAAAATAATTATTTTACTTGTCAAATTCTTATGTATGTAAGAATGCATCTATTTCTTATTTTAGTGTAGAATAAACGATTCTTTTTATTTGTACAAACTTTTTGTCTATGTTTGAGAATGCATTTATTCCACATCTTTTCTGCATGATGTTGTAATGAGCTTGTGGTATGTCGCTTGAACACTACCTTTATTGATGTAGTTGTATTGCATGATATTGCCCCTATACCACAAGTGCATTGCAATATCCTTTTGCTTTGACGAGACTTGTACTCGTATTTTGGAGAATAACTATTTCATTTTTGAGGAAACAATTATTCTACTTTAATGGAGCGTGTCTCGTTTTTGGAGGAGTTTTTACACTTCAACCTTCGGAGATGGTCACTTCATATTTTTGAGAAGTGAATTCTCCTACATGGTAAAGCGGGCCTCTAAAGAGGATTTTATTCAGCACTTCAATTTCTGGGGAAGAATTTTTCAAGATAAACAAGTAGATCTTTCTTGAGAGTTGAAGTGTGCCTCTGAGGAGGGCTTTCTTTCTTCTTTTATATTTGTCGCGTTTGCTTGAAATTACTTTCTCGCAGTTGAATGGAACTACGGAGCGGGCGCAAGTTACTTGATTGGATGTTCGTTTGTACAAGCGATCATAGCCAATTAACAAGGGCCCTGCGCCTTCATGTTGTGAAGGTGCTTTTCCGGTGGTTCTGTTAACTTTGTTGTTTGAGAAGAGTATTAAATTCTGGGACGTTCCCCCGAAGAGGTCTTGTGCCTCCGGAGAGGTCTTATGCCTCCGGAGAGGTCTTGTGCCTCCGGAGAGGTCTTGTGTGCCTTGGGGAAGGTCTTCTGCCTTCGAAGAGGGCAGTGTGTGCCTTTGGGGAAGGCTTGTGCCTCGTAAGAGGGCTTGTGATGCCTCGGGAGAGGTCTTATGCCTCCGAAGAGGTCTTGTGCCTCCGAAGAGGTCTTGTGCCTCCGGAGAGGTCTTTATTTGATTGCCTGGAAGTTACTTTCTCATAGTTAAATGGATCCGCAGGGCGGACGCAAGTTATTTAATTGGATGTTCGTACACACAAACGATCGCAATTAGTTAACAAAGGCCTTGTGCCTCAGTGGTTCCACCAACCTTTTTGTTGAGAAAAGCGCTTCCATTTATTGGCGTGCCTCCGAAGAGGGCTTGTGCCTCCGTAGAGGTCTTTATCCTCCGAAGAGTTGCGCCTCCGAAGAGGTCTTGTGCCTCCGAAGAGGGCTTTTGTTGATCAGCTCGCCCATGTCTCTTTGTTGTTTGCTCATTAATGGTCCCCTGTTATTGTCTCCGTGCCCGTGTTCCTTTCTTTTGCAAGCAGTTTGCTCTATTCAATGGAGTGTACTTTACTGTTAATTGATTTCATGGGACAAGCGCAAGTTATCTAATCAGATGTCTGTTTATACAAACGATCGTAATTAGTTAACAAGTGTCTAGTTCCTTTTCTTTGGAAAAGTGTCCCTTCAGTGGAATCATCAACTTTTGGTGTAAAGTTCATCTTATGTTGGATTTGAATTTGGAACTTTTTGTGGCTTGAATTCGTTTATTGAGTTATTTACGGGGTTCACTTGGCATTGCGATGGGTAAGCTTTGTTTTAATGACCTGCAATATTAAATCGATATTTTAGCAATACATTTAGAGTATTTACACATCAAAATGAAACAGGCATTTTATAATAATAAAGAACACAGAATTTATAGTGGTTCGGCCAAGAACTGGGCCTACATCCACTTTATAGCTCTTTTATTGATCATCACTGATTTTACAATGGTTTATAATACAATTGATGCATCCATTATCTTTTTACAATTTCAAGCATTGCTTTTAAGTAAAATATGGACGTAAGTGATTGCTATTCCAGGCTCTTGGGATTGGATCTCCTTCGACAGTTGTGAGTTTGAAGGTGCCATCAAGAAGTTTATTGCCTATGACATATGGTCCTTCCCAATTTGGTCCAAACACTCCAGTTGTTGTCATGATCCTCTTCAAGACTAAGTCCCCGATTTCAAAGCTTCGTTGACGGACTTTAGAATTGAAGTGCCTTGCTATCCTTTGCTGACGGGCCGCAACTTTGAGCCTAGCTTCTTCCCTTCTTTCATCAAGAAAGTCAAGTGCTTCGAGTTGCAATTTTTCATTTTCAGCCTGGTTGAAATGAACTCTCCTGTGTGAAGGGACTTCTAGTTCTACTGGAACCATCGCTTCTGATCCGTATGCCAATGAGAATGGAGTGTGCCCAGTCGCAGTTTTATGGGTCGTTCTGTATGCCCATAGTGCTAGTGGCAGCTTATCAACCCATCCACCTTTTGCTTTTTCAAGCTGCTTTTGATGGTTGACTTGATAATTTTGTTTACTGCTTCCACTTTCCCGTTTGCTTGCGGATGAGCCACTGCTGAGAAACTCTTTCGGATTTTGAATCGCTTGCAGAAGTCTTGGAACTCTTCACTTTCGAATTGAGTACCGTTGTCTGTGATTATCTTCTGTGGCACACCATACCTGCAAATGATATTTTTAGTCACGAAATTTATCATCTTTTTAGAGGTAATAGTGGCCAAAGGTTCAGCTTCGGCCCATTTAGTGAAATAATCAACGGCAACAATAGCATATTTTATTCCCGACTTAGCAATTGGTAAAGGTCCGATTAGATCTATCCCCCAAATGGCGAACGACCATGGACTGACCATCTGTGTTAGTTTGGTGGAAGGTGCTCTTGGGATTTTTGCAAATCTCTGGCATTTGTCGCATTTTCGAGAGTAGATAGCAGCATCTCGATTAATATCTGGCCAAAAATACCCATACCGGAGAACCTTCTTGGCAAGAGTTTGGCCACCTGAATGGTCCCCATATTCTCCTCCGTGTACCTCTGCTAAAATTGTCTTAGCTTCTTCCTTGGTTACACATCGGAGTAATGGCATTGAGAATCCCCGTCTGTATAACCGACCGTCTTGAATTACATATCTCGATGTCTTTCTTAACAACTTTCGACGTTCTTTAGAATTTTCTGGCAGGGAACCGTTGAGCAGATATTCTTTGATCGGGGTCATCCATGACTCTTGCTCTTGAGATACAGCCATGATCCAGTCGATATCCATTTCATCGGTGCTTGGGGCTGACAAGACCTCCACATGAACCAATCCCAACAACTGTGCTTCTCCGGAACTTGAATACTTTGCGAGAGAATCCGCCTTCATATTTTCCTCTCGAGGAATGTGGCTTATTGAATAGTGATCGAAATCATCGAGAAGTTCAGAAGCCTTGGACAAGTAAGCAGGCATATATCCTCCTTTAGCTTGAAACTCCTTCTTGACTTGACATACAATAAGTTGAGAATCACTGAAGATCTGTAATGCTTTGATGTTTAGTTCTTTTGCAATCTTCAATCCAGCAATTAGAGCTTCATATTCTGCTTCATTATTTGTAGAAGGAAATTCCAGTCTTAATGCGTAACATAATGATCGCCCTTCGGGGGTTTCAAGCACAACCCCAGCTCCGGAACAGTAATCATTTCTTGAGCCATCAACATATAACTTCCATTTGGTCGGGATGTCAACTGTAATCTCTTCCTCACTATCACCCTTATCTGTGTACTCTGCGATGAAATCTGCTAAAGCTTGTCCGTTGATCGCCCTTCGGGGATGATAAGCGATATCATATTGGCTAAGTTCAATATTCCACTTTAGAAGACGGCCCGAAGTTTCAGGGCGAAACAGGACTTGCTTTAGGGGCTGGTCAGTGAGAACTTTGATAGGGTGAGCTTGGAAATACAGCCTCAATTTTCTGGAAGCAATCAGTAAATAGTAGGCGAGCTTTTCTAGCTTTGAATAATTCATTTCTGCCCCAGTGAATCTTTTGCTGATATAGTAGACCGGGCGCTGAACTTTCGCATCCTCCCGTACTAATGCTGCACTCAGGGCATGAGATGAAACTGCCAAGTATATGAAAAGGTCTTCGCCATTGTTTGGCTTGGAAAGTATTGGAGGCGACTCCATGTGGTGGATTAGTTCCTCGAAAGCTTTCTGGCATTCAGGTGTCCATTCGAAGTTTTTCTTTCCTTTCTTTAAAGCGTCAAAGAAGGGGATGCATTTATCAGTGGCTTTGGAAATGAACCGACTTAAAGTAGCAACTTTCCCATTAAGGCTCTGCAGCTCCTTCTTTGTCCTGGGGGCTTTGACTTCTCTTAGAGCAGTAATTTGAGCAGGATTGGTTTCAATGCCCCTAGCGCTTACAATAAATCCCAAGAATTTCCCGGACTACTCCGAACGAACATTTCAAAGGGTTGAGCTTCATTCCATATTTTCGGAGAATTGCGAACATTTCTGCTAAGTGATCCATATGGTCAATTTCTTTCTTTGATTTTACCAACATATCATCGACATAGACTTCCATCGTTTTCCCAAGCTGCGATTTGAACATTGCATTAACAAGCCTTTGATATGTTGCCCCTGCATTTTTCAATCCGAAGGGCATGACTTTGTAGCAGTAAAGACCAACATCTGTGATGAAGCTCGTATCCTTGTGATCCGACTCATGCATCATAATCTGGTTATACCCGGAGTAAGCATCCATAAAAGATAACAATTCGTGCCCAGCTGTTCCATCTACCAGTTGATCAATCCTTGGCAACGGGAAGCAGTCTTTGGGACAAGCTTTGTTTAAATATGAGAAATCGATGCATACCCTCCACTTTCCATTTGCTTTTTTAACCAGTACTGGATTTGAAACCGAATTTGGATAAGTGGACTCTTTGATGAAACCATTCTCCATGAGTCGATCTACTTCTTCCTTTAGCGCTGCTGACCTTTTCGGACCTTGGGTTCTCCTTTTTTGTTTCACAGGCGTGAATTTCATATCAATATTCAGAGTATGTACAACAATCTCTGGAGATATTCCACACATATCGGCGTGACTCCAAGCGAATACGTCCAGATTTGCTTTCAGAAATGATATCAACATATTCTGGACTGCCATACTGAGTTGCGAACCCACATTTAGCACTTTGTTTGGGTCTTTAAGATCAACAGGTACTGGTACCGTTACTTCCATTGGCACCACTCTATTTTCCCCTGCACTGGCCTTTCTGGGGTCCATTTCTCTTCTTGCACCACTATGCTCGCCAGTGCAGGGGCCACCCTGTACTTGCTACAAGGTTGGGTTTTTGATGCGGAGCGAAGCTGCCGCATCTTTTCCCATCTCTCTCTTCCTGGCCTCTCGAAGCTCTATAAGATAACATTCCCATCCAGCATTTTGATTTCCTTTAATGACACCAATACCATTATCTGTAGGAAATTTCATAGTTAGGCACCACGGAGCCAGAATGGCTTTGAACGCAGCTAAAGTTGGACGGCCTAGGAAGGCATTGTAGGCAGAAAATCCATCGATAATTACAAAAGTCTGTTTCCGAACTACCTTTTTCTGCCCCTCTCCAAGTTCCACAAACAAGTCGACAGTTCCAATTGGTTGCTGCGGTTCCCCAGTGAACCCAACAATCTTTTGTGATGAAGCCTGAACATCAGCCATTGGAATCTTCATTTGATCAAATGTTTTCTTGAAGAGTATATTGCAGGAAGCACCGCAATCGACAAGCACTCGTCTTACAATAGCTGGCTCAATTCCTGTAGAAACAACCAAGGGATCTATGGTTGGAGCTTCAATACCCATAGAATCCCTGGCTTTGAACACAATATCATCATTAGAAGTTTTCTGCTGTTTCAGGGGTGCAACGTCCTCTAAAACAAAAACATCTTCTTCTGCTGGGATATATTTCAAAGCACGAGTGTATCTTTCCATCTCACCCCAGCTTCTGCCTGCTGGGTGTGGGCCTCCTGTAACCACATTGATAATAGGCCTTTCAGATTTATGTGCGGTTGTGCCCTCACCCGAGCCAGATGGATGAGTAGAGGGTTGCTGCCCCTGAGCAGATGAAGTTTGGTCATTCCTGTTCTTCTTAACATACTGTTGTAGCTTGTTTTCTCTTAACAATTCTTCAATTAAGCTCTTCAAATGACGGCATTCATTGGTATCATGGCCGGGTTGGTTATGAAATCGACAGAATTTTCCATTTCGCATAGCACCCTTTCCAGGCTTTATCTCAGCTGGTTTAGGATACTCCACAGCATCTTTGGTGGGAAAGAAGATATTCTCCGGAGTGTCGGTTAAAGGAGTGAAATCTGAGGGTTTAAAGAAGCGAGGTCTCTTTATATCCTTTTGTTTCTTCCCATCATTATTTTCCCTTTTCTTAGCTGAAGCAACAATGTTATTTTCTCCTCTTATCGCCACCACTTTCATTGATGCCGGAAGATTTTCCAAGCGTATGAACTCATCAGCTTTCTTATAGAATTTCTCGAGTGAGTTTGGTTCCTTCATTTTCAGCCATTTTCCAAATTCGCTTGACTTATCGATAGCCCGCATCAGATAAGTCAAAATCATCTGTGGCTCCGCATTGTCGACTTCCGCCAGAGCTATGTTGAAACGATTCAAAAAGGATTTAATCGACTCTCCCGGATTCTGCTCAAGACTAGACAATGACATTATGTCTTTTGCCTTTGAAGCGTACAGTCTGAATTGCTCTTTAAACTTCCGGGTTAAGTCGGAAAATTGGTCTATAGATCGAACGGGAAGCTTGGTAAACCAAAGAAGTGCCACTCCTTCCAAGTATACCGGGAAATACCGGCACTTAATCTCATCAGTCGCTCTGGCGCCGGTCATGTGCCAGTCATATTTGTATAAGAATTGATTTGGGTCACTTGTCCCCCGATAAGCAGGAATGGTGGGGGGAACAAATTTTCTGGGAAACTCAGCTTTTAGAATCCTCTCAGTAAATGGAGTTTTACTCGGAGCAAATCCCCACTCGCTCTCATCTTCATTTCTCTGCATGCTTTCTTTCATTATTTGCCGAATCATGCCGGAGAGATATTCCTCATTGTTTAATGACTTGGCGGAGTAGACTTCGGCCATTTTCTCGGAAGTTTGTCCGGGCAAATGTTCGCAGAAAACTGGCGATGGCCTGGATCCTTCAGCTTGGAGAGGTACCCCTTCAGCGGCACCTGATCCCCTTTGAGGAATATTTATTCCTTCGGAGTTGTGAAGAGCATCAGCAATGTTTTCTTCATTATTTACCGGCCTTTGACTAGCCCCGAGCAAAGCACTTAACTTCTCCATCATTAGAGTATTCTGAGTTTCAATTGGCTGATACAACATCTAACTCTTCTCGCGTCACTCCAATGCTGGGAGCTGCTTGACTTTGAGAAAGAGAAGTAGCAGTGTTATCATGAGCATCTTCAGATCTGATAGACTTGCGTTTTCTCCGAGGAGCCATTATATCCAGCAGACTTCTGGTCTTGAAAGAAACTTTTTCCACGAACTTTTGTGAAGCAATGGTGAATGTATCCCTGAGTTGGGTTCTCAGTGAAAGCACCAAAATGTTAACGCTAAAAATTGAACGCTAACACCCGGTGTGTGTAGTAAAGTTGTGAAAGCACCACCCGTGATACGGGAACAAGAAATAAGCAGTAGAATAGCAGAAAACGGTAAAAGACAGCGATTTATAGTGGTTCGGCTTAAGATCGAGCCTACATCCACTTTGAATTCCTTTATTGCTGATTTTGGTTACAAGATGATACAATGCACTTCAAAATACGATACACTTTGATCACAAAAATACTCTAGACTAGTAGCTCAAACTTCGATGATGAAACTTGTTGAATCCGTGTCGGATGTGCAAGATTTCTTCCGAAGCTTGTTGTAGTGTCTTGAATGTTTGGAGTTCTTCGAGTGTTGGATGAGTTAAGAATTCTGCAGAGTAATGGCGCTTCAGAGAATGATTGGCAAAAAGTCCTCTTCATGTTGGAGTTAGGCTGGTATTTATAAGGAAATTCTGAGTTGGGTCGTAGGTCGTGACCGACCTAGGATAGGTCGTAGGTCATTGCCGACCTATCAGACGTGGCATATGGCTTATCAGAAGCGCACTTGTTTATTTGGATAAATCACAAGTCCCAGATCGTCCACGAGTTAGGAGGCCATTGTGTGAAGTAATGTGGCATTGAGTTTGTTTAGATCGTGAGCGACCTATCATAGGTCGTAGGTCGGTCGCGACTTAAGTGCAGTTGCTGAGTCGTTCAGCCCTTTTCGTAGCTAGGTGGTTACTTCCTCAAGTCGTTAGGTCGTAATCCCCTTAAGTTGTTAAGTCGTGGCTCCTTTAGGTCGTTAACCCACTTAAGTCGTCACATTCCCTTAGGTCGTATGCGATCTAATCATAGGTCGTTGACTACTTTGAGGTGTTACATCTCTTAAGTTGCTAGGTCGCAACTTTCTTTAGATCGTTATGCAATTAGGTCGTTAAACCGTGGCTGTAGTTAGGTCGTCCAGACCTTTAAGTCGCTCCGTCCCACAAGTCGTTAGCTCGTAGCTCCTTTAGGTCGTTAGTTTCTCTTAAGTCGTCAAGCATCTTAACTCGTTGACAAAATAGGGTTAACATACTCTAAGTCTCCTGAGCGCAGACTAGAGTATAAACGACTTCAATCTCTGAGTCCCCTGAGCGCGGACCGGAGTACTCTAAGTCTCCGAAGCGCGGACTAGAGTATAAACGACTTCAATCTCCGAGTCCCCTGAGCGCGGACCGGAGTACTCTAAGTCTCCGGAGCGCGGACTAGAGTATAAACGACTTCAATCTCCGAGTCCCTTGAGCGCGGACCGGAGTACTCTAAGTCCCCTGAGCGCGGACTAGAGTATAAACGACTTCAATCTCCGAGTCCCCTGAGCGCGGACCGGAGTACTCTAAGTCTTCCGAGCTCGGACTAGAGTATAAAAGACTTCAATCTCTGAGTCCCCTGAGTGCGGACCGGAGTACTCTAAGTCCGTGGAGTGCGGATTAGAGTATAGACGATTCGAATCTCCGAGTCTCCTGAATGCAGACCGTATTACTCTAAATCCCTGGAACGCGGATTAGAGAAAATTCTAAGTACCCAAAGAATGTTCGAACAATGTAAGAATGGATTGGGAAATTATGCGACTCATAAGAACTTGAGTTTTGACCATAGTTATACAGAAAGCTAAAAAGTGAAAAAATCGTTCAAGTGACAAAGAAAACTAAACTTTATTCAATAATCCAAGATGGGGTTACACAACTACTCCTCCTAAACTCGGAGTCAAAATTCTATCTACATGAACTACGGAAACGAAAAAGTAAGAGTAGATACAGGACTTAAGCAAAATCTCGTTGAACGAGTATAGCGACTATTTCTTCGGCTTCTTCTTCTTGTCTTCCTTTGTTTTCTCAGATGACTCCTCTCCCCCACGCTTCCTCTGGGTTTTTTTGCTTGCCAACGAAGCGGAGTCAAGAGTGGGAGAAGGAACATCAAGCGGTTTGGATTTGCCTGGGAGAATGATTTTCAGAGGCCTATTCAGTGGGTCGGTAAGTTCTAGTATTTGAGGCTCGACCTTGATCTCGACCTTCTTCTTCTTCTCTTCTGCGAGTCTCTCTTTCATGCTCATCTCCGAAGTATGTTCTGAGGCGCCAGTGATCTCGATTTCATCACTCCCTTCAACGGGAGATGAAGTGTCAAACTTATCATCATCTAGCACCCCGATCACTTGTGCGTCAAGGCCGGGAGTTACACCCGCATGAGCGACATCGCTTGTCTTCTCTGCCTCCTCCTTGGCGTCATCGCTCCTCGGAGTTGGTTCGGGATCAGAACGGCCTACATAAAAACGTAAAGAATGAACATTAGGACAAATAACCACTACCAGAAAGTGACAGATCTTTGAACTTATAAAAGAAGAGTTTTATACCGGGTTCTGGTTGGCTATCAGTTGCGCGTGGAGTTTCGCCCTCTAGAATAGGGGATAGCACATGAACGCCAAGCCCGGGATCTTCTGGATCATAGCCGGCATGCTGCTCAAATGGGTCAAGTATTGGCCGACCGGGCGATTGAGCAGAGGGAGGAGCATCAGAAGGAGGAGCTGCAGCCTTAGCCCCAGATGGACCAGCTCCGTCGTCTTTCTCTTTTGATAGGGGAGAGCCTTTACTATAAAGAGCCAAAGCTGCAGATAAATCCGCTGGCTCGTTCCCTTTGAGAAATTCTTTCACCAGGGCATCCTCATCGACTTCCTCAGTGCCCGACTCGATCTTTATGATCTTTATTAAAGTCTCCCAGGCCTCAGCTAGAGATTCGAGATAGCCCTCGCCTAGGAATGTCAAGTCACGGTGCATAAGGACGCGGGCGTTGTATTCGGCAATCAGCAAATCAAACAGGCACTTGACTTCTTCTCTACCGGTCTCTGCAGCTGCTTCGAGACGGGAGTCAATCTCCTCGGAAGCTAGTCTCTTTCCCTCCTCCCGGGCTTCGCTCCTCATCGTCTCAACTTTAGAGAGCTCATCATCGAGCTTTGCTTTTAGGAGATGTGTGTCAATGATCTCGTTACAGTACCGTTGAGACTCTTCTTGAGCCGCTATCTTTTCTTCCCTCTCCTTAGAGAGTAGCTCCTTCAGCTCTTTGACTTGCAGGGCGAGTGTATCCCTTTCTTTTTGAATAGAATCTTTTTCTAGAGCTAGGGCCCCGCTGCGATGGACTGCGATGTCAAGTTCTTTCTTATGGGCTGTCTCTAGACGAGCGACGGCCTCCGCAGTCTCCTTAGCATTCTATTCTGCGGCTTCAAGCTTGGACTTGTACGAAGCAAGCTCTACATCTTGACTCTTGATGATGTCCTTGTCAAAGCCAGCTTCCAACTTCAAACGGTCAATTTCATGTTGTCGCTCAACAAATACTTCCAAGACTTTTTCGACCAAGTGTACAAACGCGTCATGTTGAACATAGACGTCGTTGTTGCAGGCGATGGCACTTTGCTTGATGTGCCCTGGGATGTGATGAATGGCCGGGAGGAATTTCAGGCCGTCAAAGCAGATTTTTGGGAATTTTGCCTTAAGATCGACCATCATCTCTGCTATCGTTGGGTCAGCCGCAGGAGTATGGGGAGGAGGCTTTGAAAGTTCTGTTCTTTTCTGATGCTCCCGAGTTTGCCTTGTACTCGATGAACCAGAATGTTGTTCTCGGGAGACATCGGGCTGAGACCCTTTCTGCGAAAGTTTTTCTCTATCTGGCTCAGTTTGAGGAGGGGGATCGCGAGAGTATGAAGACTGGGAATATGATTTCTTTCGATAAGACGATTCATGGGGACGGTTGTCTCAATCCTCGTAATCGTCTCTGTCCCTACGTCTACCTGAGCCTGAATCTCATCCAGGATGTTGAAATATAGGAGAACCGTGAAGGCGATCGAGTCCATGGGAGCGCCCCATGTCACCTGCATAGAATAAAAATAACAGCGAGTTAGGAAAAATCAGGGTAATGGCAAAAATTGAAGTGTACGGTGAAGTGCGTGCGTGTGTGTCCTAGTGTTCCCCCCGACGGACCAGTTCCTTTGTCTTTACTGATTGGAGTGTTATCTCCCTGGACTGGGGCTTGGACTCCCGTATCGCCTCTAGCGAGAGAATGAATTTTAAGGGCTTTTGGATCGTCGAAACCGTAATTGAGAAGATCGTCGGGAATGGTAAGGTTCGATAGACCCTTTAAAGAACTTTCCATGTGCTGTGAAGAAGCCTCTTTCTCTGTCGGGATGAGCGTAACTTTGGAAGTTCCGCCAACTTTCTCCTTCCGTATCTTATACGTCAATTTCCTTTTCCCCTTCGAAGGGGAAGATGACGTTTCAATATCGTGCACTTCGACCGCCGGGTCCCAAGCAGGACCCACATTCTCACCTTGTGTCTCAGGAGCTTCATCCTCTTTGTTTTTCCCCCATCCTGTGCATCAGGGGTATGGCGTGATGACGATTCAGCTTGTTTTTTCCCTTTACCGGATGCAGACTTGGGAATGGAAACGCCCTCAGGAAGGCTAATCCAGCGACCTCCTACTAACAGTCCGAACCTCGATAATTACTCATTTGAAATGATGGTTCGGATGTCCCGTTCCTCGACAGGAAGAGCTCTAATGGCTTCGACGGTCTCAGAATATCCGCGACCCTCAGGACGCGGGTTAATACCTGAAAAGATGAAACAAGAAGTTAGAAAAATCATAGTTCCGATTGAGCACGAATGTTGACTCAGGGAAAAGACTTATTGCCTTCGACCCATCTCCTCGCGAAACCAGGAGGGCAACGCACATAGAACCATTCCTGTTTGTACAGGGCGAATTTGCTACATGCTCCGGTCAAAATCTGGCATTTGTGGTACGGCTCGAGGAACATAAAGGAGGGGCTATCTTTCCGCTTATTAATCATATAAATATATCTGATGTCGCCGGGAGTTGGAGGCCTAGAGAAGATGGCCATGAAAAGGAGGTAGGTCATGTATATGAAGGCGTGGCCATTTGGATGCAGCTGCGATGGGGCAATGTCTATGTATTGCAACACGTCCCGAAGAAATAGATTACAGGCACGCTGCCCATCCAGCACATAAACTTATTACAGGCAGTATATCCGACTGGGGGCAAATGAGGACGATCATGCCTTGACGGAACCAACACGTCGGCGAAAGGTATTCCGTGGATGGAGCATATTCGCTGAAGCGCGACTTCGTTAATCTTCGAAGCCTGTGAGTCGATCGGATTATCCAAGAGAATCGATGCCTCCAGGGCATCGGGAGCTAAATTATAAGCGGGGGAAGTCGATGGATTTGAAGTGTCCGCAACTTCTTGCTTTGAAGACGGTCCGGGCCTATCTGAGATAGTGGCGGAGCTAGACTTTTTAGACATCTCTAATAAATAGTGAATCTGGCAAATCACCTGTGAGAACTATACTTGAAAAATGTTCAACATTAGAATTAATAACACGAATATTCCCCCCACGTGGTGTGTAAACTAGTGAAATCAATCGTTTATAAGCATTGAAAATTGGAAAGTCACAAGGTTACAGATATAAGACCGAACTTCAAATCATCGCCTTCGAAGACCGTCATCGCTGACCGTCTCCAAAAGCCTGCCTTATGGCGATTAGTCAATCTAAGTTCGGGTTTATGTCTACTGGAGCTAGGGAGTTGATAGTCCGAATCAGTTTGATATGCTAGTATGCTAGAGTCCTTGTCCTTATTTTGTTGTGTGATTAGGCAAGGCAATTGTCTATTCGGCATTTAAGTTATGTTCGGCCTTGATATGGTTCGGCATTTAAGTTATGATCGGCCTTGATATGGTTCGACATTTAATTTATGTTCGGCCTCGATATGGTTCGGCATTTAAGTTATGATCGGCCTTGATATGGTTCGGCATTTAAGTTATGGTCGGCCTTGATATGGTTCGGCATTTAAGTTTGTTCGGCCTGAGTGTTGTTCGGCTGAAATATTGTTCGGCATTCGTGATAGTTCGGCATCTCCACTAATTCATGCCTTCACCTTAGCCTTCCATTTCACTGTTCGGCATATGGTAAGATACGCCGAACCAGAGTTATGCCGAGCCTTGACGTTCGACACTCCACCTTTGACTACAGTTCCACTCCTCTCCTCCTTCATCTACACTAAACAACAAGAACAGGTCGCTCGGCGAGTCATCCCAGATTATGCCATTCGGCATCCTAATCGCCTCCAACACTTCCTCTATTCTTTCTTTTCTTTCGGTCTCGTTCGGCACGAAGAAGTTAAGCCGAACTACCACACATCACCCAACAACTCCTACATGCGATCACCCCTGGTCATTTCTCTTCGCCTCACACCATTCAGCCCTAAAGATATCCTAATCGAAGTTTGATTCCTCCATCCATATAACCCTCTCGGCTACGGTTCTAATGCACAAACCGAAGTCTCTTATTGTTTAATCATGGAAGGGATTTAGAAAGAAGGGATAATACCTAGTCAGTAGATCGAAACTTGGGAAGGATTGATTAGGCTTTAAGTATCTGATTCACAGGCGAGAATTGCAAGGTTTTTGGAGAATGACAGAAATAAAAGTGGAAAAGAGGGGAAGAGAGAGGATGCCTGGTTTTATAGGGAAGAAGAAGAAGTTGAAGAGGCCATAACCGGTAAGGCCGGTCAAGATGGTATCGTTCGGCGCGCACGGAACGCTCGGCTTCGAATGGATCGTTCGGCATTTACACTACGTTCGGCACACACCTCCATATCCGACATTCACAAGAAAGCAACCCCCAAGAGTGATGAATCGAGGATTTGAAGCGAAACATGGAGGATACGTAATTCAAAGCGTATCACGTTCAGTCATGTAATAAACTTTAGGGGGCAAGTGTTTCCTGGAGATTGGGCCAGGCAACTTAGTACTCGGCATAGAGATTGGGCCAGGCAACGTAGTACTCGGCATACCCACAGTTCGGCCCAACTGGATCGTTCGGCATCTCTTTGCAACCGTCATTCAGGAACGCTCGGCACCCAGGAGCATTCGGCCAGAGGCATCGTTCGACCAAAGGTAGCGTTCGGCCAGATACTTCGTTCGGCTAAAGGCAGCGTTCGGCCAGAGACTTCGTTCGGCCAAAGGTAGCGTTCGGCCAGGGACTTCGTTCAGCCAAAGGCACGTTCGGCCAAAGGCACGTTCGGCCAGAGACTTCGTTCGGCCAAAGGCATCGTTCGGCCAGAGACTTCGTTCGGCCAAAGGCACGTTCGGCTTCGATTGTTACTCGACCTACTCTTCCCACACAACAAGCGCCTCGTTCGGCATGAGGAGGATGGTTCGGCATCCGACCATTCGGCCTGTTTGGCTCGGCATACATTGACCACTCCATTTGGGCCAAGGTGTTCGGCTGCCAGGCCCGCCAGGGAAGTCCAACCCATCTTTGTCTATAAATAGAGGGGTAGTGGCACAGTGAAAAGGACCTTTTTTCGGGAACACTGGGGAGACTATGCCGCTTTCAAGAATCATCCTCTTTACTTAGCAATTGTATTCAAGTACTTAATCTGCGGATTGCATCTGTAATCAATCATCAAGTAAAGCAATAAAGTTAACCTCAAAGTGGATGTAGGCAATTACGCTGAACCACTATAAATCTGGTGTTCTTACTTTCTGCATTCAAATTAGCATATTCTTCCTTGTTTAAATTTATCTTCATCACTTATATCTCTACACAATCTTTCTCAACGAGGTTAGTGACCAATTTTGGTGCTAACAACGACTAATAATAGTCTTCTTTGTGATGGGGTTATATAATTTATATGCCTTGGATCTTTCACTATAGCCAACAAAGATGCACTTTTTAGATTTGTCATCAAGTTTTCCTCTCTTTTCATCCGACACATGAGAGTAACAAATGCTTCCAAAAATTCGAAAGTGGGAGACACATGGCTTGTGACCACTCCATGCTTCTTGTGGAGTCTTTCCTTGAACACTTTTAGTTGTCGCACGGTTGAGAACATAGCATGCACATGCTATAGCTTCGGCCCAAAATATTTTAGGCAATCCTTTTGTCTTCAACATACTTCGAACAAGTTCCATGATGATACGGTTCTTTCTTTCGGCCACCCCATTTTGTTGAGGGGTTGAGCGGACCGTTAGTTGATGATGAATGCCATGATCCTTTAAGAAATTTCCGAATTCTTCCACCATATATTCTCCACCACGATCGGATCGGAGTGTCTTTATAGAAAAACCACTTTGCTTCTCCACAAGTGCTTTAAAATTCTTGAACACTTCAAATACTTGAGATTTTTCTTTGAGAAAGTAAATCCACATCTTGCGACTATAGTCATCAATAAAAGTGAGAAAATACCGATTACCTCCAAGAGAGTTTGTGCGCATGGGTCCACATAAATCCGAATGCACTAGCTCCAAAGGATTCTTTGCTCGCCATGCCTTTTCTTTTGGAAATGGATCTCGATGGTGCTTGCCAAAAACACAACTTTCACATACTTGATCTTGTTTGCTAATATTTGGGATGCCTCTCACCATATGATCTTTGCAAATCTTGGATAGAGTGCTAAAACTCAAGTGATTATAACGAAGATGCCAAAGCCATGACTTGTCATTAACAATATTAGCAAAACATGGAAATGCTTCATTTTTAATTTGCAACGAAAACATTTTTGTTGGTGTCATCTTCACTTTTGCAATAAGAACACCCATTTTGTTTTTGATCTCACATAAATCATTTTTGAAATTCACATTACGTCCCTTCTTTAAAAGTTGCCCAACACTCAAAAGATTGTGTTTAAGATCGGGAACATAATAAACATTAGAAATATAATTTGTACCTTGCTTTGTCCGTATCGGAATATCACCACTGCCTTTGACAATGAGCCTTTTGTTATCACCTGTCTTAACTTCTCGTTGGACACTTTCATCAAAATTCACAAAGCAACTTTTATTTCCGGTCATGTGGTTACTACAACCACTATCAATATACCATATATCATCAAAAGAAGCTTCTTGAACATTACAAGCAAGAAGCATACTTTCATCTTGTGTCTCCAAATTCTCATGTAGAAAATTAGAATCATCTTTTTCATCATTAATTCTTTTAAAACAATCCTTTTTTATATGCCCATATTTATGACAATAATGACATTGAATATTATAAGAGTTACCTCTTCCTCTTCCACTGTATCCTCCACGACCTCTTCCTCTTCCTCCTTGAGATGGGCTTGAATTTTCACTTTGAATTTGGTCTCTTCCATGTCCTCTACCACGGGCTGATCTTCCACCTCTTCCTCTAAAACCACCACGGTTGGTGTCTCGAATTTGAAAAGCTTGCTCGAAAGGAGAGGAATCAAATTGTTTGATGCGAAGCTCATGAGATTGTAGTGAGCCCAACAATTCTTCAAGAGAGAAAGTATTCAAATCTTTTGATTCTTCAATAGCAACAATAACATGCTCAAATTTCCTTGTCATACTTCGAAGAATTTTTTCAATAATTCTTTTATCCGAAATTTCTTCACCATTGACTCGAAGTTGATTAGCAATAGAAATAGTTCTATTATAAAATTCATCCACCGATTCAATTTCTTTCATTTTGAGTAAATCAAACTCACCTCTTAGAGCTTGAAGTCTTACCATCTTTACATTTTCTTCACCTTTGTACGCCTTGTTGAGGATGTCCCATGCCTCCTTTGATGTTGATTGCGAAGAGATCTGATGTAGCTCAGCCCAGAGGAGAAGGTATAAGTCGGTCACGACTTAAAGAAATTGACATAAGTCGTCTACAACTTAAGGGTGCGCCACGAGATAACAAAGGCCTAGGTCGGTTACGACCTAACAGGAAGATCATAAGTCGTCTACGACTTAGTGGGAAGCCAGAGGAAGAACGTACATTGAGTTCACGACCTAACGAAGTCTTTAAGTCGTATCAACGACCTAGTGTGACTCGGCAACGACTTAAGAGATACCTGCGAGTTAACAAGTCCTTTAAGTCGTCTGAACGACCTACCGAGTCACACAGTGAAAAGGCGGAACAATGTGGTGAAGTGTTAGGTCGTGAACGACCTAACGAGTCAAGGGATAGATCGGTGAAGACTGGAGGCGTGGATCTTCTCTGCCGACTTAATCTCAGCTGTTGATATCTTAAGTCGTGGGTTTTTAAGTCGCGAAGCACTGTGGCCGTTGTTTTCTCTGCCGAGTTAATCTCTTCCGTGGATTTCTTAAGTCGCGAAGTTTTTTTGATGCGCATGTTCTTAAGTCGCGGAAGCCTGGATGCGTTGGATTTTCTGCCAAGTTAATTTGAGCCATTGATTATGTTAAGTCGCGAAGAAGGTTAGGTCGTTGATGAAAAGCTGCTGTGTACTTTAGGTCGTGTACGACCTATGTGAGTCGCTGTATTGTGTTGTATATGTTCTTAAGTCGTAGCCTGTTTGTTTTTAGGTCGCTGTGGTATGTCGTGCTTTGTTAGGTCGCGCCTGTACTAGATCGCAACATTCTAGGTCGCAGGTCGTTTCCGACCTAAGTACTTGTATTTTTTTGAAGTTTTTGCGCGTTGAGTTGTAAAGCTATAAATAGCAAGTGTGAGTCATTTGTAAAGGTTGTTGATTTTTGAATAAAATTCTCTTTTGATTGCTTTGTGCTTTCATTCCAAATTGGTAGTTGAGTGTAATCTCCTATCTCCTCTTTCGGTTAATCGAGTGCGCTCGATTCAACGATTGTAGAAGCCGATTCGTGGAATCAAGTGCGCTTGATCAACGCTTGAAGAATTGAAGATCTTTGAACCCGGTATCGTGCGCGATCAACGAGTTCGGGATAGCTAGAATTCGGTATCTTCGGATCAACGAATTTGGGCATTTCAGTATCTTCCATTCCACCGATTGCTTCATTCAACGATCGACATTGTTTTTATAATATCCACCGTGTCAGTTTTTGGTATCGGAGCTTGTTCTAGCCAATCATAGCTAGATCGAGACTTGGAGCCTAATCATTGAGAAGTTTGAAGTTGAGCCGTGAGCAAGTGAAGTTGTTCATCATTGTTCGAAGTTGTTTGATCGGATTTGAATTGGAGGCCGAAACTTTGTCCATCGTGTTCATCGCGATTTGCTACAAAGTGGAAGTTTCCGATCCGTTTCATTTTGGATCAAAATCCGGAAAGTGTTTGAATTTTGAAGTGTTTGGAAATTTTCAAGTATGCCGCCAAGGAGAGCTAATCGTCACCAAAACGTAGAAGCTTTGTATCGAAGAGAAGAGGCTGATGAGATGGAGCAAAGAATCAATGAGAATTTTAGTGAAAAGCTTAACGAAGGAATTGGCCGATTAGAGAAGCTTATGACAGAAATGAATCAAAATCGGAGAAGGGTTTCACCAGAATCTAACCATGGGGGAAGTAGAGTCTCGCCACATTCCAATCGAGACAGAAGTGTTGAAAATGATCAAGGGCGTGGGAGGAACGTGAATGATCATGAACGGAGGAATGTCGATAGAAGGGATGAAGGTGGAAGGCGTAATGGTAGTAGAGATGTGGGTGGACGAGATAGACAACGATATACATCTGATTTTGAAGAGGAGTATGATGGTGGTAGTGTTCAAGGACAAGGACGAGGACAAAGGAGAAATTACTCTGAGTATGATCACAAGTGGGAGTCGGGAATGAAGACTGAAATTCCTGAATTCAAAGGTGGTATGCAAGCGGAGGAGTTTCTAGATTGGGTAGCTAATGTTGAGGAGATTTTTGACTTCAAAGAAGTTCCAGAACATCGTAGAGTGAAGTTGGTTGCTACGAGGCTGAGGGGTAGAGCTTTGGCATGGTGGCAGCAGACCAAACTTACACGTGAACGAATGGGGAAGTCAAAGATTGAATCTTGGGAAAAGATGAAGAAAATGATGAAAGCAACGTTCTTACCATACAATTATCAATCTTTGATGTATCAACGTTTGCAGAACTTGAGGCAGGGCACGAAGACAGTTAATGACTATGCTGATGAATTTTACCAATTGATTGCTCGAAATGATATTATGGAGAAGGAAGAACAGTTAACAGCCAGATTTGTTGGAGGACTACGAATGCAGATCCAGGATATGGTTAATATGTTCGATCCAAGATCTGTAGCGGAAGCACATCAGAAAGCGTTGGCTTGGGAGAAACAGGGACGACGGGGAAGTGGTGTGTTTACTAATTCTAACAATCAAGCGAAGAGTGTTGGAGGAAGTTCTAATGTTTCTAAACCTATCAGTAGACCAGTGGTGAAGGAGGCTGAGAAGACAAGGGTTAACAATGGTTTCAAATGTTACAATTGTCAGGAATTGGGTCATAAAAGCAGTGAGTGTCCAAAGCCAAAGAAGAGAACCATGATTGCAGAAGTTGAGGATGAGGATGGTGATGGGGATTGTTCTAGTCCAGTTGAGGAGGATGAGCAGGATATTGCGTCAGGAGATGAAGGTTGTAACCTAATGCTGAGGAGATCGTGTTTAACACCGAAGCAGGAAGAAGCTAGTTGGTTGAGAAGTAATATTTTTCAGTCAACATGCACTATTCTGGGGAAGGTGTGTAAGTTTGTGATTGACGCAGGAAGCTGTGATAATATTATTTCAACTGAAGATGTGACAAAGTTGAAATTGAAGACAGAGAAACATCCGAGTCCATACAAGTTAGCATGGTTGAGAAAAGGAGGAGAAGTGAAAGTGGATAGACGAGTTCGAGTTCCATTCTCTATTGGGAAGAAATACAAAGACGAGATCTGGTGTGATGTCGTAGAGATGGATGTTTGCCACTTATTATTGGGAAGACCATGGCTGTATGATCGAGCAGTACAACATGATGGTCGGACCAATAGCTACAGTTTTATGTTTGAAGGCACGAAAATTATCCTAGTTCCAAAGAAGAGATCACAAGGAGAAAGTAAGTCAGAAGAGATTGAAGAACTGAAAACTTTATTATCTTTGAAGGAGTTTGTTAAGGAGGTTGAAGAAGAGCCGGAAGTGTTTTTGTTAATTGGGCGAGAGAGCAGTGAAGAGGTTGAGATTCCAGAAGAAGTTAAACCAGTTTTGAAAGAGTTTGACGATGTATTTCCATAGGAGTTACCAACGGATTTGCCACTGTTGAGGGATATACAACATCAGATAGATCTTGTTCCAGGTGCTGTGTTGCCACACAGACCACATTATCGAATGAGTCCGAAGGAACATGAAGAGTTGCGGAGGCAGGTAGAGGAATTGCTTGAGCAGGGGCGTGTGCAGGAGAGTTTAAGTCCTTGTGCTGTACCAGCTTTATTGGTACCCAAAAAGGATGGAACGTGGAGGATGTGCACTGACAGTCGAGCATTGAATAAGATTACTGTGAGATATAGATTTCCAATGCCGAGGTTGGATGACTTGTTAGATCAAATAAGCGGAGCTACTATATTTTCGAAGATTGATTTGAAGAACGGATATCATCAAATTCGTATCAGACCAGGCGATGAGTGGAAAACTGCTTTTAAAACCAGGGAGGGTCCATACGAATGGTTGGTCATGCCATTTGGCTTATCAAATGCACCGAGTACTTTCATGAGGGTGATGAATCAGATTTTTAGACCGTTCATTGGGAAATTTGTGGTGGTGTATTTTGATGATATTCTGATTTACAGTGGGAGTCCAGAGGAACATCTGAATCATCTTAAAGAAGTGCTGATGGTACTGAGACAAGAACAATTTTATGCTGCTACGAAGAAATGCGTGTTCATGACGCACAGTGTTTTATTTCTGGGGTATGTTGTTTCAGAGAAAGGAATACAGGTTGACCAAAGTAAAGTTGAAGCAATTAGAGATTGGCCACAGCCCAAGACGATAACGGAAGTTCGAAGTTTTCACGGGTTGGCTTCATTTTATCGAAGGTTTATTCCACACTTTAGCAGTGTGATGGCACCTGTGACTGATTGTATGAAGGGTAAATAGTTTGCGTGGACAGAGGAAGCAGGGAATGCTTTTGGGAAGATCAAGGAGTTGCTGACATCTGCACCAATTCTTGTATTACCTGATTTTCAGTTGTTGTTTGAACTACATACTGATGCATCCAAGGTTGGGATTGGAGGAGTGTTGAGTCAGAAGGGACGTCCGATTGCATATTTCAGCGAGAAGTTGTCAGGAGCGAAGATGCGATACAGTACATATGATGTAGAGTTCTATGCTGTTGTACAATCTATTAAACACTGGAGACACTATCTATTTCAAAAGGAGTTTGTTCTGTATACTGATCATGAAGCTTTGAAGCATTTGCAAGGGCAAGACAAGATTTCAGCGAGACATGCATCGTGGATTGCATATCTGCAACAGTTTACTTTTGTTGTTAAACACAAGTCAGGGGTGACGAATCGAGTGGCTGATGCTTTGAGTAGGAGGAGTCATTTGTTGACTACACTAAAGGTTGAAGTGACGGGGTTTGAAATATTGCCAGAATTATTTACTGATGATCCTTACTTTGCAAAATTTGTTGATAAAGTCAAGGAGGGAGAGGCGGATGATTTCGTGATGGTAGATGGTTTTCTATTCAAAGGAAATCGATTATGCATACCGGAGGGTAGTTTAAGAATGAAGATTATCAAGGAGTTACATGAAGAAGGGCATGTTGGAAGAGACCGTACCTTACAGTTAATTTCACAATCCTACTTTTGGCCATCGATGAGGAAAGAAGTGGAGAGGTTTGTTGAGAGATGTCATATCTGTCAAGTTTCGAAAGGAACTGCGACTAATGCGGGTTTATATATGCCATTACCGGTACCAACTAAACCATGGGTTGATGTGAGTATGGACTTTGTGTTGGGGTTGCCGAGAACGCAGCGTGGTAATGATTCCATTTATGTGGTGGTTGACCGATTTTCGAAGATGGCACATTTTATTGCTTGTAAGAAGACGGCGGATGCTGTTCATGTTGCTCAGTTGTTTTTCAAGGAGATCTATCGACTTCATGGATTGCCAGAATCTATTGTGTCGGATAGAGATACTCGATTTCTGAGTCATTTTTGGTTGAGTTTGTGGAAAATGGTGGGAACGAAGCTGAAATTTAGTAGTGCTTATCATCCACAAACTGATGGAAAGACTGAGGTGGTAAACAGATCATTGGGAAACTTGCTGAGGTGTCTTGTACAAGATAATCTGAAGAGTTGGGATATGAAGTTATGCCAGGCAGAATTTGCTCATAATCATGCTGTGAATCGAAGTACTGGGTTCAGTCCATTCCAGATTGTTTATTCGAGCTTACCAAAGGGACCGTTGGATTTGACGGTAGTGCCACGATCAAAGAAGACAGTTAAGAAAGCTGCTGATTTTGTTGAATGGTTAGCAGAATGTCATAAAATCGTTCAAGAACGATTGGAGAAAGCAAATGAGAAATATAAACGATCTGCAGACTTGAAGCAAAGGAATGTTGAGTTTAACGAAGGAGATATGGTTTATGCAGTATTAACAAAGGATCGTTTTCCAGTTGGCGCTTATAACAAATTAAAAGCCAGAAAAATTGGACCCGTAGAAATCGTAAAGCGAATTAATGAAAATGCCTATAAGTTGAAGCTGCCGGAAGATGTGTACACTTCGGACGTGTTCAATGTCAAGCATCTTGTACCATATTATGGAAATGAACAGTTTAATGAGGAAGTACTTCCAAATTCGTGGACGAATTTTTCTCAACCTAGGTAGGATGATGCAGCTCAGCCCAGAGGAGAAGGTATAAGTCAGTCACGACTTAAAGAAATTGACATAAGTCGTCTACAACTTAAGGGTGCGCCACGAGATAACAAAGGCCTAGGTCGGTTACGACCTAACGGGAAGATCATAAGTCGTCTACGACTTAGTGGGAAGCCAGAGGAAGAACGTACATTGAGTTCACGACCTAACGAAGTCTTTAAGTCGTATCAACGACCTAGTGTGACTCGGCAACGACTTAAGAGATACCTGCGAGTTAACAAGTCCTTTAAGTCGTCTGAACGACCTACCGAGTCACACAGTGAAAAGGCGGAACAATGTGGTGAAGTGTTAGGTCGTGAACGACCTAACGAGTCAAGGGATAGATCGGTGAAGACTGGAGGCGTGGATCTTCTCTACCGACTTAATCTCAGCTGTTGATATCTTAAGTCGTGGGTTTTTAAGTCGCGAAGCACTGTGGCCGTTGTTTTCTCTACCGAGTTAATCTCTTCCGTGGATTTCTTAAGTCGCGAAGTTTTTTTGATGCGCATGTTCTTAAGTCGCGGAAGCCTGGATGCGTTGGATTTTCTGCCGAGTTAATTTGAGCCATTGATTATGTTAAGTCGCGAAGAAGGTTAGGTCGTTGATGAAAAGCTGCTGTGTACTTTAGGTCGTGTACGACCTATGTGAGTCGCTGTATTGTGTTGTATATGTTCTTAAGTCGTAGCCTGTTTGTTTTTAGGTCGCTGTGGTATGTCGTATGCTTTGTTAGGTCGTGCCTGTACTAGGTCGCAACATTCTAGGTCGTAGGTCGTTTCCGACCTAAGTACTTGTATTTTTTTGAAGTTTTTGCGCGTTGAGTTGTAAAGCTATAAATAGCAAGTGTGAGTCATTTGTAAAGGTTGTTGATTTTTGAATAAAATTCTCTTTTGATTGCTTTGTGCTTTCATTCCAAATTGGTAGTTGAGTGTAATCTCCTATCTCCTCTTTCGGTTAATCGAGTGCACTCGATTCAACGATTGTAGAAGCCGATTCGCGGAATCAAGTGCGCTTGATCAACGCTTGAAGAATTGAAGATCTTTGAACCCGGTATCGTGCGCGATCAACGAGTTCGGGATAGCTAGAATTCGGTATCTTCGGATCAACGAATTTGGGCATTTCAGTATCTTCCATTCCACCGATTGCTACATTCAACGATCGACATTGTTTTTATAATATCCGCTGCGTCAAGATCCTTTCAAAAGTTGCTTCATCCACCGCTTGATAGATAAAATAAAGAGTCTTCTTGTCCTTCTTTCGAATCTCTTTCAAAGTATTCAATTGTTGTGTTGAAAGTGTTGCTTGATTCTCCGGTTCTTCATATCCATTTTCAACAATCTCCCAAAGATCTTGAGAGCCATACAAGACCTTCATTTGAATGCTCCATTGATTGTAATTCTTTCCCGTCAAACGAGGAAGTTGTGGTTGCAACATATTTTTGGAAGTCATCCCTAAACCTTGGCTCCGATACCACTTTGTTGGAATATATATTTAAAAAAAGATTGGAGACTAGAGAGAAGAAACTTGTTCCCACTAATCCACACAACTCACACACAAAGAGAAGAAACTTGTTCTCACAAATAATGCTTTATTATTATTTTTCCTTTGCTTGATTGCTTAATTACAAATGAGGGGAGAGCTCCTCTATTTATAGTCCCTAATAAATCATTCTAGAATTACTTTTGCTTGATTACAAAGAAAACATAATTCTAGAAATACTTTTACTTGGTTACAAAGAAAACATAATTCTAGAAAGACTTTTACTTGATTACAAAGAAAACATAATTCTAGAACTCTCACCCCCCTTTAAACATAATACAAGAATTCTTTAGAAAATAATAAATCAAGTTTATATTCCAACACCCCCCTTTAAACTTGATTTGCCCCCCTTTGAGCTAAACTTTTACGCATACCAAGTTTCTTCTTTAACTCCTTGAAAATCTCCAACTTCAAAGGCTTCGTTAAAATATCGGCAATTTGATCTTGCGTCTTGCAATGCTTGACAACTACTTCTCCTTTTCCAACCAAGTCTCGAATGAAATGATACTTGATTCTTATATGCTTGCTCCTCCCATGAAAAACTGGATTTTCGGTGAGTGCAATAGCAGAATTGCTATCACAATATATAAGTGGACTTTCTTTTGGAGTATCCTTTATTTCCCCTTGATACATACGATCAATTTTAATTACCTTTACTATAGAATTAACTCCTGTCAATGCCAACCAATTTAAAATTGATTGATATCCCAAGCAAATGATTCCAACAATACTCGTATAGTAGATTAATATACATTCAAATTTCAAATTTTGAATAAAATTCCATAATTAAGATATAGAATTTGAAGCCTACAATCTTATTTGCTAGTTTCCCACAACACATGAAGTTAATGCACAAACAAGTTATATATATTTAACAACTAGGAAATATGCCAATTAATGCGTAATTAATTGCTAGTTTACATAATTAATCTCCCGCAATCCATGAAATTAATACACTACCAATTATATATATATATATTCAATAATTAAGGTATATGGAATAAATTCATCGCATTGAATATACATATATTTATATATTCATAATTTCATACAGTTTAAATTGGCGCATGATTACCAAATTCATTTCCCCTTACGCTAGCTTTACTATTGCATATATATATATATATATATATATATTGAAATTGGGTACTTAGATAGCGGTACGTATTAATACTACAAATCTTCAGTAGTATACAACCTACTGCATGTTAATATATGTTTGAATCACACAATGCAAGTTTAGAGTCCGTGACCTTTCGCACTAAAGTTGAAGTGCCTAACCACTGGAACAGTGGTGCTGGTCTCATTTACACACTTGCGCGCGCGCACGTTACCCTTCCTTAAGAGGTACCCATTTGTTAGTTTTTCGTAAAAAATTGAAAAGGTGTCATTAGCTAGGATCAAACTCATGACCTCTTCAAGTGAAATCTACACTCTTAACCAACTACACTAAACATATCTTTTATTTTCAAAATTAAAATGTTGAAAATTATTGGTCATACGTGCAAATCTTTTAGACTGATAAAGTCAATATCTTCTCAACCGTAAGATCAAATATATCAAAATTATATATCAAATTGATCAGCTCAGAAAGACCTTCGTAATGGTTACAAAATGCGACACCAAATATGCTCTTATATTAAAAATTCGGTGACAACTGCCATATACCGGCACAAATAGTACATAAATAGTGCGATGTCCATGCCTGGCCGATATAGGACGATCATTAGAGTTGAAATAAACTAATATAGCATATATCATGTCATATTTCACAACACATGGATAAAATATAACATCACTGATATCCATAGAGTTTACATCAATGGTAGAGTTTGTACAATAGAAACAAACTTAACAATTGTCTCAAACACAAATAGTAAGCAGTCACTGCTAAGGCTCCCCAGTGCTACATATTGGGATAAGCATTGACTCCTTATGTATTTAATATGAGATGGCTCCATCTAGCTCGTCCTTCGAACAACTACTATATCACCTAGACCTGTTATCCAGTCTACTCATTTAAGAGTAACCAATATAATAAGAAAAAGGAATAAAACCTTGGGTCAGACAACAATCTACTGTGAGCGATAAATGAGTCACAAAATACTATACAGATAAATATGGTAAGGAACAAGAGTACACGAACTACACCTGACATGTCCCTACAACCAAAGAGTTAACATATAACACTATAATATGATACTCTACAATATCATAATGATATCACAAACCAAATAAAGGATACTACTTTTCCATGTATTCCTATCTCTAATGTCTACTTCCCCTGATACCTAGAGTGATACTAAAGAAAGAAATCAAAGCAACCATAGCATCTATCAAATAATCCTAACTATCACTCCATGTGCTCTGAATATATGATTTCTCGTATGGTCTTCTTTCTACCAGGGACTAGTGGAAATCCCGGTTCTCCATTGTACTCTCATATCTCGCAGCCCAAAGCTGGATACGTGTCTTGCAGCCCAAAGTTGGATACGTGTCTTGCAGCCTAAAGCTGGACACTATACCTAAAGCAATAGGTCCAAGGTATACAGTTCCCTCTATTGACCTATGGGCATCCCCACTTACAATATCTCTGCTTCGAGTTCTACTGAAAACACATCGAGCATCCACCATTCCTTAGCACATACACCTAAGCCCTCCTTTGCTCCATTTGGACACCGAGTCCTTTATTCTCAATCTAGTTTCCATTATTCATGAGGAACCTTTCCATATTCCATGATCCTTTGGCTCTCTCCTTTATGAGCCATCATCTTTGGAACCTACTCCCAACATGAGCCAACACCAAAGACCATAGCTTTTCATCATGATGTTTTATCATCATCCAACCTAATATAAACGAGCCAACACCTCTAGTGCGATCTATAGAACCTCTACATCAGTCCCCAAAAGTTCCACCCTTTATACCATTCACCGTGATAACTTGGTATCAAGTTATAGGTATAACTCGGTGTCGAGTTATACACTTAGCTACAAATGGCTAAATTTCTCTTCCATGTCTCCAGTACTCCCTTTCCAATGACTTGGACCCGACTCATCCACCTTTGATAACTCGACCCTCAATCTAAAGCTTCACTTCAAAGTTCTAGAGATAACTCGATATATCATCCAATCCTTAGCTAAATACCCTACACCGTGCTATGGAACATCTCCTTTATCCTAGCTCTATACATCCTTGTCAACCACCAAGTCATAACTCCCTTCACTATAATTCAGTACCAAGTTATAGGCATAACTTGGTGATGAGTTATGACTTTAACTCCTATCCACTTGCGAGTTATCCTCTTGCCATTCTCTTGAGCTTACCTACCAAGTTTCATCCAATTTCGACCAACTTTGCCTTCGATTTTCCCAATTCTTTGGCCTAACTTCATATGCAATCACTACACTAGTAAACAGCATCAAATCATAACATCCAAACATAGAATAACATGCAATTTCATCCAATCAAACTTGCAATCCATCAAAACAAGACAAACATGGTAATTTCTAACAGAGATCTACATATAACATGAATATATGAGCATAAATCAAGGTTATTTCTAATCAACCTTTATCATATGGATGGATTAACATGTCATTAAAGTTGAAAAGATTTTATGGCCAAAATTAATTTAAAACATGTTAAATCCTATAATTCTACTATATAAACATGTGTAGTACAGTGAGAAGGCATAAACCACTCACCAATTACCAAATTCAATCAATCTGACTGTAGATATAATCCAAATAGCAATGGAATGCACTTTAAATCAAGAAAATCGATGGTCTCTATCTTCTAGTTGATGATCTAATCACTAGTTAACAATCTAATTGGATAGAAACGAAACGTTAAGTAACTTTATTACGTATATAACTATTGATTGAACATAGTTTATTGAATGATGCTACATGTTCGTATTATCAATTGATCGATTATGTTTACATATTTTATCATGTTACACTCATATTTCATGACCCGATACTTCATCTTGGGATTTTAGGGAGGGGCGGAATTACCAGTTAGGTTGTCCCAGTCGTGAGTATGGTCAGTCTAAACCCCAGAGTGAGTAGAATTGCATCCAGAAGATAAGATAGATCAACTGCGTTAGGATGCCCTGAACTGATCTGAATCATGAATTTAAAACCAGATAAGATTGTAGGTGGGACTAGTGTAGGGTCGTGCCCTATGCTTCAGCCGTAAGCCCACATTGGTAAAGGCCTGCGATTCCAGTGCGTAGGGTCTATCAGTAGTCAGACGAAAGGATTTTTACGCACAGAAAGGAACTCGTAGCTCTATATGCTCAGCAAATTATTTAAGTTGTTTTACTCCTAACTGTATTTGGAGAGTTGTGGATATCTAGTTGTGTTTTGGCCCGAGTTAGTCCGGTAGGTTATTGGTTGGCCAGCAAAACCATTAGATTCATGGTACCTTAGGATTATGATTTGTAATAAATAGTCTATCCTTGGGAAGGGTAAACTTTGGATGTGTATAACACTACGATGATAGACTAGTCATAATTACCCAGGTTGCATGCAAGCACGAGATCATATTTGTTATGTTATAACCACTATGGTTGTAGGTGCATGATTATGACTGGCATATTTTGGTAAGAACTAGTGTGGGAAAACCCGTTTCGCTCTGTGGCGTGGTCTCACTAGATATCAGTTTTGGTTCAAGATGGTATATTATTATTCACACCGGACTTTTTGTCTAACCCGAATTTTTTGTTTTCTTCCTAAACTCTTAGGTACTCATTTGAGTAGGTCGAGAGTAGGGATTTCCAGGTTAGACGAATAAGCTTCTAGGGACGCGTAGGAGTCAAGCTAGCTAATATTAGGAATATTTATTTTCGCTGTGTTGGTTTAAAGCTTATGCTATGTTTGAATGGATGGAATCACGGAATTTATAACTGTCAAGTATAAGACTCTGATCAACTAAGAGGGCATCATCATATGTCGCCCTTGGAGTATTTTGTATTTATTATATTTTCTCCGAACATGGGCAATGAATGGGAGTATGTAATGAATGTGAAAATATTATTTCTAAAATGTAATGAAAGTTTACTAATGGGAAATGTTTGAAAAATTTCATAGTCATATGCTTCTGATGTTATTGATATGATTAACATAACCACATTTTATCACTAGAGAATAATACTATTAATGATTGCAGCATTAGTAGCACTTATTTTTGGGTCTCAGCATGAGGGATTTTACAACTTGGTATCAGAGGTAATTTATATGAAAATTTTAAAAGATTAAAATGTTTTGAAAACACAAACCAAATATATAAGAGAATAAGATTGAGGTATGGGATATTCTATAGTAACGTACTTGTATTTGCTATATATATATATATATATAAGTATGTATCCTATCTTTATTCTCCTCTCTCTCTTAGACCACTCTTCTGTATCTTACAAAGATCCATATGTAGATTCAAAGAAAGTAAGATATGGAAGTAGGAAATGGAAGAGTGAATCTTACTAGAGGAAGCACCACAACTAATAGTAATGCTCGGCCCAATACTAGAAGGAAACCGGGTCAACAAGAAAATGCCAATCCAAATGCAAATGTTGATGTGAGTGCTCGAACCCGGCTAATAGATATGGGGACTACTATCAGTTCTTTGTTAACATGATGCAAGCAGGAGTAGTGATTGATTTGGCTAGAAGGAATGTTACTAATGCAGGGGGAGCTAATCTCATGTTGCCAATTGGCAATAACTATGCCAAACTGAACCGTGATTATACTAGTCTTAGAGGAAAGCCATTTTTAGGAACCGAAGACGCTATTGAAGTAGAGAACTAGTTATTGCATTGTGAGAGAATTTTTGCCGATCTAGGCTTGACTAATGAGCAGAATAGAAGATTGGCTTCAAGGCAGTTGCAAGAAGCCGCATTGTATTAGTGGAATAGGAGTAACCGTTGGTGTGCCAGAAGAGAAACTGACTTCGGTTGAGTTTAGGAGAAGGTTTAAGGAGAGGTTTTTATCTGAATTAGCCAAGTCAACCTTACTTAGGAAGTTTATGGAGTTGGAACAAGGAGAAATGTCGGCGTTGGAATATGCCACTATGTTTGATGAACTGTCTAGGTATGGGTATGCTACCATAAACACTGTGATTAAGAGGAATTATAAGTTTATCCAGGGATTGAAGCCAAAGATTGCTAGAGCAACAATGCCACACCTCCAAGATCCAAGTAATGTGGTGGTGGAAATGGAAATAAGGAATAAGGATATGCTTTTGACTTTTGGCAATGAGAAATCAGTCGAGTCCCAAAGTTCTCAGGGTACGAAGAGGATGTTCTTAAAATAGAAGGGAGTCCAGAAGAGCGGAATTGCAAGGAAAAAGAAGAAAAATGTTGTTTGCTATAACTACAATCAGATGGAGTATTATAAGAATGAATGTCCAGTATCGGCCAAGGCTAAACAAGGGAAAGTTTTTGCTCTAGCTCCGTCAGCTTCTAGACCAACTATAGAAGAGAAAGAAAAGTCTATAATGGGAGGTATGCTTTTGATTCATGGCATTACTATAGAGGTATTATTTGATACTGACGCATCCCTTTTTTTTATCTCGCAATGTTTGGTAGATAAGTTAATGCTAGAACCATCATACCTTATTACTTTCTTAAGGGTTGCGAATCCAATAGGAGGTTATGCAACTCTTGGGATGACATGTGAACAATTAGAATTTAAGCTTTTAGGTTATGCATTTATTTGCGATTTGTATATGTTTGACTTTGTGGGTTTTGGGATTATTCTAGGTATGAATTGGTTAAGCAAATACGATACTAGGATATTTTGGCACGATAGAAAGATATCACTAAGACACCCTAATAGACGTGACCGAATTATATACTTGGTAGAAAATTCGAGTCTAGATGTTTGTGCTTTATTGGGTGCAGTGGAAGTGGAGGATGAACTGAATCAGGTTTTTATTGTAAGAGAGCATGTAGATGTTTTTTTACCCTATTACAGGACTACCATCAAAATGAGCTATTGAGTTTCGAATAGATCTTATACCTAAAGCTGAACCCATAAAAAGACTACCAAGAAGAATGACACCCACTGAGATGAAAGAGTTAAAGGTGCAGTTGGTGGACTTAGAAGGAAAGAATTTTATTAAACCAAGCAACTCGCCTTAGGGAGCAGCCACGATGTTTGTGAAGAAACTGGATGGGTTGTTGAGGATGTGTATTGATTATCATAAGTTGTATGAGAAGACGATAAAAAATAATTATCCTTTGTCGAGAATAGATAATTTATTTGATCAATTGAGTGGAGCAAAGGTATTTTCCTATATAGATTTTGCAACATGTTTCCATCTATTGAGAGTGGCGGATGATAGTATTCTATTAATGGCATTTCGAACAAGATATTATTCATATGAATGGTTAGTCATGCCCTTTGGACTAACCAATGTGCCTGCTTACTTTGTGGATTGATGAACCAGATCTTCCAAGAGCATTTTGACATATTCGTGTTAGTGTTTATAGACGACATTCTGATATATTCTAAGAATGAAAGAGACCATGAGATTCATCTTAGAATGGTGCTAGAGACATTACGACAATATCAACTAAAAGCGAAGTTTTCAAAATGTCATTTTTGGAAGAAAGAAGTGAAGTTCCTTAGTCATATAGTTTCAGAGAATTGGTTATCTGTAGATCCATCTAAGATTGAAGCTGTTAATAACTAGAAAATACCCAAAACAGTGATCGAGATAAGACATTTTTTGAGGTCAGCTGGCTATTATCGGAGATTCATCAAAGACTTCTCTTGTATCATGGCACTAATGACTAAAGTAACAAGGAAGGGTGTAAAATATGTTTGGACCGATAAATGTAAAGAAGCATTCTTTAAGCTAAAACATTTGTTGACCAATGCGCCCGTGTTAGTTATTCCAGATGGGAATTAAGATTTAGTGGTGTATACAAATGCATGTGGGGCAAGGTTAGGAGCTATGTTGATGTAAAGAGGTAAAGTGATTACCTACGCTTCTCGGTAGCTTCGACCACACGAAGTTAGATATCTGACTCATGATTTTGAGTTGGCAGCAGTGACCTTTACTCTAAAAGTATGGAGACACTATCTTCTGGGAAAACGATTTGAGTTATTTACGGATCATAAGTCTTTGAAGTATTTATTCTCTCAAAAGGAGTTGAATATGAGACAACAAAGATGGTTAGAGTTTTTGTCGGCTTATGATTTTGAGATTAAGTATACGCCAGGGAAAGGAAAAAAAAGTTGCAGATGCACTTAGTAGAAAACATCAGAGTATGGTGTTAGCTATGTTAGCAGAATAGAGAGATTTAGAGGCATTAACTACTTGTTGTGTAAGGTTAAGGTCGACGTCTAGTACTAGTCAGAACACCGCAATGTTATCATGTTTGGCAGTTCGACCGGCAATGATCGAAAGGATTACTTCTAAGCAGAAAGATGATCCATTACTAGCTGAACAGATTATAAGGGTTAAAGAAGGAACTCAAATTGATGATTTAAAAGGTTTTAGTTTTGATCAGAATGGATGATTGAGGAAGAAGAGATGGTTGTGTTTTCCAGATGTTTGTAACCTAAGTAAGGAAGTTCTCGGGGAGTGCCATCGATCGAAGTTTACTATTCATCCTAGAGTAACCAAGATGTATCAAGACATGAGGAGAAGTTTCTTTAGGAAGGGGTTGAAAAGAGATGTAGGCTTATGGGTAAAGCCGTATTTGAATTGCCAGTAGTAAAAGCCGAGCATCAGAAACCAAGAGGATTTCTTCAACCTTTAGAAGTGCCACTTTGGAAATGGGATTCTATATCTGTGAATTTTATTAACGGATTGCCAAGGTAGGATAGGGGAAATGACAGAGTTTGGATTATAATTGATAGACTAACCAAGAGTGCACATTTCATTCCCGTTAAGTCGACAAGGATGGCACCTGTATTGGTTAAGTTGTTTATAAAGGATATTGTTAGACTACATGATATTCCTAGTAATATAGCTAGAGACAGAGATACTATATTCACTAGTGAATTTGGAAGAGTCTACAAGAAGTGTTAGGTGCCATACTAAAAATGAGTACTGCTTACCATCCATAAACGGATGGGCAAACGGAAAGAGTTAACAAAATTCTTAAAGGTTTGTTAAGGCTTGTGCGCTAGACTTTGGAGTGTCATGGGAAGACCATTTGCACTTAGTCAAGTTTTCCTATAATAATAGTTATCAAACTAGCATAGGACGTGCCTTTTGAAGCTCCTAATGGAAGGCCGTGCAAATCACCAGCATGTTTGGAGACTGGAGACAAATTGGTTATTGGTCTAAATATGGTAAGAGAAGCCATAGAAAAGATTGAGTTAATCCGAACAAGGATGAAGGAAGCACAGTCTAGGAAAAAATTTTGTGCAAATAAGAGGTGTAAGGATTTAGAGTTCTCAATTGGAGGCCATGTTTTTGTTAAAGTATCATCAATGAAGGGTGTGGTACGGTTTGGAAATACGGGAATATTGGCACCGAGATATGTAGGTATGTTTCCTATCATAGAGAGGATCGAGAAACTTGCTTATCGGATAGAGCTACCAAGCAGTATGGCAAGAGTCCATAACGTTTTTCATTTTTCTCATCTTAGGAAGTGTGTACATGATCCATAAACTACTATTACTCCGACTGCATTAGAAGATTTAATAGTGGAACCGGATATGACTATTGTTAGATAGACAGTTCGTGTTGTGGTTAGAGATAAGAAGAGGTTAAGAAACAAGACAGTCAAATTAGTTAAAGTCCAGTGGAGTGACAATGAGAAATAATTCACTTGGGAGACAAGAGGATATGATTAGAGATACTTATCCTGAGTTGTTTTGATGGTGTGTTCTATATTTGTCATATATACGTTCTGCTAGTCAGATAGTCTAGTATCGTTGTTTTGTGTTGCTACATAAGTTTGCACGGTTGATAAGCTTATTGTGATCCTTACCAAATTTCGAGGACCAAATTCTTTAAGGAGGGGAGCCTGTAACACCCCTGATTTTGTTAACATTATACATAATATTAAATTAAATCAATTAATTAAATAGAATAAAATAGTTGTGTGCTGTGATAAGGAGATGAGATTTGATATTTAATTGGACGAAGGCTTAACTAATCAACAAATAAGATTGTTTTAACTTATAAATAAGAAGGAAGAATTATGAGAGGGGCAAATACGAATATGCCTCATTTCATAAACATAAACCCTTCCACCCTCATATCCTCATTCATACAAATATAAACAAAGAAAAGACCGGCCATTGCTAGGGGATTTAAGAGGATAAAAGCTAGGAAATCAAGTTAAAGCTAAGGGGAATCAAATCAACAACTCAAATCTCAACTCTCTTTATCAAATCAAGATGAATAATAGTATCCATCTCTTCTTTATGTGTTTGATTTTTAGATTTTTGATTGATTCTGAATTGGTTGATGATAATATTTCATGATATGGTTGATTTTACCATTGTTTGAATGAATGATGATTCGTTGGAATTTTCATGGAATTATTATGTTAGGTTTTAAAGGAAAATCCTTAGTTTTTGATCTCTAAATGCTTTGATTTTTTGAAATGTTGTGTAAAACTTTATTCTAGAGATGGGTTTTTAATGTCATAAATTTCTGAGTTAATAGGAATATTTTATGAATTTCCTAAGGAAGAAAAGGCATTTATTTCGGGTTTTAATTATTAAAAATAATTAAATAATGATTTTGGTTTTGAATTTTTATATATTAAAGAATATGGTATTTCTGATTTTTGGTGTATTTTGGAGATTTTTCCCAACTGTTTTGATTTATTATGAGTTTATTAGGCTAGATAAGCTTAATAATTATATTAAAATAATAATAAATAATGTAGGGTTTTAAATAATTTGAAAGTGATAAAATCTGAGCTATTGCAGTTTTTTTGAAAAGAAAATAGTAAAGAAAGTTATAAACTAATAGAAATTTGACAAAGAATAGGAGTTGGTGGAAAGTATTATCTTTAAAAGGAAATAATTCGGTTTTCAAGTTAATTACAGAAATGCTATCGGATGACAGTCATCAACATCGATAACAGTCATCAAGCTAATCAACATTAATGATAGTCATCAAGGTCATCAACATCGATGACACTCATCAAGGTCATCAACGTATCAATGTAGATGACGGTCATAAATGTCATCAACGTCGATGACAATCATCAATGTCATCAACGTTGATCAATGTTGATGCCAATCATCAAGGTTGATGCCAATCATTAATGTTGACGTCAATCATAAAGGTTGACAACAATCATCTTTAACGATGAAACTTTTTATCGATGAAACTCTTTAACGATGAAACTCTTTAATGATGAAACATTTTATCGATGAAACTCTTGATCGATGAAACTCTTTGACGATGAAATTCTTCATCGGTGAAACTCTTTAACAATGAAATTCTTTAATGATGAAACTCTTTATGGACGAGACTCCTTATTGATGAGATTCCTTATCGATGAGACTCCTTATCGATGCGACTCTTTATTGATGAAACTTTAAATAATTTTATTGTGTGTATGATTATTGATTGAACATAGTTTATTAAATGATGCTACATGTTCTTATTCTCAATTGATCGATTAAGTTTACATATTTTATCTTTGTCATACTCACATTTCATGACCTAATACTACATCTTGGGATTTGGAGGAGGCATAATTACCAGTTAGGCTGTCTCAGTAGTGAGTATGATCATACTAAACTCTAGGGTGAGTAGAATTGCATCCAAGAGATCAGATAGATCAATTGCATTAGGGATGCTCTGAACTGATCATAGAACTTGACTCATGAATTTAAAACCAGATAAGATTGTAGATGGGACTGGCACAAGGAGACGCCCTATGCTTCAGCCATTAGCCGCCGGTTGGTAAAGGTCTATGATTCCACTGTGTAGGGCTTGTCAGTAGTGAGATGAAAGGATATTTACACACATAATTGAACTCGTAGCGCTATATGGTCACCAGATTATTTAAATTGTTTTACTCCTAACTGTATTTGGAGATCTCTGGACATCTAGTTATGTTTTGGCCCAATTTAGCCAGATAGGATAATGGTTGGCCAGCAAAACCATTAGGTTCATGATGATCCTAGGAAAACTATGATTTGTGATAAACAATCTACCGTTTGGAAGGGTAAACTTTGGGTGTACATCCCTAGGATGATAGACTAGTCAGACTTAACTAGGTTGCGTGTAAGCACATGGTTATATTATGTTATGTTCTAACCATTGTGGTTGCAGGTGCATGATTATGACAGATATATTTTGGTAAGATAATAGTGAGGGAAAACCCATTCCGCTCTACGACGTGGTCCCATTAGATATTAGTTCCGATTCGAGATGGTATATTATTATTCACACTACTTTTTGTCTGACATGAAGTTATTTTTCCCCTAAACTCTTGGGTACTCATTTGAGTAGGTCGAGAGTAGGGATTTCCAGGTTAAAAGAATAAGCTTCCGTAGACGTGCATAAGGCAAGCTAGCTAATATTAGGAATCTTTATTTCTGCTGTGCTGGTTTAAAGCTTATGCTATGTTTGAATGAATGAAATAATAGAATTTATAACTGTCATAAGATTCTTATCAACCAAGGAGGCATCAACATATGTCGCTCGTGGAGTATTTTGTATTTATTATATTTTCTTTGAATGTGGGCATTGAATGGGAGTATGCATGGATGTGAAAATCTTATTTTTGAAATGTAATAAAAGTTGACTAATGAAAATTGTTTGAAAACTTTTCATACTCAAGTGTTTCTGATGTTACTGATACGATTAACATAACCACATGTTGTCACTGGAAAATAATATTATTGATGACTGCAGCATCAGTAGTGCTTATTTTCGAGCCTCAAAATGGGGGATGTTACAACAACTATACCCTATCCCAAAATTACATGGCCTAAGAATCTTACTTCTTCTCTCCAGAAATGACGCTTAGAGAACTTCGTCTCAACTTGTGCTTCCTCGATATCTCTAGCATAATCCTCAAGTGCGTCCTGTGCTCCTCTTCAGTTTTGGAGTAGATCATAATATCATCCACGAACACAAACATGAACTTATTCAACTAGTCTCTGGAAACCCGATTCATGAGATCTATAATGCATGTAGGAGTATTGGTCAATCCAAATGGACCAACCACTCATAGAAACCCGACGACGTATGAAATGCAATAATAGACACACTTTCCTTCGCTACTTTCAACTGGTGAAATCCCATCACCAAATCCATTTGGGAAAACACCTTCAAACCGTACAGATGATCAAACAAGTCATTAATGCGTGGGAATGGATACTTATTCTTTTTCATCACTTTATTCATCTCACGATAATCCATACATAACCTCAAAGAGCCATCCTCCTTCATTTCAAATACTACAGGTGTGCTCCACTCAAATATGCTCTTTGAATAAACCCTTTCCTCGATATGTCATTCACTTGCACCTCCAATTCCTTCTGCTCTCTGGGTGCCATACGCCCTAAAGGCATAACTATCAATCTGGCTTCCTTCACCAAGTCTATCCGAAACTCGATCTCTCTATGTGGCGGCAATCTAGTCACTTTCTCAAAAATATCTAGATATTCTCTAGCGATAGGCACAAATGACAATCCTCCTGTGGAACCTCAAGTGAATATAGAAAGCTAACCATCACCCCATCCTTTGGTAGGCATCCAATCATGACCGTTCGCCTGTCCGCATCTCCAATTGTCCCCAGCAGCTTCTCGCATCCACTATGACCGCATATTTTCTAAGCTAGTCCATACCCAAAATAATCCCAAACCCAACAAAGTTCAAAACAAAACAATCACAAACCAAAGAACATCCATGACTCAATAAAAATAGGCCACGACAAACTATGCAAAGACTCAATAAGGTTCGTCACTATTAAGGACCATTCCACTATCTAAGCTTCTAATCCCAATTTATCTACTTGGTCACTACAGATAAATTAATGAGAAGCACCGATATCAATCAAAACTCGAATAGGAACATCACCAATAGAAAGCACGCCTTGAACGACGACTCTCTTTCCCTTCTCCTTCATCGAGGGAGCACTCAACAAAGTTAGGACTGCATCCAAAACATATGCCTTCACCATCTGCTTATCCTTTACTGATTTCGGACAATTCTTCTTCATATGCCCAGGATTATCACAAGTTTAACATTTCTTCTTCTCACCCATCTTACAGTCTTTAATTAGACGACCCTTCTCATTGCATTCGAAGTAAGTAGGTTTCCATTTACCTTTCTTCTTGCCACCCTTACCCTGTGGTTGCTTCCCCTTCCCATTCCACTTCTTATTGCCTTCACTGCCTAGTTGGGGCTTTGGTTCCTCTTTCTCAGCGGAAACAACAATAACAGTCTTAGCCTTAGGGTACAAGCTCTCATGGCGTAGTGCCTTCTCTACAAGCTTCTCAAACGGCTCATTTATATGGTCCATTAGCTTTTCTCCCAAATAAGCATCCAATCCAATGATGAATATCCCATTCTTCCATAATGGAGTGTCGATGAATGACATCCCATACTTGGACAAAGCATCAAATTCTGCCACATATTCAGAAACTGTCATCTCACCCTGCTGAGATCAGCAAATTTTCTGAATAGAACTGACTTCTGAGCAGCCGGAATAAACTTCTCCTTGAACCTTGGCTTGAACTGATCACGGCTGAACTAATCCTTTGGAGTAGTAATAGTAACAACATTCCACCAATTCATGGCTTGACCTTGTAGCTATCTCGAAGCCAATTTCCTCTTCATAGTATCTTCCACCTCCATATCACCAAGGATGCACTCACAAGTATCCAACCAACCTTGCACTTCTATAGGTATAACTCGGTGTCGAGTTATGCACTTAGCTAACAAATGGCTAAATTTCTTTTCTACGCCTCCATTACTCCACTTTCAGTGCCTTGGACCCCGACTTAGCCATCTTTGATAACTCGGCCCCCAATCCAAAGCATCACTTTAAAGTTTTAGAGATAACTCGGTATAGCATCCAATCCTTACCAAATACCCTGACCATGCTTGGAACATCTCCTCTAGCCAAGCTCTATCCATCCTTGTCAACCACCGAGTCATAGCTCCCTTCACCATAACTCAGTGCCGAGTTATGACTTTAAATCCTATCCACTTGCAAGTTATTGTGCGACTTCTTGCCATTCTCCCAAGCTATCTACCAATTTTTGTCATTCTGACCAACTTTGCCTCCGATTTACCCAATCCTCCAACCTAACTTCCTATGTAATCACAACAATAGCAAACGATATCAAATCATGTCATCCAAATATAGAATAATAAGCAATTTCATCCAATCGAACTTGCAATCCATCAAAATAAGAAAAAAAGGCAATTTCCAACGTAGATCTACATATAACATGAATATATAAATATAAATTAAGGTTATTTCTAATTAACCTATATCCTATGCATGGATTAACATGTCATTAAAGTCAGAAAAGGTTTTTATGGCCAAAATCAATTTAAAACATATTAAATCCTATATTCTACCATATAAAAATGTGTAGTATAGTGAAAAGGCATAAACACTCACCAATTACCAAATTCGATCAATATGTATGTAGATCCAATCTAAACAACAATGGAATGCAATTCAGAGAAAGCAAATTGATGGTCTCTATCTTCTAGTTGATGATCTAATCACAAATCGATAATCTAATTGGATTCAGAGAGAAAATTAGGATGAATTAGGATGGATTTAGGGCTAATTAGGGTTTAGACCTGATTTAGAATGAGAGAGAAAATTTTCATTTGACTCCTGCACCCCCCATTTATAGTGATTCTCTAATTAGACTAATGGACCAACTAATGGCTTCACTAATTACACAATAATTATGATCAGTAGTTTTCAAAACTTAAAACATGCATAACTCCCTAATCATAGGTCCATTTTTCTATCATGACCACTCTACAAAAAGGAAAACCATCATCCTGAAGCAATGGAACTAGTGTGAGACCCTAACTCAGCTCCTATCAAAAATTATAGCCCAAGAAAGATTTTCAAAGTCAAAATGTTCACATAGAAATTTGGAAAAAAATCATAGGTGTGTAAAATGTCCCTACGAGTCATATCCCAAAATTATAGAATTGTATGACCTTATATGAATAAAATAAAAATATTTTACGATCCTTCGATACATAAAATATAGGTCGTTACAAATTCATTCTTAATTACTCATAAATTGAAAACATAAAATTTGTAGGCCACTACATTCTTTCCCCTATCAAAATAATTGTGCCCTCGCAATTCCCCAAGTACAACTTTCAGCCAAAAATAATAAATTTTTAGTTTAATCACAAAATACGGGGAAATACACCAATCACAAGTTAATTACTTATAAAGTATTATACGACGATCATATAGCATTAACCGTGTTACAGTCAAATTCATCCATAAATTTAGTTTAAATTTCCACCCATACATACTATAGTAACACATACACTTTCTCATTAGTACCACCCAAACTATAGTATGTAAAATAACACTTCATTAATAAGGGTGAAACAATATCAATCATAGATTAATTCATCTATGCATTTCAACAATTCAACCATAATCGACTTAATTAAAGTCCACAACAAAACATAGGTTGATCCAAACATGCATGTATAATTAAATGATTATAAGTAAACTGTCATCATAACTTAAAACAAAGCACAAATTAAAAATAATATAGTACTATCACCACATTAACCTATCGACCATTAACATATGTGTGCATTAATTCCTATGCTGACTACATGTCCTTTATAGTATGCACACCCTCAAACTACTAATTATCTTCCTCATCCATCCACAAGATATCTATTGTACATTTTCATACCTATCTCATCCAAAATATTATATGTCCATACCTACGTCACATCCTCAAAATAGTATGTCTAGTCATGGCTACACTCTTCAAATGATTTGATCATCCATTTTTGCTGCAACTGGATCAATCGTAGTATTACTTGCGTGCTTTAGATATATGATAACTCGTATGACCATTGCTCTACAACCGAGTAATGGAAAAATCCCAGTTTTTAGTGTACTTTCCCACTAGCCCATAGTTGACACTAGATTAATTCCATCGATACAGGGTATACATATCCATTCCTCCAATCCAAGGCAGTCATTCGAAGTACCTAATGAGTTTCCTCATAATACCCGTGCTTACGAGTACATCAAAAAACACTTTGAGTATCAACGATCCCTTAACACGCATATTCGATCCCTTTCGTTGCTCTATCTTGGTTTCATTCATCCTTAAGGAACCATTCCACATTTCTTTCTTTCTGCAATAGAACCTTTCAATATTCTATACATGGGTCATCCTTCCTAATACCAGCCCTTGTGGATAATCATCCTAATGACTCCATATTCCATAGTAGAACTCTTCCACATTTTACTCACGAGCTCCCTTCATTGAACTTGTCCTCGTTCCATCTTCCATGGTGATTTCTCCATCTAATGATTGGGATAATTCACCCAACATACCAAACAGGGACCTACTAGTAAGGAAGTTCCAATACACCTTAAAAGAAAAACATTTACTAAAACATTTCTTTCAAATCAAAGCTTTCATATCCCTTTAAAACAAAAGATCTCTTTTTTCTAAAAATATATTATTAATTAATAAAACAACTTCCCAAAATAATTTTCATCATTTTAAATCAATTAAAAATAATTTTGAGAAAACATCATCTTATATAAGAAATCGATTCGTCCTTTCAAATGGAAATTCTTTGTTTAAAATTTTGTGGAAGCCAAATATTATTTTTTGAAATGCATTTTTTTTAAATTCCACATAATGGACCTCCCTCCTAACCTTGATTCCTTAATGGTATCCATCAAACCTTTAGTCACTAAAATCCTCTATATACTATCACTCATCTTCATAGAACCTCTTTAAATTTCTTAATCAAACAAGGTATAAAAAAAGTTATATTATGTCAAACAACAAGCAAACCAAGTAAACAATCAAAACAAACGGAAAGCAAACAAACAAATAATTTTAATAAACAGACAAACAATAACCATTACAAGCAAAAGAGCTTAATTCACACAAGCACAACATGGATTAATAGGTGAACATCCAATAAATAAGTAAGCAACTAAATTAAAAAATTAATTGTAGTAAACAAATAATTAACAACATAATGCAATTAAGAAAATAATTCGGACAAGCATGACATGGATTAATTAAATAAACATTCGACAAGTAACACTTAAAACCAATCATACTAAAATAGGCTATCAACAGCATGATACAACTATGAGAAATAATTTAAACGAGAATAACTTAAATTAATAAGTAACTAAATTTTATTAATTGTGATTAATTTAACAAATAACAATGCAGCACACCAATTCATCCAAAGTGAAAAAATACAACAAATAAGGTGACTATCCCAAACATCAAAATGGGCAGTATTTTCTTCATATCCTAACTCTTTCCATGGAAGGGAATAATTAAATGTCCCTATAGCTTATTAGGGAAAATCACACACAATAGTCATAAAAGTAACATCGTCATAATGGGTGTCGAGTAAATTCAAAACATATCTTACCTCATCGTCTTACACCCTATGCTACAAACTCCAGCTTTAGAGTTCCCAGTTAAAATTCCCAAATAATTTCTAATAAAATACATTTTTAACAAACACAGATAAAGTTTGTTATTTAATTAATTATTTTACCTTTTCAACCATTTACTTTTCAAATCAAATCGTCCTCATCTTAGTAAACTAATTTTCTTAAGGAATTGTATAACTAAATATTTTATAGTACATCATTTCCTAATAATATATCCTCAATAAAACAATTTTCAACTTAGGTCTATTTAAACCAAAAATCTTTGTCCAAAATTATTTTTCTTTTCAAAACATAATCTATCAAAGAGTATCTTTTTAAATGAAAATCTTTTCAACAAAATCAATTTTCAAACAAAACTTTTCTGAAATCAAATGCACTCCTTTAATAAAACTTTTCTTCTCATATGAATATTTTATTGCACTCTTAACCCAAAAAGATACTTCTCAAATAAAGATATTTCCATCAATTATTCTCAATTATTTCAACCGATAAAATGACTTCCTAATTAAAAATGTTTCCACTATATTATTTTCAAATTCTTGTTTTCAGGAAATAATTATTTCCAAATAAAATACTTTACTTTTCAAAAAAAAATTAAAAAAATCAGGTTATGTCAAAATAGGCATTTTCCCCCTTTTTAATAAAATAACTTCAAAAATTAGGAATCTATACTTCATAAATTTTCCAAATAAATATTATTCACTTAGAATAAATAAAAGTGGTTCCATCTTATTTAAGGTCGGGTTTCAATTAATTTAACATTGGGTGTGTATCACTCGGGTTATAACCAACACTCAATCCTTCCTACAAGTGTTCATCCTATCTCACTCATACCTTATTTATTTTCCATAGAATGGTCATCATAAATAAATATCATTTTAAGGTGAGGTAACAGTAATTAAAGAAACAATCCCATATATACAAAGCATACAATTATCAAACAATCTTTCGCTTATATTCTAACCTAACCTAAAGTAGGAATTAAACTACCCTAATTGGTTTAAACCTACCTAAAGGCTAAACCTAAGCTTTGATACCAAATGTGAAAACCTACTATTTTTAAAATCTAAAATCAATTACAAACAATTTCAAAATACGCTTACAACTAATTTCAGATATTAAAAGCAGTGGACCACGTGTAACTAAAATTAAAAATCTAAAATAATGAATAAAAAGGGAAACCTCATAATGGAATTTAAACAGCAACATATATATTTATACATACAGTCTAACGTTAATAATTGAATATTATACAAACCAATGCTTCACATAATATACATCTTTAAATACATCAATTATAAAAACAACAACAGCAAAAAATTGATGCAAGAGATATACAGATCTATCTTGTGGATATGACCCATTTCGGATCCTTTGCTCACTTATTTACTTTCACTTGCAAGCTTACAAATACATATATGCATTGAATAAAAGAGAAAAATGTTTAAATTATGTTTAGATTGCGTCTAACTGTATTCACTATATCTATAGGCTCTATAGTTATTGCGTAGGAAAAGACTTTCTACGTACCCCATTTTGGGATCAAGCCCACATAGATCTATTTCTTGCTCTTCTCCTGCATCCAAATACTTTTTAGTACATTGCAACGATAACATCCATGCAACCACCATTAAAAATGCAATCAATGCAACCAATGCAACCATTAGAACCATCGTAACCAATTCAAATAGTAAAAGCAAAAAAAAGTATTCCTATTTATCCATCTGAACAAATTATCATATGGGGAAACCACGACGGTAATAACATGCTTAATCATTCAACATCAGTAACACACAATATCAACTCCGACCATCAAATAAGAAAATAACAATGATTAAATATACTTACATTCATACTAACCATCTATTATAGTAGTGCATCACCAATGCAAGTATAAACCATCACATATGTGCAAATCACACCATAACGGCGATACAACATCAATCTTCAAATGTATACTAATCCAACCAACATTAGTAACATAACACCAATACAATCAAATGTGTACTAATCATTCCACAATAGTAACACAACATCAATCATCAAGTAACCAAAATTAACTACACATCACCTAGTAGTAATAATGGTAAAACATTGCATACTCATCCTAATGCAATCTCATCATCAACGTAAAGCAAACATATCATATATTACATCCATTTAAACATTGTACTTACAACAATTATTTTTCTTTAAGTTCAAAAGTCATTTTACTTTTCTTTATTACAAAAACACCTTTATTTACTTCCAAACAATAAAAATCCTTTAAAATGATAAATACTTAAGAAATACTTTATTATAATCTTACTACTTCAACTTCCTTAAAACATTGTAATATATTTAAAAAGAGTAACTTACACCATTATTTAACTTTCAAATTAATGTTATTAACTAACATGCAAATTAATGTTATTAATTAACACTAAAATAAATGGTAATAATTAACATCATAATTAACGCCATTGATTAACGTTCAAATTAGCATTATTAATTAACATTCAAACTAATGTTAGTCATTAACTTTCATGTTAATATTAAAATTTATACCATTATTTCAATTAAAATTTTAGTGCACTAAAAAAATCATTAAATCACTGATGTGGTAATTGAAGAATTAGTTGAAGCATTAATTTTCAACACACTTAAGATGACAAATGGATATATGAATATATACATATATGTATGTATGTATGTATGTATATATGTATGTAATGTTAAGTTTTTACCAAGCAGAAGTTAGCCAGAAGTAGAAGGTCAAGACGACGATGAAACGACTCGAGAACTTGGAAATAAATTAGAAGTAAAAAAGAATGGAACTCAACAAAACTCATCCAATTTGGAACAAAGTAGAGGAGTTGGTACCGAGATGATTCCTCTCAGTACTGATGTGATTTTCCTTCCCATCTTGGCTTTACAAACCTATATAACTCATGTTCTACCTCAACCTCTTGTGGTTAAGTGCTTTTCTTAGAGTTTGGATGAGAAATTATTAGGTTTGTTGAGAGGAAAATCAAGAAAGCAGGATACTTCATATGTTAACAAAAGAATCAAAGGCTATTGGAAATAGTTTGGAAAGCATTAAAAAGGAGATAAAAGAGTGAAGGAAGTGAAAAGATTGACTTTGCACAAGTCAATTCCTATCGGTACCAAGAGCTCTCTTTCGGTTCCGAGAGGAACTTATGGCCTCTGGGCCTCACCTTATTACTTGTACGGCTTTGGGCTTGCTCTTAGACTTCGAGGCATGCAGGCTTTCCTATACACTTATTTCTCTATAAATATCAGCCCTACTGCAACCAAAGAAGGATCTTCACTCTTCTACACTTCTTTATCTCCTACCTCCTTCACAATAGTCACCTAGGTAGCTACTCTTGACAGTTCTAGATAATAGAACCTGTCTAACCCATATACTAGTGACTCTAATTCTCTTTCAAATCCATAACCAATAAAACTATAAAGTAGAAATAGGCTAGAGATTGCCGAACCACTATAAAATCATGTGTCTTCATGTTCTATTTCTTTTATTTTCAATGTTGTGTGCTAGATTTAGGTCTTACAGGTTCCCTACAACCCAATCTTTGATGTTGATCCATTTTGACATTAATATTTTAGTGCTTTCACCAAGAAAACTGAATCCGGGCTTAGATCTAGCTCTCTCTTGGGATTGGAAGGATCCAGAAGTTTCACTTGAAGAACTTGAGCATTTGTTATTAGAAGTCAATACCTAAAAAGGAAAATTTGTATTTGGAAGATTCAGAGGAGCAATAGCTGGTGATGATGAAGCAACCACTCACCAAACAGAAGTTAATAGTGAACATATAGTACCCAGGCTCTTCTGCTTAAAATGAAGTGGTTACTAGAGGGGAGCTTGATAAAATAATGCAAGAACTTAACTAGAAGATGGTGGATTGCCAAAAGCTCTAATAGATAAGATGGATGCTTTGCTAACCTTGCAACCACCAAGAACCAGAAGAGTTAGAAGGGAAAATTCACTGTAGTAGAATAAGAGAACTCTTTAATTTCTAACCAAAACAAAGGAGATGAAAAGCAAAAATAGAAGGAAGTAACTGCCAGAGTTGCAGAAGTTATTGCAGGAGGAAGTAGGAGTGTTCCCCTTGCAAAGAAACCAACCGGTATTGGGAGGTCTTTGGGTACTGATATGAATCCGATGGAAAACATTGTTCAAGAGGGAGATGCATTAATGGTTTCTGACTCTGATGACGATACGCTGTAGGATGCTGATGGTTTTGAACCAAATGCTATTGGATTTCAAACAAATGTAGCTCAACCAACCGTACATACATGAAATACCGAAGGAGTGGTTCTCCCAAAGACAAGAGGACCTAGATGTCATCCGACAAAGCGAGACCGTTTGTAGAGTCAAACACTTAATACAACCCCTGATAGCAAAACTTTGGATTCCCGTGAAAGCGAGGAGTACATTGCTGACAAAGTCGAATGATTGGTGGAAGAAAGAAGGAATAGGAAGAACAAAGATTGGGGTTCCGCACCAAGCTAAACTCCTTTCACTAAAAATATCTTAAGGGAAGAATACCCTAAAAAGTTCACTATGCCAAAAAGGCCATCATACAATCGAACTACCGACCACAAATAACAGTTACTCAAATACAAATGACATATGGATGGAGCTAGAGCTATGGATATTGTTCGTTGTAGGTGTTTCCTTGTCTTCTTGGAAGGAGTTGCTTCCATGTAGTTTACAAGGCTCGCGCCAAAGTACATATCTACCTTTTAAATATTAGTCAAGAAGTCTCTAGAGTGGTTTAGGCTCCATGTCGCACGACCAAAGGACATGATGTCCTTGTCTGGCTTCTCTCAAGGAGCCGTTGAAGGGTTTCTTGAACCGATTCAACATCGATGTTATGGAGGTTAGCAACCTAAAGGAAGATCTTGTGTTTATGGCACTTGTTTGAGGCATTCATTCCGGTATGTATTATGGTAGATGGATAAAGATTAAACAACCAACTACTATGGAAGAGTTCCATTGAAAGGCAAACCAGTTTTTGTGGTTAGAAGAAACAAGCCTGATCGAAGGAAAGGTTAGAGACAGATAGTAGAAGGAGGGAATTCAAAACAATGTGGCTGTTAAACATGATGAAGAAAATCGTGGTGGAATTGCAGGAAATGCTGGAAACTCTGGGAACTAGAAAAAGAGAAACCAAAACCCTGGTGGCAGACGTAATAAGAACATGAAGCATCCTAAGAGAGAAGCAACGGAGTAGTATAAGCGATTTGGGAAGTACTACCATTTCCACAAAATGCATGGGCATAACACCAATGAGTTCTGTCACTTGAAGGACATGATTGAGGAGCTGATATAGAAGAACAGGTTCCAGTAGTACAAGAAGCAATAGAAAAACTCTGACCAAGCTGCCTGACCCCAAGGCCCATCAGCTCAAGGAAACAATAACACTCCATATTTTTAGTAACATTATTTAGGATATTTAATTAGCTAAATAAAATAAAATAATGTAAGATGATTAATGGATTGAGATTTGTGATTTAATAAGGGGTAGCCATTCCATGTTAATGTGTAAATCGAAATGAGATAACATGAAATAAAATAGACAAAGGAAATAGATAAGGGCAAAGTTGGAATAAGGATATTCTTATACCCTAAAACCTTGGGAACTCATTCATACGTTCATTCTATTATCAAAATTTTAAATATAAGGCCGACCACCATTAGCAAGAAAGAGGAAGAAGATAAAGCTAGGATTCAAGAGGAAGGATCAAATCACTTAATCGAGATCAAATCTCACATCCTAAATCACAAAGCTAAGGTGAATAATTACTACATCTCATTTTCTTATGGTTTTCAGTTTTAAGGAAAATCCGAACTTGTTTACATGATATGCCATGTTTTTAATGGATTAAATGTTTATGTATACTTATTGATGATTTATGCTTGTTCATATAGATGTTATGATATGCTTTGATATGAAAACCATATTAAATGACATCCAAATGCCTTGCGATTTTAGATATAGATCAGAAATGATATTTTAGAGATAGGTTTTAATTTTCATAATTTTTTGAATTAATGTGGATTTTATATTAATTTTCTAGTGAAGAAAGTGATTTATTGGGTAATAAATGTAGGATTGTTTTCACCCTAGAGGGGGGGGTTTATAGGGTGATACTAATAAGAATGAAATAAATGCGAAAATAAAAACAATCATAGATAATAATGCAGTAGAGATCATACACAAATTTACCTAGCTTCGGCAAAACCCTGCCTACGTGCTGCCCCCAAGGTTTCTACTAGAAATTAAGTAGTCAGACGCTTACACACGTAAACTTGCGACACCCGCTAATGACTAACCTAACTCTACGCTCAAAACCCTGCCACAACTCAACCACTGAGTTGTGAATTCTCAAACTATGCCCCATGGTTTGTACCTAGTCATACGACTAGAAAGCTACACAATTTTAAAAAGAAATTACAAATAAAAATAAACTAAAAACAAATACCTTATTTTAATTTAAGCACAACAATTAAATAAAGCCGACCCACATTATAATTAAAAGAGTAGACTTTCGGCCGTTCCCTTTTGAGTAGAATTTTTAACAAAGCTCGATTTACTATCTTCTCGTTTTCTTTTGAGTAGATTGTTCGGCCATTCCCTTTTGCTTCTCTTCAACAATTTAGGGTTTCTAAAAAATTGAAGCGCTGCTTGAAATCGTTTGATTGATGTGATGATTTTTCTTCGAATTGCTTTGTCAATCAACTCTCTGGCCTTGATAGCTTGCGGTATCTTCAATTGTGTCGAGCTCGAATGCTTGGATTAAATTGGTACGTGATTTTCCTTTTTCGATTTCGATTATTCTCGACTTCGATTCGAGTTATTGGTTTGAGATTTACTTCAATGGCTTGCTCTGGTTTAGCTTGAACTTGAATTAGTTTACTGCCGATGATGTAATTGGGTTATATAGGGATTGAAACTCTTAATATTCATTCGTATATTTCTCAATTGAATTCTTCAGTGAGTTTTGCTTGGCCGTGATTTTTTAATCGAACGAGGGTGTTAAATTTGACTTGTTCATTTCATTGATACGTTGCTTCACGAATTTGAACTTGCTCCATTCTTTCTCCTATGACTTCGGCTTGATCATTTCTTTTTCAAAAAACCGCTCCTTATTTTGAACGCGACTTTAGCATTTGAATATTTGAGATATATTTTGACTTTCTGGCTTGTTCACCGATTCCATTTTTGCTGGCATTCAATTTTCGAACTTTTATACCTTGGCATTGTTTTACCCTATGTTCCATTCTTTGACTTGTTGGCACTTGACTTTGAGAAGGACTTGACTCTCTGACTTGTTCATTGTGATATAACTCACGGCTTCATGATAACTGCATTGTGTGCTTCGAGTCTATTCATGTTGAACTGTTGCGTCTTTTGTTTTGTTCACTGCCCTGGTCTGCATTGATTATGTTGTCACATGTGGAATTGGTGTGTTGATCTGGTCTGGTTGATATTGCATGTTGACTTGGTCTTGTTCTCGAGTCATGTATCATGTGGAGTTCATGTGTACTTAGTACTATTTGAAGTTGAAGTTTTCATATTTTACTAAGCTGTTTGGTGGTTTGCTCGAGTCTAGTCATTTAAGTGTGTTCATGGCTTCATGTGTGTACATTTTGTTTTGAAATCTTGTTTACTTGAGTCTTGTTCATTTTGGAGACTGGAGCTTTTGTACATTTGGTTCCACTGGCCTGTTGTCATGTGAGTATGTGTTATGTTCTTGTTATCCATGTTGGTCTGTACACTTGCATTGCTATGAGCCCTGTGCATTGAACTTGTACATATCTTGTTTGTATGCATGTGGAGTATAGCCTTGTTCCACTGAGTAATTGAGTTCATGCCTCTGATTGTGATGGTCTGTTTGTAGTCTGGTTCAACTGAGTGTTGTATGCATGTGCTGGTTGCGCATGCACCACTTTGCTCATGTATAAAATGTAGACCGATTCACTTCAGTTTTGATTGCACTGGCTTGTACATTATGTTAAGGCTCCATGTTAACTGTTAGCTAGATCTGGATTTGTTCATCGTACTTGGTGCCTTGCATTTGTTTGCATATTAGTCTTTTTGTAGTTGCTGTTGCACTTGGTTTTATTTTGTTTTAGGTTCTAGTTTGAATCCATGTAGAGTCTGATGTGTTCTCGAGTCTTGTTGTTCTTGGTTAGCATTTGTGTTTGCCTCTGGTCTGGTTTATCTTTTTCATGTAGTCATATGTTTGGGTTATGTTGGTCTGATCTGATCTTCATGTTCATGTTGACTGACCATTGAAACTTGTACTTGACCATTCTATTTTTTGGGTTTTTGTATTGCACCTAGTTGAATCCAGCTTTGGCTCGGGTTTGACCTTATGCTCACCTATCCCTGCAGTTTTAACACGCAAGTGCATATCGGTGTGCACGGCCTTGTGACATGTACAGTGATACACTATGCATGTCACAAGCTGTTCGTGTATGATGAATTAAAAATAAATGATGACGAAAAACCCAAATAACTGAGGCAAAAAATATTTTCAAACACACACTTAATTTTACACTGCAAAAATATTTTTGTTTCAATTTTACTGCGTCAGTGTTTATTTTGCAGATAATTCAGATGCGGGATACAAACTGGAATAGAGTTGAAGATCAAATACGAGTGTTGAGTGAATATGTAGTGATGTCAAAATTGTGATGTAATCGAAATTGTAATGTAATTGAAAATGTATATATGCAGTGAGAGCTCAAATTTGTACTATTTGTAATAAAATATTTGTTTGAATATGAATTCCGTGTTATTTATTTTATTCAACAAATATTTATTTAATTATGTGAAAAATAAAATAGTACAATAACAAATACATTTAAACGAATATATACATGTTTATTATCATCGAACAAAAATCATAGGCTATTGTATTCTATAATCTCCCCTTTTTGATGATAACAAACATATATTAAGATTTTGACTCTATTAAATGTATTTGGTTTTGATGGATTCCATTTGCTCCTCTTATTCGAATGCTCCCCCTACAACAAAGCTCCCTCTTCACATATGCATGAAAATAAATATAAAATTTAATTCCTAAAATGCCTAATCTGAAGAAAAAAATTACTTTATGAAAGGGGTTTTATGGAAAAAAATGTCTACCAATTGAAAATAAATTATAATGAACATTATGCAGATAATTTCTTTGGAAATGTGATGCAACTAATGAATGTCCCTACATAAAACACATTCCACTAGTAATTTTTCTATCAACTAGGCTACCAGTGTAATCTGCATCTGAATTCCCCTTTGACTCAAGGTTATCATTAGATAGATATCATAGACCAAACCGTGAAGTGTGTAACAAATACCTTATAATCATTTTACAGCTTTTAAAATGTGATTCCCTAAGAATTTGATTGAAAACATGCACATAAACAACTAGTGAACAAAGTGTGAGGTCTAGAAGCAGTAAGATAAACAAATATATCCATATGTACCTAGAGTAATCATCAACCAATACAAAATGTCTTACCACCTAAACTTGCAATATCGTTAGTCCAGAAAAATCTATATGAACTAGTTCAAGGATGAAAAGATGATTGGTCAACTTTTTTTTTTGCACAAATCAGAATCAAAATATTCATTTCCTTATCACATAACTGGCTGATTTAAATCAGATTATGGTGCATATTTTCAACATATAATATATCGCTCAAGATAAATGTACTGTTACCTATTTTACTTTTATCGATAATATTTCATTTATCTTTGTTGCCCATTGTGACTCTGCCACCATTGTACTACTCTAGGCTAAGGAAACTTTGATTTGTCACCCTTCGTGTGCCTGGAACAGCCAGAATCCAGGTATCACTCTTGTTGTTCCTTAGCCTGTCACCACTCCTACAAGAGAAAAGATTTTTGTGACTTATTTGTTTTTATAGGTCCATGATTGTAAGTGACAAATGATTTTGAAAAATAAGTTTGTGTAAACCCAAGATAATCTATGTTAGTTCCTTTTGTCACCCAAATTTGTTTAATTCTAAGGGATTTTACATTCGTGCCTTTGGGAACCCAAATTGGAATGGTTTTCACGTGTTTGGGTCTATACCAGCAATTGTTGTGATTGTGTCCAATTTTTCCACAACTCGTGCACTTGGAATTGACTTTATTAATTTCGCTTCTGACACGTTCATATTGAGTATACCCAAGTCCTTGTCTAACAGTATTGACAGTTTGTTTCCCTAATAGCATATTTAGTGATTTTTCTCTTTTAGAGAATTTCCCTAAAGTTGTAGACAATTGTTGGACTTGTGTTTTGAGAGATTAATTTTCATTCAATAATAGAACGCACTTTTTAATAGAATTTTCTCTCCTAGTATTTTCACTTTCTTTTAAAATCAAAATTTCATTTTCAAGTGATTTAGTTTTAATTTCTGATTTTTTAATCTCTTCTTCAAATGATGGACACCTATCACACTTAGTGCTCTTATTTCGATAGTTTTTAACCAATTGATCAAGCTGTTTATTTAGTTCTATCAAACTATCTCTTTGTGATTCAATTTTAGCGTACTTCTCCCTAAGTCGTTCAAAACAGCCATTTACTTCGTGAAAATATATAAGTAATTCTGAGTGAGTAAGTTTTGATACCTCGTTTGGCTCGTCATCATCGCTATCACTTATTTCTCCTTGAAGACACAGTTTTGCCTTTTCATTTTCACTGCCAGTGCTTTCATCTTTATCTTCATCACTTTCATCTCAAGTGGCTGCAAAACTTCTCCTTTTCGATTTCTTTCCTTTTCGGAGTCGATTATGAGGACATTTTGGCTTGATATGACCAGGTTTATTGCAGTTGTGACAAATGATCTCCTGCTCTTTTGAATCGTCTAGAACTTTGACTATTCTATTCTTCAGTTATTGATTCGGGGCAGGATTTCCATATTTGAGGTTCCATCTTTTGGATCTCTTTATTATCATTGTCAATTCAGTTGCTCCTTCATCATCACCTCAGCTTCACTTTCTGTTGTACCTTTCAGAGCTATTGATTTCTTTCGCGTATCATGTAACGACCCATAGTTTTCGATGATTTAAATTAGTTAATTTAATAAAATTTTGGTAATTAAATATTGGAAGAAAAAAATTTGGGGTTTACTAAAGAAATAATAATCAGAATAAAATGTAATAGTGTTAATCTAAGTTAGTTGTTAACAAATTTGGATGAAATTCCAATTAATTGAAATAATAAAAATGCTATACTTGGTTATAAATTGAATATAAGTGAATAAATGAAATATTGGATTATCCAAGGAAATAATAGATAGTTAATGGTAATTGAGCAAAATTAGTGTTACGAAAGAAATGGTAACATTTGTTGTAAGTAATAAACCTGTAAATGTAATTAAAGATTTATGGTAACAACTATTATATGTTACCTCTTTATTTAGTCTATTAAATTGAAATGAGGAATCAATTAAATTAAAATGAAATTTAATGTTACATTAATGAGATAAAACAATAATTGCAAAATATGAATGTAATAAGATGAATGGAAATGTTAGTTTATTTTATAAAGTAATAATGGATTTAATCAAAAGAATGAAAATCAAGATTTATCAATTTATTGGAATTTAAATTGTAATAGTTGAAATTAGTGCAATTAAATGAAATTAATTATAACGAAAAGTGAAAGGAAGATGAAATGGGAAATTATTAATGTATTAGGATATAAACCAATGTTAATTGTACCCTTGAGATGATAATTGATTAAATAACAGGATTTAAAATCAAATAAATGGATTTATTGGAATTTCAATTGATAATTTATGAATTTACTGAAATTGAAATTAAATACTGTAATTGGTAAATTAGTTAACTTTGAATTGAAATCTAAATTGTTTAAAGTATTGTAATTGTTTAAGAAATCAAAAATGATAAAATTTGTTAATTATGGAATTGAAATTGAAAATTTGATTTTATTAATTTAATATTAATTTATTTAATTAACTGAAATATAGCCATTTTGGCCACTGGCTCGGATTTCGACGAAACCAGTTTCATCGGATCCGTAACGATGAATTATTATAGGATTCCAAGTGTCGTAACGATCGGACTTGTCATTTGATCGTATGGGCTCGAAACGCCTAGAAATCAATTTAATTGAAATCAATTGAAACCAATTTGAAATAAGCTGATTTTAGTATTACTTCTTCATACGATGGAATTAGGACTTGAAACCTATTCCATTGGATTTGAAATCATCGACAACATCTATTTTGATATATGGGACAACCCATTTTCGTTCCGGAGACAGAACGGGCTTTTCGGGTCGTTTATCGTTCAATTTCCAAACCAAATCTTGTCCATCCATTCTATTTTCAGCTTTGTCTATAAATAGCCCGTTATATACCCTAGAAATCTTTTTATTTTCTATTGTTTATACGTACATTTCTTTCTCATCTCCTCTTTCCAATGTCAGACAATCAAAACCCAAATTCCCAAATTGCAAATTCAATCCCAAAAATCAAACTCCTCCAAACCCTATCAAACTATATACCATTTCGAAGCTCTCGACGAGCGCATTTCACTGGTGGTATTCATTTTTCGATTCAGATCATCGTTTGTCCAGAAATCATGAATCAATTCCGGCAGTCCATTTTGGATTTTGGTCGATCCAATGGCGGATCTACGATTGTAGGGTGATCGGCTGGTGGCGTTGGGAAGGTGGTGTCGTGTGGGCCATGGATCTATGTCCGCTCATCTCAAATGATGTCAGGTTTTCCAGAAATGGCCGACCTTTGTCAGCGGCAGCGGTCGAGATTTGGGAAGCCGGAGGTGCAGCGGAGGCAGGCGTAGGCACGGCCTGGTCCGAGGATAGCGGTGGTGAAGCCTGATCGCGTCGGAGGTTAGCGGAGTGGTGTTGATAACCCGTCAAAGTTGGGTAGAGGCTGTGTGCGTTAGGGGGTTGGTTTCGTGAATGACCTGGAGAGAGAGAGACACGTGAGAGTGGGTGGTGATGTGGCCGTTTAGAAAGGTGATTTCTTTTTTTTTATTATTTTAAATTTCAACTTGTCCAATGTTCTAATGCTTATAACTTTTACATACGAGGTCCATTCCATGCGCGGTTTATTTCGTTGGGATCGTATCAAAATTCTGGACATTTTGACGCTGGTTTGGACGAATTCTGAGGCTGTTTGAATTTAGGCCCTATTTTGAATTTCAATTCGATTTAAATTCAAAGGTGAGTGTTTTAACCCATTCACAACTTCTAAAATTTCTTATGTTTGATAAAATTTAATTTATGATGTGATTAGAAATTTATTTATGGCTGTTTGGTATATTTTAATCGTCATCTCAATTAATTTGAATTTATTTGAATTAAATCATTATTTAATTTATTATTGAATATAAATTGCCAGTTAAATACCTGTTATTGATTATCAGTTCTATATTGATATTTATTGATTGATTTGGATGATGATTGTGATGAATGTTTGATTTGTTGTATTGGATGAATGGATGTTGTATTTATCGTCATAAACTGCAAGTTCACTAGGGTTGAAATGATACATACCCGAATGATCTATAGATTAGGGAAAAATCGTTATGGGTTGAAATGATAGACTGGAGCAATTTTATGGATTTTATTATTAAATTTAGGATTGCGGTTTGAAATGATATATATAACCGTAACATTTTAAATTGCGGATTGAAATGATAAATATCTGTATCACTTGACCCTAGGGTAGAAAATTACATACGGACACCGGATTGGTTAAATTTAATGATTTTGAGCTTCTAAATTTTTGAATTAATAAAAATAATATCTTGAAAAATATTCGATGTATATAAATGGAAGTATTATTGGAAAATCAAGTTTTGTGTTGAAATGTGAATTGGTATAAAAGGAATTGCTGTAACGATCCCGGATTATTCTAAGTTTAAATTGATAATTAATTTAATTATTGAATAAAAATTGGTGAAATTCATTGATAAATTGATTCGAGTTTCCCCGAATCCAAATAAAAATATATTAAATCATTTTAAATTTAGAAATTGTATATATATGTGAATCTATATAGTTGTGCCTATATGAGTAGATTTGAAATTATAAAAATACATTGAATTTGAATTAAAATCTTAAAAATAAATATAACAATATAGACTTTGGACACAAGAATAAAAAAGAAATAATTTAAATTTTAGAATTTGTGGTTAAGTTAGAAATAGAAATAAATGAAAAAAAATGATAAGGTTAAAGAAAATATATAAGATATAAAAGTATAAAGTAAATACATTGGGTAAAATTTAATAACATAAACTAAAATAGAAATTGTTTATAGTATGAAGTAATATTACAAAGACTAAAGTAAAATATAAAAAAATATAGTTTTTATACAATATAAGTAAATATATTAGAATAAATTTAAACATCATGTTAAAAAATTAGAATTCATTTATATCACAAAGCAAAAGACAAATAAAATACATACAAGTAAAGAAATATTGTAAAAGAATGAAACAAATAATACATTCAAGCATATACACATAAGTATGAACACTTGAAAATAATAATAATATACATATGAATGAAGCTTGCAAGAGAAGGAACAAATAAATATATATTTTGTACAAAACAATTAATGCCATATCCTATAGCATACTACACTATATCATTTCAGCTTACCAAAGAGAAAAAAATCTCTTTTAAGTTGTACAAATAAAATATCACCTGATGTACAAAGAAATGATATATTCCTCTGTAGCAAATGCATACCCTGTCTACTTCATTTCTTATATACATTATCTTCATCTTAGTTCGTTTCTTCAAGCTATGAAAATCTAAAGTAAAATGTTATCCAAACTCACACATCTCAACTTAAATAATAGCTTAAATTTATGCAAACCAGAAATCAAAATGGTTTCAGATAGCAAGAAAAAATTCAAGTCTGGTTCAATAGAAGGATCTGTTCATCTTCTCAAAACACAACTGTGAGTAACATCACCTTTTTAAAATTTGAGAGTATGAATCTATTGCATGTAAATCTGTGAATTAGTATGCTTGTGTATATATATAAATTCCCTGAGTATATTTGAATGATGGATGTTTGTCTTCTGTAATATCCTGTTCTTTGTTTCAAGCATAAAAGAAAAACTCTGTTCTTTCTTCTGGAAAACAATGTGAGTAAACCCTTTTAAGTAATCTGGACTTAAATCTATTGTTTGAAACATGTTTAAAGTAGGTTAGAAAAATTACTTGCATGTGTATTATTTTGTGCATATATGTATAGATATAGTTTTGCATGTCTAAGAATAGACATTGTCCCTGTTCTAAGCATTACAGGAATGCAAACTTGTTCAAATTTTGATTTCTCTCCCTATAATCCATATTAGACTTTGGAATCTAAACGAAATATACCTGTTTTGAATGGTTTCAAGTTTAAAAAATAAATTTGAGTAGAATAAATCAAGCATTTTCTGGGAAATATCAAAACACAGTGGATTCTCAATTTTTGTTAAAATTCAATTTATTAAATTTTAAGTTTTGAATGCATGACCTTATTCATGTTTGCAAATCATGATTTTTAAAATAAAAATCCAGTTTTCTAGTGTGAGATCGAGGGAGGAATCGCGAGATGAACAAAATTTAGTTGTTGGGCAAACTATGGTGATCAACGAGTTTGTTTGCCTCGTGATCGGAGCTGGAGCTAGCCGGGAGATCGATGAGTGTGGGAAAAATGCTCAACGAATTTTCATATCATCGTGGTGGCCGGAAATCGCTAAGCTAGGGTTTAAGCGCAAGATTTAGTTAAGGTCGGAATTTGGGTTGCTGGCGATTCGTCGTTGAACCGGAATAGACCTCCCTAGTGCCAAACGAGGCGTCGAACATTGTGGAAGGTTCGTGTGTATTCGTGTGATCTCCAATGGCCTGAGGTGATGGCGCCGGGCAATTATCTGATGATGCTTCGCTGGGTTTATTTGGTCGAGACGACTCGATCTCGTTTTCAAATTTAATTCGAGTTTCTAGGTATTTGGATGGCTTAGGGCGATCGAAGGTGACTGGTCGGCGGTGGTTTTGGAGGCCGGAGCTCCAGCATCTGGTGGTACATGTGCACAACCTCTGGCGTGTATAAGTATTACGTTGGGAACGAAAGGTTTTTGTTTCTCGAAGTTGTCTTCGGGAAGGTGGGTTGCTGGCTCGAGTTTGAGCTCGTGTAGTTTTAAGTTTGTATCGGGTAATAAACACTTAAACAAAATTTAAGTTGAAAAAAAAATGGCATACGGGTTGATTTTTGGTAAAATTCAAAGCAGGGAGTGTTTCGACTCGGGAAACACTCGAGTAAGTCTCGGGTTGCTGAAAGAAAACAGTTTTGACTTTAAAACTAAAATTCAAACTTTTTAACATTTTTAATCCATATTTTCAAATGATGATTTTGATTTAAAGTTTGAATTAATTAAGGATTTAGTAAGACATTTTTAAAGTAATTAATAAAGAAAGAAAGATGTAATCTTTTAATCTATTAAGTAATTAATGATTTGTTTAATTAAAGAGTAATTACTTAATTAATTACTTAATATTAAAGGTTAATTTAACAAATAAATTAAGGTTAATTAATTTGTTATTAATTATTAATTAATTAAGGTGTAATTAATTAATAAAAGAAATTGAGAGTTAATTAATTAACAATTAAGGGTTAATTAATTAAGATAATTAATTAAGGAATGATTAATTAATGAAGGTGATTAAGACTTAATCAAATTATAATTAATGATAATTAATCATTGATTAAAGATTACTAATGAAAGTAATTATGTGGTTGATAAATTTAAAACCACACGATTTATTCATCTTAATTGAAGATGGTTGATTGTTATTGAATGCTGTGTGATGGATTGATATATCTGATATGTGATGTGATGCTATGTAATACGAAATGCTTTGTGCTGAGCTGTTATATCTGTGATGAATATACTGTTGTATGAATATGAAAACCCCTTTGCCCGTAAAACGGCATTTGAATTTCGATGCGACATGGAGTCGGACTCCAGTTTGTTATCCGAAACCCACATCGAATCGTAATGATGAATCCTTTTGATTGATAAATTGACTTTATCTGTGAATCTGTGAATGAAGAGAAGCATTTTAAATCATACCGCTTATCGATATTGATATGATTGAATCTGTGATGATTGAATGATGTTGCACTATTGTGTTAAAACCCCTGGACTACACCATACACACACAAATATGGATTTCACGGGGAAATCGGTTAAGTCACAGATGATTTAAATTTAATGTTTTGAAATTGAAATTTTAATTTCAATTGATTTTGGAAATGGACTTGGATTAAATATTAAAGCTTTTGAAAAGGAGTTTTTAAGATAAAAGTTATTTTGAATAACTTGGTAAAGTTTCCAATTTAAATTTGAATTCAAAATTTGGAATTGATTTCCATGTTTGGAAATTATGGTTAAAGATGTTATAAATGTGTTTATATGAATTTGAACCATTTTTAAAGTATGGTTTTGAGAATTTGAATTTAACCCAAGGACTTTAACTCGTATAAATGAATCGGATTTTCCAAAATAGAAACTATTTGTTTTCAAATAATAGAAGCTTTCATATAAGGAATGAATTTCCAATTGGGGAATTTCACCAGAAGGACAAACTTTACAGTCCAATTAGTTTCTAGGACACACATCCACAGAAATTAATTTCAAGGCCAAAGTCAGTAGAATAATTACTTTTAAGGACAAAGTCAGCCGTCCAATTACTTTCAAGGACATAATTTCATAGGTTTTTTGGCCTTAGAAACTAATTATTTTTCATTTTGTCCTTAAAAGTAATTATTTCAGCTGTGTGTCCTAGATACTAATTGGACTTGCTAGAGAGGCCCTTGTGGCTAATTTCCACTTTCTAATTTGTGTCAAAAGAATTTCAAGTTTGAAATGAAAATGGTTTTCCGAGTTATGAATAAAACTTTGTGAAAGATTGTTGAACTTTTTTTTGAAATTGGAAAGGTGTACCTTTCATATAAAAGGTCGAAATGGAATTTTTTTGAAAGATATCAATTAAATCTTTGTTTTAAAGATTGGACGAGTTAATCCAAATTGAAATGGAAATCGATTTAAAAATCTATGAATGGATCTTTGTGAAACTGGGTGAACTTTGTGAATTGAATCTTTTTGTTTAAAAAAAGATTAAAACGGTGATTTGTTTAAACCATTTAAAGAGGAAATTTGGATAATAAGTTGTGACTTAATTGAAATTCCATTATCCATATGTTTTTAAATATTGCGCTCATTATTTGGTTTAGCCGGGAGAGGACCTTTGCGTCATATAACCCATTCCGAATAATGATACGTCATATATGGATTGCATTTGAAGACCGGTGGTGAAGACTGGATATTTTCGAAAACGAAAGGATAACCCGTCGATTGTCTCTGCACTGAGTCGCGCCGGTATAGAGATTCCCTAAGTGATAGGAAATCCGATCGGGATTGTGAATACCCGGATTGCAAGGGCTTCTTCGGAAGTGCCTTCGGTTCTGTTCGAACCCGGAACAGACTTGTATAGTTGTATGTCTGACACTACACTTTGAGATATAAAGCCGATTTCTTTCAAATACATTTATGTTTGGTGGCGGAGATTTATTCTCTTAGCTTAACACCCTTGTCTGAGACGTACGAGCTCAGAGGTTATGTAGTTGAAGGTTATCAGTGATATACTCCCAATTTGGTAGTGTGGCATGCTAAGTGTTGCTGATCATTTGTTGATCAAAGCATGGCTTTGTGAAAAAGCATAGCTTTGTGGACGAGACCTCATCGGACCTCACACCCTGAAAACGGTCGAAACAGGAAAGATGCGACAAGGTTTCAGGGGTAGCTCCCCTAGGGTATGTCCATTCCTTCTGGAAAAAGGTGGTATCATGGTATGGAGCCCAGATATTTACCTGTGTGGTTGCTCCAATCTCATTTACTGTGTGATTGTTGCTTTGTGATCGAGGGCCCTCGGATAAAGGTCGCAAACGACCGGGGGTGGCATATCTCAGGTTTACTTCCCGGGAAGGGGGTAACCGGCCTTGTGTTGGCAGAGAGCCAGGTAGGTTCTCAGGGCATCACTCCAGAGGCATTCCCATGTGGCATAGGAAGTTCCTTAGCCTGACCATTTGTTGGAAAATCCAAAGAAACAATACGAGCCTTGTACGGTTTTAGTTGTATAACCTGCTATGGAATGTGGCGGTAACCTGCTATTGAACATAGTATCTATAGTAGGCATACAATAATGGTTGTATGCTGGCTAAGATTAATATTGTATTTTCGAAATGCTTTCACACTATGCACTAGTGATAATATCAAAGAGTTTTCTCGTATTGAGCATATTTGACTATCATAAGGAGAAATCTCCTCCAATTCTGCGTTTGCATTGTGTGTGTGGCGGGAGGCCTTATGGTAGTTTCATTTTCCAAAAGCATTGTGAAATTCTTTTATCTTCTTTGTGAAAACAACTATTTTTGTTACTCATACCAGTCCCATGACTGACCTGGAGTTTATTGTTCCCTTCCTAAACTCTGGGTGCCCACAATTTTCCACACGGGCAGTCTAGAGTTGGGTTTTCAGATAGTCAGGTTTAGTAGATTATCGGGAGAGCTAGTTCAGTGTCTCGAGTTCACGGACGACACTTGCTTATCTTGGTGCAACGTGATGTTGGTTCGAGCTTGATGTTGGAGTTGTTGGACTCATTCTCTTTTAAAGATCATTTGGAGTTTTCACTTCTGTTATTTCCGCTGTAACATTATTATTTGTCTACGATATTCTTGTATCATATAGATTTCATTGTTGTATATCATATTCTGGATATTGTATCATTTGTGATGTATATGATATCATCCATTTCTTTCTTCCGCTGTGTTGTTATACTTAACGTGTTATAAGCTTCGGTGAGCTTTGGCGTTTGAATCTGCGGCTTTTCGAGTACAAGTGAAGTACGTGTGCCGATTTTCGAAGGCCGATTCAGGATCGCTACAATTGGTATCTGAGCTAAGGTTGAACTTTAGTTCAGGAGTATAACACATTAAGTAGCTCATTAGAGATAGGGTGAAGTATACCCTAGAATGAGTAACCCCTAAGATATATGTCCGTATATCTCAGTAAATTCTCTTACTATCCAGTGATAGTAAGTATGAGTGCAAGAAGAGGATGAGATAGGGGACAGGGGAATACGATTATAAATGGTCAATACCCTGTAACAACAAGGAAACAATCTTTTCTCTATCAATCTCTTTTGTTCAACATCTCTTTTCAATTCTTCGATGGTTCCTGGTAGATCCAAGAAGAAGATTTGATATATTTGCACGGGACATAAACTCCAAATAGGTCAGAATTGGTTGTTTGGATGAATTGGTTACTGCGGTTGCTATGGTTGATAGGTATACTTTACTTTCTAAACTAAAAGTTTTGGAATTGTATCCATATATCTATCTATTTTTGGGTCCGGATATGTTCTACGAATGGTTAGTTATCCCTTCGAACTAACCAATGCCACTGTATATTTCGTAGATCTGGATAACCCGAGTATTTTATGAAACATTAAAAAGATTCGTTCTCGTATCTATTATTGATATTCTGATTTGGTAAGCCAGATGCAGAATAAATGTTTAGTTAATTTGATGAAATATTCTTCATCTATCTTTGTTGTCTCCCTGGCAAATTTCGAGGACGAAATTTCTTAAGGGAGAGAAATTGTAACGATCCCAGATTTTTTTCTAAGTTTAAATTGACAATTAATTTAATTTTTGAATAAAAATTTGTGAAATTCATTAATAAATTGATTCGAGTTTCCCCGAATTCAAATAAAAATATATTAAATCATTTTAAATTTAGAAATTGTATATATATGTGAATCTATATAGTTGTGCCTATATGAGTAGATTTGAAATTATAAAAATATATTGAATTTGAATTTAAATCTTAAAAATAAATATAACAATATAGACTTTGGACAAAAGAATAAAAAAAGAAATAATTTAAATTTTAGAATTTGTTGTTAAGTTAGAAATAGAAATAAATGAAAAAAAATGATAAGGTTAAAGAAAATATATAAGATATAAAAGTATAAAGTAAATACATTGGATAAAATCTAATAACATAAACTAAAATAGAAAATGTTTATATTATGAAGTAATATTACAAAGACTAAAGTAAAATATAAAAAATATAGTTTTTATACAATATAAAGTAAATATATTAGAATAAATTTAAACATCATGTTAAAATTAGAATTCATTTATATCACAAAGCATAAGACAAATAAAATACATACAAGTAAAGAAATATTGTAAAAGAATGAAACAAATAATACATTCAAGTATATACACATAAGTATGAACACTTGAAAAAATAATAATATACATATGAATGAAGCTTGCAAGAGAAGGAACAAATAAATATATATTTTGTACAAACCAATTAATGCCATATCCTATAGCATACTACACTATATCATTTCAGCTTACCAAAGAGAAAAAAATCTCTGTTAAGTTGTACAAATAAAATATCACCTGATGTACAAAGAAATGATATATTCCCTTGTACCAAATGCATACCCTGTCTAGTTCATTTCTTATATACATTATCTTCATCTCAGTTCGTTTCTTTAAGCTATGAAAATCTAAAGTAAAATGTTATCCAAACTCAAACACATCTCAACTTAAATAACAGCTTAAATTTATGCAAACCAGAAATCAAAATGGTTTCATATAGCAAGAAAAAATTCAAGTCTGGTTCAATAGAAGGCTCTGTTCATCTTCTCAAAACACCACTGTGAGTAACATCACCTTTTTAAAATTTGAGAGTATGAATCTGTTGCACATAAATATGTGAATTAGTATGCTTGTGTGTATATATAAATTCCCTGAGTATATTTGAATGATGGATGTTTGTCTTCAGTAATATCATGTTCTTTGTTTCAATCATAAAAGAAAAACTCTGTTCTTTCTTCTGGAAAACAATGTGAGTAAACCCTTTTAAGTAATCTGGACTTAAATCTGTTGTTTGAAACATGTTTAAAGTAGGTTGGAAAAATTACTTGCATGTGTATTATTTTGTGCATATATGTATAGATATAGTTTTGCATGTCTGAGAACAAACATTGTCCCTGTTCTAAGCATTACAGGAATGCAAACTTGTTCAAATTTTGATTTCTCTCCCTATAATCCTTATTAGACTTTGGAATCTAAACGAAATATACTTGTTTTGACTGGTTTCAAGTTTTAAAAATAAATTTGAGTAGAATAAATCAAGCATTTTCTGGGAAATATCAAAACATAGTGGATTCTCAATTTTTGTTAAAATTCAATTTATTAAATTTTAAGTTTTGAATGCATGACCTTATTCACGTTTGCAAATCATGATTTTTAAAATAAAAATCCAGTTTTCTAGTGTGAGATCGAGGGAGGAATCGCGAGATGAACAAAATTTAGTTGTTGGGCAAACTATGGTGATCGGCGAGTTTGTTTGCCTCGTGATTGGAGCTGGAGCTAGCCGGGAGTTCTATGAGTGTGGGAAAAATGCTCAAAGAATTTTCATATCATCGTGGTGGCCGGAAATCGCTAAGCTAGGGTTTAAGCGCACGATTTAGTTAAGGTCGGAATTTGGGTTGCTGGCGACTCGTCGTTGAACCGGAATAGACCGCACCAGTGCCAAACGAGGCGTCGAACATTGTGGAAGGTTCGTGTGTATTCGCGTGATCTCCGATGGCCTAAGGTGATGGTGCCGGGCAATTATCTGATGATGCTTCGCTGGGTTTATTTGGTCGAGATGACTCGATCTCGTTTTCAAATTTAATTCGAGTTTCTGGGTGTTTGGATGGCTTGGGGCGATCGAAGGTGACTGGTCGGCGGTGGTTTTGGAGGCCGGAGCTCCGGCATCTGATGGTACACGTGCACAACCTCTGGCGTGTATCAGTATTACGTTGGGAACGAAAGGTTTTTGTTTCTCGAAGTTGTCTTCGGGAAGGTGGGTTGCTGGCTCGAGTTTGAGCTTTAGTTTTAAGTTTGTATCGGGTAATAAACACTTAAACAAAATTTAAGTTGGAAAAAAATGGCATACAGGTTGATTTTTGGTAAAACTCGAAGTAGGGAGTGTTTCGACTCGGGAAACACTCGAGTAAGTCTCGGGTTGCTGAAAGAAAATAGTTTTGACTTTAAAACTAAAATTCAAACTTTTTAACATTTTTAATCCATATTTTCAAATGATGATTTTGATTTAAAGTTTGAATTAATTAAGGATTTAGTAAGACATTTTTAAAGTAATTAATAAAGATAGAAAGATGTAATCTTTCAATCTATTAAGTAATTAATGATTTGTTTAATTAAAGAATAATTACTTAATTAATTACTTAATATTAAAGGTTAATTTAACAAATAAATTAAGGTTAATTAATTTGTTATTAATTATTAATTAATTAAGGAGTAAGTAATTAATAAAAGTAATTGAGAGTTAATTAATTAACAATTAAGGGTTAATTAATTAAGATAATTAATTAAGGAATGATTAATTAATGAAGGTGATTAAGACTTAATCAAATTGTAATTAATGATAAATAATCATTGATTAAAGATTACTAATGAAAGTAATTATGTGGTTGATAAATTTAAAACCACACGATTTATTCATCTTAATTGAAGATGGTTGATTGTTATTGAATGCTATGTGATGGATTGATATATATGATATGTGATGTGATGCTATGTAATATGAAATGCTTTGTGCTAAGCTGTCTTATCTGTGATGAATATACTGTTGTATGAATATAAAAACTCCTTTGCCCGTAAAACGGCATTTGAATTTCGATGCGATAGGGAGTCAGATTCCAGTTTGTTATCCGAAACCCACATCGAATCGTAATGATGAATCCTTTTGATTGATAAATTGACTTTATCTGTGAATCTGTGAATGAAGATAAGTGTTTTAAATCATACCGCTTATCGATATTGATATGATTGAATCTGTGATGATTGAATGATGTTGCACTATTCTGTTAAAACCCTGGACTACACCATACACACACAAATATGGATTTCACGAGGAAATCTATTAAGTCACAGATGATTTAAATTTAATGTTTTGAAATTGAAATTTTAATTTCAATTGATTTTGGAAATGGACTTGGATTAAACGTTAAAGCTTTTGAAAAGGAATTTTTAAGATAAAAGTTATTTTGAATAACTTGGTAAAGTTTCCAATTTAAATTTGAATTCAAAATTTGGAATTGAATTCCATGTTTGGAAATTATGGTTAAAGATGTTATAAATGTGTTTATTTGAATTTGAACCATTTTAAAAGTATGGTTTTGAGAATTTGAATTTAACCCAAGGACTTTAACTCGTATAAATGAATCAGATTTTCCAAAATGGAAACTATTTGTTTTCAAATAATAGAAGCTTTCATATAAGGAATGAATTTCCAATTTGTGTCAAAAGAATTTCAAGTTTGAAATGAAAATGGTTTTCCGAGTTATGAATAAATCTTTGTGAAAGATTGTTGAACTTTGTTTTGAAATTGGAAAGGTGTACCTTTCATATAAAAGGTCGAAATGGAATTTTTTTGAAAGCTATCAATTAAATCTTTGTTTTAAAGATTGGACGAGTTAATCCAAATTGAAATGGAAATCGATTTAAAAATCCGTGAATGGATCTTTGTGAAACTGGGTGAACTTTGTGAATTGAATCTTTTTGTTTAATAAAGATTAAAATGGTGATTTGTTTAAACCATTTAAAGAGGAAATTAGGATAATAAGTTGTAACTTAATTGAAATTCCATTATCCATATGTTTTTAAATATTGCACTCATTATTCGGTTTAGTCGGGAGAGGACCTTTGCATCATATAACCCATTCCAAATAATGATATGTCATATATGGATTGCATTTGAAGACCGGTGGTGAAGACCGGATATTTTCGAAAATGAAAGGATAACCCGTCGATTGCCTCTGCACTGAGTCGCTCCGGTATAGAGATTCCCTCAGTGATGGGAAATCCGATCGGGATTGTGAATACCCGGATTGCAAGGGCTTCTTCGAAAGTGCCTTCGGTTCTGTTCGAACCCGGAACAGACTTGTATAGTTGTATGTCTGACACTACACTTTGAGATACAAAGTTGATTTCTTTCAAATACATTTTTGTTTGGTGGTGGAGATTTATTCTCTTAGCTTAACACCCTTCTCTGAGATGTACGAGCTCAGAGGTTATGTAGTTGAAGGTTATCAGTGATATACTCCCAATTTGGTAGTGTGGCATGCTAAGTGTTGCTGTGTGTTGCTGATCATTTGTTGATCAAAGCATGGCTTTGTGAAAAAGCGTAGCTTTGTGGACGAGACCTCATCGGACCTCTGTAACGATCCCAAAATTTTGAACTATTTAAATTGATAAATTGAATTTAAATTTTGATTTAAATGGTGAATGTGTTAGAATTTATCTAGTTTAAAATGAGAAATGTGTTTGAATCTAAAATTGAATTGGTATGATATATGCAAATGAAAAGAATATAGATAATGATTAGAAAAATTGAAATAAATTGTATCAATACAAAATAAATAAATAAATGCACATAGTAAAATTCAAACAACATAATAAAATATAGAATATACACGTTAAACAAATTAGTTAGATTTTAACAACATAATTAAACAAGACAAAGTAATAATAATAATAATAATAATAACAATAACATAAAAACAAAATTTAAAAATAAAAAGAAAAAATACCATACCTTATACCATATCTCTAGTACACAATATTTTATATCATCTCAGCCGAAGTCGCGTACCTATCAGCCACCCTACCCTGTATTCTCGCCATCACGTACGTTGTCTTCTCCTTTTATTTTATTCAATCGTTCCTCTTTGATTTCTCATTCGTAACCCTAAGAAAAAAAAATCGAAAAGAAAATAAATGGCGGCCACGATTCTTCGTTCGCTCGAAATTTAGGGCTTCGGCGATTCTTTGTTTCTCTTGCGAATCTTGCTCGTTCTACCTCATTTGTTCCTCGAAAAAAAAAGAAGGGCGGCATCGTCTTCTTCGCTTGCTCGTTGAGGCTTACGAGGTTTAGGGTTTTGGGATTTGGGGCTTCGATTTTTCTTCGATCGATTCTTTGATGCGTACTCTGGAAAACGAAGGTGAGTAATTTATGTTACTCACATCTTATTCGAACTGTTCGAATTCGTTTGCTTGTTTTTTTCGTGGTCTTTGGCTTCAATGTTGATTTTTGTCTTCCGGCTATGTAGTTTCAGCTGGCTTCGGTAGTACTTTTGACCTTATTTGATTTTAAAACATCTGAGTTCTTAGTTTTAGGCCTCTGTTTAAAAAAAAACTATAGACATGAAACAACTTCAAATTTGATGCATTTAACGTTTGGTTAACTAGTGATGTATGTTTTAAAATGTGTATGCATGTTTGTTTTAAGTTCTGAAACATGTTTATATGTATAAAGATGGTCTGCATATGCATGATCTCTATATATATCTCTGTATATTTGTATTGGCTGAATATGCAGACCTATGTTATTCTGTTTTCCAGTTTACAGAGTTAAGATTAAATCAAAAATAATTTTTTTTTATAAATCACTGTTAGGATTTGAATTTCGAACAAAATAGTTTAACCTAAACCATGATCAAGTTCTACAAATACATCCAAGTATATTAGCTGAAAATATGCTTGCTTTTGGAAAAAAATACAGTAACAATTATAAATATTATGATAACACCAAATGTAAGATTACATTGATTCAAGTATGTATCTTGATTTGTCTCTGAAATATAGGATTTTTAAAGTAAGAATCATGATTTTTTTTAGTTGGAAATTCTGTGAGGAAACCCGGTTCATATGCATCTCCCTTGCATTCCATTGATTCTGTTAGCATGCACCTTTTATGCCTTTGCAGTGGTTGTTGTTGGATTTGTTGTTTGTACTTGGAGTCTGGTACTTGTACATTTTGAAGTTTTGATGCATTTCAGTTTTGTTAGCTTCAGGATGTACATGTAAGTTTTCAAAAATCTGGAAAAATTGGTGGCCTGACATGTTTGAGTTTCGAAACCCTGAATCTTTTTATTTTTTTTGTTGTGAGTAAAATTTTAATTAGAAAAGTTTAAGTAAATAAAAATTAGTGCAGGTGAATTTCTGATAGGTTTGATGTCTTGCATGTACATTGTATACATGTTGTAATTGAACTGTGCATATTGAATCTGCTTGATACTTCTCTGTTTCCAAGTTAAATTCAAAAATTTACATAACAAATCACTGTTAGGCTTGAGTTACAAACATTATATGTTTATTTAAACGTAAATTGAAGTTCAAAATTTTATTGAAATAAAATTTTATTGAAAGGCTTCTGTAAACAGACATGCACTGGTCTCCAGTTGTATCTTTTGCACACTTGTAGCTGTTGTGTTCACAATCTTTGTCATTTCAGTAGTTGCAATCACTGTTGTCTTTTTATAACTGCTGTACATTTTAGTCATTCACTAGACATTTGGTTCCTGTCTGCATTGCATACATGCAATTGCATTTGTTGTAGATAAGTTGAAGCTTGGTCTGATGAACTTGAACATGTTGGACTTTGCACTTTGGTGCTGCAGTTTCATGTTGTTGCATTTAGCTTTGAATTTCCCTCTAGTCTCTGATCATGTTATACTGGAACTTGTTGCATTGCTGCTGTCCTGTAGCTTTTGTAATTTTCTTGATTCAGTTGCCATTGTGGTCTCTTTGTAGACTAGTCTGCATTGCACTGTTGGTGTCTGGTCTGGTTGCTTGGTATATTCCTGTAGCTTCATTGCACAGTTTTCTTGACATTGTGATGTACACTGTTATACTTGTTTGAACTGATTGTTGACCATGGCTTTGACATTGATATGTTGATACCTCCTTGCTTCGGACTACTGTGGCACTGAAATGTTTGATTCGACCTTGTGCACTTGAGTTGGCGAGGCAGTGCACGTTAGCGTGCACTGCAGCCACCCAGAATCGATTGTTTTAAATTGATTTAGTCGATTTGATAAATTGTTTATTTATCTCTGTTGATGATTTAAATCTGCTGATTTTTGTTAAACACTATTTAGTGTTAAAATTTTCATTATCCGATTTCTTTGTTTAAAGGATTGGATAGACGGGAATTATTGTGACTGTCGTCTATTTGATTATTACTGCCTCTATGCACTAATAACTGGTTTGAATTAGACTGACCTGTGTATTATTTTCTTTTGAATATAATACTCGGGTCAGACCGAGTATTTTACAGCTTGAAGATTTTCGAGCAGCGAAGTTAGAGAGAAAGTAAAGAATCACTTTAGTTTTCAGAAGAAAATTGTATTTTAAGATATTCCGCTGTATCAGTATTAAAATTGTATAAACTCTGATGTATATAAAAATATTTATAGTAATGAAATAAATTCTCATTTGTTTTAATTCAGTGTTATTATTCTATGTTTCTGTGGCTGATTTTGTTTAAACCTTATAAACTAAATAACAATTCGTCTTTTTGAACGTTTCTAGTTGGTTTAATTACCGACTGGAGACGGTCAGAAGGGGGAATGTTACAGAGTGGTATCAGAGCTTTGGTTTACACAAAGCTTAGTTTATGGTGTTTAATATGAATAGTTACTAGAAACACTTTTAAAGAAAACGTTTTTCAAATCTAAAAAGGTATAAAATTGTTTGAATGGATTTGAAATTTAACTTAAGGAAAGTTAAATAAGTTGAACTGGATTAGATAAATTATTGAAATGGAAATTCAAACTTAAAGGATAAGTGATTATATAATATGAATTTGGAAGTTTAAATTAATAAGTTGTTTAACTTATAAAATGAGAAAATTTAAGTAAAACCAGTTGTTAAAATGGTTAAGCAGTTTTGTTAAGTAAAACAAAATCTGAATTTTGAAATGTGATATGAATTTGACTTAGCAAAAGTTAAATAAAATGATTTTTGAAATGAAATCTAAGTTAAGTTAAATAAAATAGAATTTCAAATAACTTAGAGGCGAACTTAAGCTGTATAGTGAAAATAAGTCAAGTGAAGATAAAATGAAACATGGCTTAAGTAATATTGAATCAAATTGGATTTGATATCAAAATGAATTAATAAAGTGAAGTAATGAATATGAATTTGAGTTATATAAAGGAAATTCAACTTTAATTGAAAAAGTGAATTAGTGAATAAACATGGATTAGAAATGTTGTTGTTAAGAGTTGAATAAAACTTAAGTTAAGAAGTTGTGAATATGGTGAGTATAAAAATTCAATCTGAATTAGAATATAAATCAATTGAAATTAAGTGTGTTAAACCAAATTGAATGTAAGCAAAGTAAATAAATTTGGTTAAGTTGAATGTGCATTGGTTTTGCTAGTTGATTGTATAGAAATTCATTAAGTGTTAATGAAATTGAATTAATGGAAATTGAAAGATAAGTAAATCTAAATAGAATCAAATTTGATTTGAATTGAAAGCAAACTAACTTGAATATAAATTAGTGAAAGTAAACTAATTGAATATGAATGAATGTTAGTAAAATCCAATGTAAATGAATCAAATGTGATTAAATTGAAAACCAAGTCGATGAATGATTTACTAAAGAAACTAGTTGATTATCTTGGAAATAGAAAATTGATAAATCCGAAAATGACTTATTTTGATAAGTAAATCTTTATAGCTTGTTAAATGAAGTATATTCACAATTTTGGACCGTGAATATGTCATTGAATAAAATGGACATGTTTGGGAAAATGATATTTTAAAACGAAGTTAATTGTTTTAAAAGATGTTTTAAAAGGCATTGAATATCGGAACCATAGATTTCAACATTCATTGTTGAAATAGACGTTTTCGAGGAATAAAAGGAAATGGTGGACTATAACACTGTTGTTATAGTAAATGATTTCCGAAAGGAAATGTTTTGTATAGTATTGGGATTTATACATCTATCTAAATTTCGAGTCCCTATACTAGCGATTTTGAGTTGTCGTAACGATGTTTTACGTAACATTCGTTTTAACTCAAATAAATATGTGAAAGAGAATGATTTCCTTAAAGATGAAATATATACTTAATTTTGATTAAAGTATATAGAATATTTTCAAATGTTGAAAATAAATTGGATTTGTGAATTACTTATTTTTAAATAAGTATGGAAATGTTTTTCCAAATATGAAATGAAATGTTGTGAATATATCCCGTGAGGAATAAATGATTTGAAATTCATTTTTGAAGTCGAAGTTGAAAAGTTAAATGAGAAATTTGAACAATTAGTTCAATTTGAAATTTTTCAAAAGATTGAATCGTTAAGTTAAATTGAGTTTAACTTCGACACCAAAGAAAATATAAGATGAGTTTTGAATTTCAGATGATGATTTGGATTGTATGTCTAACATTGTGAATTGATGACATAGCAATTGATCTCTATTAAATATATATCTGTTGGTGGCGGAGAATTTATTCTCTTAGCTTAACACCCTTCTCTGAGACGTACGAGCTCAGAGGTTATATATCGATAGACATCAATTCTGTGTTGAGAATTGACGATGTAACGTGAAATCCAAATCGAATGTGAAAGTCGATAATGAATGGAATTATGAATATGAAATAGGTTTGAGATAACCTTAAATTTCCAAATCGACTTAGAGCAAAATTTTGAAATCCTCTATTTTGTTATGAATATGGAATATGTAAGTTTTTAGAACTTATATATATGAATGCGGTAAATTTGAAACCGTTAGTTTAGAAAGTCATTGTTATGGAAATCTTATGTATGTTTACACAGATGTTATATGTACGAAATGTGAAATGAAAGTACTACATATATGATATTATGTTTTCTAAACTGAGGATATGGAAAAGTACCTTCCATTTATTATTTGAGAAGGTTGTGGAACTCTCGATGAGTGTCCATTTGAAATTCGTAGCTACGTAGAATTTCCATTTAGTCAGAGTGATTATTTGAATCGGAAATCCCTCGCGATGGATCATCGCGATGAGATTAGATTGATTGATTAGCGTAATTTGAGGGGCGAGATGCCCACAGTTACTAGCGATTCCACTGGGATAGTGGCGTAACCGCCGGGTAAACTGCAATCAAATGCCAAGCGAAATTTGAGGGGCGTGATGCCTACAGACACAAGCGATTCTACTGGGATAGTAGCGTAACCGCCGTGTGTACTGCAATCTATGGCGACAACCATGGCGAAATTTAAGAGGTGAGAAACCTACAGATTACGAGCGACTCTACTGGGATAGTAGCGTAACCGCCGGGTAAGATGTAATCCATGGGGGAACGTGCTTTCCATATCCATTTTTAAAAGAATTTTTAAAAGTATTTTCACTGGGAATTGAAGCAAGTATATTTAGTATTTGGAGATTTTTAGACCTGCGCCTGGCTAGCGTATGCCTAATGTCTGTGAGAACGAAGATGGACTTGTTAAATTTCGAGTTAGCAAGTATTTTCAAACTTTAAATATCGAATCAATAGTTTGAAATTAAAAATTTCAAAATTCCTACCTAATAAACTAAGGAAGAGGATCTTTGAAATGTTTAGAAAGTCCACAGCTTTGGAAGAGATATATTATACAGATCTCTAACGTGAAGAATTTTAAAAGTTTGAATCTGGGTTGTAAATTAAAAATGTTAGTAAAAGACTTTTGTGTCTTGATTGTAGAAACCAATAAACAAAACTAGTGAGATTAAACAAACGGAATGAACTCTATATTTATTTATTTGTAACAGGTATTGAGCTTGGTTAAATTGTATAGAGTATAAATATTAATGAAATTTTAACAACCTTTCCTTTTCGAGGTTGAAAAGTTTTTAAGGAGGGGAGTTTGTAACGATCCCAAAATTTTGAACTATTTAAATTGATAAATTGAATTTAAATTTTGATTTAAATGGTGAATGTGTTAGAATTTATCTAGTTTAAAATGAGAAATGTGTTTGAATCTAAAATTGAATTGGTATGATATATGCAAATGAAAAGAATATAGATAATGATTAGAAAAATTGAAATAAATTGTATCAATACAAAATAAATAAATAAATGCACATAGTAAAATTCAAACAACATAATAAAATATAGAATATACACGTTAAACAAATTAGTTAGATTTCAACAACATAATTAAACAAGACAAAGTAGTAATAATAATAATAATAATAACAATAACATAAAAACAAAATTTAAAAATAAAAAGAAAAAATACCATACCTTATACAATATCTCTAGTACACAATATTTTATATCATCTCAGCCGAAGTCGCGTACCTATCAGCCACCCTACCCTGTATTCTCGCCATCACGTACGTTGTCTTCTCCTTTTATTTTATTCAATCGTTCCTCTTTGATTTCTCATTCGTAACTCTAAGAAAAAAAATCGAAAAGAAAATAAATGGCGGCCACGATTCTTCGTTCGCTCGAAATTTAGGGCTTCGACGATTCTTTGTTTCTCTTGCGAATCTGGCTCGTTCTACCTCATTCGTTCCTTGAAAAAAAAGAAGAAGGGCGGCATCGTCTTCTTCGCTTGCTCATTGAGGCTTACGAGATTTAGGATTTTGGGATTTGGGGCTTCGATTTTTCTTCGATCGATTCTTTGATGCGTACTCTGGAAAATGAAGGTGAGTAATTTATGTTACTCACATCTTATTCGAACTGTTCGAATTCGTTTGCTTGTTTGTTTTCGTTGGCTTTGGCTTCGATGTTGATTTTTGTCTTCCGGCTATGTAGTTTCAGCTGGCTTCGGTAGTACTTTTGACCTTATTTGATTTTAAAACATCTGAGTTCTTAGTTTTAGGCCTCTGTTTAAAAAAAAAACTATAGACATGAAACAACTTCAAATTTGATGCATTTAACGTTTGGTTAACTAGTGATGTATGTTTTAAAATGTGTATGCATGTTTGTTTTAAGTTCTGAAACATGTTTATATGTATAAAGATGGTCTGCATATGCATGATCTCTATATATATCTCTGTATATTTGTATTGGCTGAATATGCAGACCTATGTTATTCTGTTTTCCAGTTTACAGAGTTAAGATTAAATCAAAAATAATTTTTTTTTATAAATCACTGTTAGGATTTGAATTTCGAACAAAATAGTTTAACCTAAACCATGATCAAGTTCTACAAATACATCCAAGTATATTAGCTGAAAATATGCTTGCTTTTGGAAAAAAATACAGTAACAATTATAAATATTATGATAACACCAAATGTAAGATTACATTGATTCAAGTATGTATCTTGATTTGTCTCTGAAATATAGGATTTTTAAAGTAAGAATCATGATTTTTTTAGTTGGAAATTCTATGAGGAAACCCGGTTCATATGCATCTCCCTTGCATTCCATTGATTCTGTTAGCATGCACCTTTTATGCCTTTGCAGTGGTTGTTGTTGGATTTGTTGTTTGTACTTGGAGTCTGGTACTTGTACATTTTGAAGTTTTGATGCATTTCAGTTTTGTTAGCTTCAGGATGTACATGTAAGTTTTCAAAAATCTGGAAAAATTGGTGGCCTGACATGTTTGAGTTTCGAAACCCTGAATCTTTTTATTTTTTTTGTTGTGAGTAAAATTTTAATTAGAAAAGTTTAAGTAAATAAAAATTAGTGCAGGAGAATTTCTGATAGGTTTGATGTCTTGCATGTACATTGTATACATGTTGTAATTGAACTGTGCATATTGAATCTGCTTGATACTTCTCTGTTTCCAAGTTAAATTCAAAAATTTACATAACAAATCACTGTTAGGCTTGAGTTACAAACATTATATGTTTATTTAAACGTAAATTGAAGTTCAAAATTTTATTGAAATAAAATTTTATTGAAGGGCTTCTGTAAACAGACATGCACTGGTCTCCAGTTGTATCTTTTGCACACTTGTAGCTGTTGTGTTCACAATCTTTGTCATTTCAGTAGTTGCAATCACTGTTGTCTTTTTATAACTGCTGTACATTTTAGTCATTCACTAGACATTTGGTTCCTGTCTGCATTGCATACATGCAATTGCATTTGTTGTAGATAAGTTGAAGCTTGGTCTGATGAACTTGAACATGTTGGACTTTGCACTTTGGTGCTGCAGTTTCATGTTGTTGCATTTAGCTTTGAATTTCCCTCTAGTCTCTGATCTTGTTATACTGGAACTTGTTGCATTGCTGCTGTCCTGTAGCTTTTGTAATTTTCTTGATTCAGTTGCCATTGTGGTCTCTTTGTAGACTAGTCTGCATTGCACTGTTGGTGTCTGGTCTGGTTGCTTGGTATATTCCTGTAGCTTCATTGCACAGTTTTCTTGACATTGTGATGTACACTGTTATACTTGTTTGAACTGATTGTTGACCATGGCTTTGACATTGATATGTTGATACCTCCTTGCTTCGGACTACTGTGGCACTGAAATGTTTGATTCGACCTTGTGCACTCGAGTTGGCGAGGCAGTGCACGTTAGCGTGCACTGCAGCCACCCAGAATCGATTGTTTTAAATTGATTTAGTCGATTTGATAAATTGTTTATTTATCTCTGTTGATGATTTAAATCTGCTGATTTTTGTTAAACACTGTTTAGTGTTAAAATTTTCGTTATCCGATTTCTTTGTTTAAAGGATTGGATAGACGGGAATTATTGTGACTGTCGTCTATTTGATTATTACTGCCTCTATGCACTAATAACTGGTTTGAATTAGACTGACCTGTGTATTATTTTCTTTTGAATATAATACTCGGGTCAGACCGAGTATTTTACAGCTTGAAGATTTTCGAGTAGCGAAGTTAGAGAGAAAGTAAAGAATCACTTTAGTTTTCAGAAGAAAATTGTATTTTAAGATATTCCACTGTATCAGTATTAAAATTGTATAAACTCTGATGTATATAAAAAGATTTATAGTAATGAAATAAATTCTCATTTGTTTTAATTCAGTGTTATTATTCTGTGTTTCTGTGGCTGATTCTGTTTAAACCTTATAAACTAAATAACAATTCGTCTTTTTGAACGTTTCCAGTTGGTTTAATTACCGACTGGAGACGGTCAGAAGGGGGAATGTTACAACCTCACACCCCGAAAATGGTCGGAACAGGAAAGATGCGGCAAGGTTTCAGGGGTAGCTCCCCTAGGGTATGTCCATTCCTTCTGGAAAAAGGTGGTATCATGGTATGGAGCCCAGATATTTACCTGTGTGGTTGCTCCAATCTCATTTACTGTGTGATTGTTGCTTTGTGATCGAGGGCCCTCGGATAAAGGTCGCAAACGACCGGGGGTGGCATATCTCAGGTTTACTTCCCGGGAAGGGGGTAACCAGCCTTGTGTTGGCAGAGAGCCAGGTAGGTTCTCAGGGCATCACTCCAGAGGCGTTCCCATGTGGCATAGGAAGTTCCTTAGCCTGACCATTTGTTGGAAAATCCAAAGAAACAATACGAGCCTTGTACGGTTTTAGTTGTATAACCTGCTATGGAATGTGGCGGTAACCTGCTATTGAACATAGTAGCTATAGTAGGCATACAATAATGGTTGTATGCTGGCTAAGATTAATATTGTATTTTCGAAATGCTTTCACACTATGCACTAGTGATAATATCAAAGAGTTTTCTCGTATTGAGCATATTTGACTATCATAAGGAGAAATCTCCTCCAATTCTGCGTTTGCATTGTGTGTGTGGCGGGAGGCCTTATGGTAGTTTCATTTTCCAAAAGCATTGTGAAATTCTTTTATCTTCTTTGTGAAAACAACTGTTTTTGTTAATCATACCAGTCCCATGACTGACCTGGATTTTATTGTTCCATTCCTAAACTCTGGGTGCCCAAAATTTTCCACACGGGCAGTCTAGAGTTGGGTTTTCAGATAGTCAGGTTTAGTAGATTATCGGGAGAGCTAGTTCAGTGTCTGGAGTTCACGGACGACACTTGCTTATCTTGGTGCAACTTGATGGTGGTTCGAGCTTGATGTTGGAGTTGTTGGACTCATTCTCTTCTAAAGATCATTTGGAGTTATCACTTCTGTTGTTTCCGCTGTAACATTATTATTTGTCTCTGATATTCTTGTATCATATAGATATCATTGTTGTATATCATATTCTGGATATTGTATCATTTGTGATGTATATGATATCATCCATTTCTTTCTTCCGCTGCGCTGTTATACTTAACATGTTATAAGCTCCGGTGAGCTAGATTTGGCGTTTGAATCTGCGGCATTTTGAGTACAAGTGAAGTACGGGTGCCGATTTTCGAATGCCGAGTCAGGATCGCTACAATTGCTTTAAGAAATTAAATTGAAAGTTTAAAGTTTAACTTTTAAGTATAAATGAAATTCTATTGAAATTAAGTTATTGAAGTTGTTTGAAAATAACTTTGAAATATTTTGAAATTTGAGTAATCCGAATTGATATTTGAACATGGATTGAAACGATATGAAATTCAATGGTTTATTGAAATGTTAAATTGAAAGGTTTGGAATTTGGTTTGTTGACTTGGAAATTGAAAATGGTCCAAATGTGTTGAAATGAAATGAATAGTTTAATTTGATATTAATTCCAAATTCATGTTTAATATAAACTTTTTAAAAAATATATTATTTCAAAATTTCTAATTATTAAGATTTTCAAAGTATTAAACTATTTTAACCTATATTAATTATATTAAATCATTTTAACCTATTTTAAACCATTTAATTTATTTAAACTAATTAGCATGTTTTAACTTATTTTAAATCTAATTAATCTATTTTAAAGTTATTTAATCTATCTTAATTATATTTAATCTATTTTAAATCTATATTAACTATTTATAACTATTTAAAACTATTTTCTTCTAAATTCCAAACTAAGTAAAATGGATGGGTTTATATTCAAATTCTCGATTTTTAAGTGAATATGGTTAATGATGTTATAACCTAAGTTGGGATTTAAATAACATATTTAGTTTAATATGATATTTTGAAATGAGAGTTTAGCCTATTTTGGCAATATGACTTTTGAAGGAAATATAATTTCGAACTATGATTTCAAATGTGATATGGTTTCAAAGGTGAATATGATTTCAGAAGTAAGTAATGATTTCGAAAGTGATATGATTTGAATTGAATATGATATTTTGATATCAATTATGAAATGATTTTGGAAATGTAAAAGAACCATCCGGTGTGTAATAAGCGATTGGTTGTTAGAGAGACCGGGATCGGATATTGTCATACTCTCTGCCAATACCGAAAATCACTTTGACAACTGTGTACGCGGTGGAGATTCCAGAATGAAGTAGGATGGTTGGCGATGATCCTATATGAGGTATATACGTGGACCTGACTCCCATGAGTTAGCTTAAGGATGCTAAAACATGAGCAATTGACGGGCTAAGTGAGGTCATTCCTCTGATCGGGCACATTCCTTCGATACTATATTTTGACTTTACGATTGATTTGGTGGCCACCCTCGATTTTTGATTTGGGAGTGTGTTCTGAGGTAGGCGGTAGTACCTGCTATGCGTTACCACCAGTCCGGAAGTGTAATTGGTCTATCTACCCTGGCATTGCCTAGTTGTGCCGTGTCACCTACCCTAGCGCGCCTTCTACGATTTTGTTTTATGTCGTACCTATTCGGTATCCTCTGGCGGCCCCAGTTTACGGGGAGTTACGGTACTGTATAGACTATTGGCATTATAAAATGTGTTAAGGGGATGGGTAACGCCTTAACGCTATTTTAATAGTTTATCTTACTGTAGACATATTATAATAGCGTATTGTACTACATAGTAAATAGTTTAACGGATCCTTAGGAGATGTGAATCCCGAACATCTCTTAAGTTACTGCACTCACTTTAGACATTGGATAGGAGATGTCAAACCTCGTAAACATCTCCGACGCTGTTTGCACTCATATTTATTTACCGTTGATTTGACTTACATAAGATCTTTTAGTTCTGACTCGAGTGTTTTGTCTTTTCAATTCGCTCGGGTCAGCCTGAGCATTTCAGGATTTGAAGACCTTATTTCTGGAGGACGAAGACGAAGATTTGTACTATTGTTATTTACTATATTTATTCCACTACATTCATATTGTCCCGCTGCATTATTTATTTATCTCTGATATGTGTAACTATGATTTTTTATTCTATAAGTATAATCAAATGTTTTGTATACAGCTTCATGAACCGTTATTTGATTATTATATTTTGTCATTCCGCTGCGAGATTCTGATTTGTTTTTTTCCTTTCTCTGTTTTTTTCTTATTGACCCCAATAACAATCCGCCCTTCTGGATGGTTTGAGTCGGCATGTGTATCTGCTTAAAATGTGCAGAAAGGCGGGATGTTACAGTTGGTATCAGAGCTTAGGTTTAGCGATAATCTTAGCTTTGCAGGGTTTGACTCGTATTAAATAGGGTAGTAATACCCTAGAATGGGTCACTGAGTGTATATATGAGAGAGCGTATTTGTTAGTGTTATAAAAGGGTTTTTATATTGTGTTAATTTGTTCCGTTTTGTATTTATAAATTCTGGTCGGTGCATAGGACGCTATGACATCGATAGGGATTTCTAAACACTTAATAGGGCAGATCGACACAATATTTGTTTTGAAATATAGGTAAATGAAATAATTTTGCCTATTATATATTTTGTATATAAAATAATAATTTTATAAATGATATATTTGGTTGTAATACATTTGTTGTTAGGTAGTGAGATTTATAGATATTGGTTGAGAAATAAGATTTGTAAATTAAATAAATATAAATTGGAAATTTTAGAACTTAAAGTTCCGGGATTTTGAAAATTTATTTCGAATGATTTGGAATATAATACTTATATTATTTGGAAGTATTTTCTGATATAAATTTTTCAATGCAATTTGGAGGAATGTTTAAAAGAAATTTTGGAAAAGAATAAGTTCTGTACTCCCCTTTCTGTCGTTGGAAAATAATTTCGGTGATGAGTGCACGCATCATCGACATTCATTTTTGAGTTTCAAAGTGGGAAGGCCATTGTAGTAGTTTTACTACAGATCTATTTTGATAAACAAATAAATTTTTTAAAGTTTAAATATGATTGGATATAAAAGTTATGAGTATATATATATGTATGTATGTATGTATATATTATTTTAAATGATTTAAAATGGAACCGGCATTTAGTTCTTAAATTTCTATGAATTAGAGATTTTAATTATTGAAATGGAATAAATTTTTTAACTATTTAATAATTGGAACTTCTAAATGAAAATAAGAAATTATATGCTAAGTTATAACTAAAATATACAAGGAATTTGAAATTTGTAACTTGTAAACGAAAAGAATATGAAAATAAGAAATGATAATTATTGAACCTTAAGTTAATTAAAATAAGTAAGTCAAACTTGTGTAACTTTCAATTGCATTCTTAAACACACACACACACACACACACACACACACATATATATATATATATATAACCTACCAATTATAAAAAGTTGAAATGTTAAAAGAATATGTAATGGAAAATTTTACAAGTAAAACTTATGTAAGGGAAGTGTTCAATGAATTACTTTTATAAATAAGAAATTTGATATGAAAATAGTTATAAACTTGAGTTAAAATTGTAACACTACTAATTAAATGAAATAGAAAATGAGTACTGTAAGTAAAGGATTTTGAACTTAAGTTAATACTGAAATTATTTATAATTAAAGTAAGTAATAAAATGAATGTAATGCAATAAAAGAAATTGACATGATATGAATAAATGGAAATGAATTTTTGTAAGTAATAAAGAAAAATAAATGAAATAAACACTGAATGAATGAATGGGAATAAAATTTTGTAAGAGATAAATGTAAGTTAAAGAAATAATCCTTGTATGAATGAAAAGAAAAAAAACTGTAAATGTTGTGAAAGAAATTTAACAAGAATAACTCAAGTACATTGTAAATTATTGTTTGTTTTGGTTTATGGGTTGTTTGGGATAGGAAACTTCTAATTGTTTAAGATGTATGAATAATCTATTGAGTTCATCTAAGACTATTGAGTAAATTGTGCACTCAGTAGTTTATTTGTCATTCTAGATGGTTAAAAATTTCTGAACTCGAACAAACCATTTGTTTGTTTGCTATGGATGAATAGTTGATTTTATTGATTTCATATGATGATTGTATGCTGTGGTTGCAAGTGATTGTTGTTTATATTGATTTGTTTGTTAGTGGTTGAAACAACTTTAAATATTTCATTTTATATAATTATTAACTCTTTTCAGATTATATAAGTGAAATACAGGTTATGGAAGCAATTGCTACTGCTTTTGGTTTCATAAAATAAGCGTTATTTACCCGACAAATAGGTACGTTCTCGGATTACGGTTTTCTAGCGATATTATATTGTTTTCCCGCTGTTGGGATATATTATTTTGAAAATTTTGATATATATTGTTATTATTGATATTATTATTTTCCCGAGCCTCTCCGTATAAAGGAGACTCTACCGAAATTTTCATGAATTTTGGACTTAGAAAATTTTATGAAATGTTTTCCAAACTTTTGTTAACTTAAGTATAAAAGGATTTAAGTGTTATAAATTTATATATTTTATTTAAATTATTTAATTTTGTAAATTTATTTGTTTATAAATTTAATATTTTGAATAAGATATATTAATTACTTGATTCCTTCTTTTCCTTTTCGAGGACGGAAAGTTTTGAGTGGGGGAGAGTGTAACGACCCATAGTTTTCAATGATTTAAATTAGTTAATTTAATAAAATTTTGGTAATTAAATATTGGAAGAAAAAAATTTGGGGTTTATTAATGAAATAATAATCAGAATAAAATGTAATAGTGTTAATCTAAGTTAGTTATTAACAAATTTGGATGAAATTCCAATTAATTGAAATAATAAAAATGCTATACTTGGTTATAAATTGAATATAAGTGAATAAATGAAATATTGGATTAACCAAGGAAATAATAGATAGTTAATGGTAATTGAGCAAAATTAGTGTTACGAAAGAAATGGTAACATTTGTTGTAAGTAATAAACCTGTAAATGTAATAAAAGATTTATCGTAACAACTATTATATGTTACCTCTTTATTTAGTCTACTAAATTGAAATGGGGAATCAATTAAATTAAAATGAAATTTAATGTTACATTAATGAGATTAAGACAATAATTGCAAAATATGAATGTAATAAGATGACTGGAATTGTTAGTTTATTTCATAAAGTAATAATGGATTTAATAAAAAGAATGGAAATCAAGTTTTATCAATTTATTGGAATTTAAATTGTAATAGTTGAAATTAGTGCAATTAAATGAAATTAATTATAACGAAAAGTGAAAGGAAGATGAAATGGGAAATTATTAATGTATTAGGATATAAACAAATGTTAATTATACCCTTGAGATGACAAATGATTGAATAAAAGGATTTAAAATCAAATAAATGGATTTATTGGAATTTCAATTGATAATTTATGAATTTACTGAAATTGAAATTAAATACTGTAATTGGTAAATTAATTAACTTTGAATTGATATCTAAATTGTTTAAAGTATTGTAATTGTTTAAGAAATCTAAAATGATAAAATTTGTTAATTATGGAAGAAATTGAAAATTTAATTTTATTAATTTAATATTAATTTATTTAATTAACTGAAATATAGCCATTTTGCCACTGGCTCGGATTTCGGCGAAACCAGTTTCATCGAATCTGTAACGGTGAATTATTGTAGGATTCCATGTTTCGTAACGATCGGAATTGTCGTTTGATTGTACGGGCTCGAAACGCCTAGAAATCAATTTAATTGAAATCAATTTGAAATAAGCTGATTTTAGTATAACTTCTTCATACGATGGAATTAGGACTTGAAACCTGTTCCATTTGATTTGAAATCATCGACAACATCTATTTTGATATATGGGACAACCCATTTTCGTTCCGAAGACAGAACGGGCTTTTTGGGTCGTTTATCGTTCAATTTCCAAACCAAATCTTGTCCATCCATTCTATTTTCAGCTTTGTCTATAAATAGCCCGTTATAAACCCTAGCAATCTTTTTATTTTCTATTGTCTGTACGTACATTTCTTTCTCATCTCCTCTTTCCAATGGCGAACAATCAAAACCCTAATTCCCAAATTGCAAATTCAATTCCAAATTCAATCCCAAAAACCAAACTCCTAACGAGCGCATTTCACTGGTGGTATTCTTTTTTCGATTCAGATCATCGATTTTCCAGAAATCGTGAATCAATTACGGCCGTCCATTTTGGATTTTGGTCGATCCAACAGCGGATCTACGATTGTAAGGCGATCGGCTGGTGGCGTTGGGAAGGTGGTGTCTGTGGGCCATGGATCTGTGTTTGCTTGTCTCAAATGATGTCAGGTTCGCCAGAAATGGCACACAATTGTCAGCGGCGGCGGTCGAGATTTAGGAAGCCGGAGGGGCAGTGGAGGCAGGCGTAGGCGCGTCATGGTCCGAGGATAGCGGTGGTGAAGCCTGATCGTGTCGGAGGTGAGCGGAGTGGTGGTGATAACCGGTCAAAGTTGGGTAGAGGCTGCGTGCATTTAGGGGTTGGTTTCGTGAATGACCTGGAGAGAGCGAGAGACACGTGAGAGTGGGTGGTGACGTGGCCGTTTATAAAGGTGATTTCTTTTTTTAAATTTCAAATTGTCTAATGTTCTAATGCATATAACTTTTACATAAGAGGTACGTTCCATGCGCGGTTTGTTTCGTTGTGATCGTATCGAAATTCCGGACATTTTGACGCTGGTTTGGACGAATTCTGAGGCTGTTTGAATTTAGGCCCTATCTTGAATTTCAATTCGATTTAAATTCAAAGGTGAGCGTTTAAACCCAATCGCAACTTCTAAAATTTCTTATGTTTGTTAAATTTAATTTATGATGTGATTAGAAATTTATTTATGGCTGTTTGGTATATTTTAATCATCATCTCAATTAATTTGAATTTATTTGAATTAAATTATTATTTAATTTATTATTGAATATAAATTGCGAGTTAAATACCTGTTATTGATTATCAGTTCTATATTGATATTTATTGATTGATTTGGATAATGATTGTGATGAATGTTTGATTTGTTGTATTGGATGAATGGATGTTGTATTTATCGTTATAAACTGCAAGTTCACTATGGGTTGAAATGATACATACCCGAATGATATATAGATTGGGAAAAATGGTTATGGGTTGAAATGATAGAGTCGAGCAATTTTATGGATTTTATTATTAAATTCGGGATTGCGGTTTGAAATGATATATATAACCGTAACATTTTAAATTGCGGATTGAAATAATAAATATCTGTATCACTTGACCCTAGGGTAGAAATTTATATACGGACACCGGATTGGTTAAATTTAATGATTTTGAACTTCTAAATTTTTGAATTAATAAAAATAATATCTTGAAAAATATTCGATGTATATAAATGGAAGTATTATTGGAAAATCAAGTTTTGTGTTGAAATATGAATTGGTTTAAAAGGAATTGCTTTAAGAAATTAAATTGAAAGTTTAAAGTTAAACTTTTAAGTATAAATGAAATTCTATCGAAATTAAGTTATTGAAGTTGTTTGAAAATAACTTTGAAATATGTTGAAATTGGAGTAATCCGAATTGATATTTGAACATGGATTGAAACGATATGAAATTCAATGGTTTATTGAAATGTTAAATTGAAAGGTTTGGAATTTGGTTTGTTGACTTGGAAATTGAAAATGGTCCAAATGTGTTGAAATGAAATGAATAGTTTAATTTGATATTAATTCCAAATTCATGTTTTAATATAAACTGTTTTAAAAATATATTATTTCAAAATTTCTAATTATTAAGATTTTCAAAGTATTAAACGATTTTAACCTATATTAATTATATTAAATCATTTTAACCTATTTTAAACCATTTAATTTATTTAAACTAATTAGCATGTTTTAACTTATTTTAAATCTAATTAATCTATTTTAAAGTTATTTAATCTATCTTAATTATATTTAATCTATTTTAAATCTATATTAACTATTTATAACTATTTAAAACTATTTTCTTCTAAATTCCAAACTAAGTAAAATGGATGGGTTTATATTCAAATTCTCGATTTTTAAGTGAATATGGTTAATGATGTTATAACCTAAGTTGGGATTAAATAACATATTTGGTTTAATATGATATTTTGAAATGAGAGTTTAGCCTATTTTGGAAATTTGACTTTTGAAGGAAATATAATTTCGAACTATGATTTCAAATGTGATATGATTTTAAAGGTGAATATGATTTCAGAAGTAAGTAATGATTTCGAAAGTGATATGATTTTAATTGAATATGATATTTTGATATCAATTATGAAATGATTTTGAAAATGTAAAAGAACCATCCGGTGTGTAATAAGCGATGGGTTGTTAGAGAGACCGGGATCAGATATTGTCATACTCTCTTCCAATACCAAAAACCACTTTGACAACCGTGTACGCAGTGGAGATTCCAGAATGAAGTAGGATGGTTGGCGATGATCCTATATGAGGTATATACGTGGACCTGACTCCCATGAGTTAGCTTAATGTGGCTAAAACAGGAGCAATTGATGGGCCAAGTGAGGTCATTCCTCCGATCGGGGACATTCCTTCGATACTATATTCTGACTTTGCGATTGATTTGGTGGCCACCCTTGATTTTTTATTTGGGAGTGTGTTCCGAGGTGGGTGGTAGTAGCTGATATGCGTTACCACCAGTCCGGAAGTGTAATTGGTATATCTACCCTGGCATTGCCTAGTTGTGCCGTGTCACCTACCCTAGTGTGCCTTCTATGAGTTTGTTTTATGTCGTACCTATGGGGTATCCTCTGGCGGCCCCAGTTTACAGGGAGTTACGGTACTGTATAGACTATTGGCATTATAAAATGTGTTAAGGGGGAAATGGGTAATGCATTAACGCTATTTTAATAGTTTATCTTACCGTAGACATATTATAATAGCGTATTGTACTACATAGTAAATAGTTTAACAGATCTTTAGGAGATGTAAATCCCGAAAATCTCTTAAGTTACTGCACTCACGTTAGACACCGGATAGGAGATGTCAAACCCCGTAAACATCTCCGACGTCGTTTACACTCATATTTATTTACCGTTGATTTGACTTACATAAGATCTTTTAGTTCTGACTCGAGTGTTTTGTCTTTTCAATTCGCTCAGGTCAGCATGAGCATTTCAGGATTTGAAGACCTTATTTCTGGAGGACGAAGACGAAGATTTGTACTACTATTATTTACTTTATTTATTCCACTGCATTCATACTGTCCCGCTGCATTATTTATTTATCTCTGATATGTGTAACTCTGATTTTGTATTGTATAAGTATAATCAAATGTTTTGTGTACAGCTTCATGAACTGTTATTTGATTATTATATTTTGTCATTCAGCTGCGAGATTCTGTTTTGTTTTTTTTCCTTTCTCTGTTTTTTCTTATTCACCCCAATAACAATCCGCCCTTCTGGATGGTTTGAGTCGGCATGTGTGTCTGCTTAAAACATGCTGAAATGCGGGATGTTACATATCTCCTCCTTCACGTTCTTCCTCGAATTTGATTTCTAGCTCATAAGTGGTGAGATTTCTAATGAGTTCTTCAACTTTAATTTTTTTCATATCCTTTGATTCTTGAATGGCAGTCACTTTTGCTTCAAATTTTCGTGGAAGAATTATGTGGATTTTTTGAACAATTTCCAGCTCTGTGTATGGTTTTCCAAGGGATTTTGATTTGTGTACGAGATTAGACATTCGTCCATACATTTATTTGACACTTTCATCCTTTGCCATTGTAAAGTTTTCGTACTCGCTACTGAGCATGGCAAGGCGAGATTCTTTGACTTAGGTGGTTCCTTTATAAGTCACTTTGAGTGTGTGCCAAATTTCCCATGCAGTTAGACAATGTAAGACACAATTAAATTCAATTTGATCTAATAAACAAATAATAGAATTCACAGCCTTAGCGTTAGCAAATTGTAGTTTATTTTCAAGATCTATCCATTGATCCATCGGTTTTTCAACTTCTTGATTATCTACCACTACAGTTGGTGTCCAATATCCCGTCTCAACAATATTCCATGCATCTATGGTTTTCAAAAAAAAATTCATTCTATTTTTCCAATAAGCATATTCACCATTGAATAGGGGTGGTCTAACTATGGACTGTACCTCAGCAAAAGCATTATTAAAAGAAGCCATTTAAAAAAAATCAAAATTTTAAAAAGAAAAAATCAAATTTAAAAAAAATGGTTTTTGTTCCTAGCTCTGATACCACCTGTAGGATCGTTTTCACCCTAGAGGGGGGTGAATAGGGTGATACTAATAAGAATGAAAATAAATGCGGAAATAAAAACAACCACAGATAATAATGCAGTAGAGATCACAAAAAAAATTACCCAGCTTCAGCAAAACCCTGCCTACGTGCTGCCCCCAAGGTTTCTACTAGAAATTAAGTAGTCAGACGCTTACACACGTAAACTTGCAACACCTGCTAATGACTAACCTAAATCTACACTCAAAACCCTGCCACAACTCAACCACTGAGTTGCGAATTCTCAAACTATGCCCCATAGTTTGTACCTAGTCACACGACTAGAAAGTTACACAATTTTAAAAAGAAATTACAAATAAAAATAAACTAAAAACAAAAACCCTATTTTAATTTAAACCCAACAATTAAATAAAGCCGGCCCACATAATAATTAAAAGAGTAGACTTTCGGCCGTTCCCTTTGAGTATAATTTTTAACAAAGCTCAATATATTGTCTTCTCATTTTCTTTTGAGTAGAATGTTCGGCCATTCCCTTTTGCTTCTCTTCAACAATTTAGGGTTTTTGGAAAATTGAAGCGCCGCTTGAAATCGTTTGATTGATGTGATGATTTTTCTTCGAATTACTTTGTCAATCAACTCTCTGGCCTTGATAGCTTGCGGTATCTTCAATTGTGTCGAGCTCGAATGCTTGGATTAAATTGGTACGTGATTTTCCTTTTTCGATTTTGATTATGCTCGACTTCAATTCGAGTTATTGGTTTGAGATTTACTTCAATGGCTTGCTCTAGTTTAGCTTGAACTCGAATAAGTTTACTGCCGATGATGTAATTGGGTTATATAGGGATTGAAACCCTTAATTTTCGTTTGTATATTTCTCAATTGAATTCTTCAGTGAGTTTTGCTTGGCCGTGATTTTTCAATCGAACGAGGGTGATAAATTTGACTTGTTCATTTCATTGATATGTTGCTTCACGAATTTGAACTTGCTCCGTTCTTTCTCCTATGACTTCGGCTTGATCATTTATTTTTCAAAAAACCGCTCCTTATTTTGAACTACGACTTTGGCATTTGAATATTTGAGATATATTTTGACTTTCTGGCTTGTTCACCGATTCCATTTTCGAACTTTTATACCTTGGCATTGTTTTACCCTCTGTTCCATTCTTTGACTTGTTGGCATTTGACTTTGAGAAGGACTTGACTCTCTGACTTGTTCATTGTGATATAACTCTCGGCTTCATGAAAACTACATTGTGTGCTTCGAGTCTATTCATGTTGAACTGTTGTGTCTTTTGTTTTGTTCACTGCCCTGGTCTGCATTGATTCTGTTGTCACATATGGAACTGGTGTGTTGATCTGGTCTGGTTGATATTGCATGTTGACATGGTCTTGTTCTCGAGCCATGTATCATATGGAGTTCATGTGTACTTAGTTCTGTTTGAAGTTTAAGTTTTCATATTGTACCGAGCTGTTTGGTGGTTTGCTTGAGTCTAGTCATTTGAGTGTGTTCATGGCTTCATGTGTGTACATTTTGTTTTGAAGTCTGGTTTACTTGAGTCTTGTTCATTTTGGAGACTGGAGCCTTTGTACATTTGGTTCCACTGGCCTGTTGTCATGTGAGTATGTGTTATGTTCTTGTTATCCATGTTGGTCTGTACACTTGCATTCCTTTGAGCCTCTGTGCATTGAACTTGTACATATCTTGTTTGTATGCATGTGGAGTATAGCCTCGTTCCACTGAGTCAGTGAGTTCATGCCTCTGATTGTGTTGGTCTGTTTGTAGTCTGGTTCAACTGAGTGTTGTATGCATGTGCTGGTTGCTGCATGCACCACTTTGTTCATGTCTGAAATGTAGACTGATTCACTTCAGTTTTGATTGCACTGGCTTGTACATTTTGTTGAGGCTCCACGCTAACTGTTAGCTTGATCTAGTTGTTCATCATACTTGGTGCCTTGCATTTTTTTTGCATATTAGTCTTTTGTAGTTGTTGTTGCACTTGGTTTTATTTTTTTTTGGTTCTAGTTTGAATCCATGTAGAGTCCGATGTGTTCTCGAGTCTTGTTGTTCTTGGTTTGCATTTGTGTTTGCCTCTGGTCTAGTTTGGTTTATCTTTTTCATGTAGTCATATGTTTGGGTTATGATGGTCTGATTTGATCTTCATGTTCATGTTGACCGACCATTGAAACTTGTACTTGACCGTTCTATTTTTTTGTTTTGGATTGCACCTGAGTTGAATCCAGCTTTGGCTCGGTTTTGACCTTGTGCTCACCTGTCCCTGCAGTTTTAACATGCAAGTGTATATTGGTGTGCACGACCTTGTGACATGTACAGTGATACACTGTGCATGTCACAAGTTGTTCGTGTATGATGAATTAAAAATAAATGACGACGAACAACCCAAATAACTAAGGCAAACAATATTTTCAAACACACACTTCATTTTACACTGCAAAAATATTTCTTTTTCAAATTTACTATGTCAGCGTTTATTTTGCAGATAATTCAGATGCGGGATACAAACTGGAATAGAGTTGGAGATCAAATACGAGCGTTGAGTGAATGTGTAGTGAGGTCAAAATTGTAAATTGAAATTTGTGATGTAATTGAAATTGTAATGTAATTGAAAATGTATATATGTAGTGAGAGCTCAAATTTTTACCATTTGTAATAAAATATTTGTTTGAATAAAATAGTATGAATATGAATTCTGTGTTATTTATTTTATTCAACAAATATTTATTTAATTATGTGAAAAATAAAATAGTACAATAACAAATACATTTAAACGAATATATATATATATATGTTTATTATCATCAAACAAAAATATAGGCTATTGTATTCTACAATATTTAATTTACGGTTAAATTTTAAATAATCTGGGTTTGAAATTTATATATGTTAGAAAACATATTAAAGATGATTTTATGGATTTTTTAGAATTTTCTGAAGTGTTTTGGTGAATATATAAAATTATTTAGGGTATGAGACTTAAATGTTTTATATATTTATAAAAGGAGAAGGGGTATTTTGTAAATAAATTGAAATGTTTATGTATGAAATTTTGGCAGTGTTTTTAGAAAAGAAAATTTGCAGCTATAAGATATAGACAAATAAGGCAGGTTAATAAAAAAAGATTACTTAAAAGGGTTAAAAGTCAGTTTTACATGTAAAATGTGTGTTTTGCCACTTTCGGCACCCTGCTTCCGACTTAGATGGCCTTCGACTTAGTTCCTCCACCCCCCACCACTGTTGAAACCAATGTGCACAGCATCAAAGACTTGGTGCACAACGAATTGGAAAGAAGACATAAGACAGAGGTCGAAACCAGTGGTTCCGAAGGGGTCGAAGCACTGTTTTGTTTTAAATTGTAAATGCGCCTGCTTTGCTTTCGACTATATTGCTTTCGACTTGGTTGGCTTCTGACCAGGTCAAATGGTTTAAAGAAGTGGTTTTAAAGAGGTTTCACCTTTGGTTTTGATATATGCTTTCGACTAGGTCGAAGCCCTTTTGCTGTCGCTTTCCTACGTTTCGACGCCAATGGTTTCAGAAGGTATACTTGCTTTTAAAACATAGCCACTTCCCCAATGCTTTCGGAAGGATGGTTTCAACACCATTACTTCTTTACTTATGTTTTGGCTTTAGAAAAAGTTGCTTTCGACCCTGTTGTGACCCTTAGAGATTTTTAAAGGTTAACCTAAAGGTTTCAAAGATAAGGTTTTGAATGGTTTCAAAAGTTGTTTCAACATGAAAATTGAACCCGAATGCTTTTGAAATGTTTTAGGTTCTGATGCTTTCGAAAGGTTTTTAAGGAAGGTTCAACCAATGGTTTCAAAGGGTTTAAAGGAAAAGGTTTTTCCAATGGTTTCGAAAGCTATGTTTAAAGGTTTTAAAGATAGGATGTTAAGGTTTTTAGATTTTAAAGGAAAAGGTATTTCATTGGTTTCGAAAGGTTTATGTAAATGGTTTCGAAGGAAGTTTTGGCCTTTCGGCCTAGATGAAAGAAAGGGTTTATTTGGTTATGAAAGGGATACTTTCAATGGGATCAAAAGGGGTACATTCAAAGGTTTAAAATATTTTCATCAACAAAGATTTGGGTAAAGTATACATAGCATGGCAAGGCGATTTTGAGTAAAGCATAGAGTATATGTGTTTCCCTTGTTTAAGTTGGCCTAAAAGGTTTTAAATCAATTCCAGATCAAAAGGTTTTTAAGGAAAATTTTGGGAAGGTTTCCATAAGTAAAATGACTCAGATATTAGAATACCAGATGGGGCCGGTATACGGTCGTGCCCTATACATTAGCTATTAGCCTCAACTAATTTAGTCCAAAATTCCAGTGTGTAGGGCTTTGTTATAGGTAAGACTAAAAATATGATTACACTTAGAAAGGAATATATATCTGAATACAGATAGGTTATTGGTGAGCCCACAATACCATTAGGATCAGGAGACCCTGGGAGATGTTATCAGGATAGATCATCCAAAAGAGGATTATTTAACAGATAGTTAAGGACAGATCGTCCAGAAGGAAGTATCTAACATGTGTTAGATTATTTTGATTATATTGTTTGGTAGGCATGAGTCAGCCAAATATCAGTAGTTAGCCAAACAAAACTATAGAGTTCGGACAGATAGTCCATTTGTCACCTGATATGTATGTTTACATAATAATGCTTTACAGTTTTAACCAGTTTTGGTTGTAAGATTTTGATTTGCAAAAGATATGTTTTAAAAGGATATTAGTGAGGGTAAACCCGTTCCGCTAAGCGGCGTGGTCTCACTTAATATTGTATATCCAAGATTTATAGTATTATTCACACTAAGCTTAATATAGTATTGTCACCAAGGTTTCCCATTTCATTCCCGTTAAGTCAAATAGGATGGCACATATATTGGCTAAGTTATTTATGAAGTATGCGATTAGACGACATGGCATTCCTAGTAGTGTTGTTAGTGATAGAGATTCTTTATTCACTAGCGAGTTTTGGAAGAGCCTACATGAGAGTTTAGGAACCAAGCTCAAGATGAGTACTGCTTACCATTTGCAGACAGATGGGCAAACAGAAAGAGTTAACAAGATCTTGGAAGACTTGTTGAGAGCTTGTGTAATAGACTTCGGGGGATCATGGGAAGACCATCTACATCTAGTCAAGTTTTCATATAACAATAGTTATCAGACTAGTATAGGGATGGCACCGTTTGAATTTTGTATGGAAGACCATGCAAATCTCCCTCATGTTGGTTAGAGACCAGAGATAGATTAGTCATTGGTCCCGATTTGGGAAGAGAAGCTGCCGAGAAGATTGAACTGATAAGGGCAAGAATGAAGGAAGGTCAGTCTAGGTAGAAAATTTATGCTGATAGAAAATGGAAAGATTCAGAGTTCTCTTTTAGAGACCATGTTTTCATCAAAGTATCGCCGATGAAAGGTGTTATCAGGTTCAGGAAGACAGGGAAGTTAGCACCGAGATTCATAGGACCATTTCCTATTTTAGAGAGGATCGGGAAACTCGCATATAAAGTAGAGTTACCGAGTAGTCTGGCAGGAGTCCATGATGTTTTCCATGTATCTTATCTGAGGAAGTGTGTTAGGGATCCAGAAACTACTATAGCACGGACCGTGTTAGAGGATTTAGTAATGGAACCAAACTTGACTATAGTTAGAAAGCCGATTCGTATAGTTGCGATAGATGAGAAGAAGTTGAGGAATAAGACAGTCAAATTGGTGAAGGTCTAGTGGAGTGACGATGATTGGGACTGTACTTGGAAATCTGAAAGCAGAATCAGAGACACTTATCCTAATTTATTTGATGGTATGTTTTACCTTTGATTGTTTTGTTGTGTACCTTATCGTAATTTCGAGGATGAAATTCTTTAAGGAGAGGAGATTGTAACACCCCATGTTTTTAGTAACATTATTTAGGATATTTAATTAGCTAAATAAAATAAAATAATGTAAGACTATTAATGGATTGAGATTTGTGATTCAATAAGGGTAGTTGTGCCATGTTAATGTATAAATCAAAATGAGATAACATGAAATAAAATAGACAAAGGAAATAGATAAGGGCAAAGTTGGAATAAGAATAATCTTATACCCTAAACCCTTGGGAACTCATTCATACGTTCATTCCATTATCAAAATTTTAAGTATAAGGCCAGCCACCATTAGCAAGCAAGAGGAAGAAGATAAAGCTAGGATTCAAGAGGAAGGATCAAATCACTTAATCGAGATCAAATCTCACATCCTAAATCACAAAGCTAAGGTGAATAATTACTACATCTCATTTTCTTATGGTTTTCGGTTTTAAGGAAAATCCGAACTTGTTTGCATGATTATGCCATGTTTTTGATGGATTAAATGTTTATGTATACTTGTTGATGATTTATGCCTGTTCATATAGATTTAATGATATGTTTTGATATGAAAACTCTATTAAATGACATCCAATACCTTGCAATTTTATAAATAGATCAGAAATGATATTTTAGAGATGGGTTTCAATTTTCATAATTTTTTGAATTAACGTGGATTTTATATTAATTTTCTAGTAAAGAAAGTGATTTATTGGGTTATAAATAATTTACGGTTAAATTATAAATAATTTGGGTCTGAAATTTATATATGTTTGAAAACATATTAAAGATGATTTTCTAGAATTTTCCTAAGTGTTTTGGTGAATATATAAAACTATTTAAGGTAAGGGACTTAAATGTTTTATATATTTATAAAAGGAGAAGGGGTATTTTGTAAATAAATTAAAGTGTTTATTTCTAAAATTTGGCAGTGTTTTTAGAAAAAAAAATTTGCAACTAATAAGATTTAGTCAAACAAGGCAGGTTAATAAAAAAAGGATTACTTAAAAAGGTTAAAAGTCAGTTTAATATGTAAAATGTGTGTTTTGCCACTTTCGGCACCCTGCTTCCGAGTTGGTTCCTCCGCCCCCATCACTATTGAAACTAATGCACATGGCATCAATGACTTGGTGCGCAGCGAATTGGAAAGAAGACAAATGGTATGAGGTCGAAACCAGGTGTTCCGAAGGGGTCGTAGCGCTGCTTTCTTTTAAATTGAAAATGTGCCCGCTTTGCTTTCAACTATATTGCTTTCGACTTGGTTGGCTTCTGACCGGGTCAAATGGTTTAAAGAAGTGGTTTTAAAGAGGTTGCGCCTTTGTTTTTAAATATATGCTTTCGGTAGGTCGAAGCCCTTTTGGTACCGCTTTCCTACCATTCGACGCCAATGGTTTCAAAAGGTATACCTGCTTTTTAAACTTAGCCGCTTCTCTAATGCTTTCGGAAGGATGGTTTCGATAACATCACTTCTTTACTTATGTTTTGGCTTTCGAAAGAGTTGCTTTCAACCTTGTTGTTGTGACCCTTAGAGATTTTTAAATATTACCCCAAAGTTTTCGAAAGATAAACTTTTGAATGGTTTCGAAAGGTGTTTCTACATTTTTAAAAACTGAACTCAAATGCTTTCGAAAGGTTTATGGTTTTGATGCTTTCGAAAGGTTTTTAAGGAAGCTTTAACCAATGGTTTCAAAGGGTTTAAAGGAAAAGGTTTTTCCAATGGTTCTGAAATGCAATGTTTAAAGGTTTGAAAGATAGGATGTCTAAGGTTTTTAGCTTTCGAAGGAAAAGGTATTTCATTGGTTTCGAAAGGTTTATATAAATGGTTTCGAAAGGAATTTTTGGCCCTTCGGCCTAGATGAAAGAGAGGGTTTATTTGTTTACAAAAGGGATACTTTCAATGGGATCGAAATGGGGTACTTTTAAAGGTTTAAAATGTTTTCATCAACAAAGATTTGGGTAAACTATATATAACATGGCAAGGCAATTTTGAGTAAAGCATAGAGTATATGTGTTTTCCTTGTTTAAATTTGGTTTAAAAGGTTTTAAATCAATTTCAGATGAAAAGGTTTTCAAGGAAAATTTTAGGAAGGTTTCCCTAAGTAAAATGACTCAGATATTAGAATACCAGATGAGACTGGTATAGGGTCGCGCCCTATATATTAGCTATTAGCCCCAGCTAATTTAGTCCAAAATCCCAGTGTGTAGAGCTTTGTCACATGTAAGACTAAAATTATGATTACACACAGAAAGAAATATATATTTATATACAGATAGGTTATTGGTGATCCCGCAAAACCATTAGGATCAGGTGACCTTGGGAGATGTTAAGCTAGGGATAGACCATCCAGAAGTGGAGTATTGTAATGACCCGCATTTTTGACCGTTCAAGTCGACAAAACATACACACATGCCGACTCAAACAATCTAAAATACAGATAGTTATTGGGGTTAAATAAGAAAAGAAAGGAAAGAACAGAAACAAACTCAGAATCTCGCAGCGGAAGGAACAAGATATAATAATAAAATAACAGTTCATGAAGCTGTTAAATAAATAAATTTGATTATTATTACACATCATAAATCAGAGTTACATACATATCAGAGATAATACAACAATGCAGCGGAAAATAATACAGTAGTAGAATACAAATGATGTAATACCAAACTCTGTCTTCGTCCTCCAAAATAGATCTTCAACCTTATCTGAAATGCTCAGGCTGACCCGAGCATAATGAAAAGACAAAACACTCGAGTCAGGACTAAAATATCTCATGTAAGTTAAATCGAATAAGTAAATATGAGTGTGACGGCGTCGGAGACGTTTACGGGTTTTAGACACCTCATATCCAGTGTTTAACGTGCGTGCATTAACTTAAGAGATGTTCGGGATTTCCATCTCCTAAAGATCCGTTAAACTATCTACTATATAATAGAATACGCTATATACAATAATGTCTATCATAAAGTAAACTATCAAACTAGCGTTAAGCCATGGCCCATTCCACCCTTAACACAGTTTTATTCCCAATAGCATATACAAGACCGTAGTTTCCCCAAAACCGGAAGTCACCAGAGGGCAATCCATATACTAAAGGTACAAACCAAAATCGTAGTGGTTGCGAATAGGATAATCAGTATGACAAGGTACATGAGGCAATACCAACTAGGATATTAGTAGTTGCGTGATCCGGACTGATGTTGGGCTTAGCAGCTACTACCCCAACACCGCGAAACAACACTCCCAAAATCGAGGGGTGCACCCAAATCGAATCACAAAAGCAATAGACATGGTAACGAAGAAGTGTGTCCGCTAGAGGTGGCGAACCTCAATGGCCCGGCACGGCTCCTGTTTTAGTCATGTCAGGGGTCATCCAAAATCGTTCTCTTTCTTCAAATCAACACGTTCACCAAAACCATCCACTTCGTTCTAGATCAACACTCCGCGTATACTAGTTATTAAAGTGGTTTTCGGTATCGACAGAGAGTATGTCCATATCTGATCCCGGTCTCTTTAATAACTACGTATTATTACACCGGTGTCTCTTTTACATTTTCAAATCGATTCATAATTGATATCAAAATATCATATTCGCTTCAAAATCAAATCCATTTCAAATATCATCATATCTATTCAAGATGTAAGATTCTGTTTCAAAATCATTTTTCGCCTCAATATCTCATTTCGATTTCGAAATCATTTTTCACCTCAATATCCCATTTCGATTTCAAAATCATTTTTCGCCTCAATATCTCATTTCGATTTCAAAAATCATTTTTCGCCTCAATATCTCATTTCGATTTCAAAATCATTTTTCGCCTCAAAATCTCATTTCTATTTCAAAATCATTTTTCGCCTCAATATCTCATTTCTATTTCAAATTCATTTTTCGCCTCAATTTCCACAAAACGATTCACATAAACTCGAATTCCAAAATTTAAAATTTAATCCAATTTCAAATCATCAATTTCAACTCGATTCAGCTTCTCAATAAACCATTTCAAATTATCAATTTCAAATACATATTTGAACCACAAAATAAACAATTTCACTTTCAATATATTTCGAAACTTTAAATATTTCACATTTCAAAACAGCTCATATATTTATATAAGAATATAAGATTCGCTTTAAAACCATTTCGTATTCAAATTAGAATATACTTCAAATTAAACATCCGTATTAAGTAGTTTACTTAATTTCTGGAACAATTCCAATTCAATAAACTTAGATTAACATTCGGATTTCAAGAATTCATTTAAGTATTAACTTCCAAATCAATTTCAGTTCAGATCCTATTCAAATCAATTTTATCTTCAAATTTAATTCAATAGTTTCAATTTAGTCCAATTCACAAATTTCTATGAATTCCAATTAAATTCCAAATTAATTAAATCTCAATTTCAAATTAATTTTCAATTCCAAACTCAAACTTGAAATATCATTTCATATAAATTTTCTTAGATATATTCAGAGTTCGATTAAAAGTCCAATCTTTTAAAACAAATCAACTTTCGAAAATTTACGCCGTATTTCAAAATTTTACTTAAAATCTAAACTTCAAATAATTAAACAATTTCCTTTACCAAGTTTAAATTCCAACATCTCGAGCTTCAATTCAAAATAATTCAATTTCCATAAATTGGATTTTATTCTTAAAATCAATTCATTTAAATAATTTCAAAACAACTTTTTTAAAATTATTTAATTTAACCAACCCGGTGTCCGTATATAATTTTCTAACCTACGGCCAAGTGATTATTTATTTCAATTAAATGTCAGGGATGAATATATATCACTTAAACCAAATCATAGTGTCATATGTATGTATAACAGGATATATATAAGTAAATAAACATCCAAACATCTAAATATCAACCAATAGCATCCATCAAAATACATCATCCAATAGACAATACAATTCACGATAATTTCATAGTTATCAATGTCAGGTAATTTAATCGCAATTCAATTTAAATTTCAATTTGACTGTCAATTTAATTTTCAACGGTGAATTCAAATGACAATCTATATGACAATTAAATTTTATCAAACAACGACAAATAAAATTCATATCACTTCATAATATCAAATTTAACTACCATAAATTATTTTAGTCAATTGTGAGCGTATAAACACTCACATTGAGTTTCGATTTTTAAATCAAATCGAACAACGTTCGATTTAACCTAAAATTTTAACGAGCTCCAAATGTCTTCGGATCTAAACTGCAATGTAGCTCTCGTCGCCGCGATTCCAACGCCACCTGTTTCGCCCGAAACGGACCTCGTATGCAAAAGTTACGCTTAAATTAATATAACGATATAATTTAAACATGATTAGCAATATAATAAAATTGATTAATCGTTTAACCTTCTTCTTCACGCGCAGCACACCCGAGACCCACTTCACGCCGTTCATCTTTATCCACGCGCGAGGCTAACGACGACCGGACGTTGATCAGGGGATGCCATCGCGTGCGCCTCTCCTTGCTCCACCTACGCGCCAAGTTTTGCCACCCCATTCGCCACCGTTTGCACGCAAACCAAGAAAAACCGTACATGCTTCCAAGTCAGATCTGGGCGAATCCATGACGTAAAAGCATAGATCAACCGTATGGATTTGAAGAGCTCGTCGAGATCTACAACTTTGCTTTTGGAATTTTTTGATTTCGTTGAACAGATTGAGAGATATTAAGGAAAGAAGTTCGAGCGATTCTGGCCATTGAATAGGTGGCGGCCATGAGATAGAATTAGGGTTTCTGGATTAAAATGACAGTAAAACTGTCTTGGTTTGTGTGTGTATTTATATAGGTAGGTCCAAAGTCGTCTGAACTCCAATCGAGACGTGCCGCCAGGCGTTTATAAGATTTTACCCCCGTTCCGGACGCAATGGAACTAGTCCCAAGGCCTAATTCAATCGTATGTGGAAGATAGCTTTTTGAAGTCGATTATTTTAATTAACGACGTTAAATTTCTACGCGTTTCAAGCTCGCACGACCAAACGACAAGTCCGATTGCTACGAAAATTGAAACCTTACAATAATTCACTGTTACGGATCCGATGAAACTGGTTTCGTCGAAATCCGAGACAGTTGTAAAAATGGCTATTTCTACAGTCTAATTTCAATATAAAATTCCCAATTTTAAATTATTAACTATTAAATCAAATTTCAATTGTTCAAAAATTTCATTTTTAATTTCACAGTAATTAACAATCTTTTACAATGCGGTTTTCCATTATAAATCCAGTATAAAAGATTACATTAGATTCAACGTTCAATTATATTGTAATTCAAATTCAAGTTATTTAATTTCAATTGAATTCTTTTATTTCGATTTACACTTTCATTATTGAATCAACCATTTACTTATACATTATTATCAATAGTTTATAATTCATTTACTTTCATTTTCTTCAGCTATCATCTTATTTAAATTCACAGTAATATTAAATTACATTCATTTACGTTGATTTTCATATTCTAACTTCAATATTAAATGTACATTTTATTTATTTCGTTGTTTACAATCAAATTCAATTCATTATTTACATTCAATACAAGTTAACATCCATATTTAATTTACAAATAAGTTATTTCAGAATTCAGTTTTGCATTTTAACTTGTAATTCACATTTTACAACACAAAATTTTATTTCCTTCGAATTTTTATCCAAAATTTTTATTTTAATTCGTATTTTTAAAATGTTAAAAATACGGGTCGTTACATGTATTTAACAGATAGTTAAGGATAGACCCTCTAGAAGACGAGTACCTAACATATGTTAGATTGTTTTGATTATATTGTCTGGTAGGCCCGAGTCAACCAAAGGTTAGTAGTTAGCCAAACAAAACTATAGAGTTCGGACAGATAGTCCATTTGCCACCTGATATGTATGTTTACATAATAATGCTTTATAGTTTTAATCAGTTTTGGTTGTAGGATTTTGATTTGCATAAGATATGTTTTAAAAGGATAATAGTGAGGGGAAACTCGTTCCGCTAAGCGGCGTGGTCTCACTTAATATCGTATATCCGAGATATATATAGTATTATTCACACCAGGCTTTATGTTTGATTCGAAGTTTATGTTTTTCTCCTTAAACTTTCGGGTGCTCAAAAATTAGTTTGAGTACGCTAAGGATTGAGGTTTTACAGGTTTTAGTAGGTTGACGATAAAGCTTCCGGAGACGAGCAAGTGGCTGATAGATAACTCTTTAGGAGTTGCTATTTTGTTTTGTTTTATTCCGCTGTGTTATATTTAAGACAGTTATGTCTATATAGTACTCTGGTCAACCAAGGAGGCAACATTATATGTCGCTCTTGGTGTATTTATGTAATAATTATATTTTATTTGAACCTGGGAAACGATTATGGGATTATGTAATTTGAATGTGAAACATGTGTTTCGAAAATGTAATGTGAAAAGATGTTTTTGAAATCTATGATTTTGTTTCATATTCAAATGCTTCTGATATTTTTTATACTATTAACATAGCCGTATTTAGTCGTTGGAAGTTAATACTATGGATGACTATAGCATCTATAGCGCTTAGATTTGGGCCTCTAGATAAGACATGTTACAGAAAACCACTCGGACCTATTAGAGAGTGGCCCAAGAGTACAAATGGAAGATTGGTGATTAATACGATAACCAGAGGACCTCACCCAGTGGAGAAAAGCTGGGGTGAGATGGGAAGATATGCGAGTTCGCTAAAACATGAACAACATGAAAGTTTCTATGCCATCGAAGATGGAGCTCTGGCTAAGCAACATAATATGATAACCGATGTTATTGCGTTTAGAAACTGAGATTCCAATGGAGCTGAGGCACCAACCCGTAACCCCATGGTAACAACCATAGGAATCAAACCAGAAGTTATGCATCAACTCTCGAGCTTTGATAGATAACGGAAGCTTAGTTAACATCTTGTTCAGAAAGACTTTGGACCAAATGAAAATTAGTACGTATTAGTACCAAAAGTGGCATTAACACCCAAGAAATTAGTGTAGAGAACGAAATGAAGAAATATAAATGGAAAATTAGTAAAAACATGACGCAAAAAATTTATAGTGGTTCGGCCAACTGTTGCCTACTTCCACTAGAGATTTCTATTGATTATCTTGTTGCTTTATAAATTCAGATCATATGGTTCAGTACCACTCCACAGGCAATTTTAGAGAAATATGTTCAAATTGCAAGGAGGCAAAGTAAGATCCCTGAAAATGAGCCCCTAGCTTCCTATTTATAGCCGTAGGTTGGCGGGAAATGCTCCAGCTCGTCTTCCTCCACGATCTCCAATAACTAGCAGCAGTTTGCTCTCGAGAAAATGTGACCAAGTCAGCAAGCAGCTATGGATCAGTACCGATCCATGCCCATGGATCGGTACAAAGCCATATGATTCACTTATGGATCATTCTTGTTACTTTGGGATAAAGCAACTTGTTGTTAGCTTCATGATTCCAATTTGTTTATGTGGTTATGAGCTTGTTTAGGGCCAATAAGAAACGTTGATAGAGGAGCATAGTTGTTAATTTCTGATGCTTGAGCCATTTGATTGCAAACAATGTGCAATAGATCAATGGAGCTTGGTACGGGTTGCTACCATCAACACTTGAGTATAGGCGGAAGTTGGAGTGATTTGGGTGCAAGTTTATTGAAACATCCCCTATCTAGAGGACCAAAAGTAAGCGCTACAAATGCTGCAGTCATCTATAGTATTAGCTTCCGGCAACTAAATACGGCTATGTTAATGATATCAATAATATCAAAAGCACTTGAATATGAAACAAAACACAGATTTCAAAATAGCTTTTACTTCATTACATTTCAAAACCAATTGTTTCACTTTCACCACACATAGTCCCCAATCATTCATTGGCACAGATAAAATATAATCATTACAAATTACGTCAATAGCGGTATATGATGATACCCCCTTGGTTAATCAGAGTCATATGGTCCTAATAGACCTAATGCAATCACAGTGGAAATATATCAAAGCATAACACGAACTGCAAATCCTAAATACCTATCCATTTGCCTCCCGCATGCCTCCGGTAGTCTTATTCGTCATCCTACTAAACCTGAAAAGGACCTTAATCCCTCAATCTACTCAAATTAATTTTGAGCACCCAAGAGTTTAAGGGGAAAACATAAACTTTGAGTCAGACATAAAACATGGTATGAATAATACTAAACATCCCGGTTAAATATGTTCAGTGAGACCACGACGCTTAGCGGAACGGGTTTCCCCTCACTAACATCCTTTTTAAAACATATATTTGCAAAACATTTTACAAAACCATATACCGTGCTCCTGCATCCACAATGGCTAAATACTGCAAAATAATCTTATGTAAACATACATAAATCTCAAGAAATAGTGAACTATCTATTCAAATACATGTTTTGTTTGGATAACTTTTAACCTTTGGCTGACTCGGGCCTACTAGACAATATAATCAAAACTAACCTAACACTTGTTGGGTATTCTTATTCTGGATTATCTATCCTTAACCATCTGTTAAATACTTTACTTCTGGACGGTCTGTCCCTAACTTAATCATCTCCCAGGTCTTCCCGATCCTAATGGTTTTTCAGGCTCACCAATAACCTATCGTATGCAACATATATTCCTTTCAGTGTGTAATCATAATTTTAGCCTACTTGTGACCAAGCCCTACACACTAGAATTTTGGACAACAATTAGCTGGGGCTAATAGCTAATGTATAGGGCGCGGCCCCATACTAGTCCCATCTGGTATTCTAATATCTGAGTCATTTTCTCTTAAGGATCCCCTCCCATAACTTTCCTTGAAAACATTTCCAAACCGATTTAACCCTTTAAATAAAATTTAAACAAGGAATAGTATATAATTTATATACTTTACTCAAAATCATATCACCATGTTATATATCCTCTTTACTCAAACTTTAGTTGATGAAAACACTTAGCCATTTGAAAAAACCTCTTTCTACACTTTTGAAATCATCTATTTCAAATTCAACTATCAAACTTTTCAAAAACAATAAAACTTTGGACATCCTTCTTTAAAATCTCTTTAAAACATTTCCTTGGAAAACCCTGGAAAACCTTCCGTCTCAAACCTTTCGATACCATTTACTTAACCCTTTCAAAATCATCCAAGCAGAACCTCTTGAAAGCATTCATTTAAACCTTTCGCAATCAATCATTTAAATCTTTCGAAATCTTTAAACTTAAACAGCTCGTGGTTGATCATCAAACCTTTCGAAATCATTCAGCCAAAACCTTTCGAAACCCTTGAATCTAACCTTTTGAAATCAATCTTCAACCTTTTGAAATCATTTAGCTAAAACCTTTCGAAACTATTTACTTAAACCTTTCGAAGGCATACTAGATTCAATTCACAACAAATGGAAAACCTTCTTTTAAAACCATTCAGAATCATTGGTAGCAACCTTTTGACTAAGCTGAAAGCTCTGCTTCAAAAGCTTTAAAAATATCCCTTAAACAACTCTTTCGAAAGATTTCGGTTATACTTCAATTTATAAAACAAGGGTAAAACACCTAAGTCGAAAGCTTCATTTCGAAAGCATTGGGAGAAACGACTAGTTTTAAAAACAGAAACCGTTCGACTGGGCCGGAAGGGTCAAAGTAAAACCTTTATAAAAAGCGGTAGAAACCCTTCGACGATGCTGGAAGGTTTCATAACAAAGTAATGGTGGAAGCAGCAACAACCTATTGACTACATTTGAAGGTTTAAAGTCTTTCTTTCAAATAACTTGACCTGGTCGGAAGTGACCAAGTCGAAAGCTCAAATTCGAAAGCAAAGCAGGCGAAAGCTTTTCACTTATAAAACAATTATATTCCAACCTCATAGGCCATCAAACTTTCAGTTTAGAACCTTTTGGCTCTATTCAATTCATTACGTACCATTTACTTGATACCTTATGTATTGAACTTTGACCTTATCGAAAGCTAACCTTTCGACTAAGACGAAAGGTCTGGCTTGGAAGGTATACTACCGTATGGGCTGAAACATGGATCAAGAGTGAATTTTGTTTTTAAACTTAAAAAGGAAACTTTTCAACTAACCTGCCTTTGTTTTTCAAATTTTCATTTATCAATAAAATACTTTTTAGAAATGTGCTGCCACAATTACCAGAATTTATAAATCATTTTATTTTGCAAAATGCCCCTTCTCCTTTTTAAATATATAAACATTTAGGTCTCATACCTTAAATAATTTTGTGTATCCCTCAAATGACTTAGGAAAATTCTAGAAAAATCCCAGAAAATCTATTTTAATATATTGCATAACATATTAAAATCTCAAACCCAAACAATTGTTATTTTAGCCGAAATAGTTTATAACCCAATAAACAGTTTTCTTCATTCGAAAATTCATATAAAATCGGTAATAAATCAAAAAATTATGAAAATCAAAACACATCTCTAAAATATTGTTCCAGACCTATATTTAAATTTTCAAGGCATTTAGATATCAATAAATAGGGTTTTCATAGCAAACATATCATAAAAATTTAACATGAACATATATAACCCATCAACAATCATATAAACAACTTTAATCATCAAAACATGGTATATACTTGCAAAAACATTTCGGATCTAACCTAAAAACCGAAAAATAAAAGAAAATGGGATGTAGTTATTATTCACCTTAGCTTTGAGTATAGATGAGAGATTTGATTATTGAATTAGTTGATTACTTCTCTTCTCTTGAATCCTTGCTTTAGTTCTTCTTTTGAGAATAAGAAATGGTGGCCGACCTTACGTATTTTAGTTTGAGTGAAATGAGAGTGAATGAACGTGAAATACCATCTCATAAGGGTTTAGGGTATAAGGTTTTACTATTTCCCATAATGCCCCTCTCATTTCCTAACACATTATATAGTGTTATTTCATTTTAGTTAATCACTTAACATGGCACAACTACCTTTAACTAATCAAATCCCAACCTATCAATCCTTACATTATTTAATTTAATTTACTAATTAAATATCCTAAATAATGTTATGAAAATATAGGGTGTTACAGACTCCCCACCTTAAATAATTTCGTCCTCGAAATTACGATAAGGTACACCACAAAACAATCAAAGGTGAAACGTACCGTCAAACAAGTCAGGATAAGTATTCCTTATCTTGCTCTCTGTCTCCCAAGTATAGTCTCTAGCATCGTCACTCCACTGAACCTTTACTAACTTGACTATCTTGTTCGTCAACTTCTTCTCATCTCTAGCCACAATCTGAATCGGCTTTCTAACTATGGTCAAATCCGGTTCTACTACTAAATCTTCTAATGCTGGAGGTGCTATAGTAGTCTTTGGGTCTCTAACATATTTTCTAAGATGAGAAACATGAAAAACATTATGGACTCCAGCCAAACTACTTTATAACTCTACTCTATAAGCGAGTTTCCTAATCCTTTCTACAATGCAAAAAGGGCCAATGAATCTAGGTGCTAACTTTCTTGATTTCGCAAATCTTATCACACCCTTCATCGGCAAAACCTTAATAAACACATAGTCTCCAATAGAAAATTCAAAATCTTTACTTCTTCTATCAACATAACTTTTCTGCCTAGATTGAGCTTCCTTCATCCTAGCTCGGATTAACTCAATCTCCTCCGCAGCTTCCTTCACCAAATCCGGACCAAGAACCAATCTAACCTCGGTCTCTAACCAACATATGGGAGACTTGCATGGTCTTCTATACAAAGCTTCAAACAGTGCCATCCCAATACTAGTCTGATAACTATTGTTATACGAGAACTCGACTAGATGAAGATGGTCCTCCCATGACCCCCGAAATCCAATACACAAGCTCGTAACAAATCCTCCAAGATTTTGTTAACTCTTTTTGTTTGCCCATCAGTCTGTGGATGGTAAGCGGTACTCATGTTAAGCTTGGTTCCTAATGCTTCCTGTAGACTTTTCCAGAACTCACTAGTAAATAAAGAGTCTCTATCATTGGCAATATTACTAGGAATCCCGTGCAGTATAGCTACATTCTTCATAAATAACTTTGCCAAACTAGGTGCCGTCCTAGTTGACTTTACCAAAATTAAATGGGCACTCTTGGTCATTCTATCTGCTATGACCCATATACTTTCATTCCCTCTATTGAATTTTGGCAACCCATCAATAAAATCCATAGAAATAGAATCCCACTTCCACAACGGAACTTCCAACGGTTGAAGCAATCTGCTTGGTTTCTGTTGTTCAGCTATTGCCTGTTGGCAATTCAAGCACTGCTTAACACACAAACCAATGTCCCATTTCATACCTTCCCAGAAGACACTTCTCTTCATATCCTAATACATCTTCATTCTTCCTGGATGGATAGTGAACTTCGAACGATGGCATTCATCCAAAACTTTCCTCCTCATGTTTTCTACATTCGGAACACACAACCTTCCTCTCTTTCTCAACCACCCATTTTGGTCAAGAATGAAATCCTTAAGGTCATCGCTCTCCATTCCTTCCCTCAACCTTTTGATCCGTTATGCCAGAATTGGATCCTCCTCTTGCTTAGAAGCTATCTTCTCAATCATTACTGGCCTAACTTCTAAACAAGACAATACATCACTTCCGGTACTTGAACCTTCCCCAGATCTAGACTGCACATTACAAGCTGATAATGCTTCCAAATATTTCCACTCAGCAATCATAGCCAATACTGCATTCTGATGTTTCCGGCCGAGTGCATCCGCCACCTTGTTTCCTTTTCTGGGTGTGTACTCAATTCCAAAATCATAAGCAGCAATAAACTCCAACCACCTCTACTGTCTCATGTTTAGCTCCTTCTGATAGAAAAAGTATTTCAACGACTTATGATCAGTATAAAGATCAAACCGCTCGCCCAAAAGACAATGCCACCACAACTTCAAAGCAAATATGATGGCATCTAACTCCAATTCATGCGTAGGATACCTAACTTCATGTGTTCTGAGCTGTCTAGAAGCATAAGCAATCACTTTACCTCTTTGCATCAACACAGCTCCCAATCCGGTTCCACACGCATCGATATAAACTACCAAATCTTGATTCCCCTCCGGAACCACCAACACCGGTGCATGGGTCAATAAGTGTTTCAAGCTCTGGAATGCTTCCTTACACTTATCAATCTATACGAACTTCACATCTTTTTGCATAAGCTTGGTCATCAGTGCAGCTATCCACGAAAAATCCTTTATAAACCTTCTATATATCCAGCCAATCCAAGAAAACTTTTAATTTCGATCATTGTCTCGGGTCTCTTCCAATTATTCACCGCCTCAATCTTAGTTGGATCTACAGACAACAATTCTCTGAGACGACATGACCAAGGAACTTCACTTCCTTCTTCCAAAAATGACACTTCGAAAACTTAGCCTTCAACCGATACTCCCTCAATGTTTCAAGCACAACTATAAGATGAAGTTCATGCTCCTTCTCATCCTTAGAGTATACTAAAATGTCATTTATGAAGACCAACACAAATCTATTCAAGTGTTCATGGAAAATCCTAGTCATCGGATCCACAAAGAATGCCGGCGCATTAGTTAGTCTGAATGGCATAACTAACCATTCGTATGATCCGTACCTTGTCCTAAACGCCGTCAAAGGAATGCTATCCTCCACCACTCTAAGTTGATGAAATCCCGTCGCCAAATCCAGCTGAGAGAATACCTTGGCTCCACTAAAATGATCGAACAAATTGTCAATTCTCGGCAATGGATATCGGTTCTTTATCGTCTTTTCATTCAAATTACGATAATTGATACACAACCTTAACGATCCGTCCAGCTTCTTAGCAAATACAGCGGTAGCTCCCCATGGCAAACTACTTGGTCGGATAAAACTATTGCCTTCTAAATCAACCAACTGCACCTTCAACTCTCTCATCTCAGTGGGAGTCATTCTACTTGGAGATCTACTCACCGGTTCTACTCCAAGCACTAAATCAATCTGAAACTCAATGGCCCATTTTGGTGGCAACCCAGTTACTGGCTTAAACACATCTACGAATTCTCTAACTACAAAGACTCGATGCAACTCATCCTCCAACTCCATAGTACCCAATAAAGCATACATTTCAAAACTAGGGTTCTCTACGGTATAAACTATCCGATCACTACAATCCAGGTGACTAAGTGATATTTTCTTATCATGGTAAAATATTCTAGCATCATATTTACTTAACCAATCCATCCCAAGGATGATCCCAAATCCCCCAAAGTCAAACACATGCAAACAACACTCAAAAGTATGGCCTAGCAAATCAAACTCTAAATGGTCACACCTCATCCTAAGCCTTGCATACCCTCCTATCGGATTTGCAACCCTTAAAGAAGTAACTAGATATGAGGGTTCTAGGCTAATCTTATCTACCAAACATTGAGAAATAAAAGAATGAGATGCTCTAGTATCAAATAGAACGCTAACAGAACATACCGTGAATCTGCAGCGAGCCTCCCAAAACAGCTTTCCCTTTGTCCTGCACAACTTGCCTTGAGGTTATGGGCTTCAAAGCATAAACTTACCCCCTTTCCTTCTCTCGTAGGCTCTGGGCACTTGTTCTTGTAATGACCAATCTGATCACAATTAAAACATCTAACATTCTTCTTTCCACTAGCCTCTTTTCATTTTTCTTATCGGTTCGAAACTCATTAGCATAGTGTCCCTTTTTGTTGCATTTGTAGCAAACTATTTCAGCCTTTCTTTTCTTCTGTGCTCCCCCTTTCTGAGCATTCTTTTTTTGGAAAAACCTCCTTTTCTAGCCCTATCCCATTTGGGCCTCCTTCATCTTCTTCCTCAAGCAAGCCAATGCCTCTTCCTGTCTTAATGCCATTTCAACCACTACACCACTGGGATATCTCAAATGTGGCAAAGTGGCACTTATCAACTCTGGCCTTAAGCCCCTAATAAACTTTTCGTTCCTCTTGATCACGGTGTCTACCAAAGCATACCCGTATCGGGCCAACTCCTTAAACTTCCTCGCATACTCCAAGACGGACATATCTCCTTGTTCCAATTCTGCAAACGTCCTCACCAACGCCGACTGCGCCATTACAGACATAAATCTTTCTGAAAACCTTCTCCTAAACTCCTCCCAGGTTATGGTTTCCTTATCAACCCCAATAGTGATAGTATTCCACCAGAATAGAGCAGCTCCCTGCAGCTGCCTCGAAACCAATCTCCTCTTTTGTGCATCATTCAATCCTAAGTCAGCAAAAATTCTCTCATAATGCAGTAACCAATTTTCCACCTCGATTGCATCTTCAGTACCAATAAACGGCTTCCCTCCAAGCCTGATGTAATCCCTTCTCAGGTTAGCATACTGATTAGCCATCGGAACTTCCTAAGCTCCACCTCCAACAACATTACCTCTGATAACTCCGGTTGCAATTCCAGCCTGCATCATGTTTACAAAGAACTGATACGTTGCCCCCTTGTCCATTTGGGGAACTCCTGCACCAACAGTTTCAGCTTGTGCCTAACCGGGACCTCTCCAAGTGTTTGGTCAAGCATTTCCATTGGTGGTGGTGCTATCTCCTCCAAGATTTACTCTGCCTCTCCTTCCTTCCATATCTGTGTTCAAACCTCGTGAGATACAGATGATTAGCCTAACTAAGACATGAGTTTAGAGATATAACGTATACTTATATATATATAGCAAATACAAGTGCGTTACTACAGCGCTATCCTATACTCTGATCTTAACTCTAATTTCCAAGGATTATGTTTTCAAAAATCATTTTTAGTTAAAGTATTTCATAAACCATGCTCTGATACCAAGCTGTAACATCCCCTATCTAGAGGCCCAAAACTAAGCGCCACAAATGCTGCAGTTATCTAAAGTATTAGCTTCCAACGACTAAAGACAGCTATGTTAATCATATCAATAATATCAGAAGCACTTGAATATGAAACAAAACACAGATTTCAAAACTGCTTTTACTTTATTACATTTCAAAACCAATTGTTTCACATTCACCACACATAATCTCAAATCGTTCCCATGCACATATAAAATATAATTATTACAAATTACGTCAAAAGCAGTATATGATGATACCCCTTGGTTGATTAGAGTCATATGGTCCTAATAGACCTATTATAATCACAGTGGAAATACATCAAAGCATAACAAGAACTGCAAATCCTAAATAGCTATCCGTTTGCCTCCTGCATGCCTCCGGTAGCCTTATTCTTCATCCTACTAAACCTAAAAAGGACCTTAATCCCTCAATCTACTTAAATTAATTTTGAGCACCCAAGAGTTTAAGGGGAAAACATAAACTTCGAGTCAGACATAAAGCCTGGTATGAATAATACTAAACATCCCGGTTAAATATGTTAAGTGAGACCACTCCGCTTAGCGGAATGGGTTTCCCCTCACAAACATCCTTTTTAAAACATATCTTTGCAAAACATTTTACAAAACCATATACTGTGCTCCTGCATCCACAATGGTTAAATACTGCAAAATAATCATTATGTAAACATACATAAATCTCAGGTAATAGTGAACTGTCTGTTCAAATACATAAGTTTTGTTTGGATAACTTTTAATCTTTGGCTAATTCGGGCCTACCAGACAATATAATCAAAATTAACCTAACATCTGTTGGGTATTCTTATTCTGGATTATCTATCCTTAACCATCTATTAAATACATTACTTCTGGACGGTCTGTCCCTAACTTAATCATCTCCCAGGTCTTCACGATCCTAATGGTTTTTCAGGCTCACCAATAACCTATCTGTATACAACATATATTCCTTTCAATGTGTAATCATAATTTTAGCCTACCTGTGACCAAGCCCTACACACTGGAATTTTGGACAACAATTAGCTGGGGCTAATAGCTAATGTATAGGGCGCAGCCCCATACTAGTCCCATCTGGTGTTCTAATATCCAAGTCATTTTCTCTTAAGGATCCCCTCCCATAACTTTCCTTGAAAATATTTCCAAATCGATTTAAACCTTTAAATCAAATTTAAACAAGGAACAGTATATAATCTATATAGTTTACTCAAAATCATATCACCATGTTATATATCCTCTTTACTCAAACTTTAGTTGATGAAAACACTTAGCTATTTGAAAGAACCTCTTTCTACACTTTTGAAATCATCAATTTCAAATTTAACTATCAAACCTTTCGAAATCTAACCTTTCGAAAACAATAAAACTTCGGACATTCTTCGTAAAAATCTCTTTAAAACATTACCTTGGAAAACCTTCCTTCTCAAAACTTTCGAAACCATTTACTTAACTGAAATGACCCACTTATTTTTTTTATTTTTTTAAACAGTGGCCATTTAATCAAGAAAATATTTAATTCCAATTTTCTTCTATCCAGGACCTTTTTGTCAATATAAAAATATTGGTTTACTCATTTCATCTTGAACTTATATATATGAAGATATATAAGTCATTTTCTACTTAAATCAGAGTACAGAAATTTTAAAGTAGAAATCTGTTTGAGTATTACTTAAAGGAAATACTCTCTACATAGCAATAGTATTTCTAAAAAATAGATTTTCAAAGTACACTTGGGTTAATGCATAACTATTGATTTTATGTCTCAAGACTTATCATTTTACATAAATTTCCCTAATTTTATTACTATATAAACTGGGCTCTTGCTTGTGCATGTGTGTGTGCATGTTCCTGTGCATATGTGTCTGTGCTCTTGCATGTGCCTAACTTCTTTCTCTTCTTGCTAGTAAAAAGGTCTTAGTCTACCTTATATTTGGGATGTAACATCATAACTGAAAGTTTAGTTTTGAAAACTCTTTAGTGCTGGCTTAACCCAGGCTCAAGAAAATGGCTATGTTAGCCCTATTCAGTTTGCACTATTTCTCAACAAAACACATTTTATTTTGGTTTTCTTCTCTAAGGCAACTCAAAATCTTTTTGCCAGATTTTTCTTTACTTAAACATGGATTTTCTTATGTCAGTTCTTTGGATATACATTCAATCCATAAATCCTTTATTCTCAGATTTTTCTACCATTATAGCCTAACTGTTCTTGAAGCTTAAAATTCATTTTCTTAGCAAAGCATTTTGCAAAACAAAATACATAAGTTCCAGCTCATACATATAAGTTCAACACTTACAAAACAGTAAATAACAATACATTGGTTTTTCTAAGCAACTTAAACAAAATATCTTAACATAGTTCAACATGAATATTTAATTTAACTTCAGCAAAGTCTTTAAAAATAGCATCCAATTCCTTAAGCAGTTAACTCATCCAATGCTTGATCAATGAAATTCCTATTTGCCTACATAATCACCATGAACTGCCTCACACAATTATGAGACACCCAATGGTGCATAAACACAAAAGGGTCAGACTAATGTCTGGTATGAGTAATCCACCTGAAAACATGATTTTATATGACTTCTATTTATATTCAAATACTTTGAATGAATTAAGAAACTCAGTGTCATCTTTGTGCATGTTTTTGTGAGGCATGTGCATTCATATCAGTACTTAAACAAATTATATGTAATCACAGTGATTTAGTTCAGAGAAAATAATCATAAGATTCACCAAATAAACATCATAAACTAACCAATGCAATCATCAATTCAGTCATCATGCCCCTTTTACAATTTTTCTGGCCATCAGGGATTTTGCCCAAGCCTCTCCTGAACCTATTTCTAAAGTTCACTATCAAATATAATATGGTCTTTAGCTACTTTCTCTTTTTTAAACACACACTGCCTGGGACATCTCTCTGTTAACCCAGCACACTCAAGCCCCTGGGTATAAACATACCATGTGTGAGCTTGCAATGTTCCCCTTGCCAAGCTATATTTTTGTAGCCCTAAGATCCAGAATCCTTAGTTAAATTACTAAGTGTTAATTTTCCCTTTTTGACAATTGTGCTAATCCCCCTTGCATCCCACTTTCAATTAGAGAAAATAAACAATTCAGCCAACATGTATTCATCCAGAGATTGGTAAGTCATATTCTCAGAAGCAAACATTTAATCATGAAAACAGATGTGATTTCTTAGCATATTATTTTGCCTCTGGGTTTCAATGGATCGAGTTATAAACATATGGTCATAAGCAGTTTATTAGTTATCCTTTCTTACCTCTGCTTCAATCAGACTCTTCTTGATCTTGAAGATCTGGCTAAACCATAAGTATATTTTTATTTGAGTAGTTCATAAAACATAGAAGCTCAGCACATGTATAACATTGCACTTCTACATTTTCCTTTGCTTCAGTTAATATTAGACATAAGCAACAACACAATGTTGCAGTACCATTTTTTCTTTTCATTTTTAGACCATATATCTACCACTTGAATCCTGGGATTTTATGAATAACTTTATGAAGAAAACCCACAAAAGAAATCACTCCATCTCAAAGTTAATCCATATCACAGATAAACATTTAAAACATGAAATCCATGACTCTTATCTTTTTGGGTAAATCACTATAAGGAGTTTTATACTTAAACAGATTATTAACAAACCAAAGTCATCAAATCCTAAAATGAACATAACTTGCAAAAATGAATTTATTAATTCAAATAGACTGCCTCAATATTCAGGACTTAATGGCAAAGTCTTCAGTGAGGTTACTCACCTTAATTCTTTTTCCTAAGCCTTTCTTTTCTTTTGATCCTCTGCCTTCCTTTAACTCTAATGGCCAGTACTTATCTTCTCTGGCTTATGTTCTTATTTTTTTTCTTTAGGTTATGAAGAGCAAATGGGTATTATCTCACTACACTAAGCTTCTTTATATAATTCCTGGCTGTTACTAGGGTTTATGGAATTACCCAATGTCATTTTTACCCCATAATATGGTCTGCCTCACTCTTGATTTAAAAGAAGAAAAGGGTATGTGGTCCTTATTATTATTTTTCCAGAAAATCAAACTTATTCTTTTAACCTTACCCCGGGTCATGTCATATGCATGACTTTAATTTTCCCTAAGCAAAAGAATTGCTGGAAATGGATAAAGTGTATATTTAAAGGTTCATTCCATTTCGATGCAAGCTTTGTTTCCTATCTGCCATATTTGACTGTGTACATGTATAACATTTGTATGCTTATTTTTGCCTAAGTCTTTTTATTTTTCTTTCTTACTATTTCTGCCTATATACACATTTGTTTTCTTTATGCTAAACTTTTTAAAGACCTGATCATTTCTGCCTACATATATATATTTGTAATTTATTTATCCCATCATATATATTATCTGTTGCCTATTTTATCACACAGAAAAAATGTGTGCATGTTTGTGCACTATCTTGTGCACATGTACATGTTTTAAACTATGTATCTGCAAATCAGTTTCCTATCTCTACCTTTTCAATGCAATTTCAAACAAATACAAACTAAATTAAATCATGAAATTACTCACAAAAATCAAGGTTATCACATTAACCCTTTCGAAATCATCTAACCAGAACCTCTCGAAAGCATTCATTTAAACCTTTCGCAATCAATCATTTAAATCTTTCGAAATCTTTAAACTTAAACTGCTCGTGGTTGATCATCAAACCTTTTGAAATCATTCACCCAAAACCTTTCGAAACCATTGAACCAAACCTTTCGAAATCAATCTTCAACCTTTCGAAATCATCTAGCTAAAACCTTTCGAAATTATTTAAACATTTCGAAGGCCTACTTATTTCAATTCAAAACAAATGGAAAACCTTCTTTCAAAACCTTTTGGAATCATTGGAAGCAACCTTTTGACTAAGCCAAAAGCTCTGCTTCAAAAGCTTTAAACATATCCTTTGAACAACTCTTTCGAAAGCTTTGGGTTATACTTCAATTTATAAAACAAGGGTAAAACACCTAAGTCGAAAGCTTCCTTTCGAAAGCATTAGGAGAAATGGATAGTTTTTAAAACAAATAAACCTTTCAACTGGGTCGAAAGGTTCAATGTAAAACCTTCATAAAAAGTGGTAGAAACCCTTCGGCGATGTCGTAAGGTTTCAAAACAAAGTAATGGTGGAAGCAGCAACAACTTATCGACTATATCTAAAGGTTTAAATTCTTTCTTTCAAATAACTTGACCTGGTCGGAAGTGACCAAGTCGAAAGCTCAAATTCAAAAGCAAAGCAGGCGAAAGCTTTTCACTTATAAAACAATTATATTCCAACCTCATAGGCCATCAACCTTTTGGTTTAGAACCTTTCGGCTATATTCGATTCATTTCGTACCAATTGCTCGATACCTTATGCATTGAACTTTGACCTTATCGAAAGCTAACCTTTCGAATGAGATGAAAGGTCTGGGGAGGAAGGTATACTACCGTATGGGCTGAAACATGGAAAACGAGTGAATTTTGTTTTCAAACTTAAAAAGGAAACTTTTCAGCTAATCTGCCTTTGTTTGTCAAATTTTCATTTGTCAATAAAATAATTTTCAGAAATATGCTGCCAGGATTACCAGAATTTATAAATCATTTTATTTTGCAAAATGGCCCTTCTCCTTTATAAATATATAAAAAATTTAAGTCTCATACCTTAAATAATTTTATATATCCCTTAAATGACTTTGGAAAATTCTAGAAAAATCCCAGAAATCTATTTTAATATATTGCCTAACATATTAAAATCTAAAATCCAAACAATTATTATTTTAGCCGAAAATAATATATAACCCAATAAATAATTTTCTTCATTCGAAAATTCATATAAAATCCGTAATAAATAAAAAATTATGAAAATCAAAACCCATCTCTATAATATTGTTCCAGACCTATATTTAAATTTTCAAGGCATTTGGATGTCATTAAATAAGGTTTTCATGTCAAACATGTCATAAAAATTTAATGAACATACATAACCCATCAACAATCATATAAACAACTTTAATCATCAAAACATGGTATATACTTGCAAAAACATTTCGGATGTAACCTTAAAACCGAAAACTAAAAGAAAAAGGGATGTAGTGACTATTCAACTTAGCTTTGAGATTATAGATGAGAGATTCGATTGTTGAATTAGTTGATTACTTCTCTTCTCTTGAATCCTTGCTTTAGTTCTTCTTTTGAGAATAAGAAATGGTGGCCTGCCTTAGGGATTTTTATTTGAGTGAAATGAGAGTGAATGAACGTGAATTACCATCTTATATGGGTTTAGGGTATAAGGTTTTACTATTTCCCATAATGCCCCTCTCATTTCCTAACACATTATCTAGTGTTATTTCATTTTAGTTAATCACTTAATATGGCACGACTACCTTTAACTAATCAAATCCCAACCTATCAATCCTTACATTATTTAATTTAATTCACTAATGAAATATCCTAAATAATGTTATGAAAATATGGGGTGTTACATTTATGGATCGGTACCGGTCCATGGTGATGGATTAGTACTGGTCTATCACTTAGATGGATTCGACTTCGGGATTTTGTGAATTGGCTTTGTTTTCATCTTGTGATCTGGGTTGCACTTGCTTTTTGGACTCTATGGCTATCTCTCTGGGTCGTCTGCCTTGATAATTGTAACACCCCTAATTTTTGGTAACATTATTCAGGAGATTTAATTAGATAAATGAAATAGAATAATGTAAATATTAAGTGATAAGGGGGTTGATATCTAAATAAATTCAATTAAGGTCGTGCCTGATAAAATAATTAATGGGCTTAAGAATGGGTTTTGGGGTTAATTAAATTACATAAGGGTATATTAGGAATTTGATGTCCATAACCCTTATCCTTATATATTTTCGTTCCTATCATTTTACTACCCTTTCACGTCATTTTGAAACGCAAACCAAAAGCTAGGAAGGGTCGGCCATTAAGAGAAGAAGAATTCAATTAAAAGCTAGAAAATCAAGCTTCGGGGAAGTCAATCTCAATCCCATCTCCTTATCTTAATCAAGGTGAAAAATAATTCCATTTATATTTTGGTTTAAATCATATGTTTTTCGATTTAAGGGTAAATTCGTTTTTATGATGAATTGGATGATAACATGCTTGAAATTTGATTTGTTTAATTTAAAGAAGATTGTTTAAAGGGATTTATACTCAGTTTTAGGGTAAAACCGATATATGTTGAGGTTTAAATGCCATGGAAAATTTTTATGTTATGTAAAACATGATTTTGGAGTTGGGTTTCAATTTCGATAATTTTCCAAGCTATGGAAAGATTGTTATGAATTTTCGAAGGAAAATATAGTTATTTGGGTTTATAAATTTATTTTGGAAATTATATATATAGAATTTGGGTCTGGAATTTTGATATGTTAGATGATCAAAGTGAATTTTTGGAATTTTTAGGGATTTTTCCAAAGTGATTTGCTATGCAAATTAAATTATTTTAAAAGAGGGGCTTCTTTGCAAAATTGGTTTGCTTAATGGAAGGACTTATTTGATTAACTTAACCATGGGTTAAATCAGAAATTAGCGACAGATATTTTGGTAAAGAATTTGAAAAAGTTAAGGCATCCAATATGGTGTTGACACGTGGTAGGTTGGTTAGAAAAAAAAGGTTTGCTTTAAGTAGTATTAAACCAGATTTACTTAGAAAAGATGGTTTCGCCTACTTTGGAAGTACCTTTCGACACAGAGCTTCCGCCTTCAAACTAGACGAAACCTACTAAGTCGAAACCAATACACAAGGTATCACATAGATGGTACACAATGGATTGGAGAAAGGCGAAAGGTTAGGTGTCGAAAGCATAGCTTCCGAAGGGGTCGCTACCTTGGTTTGTTTTTAAAAGAAAAGCATTTCCCTTTGTTTGTTTAAGATTTCGAAGGAGTCGAAGCATAGGGTTTCGAAAGAGGTTTTAAAAGGTTTTGAAAGGGTTGCCATTAACATAAGTTTGCTTTCGAATGGGTTCCTTTACTTATGAAAGAATATTTTGAAAGAAGGGGTTCCGACCTAGTTGAAGCCCTACTACCATTCTTTAGCCTTTCGAAGGTATTGAAGTCATCAATGCTTTCAAAAGGTAGTGTTTGTTTTAAAGATGTTTTAAGCTTCTTCCTAAAGGCTTTCGAAAGGGTCCAAGGGTTTCGAAGGTAATGGCTTCAAAAGGGGTTTCGATGATGTCCTTCAATGTTTGTTTAAATGGTATAAAACTTTCGAAAGAGATGGTGCCGACACCATTAGGTTTTCCCTAATATTTTTATATGATAAAAGATGGTTTCGAAAGAGATACTTTCGCCTATATTCACTTTGACCCAAATGGTATTTTAAGTATAGACCCAATGGTTTCAAAAGGGGGACTTTCAATGATTTCGAAAGGGTTACTTCCAATGGTGTCGAAAGGGGTACTTTCAACTGGTTTCGAAGCTATGCTTCTAAAGTTAAATGTTAATACTTCAATACAATCAAAAGGTTTTGAAAGGAAGGTTTTAAAGTATTAAAAAGGCAGGAGCCTAATGTTTTGAAGGTATATTTAAATGCTTTAGAAGGAGGTCATCCTAAGAAGTCGAAAGTAAGGTTTCGAAAGGTTTTGTAACCCAAACTCATTTTTAAAAGGAAAACCCATGGCTAAATTAAAGGAGTTTTTGTAATGGTTTTGAGAAGAAACCTTCCTTAATAAAATAATAGGTTAAAGGGATTAACCATGTTTTATATTAAACCCACAGAGTGGTATTGTTATGTTATTTTGTTTGCTTCTTTAAATATAAATATATTCACATTATAATGGACCCGTAACTGCAATTTGGGAATAAAGGGTAGAAGAACCAGCTAGGTTAACCCAGTAGTGAATATAAGTTGATTAAACTCCTAGATGAGTAGAATTGCATCCAAGAGGTGAGAGAGACCAGAATATAGGATGCCTAAATATGGAAGTTGTCAAGGAGGCAGGTTCATAGTGATCCCATGAAAACTATGATTACTAAGTTATTGAAGTTACCAATAGGTTCATAGTGATCCCATGAGAACTACGTTATAAAGAGTATTTTTGGAAGAGGATAATTGGTTCGTAGTGATCCCATGAAAACTGTGTCCAGATTAAGTTATTAACAGATGTCAATAGGTTCTAGTCAACCCATGAAAACTAGGATAAGAAGAAAAGATATTGGCAGGAGCCAATAGGTTCCTAGTCAACCCATGAAAACTAGGATAAAGGAGAAGTTATTGGAGTAACCAATAGGTTCAGGGGAACCCATGAATCAATTAAACCCACTGGAGTGGTAGTTTTAAGTTAATTAGCAAGCGCCGATAGGTTAATAGTGCACTCATGAAAACTATGAAATAGGACAGCGAGTCCATATATTATATATAAAGGTTATTAGTGAGCCCATGAAAACTAATAGGTTTATAGTGACCCTAGAAACTATAAATATGACAGGGAGTCAATTAAACAGAGGATGGGAAATCTAATATGTTTTAACATGTTTGCATGTCATCATAATTATTATCCCGCCTTTTGGCAAGGCCGTGACACCATGAACTTGACTATAAACCCATGACAGTTCGTCTTGGAGATCGGTTATACGTAGGTTCACCATGGATATCGGTGAATTTTGTCCGAGTCCGGATCGAGCTACAATCGACAAGACACGACGAGGGAAGCCATAAAAGTCAACGCTCCAAATTTCAAGTCAATCCGAGTTCGTATGCTCAAGTTACGATCGATGCAAGATTGGATGAAAACTAACCACTGTTCGAATCGATCGAGTTCGAATCCATCAGGGAAGCTTACTTTGACTCGATCAGCTCCGCATCGATCACCAGGGCCTACTTCGACTCGATCGAGTTCGTATCCATCAGGAAGCCTCTGTTCGACTCGATCGAGTTCGTATTCATCACCAGAGTCTACTTCGCATCCATCGCCTGGAGAGCTTTGTTCGAATCCATCAAGATTCTATAGTTCGTATCCATCAGTTGACCTTACTTCGTATCCATCGAGGAACCACTACTCGTATCCTTCGAACCCAGTTACTTCATATCCATCGAGAAGTACTTGTTCGCATTGATCCACGTCATGGTTATTCGTATCGATCGATAGCTAAGGGTGTTCGAATCCACCTGGCCACGTCAACTTCGTATCGATCAAATGGAGCCATTTCCATTCGATACGAACAAGGCCATGCAGTCGAATATTCCATGTGTTCTCCATCGATACGAAACAAGGGCCACCTTCCATCGATTCGAACAACACAAATGCCTCGATACGAACAAGGCGAAAGTCCTGGAAAAGACTCGATTGACTCGGCGAAAAGTATGGATCAATGCGAAGAACGCACGCCACATCAATCTGCTAGCGCATGCCGCCATCGATTCGAAATCATCGAGTCGAAACGATCGATACGAACGAAACAGCCAGCCGAAAAGCACCATTTCGTATCGATCATATCTCCTAATCTACAAGTCCAAATGCTATGAAATTTTCACAGGAGCCTACGTACATGCTGAAGAATGTCCATGCCAAATTTCGACTCCATCGGAAACAATCTTGATCGATACGAAATTCGTTCGTATCGATCATGGATCGGAACGAAACTTCACGGGCGTGGTCGTGTGGGCCCGCTCACATGCCAGAAGAAGTCTCTCGAGATCGGAGGGAAATATCAGCCTCCTACACCTATAAATAGACCCCCAAAGTCAATAGAAAGGGGCTTCTTCTACTTTGAATTCTCCAACGCCCAGACTCTACCGGATCCAGATCTAAACTCCATAGCTGCTGCCAATAACGAATTTCACTGCTGTAAATCATCATTATCTGTTGTAACCCGCTGAACTCAATTGTAATCATCAAAGAAACATCAATAAAGCAATCAACTTCATAGTGGACGTAGGCAACACGCCGAACCACTCTAAATTCTTGTGTTTCTGTGCGTTCTTATTATTTTCCTATCTGTTTTTTGGAGTTTTTGTTAGATAATTCTCTTTTTCCATTTAATTTCTTCATTTTATCTCTTCAAAAACTTTCGAAGAGTGTTGTGCCCAATTTTGGTACAAACAATAATGTTTTGAAATGACTATGTTTTCAACCATTGTTGATGTATGAGCATGGTATATGGTTTTATAAAGGTTTTAAGATACTAGTGAGGGGGAAACCCATTCCGCTAAGTGGCGTGGTCTCATTAGATATCTAAATGATTTGAGACGGTAGATTATTATTCATACTAGGCTTTATGTCTGACTCGAATTTTATGTTTTCCCCTTAAACTCTCGGGTACTCAATTGATTTTGAGTAGTTAGAGAGTTGAGGTTTTTAGGTACCTCATTAGACGAAAAAAGCTTTCAGAGACGTGCAGGAGGCATGATAGCTGTGTAGAGTTTTCTTTTATTTGATTTCGATGTTTTGTTTGCAATGGAAAAGTTGTTATATTACCTGTATATACTCTGATCATCCATTGGGGCATCTTCATATGTCGCTCTTGGCGTATGTTGTAATAAATATATTTTTTCTGAACGTAATTTACGATTCTGGGTTTATGTAATGAATTGGCAATATTTTAAAATGGAATGTGATTTTGTTTGAAGTTTAAATTTTTTCCTTATTCATGTGTTTCTGTGTATCAATGAATCTAACACCGCCATATTTGGTCGCTGAGGATTAATAACTATGGATGACTACAACATCTGTAGCCGTTAGTTTTGGGGGCTCCAAATAGAGGGATTTTACAAGTTAGTATCAGAGCATAGGTTTATGAAACTCTAAAAGAAAGTTAAACCTAAAAGTTTTTGAAACATAATCCAATGAATTTGAAAATATGATCGGAGTTTGGGTTAACGCTATAGTAACGTACTTGTATTTATATATATATATATATCTACTCCTAATAATGTAAATTCATTACCCTATTTTCAACCGCGTCTTTTGGAAATACCCAAAATGCCTTCAACATTTTCGTCTGCATCTCCCATTTCCGGTCTCGATTCATTAAACCTAAAAGGTAGTCTCTCTCCCAATTCCTCTAAATTCCCAAACCTCAAACCGTCGAATCGACTCTTCACCCTCATCCAATTAGTAAAAGCTAAAAAACTATACTGTCCCAAATCATTTTTCCTTATTCGCAAATCAAAAGGGGCAGCGTCAACAAAGACATAGATTCCACAAAAGGCGATTGGATTGATGTAATAGCTCAGGCATGCTGCGACCTTCTGCTTTTTCTAAGCCTAGACGGACGAACATAGAGTCATCACATTTCTTTAAATCTGCCTGGAATTGCATTATATCCACCAACTATTTTAAACTGCACAAATTTTAGCACTTCTTTTATCCTAAGGTATAATTCTTTTTATAATGTCTTAATTTCAGTGTTTATATTGATTTTTGTTTATTGTTGATATTTGGTTGTTCCTTGATCGTTCCAAGGTGATATACAATAACTCCTTATAGAAAGTAGCTTAATATGAAAAACTGCCGCTTCTTTTTAGGATTTAGCAAGAGCAAACACACTAATTTCTATTAATTAAAGTTGTAATTGCTTCTTTTAAATTTTTATAAATAGTGTGGTTGTTTTGGTGGTGTTAAACAAAGTAAATGTTCTATTGTTAGGTTGAGTTTGAGTGTGGCGGGGAATGGTTGTAGTTTGGTACGTTTGATTGTTTAGGTTGGTTGATAATGAGTGGTTTTATTAAGGTCGGCGAATGGCGAGGTGCTCGGGTAGGTGGTTTTTTTCAGGTTGCTAATGAGTGGCTTGGTGAGGTTAATAATGAAGGATATGCGATTGGTTTGGGTTATTGTTTGTTGTAGTGTTGGAGAGGTAGCAGTGATGTTTCAGGTGATGGCGGGTTTGTAGTGAGGTTGTATTGCTAAGGAAGATGTTGTTTGGTTTGAGTCGGGATTGTTGTACAAACGATGGCGATGGTTGCTGGTGGTTTGCAGAGGGGGAGTTTGTGTGATGCAGGTGATTGAAGTTTGATGATGAGGTCGATAGGTGTTTGATAGGTGCAGGTGCAGGTGTTTGATAAATGTTTGAGTATGGTCGATAAGTGCATGTGTTTTGATGCAGTTTGTGTTTGGTGTAACAACAAGTGATGTTGCTGCAGTGGTGTCCTGTGATGGTGTAGTTGTAAGTGGCTTTGCTATAGTATGATGCTGTTTGGTTGCAGATAGAAATGATTGAAGGTTGATAGTGGGTGTATAAGAGATCTAGAAGGAGGAATTGCAGGCTGTTTGCAGTTATAGTTTGGTATTGTGGGAGAGAGAAGAAGGATGGTGAAGATTTGAAGGCAAGTTTTGTTGAGAGTGATTGTTTGGATTTGGATGCTGGAGTCTGAAGGTGTAGTTTGGGTGTGATGGAGATGAAGTGCTTTCGGTAGAAGTATTGATTGTTTTGGAGTGTATGTTGTGTATGTAAAAGTAGTGAGGGATGGAGGGAGTTTACTGATGCATGGTTGTAGTGGGATAAAGATGCATGGTTGTTGAAGTTTGAGGTTAGTTTGCTGTTTGTTGGAGTAATGAAGCAGTAGGGGTGACTTTGGTTTGTTTCTATAGGATTATGGTGCAAGAGTACTGTTGGATTTGGGTGAGGTGATTTGGGTGAGGTGGAGATAGTGGAGATACTATTTCTTAACATTGCAAATGAAAATATTAGATTTATGTTTTTATTAAAACTGTAAACCCAAGTATTCCAACAATGTCTACATGGCATCAACTTTTGTGTTTCAAATAAATGTTAACATTGAAGAGGTTAATGCGATAGAAAATAAACCCAACGTTTAGTATTTAGAACTCATGTATAGCCTACTATTGTACTGTAAAATTAATATATTTTTTCATGTAAACATGAAGACCTGGATTTTTTTTATCTATTTACATGTGAAATATATTACATAAACTGCAATTTTGAACTTGCATTGTGTATGGGTAAGCAAGAATTTAAACAAGTTTTGTCTTTATGGGATAGACATTTCTTTTATTGAATTTTAGCATGGTAATATCTTAAAATACTGTTAAATGTACGAATTAAGTTGAACACAGAATTTTAGCATGGTAATATCTTAAAATACTATTAACTAAGTGAAAAAATTAGAAGATATAAATATTACATAATTGAGTGAAAAAATTGAAAGGCATAGTACAACAAGTGACATATAGATGCAGTTTTTGCTCTGCATGTTGGCACATATGTAAGCTTTACTTTGTGTGTAAAATTTTGTGTGATTTGGCTTTATTAGAACACCATGTAAGCTATTCTTATGTGTATGCATCCAATTATAATATTTTGGGAAAGATATTATACCTTTAAAATGTATCCTCCAAGCATCGTTTACTTTGAACATACTGCAAGTTTCATCATTTTCTTAATTTGGCTATTATGTGCTGGCATTCACTTTCTTGAGTGAGATTGTATTCTTTATTACAAAATATTTTGCTTGCAAGTCGTTACTATTTGATATCAAAAGGAAGCATAAAAAGCTTTTGGCATAAATTTCTAGCACCTGGACTATTGCTTTGTAGACAAAATACATGAACTACAAGACTTTGCAGCTGTATGGTTGTTGCAATTCATTGTATATACATATATGTTCTTTAGTTTCTTATTGTATATCTAATTCTATGATTATATTTTTCTGTATATTTGAATTTTAGCTTATAATCTAACATTCTTTTACCATCTTATTTAGGTTGTTTGGCATTGATAAGATATACAGAAAATAGAAATCAATGGAAAGCGACAGCAAACAAAAATGAGTTTTTGTGCTTAAAAAATCGTTTAATTTGTAGAGCGGTTTTATTTGTTGTCATTGGTTGCATAATGCATTGTTTTGAAGTACTACTATACCTATTGTGAATTATTTCTTTATACTGTCAGCATTTTAGATTCACTCCGCTGCTACATTAGATAAAGTCTTAAATAAAGTTATATCTTTATGCGTTTCTTGGTGAAAATGTAATCAATGAAGTTGATAGTGAACAATTTGAGGTCACTTGCATCCATTGTTCTTCTTAGAGATGATTTTGGATAGTCAGTTACACTATATTGATTTTCATTAAATTTATGTATATATGAAGTTGCTATCTCAAGAATTTCATGACCAAAATTGCTGCAAAAAAGTGGATATGATTTATGAAGAATAAAAGTTGAATCATTTTTTACTATTTCATGTCTTTTGGTTTGTAGAAGTTGTATGAATATTTTTATTTTGCATTATTTTTATGCGCTGAACCATACAATGGTTATTATACTTTGTATGTTTTGTATTGTGTTATGCTTTATATGCTTTATACACTGGATCAGTAGACAGTAGTACACTTCATCGGTGTTTAGGCATTCAACTAGCGTAAAAAATGTGAATATGTGAAGGTTCATTCCAACCTTACATTATTTAGACTACTTCTCTTGCATTCATTTCTTTTTTTAATCTTACTTTCCTAACAATGAAATATGCAGAGCATTTTCCATGCAGCAAGTGGCGACTTCGACTGTACATATTTTGTAAAATCTTGGGCCTCAGTTTGTAAGTCAGGTTTGACTCTACCATTCACTATGGTGCCATCAATTGATAGGACTGTATTAGACTATCTTCAGGAGTACAATCTCATATATTTAAAAGAAAGGCAAATGTACAGTAATATGTCTGATGAAAAATATAGGAGTAGAACGAATGCACTCAACCTTAGCAGCACCATATAAGTATTAGCAGGGAACATATAGAGGCTGAAAAAAATTAGTTCATACCAAAGCTAAACTGCTGCAAAAACTGCTACCACCTTATAGTTCAGCATATGCAGTATTCATGAGCATGCCATGTCAAACTGTGCAAGTATGCTGATAATTAGATAGTTTCTTTTTGGTTCCCAGTTAACTGGAGAAAGCGATCACTAGAACCACCAGCATTGCCAACCTGTTTGGGAACCGTTCTTTGCTTGCTTTCACTGAAATGAAGGCAGGGGATTTGGTTAAAGATGATGGCGTTATGTTGGCATGTGAACAAACTGGAAATAAAATCAAAGAGTTGGATAATGGAATTACGAGCATTATGAAGAGGAGAAGTGCAGGGGATAAAGATAAGATACTTGCAAGTAACCAGTGTTTATTATTGGTGGTTCAAACAGATTCGGAGTATATGTTGTGGTTTTGGGATGGGTTTTTGGAATTGTTTTTTTTAAACTGTTTTAATTGTTAGCAAATCTTTAATTTTAAAAACACAAGAAAGTTGAATCTCTTTTCGAATATTTATGTATACCTTCAATCAGCAGCTTTATCCATTTTCCTAATGCATGAATTCTATTTGTTGAGGTGATGTTTGATTTGATATCATTTGTCGTCTCCCTTTACTATCTATTTATTTAATTCCCGATGTTTGAAATGGGAGTTCTATAAGTTCACTGTAAGTTGGCCTAATTTTATCTGTTGACAAGCAATGTCATTTCTATCACTACTTCAGTATACTCGATATCTTCCCATGTTATTTTCATCTATCTTCACTTTGTAGCAGTCTATATTTTTGTTTCGCTGTCAAAGATTATTAACTCAGATCCATATTTTAGATAGGCTTGGACAACAACTCTAATTGATGGGTTAATTTTGGAAACATTTAAGGCTCTATCTAAACTAGGATTTATTACTTCAACCCTTCTACTAACCAATTTGGTAAAAGGACTAGGGCTAGCAACATAGAAAACTGTTATGCAACATTCATTTTAACCTTAATAATTAATAAATCTATAACTCTAGCGTCAAAATGTTTCAATTTATTTTTTTTACCCATTTTTCAAACTTCATCGATTGAGCATGATTTCCATCAGATGTGCATTATTTTCATTAATCCGGCTTTCATTGCACAATTTCACTATAGACTAATTGATTTAGTAAAAACAAGTGCTTTAGAGAACTATTATATCCACTATTCCCTCTTTTTTTATTTTATCTTTAATGCATACTAGGTTTTTGTTATATCCCTCTCAATCTTTTGTCAATGTTTTTCCTTTCTTGAAAAATTTGTTTGCATGTCTGTTTCTATGTCCCCTCAATTGGGTGTATGCATGAATTTATGTCAACAGGCCCGGCCATAACATAAGACAACCAAGAGTATTTCTGCACATAACCTACATTAGCTAAAAAAGCATATGCATGTAAAAGTACAAGTATTATTTCCATTTCCAGTAGTATAAAATAAACAAAAACAAAAGAAACGAATGATAAAACTATGAGTGTTTTCAAGTTATTGGTTCTATGAATGTTCTTCAGTTGTCTCGGTCTTCTTGGTCGTCGCTTCAAGTTTAGTTTATGCTGACAATGGTATTGTCAAATCTACCTCCATAGGTGCAATTATAAATGCTTAAACATTGTGATTAAATGTAGGCCCAACTGAGCGTGCATATATACTCGTGTATATATATATAAGTACATGTTCCCCTCTCTCTTAGATCGTTCTTTTATATCTTACTAAGGCTCATATGCAGATTTACGAGAAAGAGGATATGGAAGCAGGAAACGGAAGAGGAAATCTAGGTGGAGGAAGCACCACAACCAATGGAAATTCCCGACCTAATACGTGGAGGAAGCAAGGTCGACAGGTTAATGCTAATCCAAATGCTGAAGCCAATGTAGGTGCTGGAAATCCGCCAGTAAATGTGGGGATGGTGTATTAGTTGTTAGCTAATCTTTTGCAAGCTGGGGTTGTTGGTAATGTTGGAGGAGCAAATCTTGTGGCTCCAGTTGGGAATAACTATGCTAAGTTAAGCAAAGACTACACCAGTCTATGTGGACAGCTATTTACTGGAACGTAGGATGCTGTTGAAGTTGAGAATTGGCTATTGCACTGTGAGAGGGTCTTTACTGATCTAGGATTGGATGATGGGCTAAAGAGGAGGTTGGCCTCAAGGCAGTTGCAAGGGGTAGTGCTTCACTGGTGGAATAGTGTGACCACCGGAGTTTCGAAGGAAGAATTGACATTGGCTGATTTTAGAAGAAGGTTTGAGCAGAGGATTCTATCTAAGGTTGCTAAGTCGGCATTAATGAGGAAGTTCATGGATCTAGTTCAAGCAGAGATGTCGGTAATTGAGTACGCTGCTAAGTTTGATGAGCTGCCTCGATATGGATATGCTATGGTTGACACTGACATCAGAAGGAATGAGAGGTTCACTTGAGGACTGAGACCTGAGCTTGCTTGAATGACCCAAACCCTAGCCGCAGCGCAGAGCACCCGCATAGTGAATTCAATCACCAATTTAATGAAGGAATATTCCATCCGTGCTTCTGATTGTTCCACGACTGAACAAGACATAGGAGATCACGGCAACAAATGCTGACTTGCAATCAAGGAATGGGTAAAGGAATACTAATCAACCGGTGCTACCGGAGGCTGGAGAACCTAGCTAGTACACCAAGAACTGGAGTTGGTTAATATATCATGCTGCTAAGGTGGACTGTAAATTCCTCCAATTGACCAACTTTTAAACTCCTAAATTGAAAACTATGGTACGATGGCTAATATGACGACTGCCCAACACTGTCTACTCTGCTAACTCAAAACATAGCTGGTCGCCGCTGAACCATCATCAAATGCCCGCATCTTAACCAACTCACCATCCAATCTACATTACCAACCACTCGAACGTTAGGCAATCGTGCATACGTCATTCACCAGTATTACAAGACCCCGTAAACGTTGATAGAAGTATCTTTCCCAGTCTAGACCTATTCGTTGAAACCATCCTACATGCAGAACTTCCAGCAAAGATTCAACATGCTGACTACGTCAGTGTACTTTGGAAATATAACCCCCGGCACTAACTCATGAAGTGAGAATTGCGCATGGCTTACACCAAGAGTGATGACTGCCATCAAATGTAGATTTCTTCCCCCATTCCTCAAAGAACATTGTCAATTGTGGTTAGACATACCAGTTCTACTTCTCATATTGTTGAAGGGAATGAAGAAGCTGGCAGCCAACGAATTTATCCAAAGCCCACAGCCAGTTGCTGCCAATACCCATAAATGAATTCATCACCAGAGCTTATTTCCAGACTTTGATAAGAGAATTGGTGGGTAGCCGCCGACGAGTACACCAACATGTCCAGGCCAATATTGAGTTGATGAACCAGATGAAGGATCAACATGGCGAGATAAGGAGGGGACCTACTCCATACTCTAGATCGCTCTTCTCTAGATGGTACCGTGAACGCCAACGCCATAAGGCTGCTTCGGAAAGGATAGCTCCGACAATATGTGCAAGCCCTATGAAATGAAGGACCGAGAACATCCGACCCATATCGATCAAGGACTTTGATCAAATTGAACCATTTGCGTTAGACTTCCAACTGTGAAGGGCTGGACTGAAGTGCAATAGCGAGCATACGACGCTGCTTCACTTATCAATGAGATGTACCCGAGTACTTAAGGTTGGGTGCAAAACAACCTCTGCGAACTATGATCAAATCATTGAGGTATTAACATGACGTGCATGATTAAACCACTCATCGGCTACTATATGCCCCTGACTGGGGGCAAGGCCTCAAAGAAGAAGAGACCGACAAGGTCAGGAATCTAGTACAAAGTGGATGCAATCGACCATCCACTCATCCACCTATGCAATTTAATTGGAGATCTGGGAAAGACTTAGAGTGATGTGTCCCAACAACGTACTCTCCATCTCGTACTTGAAGCTCGCCAAAATACTTATGCTTCTTTTGATGCCCAGTAAAATTGGAATAACACCAAGGGTGGACGTGACGTCACCATCCATGCATCAATCCTGCATTAGACACTTGGGGTTATTTGAGAACACATGTTTAAAGTGGATATGATTTGACCATTCACTCTCCAGTTTGCGTCTGTAATTCGGAAAAACATTCATGCCTTAAACTGACTGCATCAGAGGCCAACCCTCAATTTAAAGTCATCAACGACTGACTACCTACTCGCTAACCCTCACGAGCTGTCGTTTCAACTCTCTTCCTCGGCTCGATCGGAAGAATGCAAAGTATAAATTGGACGTGACTCGACCGTCCGCTCTCTAATTCTTACACCCGACTTAAGGGAAAATGCATAACTCAAAATGGATGTAGTTCGACCATCCTTTCCTATGCTCGAGCACAAAGCTTGCCAGAACGCTAATCTTACTCCTTAGGCTTGGCAAAAGCGGAATCCAAATGAACTTGGACGTGATCCAACTGTCCATAAACTAAATCTCATCCTTCATTGAGGGCAGATAAATGGAAAGTAATCGGGATCCCACCGATCACTCGCAAAGTGAAATCCCGAGCTCGGGAGCAAGCAATCACACCCAAGTCAAAAAAGGATTGATACACGACAATCCTTCACTTAACTCCAGATTCCCAGAGTGTGAACTGGAGTATAAGTTTACAAATACGAGGAGGGTGGATCCGTCCATCTAACGACTTCATCCGCATCTAAACCAAGTTTGAGGAGGATGGACCAGTCCATCTAACGACCTCGCTTGTTAACTCGGGGTGGATGTGATCCGACCATCCACGATCCTGACACACCTTTCGCTCCCAGAGTGCGAGAGAAATCCAAAAACATGCAACAGATGTAACTGACCGTCTGTTTACCAACTCCAAATTCCCAGAGTGCGAATTGGAGTATAAACTTCACCAAACTTCGGATTCCCAGAGTGCGAAACGGAGTATAAACATCAACTCCGGATTCCCAGAGTGCGAAACGTAGTATAAACATCACCAAACTCCAGATTCCTAGAGTGCAAAACGGAATATAAACATCAACTTTGGATTCCTAGAGTGCGAAACGGAGTATAAACATCAACTTCGGATTCCCAGAGTGTGAAACGGAGTATAAACATCACCAAACTCTAGGTTCCTAGAGTGCGAACTGGAGTATAAACATCACCAAACTCCAGATTCCCAGAGTGCGAACTGGAGTATAAACATCAAATAACTCTAAGTCCCTAGAGTGTGGACTGGAGTAGAAACACTAAAATGGGTGTGACTGACCACCCATCAACTAACTCCAGATTCCCAGAGTGCGAACTGGAGTATAAACATCAACTAACTCCAGATTCCCATAGTGCGAACTGGAGTATAAACATCAACTAACTCCAGATTCCCAAAGTGCAAACTGGAGTATAAACATCAAATAGCTCTGAATCCCTAGAGTGTGGACTTGAGTATAAACACCTATTGGGTGCGAATGACCACCCATCAACTTACTTTGGTCCCGAGAGTGCAGGCTAGAGTATAAACACCAAATGGGTGTGACTAACAACCCATCAACCAACTCTAGTCCTCAAAGCATGGTTTGGAATATGAATACCAAAAGGGATGTGATTCGACTGTCCATCTATCGGCTATGGTTCCTCATCAAGTTCTGTAGTACAAAAAGCGGATGTGGTTCGACCGTCTGCTTTCCAATCTTCCCCTGACATGGGGGCACACTTAACACACAAAATTGGATGCGATCCGACCATCCAGCACTAAGCGGGCGTGACACAACCGTCCATGCATCAACTCTTGTCCCCGGCACGGGACCCATAACGTAAATTTATAGGGATGCACTCCAACCCTACAAGACAAAATTTCTTCCTTGATTCGATAGGGAGGCGTAGATTCGAAAAAAGGACCTAGCTGGATGTCCTATTCTGAATTGATATTACTACCATCCAACCGCATATGAACGTGGCATGAACGTTCATCTGCTAACTCTCGCCTGTGATCTGACGGGTTGTGCATACAACATGGATAGATGTGACCTAACCATCCGCCAATCAATTCCTTCCTACAGTTCAGTGGGAGAAGCATCAAACTAAAGTTGTTGTAATTTGACCGGCCACACTTCGACTTTTTCCCTTGACTGGGGGCAGAGGAATTGACCGAGGAAAACGCGGTCTGACCATTTTCTACTAAAACTCTTAGTCCCCAGAGTGCGGACAGGGGTATAAATATCAAATAGGTGTGGTTAATGGCCCTTCAACTTACTTTGATCCCCATACTGGGCTACAAGAATAGACAAATAGATGAATGTGATTCGACCATTCATTCACCAACTCTGACCTAAACTCGACATGAGGAGTATAAACTCACCACAGGTGCAATTAGACCATCCACGAACTAACTCTACTAACCCAAGACTGGGGGCAGAAGTACAAATCACCGAAAGAAGAGAAAGGTGACTCGCTACATCTTCAGCTTAGCGTCCTTTACAACTTAAGGAAATGACTACAAGGAGACCTTAATGCTAACCAATCAGAATGATGCTCGAAGTTCTGGGCAACCAATTATATCGTACCGCCGGATCGATGGGCAATATCGATCTGCACCTTTCATATCATACCATTGGATCGATAGGAAATGAGGTCCGAGCATTCTACATCGTGCCGTTGAATCAACAGTCAATATTGATCCTCTTCGTCTACAAATCCATGTGACCCGAACGTCCATCGAATACCTTTGACCAACAGAGCATGGATAGAAGAATAAACCACGAATGAGTGTGACTTGACCATTCGTCCTCCGTCGCCTTCCTTCGATGCGTCAGGAAGAGCATGAGACCAAATGAGCATGACATGACTGCATTTGAGCTGACTTTATCCCTAGATCTGACGGGAGAACGTAAATCGAAATGGACATGGTTGATCTCCCAACTCCAAATGAATGCAATGTGACCATTCATTCTCTAACTTTTACCATGATTCGATTAAAAGAGCAATTCAAAACAAGTGCAACCTAAACATTTGCACACTGACTCTTACCCTGGATTCGACAAGGGAAGCATCAATCTTGCATTGGATCTGACTGGATGATTCACTCTTTAGTTTTTGCCCAAAGTATGGTGACATAAGCAGCGAAGTGAATGTCATTGACCATCCAGAATCTAGCTTATGTCTGAAGTCAGCAAAGTAACAATATATTCCGCCTAGAGGAAAGAACTAGAACATAATGCAGGATAGGCACGACTTAGCCCTCCATCGGTTAACTCGATCCCATGGTTTAATGGGATAGAATACAAAATTGAAGCGGACATTATCTACCCTGCCACTTATCGAGATATTCCCCAGACTTGGGGGCACGAGCAAGAAGATAAGATTAATATGATTCAACCATTCATCAATCAACTCTGATTCTTAAAGCTTGAACTATAGTATAAACACAGCTAGGATGAGACTAGACCGTCCGCGTAGTGCATCCGCCAACCCAAGACTGGGGGCAAAAGAGTGATTATCCAAGAGTTGACTATGACAATTTGAACCTATGACCCATGCCTGATATTCATAACAACTCTAGGTTATGACCGAAAGGATGCCTAGAGATAAAATCATCGGATCAATACCCGAACTCATGGGCAACCGATCATCATTCCGACCCTTACAATGAGCAATGGATCACGAGTACATTGAATGAAAAGCGCATCATTCAGAAACACAAGTAAATTCAATCTCAAAGCTGGAGCTGGCTATGTAGCAGCATGAAGTACAAGGCTAAGTTCTGCAAATCCTTTGATTCAACATCCTTATAAGCCTGATCATTTACCATTCCAAATAAACACATGAGGCGCCTACAACCCATCACGAGTATTGTAGATCAGATCACAACTCTGCGCAATGATGAAGAAAGAGTCAACTGTTTTACTTCAGGTGAATCTTGATGTGTTCGCTTGGACTCGATCTCACATGTATATATATATATATGGACTCTCGCCAGCCATGAAGAACCCTGCATTAAATGTCGACTCGAGGCATGTCTCGGTGAACAAAAACGATGCGACATGGATCCGGAGAGATCTATTGCACTTAATGAGGAGGCGAATCTGCTCAAAACCAATGGGTTTATCCATGATGCCCTCCAACCAAAATGAGTATCCAATCCTTTACTTATAAGAAAAACAAACAGGGAGTGGAGGACATACGTCAACTACTCAGATTTCCATGGGGTATGACAAAGCATAGCTTTCCACTTCCAATGATCAACCAACTGATGGACCCCACCATTAGACATGAATTACTCACATCCATGGATGCAAACTACAGATACAATCAGATACTGAAGCATGTCCCAGACTAGGAATACAACTGTTTCGCTGCTAACCTGGGCCTATGGTGCTATGCTACAATCTATAGATTCAAACTTAAGGACACTTGTGCTACTTACAGAAGGACGATTATCAGATCATTCAAAAATTAGATCGACCGATCGATAAAGGTAGATGTGGTTAATATGCTCGTGAGATCATGACTATCAAATAACCACATCGATGACTTGGCAGAGATATTCAGTGCTCTCCAGAAAATGCAGGATCAAACTCAATCCTTCGAAATGCTCTTTCACTATTACATCAGAAAGATGCTTTGTTTTCATCATCAATTCTCATGGAATCAAGACTAATTTCTAGAAAATTCTGACTGTTAGAGACACCCATGTACCAAGGACAACCAAGCAGCTCTGATACATCGCTTAAAGAGACCTTCCATTTTACCCAAACCTTTGGATCGCGAAGATTTATACATCAATTGGGCCGTGTCAACATGCGCCATAAGCGTCGCAATGCTATGTGAAGAGAAACGAATCCAAAAACCAGTATATGATGAAGGCTGGCTATTGACAAGCTCACCCCGTTAACGTCCATATCAACCAACCGTTACGATAGGTCCAATAGAAAACTTAGATGTTTGAAAAGTTACTTAAATGGAGTATCAAGCTAAGCCAATTTGATATCACTTATCTCCCTCGGAGAGCTCTCCATGGTCAAACATTAGCATACTTCATATCTGAATCCACCACATCAGACGACTATCGGAAGAACGGTGGAGAACCGTCCAACCGATGGAGAACGTACATCGATGGAACTTCCAATAATCGGCTTTCTAACATCGAAGTTGCGTTAATGACTCCTGAGGAACGAACGATCTACTATGCCCTGAAACTCAACTTCCCTGCAACAAATAACGAAGCTAAGTATGAAGCCTTGGCGCTAAAACTTGCAAGAAAACTACGAGTGGAAACTTTACATGTCTTATGTGATTACTGGTTAGTAGTACGTCAAGTCAGGGAATATTATCTGACTAGGGGGCAACGTCTTGCTCCTTATCTCAACCGGGTCCAAAAGCTACTAGCCGGCTTCGACTATTACACCACTACACAAATCCTCGGAGAACTAAACGAAAAGGCCGAATCACTCGCCAAGCTAGCCAGTTCTGGGGATGCACGACAAATAGACTTTGTATCAGTTGAAATGCTTATTATTCTAGGCATTGACATATGAAGATCAACTAGAGCTTGGAGACAGATCTAGAAAAAGAGTCATGGATGACTTCTATCAAAGATTATCCACAATCGGGGATTCTTATTGATTAAAGTAATGAGAAATGGCATATCCTCCGTGAAGCATCACTGCATGATAATGTCTCGATCGTTTGACTCCATCGATACAAAGCATTACTTTTGCAGCCATCGATCCGAGACCCAATATTATGTATCCATCGATACGAAGCATACATTCCAACATCTCAGATCGATCCGGGAGAGGATCGGTACAAAGGAAGGACATAAAACAACCATCGAACGTTGTTACAACTCGAATTTCACAATCGATCCAGGAGAGGATCGTTACGAAACTCGAAAAAAAAAATTGACAACGACCCGTGAACGTGCAAACGTTGATGGGAGTCAGGTTAACATACGTACGCGTATGACGAACTAATATTCAATTTTCAAAATTGACAGGAATTGAATGCTCACCTGATGACAATTACAACAGTGAACAACAAATCGCTAGCACTCGACACTCAGTTACAACAATGCACTACATAATCATTGGCAGTCAACAAATCAACATTTATATTACTAGAAATCAATCGAAGGTTACATCTTTTGATGAAAAGATAGCAACTACCCAACGAATCAGATAGAACTTTTTCAGAATGAAGGATGCAGCATTTCAAAGCACGTCATGTTCACACAAGACGTACTTTGGGGGGCAAATGTTATCCCACCTTTTGGCAAGGCCGTGACACCATGAACTTGACTAGAAACCCATGACAGTTCATCTTGGAGATCGGTTATACGCAGGTTCACCATGGATATCGGTGAATTTTGTCCGAGTCCGGATCGAGCTACAATCGACAAGACACGACGAGGGAAGCCATAAAAGTCAATATTCCAAATTTCAAGTCAATCCGAGTTCATATGCTCAAGTTACAATCGATGCAAGATTGGATGAAAACTAACCACTATTGGAATCGATCGAGTTCGAATCCATCAGGGAAGATTACTTCGACTCGATCAGCTCCGCATCGATCACCAGGGCCTACTTCGACTCGATCGAGTTCGTATCCATCAGGAAGCCTTTGTTCGACTCGATCGAGTTCGTATTCATCACCAGAGTCTACTTCGCATCCATCACCTGGAGAGCTTTGTTCGAATCCATCAAGCTTCTATAGTTCGTATCCATCAGTTGACCTTACTTCGTATCCATCGAGGAACCACTGCTCGTATCCTTCGAACCCAGTTACTTCGTATCCATCGAGAAGTACTTGTTCGCATTGATCGACATCATGGTTATTCGTATCGATCGATAGCTAACAGTGTTCGAATCCACCTGGCCACGTCAACTTCGTATCGATCATATGGAGCGATTTCCAATCGATACGAACAAGGCCACGCAGTCGAATCATTCCATGTGTTCTCCATCGATATGAAACAAGGGCCACCTTCCATCGATTCGAACAACACAAATGCCTCGATACGAACAAGGCGAAAGTCCTAGAAAAGACTCGATCGACTCGGCGAAAAGTATGGATCGATGCGAAGAATGCGCGCCACGTCAATCTGCTAGCGCATGCCGCCATCGATTCGAAATCATCGAGTCGAAACGATCGATACGAACAAAACAGCCAGCCGAAAAGCACCATTTCGTATCAATCATATCTCCTAATCTACAAGTCCAAATGCTATGAAATTTTCACAGGAGTCTACGTGCATGCTGAAGAATGTCCATGCCAAATTTCGACTCGATCGGACACAATTTTGATCGATATAAAATCCGTTCGTATCGATCACGGATTTGACCGAAACTTCACGGGCTTGGTCGCGTGGGCCCGCTCACGTGCCAGAAGAAGTCTCCCGAGATCTGAGGAAAATATTAGCCTCCTATACCTATAAATAGACCCCCAAAGCCAATAGAAAAGGGGCTTCTTCTTCTTTGAATTCTCCAACGCCCAGACTCTGCCGGATCTAGATCTAAACTCCATAGCTGCTGCCAATAACGAATTTCACTGCTGTAAATCATCATTATCTGTTGTAACCCGCTGAAATCAATTGTAATCATCAAAGAAACATCAATAAAGCAATCAACTTCATAGTGGACGTAGGCAACACGCCGAACCACTCTAAATTCTTGTGTTTCTGTGCGTTCTTATTATTTTCCTATCTGTTTTTTGGAGTTTTTGTTAGATAATCCTCTTTTTCCATTTAATTTCTTCATTTTATCTCTTCAAAAACTTCCAAAGAGTGTTGTGCCCAATTTTGGTACGAACAATAATGTTTTGAAATGACTATGTTTTTAACCATTATTGATGTATGAGCATGGTATATGGTTTTATAAAGGTTTTAAGATACTAGTGAGGGGGAAACCCATTCCACTAAGTGGCGTGGTCTCACTAGATATCTAAATGATTTGAGATGGTAGATTATTATTCATACTAGGCTTTATGTCTGACTCAAATTTTATGTTTTCCCCTTAAACTCTTGGGTACTCAATTGATTTTGAGTAGTTAGAGAGTTGAGGTTTTTAGGTACCTCATTAGACGAAAAAAGCTTTCGGAGACGTGCAGGAGGCATGATAGCTATGTAGAGTTTTCTTCTATTTGATTTCGCTGTGTTGTTTGCAATGGAAAAGTTGTTATATTGCCTATATATACTCTGATCATCCATGGGGGCATCTTCATATGTCGCTCTTGGCGTATGTTATAATAAATATATTTTTTCTGAACGTAATTTACGATTCTGGGTTTATGTAATGAATTGGCAATATTTTAAAATGGAATGTGATTTTGTTTGAAGTTTAAATTTTTTCCTTATTCATGTGTTTCTGTGTATCAATGAATCTAACACCGCCGTATTTGGTCGCCGAGGATTAATAACTATGGATGACTACAACATCCATGGCCGTTAGTTTTGGGGGCTCCAAATAGAGGGATTTTACAAGTTGGTATCAAAGCATAGGTTTATGAAACTCTAAAAGAAAGTTAAACCTAAAAGTTTTTGAAACATAATCCAATGAATTTGAAAATATGATCGGGGTTTGGGTTAACGCTATAGTAACGTTCTTGTATTTATATATATATATATAAGTACGTGTTCCCCTCTCTCTTAGATCGTTCTTTTATATCTTACTAAGGCTCATATGCAGATTTACGAGAAAGAGGATATGGAAGTAGGAAACGGAAGAGGAAATCTAGGTGGAGGAAGCACCACAACTAATGGAAATGCCCGACCTAATACGTGGAGGAAGCAAGGTCGATAGGTTAATGCTAATCCAAATGCTGAAGCCAATGTAGGTGCTAGAAATCCGCCAGTAGATGTGGGGATGGTGTATTAGTTGTTAGCTAATCTTTTGCAAGCTGGGGTTGTTGGTAATGTTGGAGGAGCAAATCTTGTGGCTCCAGTTGGGAATAACTATGCTAAGTTAAGCAGAGACTACACCAGTCTATGTGGACAGCTATTTACTGGAACGTAGGATGCTGTTGAAGTTGAGAATTGGCTATTGCACTGTGAGAGGGTCTTTACCGATCTAGGATTGGATGATGGGCTAAAGAGGAGGCTGGCCTCTAGGCAGTTGCAAGGGGTCGCGCTTCACCGGTGGAATAGTGTGGCCACTAGAGTTTCGGAGGAAGAATTGACATTGGCTGATTTTAGAAGAAGGTTTGAGCAGAGGATTCTGTCTAAGGTTGCTAAGTCGGCATTAATGAGGAAGTTCATGGATCTAGTTCAAGCAGAGATTTCGGTAATTGAGTACGCTGCTAAGTTTGATGAGCTGCCTCGATATGGATATGCTATGGTTGACACTGACATCAGAAGGAATGAGAGGTTCACTTGAGGACTGAGACCTGAGCTTGCTTGAATGACCATAACCCATATCCGAGAACCTTGTAATGTGGTGGTGGAGATGGCCATTTTCCAAGAAGAGATGCTGGCTGGTTGTACTAGAGAGAAGCTAGTTGAATCCCAGGGTCCTCAAGGAAAGAAGAGGAAATTCTTTAAGAAGAAGGGAACCCAGTAGAAAGATGCTGCAAGAAGGCAAAAGCTGATTTAGTGTGCTTCAAATGTGACAAGAAGGATCATTATGCTCATGAGTGCTGGTCAGGCAAGGGGAAGAAGGCCGTAGATAAGAAGAATGTGAAGTGCTTCAACTGTGATCAAGTGGGGCATTATAAGAACCAGTGTCCAGAGCCAGTCAGGGCGGACAAAGGGAAAGTCTTTGCTGTTGGATCATCAGCTAAGCCTACTGCCAACTGATAAAGGAAAGACTATGATGGAAGGTACGTTTTTGGTTCAGGGTATTCCAGTTAGGATACTATTGGATACCAGTGCATCACATCCGTTTATATCCCAGTGTTTAGTTGATAAGTTATGCTTAGAACCCATATATCTTGTTACTTCCTTAAGGGTTCTGAATCCAATAGGAGGGTATGCAACTCTGTGGATGAGATGTGACCAGTTAGAACTTGATTTGTTAGGTCATAAGTTTGTATGAAGTTTGTATGTTTTTGATTTCGTAGATTTCAGAATCATTTTGGGTATGGATTGGTTGAGAAGGTATGAGACCAGGATATTTTGCCAGGTTGGGGAGATATCTTTGAGACACCCTGTAACATCTCCCTACTTGGAGGCCAAAAAACTAACAGATACGGATGCTGCAGTCATCTATAGATATTAATCCTCGATGACCAAATACGGCAGTGCTAGATACATTGATACACAAATCATAGAAATATGGAAAAAAAAATTAACAAATCAAAGACACATTTCCACATTTCATTCAAAACATTTGATATCCATTACATAATCCCAAAAACGTTAACCGCGTTTAGAAAAATATAATTATTACATATACGCCAAGCGCGATATATAAAGATGTCTCCTTTGTTGATCAGAGTATATAGTAAGGCTAATAAATCTGCCTTTACAAACAAAATACACAGTAGAAAAAGATAACTCTAAATAACTAACTGCCTCTTGCTCGCCTTCAGAAGATTTATTCATCTAAGAAGAGAACCTGAAATCCCTAAACCTTAAACTACTCAAAATCAATTGAGTACCCGAGAGTTTAAGGGGAAAACAAAAACTTCGAGTCAAACTTAAAGCCTAGCATGAATAATAATATAACATCTCAATCTTTTAGATATCTAGTGAGACCATGCCACTTAGCGGAATGGGTTTTCCCATCACTAGTACCCTAAAACCTTTGTAAAATCATATACCGTGCTCCTGCATCCATAATGGTTAAAACATACATTTCAAAATATTATGATGATATGCATATATAAAAACATTTAAGATTTCCCATCCCTAGTTTAAATTGACATCCTGTCATAATTATAGTTCCTATGGTCAATATTAACCTCTTAGTTTTCATGGGTTTACTAATAACCTTTTTCAGTACACATGGACACCCTGTCCTATTTCATAGTTTTCATGGGGTCACTAAGAACCTATAGGCCCTTGCCAATTAACTTAATTAATTCATGGGTCACCTGAACCTTTTAGTCATTCCAATAACTAATCCCCTTATTCTAGTTTTCATGGGTGGACTAGGAACCTATGGATTTATCCAGTAACTCACTTCCCATCCTAGTTTTCATGGGTTGACTAGGAACCTACTAAAGCTTCCATTAACTTCTTTCTTATCCTAATTTTCATGGGTTGACTAGGAACCCGTTGACTGATGTCAATCCTTAATTTGGATATAGTTTTCATTGGTTCACTACAGACCAATTAGCCCATGACAACCTACCTTAATACATAGTTTTCATGGGTTTACTATGAACCTGTTGGTTACCTCCAATAGCTACATAATAATAGTTTTCATGGGTTTTCTATGAACCTATCTATCGGACAACTTCAATGTTAGGGAATCCTATCCTTTGGACTCCCTGACTCCCTGGATGTAATTCTACTCATTCAGGAGTTTAATTAACTTATATTAACTACAGGGCTAACCTAGCTTGTTCTTCTACCCCTTTATCCCCAAAATATAGTTATGGGTTCTTTATCACGTGAATATATTCATATTTGAAGAAGTAAACATAACCATTTAACAATACCACTCCCGTGGGTTTGAGATCCTTGAAATACATTTCTTGTAGAAGATAGTTAATCCCTTTAACTTATATTTTAATCAGGGTCATACCTCTTTAAATTTATATACTTAAAGTCATTTCAAAACTCCTTTATTTATACCAGGGTTTTTCCTTTAAGAATTTGAGTTTGTGTTTTAAAACCTTTCGACTCCTTTGAAACTTTGCTTTCGATCTTATAGGATGACCTCCTTCGAAAGCAAAAATCTATCTTTAAAACAATAGGCACATGCTTTTCAAATACTATAAAAATTCGAAACCTTTCGACCATGTAAAATGTAACGACCCGAAAATTTTAACGATTTAAATAACGTAATTAACTAAATTTTTTCTTGAAAATAAACAATTAAATTTTTGGCAATGAAAATTTGATATTTGGAATAAGTCTATTTAAACATAGTAAGTGGCAGATTTTTATTGGAAAATATGAAAGTTTGTTTATTTGTGGAATTTCAATTTTAAAATTTAAATCAGTTAAATTGATGGAGATAAAATATTTTCAAAATCTAAATTTTTTATAAGAAGATTTTAGAACATTTTCCAAGTGAGTCGTCATAATTCATTTCGCTAATTTTGGACTTCGCTAGCCCTGGGGGACTTGAGTCTCAGCAGAACCGACTATAGCTTCTCTCTCCATTCCCTCATCTCCCGGGTCCTTAACCTAATTTTCTCAGTTGGAGGAGCAGAGGTAAATTTTACTTTCTGGTGTCATAGATTAAGGGGTCTCATCAATAAATGAGATTCCCACATATATAGGAGTCATATGGAATAATAATACCTTCCCTCCACTAGCCTGATAACGTTCTCCTTGGTCTGCGTTCTAAGACATAGAATCGTAATCTCTCATTCAAATAATTACTGAACTTGGTATACTAGGCTCCTTTAGTTCTTTGCTTCTATATGATAGAGTTGGTTTAAAAAATATTCAACTAATATTATCAATGAATTAAGTTTCTTATTAGACCATGCATTTGATTCACCAAATACATCATTATTGTATACTCTTTGATATATATGGAGCAACCCAATCTTTGTTTTTCAAGTTTATAATTGAATTTGGGCACTTTCACATATTTCATCTAATCGAGTATTAAGTATAAATGGTATTTTGTATAATATAATGATAGAGAAATGAAACACACTTCACTTACTCACAATTCTTATTCATCTACTTGATCTTTTGAAAAAAGAATAGATTGAACTAGAAAATTTACTTAAAAATAAGCACCTGGGTCGTCGGGTTTTCTTCAAAGAAAACACTTTATTTTATTTTCGGCATTTTAGCAGCATTTTGGCAGCGTATATCGAGTTTTTATAGGTAGGCCATGTCGCTCATATCTATGTACCATCTTATTCGTCTCATCGTGCTGATATCCATAGTATATTCATTTGTGTATTTTGACGTCCGGTATACGGCGAAATCTACAAAACGGTTAGCCATATTGTTACCCATTTTGAGCCTTTTGGTGTTCTGTGTCCTTTCAATTGTCCTGCCATGAGAAAAAAATGGCCACTTACCTTTATTATCTCTCTGAATGCAAAAGTTGGCTCTCTCTATTTCCCCGGTTGCTTTTATTTGCTGGTTCCTTTCTAATTCTTATTCTCTCCTTCCTCTCTTATCTTTTTGTTCTGTTCTATTTTTATATATAAAAAATTATCTAAGTTTATATATAAGTTAGTTTTGAGATCACCTGCTCATCTTCTTTCCATGAAACCCTTCTCGTATTTCGTCCTCCTCGAACACATTTGTGCTCCACTCCCCACAACCGACCTCTGTCACGCCATCACCCCTTAGCTCCTCCGCCCGAGCCTGTCAATTTCCCACCGTCCAGCACCCTACCTCTCCACAACAGCTGAAGCCACAGCCCATGCCCTCTCCCCTCTCAAACCCAAACCCACCTTCTCCAACAACCTTTCCTCCACCATCATCCACCTCGTCTCCCCCTCTACCACTCCCTCCACCACCCTAAACACCTCGGTCAGACGTGCAACCTCCCGCCACACCACCTTGTTGAACAACCTTCCTTAGCCTCTTCGACCTTCCACCCTCGCCAACCTCGCCCCTGTGATTGCAGCAACCTTCAGCCACGCCCACCTCCAACTCTCCACCCTTCCAAGCTGCCGAACACAAAACCCATCACCATCCAATCTCACCCTCTCCCCACCCGTACTCGACCACTTCACAGCCCGCAGCTCCGCAAGCAACTGACACTTCCACGCTAACCCGCTGGCATCCGCCTTTCGCAGCCACCAATCACCCACTGCCGACCAGATCCCGAGCCCAACAAGTCACAACCACCACTAGTTTTTCTCTCCTCTTCTTATAAAAAAGAGATATATATAAGTTTATATATATATATATATATTGATTATCGAATTCCTGTTTGCTCGCTTTGGTTTGTTCACCGCTGTCCAGAACTTGTCGCAGTCATCTTTTGTTTGTCGTTGTCCCGATTTGTGTATAGCAGTTTGGTTGCTTTGCATTGCCATGTGTCCGTGTCTGTTTGCTTTCATTCCCGTTGTTACCATAGCCTCGAAAGATGAGCGATCACTCACGATTGACATTATTATGTTTAGTAAATTTATTTCACATGAAATGACAATTGGAATATGTTGTAAAAATTTGAATTGGTTAAAAATTTAATTGTTGAATATGATATGCTATTATTTAAATTTGTTAACCTATATTAATCGACATATGGCACCATAACATGTTGTATATATTATATTTTAAATTGTTAGATATGATCCATGCTTGCAATTGATATATTATACTATTTTATATTATTATTCTATTGTTCTCACACTGCAAGTTCCCTGTTAGTTTAGGAAATCCTATGGGTTGAAATGATACATACCCGAACGATCTTATAGATTAGGGAAAATTGTTATGGGTTGAAATGATAAACCCAAGCGATTTTATTGATTTTGAAATTTTGGGATTGCGGGTTGAAATGATATATATACCTGTAAATATTAAATTATTATGGACTGAAATGATAAATATCAGTATCACTTGACAATAGGATAGAAAACTATATACGGACACCGTTGGACTATTTTTTTAAAGGATTTCCAAATTTTGAAATGAATATATATATATGTTTGCTTTTAAAAATATATAATATAAAGATTTTTATTTTAATTCTAATATGTGTGTAAAACTCAGATTTTTAAAATTATATGTTTTGGAAATTTTAAAATTATAAGTTAAGTTTGAAAATTTAAATTATAAAATTTTACTTATAACTTTATTATTTTTAAAATATATAATTAAGATAAAATAGATTTAATAATAAAATTTAATATAATAAATTTAATAAAAATTTAATTTAATTAATATATATATAATAGGTTTAAAATATTTACTTAGATTTATGTTAATATTTTAAAATAGAATTTTGTAATAACATTAATATATATATGTAATATGTTTAAAATATTTATTTAGATTTATGTTAATATTTTAGAAATATATTTTGGGATAACTTTAATAAAATAAAAGTTGGAAAGATAAATTTAAATTAATTTGTAATTTAATTGTTTTTTAAAATTAATTAAAATAAAAATTGATTTGAAACTTATTGATTTAAGATTTTTAAGGATATGATTTATAACTTGATTTTGATTAAAAGGTGATTAAATGAATATTTTAAAATTTAAATAAAATTGAAATTGGATATTTAATTTAGATTTAGATTTGTAATTTGGGATTTTATTTAAATGTTTATAAAAAGTGATTAAGTGAATATTTTCAAAATTAAATATAATTGAAGTTAGATATTTAATTTTTGATTTTGACTTTTAGCTGTAATTTGAGATTTTATTTAAATGTTTATAAAAGTGATGTTATAAAATGGCCATGGTGTGAAATAAACGTTTGGTTGTTAAAGAGACAGGGATCAGATAATGTCATACTCTCTGCCAATACCAAAAATCACTTTAACAATTGTGTACGTGGTGGAGAATCCAGAACGAAGTAGGATGGTTTGGCGAACGTCTGTATGAGGTATGAACGCAGCCCTGACCCCCTCGGGTCAGCTTGTAAGACTAAAACGGGAGCATACTTGGGCCAAGTGAGGTCGCACCTCCGATCGAGCATGCTTCTTCGAAGCCATATCTATTACTTTGTGATTTGATTGGGTGCACCTTTGATTATGAGAGTGTGTCTCAAGGTGGGCGGTAGTAGCTGCTATGCGTTGCCACCAGCCTGATTTTGCAAAATGGTAGTATCCTACACAAGGAATTGCCTCACGTGCCTTGTCATATGCCTTATCGCGGCAATTACGAGTTTGGTTTGTGTCGTACATATGGAGTGCTCCCTGATAGCCCACCGATTTGGTGGAGTTTACAGTACTGTATAGACTATGACATTTATACAAAATGTGTTAAGGGGGATATGGGTAACGTCTTAACGCTATTTTAATATTTTACTTTATGTAGACATTATCTATGTAGCGTATTGTACTATGTACATAGTTTGACGGATCCTTAAAGGATGAGAATCCCAAGTATCCTTTAAGTTATATTGCATTTCACTTAGACAGTTCACTTGAGATGATTTACTTGCATAAGAATGTTAATCCTGACTCGAGTGTTTTGTGTTTTGATTTATGCTCGGGTCAGCCTGAGTGTCACAGCATTTGAGACTCACCTTTGGAGCTTGGAGGTTTGCTTGGAGATCTATCTTAATTTATTCAGCTTTTCAGTTATTTTCGGTTGTTTATGTTCAGACTTGTCATTTGCTTATGTATTTGAGACTTCTTAGTATTTGAGATTTCTGTTGCATTTTGCTTTAGACTCTGATGTTTATGTAGTAGCATCATGAACTACTATTTATCTATTCCGCAGCATATTGTTGTATTACTCTGTGTCTGTGATTCGGTGATTGATTTATTTACTGTATATGCTAATTAACAATCTGTTGTTTTGAGCAATTCAAGTCTGACATGTGTGGATTATTGTCGATTTGATTGGTTCGAAATGACAGGTCATTACAGTTGGTATCAGAGCCAGGTTTTGGAAAAACTTAGCATATGGAGTAAAAACTCATTAGAGATAGGGTAGTAATACCCTAGAATGAGTAAAATTAATTACAGAATCATTTCGTTCGAGGTTGAAATTCTTTGTAAGGATCCTCTTTGATTTGGATTTCTTTTGAATTTTAGAACTTTACCTTTGGCTAAAGTCACATTCTTGTCTTTGCAATGACCTCTTCCACTCCTCCTTCTGCTAGTGATACCCAAGGTACTCTTCAGAGCACGTTTACTTCCATGATTTTCCTGTTCGTGTTCTTTTTGATACTGGAGCATCCCATAGCTTTATTTTTGTTGATCTTTGTAATAAATTTGGGCACATCTTGCAATCTCAATTAGCAACTTCATCCTTATGTGTGACTAATCCCATCGGCGGTCCTGCCAACCTTAGTATGATTTGTAAAGGGGTGAAACTCCTTTACAACAGGCACCGATTCACCGGAGATTTCTATGTCCTCGGTTTTGATGCATTTGATATCTTATTTAGGGGTGATTGGTTAAAGTGTTATGATGCGGTTATTTTAAGCCCGAACCGTTTCTTTAGTAGACGACCAGGGTAATTCTCTTGTGATCGAATGTCGAATGCCTCAGGATTGTGCTGGCAATTTTATCTTTTCGCTTGATGCTCAGCCTAGTGATCTTTACTCCACCCCGATAGTCAGGGATTATCCTAATGTTTTGATGAAGTTCTTCTTGACTTCCCAAGCGGGAAATTGAATTCCGCACCGATCTTATTCCTGGAGCTTGACCTGTTGTTCTTCCTCCCAAACGGATGGCACCTAGGGAGAAAGCCGAGTTAAAGAAGCAGATTGAAGAACTGTTCCCCAAGGGTTTGATTAGGCAGAGTTTTTCAAAATGGGGAGCAGTTGTGGCCTTTGTCACCAAATCTGATGGTTCTTTGAGGATGTGTGTTGACTATAGAGAGCTGAACAAGCTTACTCTTAAGAATAGATATCCTATGCCTCGTATCAATGATATGTTCGATCAGCTCTACGGAGCTAAAGTATTCTCTTAACTAGATCTTGCTACCGGTTTTCACCCGCTTCGTCTAGCCGAGGAGAGCATTCCCAAGACAGCTTTTCGAATAGAGAATGGTTTCTATGAATGGTGTCATGCCCTTTCGATTAACTAATGCTCCTGCCTTCTTCGTCGATCTCATGAATAGCATTTTCCGCGATGTTCTCAACAAGTTTATCCTGGTTTTTGTTGACGCTATTCTTGTCTTTTCTAAGTCAGAAAAGGAGCACGAATCCCATTTAGGCTTCGTTTTGGAAACTCTTAGGAGACATCAGTTGAAAGCCTAATTTTCTAAGTGCCATTTATGGAGGGATGAAGTCCGATTCCTTGGGCACATTATTTCTGAAAATGGAGTCTCGGTCGACCTGGTCAAGGTCGCCATTATTAATATAAGTCTATTCACCTTTCCCCTTTTGTAATTTAATTATCTTATCTTCCTTTCGAGCCTATCTTCTTATTTAGAATTCTCTTTGATTAGGGTCCCTCTAAATTTGGATCTCTATCGTTGTTCTAAAATCCATACTTGAATCATCTTATGAGAGAGCGTATTTGTAATTGATATAAAAATGTTTTATATTGTGTTGTTTAAGTTGTTAAGTTTGAACTTTGGGTTTCGATCGATTCGTCTAGCTAACGCTATCGATAGGAATTCCAAAACACTTGAACAGAGCAAACTAACACAATATTGTTTTCGAAATTGGTAAATGAAATTTTTTTATGTATGATTATATTTTATATATAAAAGTATACTTTTCTGAAATTAGATAGTTAAATGAATTGGTTGTTAGAAATGATAGTACTAGATTGTCATTTATAGTTTTGTCAACATTCGTAAACCATTAACTATTATTGTATGTTATAAGGAGATGAAAATTTTAAAACATGGTTTATAAATCTGATTTGCAAATGAAATGAATTTGATTAAGGATTTGAGAATTTAATTTTCGGTTTTTTCAAAATTTGGTTTTCAAAGTTTTGAAAAGTATATTATTTGAAAGTGTTTTCGAATGGAATTGTTTCCAAAGAATTTTAAAAGAAGTAAGTCAGTGCTCTCCTCTTATGTCGCTGGAAAATAATTTCGATGATGGCTGCAGCATCGTCGACATTCATTTTCGAGTCTCAAAGTGGGAGACCACTTAGTAACTTTGCTACACTTTTGTTTTGGAAAATGGATTTGATTTGAATTTCTTGAGTATGATTTGATGTACAAAATATATATATGTAGATATTTATTTCAAAATGGTTTGAAGTGAAACCGGAAATTTAACTCTTAAGTTTTATGTTAAGTGATGGTTTTCAATTATTGAAATGAAGCAAATTTTTTGAATAATTGGACTGTCTAAAATGAGAAATGAAATTGAAACAACTTGAAACAGTTGAACTTGGATAAAATTTATTTGTATAATACTCAATTGCATTCTAAAACATATATAACTTACCTGAAATATTAAAAAACATGTAATGTGAATATGTAATTGAAGGTTATACATGAGAAAACTTAAGTAATAAAAATGATCAAACTAAATTTTGCTTAATAGAAATGTTGTAAATAAAAGGTAAATTTGTATAGTGCTCAATTACATTCGGAAACATTAATAAACTTACCTAGGAAAAAGTTTGAACGTAATGAGAACATGTAATTGAATAGTATACAATATAAAATGTAAGTAATAAGATGTCCAAAAATGAAATTTTGTTAAGGTAATTTATAAATAACAATTGAGTGGTTATAATAAATGTTATACACTTAATCTATGTTGCAAGATATGTTAATTGAAATAAATTGAATAATAAAAAGAGAATGCTATTTAAGTAAATAAATATGAACTTAAGAAACTAAATAGGTAATAAATAAATTCATATCTTTATAAACCATTTGCGGTACAAAAGTAAATTACGTAGAATAGTTGAAATTGAATTATGAAGTGGAATTAACTTAAGTGAAGTCAAATGGATTAAATAAATGAGTTAAATAAAATAAAATTTGTTTTGAAAAGAAAATGAACTTAAGTTATAAAGAGAAGGTGAATGTAAATAAATTATGAATGAAAGTTAATTAAGTAGAGATGTAAGAAATTTGGAATATATAAGTTATATAACTTGAAACTTGAGAAAATCAGAAGTAAAAACCAAAATACGAATGTGGTTAAACATTTTGGATAAGCAAAGGAATATTTGGAATGTTAATATTAAACTTAAATAAATTTGTTGAAGGGTTAATTAAGTAATAATGTCATTAAAGGGAATATACTATGTGAATGAAATAAAATAAATGAACATAAATAAAATTGAATGTGAAAGTGGATAACAAATATGATTGTAAATGAATATAAAGAAATAGGGTGAACATAATGAACGTTAATAATTGAATGTAAGTTAATTGGACATAATAGAATGGAAATTAATGGAATGAGAATTCATTGAATATGAATAAGTAAGTATGAAATTTTTTGTAACGAATGTTAATAAATTGAAAGTAATGTGGATGAAACAAATGTAAATAATGAAAACAAATAAATTGAATGAAAATACATTGAATTGAAATCAACCAATTGTGAATACAATGAATATTGATTGATTGAATAAAAATTGATTGAAACCAAATTAGTTGAATATAAATCAATTAAAAGCAAATGAATTGAATATAAATCCATTGAATGATTAACGAGATGAATAACAATAAGTAAATGTTAATCGATTAAGAAGTAAATAAGGTGAATTAGATAGGAATGTAAATTAATTGAAAGTGAGTTAATTAGAATTATAATAATAAATGGATGTTAATAAGTAATGAGATGAATAATGTTAACACTCGAAAATGAAATTTATATGGTTTTGAATTAATTGTTGTATCTGGGATTATGTATTTCGAATCGACCTTTCCTTTCTGTTGCTTCTATTCTCCTATTTCGTTTCTTTTCGGGGATGAAAAGTTTTGAGTGGGGGAGAGTGTGACGACCTGAAATTTTTAACGATTTAAATAACGCAATTAACTAAATTTTTCATGAAAATAAACAATTAAATTTTTGGCAATGAAAATTTGATATTTGAAATACGTCTATTTAGTAAGTGGCGGATTTTTATTGGAAAATATGAAAGTTTGTTTATTTGTGAAATTTCAATTTTAAAATTTAAATCAGTTAAATTGGTGGAAATAAAATATTTTTGAAATCTGAATATTTTATAAGAAGATTTTAGAACATTTTCTGAGTGAGACGTCATAATTTGTTTCGCCAATTTTGGACTTCGTTAGCCCCGTTTATCTTATTTTCGGTGGTTTAGCAGCATTTTGGCAGTGAATATCAAGTTTTGATAGGTAGGCCATGTCGCTCATATCTATATACCATCTTATTCGTCTCATCGCGCTGATCTCCGCAGTACATTCATTTGTGTATTTCGGCGTCCGGTACACAGCGAAATCTGCAAAACGGTTAGCTGTATCGGTACCCATTTTGAGCCTTTTGGTGTTCTTTGTCCTTTCAATTGTCCTACCGTGAGAAACAAATGTCCACTTACCTTTATTATCTCCTTGAATGCAACATTTGGCCTTTTCTATTTTGCCGGTTGCTTTTATTTGCTGGTTCCTTTCTAATTCTTATTCTCTCTTTCCTCTCTTATGTTTTCGTTTTGTTCTATTTTTATAAAAAAAGATAATATAATCTAAGTTTATATATAAGTAAGTTTTGAGATCACATGCTCATCTTCTTTCCACGAAACCCTACTCATCTTTCGTCCTCCTCGAACCCGTTTATGCTCAACTCACCACAGCCGACCTCTGCCCCGCCATCACCCCATAGCTCCTCCGCTCGAGCCTGTCACTTTCCCACCATCCAGCACCCCACCTCTCCACAATAGCCGAAGCCACAACCGACGCCTTATCCCCTCTCAAACCCGAACCCACCTTCTCCAACGACCTCTCCTCCGCCATCATTCGCCTCGTCTCCCCCTCTATCATGCCCTCTACCACCCTAAACACCTCGGTCACACGTGCAACCTCCCGCCACACCACCTTGCCAAACAACCTTCCTTAGCCTCTTCGACCTTGCACCCTCACCAACCTCGCCCCTATGAGTGTAGCAGCCTTCAGCCGTGCCCACCTCCAACTCTTCGCCCCTCCTAGCTGCCAAACACAAAACCCATCACCATCCGAACTCACCCTCTCCCTACCCGTACTCGACCACTTCACTGCTCGCAGCTCCGCAAGCAACCCACCCTTCCATGCTAACCCGCTGCCATCCCCCTCTCGTGGCCACCAATCACCCACTGCCGACCAAATCTCAAGCCCAGTAAGTCACAGCCACCACTAGTCTTTCTCTCCTCTTCTTATAAAAAAAGAGATAAGTATATACAAGTTTATATATATATATTGATTATCAAATTCTTGTTCGCTCACTTTGCTTTGTTCACCGCTGTCCGAAACTTGTCGCAGTCATCTTCTGTCTGTTGCTGTCCCGATTTTTGTACAGCAGTTTTGTTGCTTTGCCGCGTGTCCATGTCAGTTTGCTTTCATTCCTGTCATTACCATAGCCTCGAAAGGTGAGCGATTGTTTACATTTGGCATTCTTATGTTTAGTAAATTTATTTCACATGAAATGACAATTGGAATATGTTGTAAAAATTTGAATTGGCTAGAAATTTAATTGTTGAATATGATATGCTATTATTTAAATTTGTTAACCTATGTTAATCGACATATGACACCATAACATGTTGTATATATTATATTTTAAATTGTTAGATATAATCCATGCTTGCAATTGATATGTTATGCTATTTTATATTATTATTCTATTGTTCTTACACTGTAAGTTCCCTGTTAGTTTAGGAAATCCCTATGGGTTGAAATGATACATACCCGAATGATCTTATAGATTAGGGAAAATCGTTATGGGTTGAAATGATAAACCCAAGCGATTTTATTGATTTTGAAATTTTAGGATTGCGGGTTGAAATGAATATACCCGTAAATATTAAATAATTACGGATTGAAATGATAAATATTTGTATCACTTGACAATAGGATAGAAAACTATATACGGACACCGTTGGTCTATTTTTTTAAAGGATTTTCAAATTTTGAAAAGAAAATATATGTGTTTGATTTTAAAAATATATAATATAAATTTTTTTATTTTAATTCTAGTATATGTGTAAAACTTAGATTTTTAAAATTATATGTTAGGGAAATTATAAAATTATAAGTTAAATTTGAAAATTTAAATTATAAAATTTTACTTATAACTTTATTATTTTTAAAATATATAATTAAGATAAAATAGATTTCAATAAAATTAAATAAAAATTTAATATAATTAATATATATATATAATATGTTTAAAATATTTATTTAGATTTTTGTTAATATTTTAAAATAGATTTTTGTAATAACATCAATATATATATATATAATATGTTTAAAATATTTATTTAGATTTATGTTTATATTTTAAAATAGATTTTGTGATAACTTTAATAAAATAAAAGTTGGAAAGATAAATTAAAATTGATTGTAGTTTAATTTGTTTCAAAATTTAATTTAAATAAAAATTGATTTGAAACTTATTGATTTGAGATTTTTAAGGATATGATTTATAACTTGATTTTGATTAAAAGGTGATTAAATGAATATTTCAAATTTAAATAAAATTGAAATTGGATATTTAATTTGATTAAATTTGTAATTTGAGATTTTATTTAAATGCTTATAAAAAGTGATTAAGTGAATATTTTCAGAATTAAATATAATTGAAGTTAGATATTTAATTTTTGATTTTGACTTTTAAATTGTAATTTTAGATTTTATTTAAATGTTTATAAAGGTGATTTTATAAAATGACCACGGTGTGAAATAAGCGTTTGGTTGTTAAAGAGACCGGGATTAGATATTTTCATACTCTCTACCAATACCGAAAACCACTTTAACAACTGTATATGCAGTGGAAAATCCAGAACGAAGTAGGATGGTTTGGCGAACGTCTGTATGAGGTATGAACGCAGCCCTGACCTCCTCGGGTCAGCTTGATATGAATAAAGCAGGAGTTATACCTGGGCCAAGTGAGGTCGCACCTCTGATCGAGCATTCTTTTTCGAAACCATATCTATTACTTTGTGATTTTATTGGGTGCACCATTGATTATGAGAGTGTGTCTCGAGGTGGGCGGTAGTAGCTGCTATGCGTTACCACCAGCCCGGTTCTGCAAAACGGTAGTATCCTACCCTAGGCATTGCCTTGCGTGCCTTGTCATATGCCTTATCGTGCCCATTACGAGTTTGGTTTGTGTCGTACCTATGGATTTCTCCCTGATTCCATCGGTTTAATGGAATTTACAGTACTGTATAGACTACAACATTTATACAAAACGTGTTAAGGGGGATATGGGTAACGCCTTAACGCTATTTTACTATTTTATTTTACTGTACCCATTATCTATGTAGCGTATTGTAATATGTACATAGTTTGACGGATCCTTAAAGGATGGGAATCCCAAGTATCCTTTAAGCTTTATTGCATTTCACTTGAGTTGATTTACTTGCATAAGAATGTTAATCCTGACTCGAGTGTTTTGTGTTTTGATTTATGCTCGGGTCAGCCTGAGTGTCACAACATTTGAGACTCACCTTTGGAGCTTGGAGCTTTGCTTAGAGATTTATCTTTATCTATTCAGCTTTTCAGTTATTTCCGGTTGTTTATGTTCAGACTTATCATTTGCTTGTGTATTTGAGACTTCTTAGTATTTAGGAAATCTGTTGAAATTTGTTTTAGAATATGATGTTTATGTAGTAGCTTCATGAACTACTATTTATCTATTCCGCTGCGTATTGTTGTATTACTCTATGTCCGTGATTCGTTGATTGATTTATTTACCATATATGCTAAGTTTGCCAAATATAAATTAACTATATGTTGTTTTGAGCAATTCAAGTCTGACATGTGTGGATTATTATCGATTTGAATGGTTCGAAACGGCAGGTCATTACATAAATTTATTATTATATAAGTATAGAAGCATAGCTTCAACAGCATTTGGAAGTACGCTTTCAAAACCAAAGAAGGTTATCCTTTGAAACTATTGAAAGTCCCCCTTTCAAAAGCATTGGGTTTATACTTAGAACATCATTTTTGGTCAAAGTGAACATAGGCGAAAGCATCTCTTTCGAAACCATTCTTTATTTCAAAAGTATTAGGGAAGTTTGATGGTGTCGAAACCATCCTTTTGAAGGCAGTAAAACGTCTGGGTAAAATAATTAAAGGTTAGCTTTGAAACCCCTAACCCTTTTGAAAGCATTAGGAAGTGGCTTATATTTACAAAAACATATGAACCTTTTGACGACACTGATGTCTTCAATACCATCGGAAGGTCATCAATCCTCAGAAGGGTTTTGACTTGGTCCAAACTACCCCTTCCGAAAGCTTTATACAAAATCTAAGCAACTCCTTCGAAAACTACTTCTTTTAAACATAGGCGGCAGCTCCCTTTCGAAAGCCTCTTTGAAATACCCTTTCGAAACCATAGGTTTCGACTGTGCCGAAACCCCTTTATAAACAGGCAAGCGTTTTTCCTTCAAAACCAAATAAAACAAAGGAACCAAACCCATCGAAGGCTACCTATCGACACCCTACCTTCTACCTTTCTCCAACCCAATAACTATTAGTCCTCTCGAACCTATTAGTCCTTCCAATCACTAATCCCCTTATCCTAGTTTTCATGGGTGGACTAGGAGCCTATGGATTTATCAAGTAACTCACTTCTTATCCTAGTTTTCATGGGTTGACTAGCAACCTACTGATGCTACCATTAACTTCTTTCTTATCCTAGTTTTCATTGGTAGACTAGGAAACTATTGACCGATGTCAATCCTTAATCCGGATATAGTTTTCTTGGGTTCACTACAAACCAATTAGCCCCTGCCAACCTACCTTAAAACATAGTTTTCATGGGTTTACTATGAACATGTTGGTTACTTGCAATAACTACAAAATCATAGTTTTCATGGGTTTTCTATGAACCTATCTCCCGGATAACTCAAAGTTTGGGAATCCTATCCTTTGGTCTTCCTGACTCTTTGGATGCAATTCTACTCATTCAGAAGTATAATTAACTTTTATTCACTACTGGGTTAACCTAGCTGGTTCTTCTACCCCATTATCCCCAAAATACAGTTATGGGTTCTTTACCATGTGAATATATTCATATTCGAAGAAGCAAACATAACCATTTAACAATAGCACTCCTACCGGTTTGAGGTCCTTTAAATACATTTCTTATAAAAGATAGTTAATCCCTTTAAATTATATTTTTATCAAGTCCATATCTCTTCAAATTTATATACTTAAAGTCATTTCAAAACTCCTTTATTTAAGCCACGAGTTTTTCCTTTAAGAATTTGAATTTTGGTTTTAAAACCTTTCGACTCCATTGAAACCTTGCTTTCGATCTCATAGGATGACCTCCTTCGAAAGCAAAAATCTATCTTTAAAACAATAGGCTCATGCCTTTCGAATACTATAAAACATTTCATTCGAAACCTTTCGACCATGTAAAAGTATTATTATATAAGTACAGAAGCATAGCTTCGAAACCATTTGAAAGTACCCTTTTGAAACCAATGAAGGTTATCCTTCGAAACAATTGAAAGCCCCTCTTCCAAAAGCATTGGGTTTATACTTAAAATATCATTTTGGGTCAAAGTGAACATAGGCAAAAGCATCTCTTTCGAAACCATTCTTTATTTCAAAAGTATTGGGGAAGTTTGATGGTGTCGAAACCATCCTTTTGAAGGCATTAAAATGTTTGGGTAAAATAATTGAAGGTTAGATTCGAAACCCCTAACCCCTTTCGAAAGCATTAGGAAGTGGCTTATATTTACAAAAACATCCGAACCTTTCGACAACATTGATGTCTTCAATACCATCGGAAGGTCATCAATCCTTGAAAGGGTTTCGATTTGGTCGAAACTACCCCTTCCAAAAGCTTTATACAAAATCTAAGTTACTCCTTCGAAAGCTACTTCTTTTGAAACATAGGCGGCGGCTCTCTTTCCGAAAGCCTCTTTGAAATATCCTTTCGAAACCATAGGTTTTGACTGTGCCGAAACTCCTTTAAAAACAAACAAGTGTTGTTCTTTCAAAACTAAATAAAACAAAGGAACCAACCCCTTCGAAGGCTACCTTTCGACACCCTACCTTCCGCTTTTCTCCAATCCACTACGTACCATCTGGATGATACCATGTGTATTGGTTTACTAGTTTCGACCTAGAAGGTTTTGACTAGTTTGGAGGTGAAAGGTCTTGGTCGAAGGGACCTTCTAAACAAAGCGGAACCTCTTTTTTCTGAGCAAAAGGCTGTTTTTACCAAATAAAGTAAACTTTTTGTAACAACTTGCCTACTTGTAAACATTTGATTGGCTCTCTTAAACTTTCAAATAATATGGATAATATTTGCCGCATTTTCTCAGATTTAAAACATGATAACTTTTATAATTAAGCCCTTCCTATTATCAAAACAATTAAATCATTTAGGTCCTCCTTTCAAAATAATTTAATTTCCATACTGCATCGCTTAGTAAAAAACCTCAAAAATTCCAGAAATTCAATTTCATCATGTTATATAACATATCAAAATTTTAGACTCAAATTCTTAATATATTTTCTAAAATAAATTTATAAACCCAAAAACCGATATTTTCCTTTGAAAATTCATAACTAATTCTCCATGGCTTGGAAAATTATAAAAATTGAAACCCAACTCCAAATTCATGTTTTCCATAACATAAATTTTTTCCATGGCATTAAAAATCATTTGATCTCGGCTTTACCCTAAAACCTGCATATCTCCTTTAAACAACCTTGTTTAAACCATATAAATTATAAACCAAGCATATCACCATTCAATATATCATAAAAACAAATATATCCCTTAAATCCAAAACCATATAATTATAAAACCAAAATAGAGATGTAGTGATTATTATTCACCTTAGATTGGATAAGGAAATTGATGATTGATTGAGATTAATTTCTTCTAGCTTGAATCCTAAGCTTTACTTGAATTTCTCTTCTCTTCTTTCTTCCTAATGGCCGACTCCTTTTCTTCTTACGGTTATAACTTTTACTTATGGTAAAATGTGCGTGTATGACTAAGGGGAAATGGTATAAGAGTGGGAAATATGGGCGGCTATTTACCCTAATGCCCTTATGTCTAATTACTTAACCATTTATAAGTTCATTTTATTAATAAGCACGACCACTACATGTTTGTTAATCAACCTCAATCTCCTTATCTACATTATTCTATTTAATTTATTCTAATTAAATCTTCTGAATAATGTTATTAAAAATTAGGGGTGTTACACATTGGATAGTCATAAACGAATTACATTTTCAGTAGAGAATTCTGACTGGAGTAGTTATTCTTTTTAAGTGTAAGGGAAGTGGGAGAAGATCTAAGTTAGGTTCGAATAGAAATAGAGTTTGTAAATTTCTTTGAGCCAGTCACATGACTACCACCGAAACGAGCTGTTGAGTTTCAAATAGAACTTGTGCCAGGAGCTGAACTTGTAAGTAGACCACCTAGTAGGATGACATCGACTGAAATGAAATAATTGAAGGTGCAGTTGGTGGATCTAGAAGGAAGGAATTTTATTAGACCAAGAAGTTCGCCTTGGGGAGCGGCCGCAGTATTCGTAAAAAAGCTAGATTGGTCATTGAGGATGTGCATCGATTATCATAAGTTGAACGAGAGGACAATCAAGATTAAGTATCCTTTGTCGGGAACTGATGATCTATCTGATTAGTTGAGTGGAGCCAGAGTGTTTTTTCCCAGTTGGGTTTGGTGATGGGATTCCATCGGTTGAGAATGGCAGAGGATAGCATTCCTTTGACAGCATTTCGAACTAGGTATGGTTCGTTTGAGTGGTTAGTGATGCTATTCGGGTTGACAAATGCACCTGCTTTCCTTGTGGATTTGATGAACCGAGTCTTCCGAGAGTTTTGAACAGATTCGTGTTAGTGTTTATAGATTACATTTTGGTATACCTTAAGGATGAAAGAGAGCATGAAGATCATCTTAGAGTGGTACTTGAGACGCTGAGGCAGAATCAGCTAAAGGCGAAGTCTTCAAAATGTCATTTTTGGAAGAAAGAGGTTAAGTTTCTTGGTCATGCGGTTTCAGAGAAAGGGTTGTTAGTCGATCCAGATAAGATCGAAGTTGTGAACAATTGGAAGAGACCAGAGATGGTGACCGAGATTAGAAGTTTTCTTGGACTTGCTGGCTATTATCAGAGATTTATTAAGGATTTCATCCAAATAGCAGCACCTTTGACTAAGCTTACGAGGAAGGAAGTGAAGTTTGTTTGGTTCGACAAATGTGAGGAAACATTCCTTAAGTTAAAGCATTTGTTGACCAATGTGCCAGTGCTGGTAGTTCCAAACAGAAACCATGGGTTAGTAGTATACACTGATGCATGTGGTACTGGATTGGAGCTGTGTTGATGTAGAAGGGTAAAGTGATTGCCTATGCATCTAGGCAGCTTAGACCTCATGAAGTGAGATATCCAACTCATGACTTAGAGTTGGCTGCGGTGATTTTTGCCTTGAAGATTTGGGGCATTATCTCTTGGCGGAGAGATTTGAGTTGTATACTGATCATAAGTCTTTAAGATATTTATTCTCTCAAAAGGAGTTGAATATGAGACAACAGAGGTGGCTAGAGTTTTTGGCTGCTTATGATTTTGGTATAAAGTATATCCTAGGGAAAGGTAATAAAGTAACAAATGCTCTTAACATATGACATCAGAATGCAGTGTAGGCTATGTTGGTAGAATGGAAGGATCTAGAGGCATTGGCCAGTTGCGGTGTGCAGTTAAGATCGACTGCTAGTTCTAGTCAGAGTACTGCCATGTTGTCATGTTTAGAAGTTCGACCGATGTTAATCGAAAGAATTGCTTCTAAACAAAAGAAGGATCCAATATTAGCTAAGAGGATTAGAAGGCTTAAGGTCAGAACTTAGATTGATGATTTGAAGGATTTTTGTCTTGACCAGAGAAGATGGTTGAGAAGAAAGGGATGGTTATGTGTTCCAGATGTGGAGAACTTGAGGAGAGAAGTTCTTGAGGAATGTCATCGATCCAAGTTTACGATTCATCATGGAGGGACCAAGATGTATTAGGATATGAAGAGGAGCTTCTATTGGGAAGGCATGAAGAGGGATGCTGGCTTGTAGGTTAGGCAGTGTGTAAACTGTCAACAAGTGAAAGCCGAACATCAGAAGCCGAGTGGGTTACTTCAGCCTCTAGAGATTCTGGTTTGGAAATGGGATTCGATATCCATGGATTTTATAGACGGGTTGCCAAGGTCAAGCAGGGGAAATGAGAGTATATGGTTTAATGTGGACAAGTTGACCAAAAGTGTCCATTTCATTCCAGTAAAGTCGACCAAGACGGCACCTATTTTGGCAAAGTTGTTCATGAAGAACATAGTTAGAATTCATGGAGTTCCTAGTAGCATAGTCAGCGACAAAGATGCTTTATTCACTAGCAAATTCTGGAAGAGTCCACAGAAGGTGTCAGGCACTATGCTCAAGGTGAATACTGCATATCACCACAGACGGATGGGTAGACAAAGAGAGTCAATAAGGTACTCGAGGATGTTTTGAGAGCTTGTGTATTGTATTTTGGTGGTTCTTGGGAGGATCACCTACATTTAGTTGATTTTTCCAATAATAATAGCTATCAAACTAGTATAGGAATGGCGCCTTTTGCAGCTTTGTATGGAAGGTCATGTAGATCCCCATTATGTTGGTTAGAGACTGGAGACAGATTAGTCTTAGGTCCAGATTTGGTAAGGGAGGCATTAGAAAGATTAAGTTGATCCGAGAAAGGAAGAAGGAAGCTCAATCCAGAAAGAAGAGTTACGCGGATTAGAGGCATAAAGACCTAGAGTTCTCAGTTGGAGATAGGGTTTTCATTAAAGTATCACCATTAAAGGGTGCGGTACGGTTTGGGAAGTCAGGGAAACTGGCACCGAAATATGTTGGTCCATTCCAGATTATAGAGAGGATGTGAAAGCTCGCATACAGGGTAGAGTTGTTGAGTAGTATGGCAGGTGTCCATAATGTATTTCATGTGTCTCATCTTTGCTAGTATGTGCATGATCCAGAGGCTACTATTCCTCCAACAGGGTTGGAAGATTTAGTAGTTCAGCCAAATTTGACTATTGTTAGACAACCAGTTCGGGTTATAGCGAGAGATGAGAAAAGATTGAGGAACAAGACAGTCAAGTTAGTGAAAGTTCAGTAGAGTGACAACGAGGACTTTACTTGGGAGACAGAGAACAGGATTCGAGATACCTATCCTAATCTGCTTTGAGGGTATGTCTATAATAGATTTATATAGATAATTCCTTGTTAGGTAGACTAGTATGGTTGTTAGGAGTCGTTACAGAAGATTGCTATGTTTAGTATTTAGTCCTTACTGAATTTCGAGGACGAAATTATTTAAGGAGGGGAGCCTGTAAAACCCCTAATTTTTGATAATATTATTCAGGAGATTTAATTAGATAAATTAAATAGAGTAATGTAAATGTTAAGTGATAAGGGGGTTGAGATTTGAATAAATTCAATTAAGGCTGTGCCTAATCAAATGATTAATGGGCTTAAGAATGGGTTTTGGGGTTAATTAAATTACATAAGGGTATATTAGGAATTTGCCGCCTATAACCCTGACCCTTATATATTTTCGTTTCTACCATTTTACTACTCATTCATGTCATTTTGAAACACAAACCAAAAGGTAGAAAGGGTCGGTGATTAAGAGAAGAAGAATTTAATTAAAAGCTAGAAAATCAAGCTTAGGGGAAATCAATCTCAATCCAATCTCCTCATCTTAATTAAGGTGAATAATAATTCCATCTCCATTTTGGTTTGAATCATATGTTTTCAGATTTAAGGGTAAATTCATTTTTATCATCAATTGGATGATGATATGCTTGAAATTTGATTTGTTTAGTTTAAACAAGATTGTTTAAAGGGATTTATACACGGTTGTAGGGTAAAACCGATGTATGTTGAGGTTTAAATGCCATGGAAATTTTTTTTGTTATGTAAAGCATGATTTTGGAGTTGGGTTTCAATTTTGATAATTATCCAGTCTATGGATAGATGGTTATGAATTTTGAAAGGAAAATATGGTTATTTAGGTTTATAAATTTATTTTGGAAAATATATTAAGAATTTGGGTCTAAAATTTTGATATGTTAGATAACATGATTAAAGTGAATTTCCGGAATTTTTGGGGATTTTTCCAAAGTGATTTGTTATGCAAATTAAATTATTTTAGAAGGGAGACTTCTTTGTAAAATTGGTTTTGCTTAATGGAAGGGCTTATTAGATTAACTTAACCATGGTTTAGATCTGAAATTAGCGGCAGTTATTTTAGTAAAGAATTTGAAAAAATTAAGGCATTCAATCTGGTGTTGACATGTGTCAGGTTAGGTAGAAAAAAAGGTTTGCTTTAAGTAGTATTAAACCAGGTTTACTCAGAAAAGATGGTTTCGTCTACTTTGGAAGTTCCTTTCGACAAAGACCTTCCGCCTTCAACCTAGTCGAAACCTACTAAGCCGAAACCAATACGCAAGGTATAACAAAGATGGTATCCAGTGGATTGGAGAAAGACGAAAGGTTAGGTGTTGAAATCATATCTTCCGAAGGGGTCACTACCTTGGTTTGTTTTTAAAATAAAAGCGCCTGCCTTTGCTTGTTTAAGCGTTCGAAGGAGTCGAAGCATAGTGTTTTGAAAAATGTTTTAAAAGGTTTTGAAAGGTTTGCCATTAACATAAGTTTTCTTTTGAATGGGTTCCTTTACTTATGAAAGAATGTTTTGAAAGAAGGAGTTCCGACCTAGTTCAAGCCTTGCTGCCATTCTTTAGCCTTTCGAAGGTATTGAAGTCATCAATGCTTTCGAAAGGTAGTGTTTGGTTTAAAGATGTTTTAAGCTTCTTCCTAAAGGCTTTCAAAAGGGTCTAAGGGTTTCGAAGGCAATGGCTTCGAAAGGGGTTTCGATGATGTCCTTCAATGTTTGTTTAAATGGTATAAAACATTCGAAAGTGATGGTGCCGACGCCATCAGGTTTTCCCTAATATTTTTATAATATAAAAGATGGCTTCGAAAGAAATGCCTTCGCCTATATTCACTTTGATCCAAATAGTATTTTAATTATAAATCCAATGCTTTCGAAAGGGGGACTTTCAGTGATTTCGGAAGGGTTACTTCTAATGGTGTCGAAAGGGGTACATTCAACTGGTTTCGAAGCTATGCTTATAAAGTTAAATTTTAATACTTTAATGCAATCGGAAGGTTTTGAAAGGAAAGTTTTAAAGTATTAAAATGGCAGGAGTCTAATGTTTTGAAGATAGATTTTAATGCTTTCGAAAGAGGTCATCCTATGAAGTCGAAAGCAAGGTTTCGAAGGTTTCGAAAGGTTTTGTAACCCAAACTCATTTTCAAAAGGAAATCCCATAGCTAAATTAAAGGAGTTTTTGTAATGGTTTTGAGAAGAAGCTTTCCTTGATAAAATAATAGGTTAAAAGGATTAACCATGTTTTATATTAAACCCACAGGAGTGGTATTGTTATGTTATTTTATTTGCTTCTTCAAATATAAATATATTCACATTATAATGAACCCATAACTGCAATTTGGGAATAAAAGGTAGAAGAACCAGCTAGGTTAACCTAGTAGTGAATATAAATTGATTAAACTCCTGGATGAGTAGAATTGCATCCAAGAGGTCAGGGAGACCAGAATATTGGATGCCTAAATATGGAATTTGTTAGGGAGACGGGTTCATAGTGATCCCATGAAAACTATTATTATGAAGTAATTGGAGTTATCAATAGGTTCATAGTGATCCCATGAAAACTATGTTAGAAAGAGTGGTTTGTAGGGGCCAATTGGTTCATAGTGATTCCATGAAAACTATGTCCGGATTAAGTTATTGACAGATGTTAATAGGTTCCTATTCAACCTCTGAAAACTGGGATAAGGGAGAAGTTATTGGAGTAACCAATAGGTTCAGGAGCCAATAGGTTCCTAGTCAACGCATGAAAACTAGGATAAGGGAGAAGTTATTGGAGTAACCAATAGGTTCAGGAGCCAATAGGTTCCTAGTCAACGCATGAAAACTAGGATAAGGGAGAAGTTATTGGAGTAACCAATAGGTTCAGGGGAACCCACGAACCAATTAAACCCACAGGAGTGGCAGTGTTAAGTTAATCTGTAGGGGCCAATAGGTTCATAGTGCACCCATGAAAACTATGAAATAGGATATGGAGTCCATATATTATATATAAAGGGTATTAGTAAGCCCATGAAAACTAATAGGTTTATAGTGACCCTAGAAACTATAAATATGATAGGGAGTCAATTAAACAGAGGATGGGAAATTCAGTATGTTTTAACATTCTTGCATATCATCATAATGTTTTGAAATGACTGTGTTTTTAACCATTGTGGATGCAGGAGCATAGTATACGGTTTTATAATGGTTTTAAGATACTAGTGAAGGGAAAACCCATTTTGCTAAGCGGCGTGGTCTCACTAGATATCTAAATGATTTGAGATGGTAGATTATTATTCATACTAGGCTTTATGTCTGAATTAAAGTTTACGTTTTCCCCTTAAACTCTCGGGTACTCAATTTATTTTGAGTGGTTAGAGAGTTGAGGTTTACAGGTACCCCATTAGACGAATAAAGCTTCTGGAGACGTGCAGGAGGCATGATAGCTGTATAGAGTTTTATTTTATTTTATTTCGCTGTGTTGTTTGTAATGGCAATGTTAAATTTCCTGTATATACTCTGATCATCTAAGGGGGCATCTTCATATGTCGCTCTTGGCGTATGTCGTAATAAATATATTTTCTTTGAACGTGATTTGTGATTGTAGGATTATGCAATGAATTGGAAATATTTTGAAATAGAATGTGATTTTGTTTGAAGTTTAAATTTTTTTTCCATATTCATGTGTTTCTGTGTATCAATGAATCTAACACCGCCTTATTTGGTCGTCGAGGATTAATAACTACGGATGACTGTAGCATCTGTAGCCATTTGTTTTGGGCCTTCAAGTAGGGGGATGTTACAATAACTTTCAAGTTTGACTTGTTCGGTGTTCGTCGACGGAATGTCTATCGGTTTAGAACCGTCGAACGAATTTAAATTAAAAATAACCGCAAGCGCATGGGGTACACTTGTAGTACGTGGCGAATACGGGTCGATCCGCAGGGAATTGATGATTTTAAAAGTCTATTCAATCAAATTAAACCAAAGTCGAGAGATTATCAAGCTAAAAATGTAGAAAACTAGCAAAAGAAAATTGATAAAAATATGAGAGTGTGAAGGCAATTTAGAGGCAATTTCCACTCTCTAGATCACATAAATCAACAAAATGAAGTTATGATCTCTCTTTTCTTGTCATTAGTGTAATTAGTTGATGTGCTTATCATAAGTATGATATATTTGTGCTATTAATTAGCACAATATAAACCATCAAACTATAACACAACCACTAATACACATTTAACTCTCATGAAATATGACAACAAAGTTGAAAGCAAAACATATTTTCAGCATAGCCTATTAACTATTGTTTAGAAATATAGGCTATCAAATTTTAATTTCAACATTCACTTCTTTGCCATAATCATATGTAGATGAAGAGGCAATTTGTGTTTTGTTTGTTTAAGCATAGCCTATTTGTTATGAACAACATAGACTATCAAATTCAAAGCTAAACAACATCATTAAACCACTTCAATCATTCTCATTAAGCACAAAAGAGAGCATAAACAACAAAATGTTGGATCTACATACTAGAGAGCTTCATTACCCCTAAATTGAAGGGATTAAGCTCTCACATTTGTTATCATATGAACAAATGTAGAAAGCAACATTAAACAAAAAAGAGGAAAAAGAAAGGAAAAACTAATCTACTTGCATGAAATAAGAGAGATCTACACTACAAACATGAAAGTAAATAAACAAAAGAAGCATGTAAAAGAAGAGAGCACTAATTAACATTACATAAAAAAAATGGAAGTTACATGAAAATAAAAATGGCTAAGTAGCCATGGAAAAGAGAAGAGAGCTTTCTTTTATTTGATCTAAAACTAACTAAGAGAGACTAAGAGGGAGAGGGGTTACATGAAGCATAAGGGGTATATATACAAGTTTAAAACCCTAATTCATTTTTTTTGGGGAATGCCCAAAATACCCTTGAGAAAGTGTGGAGGCCAAGTAATCATTAGCTTCTACTAATCATCATTTAAGTGTACATGAAGCCATTAGTTCTATAAGCATGTGCATTAGCCTCTAATTTGTACATTAAGGTAGGTGGGTAGGTGGGGTCCTCCATTATCTTCACTTTGAATTATTTCCATCTTCATTTGTTCTCTTCACTCTTGTGCATGCATATTCCTTCATGAAACCACTTGTAATTGAGTTTAAATTCCTACAAAATAATATAGAAATTTCCAATTAAATTTTCTCAAGTTAATTTATGCACAAAAATGACTATTTTGCCCTTGGATGAAGATGAATATGTGACAATTAGGAATTATTTGAATTTTGGTTTAAACAAGTTAAAATATCCAATATGATCATTTATTTGAATTAATTAGATTAAATATGGTGGTAAAAATATGCACATTTACGTGCACATCAAATACCCCCACACTTATCTTTTTATTCGTCCTCGAATAAAGGAAAAACTAAGATAAATCCATTTTCGTAGGGAGCACGATTGCATTGAGCGTATGCAACAAGCCGTTAAACCTCTGGGTGTCCCCAGTAGGACGAGTGTTGTCTCGTGAGGGTTTTCAGTGGATACTACCCACAAAATCCAGATGCAGAATGGAAGTATTTACACAATGCAAGATTTATTTACAAGGAGATGAATGAAAGTTTTTGAAAATATTTACAATGAAGGATTTATTTTTAAATTGACACAAATAAGTTAAATATAGGTTTTGGTCATTATCTTGAAATTTAAGTCATTTTCTCGTCAAAATTTCCAACAAAAATTAAGTTATCATAACAAATAGACAATAGTTTAACTCGTTGTTTTAGTTGATAACAAAGTGTAACCATGAAATAGGTCCTTAGTTGATTATCAAAGTTTATTAAAGTGGTATTTCATTTCATTTCAATAACAAATCAAATCGAATAAGTTAAAATAGTGCTTGGATTTCATTCGCTTACTCTCTCCATTTTTTTGAATTTTTTTTTATATTTACAATATTTACATATGCCTAACTCAAATAAACTGAGGCCAGGTATATTACCCATGCACTGCCTTGCGGACTGATGTGAGGGGAATACAGAGCGTGGCGAGTGAACACACGAGTGTGAACACCTATTGACTATAGGCATTATTAAAAGGAATTTTTATATATATACACCTAGCTCAGATAAACTGAGGCCAGATATACCGATCGTGCACCGCCTTTCGGGCTTACGTGAGAAGGGTACAGAGCATGGCGAGTGAACACACAAGTGTGAACACCTGTCGACCATAGGTGTTAATAGAAAATATTTACATATATACAAATGTTTTGTTATTTTTATATTATTTCTTTTCAATTTTTTTTTGGAAAGAGGGAGTTTTGCAAAATTGTATTAGCACCACTTAACTTAGAAGACAAAAAAAATGTTATATCCTTTACATTAAATCAACCACTTTTAAAACAAAGATTTTCAACTAGGATGTATTTCATAATTAACACGTATGAATCTTCCTATATACTAGTTAAACCATTGTTATTTGTAATCAAACTTCATTTTTATTTTTGTTAAGACAAATTAAATTTCAAAAATTTCAATTTAATAAACCAAAATCATATATTTGTCGTATAGAGTTTCTTTAAAAATAAATTAAAATGCTTAAAAAAAATTGTTTGTTTTTTTGTTTTTGAGATTTTTTTGTTTTTTTAAATTTTGGAAAAATTGAAAATGATGGTGAATCTCCCCCCACACTTGATTTTGACTGTGACCCCACAGTCAACCCAAGTGGAAGGAGAAAAAGAAAATAAAAATAAAAATGGCCTTTATTTATATGAAAATGAATGGTATTTACACGAGATCAGAAAGTATATCGTCAAAAAGTAAATGAAACGGTCTTCCAAAGACCGATTCATTTGTCTCGTCAAGTATACGAGACACAGCTCAAGCTCGAAAAACCAAATCGTAAAAGATTTCAAAATCGAATGTTGATTTGGAAAAACGAATGTCGTTTTATTAAAAATTGTACGAGTCGTTTTATTTTCGATGATTTTCGGGGTAGATATAACGATTGATTGAAGTTCAAGTTTATTTTCACCAAATTGAAATTCAAATTCATCATTGAAAACTTCTTCAAAATTGTTGATTTCAAAATCAAAATGGTGATTTAAATCTTCCCCATCAGAGTTTAACGACTCGTTTTCGAAAAGTCCCAAAAAATCGTGTTTGTTAAATTCGACTTCCTTTGTTGGACTATCAACAACTTTATTGCATAAATCAAGTTCAAAATTCAAAGTTGTTGTATTCAAATTTTCAGAAAAAGGAAGATCGAAATTAAAATCGAGTTTCTCACCCTCAAAAGAATTAAAATCCAACTCAATTACCGATTTTTCAACAACTTTGTTAAGATTTTCATTTTCAATTTCAAAAGTTGTTATTTGAAAATCGTCGATTTGGGTAAAAGATGGATTATTGTTTGACTCGTCACACGTTGGAATTTGATTTTGTTGTTCACGTTGTTTCATATAAGTTTCAAACAACGAATCCGTGTGATCATCGTAAATTTCGTTCATTTGTTCAACAAAATCCAATTTATAATTATTAGCTTGAGGATTTTCGATTTGGATTTGTTGAGAACAAAAATTTTCAACCGTATCGTGGTTAAGATTATTCCTATTGCCAAATTCATTTGAAAAGTTGTTTCCATTTTCATTTTGAGTTTGAAATTCATCTTGGAGTTCAAAATTGAATTGGCATGGGTTATCGTCGAAATCGTTTGAATTTTGAATAGAATTCAAATTTTGATTGTTTTGAAAACATTGATTTGAGTTATCGCATAAATATGAATTACACAACTCATTTATCTCCTGATTTTGTTGTGTAGAGATTTCAAGTAAAGACGAAATGCTCTTTTCAAGATTTGAGGGTTGGTCATCGTTTTGAAAATTTTGTGGTTCAAAATTTGAATCATTTAAACAGTAGTTGTTGTTAAAATATCCATACGAATTTGGAGTGAAATCATATGGATTATATTGATTTTCACAACTATTGTAGAATTCACGTAAGTGGGGAAACTCGGACATTTTCAAGAATGTTTTTGTTTTTTTTTGTAAAGGAAAATTATTTACAAATAAAATTTATTTTTCAAAAGGGAAATTGATTTTTGTTTTGTTTTTTTTTGGTTTTTCAATTTTGTCTTTGTTTTTGAGAAGGTTTTAATTTTTTTTTGGAATTTTTTTTTTATTTTTAAAATTTCAAAGAAAAAGGATTTAAAAATTTTAAAGGAAAAGGAATATATATACAAATTTTTTTTAATTTTGGATTTTGAATTTTTTTTGTTTTTTTTAAAATATGCATGAACTAATGCAACTAAATGAATGCGGTGGTTAATTACAAATGGTTTATCCTAAGTTAACCCAAAATTGTATAATCACACGTTGTCTTAAATCAACAAGATAGTTCTCAGCCAGGTAACGGGCAGGAGTTATCGGTGCACCACGAATCACCGTAGCAATGCAGCCGAAGGTTTAAGTACCTTCAGAGGAACAACCACTATAATATTTACGAATCACCGTAATATTTATAAATGGTTATTACTCTGTCGTTGCCTAGACACCAAGAAATTAAATTGTTCAAAGAAGACAATTTGTCAATATCCAATTAAAAGTTATCGATGTCTAATCGTTATTATTAATCAAAATCTAGGATGAAATGCAAAGCAGAAAATAAACGTGTGTTAACAATGCAACTACGAATGTAATTTTGATTTTTTTTTTTGAATTTTTCTTTTATAAAATGCAAGCAAACAACAATGCAAGGCAAATAAAAACAATATATATAGCAACCAAGCAGTTTTCTTTCTTTTTGGCAAGCAAAGTGAAGCAATTATTTTTAGCAAGCAGCTCCTTTTCTTTTTTGCTTTTGCAACCTGAAAATAAAAACAAGATATATATACAGTTTTTTTTATATCGAAGAAGAAACTAAAATAAATGAAAAACAAAACAAATTCAAAACAACCCCCGTTTTATTTTTTGGAAGACACTCTTTTGGTTTTTTTTTTGAATTTTTTTTTTTTGGAAAGGAAACGTAAAAGTACTGTTTTACTTAAAAAAAAATTAAAAAAGATGACAAAACTTAAAACTAAGTAAACAAAACAAATTAAGCAAAAACCTCCTTTTTATTTAAGATGAAACTAAAAACAAGTGGGATCAGAACAAATAAACCAAAGCCAATTTAAAGAAGAGAAACGTTTTCCTTTTTTTTTCTAACTTTCCAAGCCCGGCCCACTAATTAAACAAAGTAAACATTTCTCTTGACCATTTCAATCAAAAGCAACAGAATCCTCAACTTCAAGTAATCCCACGCTCTCCAATTCTCGTACCCAGTAATACCCCAATCCTCAAAGTAAACAGTTTTCTTCCACTTTTTTTTTATCGAAATCACTGAAGTGCAATCAGTCGAAGAACGGAGTTAAGGTTGTGATTTGGTGATTCGATTGGCGAATTGGGGAAGGAGATGCAGCGACTTTGGACAGAGGCAAGTTTGGAGGAGTTTGTGGATTGCGGTGGTAGGGAAATTCGATTCGATTCAGTTGAAGTTGCAAGTAAATAAATTTCGACTCGGGTGCATGGTTCAATGTTTTGGTTTGTTCGAGGCATGTACTGGCTTGGGTTCGGTGGTTGTGGTATTGGAGTGCGCGAGTAGATGTCGCGAATGGGCAGGGCTGCAACAGTATTGGTGATTGATATTGGTCGCGATCTCTTGTGGGTGGTTACCGGCGATGATGTTATGGTCGCGATAGATTTGGGTTGTATTTGGGTATGGTGGAAGTAGTGGTCAGGGTTGTTGATTGAATTATTGGCGGTTGGAAGGAGGAGTATATGGTGGAGTCTGTTATGGCAGCAGTGACGAGGAATTGGCAGACTGGTAGACTGGTAGTGAATGGGTATGGGGAGAGGTTAGATGATGGATGTGACAAGGGAATGTCAAATGCACAGAAGGCAGATATGTTCGGTGTTGGATGCAGATATGTGAAATGCAATGAAATGGGATGTAGTGAAATGTTTGTGGGTTTAGAAATTTGATGTGCAGTAGACAAAAAGAAGTTGTGATGTTGTTTTGATGTGCAGTAGGCACAATAGACAGAATGAAGTTTTGAAGTGAACAGATGACGTGCTATCGAGCTAGAGGGGTGTGGTGGAATTTGATAATGGCGATCAGGAAACTGTGTTACAGTGGGTCAGGCAGCGACAAGGGTTTATGCAAGTGATGGTGTATGACAGTAGTATATTTGTGATGATTATGTGTTGTCGGTTGGTATGTAAGAGGTTGTATGAGTTGTGTGAAGGAAAGGGGTGGTCAGTGAAGTTGTTGTGAATGAAAAGGAGGATGGAGAGACTGTCGCAGTGGTAAGTAGCTGGAGGTGATACTGGTGATCACAGCGGGATTTGGAAGCAAGGCTGTTGTAGGTGCAGAGTAGGCTTGTGTTGGCAGTTGCTGAAGGTGGTAGCAGTGTGGTACTGAAGTGATTGGATTTGTAGAGGGGGTTTGGGAGGGCAATTTGATGAGGTCGTCAGTTTGCCATGATGATGGTTAAAGGGAGTGTTTATGATATATGTGGTTTGAATGGCACAGAATGTTGGAGATGCTCAGCAGTGCTTCAGGTGGGTTGATGTGGTATGTTGATCAGCTGTGGTCAATGGATGAACATGTGATGTAAGGATATGTTGACAGCAGATGGTATGTGGTAGTGAAATGTTTGAAGCAGTAAGTTGATGTTGTAATGTTGAAGTGGAGTGCTGTAGGACAGGCAATTGTTGACGATGGTTGGTGATTAAGTATTAATGGTCAGGAAGTGTGAAATTGGATTGTGACAGCAATAGATGTCAATGGAGTCTGGCAGAAGTGATAGTTGTGATGATCAGTGGGCAGAGGTTTTGAAGCACTGTGGTCAGAAGAAAAATGAAAAAAGTGACGGAGATGAAGTATTGTTTGATGGAAAGTATTGGCAAGGGGGTGAGAAGTGGCTGTGTTTCTGGTTGATGAAGATGAAGGTGAAATGAAGTTATGTGAAAAGAGAACTGTGAAATGTAAACAGAGATGAGTGATTAATGAAATGTGACAGAGTAAATGCAAAAGAAAAAAAAATGCAATGCAGAAATTTGAAAACTATCACAAATGCAATGTTTTTTTTAGTATGAAAACTGAATACAAATGTAGCAAAAATTTGTATTGGCTTAAGTGAATGCACACTTGTAAACTAAGGACAGTGAATAGTTTTCAACTGTACACTTGAAATAAACAGTAAATGAACCCTTTTATTTAAAAAAAATATGTCAATGCAATGCAAACAAAAGGAAAACAAGCACACAAAAATCAAATGAAAATAATTCGAAGAATAGAAATTAAAAATCAAAGCAAGTCCCCGGCAACGGCGCCAAAAACTTGTTCGTCGACGGAATGTCTATCGGTTTAGAAAACCCTCGAACGAATTTAAATTAAAAATAACCGCAAGCGCACGGCGTACACTTGTAGTACGAGGCGAATACGGGTCGATCCGCAAGGAATTGATGATTTTAAAAGTCTATTCAATCAAATTAAACCAAAGTCGAGAGATTATCAAGCTAAAAATGTAGAAAACTAGCAAAAGAAAATTGATAAAAATATGAGAGTGTGAAGGCAATTTAGAGGCAATTTCCACTCTCTAGATCACATAAATCAACAAAATGAAGTTATGATCTCTCTTTTCTTGTCATTAGTGTAATTAGTTGATGTGCTTATAATAAGTATGATATATTTGTGCTATTAATTAGCACAATATAAACCATCAAACTATAACACAACCACTAATACACATTTAACTCTCATGAAATATGACAACAAAGTTGAAAGCAAAACATATTTTAAGCATAGCCTATTAACTATTGTTTAGAAATATAGGCTATCAAATTTTAATTTCAACATTCACTTCTTTGCCATAATCATATGTAGATGAAGAGGCAATTTGTGTTTTGTTTGTTTAAGCATAGCCTATTTGTTATGAACAATATAGACTATCAAATTCAAAGCTAAACAACATCATTAAACCACTTCAATCATTCTCATTAAGCACAAAAGAGAGCATAAACAACAAAATGTTGGATCTACATACTAGAGAGCTTCATTACCCCTAAATTGAAGGGATTAAGCTATCATATTTGTTATCATATGAACAAATGTTGAAAGCAACATTAAACAAAAAAGAGGAAAAAGAAAGGAAAAACTAATCTACTTGCACGAAATAAGAGAGATCTACACTACAAACATGAAAGTAAATAAACAAAAGAAGCATGTAAAAGAAGAGAGCACTAATTAACATTACATAAAAAAAATGGAAGTTACATGAAAATAAAAATGGCTAAGTAGCCATGGAAAAAAGAAGAGAGCTTTCTTTTATTTGATCTAAAACTAACTAAGAGAGACTAAGAGGGAGAGGGGTTACATGAAGCATAAAGGGTATATATACAAGTTTAAAACCCTAATTCATTTTTTTTGGGGAATGCCCAAAATACCCTTGAGAAAGTGTGGAGGCCAAGTAATCATCAGCTTCTACTAATCATCATTTAAGTGTACATGAAGCCATTAGTTCCATAAGCATGTGCATTAGCCTCTAATTTGTACATTAAGGTAGGTGGGTAGGTGGGGTCCTCCATTATCTTCACTTTGAATTATTTCCATCTTCATTTGTTCTCTTCACTCTTGTGCATGCATATTCCTTCATGAAACCACTTGTAATTGAGTTTAAATTCCTACAAAATAATATAGAAATTTCCAATTAAATTTTCTCAAGTTAATTTATGCACAAAAATGACTATTTTCCCTTGGATGAAGATGAATATGTGACAATTTGGAATTATTTGAATTTTGGTTTAAACAAGTTAAAATACCCAATATGATCATTTATTTGAATTAATTAGATTAAATATGGTGGTAAAAATATGCACATTTACGTGCACACCATTCGGTCCATTCAAATACTGCCTTGTCAAAAGGCTGTATTACACTTGCCCCCCAGAGTACATCTTGTTTCAAACACGTTGTGCTTTGTATCGAGATAAGTTGAGATTGCCATATCAGAATCCAATATGTGCTTTGCTTTATTATTGTTCTTCCTTCGGACCTTTTTGGTAAAGTACTATGTCTCTAGCCATCTGTTATGATGCTTCACTAGCATTTGATACTATAAAACCAGAATGTGCTCTCATGATTATTATTCCAAGCTCAGTAATTTTAAACTAGTTCCTTTTTCGGATTTTTCAGGTTTAAACTTGCTTTTTCTTGATTCCAATCATTGAATGTAAAACATGCACATGTACATGTATAGAGATGCACGCTCTTGTTAATTCTCCTTAACATATGCACATTCACATATAAATCATCTTTTCCTCTTTTTTTAAATGGATCGTTCAATACCGATCCATGGGCATGGATCAATACCGATCCAAGCCTTAGATATAGGCGAGTCACATTCCTATTATTTTGGTTCGGAGGGTATATTACCCAACTCTTTCCCTTCTCTCTTCACTTTAATTGCTAATTGAATTCGAGCTTTTGGGTCTGCTATTAAAGCAATTCACCAACGAACTTTCTTCATCTCCGCCGATTGGACCCTCAAAATGCTGCCACCAACCACCAAATAGAACTGGCCATCGAACACACCATCAGGATCTTTCCTGATCCATCTTGTTGTCGAACTCGGCCTTAGATTTGGAACTTAATACTCGAATCGAGAAATCCCTTCAAGCTTCAGTATTCTTAAGTAGGCGATGGCAATGATGGTGAGACCGGAAGTGTTTCTTGTCATCGTTTATGCTCGAGGTCAGGGAGATGATAGAAAATGGCCAAACGTCCATCTAAGGTGATGGATCAGTACCAATCCAACCCTTGGTGGATTTTGGTTTTTGACCTATTTTCCAGCCTTGCAATGTTTGATGTATTTGAGTTTTTCCAAACACTACCTCCCAAGCTCCATGGCATCTTGAATGTGCGGATGATGACGTGAAGCCCATTGGGATGGTCACCAATGATGGTCACATCGGATAAACTTCAGACTTTTAAATGAACTGTTGCACAATAACGGAAACTGACGCTGCACGACACTAGACAACACTGCACTAGGCTTTCACTTTTGCACGAATGTAATGATCCTAATTTTGACTAACATTATTTAGGACATTTAATTAGATAAATTAAATGAAATAATGTAAATGGTTAAGGGATTGAGATTTGTATGATTATAAGGTAGCCGTGCCTTAATGAATGAACAAATGAAAATTTAAAATGAAGAAAGAAAAGGTAATAAGATAAGAGCAACATAGGAATAGGTTATATTCTTATAACCTAAACCCTTATCCCATTCTCATTTCCAGCATCCACAAACAAAACTAAATATAGAGCATGGCCGGCCACCATTAGAAGAAAATAAGGGGAAGATAAGCAAGAATTCAAGAAGGAAACTTAATCAAATCAATTTAAGGTTAAATCTCAACCTTCTTAACAATCAAGCTGAAGTGAATAATAGATTACATCTAATTTTTATAGCTTTCAGTTTCTAGATAAGATCCGAATTTATTTTGCAAGAAAAATGCCATGTTTTGATTGTATATATGCTTGTTAATGATTTTTATTGTTTCATATAGATTTTATGATAAGAATTGATTTGAAAAACCTATAAAATGATATCCAAATGGCTTGCGATTTTAATATAAGGTCAGAAACATTATTTTATAGATGGGTTTCAAGTTTCATAATTTTCAAAGTTAATGTGGATTTATTATGAATTTTCTAGTAAAGAAAATGGTTAAATTGAGTTTAAATTATTCTCGGCTATTATATGCCAACTTTGGATCATAAATTTAAATATGATAGAAAACATATTAAAATGATTTTTGGAAATTTTTGGAGGATTTTCCTAGGTAATTTATTAAAGATATAAAATTATTTAAGGTATGAGACTTAAATGTTTTATATGTTTATAAAGGAGAAGGGGCAATTTGCTAAATGTTTTAAATTATTAATTATGAATTCGGCAGCACTTTTAGAAAAGATTTTGGAAAATAATTGGTAACCAATTATATGTTGACTAATAAGGCAAGTTAGTTGGAAAGATATTACTTTAAAAAGTTAAAAATCAGTTTTGTAAAGGATTGTTGCTTCGCCACTTTCAACAACCACCTTTTGACCCCATACTACCGCCTCCAACCTAGTCGAAACCAATACACATAGTATCAATGCCTTAGTACGTAGTGGATTAGAGATAGGCAGAAGGTATAGAGTCGAAACATGCTTCGAAGGGGTAGAAGTAGTCTTTATAAAGTTTGAACTATTTTGGTTACAAAATGAGGCTTTCAAAGGAAATAGCTTTCGATTTAGTCAAATATGCCTTTTGTTTTTAAAATAAGTCGAAGGGGTCGAAACCCCTACCGCCGCATTCAACCTTTCGAATCAATGTCTTCGAAAGGATTCTTTTGCGCTAACTTTGAAGCCACTTCTCCATGCTTTCGAAAGGGTTGGTTTCAAAACCATCCACTTATTATTATTTTGGAATAATGCTTTCGAAAGAGTTGCTTTCGCCCCGGTTCTTTTAAGACCTTTTGTTTATGTTAAAAATTAAACCTAATGGTTTCGAAAGGAATGGTTTTAAATGGTTTCGAAGCTATGTTCTATAGACTTTTACTTGAAACCAGTGCTTTTGAAAGGTTTGTTTTATGTAAAGGACTTTAATGCTTTTGAAAGATATATAATAAAGGTTTTGAAGGGGAGATTCCCTAATGTTTTCGAAAGGTTTACTTTAAGTATTTGAATGGAAGGTTTCCAAAGCTTTTGAAAGGAAAGTTTAAATGTTTCGAAAGGTATGTTTTGGCCTTCCGGTCTAGTGTTTCAAGGTAAAGTAGTTAACCTATCTTGAAAGGGGTACTTTCAATGGATTCGAAAGGGAATATTTAAAGTTTTTAAACAAGAGTTTCGAAGGTGATAAATTAGATTTGAAACCTAATGTTTTCTAAGTTAAAGATGGGCTTTAACTTGTTTTAAGGGAATAGATAACCCTCTTGATTTAGGTTTTCATCAACATCGTTTTGTGTAAAGCATATATCATGGCAAAGATATTTAAGTAAAGCAAAGAGTATATTTTTCTTGTTTAATATGATTTAAAGGGTTAAATCAATTTGAAAGAAATATTTTCAGGGAAAATTTGATGGGGTAGTTAACCTTAAGTGATTGACTCAGATATTCGAATACTAGATGGACTAGTATAAGGTGGCTCCCTATACTTTAGCTAATAAGTCCCTAGCTAATATAAGTTGAAAATTCCAGTGTGTAGGGCTTTGTCGCAGGTAAGACTAAAATGATGTTACACACAGAAAAGAATATACATAAAGAAAGATAGGTTATTGGTGAGCTCACAAAACCATTAGGTTCATTTGACCCTAGAAGAAGACAGTTAAGGGCAGATAGCCCAGTAGTATGTCTAACAGTGTTAGATAATTGAGTATGTCTAGTAGGACTGAGTCAGCCAATGGTTAATAGTTAGCCAAACAAAACTATATTGTTTGGACAGATAGTCCATTGGTTACCTAATTTATATGCACATATGATATTGTTATTATTGCTTTAATCAGTTTGATTGCAAGATTCTGATTTGCAAATGATATGCTTTACAAGACATATTAGTGAGGGGAAACCCATTTCGCTAAGCGGCATGGTCTCACTTAATATCAAAAAATCGAGATGTAATAGTATTATTTACAGCAGGCCTTATGTCTGACTCGAATTTTATGTTTTTCCCTTAAACTCTTGGATGTTTAAAATTCAATTTTGGTAGATTGAGATTTAAGGTTTTTCAGTTTAGTAGGTTAGATGAATAAGTTTCCGAAGACGTGCAGGAGGCAAAGCTAGCTATATAGGAGTTATTTAGTTTTATTTCCGCTATGATGTATTAAGATTGATATGTCTATTTAGTACTCTGATCATCCAGCGGGGCATCTTCTTATGTCGTTCGTGGCGTAATTTGTAATAATTATATATGATCAAAACCTGGGAATCGTTTAGGATTATGCATCTGAATATGAAATATCGATTTGAAATTTAATCAGAAAAGTTGTTTTAAATTCTGTGTTAATTTACTTCCATATTCATATGCTTCTAGTATTATGATACCATTAACATTACCGTATTTTATCACTGGAAGTTAATACTATAGATGACTGCAGCATCTATAGCGCTTAGCTTCGTGCCTCAAGATAAGGGATGTGATAACTTTGTATCAGAGCATAGGTTTATGAAAAATTTAAATGAAATTTCAAACTTAAAAATATTTTTGGAAACATAATCCTAAAGAATTAGAGAAACGATTGGGGTATGGGATAACCCTATAGTAACTTACTTGTATTGCTATATATAAGTATACGCTTTATCTCTACTCTCCCATCTCTCTTAGGCTATTCATCTATATCTTACGGAGACTCCAACGCAGATTTTACGGATGTAAGATATGGATGCTAGAAGTGGAAGAGTTAACATTGGTGGGGGAAGCACCACAACTAATGGGAATGCCAGACCAAACACGAGAAGGAATAACGGTCAGGCTCAAGCTGCTAATGTGGGTGTTGGAATACCGCAAGTAGATATGGGAGCTATGTATTAGTCATCGTTAACATGATGCAGGCTGGAGTTGCTACAGTTTTAGTTGGAGGAAATGTCGATTGAGGAAATCAAGGAGCTCCAGTGGTCAATAATTATGTTGTGTTGAGTAGATACTATGCCAGGTTGGGGGGAAAACCGTTTATCGGGACTGAGGACGCAATTGAAGTGGAGAATTGGTTACTTCATTGCGAGAGGAGTTATGCTGATTTTAGACTTAATGATGAGTAGAAAAGGAGACTCACTTCTAGGAAGTTACAAAGAGCTGCACTGTACTGATGGAATAGTGTTAGGTAAGAGTTAATGAGAAGACTATGACTTGGGCGGAGTTCAGGAGAAGGTTTGAGGAGAGGTTTATGTCAGATATTGCGAAGTCAACTCTACTCAGGAAGTTTGCTGAGTTTGAGCAGGGACATATGACGGTGCTTTAGTATGCAACCATATTTGAGGAGCTGTCAAGATACTGATATAATATGATTGATACTGTTATCAAAAGGAAAGAGAAGTTCATCCACAAGTTGAAGCCTGAGCTTGCTAAGGCCACATTATCGCATATTAGGTACCCTTGTGATGTATTATTAAGATGGCTTTGAGGTAGGAAGATATGCTTGCTTATCTTCAGGGTAACAAGGTAGGAGGAGCCCAAGGAGGGTAGAACCAGAAGAGGAAATTTTTCCACAAGGAGGGCGCTCAGAAGGGTGGAGCTGTCAAGAAGGGAAAGACAGAAGTTATCTTTTATAAGTATGACAAGAAGGGACACTATGCTCATGAGTGCCGGATAGGCAAAGGAAAGAATGCTACTGACAAGAAGGGAGTGAGATGTTTCAACTGCAATCAAATTGGACATTATAAGAACTAGTGCAAGGAGTCAGCCATGAATGGAAAGGGCAAAGTGTTTGCATTGGAGCTAGCTACCTAGAGACCAACAGTAGAGAAGAAGGGAAAAGCTATGTTGGGAGGTATGCTTTTGATTCATGGTGTATCAATTAGAGTTCTATTTGATACTGGTGCATCGCATTCTTTTATATCTCATTGTTTGGTAGATAAGCTTAACCTAGAACCCTCATGCCTATTTACTTCCTTAAGGGTTGCGAATCCGATAGGAGGTTACATGAATCTTGTGATGAGATATGACCACCTAGAGTTTGAATTGTTAGGTCATATATTTGTTTGCAGTTTTCATCTATTTGATTTCGTAGGGTTCGGAATTATTTTGGGTACGGATTGGTTAAGTAAATATGATGCTAGGATATTTTGCCATGATTGGAAAATATTACTTAGATACCCTGACTGTAGTGGTCAAATAATATACTCCATAGATAACCCAGTTTTGAGGTTAATGCTCTGTTGGGTGTTGTAGAGGCAGAGGACGAGTTAAATCAGGTTTTCGTTGTTAAAGAATTCGCAGATGTCTTTGAGCTCGTAATAGGCCTGCCATTGAAACAAGCTATTGAGGATAGATTTAGTACCAGGAGCAGAACCGGTAAGTAGACCACCAAGTAGAATGACACCTACCGAGATGAAGGAGTTAAAAGTATAGTTGGTGGATTTAGAATGTAAGAATTTTATCAAACCAAGCAGTTCGCCTTGGGGAGCAGCCGTTGTGTTTGCAAAGAAACCAGATGGATCGTTGAGGTTATGTATCGATTATCGTAAGTTGAACGAGAAGACGATAAAGAATCGATATCTATTACCTAGAACTAATGATTTGTTCGATCGGTTGAGTGGAGCCAAAGTATTTTCACAGTTGGATTTGGCAACAGGATTCCATCAGCTTAGAGTGGCTGAGGATAATATTCCTTTGACGGTGCTTAGGACCCAATATGGATCGTATGAATGGTTAGTGATGCCGTTCGGACTAACTAATGCGCCAGCATTCTTTATAGATTTGATGAACAGGATCTTTCGAGAGCATCTAGACAGATTTGTGTTAGTTTTCATAAACGACATTTTGATATACTCTAAAGATGAAAGAGATCATGAAGTTCATCTCAGAGTGGCACTTAAGATGTTGAGGCAGCATCAATTGATAACGAAATTTTCGAAGTGTCTTTTCTGTAAGAAGGAAGTGAAGTTTCTTGGTCATGTAGCTTCAGAAAAAGGGTTGTCAGTGATCAAGCTAAGATTGAGACTGTGAATAGTTGGAAGAAACCCGAGACAGTGACTGAGATAAAGAGTTTTCTTGGATTAGCTGGTTAATATCGGAAATTCATTAAGTATTTTTCGCGAATAGCAGCACCGATAACTAAGCTAACTCGGAAAGATGTGAAGTTTGCCTGGACTGATAATGTGAGGAAGCATTCCATAAGCTGAAACACTTCTTGACAAATGCACCTATGTTAGTTGTTTCCAGAAGCGAATCAGAACTTAGTGGTGTACATAGATGCATGTGGAAAAAGATTAGGACTTATGTTAATGCAGAGAGGTAAAGTGATTGCCTATGTTCTTGACAGCTCCAGCCGCGTGAGGTTAGATATCCAACACATGATTTGGAATTAGCTATGGTAATTTTTGCATTGAAGGTGTGGAGACATTACCTTTTGGGAGAGAGATTCGAGCTGTATACAGATCATAAGTCATTGAGATATTTATTCTCTCAAAAGGAGTTGAATATGAGACAGCAGAGATGGTTAGAGTTTTTAGCCGCTTATGACTTTGATATTGAGTACACACCCAAAAAAGGCAATAAGTTTGCCGATGCACTTAGCAGAAAATGTCAGAATGTACAATGATAGCCGAATGGAAAGATTTGGAAGCATTAACTACATGCAGAGTACAATGGAAATGTAAGGGTAATTCTAGTAAGGAAACTACTATGCTGTTATATTTAGAAGTTCGACCGCTAATGATCGAGAGGATTGCTTCTAAACAAGGAGAGGAGCCATTATTAGCTGAACAGAACAGAAAGTTAAGGAATGGAGAGCGATGACTTGAAAGATTTCACTCTTGACCAGAATGGGTGGTTGAGGAAGAAAGTATGACTTTGTGTTCCAAATGTGGAAAACATTAGAAAAGAAGTTCTAGAAGAATGCAATCGTTCAAAGTTCACTATTAATCTGGGAGGAACTAAAATGTATGAGGACATGAAATGAAGTTTCTTCTAGGAAGGCATGAAGAGGGATGTAGGCTTATGGGTGAAATAGTGTTTGAACTGTTAACAGGTAAACGCCGCACATCAGAAACCAAGTGGGTTGCTTCAGCTTTTAGATGTTCCAGTTTGGAAATGGGATTCTATCTCAATGGATTTTATAGATGGGTTGCCGAGGTCAAATCGAGGAAATAAACGTATATGGGTTGTAGTGGACAGATTGACCAAGAGTGTCCATTTCATTCCAGTTAAGTCAACCAGGATGGCACCTGTTTTAGCTAAATTGTTTATGAAGAATATAGTTAGACTGCATGAAATTCTTAGTAGTATAGTAAGTGACAGAGATTCCTATTCACTAGCGAGTTCTGGAAAAGTCTACAGGATACTTTAGGTACCAAGCTGAAGATGAGTACTACTTATCATCTGTAGATAGATGAAGAGAGTTAACAAAGTATTAGAGGATTTGGTAAGAGCTTGTGTGGGGGGATCACGGGAAGACCACCTATACTTAGTCGAGTTTTCGTATAACAACATTTATCAGACTAGTATAGGGATGGCACCGTTTGAAGCTTTGTATGGAAGGCCATGTAAATCTCTCGTTTGTTAGTAAGAGACTAGGGAAAGATTAATTCTTGGTTCAGATTCGGTCAAGGAAGCTATAGAAAAGATTGAGTTAATTCGAGCTAGAATGAAGGAAGCTCAGTCTAGGCAGAAGAAGTATGCTGATAAGAGACAAAAAGACTTAGAGTTCTCAGTTGGAGGTCATGTTTTTGTCAAAGTATCAGCGATTAAAGGTGTAATAAAATTCGGGAAATTAGGAAAATTGGCATAATATTTGTTGGACCATTTCCTATTATAGAAAGGATCGGAAAACTCGCGTATAGAGTAGAGTTACTGAACATTTTGGCAGGAGTCCACAATGTTTTTCTTATATCTCATCAAAGGAAGTGTATTCAAAATCCAGAAACTACTATTGCACCGACCATGTTGGATGATTTAGTACTGGAATCAGATACAACTATAGTTAGAAAGCCAGTTTGTATAGTCGTGAGATATGAGAAGAGACTAAGGTATAAGACGGTCAGATTAGTCAAAGTCTAATGGGCTGATGGCGAGAATGACTGTACATGGGAAACCAAGAACAGGATTAGAGATACTTATCTTGACTTATTTCATTGTATGTTTTACCTTTATGGTGATTTTATGAGTACCTTATCGTAATTTCGAGGATGAAATTCTTTAAGGAGGGAAATTTGTAATGACCCTAATTTTACTAACATTATTTAGGAAATTTAATCAGATAAATTGAATGAAATAATGTAAGTGGTTAAGAATTGAGATTTGTATAATTATAAGGTAGTCGTGCCTTAATGAATGAACAAGAGAAAATTTAAATTGGAGAAAGAAAAGGTAATAAGATAAGGGCAAAATAGGAATAGGTTATATTCTTATACTTTAAACCCTTATCTCATTCTCATTTCCAACATTCACAAACAAAACTAAATATAGAGTTTGGCCGACCACCATTAGAAAAAATAAGGGAAAGATAAGCAAGAATTCAAGAAGGAAGCTTAATCAAATCAATTCAAGGGAAAATCTCAACCTTCTTAACAATCAAGCTAACGTGAATAATAAATTACATCTCATTTTTATAGCTTTCTATTTCTAGTTAATATCCGACTTTATTTTGCAAGAAAAATGCCATATTTTTATTATTTAAATCGTTATATATGCTTCTTGATGATTTTTATTGTTTCATATAGATTTTATGATAAGAATTGATTTGAGAAACCTATTAAATTACATCCAAATGCCTTGCGATTTTTATATAAGGCCAGAAACATTATTTTAGAGATGGGTTCCAAGTTTCATAATTTTCTAAGTTAATGTGGATTTATTATGAATTATTTAGTAAAGAAAATGGTTAAATTGGGTTTAAATTGTTCTCGACTATTATATGTTAGATTTGGGTCAGATTTTTTAATATGTTAGAAAACATATTAAAAGTGATTTATGGAAATTTTTGGAGAATTTTCCTAAGTATTTTATTAAAGGTATAAAATTATTTAAGGTATGGGACTTAGATGTTTTATATGTTTATAAAAGGAGAAGGGGGCAACTTGATAAATGTTTTAAATTGTTAATTACTGAATTCGGCAGCACTTCTAGAAAAGATTTTAAAAAAGAATTGGCAACCAATTATATGTTAACAAATAAGGCAAGTTAGTTGGAAAGATATTACTTTAAAAGGTTAAAAATCAGTTTTGTAAAGGATTATTGCTTTGCCACTTTCGGCAGCCACCTTTCGACCCTATACTACCGCCTCCAACCTAGTCGAAACCAATACACATGATATAAATGCCTTGGTACGTAATGGATTGGAGATAGGTGGAAGGTATTGATTCAAAACATGCTTCGAAGGGGTAGAAGTAGTCTTTATAAACTCATAACTATTTTAGTTACAAAATGAGGCTTTCGAAGGAAATAGCTTTCGACTTAGTCAAATAGCCTTTTGTTTTTAAAATAAGTCGAAGGGGTCGAAACCCCTGCTGCCACATTCAACCTTTCGAATCAATGTCTACGAAAGGGTTATTTTGCCCTAACTTTGAAGTCGCTTCTCCATGCTTTCGAAAGGGTTGAATTCGAAACCATCCACTTACTATTACTTAGGATTAATGCTTTCAAAAGAGTTGCTTTTGCCCTAATTCTTTTAAGACCCTTTGTTTACATTAAAAGTTAAACCCAAAGATTTCGAAAGGAATGGTTTTAAATGGTTTTGAAGCTATGTTCCACAAATTTTTACTTGAACCCAGTGCTTTCGAAAGGTTTGTTTTAAGTAAAGGATTTTAATGCTTTCGAAAGATATATAATGAAGGTTTCGAAGGGGAGATTGCCCAATATTTTTGAAAGGTTTACTTTAAGTATTTGAATGGAAGGTTTCCAATGCTTTCAAAAGGCAAGTTTAAAGAGTTTTGAAAAGAGGATGTCTAAGGTTTTATAAAGCTATCAAAGGGATACTTTCAATGATTTTGAAAGGTTTATTTTTTAAAGGTTTTGAAATGTATGTTTTGGTTTTTCGACCAGTGTTTCAAGGTAAAGTAGTTAGCCTATTTTGAAAGGGGTACTTTCAATGGATTCGAAAGGGAATGTTTAAATTTTTTAAACAAGGGTTTCAAATGTGATAAATTGGATTTAAAACCTAATGTTTTCTAAGATAAAGAAGGGCTTTAACTTATTTTAAAGGGATAGATAACCTTACTAATTTAGGTTTTCATCAACATTGTTTTGTGTAAAGCATATATCATGACAAAGATATTTAAGTAAAGGAAAGAGTATATTTTCCTTGTTTTGTATGATTTAAAGGGTTAAATCAATTTGAAAGAAATGTTTTCAAGGAAAATTTGATGGGGTGGTTAACCCTAAGTGATTAACTCAGAAATTAGAATGCCATATGGGACTAGCATTGGGTCGAGCCCTATACTTTAGCTCCCCTAGCTCATATAAGTCCAAAATTCCAGTGTGTAGTTGTCATAGGTAAGACTAAAATGATGTTACACACATAAAGGAATATACAGAGAGAAAGATAGGTTATTGGTGAGCCTGCAAAACCATTAGATTCAGTTGACCCTGGAAGAAGATAGTTAAGGGAAGATAGCCCAGTAGTATGTCTAACAGATGTTAGATGATTGAGTATGTCAGGTAGGCCTGAGTCAGCCAATGGTTAATAGTTAGCAAAAAAAACTGTATTGTTCGGACAAATAGTCCATTGATTACCTAATTTATGTGCATATATGATATTGCTATTATTTCTTTAATCAGTTTGATTGTAGGATTCTGATTTGCAAAAGATATGTTTTAAAAGAGATATTAGTGAGGGGAAACCCGTTCCACTAAGCGGTGTGGTCTTACTTAATATCAGAAAACCAAGATGTAATAGTATTATTCACATCAGGCTTTATGTCTAACTCAAAGTTTATATTTTCCCCTTAAATTGTCGGGTGCTTAAAATTTAATTTCGGTAGATTGAGAGTCAAGGTTTTTTAGGTTTATTAGGTTAGACGAATAAGCTTCCGAAGACGTGTAGGAGGCAAAGCTAGCTATATAGGAGTTATTTAGTTTTATTTATGCTATGATGTATTAAGACCGATATGTCTATTTAGTACTCCGATTATCTAAGGCGGCATCTTCATATGTTGCTCTTGGCATAATTTGTAATAATTATATTTGATCAAAACCTGGGAATTGTTTAGGATTATGTATCTGAATATGAAATAATGATTTGAAATGTAATCAGAAAAGATTTTTTAAATTCCGTGTTGATTTTATTTCATATTCACGCGCTTCTGATATTATGGATACCATTAACATTATGGTATTTTGCCACCAGAAGTTAACACTAATGATGACTGCAGCATCTGTAGCGCTTAGCTTCGGGCCTCAAGATAGGAGATGTGACAACGGGTAAATCTTTTAATCTATCTGGTATAACTTGTATGCTAAGCTTTGATAGTTATGGGTCATAGACATTCCGAGTGTCCCTCCACTCAAGCAGTAGGTCCATCGGTTTCCAAGTATGCCGAATCAGATACCGAGTCGAGCTCAACTATGTTTCCGTCTACACGACAAACTTCGATGCAACCTATTCCTCAACCTAAAAATCTATAAGTAGGTCAACCCGCTTAGGAAATTCCAGTAGAGCCTGTGGAAGGCCCAACATTCGAAGATGCTCCTGACACACTTGACGATGTTGTCATATTAGACAATCTGGTAGATTCTGTATTGAAAAAAAATTGAGTGATCACTCAAAGGATCTGCGAGAAACACGATATCCCATATGAGGACATGTTGGTTCCAACGTGCCACCAAAGAGCTCACCATCTACTAGATGGGTAGACAGCATGTAATAAGTATATGTGTTTAGCAGGAGGCGTCCATAATTTAATAGTTCATCCGATAAGTTCTGCATCTTATGAGGCTGGCTCCAGCTCAGCTCCATCTAAATAGCTATGCATTCCTTCATAGCTTATTTATAATATTCACTCGCCATTTCAACTAGGTTCCTAGTAATCAAGAGATTCGATATATATTCAGCTTCAAGCACCATAAGGGATATCCTTCCATCATTTTCTTAAAGCCATCCAGGGGTTGTCGAATCATGGTCGATACCTAGAAATAAATTGAGCTATTTCAAAGATGAGTTCTTCTCTGTTTGTTGTCCTCCTCGGTTTGCACAGCGATGGTTATCTCCTCATGAGTTCTATTCTTAACATTTTCATATAAATCCAGGTTCATAGTTCGTTGAACGTCTTTTTCGTTCTTTGCAAATGTACCCCGTAGGACTGGTAATGCGACTCTGGTAGAAATTCTTCGAAAACTTCACGAAATTCCAAAGAAAGAGATAGGCCAAGATGCTTCTTAGCGATGATAATCTACGAGTATATAACTCCAGATCGTAGTGTCGATCTTGCTCTAGAAGCCACTGATAGTGACAAGGATGATTCTTCATACGGAGATAATGGAGACCACTCTCTGGCGCGCCCAGTTCAATGTCCAGTAGTTACGACTGGCAACATACATGAGCATACCGAAGAAGGTGAGGTTAGAGATGAAGTGAAGGAGGAGGTAATAGAGGAAGAGAAGGCCAAGCAGATATTGATGTAGGCCATGATCTTTCTACTGATTAAGATGACAAAAACCAACAACCTCTTCAAAGAAGAAGTCTTAAGATTAAAATTACCAAAAGGAAGATTTCGACTTCGCCACCACTGAGCATAATTGCATTTGAAACTCACGTACAGACTTTTAAAGATCCTTATGTAATCTTTGAGCTAATCCCGGATGTGATCGACTCTTTTGGCCATGCCATTATGAGCATCTGAGATGTTTGATCCCCTATTCGCTTCCAAGAAGATGTGCCTTTGACTAAAGCATGGGAGATTACCCCTGTTAGAAAAATTCAAACCTATGATTCATTGGGTGACACTAGGACACTTGCATGCACACTCACATGCACTGCTTCTTAGCTTATGTTGTATTCTTGTTTTTTCAAGGCTAATTTGTCTTTGTTTCTTTTGAAGGTTCGATGGAATGATGTGGATTGTACGAGGATCTCGAAAATCAAATGGCATATCAATCGAGACGCAAACTAACCACATGATCCCACAAATCTAGTCATGATTCTGGTTCTAGCTGGTGTTCAAGCCAAGATCGAGGAGGCAGAGAGATGGACTATAGGTCATAATACTCATTGTCTAGGTGTCAATCCAGATCCAGGTCACTCCCATCCAGGGGTTTGGAAAGGCACTCTAGCTGTCACGACGACATTTCTCACGATGACCCCTCTCATGCTTCCCTCTTTGCTAAACAAACAGTGTTGTCTTTACTTCTTAGCATTCTGATTGTCCTTCAAAATCTGCTGCATCCGACTCTTCTCTACACAGAGTTGATAAAACACCTATCGAGCATCTACTTAATAGCTTGTTATCGAACAGGGCAGCTAATTGCTTCAAATCCTTAGATAGCAGAGTTGCAGCATTGCTTCTCGAAAATCAACTTTAAGGTTGCAAGTTTATCCCCAATTTGAAAGACATTCCATATGATATCAAAAGCCAGATGGTAGAATATGTTGGTGATGTGTATGATCAATACTTCACTTGGAGTAGGTTGGCCAACAAAATTTCTAAATATGTCGAGGGCTTAGAGACTGAGGCCATTGGACTGTGGCTTATAATGAATCAAAACGATGAGACTATCGCTCATCTTGATGCAGCGGTCACCGAGCTGAAGAAGACAATAGTAGTAGCCGACCAGAATTCAAAGACTTAAACGCAACCATCGAGCGAGAAAGAAAAGGCCACTTAAGTCAAGTCTAATCCATTCATTATAGGAATTTTGAGCTGGCACAAGAGGTGAAGGACCTGAAGGCACAACCTAAAACGGAAAAGAATGAGAAAAACAAGGCCCTTCAAATAGTTCAAAACTACTGTGAAGAAATGCTCGACATTCATAAGCAAAGGGACGATGAGTTAGACAAAGCCAAGAAAGATGATGTGTAACAACCCTGAGTTTTGAGTTGCTCAAATAAAATAAATAATGAATTAAATTGAAAATGGAGAAATTTGGTATAAATGATAATGAATTCTTTGGAATGCAAATTCTAAATTTAGATAATATTGGAGAATTAATACTTAAAATTAATATTTTAGAATGTATAAATAAATCTAATTTTATAAGAAGAATAGAGAATTTGTATTATTTTAGAAAAGATAGTAAAACACTTTAAAGGATGAAATTAAAGAATTTCGAATTAAAGAATTTCGAATTAAAGTTGAAAGGAAAACTATAATTTGGTTTAGATCATTTATTTTCAAATAAAAGAAAATTTTGAATTAATAAACTTCTTTTTAAAAGAAAATAATGGCTCATAGTTTAAAAGTATTCAAAAAGTTATTTTTATTCACTTTGAGCTATGGTTTTAAACACTTAGACAGTTGTTTCATGAAGCTATTCATTAGTTAGGAATTAAATGAAAATGGACACTTAATTCTTATTGGGTTGTAAATTAATTCTTAAAGCCCAAAACCATTTAAAAACTAAGAAGAGATGAGAAAATTTCCTAAGTAAAGTTGCTATATGCTTGCTCTCATCTCATATTCTGGTTACAGTAAACCAAAAGCCCTGTATTTTTCCCCTTTGGTAAACCTAAAATCCTAATCCTTCAATTTAATTCAATCCCCTTGCAAATTAGGTCATTTTTGAAAGCTAATAATTTCAGGTAAGAAAATCTCAAACTTATATACTTCTTATTAAGGATTTGTTTTACTCTATAACGGTTGAATTTGGTTTTGTTTTGCTATTTTGATGGAACACTTCTAGGGGTTTCTAGTTGAAGCAAAACAGGTTGTTGTTGTTGTTTCTGCTTAATTAAAAAGAAGAAAGGCGAGTTGAAAGTCATAACTGTCTCTAATTGGAATTGATAGTTAAATGGATGAGAAGTTATTGAATGATTTATGGTTGTTTGATGTCTGTTGATTGCGCACTATAAGTTCACTGTTGTTGTTCAAAGTCTCGGTTACTGTAAACTATAATCTCTAGTGTTCCTTAATTATAGTGTTGTGTGATAGCTTTAGATGCCTATATGTATAGAGAATAGGATAGAAAACCCAAGCCTAAATTGTCGAAAGTTGTACCATGACGATGAAGCTCTGATGGGATGAACGGGTACTGCTCCAGACAGTGGCACCGATCGATCGGTCATCAAGACCGGTTGATCGGTCACGAGTTTAGAGCATAAGCTCCAGGCCATGCCACTTCTTCTCACTTTGCTCCCTTAATTTGCCCCTTTGCCTTGTTGTTTTGCTTTTTCTCTTACATTATTTTAAAGCTTGTTTGTGATGATCTCCTTACTCATTTCCGGGTTGCTTGAATCCTACTTTGATGCCCTTGTTTTCATAGAGGTCTTACTCTATGTTACTTTGTGAAACACACTATTTGATTATACCAGTTTTGCAAAGCTCTTTACAAAGGAAATTTCTTTTAGAAAACAAAGGGTTTTCTATATATATATATATGTGTGTGTGTGTGTGTGTGTGTGTGTAAAAATATATATTTTGGATAGGAATGCTTTTGGAAAATGTGTATGTTTGCGACCAAATTGGTCACAAACACCCAAGAATAGATTTATGTAGAGAAGTAAGTGAAGAAAGCAAAATTAAAACTGAGGAATAGAATATACTAACAGCAAATAAAAAACAATAATCTGAAATACAGAGATTTATAGTGGTTCGGTGTTGTATGTCTATGTCCACTTTAAAGATTATCATTATTGATCAATTAATAATCTGATTACAGCAGCAAGGAATGGAAAAAACTTGATTACTATAAAGACTAAAGCAACCAGCAGCGTAAAGATCCTCAGAATGACCCATTAGCCAGTATATATAGGTGAGGACAACCACCAGCCCCTCTGAAACTTCGGCTACAAGACCTTCTAACCCATTGGGCTCACTAGAGGGGTCGATAGGCCCAAATCCCCATGAAGAAGGATCAGTACCAATCCCTTTATCGTTTGATTTTTAGGTAGCGATCCCTATGATAGCTTCTTCATGCTTTAATACGTTAGCCCTTTAAATCTTATGTCATTTGGACCAAAGGAGCTCAAACTATTGCATGATATTCGATTTAGCATAGCTTGTGCATTGCCTTCTGCCCATCCATTTCGTAGGTTGTATACTGATCCCTCCATCTTTGTTTGTTTGAAGCACGATCCCTAGGGTATGCTCCCTAGGGTCCATATGCCTTGCTCTCCAAATTCCATATGCTTTGGACTTACAAGTCGAGATATTGATTGTTGAATGTATAAAGGCACTTGTAATTGGTTGGATCTGAATCCCTCTTCAACAGCGCCTGCCGACACATATCTCCTAGCAAAACATGTCGATACCTTATCAGTACACTATGTTGAGTCCTCCTTTGTGAATTGAAGTACGCCGATCCAAGTCAATAAACAATGCCGACCCCTTCCTTGCTAATCGAAGTATGCTAATCCATACTTGCCAACTATGCTGATCCCTTACTTAATCAACCATACCAACCCCTTCTTTACTTAATTATGTTGATCCCTTCTTTACTCAATAATGTCGATCCCTTCTTTACTTAATCATGTCGATCTCTATCAGGTTTCCAAACCATACCTATCCGTTTATTTGACTAAGCTATATTTAATATTTCAAGCATCCTGCATTGTTCATCTACCAATTCTGGCTTCATAAAACCATCTGTACTTTACTTCCAGGTCCCACAATCATTGCTCTGGGGTCATCGAACTTGATAACAGTCAGATCTATCTCATGCAATTAGTACAATATAGTCGAGTTAGAATGTCGGGTAACGGTGTATATATAATTTCAAAGTGGTTGCGAAGCAAGATTTTATATAAATATAGATACAAATAAATCATGTTTTTCTACTACATATTATTAGTTTTTTAACTAGTATTTCAAAACAGATTTCAAAGCAAAACTATTTTCCTATACAAACTCACAATCTCACTTGAATGAGAATTCGAATTAAACTGTTTAGTAAAATAAGTGGTATGGAACATTTGTGTTTACTTCATCGATTAATTCTCAGACTTGTTCGATTGAATTCTTCTTATACACAAGTGGAATTTACAAATTCATAGTAAATATTCAAGTAAACCTGTATGGTATGGGACGCATGGTCGTTACTCGAATGCCTATTATTCAGAGGTACATTACACCTATCGAGTAGAGTTTACTAACTTGTAGTTAATGTTCAAGTAAATCCGTGTGGTATGGGATGCACAGTCATTACTTGAATGATTACTATTTGGAAGTATATCACACTTATTCTAGCGAGTTTACAGGCTTGTGCTTGGGTGATCCATTTACAAGCGGACTAAATGGGTTTTCAGGCCCATCTTGTTATACTCATTTACCATCAAGTTACGACTTGCAAAGTGCTCATCTCTTGTGTTGACTCGCAAAGTGCTTGTTTATTATTATAGCTTGCAATGTGTTAGCTATTAGTTATGACGTGCGAAGTGCTTGTCTTTAGTATTCACTTGCGAAGTGCTTGTCTTTATTTGTCGACTTTGCGAAGTGCTTATTTATTGATTTGCGATGTGCTCATCTATGATTATTGACTTGCAAAGTGCTTTTCTACTGCTTGCTTATATGATTGTGAATTTAGATGCTTTTAATGTGATGGTTACTATTGATAGAGTTAGGAGTATACCCTAGGGGCAATTATGTAATTTGTTACTTATATCTTAGGGGTGGGCGCGGTCGATTAACCGCACAAATCGGTTAATTTTTGCGGTTAACCTAAACTACTGTGTGGTTCGGTTAACCGATATTCGGTTAATTATTGTCTGTAGTATCGACCGAACTGCAACATTTAAACCGTGGTTAACCGGTCATATAGAACGGTTAACCGACTATTATTCACGGTTAAACGGTTAATCGGTTAACCGGTAAAGTTAGAACGGTTAACCGATTGATTGTTTGCAAATTTGAAATGTTTGCATTGAAAATAAATTGTTCAGATATGTGCACAAACAATAGCACGCTACTAACTAATTCAAAGAACAGTAACTAATGAAAATAACATACATCCCAACATAGTCAAGTCAATAATTCGAACATATAAACAAACACATCACTGGTCGACTAAAAAAATCATACAAACTATAATGCCAGCCAAACCGAGAAAGACAACAAAAACAGCATCACCAACTTTACTATCTGAAGAACAGAGCCACAACAGCTGAAAAAATAAAGGTTGCTTTCATGAACGCAAGCAATTATCTACACCAAGAGAACCATCCGAAGATCAAGCAAAGAGGATAGAAAATAATAGCATGGCTGGACTTAAAACGAGCATATATAGAAGCTTCGAACTATCCAACTCTAAGCCACTTGAATATTGAAATCATTATATACCATAATACCTGAAATAAAGTTATGAAAAAACAATTGAAATCTAATACAGGTCCAAGGCTTACCAGACATCAATGACCAAAACAAAACAGAAAAAAAATGGCAGTGCACGGGCAGGTATACCACCTATTAGAAATTCAAGTTCAACATACATCCATTATTTGATTTGAACACACATAACATAACATGATAATAGCAAAAACTAAAATTCAAGTTCAACACACGCATAACACAACAAAATAAACATAACACGTTCAGATTTCATAGTTCATACATATGCATATATAACATTAGATTAGATAAACACACACAACACGTTGTAAATACATCCTCGTATTCTTTGACATTTACTAAAAATAAAATAATAAGAATCCAGTTAAAATTACTGAAGTGAATTAATGTGAAGTCAGTTAAAGTTGCAATATAAACATGACAGTAATGGATTATTGTGAAGTGAATTTCTAAAGTGAATTACTGAAGTTGTAATATAATAAGAATTCAATTAAAGTTACTGAAGTGAATTACTGTGAAGTGAATTATAGTTCATACCTCATATTCTTTGACTATTAATAAACTGAAGTGAATATAAACATTATGCATCGAACTGGCACGATTATAACTAAATTGTTCAGATACAACTATTTTTTGCATCTATCAAATGCAATTATTATTGCATATAGTAGCTGCAGCTAATCAGCACATCAAGCAGATGCAATCATTATTGAATCTAGATGTGGCAAAGAAATGCAACTAGTTTGTATAGCTAATTGCTGAATCTGGAATATGCAACTAATTGTTGCATCTAGAAAATGTAGCTTTTGCTACATCCAGTAGAAACAACTATTATTGTCTCCGAATGCAGTAATTTGCTGTAGGTAGCCAATGCAACTAGCATATACAGCTAAGCTTACCGATGCATCTATTGCTGCATTCATTAGACGTTGTTATTACTACATCCAAATTTAGTTAGCACATGCAAATAATTGTAGCGTCTAGCAGATGCAGCTATTACTACATCTAGCAGACGCAGCTACTACTACATCTAGATGAAAAAATATAATGGACACAACTAACAGAGGGAACTAACAAATGCAGCAAATTGAAAAAATTTATAATATAAGATCTCAAATATTATACAAATTAGTAACAAGATTGAGAGAGCACATTCAGATTTGATGCGTAAATTTGCTCTCATTATTGTCATGTTTTAGTATGGCATTTTGGATAGAATAAGGAAGGATCTGTGTATTCGTGACACAATTCAAGAATAAAACCCAACTGAATAACAGAATAAATGTTGCATTACCGCAGCAATTTTGATATTGATTTTAAATACTATTAATTATTGCTCATACAAAATACACAACTTGCTTTTATATTTAATAGTTTTAGATTTCGAAATCAATTACTAGATACAAGATTGAACAGACCAAAGATTCAACTCTAATAAACTTAATTGTAAACTCACATATATGTAAAGTTTCTAAACTTTTTATATGAGAAAAGTATGGTCAAAATTTTGAAAACTAAGTATATAAGCAGTTTTATTTATTGCCAATAAAGTTTTAAATAAAAAAATGTAGAAAGCCTTTTTTTCCTTTTTTGAAGTGCCAGTTATAGAATTAAACTATACTGGAAGTGTTGAACAGGATATCACATTAGTTGTTTTCATTTTATTTCCTTTTTTAAAGCGCTAGTTATCACATTAGTTGTTTTCATTTTCAATGATTGCTTTTTATTAGAGTAAACATACACTACTATAAATCTTTTATTAAAAGCATAGATAAATTGTCAAAAAATTTATTGCAAACATACGTAGCTTAATTTATATATACATGAAAGCTGGAACTTTATAATTTCAGTTCTATTTGTACCCGAACAGGAGCACACGAATGAAAGATTATATTAATCTTATGTTTGAATCAGATTATATTAATTGCAAATTATTTTCAGTTTATTATATATCCAAACAGGAGCACACATTACTGTATATATACAAAGCATAGAACATGATATATACTGTAAAATGCTGAAACTATGAAACTGAAACTGGAGACATAATCAGGCATGAAAACCGATGATGCAAAATGAAAATCATATACAGAAAGAAGCAACCAAATCACGATTGAAGCGATGCAAAATGAAAATCAAACTCACATTTTTTCTTCCTACTAGTATTAACCATTGCTGAAATCGACGATCTAGTGAGCAAAGATTGAAAAGCAAGGCGGCACTTGGCAGACTGGCAGAGGATGAGACGATGAGTTGATTACTTGATTATCATGATTGAGATTCTGAGAAGAACGAATTATGTTTTGAGAATACTGAATAGCGGCTAGGGAAAATAGGGCAAGCACGAATGGTTAGGGGTTAGGAAAAGAGCAATGGGTCGGGTAGAGAAAAGAATTGGATTGGGCAGGCCCGATAATTTTAAAAATAGTTTGGGTTAACGGTTAACCGATATAAAACTGCGGTTAACCTTTAACCGAACCGATTTTGGTCGGTTAACATCGGTCGGTTAACCTAAAGTTCGGTTAACCAATTTTTTCGGTTAAAACGGTTCGATTAAGATCGGTTTGGTCGGTTAAGTCGGTTCGGTCGGTTAAATGCCCACCCCTATTATATCTAACTCGTTGACCGATCTTGTTCAAAATAAAGGCATTTTCTTTCTATTATATAAGTGATATAATGTGGTTATTAATTTAATTAAAGGTATATTTGATAAAAAAATACATATTTGGTATGTTTTGTGATAGTAGTTACAAAGTGTTGTAACCGTCAGTTATTTATGACAATGAAACAAATATACCATTTTAAATATTCCTAGTCAAGATGTATTGAGACTAGATATCGATACATCCATTAAGATTAGAGTACATAACGCTCTCCAAACGTTGGGCAGCGTATTACTCATGACTACTAGGAGCACCAAGGGTTACGTACTGATAGTTATTGGATAACTATGGAATGACTCACTCGATAGTTTTCTACCGGTCAATATAACTAAGGTCAAGCAAAGAATATCGATGTGACTAATTTACATAGTTCTCTCGAGAATAGGTTGATCTTCAATGTGGAAGTTCCGCTTTGGTTATAGTTAAATCCTGACACATCGTCCATCAAACGACTATAGTTGGGTCGAGTGGAAGCATGGGAAGTGAAACACTATTCAAGAGAGGATTCTTCTCCTCAGTTATATGAGGTTGGTATCTTGGTCAACTGAAGTCAACTCAAAGTCAAAGTCTCTAGCCGAAGCATTTCAGTTAATAGTAATTGTTATTATTGACCCAAGGACATTGTGTTTGGACTATAAAGTTGAATGTGGATGATAGTAGAATTTTGGCCATTACCAAATTACATAAATCTAAAGTGATATAATTTTGATGAAGAGAATTGGTGTAAATAATTGTCACTAAAAGGTACCGCTTAAGTGTTCGTGAAATTTGATTTTACCAAAAAGACCAGTAAGCGATGAATTTGGCTAAAATGTCACACCACCTGCTAAGTGATGTGTGAACATTTATATTTGAATTGTTTAATATTAATCACCGATCGAATTCACACCTCTGAGTCACACAACCATATTTGTGATTTCTCCAAAAACCACACGATTTAATTAATTTTTAAATATTGCAAATGGATTAAATTAATCAATGTTTATGAACTATTAATTATTATTAATTTATTTAATGTTTTGAATGTTGTTGGTAATTATTTAAATGCATATATAAAAGTTAAATTTGCATATATCGGTATGCGATATCGGTATAATTTTGAATATATTTTAAATAATAAAATAATTACATAAAAGTTGGTTTTTCTTTTAGTTGTAAAAGTTGCACATTTGGAGTGTGCTTGGATCAGCCATATACCAGTGAGAGGAGGAAATCAATTAAGGGGATTGATTGAAATTTAAAACGGGGAATTAAGGAAGGAAGTTTTAATAGGAGATTAGGAAAGTTTCCTTTAATTCTACTAAAAAAATATCCTCATTTTTAAAAATACACAGAACATGACTTTAATTTTTGTTCTCTTTTCTTCCTCTTCTCTATCATTCATTCATGGTTGAAACTTCGTCCAAAAAACATCAAAACAAATTCAAATCAATATCAAACTAAATTAAAAAGGTCGTTCATTCTTCTTGCAAAATGAGATATGATTTATTTGAAATTTGAGGAGAAGCCACAAATCAAGGTGTGATGAAGGGCAAGGTCTATCGGATCTAGAGAGTAATCAATCAGATCTAGGTATTGTTCTATCATTTAAGGTGTTTCTACATGCTTCATCCTAAGGTAATTATATGTGTGTATAATTCTATATTTACATATCTTATAATTTGTTCTTATCCCCTTACTCTCTATCTTTCCCTTCTGTTCATACTTGTGAATTTGAATCTTGATTTGAATATCTCCATTCTTTTGCTTGAATTGATTGTTCTATCATGTTAAAACATAGAATGTCTTCTTTTGTTCACTAATATTTTGTTATGAATTATAACATCTCTTTTTCAATCTCATGTATGATTGTTTGATTAATTAATTTAACCTGGATCTAGTCCTTCTTAATTTTATTTTCTATACTCTATGTGATTGTTTACAAAATTTGTTCAATCTAGATCTTCTTATCCCTAATCTATATATGCTTATGTCATTTGATTTTGTTGTTTTAGGAAAAACAAAATATAATTAAACTTTGGATTTTTTTATTCATAATTCAGTTTTTCATATCAAAAGGTTTACACTTGGATATTTAGACATGGGTTGCTTTGTAATTACAATTGGTAATAGCCGCATTAATTAATCTTTCTCATCCAACTAATATAATGTTTTTATTGTCAGGTTTCAAATCATTCTAATATAAACTCTTCCTTTTAAAAGAAAAAGGGAGACATGAAATCAATGATATATTCCATGATTTGCAATTCCATATAATTAGAAATTATGTCTTTGCTTAAAAAGGAAGGATTCTTTTCATAGTTGTTTCAAACCATTTTCATCAATCTTAATATTCTTTGATTTATTGCTTGTAATTGAAATAAAATCTATTTTATTTGAACCGCTATGATAAATATTAATTGTATATGTATGTATGTGTGTGTATTTACATTGTGTTGGGTGTGTTTCGACCGGCTCCATCCTACCACCGAATCAACTCCTTCCCATGCCCACCGAACCAGCACTCTCCCAAGCTACCACCGATCCAACTCCCATGACTACCGAACCACCCCCTTCCTCGTTCCTACCGAACCATCCCAGCTCCACACTACCGGACCAGCCCAGCTCCACACTACCGGACCAGCCCAGCTCCACACTACCGGACCAGCCCAGCTCCACACTACCGGACCAGCCCAGCTCCACGCTACCGAACCATGCTCCTACCGGACCACCTGCCACCGGACCGAGACGTTCCGAACCAAGCTCCTTCCGGACCAACAATACCTGGCCATATCGCGTCAGCCCAGGCCCACCAGCAGCTATATACATCCAAGACCCCTACCCCCAGCCTCACTCTATAAATAGAGGGGCAGGGGTACAACAATGGGGGACAAGTTTGAGAGCTCAAGCATGGAGAGCTTTCAAACAACTTTCTTTTACTTGTATCAAAGCTTTGTACTTGTAATCTAAACAAGAAAAGAGAAATAACATATAAAGTGGACGTAGGCACATTCTGGCTGAACCACTATAAATCTGCGTGTCTTTTACATCTTAGCCCCTGCTTTTCATATATTTGCATAAATCATCCAAACCACTAAGAACAACATAAAATCTATTAAATCATACGACTTTGAGGTGTTTGTCCATTTTTTGTGCAAACATTTTTGGTGCTTTCGCTGAGAACTAGAAGCTCGAAGCTTCAGCTTCTTCCACTTAACCTTTTTCCTAACAACATCATTCATCGTTTGGAAAACATGCCTCCCAAGCAGAAAAAAGATGTTAACAAAGGAAAAAACATCGCATCTAGCAGTCTTCCAGATCCAGCAGTCACGGATCAAGTAAATCGTCCTCCTCTAGCAGCAGTACCAAATGAAGGACAGGCTAATCCGACCACTTCTGCCACAGAACAGCCCGCAGCAATTACTAGGGCAGATTTAGACAGGGTTGTGGTTGAAGTAACTAACCACTTCACGTCCCAGCGGGAAGCCTTGGTGGACCATCTCATGTCACGCTTAAGGGATGCTGAAGAGTCCAACCGCAACACTGAATCATGGGGCGAGTCCCAGTCTGGAGGATCTCAGAACAACAAAGATCTTCCTTCTTCGAAGGAGCTAACGGCAGAAGCAGCCATAGTAGGAGCCAAGATCGAGCACAGCCCGAAGTTAGGCCTGAGGAAACGCTTGGAACCGAACCCAACGGGGGAGGTACCGGGCGGAGGTCAACTGTAGTTGAGCCTGTCATACTGCCTAACCATGGAAATGCCAGTGAACGGGGCCGAGCTAGAGTCTAGCCCAAAGTTGGACCCGAGGAAATGCTTAGATCAGAACCCAGCAGGGGAAGATCAAGGCAAGGGCCAACTGTAGCTGACCCTAGCATGCTCCCAGAAGACCAAAGGCATCCACTGGAAAATATGAGGAATGATAGACGATACCATCCCTACAGGTCATCTGGACGGAATCAATCCCACAGAACAGAACCAAACTCGTTTCTATCTGCTCATAATTCTGATGAAAGGATGGCACGCTTATTCAGAGAGTGCATCCAACGGGAGCAAAGAGATCGAGGGATAGGCGCTAGGGTAACCAGCCCTTTCGCCCGCAATATCGAAATTGCTATCACCCCCCGAGAATGGAAGATGCCAACAATGGAACCTTACAAAGGAACCTCCGACCCCGTTGTACACTTACAGAGATACACACAACATATGCTCATGAGTGGAGCGACAGAGGGAGTACTGTGCAAATGCTTTCCACTATTCTTAGCAGATCTCGCTACCTCCTGGTTCTGTCATCTACCCCAGTGATCCATCAGCTCGTGGGAAACGTTGAAAGAAAAGTTCATCAGTCAGTTCCGCATTCATGTGGAACAACCTAAGGACGCTTATTCCTTATCCAGCGTCAAACAGAAACCTGGAGAGAAACTGCAGCAATACCTAACCCGATTCAATGCCGCAGCGGCCGCAGTCCAAGATGCCGATGAGAAGCTTATCCCAATGGCCCTCTGTAGTGGTGTGCATCCGGACACTAAATTTGCTAGAAGGTTGACAAAAGAAAAACCAGCTACTTTACCCGATTTCTTCCATGAAGCCGGGAAATATATGAGGCTTGAGGATGCTGCCATTGAGGGGCAGTCAGGACAGCAAAATAAGGCAACTCACAGCAACGCGCCTGCTGTGGCAAGGGACGTTCGAAGAAATGATTCCAGAGACAATGCTGGGGGCAAGAAAGGAGAGAAGCGCCTATATCGGCCAGGACCGAGATTCGACACTTACACTCCTTTGAACGAAACCGTCGAAAACATCTTCCTTGCCACCCAAGGCGAAGTTAGAAACAAATGCCCACCATACAAGAAGGAATCAGATAACGCGCAGAAGTCCGGAAAGTTCTGCCGCTTCCACGAATCTCATGGGCATGATACCAATGAGTGCCATCATCTCCGGGACTTGATTGAAGAACACATCAGAAGGAAGAAACTGGAACGCTATGTAAAAGGTCAGGACAGGACTCCAGTTCCTGCCAATGAGAACCCAAGGCTGCCCTCACCGGAGATCGGCAGAGGAAACCGCAACACTAGCAGCTCTAGTCAAGAGAAAATAGTGGTCCATACCATCTCAGGAGGGACCGCACATCGCAGACAAAAGCTGGAAGGAGATGGAAAGATATGGAAAGTCGCTTAGAGACAATAAAGACTGTGTCAATTCGATTATAGAAGAGCGCCACCCGAAGCGGAAAGAAAGTGATGACATCACATTCGGTAAGCGTGACCTAGAAGGAAGGCGATACCCTCACATGGATCCCATGGTTATCTCTGCCCGGTTCGGTCCCGCCGAAGTTTACCGAATTCTTGTAGACACTGGAAGCTCAATAAATATCCTGTTCAAACATGCATTCGACAAAATGAAACTATCAATGAAGGATGTATCTCCCTGCAATAAACCACTACACGGTTTCACTGGAGATGCGAAGATGCCCCTCGGGCAACTGGACCTCTTTGTTGAAATTGGAAGCCATCCCCGCTCCGTTGTACGAAAACAGACGTTTGTGCTAATAGGAAACCACTCGGCCTACAACGCCTTCTTAGGAAGGCCAGCCTTGTCTGACTTCCAAATTGTCCTAGCCCCATGGTGCCTAAAGATGAAATTTCCAACGGACAATGGAGTAGGGGAAGTAGAAGGAGACCAGGACGTTGCTCGAGACTGCTATGTGATTGAACTTCGCAACAACCTCAGGAAGGATAAAGGGAAGGGTGTAGAGGTTGCCCTCTGCATGAAAAGTCTAGAAGCGTAGCAACTAAAGAAAGCCCCTCCTCTTCGATATACCAGTGACCCTTTCAATGAATTAGACCCCAGGGACAAAGAGGAGGAGGCCACCGCCGAGCCTGCAAAGGCTATGGAGTTTGTATTTGTAGACAAGCACGACTCGAGTAGACTATTGAAAATTGGGTCCCAACTAAAAGCAGAGTTGAAGGAGCAACTCATCGACTTTCTCCGCCACAACTTGGATGTATTCGCATGGTCACACGCTGACATGACCGGAATCTCCCCCGACGTGGCATGCCACGTACTAAACATTGATCCTACCAAGGCGCCCGTAAAACAAAGAAAGAGAAGTATGAGGGCAGAGCGATCAGCAGCCCTCGATGAAGAAGTAAAGAATCTACTCGCCAATGACTTCATACGAGAAGCCATCTACCCGGAATGGATCGCTAACCCGGGGCTGGTAAAGAAGGCTAATGGGAAGTGGCGAACATGCATTGACTTCTCCAACCTAAACGACGCCTGCCCAAAGGATTGCTTCCCACTTCCCCGAATCGACCAACTTGTAGACAGCACAACCGGGCACGAGCTCTTATCTTTTATGGACGCATACTCAGGATATAACCAAATTCCTATGCATGCTCCCAATCAAGACCACACTAGTTTCATCACTGACCGGGGTTTATACTGCTATAAGGTAATGCCTTTCGGACTTAAAAATGCAGGAGCCACCTACCAGCGCCTCGTCAACAAGATGTTTGCAGGGCTAATAGGGCAAATAATGGAAGTATACGTGGATGACATGCTGGTAAAGTCAAGGAAAGTCGACGATCACATAAGCCACCTAGGCGAGATGTTTCAAGTACTTGGCCAGTATGGAATGAAGTGGAATCCTCTAAAATGCTCCTACGGAGTATCATCAGGAAAGTTCTTAGGATTCATCGTCTATGCCAGAGGGATTGAAGCAAACCCTGAACAAGTCCGAGCGCTAAGGGATATCAAGATACCTTCCACTCAAAAAGAAATGCAAAGCCTGAATGGAAAAGTGGCCGCCCTAAGCCGATTCATCTCCAAAGCAACGGACAAGTGCGTCCCCTTTTTCAAAGCTCTAAAGAAAGACAAAGGAAAGTTCGAATGGACTGACGAATGCTTAACCGCTTTCCTTAACTTAATCGAACACCTCCAGAAACCACCGGTACTCTCAAATCCAAGCGAAGGCGAAGAGTTATACCTATACCTTGCTGTGTCATCTCACGCCCTAAGCGCTGCCTTGGTAAGGGAAGACAACCGCACGCAGCGGCCAGTTTACTTCGTAAGTAAGAGGTTTACGGGGGCAGAAGTCAGATATCCTAAACTTGAGAAGCTAGCATACTGTTTACTAATCACATCACAAAAACTGCGTCACTACTTCGAGTCCCATTCCATCAAAGTTCTGACCGATCAACCACTAAGGCAGGTACTCCATCGTCCCGACACTTCTGGGCGACTACTTAAATGGTGCATTGAACTAAGTCAGTATGATATCACCTATCACCCTCGCACCGCCATCAAGGGACAAGCCATGGCTGATTTCATTGCAGAATTCACTACCAACGAAGATAAGGAGCAATTGGAAATAGCAGAAGACATCAAGTGGAATCTCTTTGTGGATGGTGCATCAAACGAACAAGGCTCGGGGGCAGGTGTGGTAATAATCACTCCCAGGGGAAATAAGCTGCACTATGCTATAAGGTTGGAGTTCGCTGCCACCAACAACGATGCAGAATATGAAGCAGTGATAGCTGGATTTGAACTTGACATAGAAATCGGAGCCAATTCTTTGTGTCTTCATAGCGATTCTCAACTTATTGTTAATCAAATACTAGGAGAATTCCAAGCTCGAGAAGAACGACTCATAGCATATTTAAAGAAGACCAAGTTACTTCTCAGCCGATTGGACCACTACTTAGTCAAACACATCCCTCGGGAAGAGAACCAAGAGGCCGACGAATTGGCAAAGCAAGCAAGTGTGAGAGACAGCGCCATCTTCGGAGCAGTAACCATCTCAAAGCAACTGACCCCAAGTTTTGAGCAAGTGAATCTGATAGCTGCAACCGAAGAAGCAACTTGGATGACTCCTATCCGAGACTACCTACAAAGCGGCACACTACCCAATGGGTGTAACGAAGTCAAGAAAATCTTGAGGAAAGCTTCCCGCTACACAATACAAGAAGACATCCTCTATCGGCACGGATTCTCTAACCCGTTATTAAGGTGTGTCGCTGGGAGGAAAGCCAAGGAAATCTTATCCAACATTCATCAGGGAAGCTGCGGAGATCACATCGGAGGGCAAACATTAGCAAAAAAGATACTCCGATATGGATATTTCTGGCCCACCTTAAGCAAGGACGCCTTAGATTTCATCAAAAAGTGTGACAGATGCCAGAAGTTTGCTAAGATTCCGCGGCTACCAACAACTGAGATTACTCAAATGACCAGCCCTTGGACCTTCGCAATGTGGGGAATTGACTTAATCGGTGAGCTACCAATGGGCCGAGGCGGGGCCAAATATGCTATAGTGGCAGTCGACTATTTCACCAAATGGGTGGAAGCGGAACCTCTGAATAAAGTATCTTCAGCAAAAGTTATTAACTTCTTGATCAAAAATGTTCTGTGCAGGTACGGAGTCCCACTCAAAATCATATCAGACAATGGACTTCAGTTTGACAGCGAGGAATTCGCCAACTGGTGCCAAGAGCACGGAATTCACAAAAGCTTCTCATCCGTAGCGTATCCCCAGGCAAACGGACAAGTCGAAGCCGTCAACAAAATTCTGAAAACTCTAATAAAAAAGAAACTCGAAAAGTCAAAGGGCGCTTGGGTGGATGAACTCCCTACGGCACTGTGGGCCTATCACACATCCTTCAGAACATCAACGGGGCATACTCCTTTCTCTTTGGCATACGGATCGGAGGCTATGCTCCCAGTTGAAACCATTGTGCCTTCCCACCGTAGGATCCACTATAACCCAGAAGAGAACGAAGAACTCCTTCACATGTCTTTGGATCTAGTTGAGGAGAGAAGAAATGATGCAGTCCTTAAAGCAGCGGCCCACAAGCAAAAAGTGGCAGCACAATACAACTCCAAAGTCAAGCATCGTACCTTACAAGAAGGGGATCTTGTCCTCAAGCGAATTTTCCCTCTCCCTGGAGCACTAGATCCAATCTAGGATGGACCATATGTAATTCATAGAGATCTCCACAATGGAGCTTATATTTTGTCAACAGTGGATGGAGAGGTGTTCCAGAGGGCATGGAACATCCAACACCTCCGTCGATACTTTTCTTAACTTGTACTGCCCATATGAAGTGAATTAACAAAGAGAATCAGTGGACGTAGGCCTTTTCGTGCCGAACCACTTTAAAAAACCTTGTCTCTTTTTTAACTTGTTCCTTTATATCTTGGCTGCTTGTTAACTTTATCCTTTTCTGTTGAACAAAATCCTATAGCATTTCCACTCAAAGCACTCCATAGCGCAACTTCACATGGACAAGACCTAACAGGTACTATGCGAATCTATGCCCTCGCCAATGAGACACTTTTGCTCCGGCATCCCTCTGCTGCGGGTTAACTCATTGCTCGCGACGGCCCTTAAAGCCAACTGTAATGAGCCGATTATAAGCCACCGAGAAGGCCGACTATAGCCGAGGCAGCTCATTACGGCGTTCGGCTCGCCGGCAACTGTGAACCGACTATAAGCCCCAACATAAGGTGTGGCCAGCTAGGGGCAGTTCACGGTTGACGATCGGCACCCACGCTAGCCGACCACAGTAAATCGAATAATACCCACGGTTACGGGCCATAATGGCCCGGGTAGTTACTATGCGCGATCTCGGCTCTGATGTGTCTTAAGTGCGGCTGTGGTAAAAAAGAATTAACTCCCCGCGGAGGCGTAAGATGGGTGACGAATGTCTCCAAGACCCACAGCTAGGGAAAGTGCTACAAAGCCCGTTTGCCACGAACTTAAGCACATCGAAGGCCTTCCGTGATTGGAAGTTTTACTTTTTCACATATTTCAATTTTACTTAAGAAATTTTTCTCCTATCCTCTGTAACAATCCCTGAAGTACAGGACACAGAACAGGAGACATTCACTAATAGAAGCGGATACTCACAACAAGATACTGGACCGCATCCCTTACTCGGTCACACAGGATATTCAAAGCTGCCATCCACATGCAAAATATAAAGGGCGGTATTTCCTTCTTTCATGTGTAAACACATGACTGTAATTTATTCACACCTCACGCTAACATTGGAAGTCATGAAATTATGTTTTAAACAAGAACCTGACATCAAACACAATTTAATTACAAGAATATGCATAGCTATATTTCTCATACAACATGTCAAAATAGCAAAAACATTCAAAAGACAACAGAATCAGCTTAAGTTAAAGAATTACACGTCAAGAATAGAGCTATTTATTACAAGTAGCAAAAATTACAACCTAAGAGTTACTTTACTGTTTTAAGACTAACATATACAACCATGTCAAGTCCACAAAAAAAACTTTCCAGGTCAAATCAAGGAGCCGGCTGCGTCGGAATCTTATCCTTGTCCTATTGCCCACCTGTCCGGTCAGAGAAAGAATTCATTAGTGATAAGCAACCAAGTTAACGGAAAGACTAGAAAGGAAGACTTACCAACATCTGCTCCTTGATCAACTTGATCATCATCCTCCACTTGCACAAGTTGCTCGCCCTTGAGTGAGCTAGGGAAGCAATCAGGAGGCAGGTTCAGAAGTTCCTGAGGACCATACCCGTCCACTAGCGATCTCGGGGTAGGCCCATGTCATTTTGGATTCGGCTGAACTGGTGGCACGACGGGAGATTCTCTTCTGTCCTTAGATCTTTTCTTCTCTGATCGGGTTTCCACTTTGTGAGACATTTATCTGCAAACACAGGAAAGCACGTTGTTAGAACACGGGGTATAGAGACTCAAACGAACAAGTGTATATTGTCTAGAGTTCCTCTTATAAAACACGTAAAGTCATTCGTCATTCGGCAGTAAACGTCATTCGGCAGTGCAAGTCATTCGGCAGTAAACGTCATTCGGCAGTGCAAGTCATTCGGCAGTGCAAAGTGCAAAGTTCACAAAGTCATTCATCATTCGGCAGTAAAAATCATCCGGCAGTTATCTGGTTCGATAGACAGAAGGTCTCAGCAGTATAATGGATTCGGCAGAAAGAGAAATCTGGTTCGGCTATGTCGATTTGGTAAGGAGTATCAAAGGTGCATAGCCCCTACTTATAGGCAGATATGTGACACCGGACCAATTGATTTGGCACTCAGAGACCGAATGGAAAAAAAGGGGGCAAAGCACGCCATATACAGGCATATGCCCTACTTTGAGGGGCAAGTGTTGGGTGTGTTTCGACCGGCTCCATCCTACCACCGAATCAACTCCTTCCCATGCCCACCGAACCAGCACTCTCCCAAGCTACCACCGATCCAACTCCCATGACTACCGAACCACCCCCTTCCTCGTTCCTACCGAACCATCCCAGCTCCACACTACCGGACCAACTCAGCTCCACACTACCGGACCAACTCAGCTCCACACTACCGGACCAACTCAGCTCCACACTACCGGACCAACGCAGCTCCACACTACCGGACCAGCCCAGCTCCACACTACCGGACCAGCCCAGCTCCACACTACCGGACCAGCCCAACTCCACACTACCGGACCAACCCAGCTCCACACTACCGGACCAGCCCAACTCCACGCTACCGAACCATGCTCCTACCGGACCACCTGCTACCGGACCGAGACGTTCCGAACCAAGCTCCTTCCGGACCAACAATACCAGGCCAGATCGCGTCAGCCTAGGCCCACCAGCAGCTATATACATCCAAGACCCCTACCCCTAGCCTCACTCTATAAATAGAGGGGCAGGGGTACAACAATGGGGGACAAGTTTGAGAGCTCAAGCACGGAGAGAACTTTCAAACAACTTTCTTTTACTTGTATCAAAGCTTTGTACTTGTAATCTAAACAAGAAAAGAGAAATAACATATAAAGTGGACGTAGGCACATTCTGGCTGAACCACTATAAATCTGCGTGTCTTTTACAGCTTAGCCCCTGCTTTTCATATATTTGCATAAATCATCCAAACCACTAAGAACAACATAAAATCTATTAAATCATACGACTTTGAGGTGTTTGTCCATTTTTTGTGCAAACACATTGTATGTATATGTATGTATGTATTTATATTATAATAATTAAATAAAAAAATTCATGTATAGGACGACAAAGGTATATATAGATGGGAAATGTGTCCATTGTGGTGTAAATACCAACACCTATGCAATGTTTACATTAACTTTGTACACTTTCATATGCTGCACTTACACTAGACACACGGGCGCATGTGATGTGCTCAGAATAATTTGCAATTAATCAAATCAAATTGGACTAATACATTCCTTATAAAACATTCAATTGAAATGTTAACATGTTTATTTAACATATTATCAATCTAATTAGAGACAAAAAATGAGAGGTTTCTCTCTTTTCAATTATTGTTGTTTACTCCCTTAATTAATTGCATAACTATTAGAGAAGGAAACTAAAGGTTTCCTTCTTATATTATTTTAATAAGTAGCTGCTACACATGTGGGTGTATTTGATAAACTCATTCATTTAAGTTTATATAATATTCCAACCCATTTAGAATTTTTTTCACCAAATTAAACAAAATATCGATTTTATTCAAAAGAATAATTAAATAAGATCTAAATGTATTTAGACTGCATATGCCCATTAAAGATCCAAAATGACTAAATTTTTTGAAATTCACCCATTTATTCGGCCGCGGGCTGGCCTAGTTCCAACAACTACAATTTTGATGATTGCCACAGATTGGCATAATTTGACTTTGAGTTATGAAGTTTTATAAAGGTGTCTTATTATGTTTAGTGAAGTACAATATATGAATATTTTATATCCCTAATGTTTATGCAAGCTTATTATTATGAACTCACGTTTTTGATAATTAGAGATAGTCTGACTCGTTTATTATTTTTATAATACTTGGGTCAGATCGAGACTTGACAGGTATAGGGGTTATATGACTTGGATATCGGCTAGCTTGTGTTGAGGTTTATGCTAGGTTATCTATATGATATGGGTTCATTTGGGATGTTAGTTTTATGTATATAGATGTATCTTATTTGAGATGTAGACTCATTTTGTACTTTCGAAACCATCTTAGTCTATGTGTATGTATTTATGTGGGTCTAGTATACTTTTTGTTGACTTACTTTATGTTATGTGATATATCTTGTATTATATTTGCCTCTGCGGTTTGTGATTCTATGTTGTATATTATGTGATATATTTTTCTGTTTATTTTTGCCAATGTGTTTATTGCTTTGTGCCAAGACTATTCACGTCTACATATGAGATTATGAGATAAAGGATGATGTGATAGTGTTAACCCATGGGAATAGGCATGGATGGTCGCTCCTATTCAGCCTTATTCTCCGTATTATTTGAAAATATTACTTGTAACATTCTTAGGTAATATGGGGATAAAGGTAGGGCGTTATAGCTTGGTATCAGAGCGAAGGTTTCGAACAATATAGAATGTGAGAAAAACAAATCCTGGCATACAGACTTAGAATTCCATCCCTTGGGTGTACAGGGTAGATTTTATCTCTTTCTAGTAGTATATATATTAGTAAGGGGTATCATTGGAATGTACTTGTATAATTTCTCTCTTATATGCTATCAAGATGTATTTCACGTGTGATAAGAGTAAGATATGGAAAGAGGTAGGAATACTCGTTCTTACTCGAGTCCGTCCAGTATTCCCAAAAAGGAGGGAGTATTCAAGACTATCCAGCAGTTTTTGGAGTTAGTTCGGACTGTTCAGTCTTCTAGTACACCCCCACCCATTCGCCCATCCACTGGTCAGGTTTGGCCGCATATAGTGATTTTGTTCATCTTTGAGGAAAGCACTTTACGGGCACTAAAGGAGTTATAGGAGTTCAACATTGGTTGAAGACTTGCGAAAGGATTGTTACTCGCATGGAATTGTTGGATGCTCATAGAGTTCAGGTGGAGTCAAGTCAGCTACAAGAAAGGGATTTGGATTAGTATGATTTGCTAGTTGTAGAGATTGATGAAGCCGAGTTAACCTGGGAGCAGTTTATATCCCGTTTTGAACTGAAGTTTATGCTTGAAGTGGAAAAAGAAACTTTAGCCCGGAGATTTATTGACCTTAAGTAGGGTAGTTCCTCAGTTTTAGAATGCGTGGCGACATTTAAGTTGTTAACCAAGTATAGGTTGGAGCTTATTTGTATGCCTCTAAATAAGAATCAAAAGTTTGTTTATGAACTGAAGAAGACCTTGATGAGAGCACTCTTGCCTCAACTCGAAGTCACATTCAAGAAGTTGGTGGATACCGCACTCAGACTAGAGGAGGCACATAAGGATAGTAGCGATGAAGACCCTCAGCCAAAGAAGTAATTCAACCAGAAGAGGAAGGCATCACTCGACAAGCATATGTCCGGGTTTCCAAATAAAGAAGTGAAGAGGCAAGATTCTCATTTCAGCAACTAAAGGCGTGTGCCGGGCGAAGGCTTCAAGCAAAAAATCACTTCGTCAAAAACTACCTAAGACCCAAGATTTGTTGCTATTATAGGAAGGAGGGTCTTCTAGTTTCTCCTTGTCCATTGCAACTCAGAAACCAGTAGGAGGGAGGCTTAATGCAGTTGAGTCCTCCAGAGGGCCAAGCCAGCATTAGGTAGCTTATATTTCTCTTGTTCTATTCTTAGGGGTTATTTCTTTTGCTTAGGATCATACTAATTGGGTTCGATCAACATGGGTGTCTTTCATTCACCTGTGTCGAAAGGACTTGTTAGTGCTAATTCCTTTGATGTTGTTTGTTTAGACTATTTCCTTAGGACCTTGTAGCAATTAGTGTTGTCCACTGGAAACTAGTAGATAGTTTTCCACTATAGGTGATTGTTTGCTCGTTTATGATGAATGTGTGTTTTACCATATTGATTTTATTTGTTTAATAATTAAAATGCATGCATATTATAATAAAATGAGAATGGAAAGCAAATATATATATATAGTAATTTAATGCATACCAGCAATTATAAATGGATGAATGAAGTATCTTGTTCACTAATAATTATTAAGCTGGGTGTATGTATAATTTTAAAATATAAATATTTTCATGTAAGAAAATATGGCTTTGGAAGGGAATTTAATTATGAGAATTATTTTATAGAGTGACTAAAAGGATTAGGAGTTTATTTTAGTGTCTATTTATCCATCGATTGCTTAAGAATCATGGTCGATGCGAGTATATACGTATCGATAGGGATTTCCTAAATGCTTAAACGAGACATTGAGACACTTTAAACATTTAAATTTATTATACATATGGAAGATATGTATTTTATAAAGAAATGGGTAATTTTGGAGAAATGTTTATCTATGTTCCAAATATTTGAGTTAAACACTTTGGTCAATTAAAAAGAGTATAAGGGATAATTATGAAAATATTATCATACCTAAAGTATGCAATGGAAACATGGTTAAACTATTTTAAGGAAGTAATTAAAATGTATTAGAAGAATAAAATTTCCTAATATTATATTATTAAAAATTATTTTATGAGGCAAGACATAAGTATGAAGCATTTTGAAACCATACCTTAATTCAATTTTTATTTGAGTAGTTTATTAATGAAAAATTAAATTTTCTTAACTTTTGGCTTTTCGAAAAAGTGATTTCATAGTATATAACTTTTTATAAGAACTTTTTTTAGAAGACTAGTATTCTAAAAAAAATTATTTTAGGTTAAATTAAAAGATTACAAATAAACTTGTAGCTGAAAATTCCTCTTTAAAAAGTGCAAAAGTAAAAATACCATATCTTTTGATTTCTTAACTCAATTTTGATATATCTTTCTAGGGTGGAAAGATAATTCCGTAAGGAAGAACTTTTATCATATTTTCAGATTTTATAGTTTTCTCGGTCTAATTCATGTTTTAAACAAAGCTATAAGTGTTGTCCTGTTATGTAATTTTCTAAGCCAAAACATTAACTTGTTTTAATCATAAATTTTAAAACGTTGATCCGATTTCAGTAAACATGTACAATCTTGAAATTTAAATCTATAAAGAATTTTTTTGTTTTATGAGTTTTGCCAAATTATGTTATTTGCTATGAGAAAATTACTGATTTGTAAAGAGGACCTTGAAATAGAAGAGTATTAATTTAGGAAATTTGAAGTTTTAATAATAATAGTTAAGAATGCACTATATTTTCTTAATTTAATGTTGATAGAAAGATCGAAGAAACAACTTACAATACCATCTTGTTTTAGTTAATATCAAATTTTTACAGTGAAATACATGTTGCGCTTATGAGAAAAACATGTTTTATTATATTCATGGACGATTCTTGTAAGTTGTGAAATGCTTGAGCTTTGAGGGTTTGAAACAAATGTATTACTAAATATTTAAAAGCATTATAGGCTTTCTCTAATCAAGAATTGCTAGGATGCAATTCCTTTAAGGGGGTCTGTAACAACCTTTCATTTTGAGTTGCTCAAATAAAATAATTAATGAACTAAATTGAAGATTTAAATGAGAAAATTGAATTTTCAAATTATTGAAATATAATTTATAAAAGATAATGAATTCATTGGAATGTGAATTATAAATTTAGATAATATTGGAGAATTAATACATGGAATAAATCTTTTGGAATTTATAAATAAAACTATTCTTATAAGAAGAATAGAGAATTTGAATTATTTTAGAAAAGACAGTAAAACACTATAAAGGTTGAAATTAAAGAATTTAGAATTAAAGTTGAAAAGAAAACTTTAATTTGGTTTAGATCTTTTATTTTTCAAAAAAGAAAATATGGAATTAATAAACTTGTTTTTAAAAGTAATTAGTGGTTCATAGTTTAAAAGTATTCAAGAAGTTATTTTTATTCACTTGGAGCTATGGTTTTAAACACTTAGACAATTGTTTCATGAAGCCATTCATTAGTTAGGAATTAAATGAAAATGGACATTTAATTCTTATTGGGTTGTAAATTAATTCTTAAATCCTAAAACCGTTTAAAAACTAAGAAGAGATGAGAAAATTTCCCAAGTACAAGCTACTTTACGTTTGTTCTCATCTCATATTCTGGTTACAGTAAACCGAAAGCTCGGTATTTTTCCCATTTGGTAAACCTAAAATCCTAGTCCTCCAATTTAATTCAACCCCTTTGCAAATTAGGTCATTTTTGAAAGCTAATAATTTCAAGTAAGAAAATCTCAAATGTATACACTACTTATTAGAGATCTATTTTAGTCTATAGTTGTTGAATTGGGGCTTCCTTTTGCTATTTTGATTGAACACTTCTATGGTTTTCTGTTTGAAGCAAAACAGGTTGTTGTAGTTATTTATTGCTCAATTATAAAAAGAAAGGTGAGTTGAAAACTCACAATTATATCTAATTAGAATTTATAGCTGAATGGATGAGAAGTTATTGGATGATTTATGGTTGTTTGAAGTTTGTTGATTGTGCACTATAAGTTCAAGCTACCATTGTTCAAAATCCTGGTTACTGTAAGCTATAATCTCTAGCTGTGCAGTTAAAGCGCTTGGCAGATTCAGTGCGGCGGAGGTGCAAAAAGTCATAGCGGGGATACAGCGAGGATATAGCGGGATATAGCGGATGACTCTAAAATAGCATATAAAACTCATATAAAACTCTAAAATAGCGAGGTTACTTATTCTACGAGTCTGCAGACTCATCCTTGGGCGATTCATTTATAAGCGGATTGAATGGGTTTTCATGTCCATCTTGTAGTACTCGTTCGCAGGTGAGTTATGACTTGCAAAGTGCTTGTCTCTTGTGTTGACTTGCGAAGTGCTTGTCTATTATTGTAGCTTGCGAAGTGTTAAATGTTAGTTATGACTTGCAAAGTGCTCGTCCCTTGTGTTGACTTGCGAAGTGCTCGTCTTTATTTGTCGATTTTGCAAAGTGCTTATTTATTGATTTGCGAAGTGCTCGTCTATGATCATTGACTTGCGAAGTGCTTGTTTGTTGCTTGCTTATATGATTGTGAATTTAGATGCTTTTAATGTGATGGTTGCTATAACTTTGATGATTGCCATGGATGTGCATAATTTAGCTTTTACTTATGAAGTTTTATAGAGATGTCTTATTATGTTTAGTGAAGTACAATATATCGACATTTTATATCCTTGATGTTTATGCAGGCTTATTATGAACTCACCTTTTTGACAATAAAAAGAAAGTCAGACCCGTTTATTATTTTTATAATACTTGAGTCAGATTGAGACTTGACAGGTGCAGGGACTCTATGACTTTGGAAATGGGCTAGCTTGTCTAGAAGTTTATCCTAGGATATCTATATGATATGGGTTCATTTGGATTGTTAGTCTTATGTATATGGATGTATCTTTTTTTTTTGGCATAGCCAACGGGGTTAACTGGTCCCCTACCAGTTTACTGAAGCACACAAGAGAAATAAAATTGAACCTAAACATGCTTAGGTCAGAAAAAAACAAAAATAAAGGAGAACAAGGGCATTAGAAAGGAAATAGAAAACCTAGAAACAAGGAGCTCTAATCACACAGGGAAAACAACAGTACACAACAGAAAGAAGAACACATAAGAAAAGCAATAGGAAGCTCAGGGACCAGTAGCATTATAAAATGCTTGATCAAACTGGAACGACAAATATCTCATCCCCGATCTTATTTTATGTAGTATGAAATGTAGCAACTGCCTCTGAGTTCTTCTCCTTGCTCCAAATACAATTGAATTTCTTTCATGCCATATGACTCGAACAACTAACTTTAGTGTGAACAAAAGGATATATGAATCCATTTCTTTCCATCTAGTTGCTTTATATATCAAATCCCATTCCAGCGAACTATTTGCATTAGCATTATTTCTTCCAATCCTTTTCATTATATTATTCCATATATATAATATAAAAGAGCATTTGAAGAATAAATGGAGAGAATTCTCCTCACACAGTGAGCAAAAGGGGCAGACCAAATCAGTTGTGATACCCCTGTGATACAAATTAGATTTTGTGTTGATAGCATTATGAAAAACTTTCCAAAGAAGCATATTTCCTCTTTCTGAATTGTGTCTCAACCAAATCCTCTTACTCCAGCTGAAGTTAAATTTGGATGTGTCAGTTGACAAGCCTTTATATACTAAGGATATGCTAAATTCATGTTGCTTGATTGTCCATTTTATGTCATCGTTAGCACATTGGGAGAATGTTTTATCATTGAACTAAGTCCATAGCTGATGTATGACCTGATTACTAGAGTATGGAAGACTGACATGGCCGTGATGGATGGATATGCTTTAGCAAATAATGGGATTCCATTCTGAAAAATTTGCTACGGATTCAATATATTGGCTAATATAAGACTAGTTTCTAGCCAAGGATCGAACCAAAAACTAACCTTTCCACCGTGGGCAACAGATAATTTAACCAGAGGGAACAAATTAATTCTTAGTTTGAATATATTCCTCATGTCCAACTACAGTTTTGAGGGGGTTTCATATTCCAAAAGTGCTTGTTTACTTTGATGTGGGCTTTTGACCATTGTTCCCAGATGTTTGTTCTTGTATTTTGCATGTCATCAACATATTTTGTAAATGCTACCCTATTCCATAGTTCAAGCCTTATAATTCCCAGACCACCCTTAGCTTTAGATTTTTCAAGCTTTGAAAAGGAGCATGGTATCAGTTTTTTTTTGAGTAAATGCTTCCATGCCAAAAGAATCGAAGCATTGCACTCCTTATCATCTGTATTAACTTTGCAGGGAGAACAAAAGTCCTCATCCAGTAAGTTGTCATTGAGAATGTAATTGAGTTTATCAAAGTGAGTCTTCCTGCTTGACTTAGAAATCTGTTTGTCTAATTGTCTATTCTAGTTAGGATTCTATCATACAGTGGCATACATTGTGCTTTAGTGATTCTTGATGTAGCCAGAGGGAGGCTAAGGTAACTGAGAGCTTCATCCCTTGGATAGAGTGATGTAGCATTATAAAGAGAGGTTTTGTAAATCTCAGAAACACCAGCAACTAAGATACTTGATTTGGGCAGATTAATTTTAAGGCCGGTGATGGAGTGAAAAGGGAAAGGCCTTCAAGAATAGCATTGATGGATTCCATTATTGGCTTAGTGAAGACCACCAAGTCATCAGCAAACATCAGAGAGGTAATTTGAGGTTCTCTACATTTTGGGTGTAGCTTAAATTTCCCAGACTGGAACAGGTGTAAAAAAATTTGAGTTAAGACTTCTATAACAATAATAAACAGATAGGCAGAAAGGGGATTTCCCTGCCTAATGCCTTGCTTGCTTTTAAAGTAACCAATATTATTACCATTGACTATTATGGAGTACCTTGCAGTGGAGATACAGGCATATATCCATGCCACTATGTGTGTAGGGAAGTTCATTAATGACATTATCCTGATTATTGAATCCCGCTGCAGACTATCAAAAGCCTTTGAGATGTCTAATTTCTGCATAGATCTTGGAGAAACTTGTTTGTTGTTGTAGCCTCTCAGCAGTTCATGTGTCATCATTATGTTACCAAGAATATTTCTGGTGGGAAGGAATGCGGCCTGGTTGGAAGATATATTATGGGGGAGGACTTTCTTAACTTTGCTGGCAATAATTTTTTAGATGCATTTGTAGATTGTATTGCAACACGATATAGGTCTGTATTGGTGAACATGGTCAGCATTTTTGACTTTGGGGATTAAGGCTATGTTGGTAGAATTGATTGAGTGAAGCGCCTTGCACTTGTTGAAGAAGTTGTGAACAACCTTATATTTGTCTTTCTCAATGATGGCCCATCATGATGTATAGAAGAAGGCATTAAATCCATCCAAACAACCATATGAGTTGGAATTTAGTGAGAAGATTGCTTCCTTAATCTCAGTATTAGAGATAGCTTCACCCAATAAGAGGCAGTCATCTTGATTATTCTGAGGGAGATTAATATTTTCTAGCTTCTGAAGGTTAGGTGTGAATTGATTGTGATTACCCAATAGCTCCCTGAAGTAATTAAGAAACATTTCATTAATGACTAGAGGGTCAGTTTGAATTTCATCATTATCGTTGAGAAGAGCATTAATATTTTCTCTTTGATGTTTTGCTTTAAGTGAAGAGTGATAAAAGGTGGTGTTCCTATCTCCTTCAGAAAACCAATTCATTCTTGTTTTTTGATTTATCACTTTTGCCTCCATCGGCAAGGCATCATTTAGTTGATTAGAGATTTTTGTTTCCTTCCTTGCCAGAGCCACATCATCCATGTTTTGTTGCATATTAGTCTGTACTTTGTTTAGTTCTTCTTTCAAAATTGATGAAGTAAGATCACCCTTCCCATATTTGTTCTTAGACCATTCCTTTAATGCCACTTTAGTTGCCCGAAGCTTGCTCTACAATATAAACATAGGGTTACCATGATAAGTATTTGACCATGATCTAATAAAAATATCAAAAAATTTGGGTTCATGGACCCTAAACATTAAAAAATTTAAAACTTGGATTTCCTCTCATTGCAGCATCACCGAAGGAAAGAATTTAAGGGGAATGATCAGAGAGGCGAGGAAGGGGGAGATGATTGAATAGTTTAGGCCATTTGGATAAGGTGATTTCATTACAAAAAGCATGATCAATTTTTGAAAATGTACGGGGGGAGTTTCTGCTAGAGTTATTCCAAGAAAAGATTGCTCCAGTACACTTTATTTCAATAAGATTAGAGTCTTCAATTGCATTTTTGAGGGATTTGATCTCATTGTGGGACAAAGGATTGCCTCCATGTCTTTCAGTTAGTCCGCTGGCATAGTTGAAGTCCCCTATAACAATCTAAGGAGGGGAATTTTGTCTAAGAAGGGAATAAGATTAAAAAGGGTTTGTCTAGAATCGACAAAATTATCAGCATATACAAAGGATATGTAGAATGAGGTGGTGGATGGAAGGTGAATGGAGTGTAAATGTAAGAATTGCTTAGTAGAGATGATGGGAGTGATTGAAAATGTATTAGGATCATGTAGTATAAGGATTCTACCATATGTTACTTCATATAGGTTGAGATGGAAAACCCAGGTGGGATTGATGTACTGTGTAGCTCTGCAAGTGAGATTAGTGTTGAGCTTTATTTCTAATATAGCTAGCATCTTCAGATTGTATTCTTTGATGATATTTTTACATTGATCCATTTTGATGTAGTTATGAGCTCCTCTAATGTTCCATGCACCTATGTTGTGCATCATTGAGTAAACTATAGGGAGGAAAGTAGCTTCTTTTTGTTACCCCTGGTCATGACTGGGGTGAGTAGTTCTTTGGAATGAGGGATGATCTGTGTTGATTCACCTTTAAAGTTCATGTTTCTATCAAATGATTTTTGTAGGATCGATTTCACCCTAGAGGGGGGTGAATAGGGTGATACTACTAATTATAACAATTTAATGGGAAAGTATATAAAATAATTTCAACACAGATATAGCAGAATAGCAGCACAGATAATAGCAGAATAATAAAAGTAGTAATAGAACACACAGATTTACCCAGCTTCGGTAAAACCCTGCCTACGTGTTGCCCCCAAGGTTTTTACTAGAAATTAAGTAGTCAGACGCTTACACACGTAAAATCGCGACACCCGCTATCAACTAACCTAACTCTATGCTCAAAACCCTGCCACAACTCAGCCACCGAGTTGTGAATTCTCGAACTACACCACCGTAGTTTGTTCCCTAGTCACACGACTAGAAATTACAAAAGTTTAAAAATAAATTACAAATAAAACAATTTAAAAAACACAAAACCCTAATTTATAAACTAAAGCCCAAAGAATAATTAACTATAACCGGCCCAACAAAAATATAAAGATATCTCCCTTTATTTCCCTGGCTCGTATCATTTTGTTTCGTCGTTCGTTCCTCTTTCAGATTTAGGGCTTTATGAATTGAAGTTGCCGCTTGTTCTTTTGCTTTAACTGAGATATGGGTTTGCTTTGGATCGATTGCTACTTTGTTCAATTTCGGCTGCTTCAACTTGTCGAGATTGAATGATGCTTTGAATTGGTACGTTTGTCCCCTTTTCGGTTTATATTATACTCGACTTGATTCGAGTTCTGGATTGATGCTTGCTCTTTGATTTTTTGCTTGAACTCGAATGACTTCGAATGCCGATGATGTTAACGGGTTAAATAGGGATCAGTTCCCTTTATTTTCGTTCGAATATATTCATTTGACTTCGTCTGTTAATTTAAGTCGGCCATACGATTATGCTTGGTTGCTTGTGATTAATCCTGACTAGTTCAATTCATATATCTTCTGATTGCTTGGTTATCACGGCTTTGATTTCTGACTTTTTCAATTCCTTGGCCACCGCGGCTCTGACTTGATTTGAAACTGTTGTTACATTCACTTGTACATCATGACACTGTTATAATATTTTGTGTTGACTTCTTCGGCTTGATTAATTCCTGTTATCACTTTGACATCCACGGCTTCTTGCTGTGTTGATTGATCATAGTCACTTTTCAAACTGCTGTTCTTTCATTTTCTTTCGAACATTGACTTTGTTACTGCAACTTGTATTGTAGTCTTATTCATAACTGCATATATGTATACATGTTGTTTCACACATGTATATATGTATGTTGAGACTTTCATTGTCTTCGACATTGCTTGACCATATGCATATGTATGTATGTATGTATGTATGTATGTGTGTGTGTGTGTGTATATATATACACACACGTTCTGTTCTTTATGTATATGATGAACTGAAAATTTGCTTCAAGTGATAGTTGTCATATGTATATAAGTGTGGATCATTGTTGTTGCATTTCATGTGAACTGAGCATGTCGAATTACATTTTGGTTTCACTTGAATCTGATTTGTAGCCTCACTTGCATACTGCTGTGTTGTATGTAGTGTTGTTCTCGGATCATGTATCATGTGTATGTCTGGTGGTCACTGCATATATACATGTTGTCTTGCTGTGTGGTTCGATGCACTTGTATATGACTTCATGCCTGGTGGTTGTTTTCACTTGTGTAGTTCTGAACACACATAATTGAGTTTTGTTCCACTATGCAATTTATTTGAAGTTGTAGCCTTTATGTGGTCTTGTTCTTTTGAAACTACCTTTGAGCTTTCACTTGGTTGTTTTATACCTCTGTTGTAGTTTGCACTTTTGTTCTTGTTCACTATCAACTGTTTGTACTGGTTCAACCTGCACTTTGTATATGCATTTTGTAACTGAGTCATTTTGAGCTGGTCTTGTCATTTCAGTTGATTGCATTAGTTATTGAGAGCCTGGACTGATTTGATTATTTTGGTGGAAACTGTGTTCAATTTGTAGTTGCAGTGTCATCTCTACTTGTATACATACATTTATGTGTGTGTGTTTGTGGAGTCTGGTCTCATTTTGTATCCACACCTCTGTTTTTGTTGTTCTTGAAGTCATGTGCATTTTGGTCTAGTTCATGCATTCTGAAGTTTTGTAGATGTGCAATTTGATTCATTGTTGTATGAGAACTGGTACTTGATAATTTTGTGATGTTTTTGTGTTGCACTTGAGTTGAATCCAGCCTCGGCTCAGGTTTGACCTTGTGCCCACCTGTCCCTGCAGTTTTATCAAGTGTATATCGGTGTGCAAGGCCTTGTGGCGTGTACAGTGATACACTGTGCATGTCACAAGTTGTTCGTGTATGATGAATTCAAAATAAATGATGACGAATAACCCAAATAACTGAGGCAAATAACATTTTCAAAATACACATTTTATTTTACATTGCCAATTTTTTTTTATTTTACTACGTCAGTGTTTACCTTGCAGATAATTCAGGTGCTGGATTCAATCTAGAGTATGGTTGAAGAACAACACGAGTGAATGAGTGAAATGTAGTGAGGTGAACATTGTAAATGGAAAATTGTGATGTAATCAAAATTGTATTGTAATTGAAATTGTGTATATATAGTGAGAGCTCAAATTTGTACTATTCAAAATTGTAATAAAATATTTGTTTGAATTTAAATTCTGTGTTATTTATTTTATTCAGCAAATATTTATTTAATTATGTGAAAATAGCATAGTACATTAACAGATACATTTAAATGAATATATATATATATATGTTTTTTTATCATCAAACAAAAATCATATACTAGCATATTCAATAATCTCCCCCTTCTGATGATAACAAACATATATTTAAGATTTTGAATTTATTAAATGTATTTGAGTATAGATGAAATCTATTTGCTCCCCCTTTTTGAATGCTCCCTCTTTACACAAAGCTCCCCCTTCATATATGCATGAAAATAAATAAAAATATGCAAATGAATCTATATGCAAGTAGAAAATACAAATTAAAATATTTGACCTTTATTTGCCAAAATCTTAACTTTTCTCTCCCCCTTTTGTTATCAGCAAAAGAGTACTGGTGTTAGAAAAATAAATATAAAGTGATAGATATTAATACAATATTAATATCCAATCGAGTATAAATATTAAATTTCAATAAAAAAATCAAACAAAAATCATAAATACTCTAACCAACCATGCATAACCGTTAGGACTTTTAAATGAGATTAGTAGTATTCCCAATTTTTATAAAAAAAATGAATTCAAGTATCTTCTAACCATGCATAACCGTGAGGACTTTTAAATGGGATTAGAATCAACTTGTCTATTCCATAATCAACTTTGATATGCGTTCCATACATGCATAACCGTGAGGACTTTTAAATGAGCATGAAAGCACATAATCAAAAATTCCAAGTAATTCACCCATGCATAACCATGAGGACTTTTAAATGAGAGTGAATACTTTGGATGTTTTTATTAAATAAAATGAAAACGAATAATTTCCCGTTTAAAAATACCACATATTGACATACTATATTGGATTTTGATGAGTGATGGTCGTTAGAAATATGATAGAAATAGAGGTGGTCATTGACTTTGTACCCATCAAAAGTTATTATAAATCTTGTTTAAATTTCTTAAAGAAATTCACTAAATATACCGTCTCGAGTCATAATATATGATTAATATAAACACTTATCACTTTTTCAATCACTATTTATCTTTTCGATAATCAGTAGGGAGTCAGATTAGTTAATGTAGTCATTTAAGATCAAATCCAAAAATAATAAAATTAAATTTTCTAAAATGACTAATCTGAAACAAGGTCAACAAAAACTATTTTCTGGAAGGGGTTTTATAAAAAAAAAATCTGCTAATTTGAAAATCGGTTAAAATGAAAAATATGCAGATATTTTCTTTGAAAATGTGATGCAACTAATGAATGTTTCTTCATAAAACTCGTTCCACTAGTAGTTTTTCTATCAACTAGATTACCAGTGTAATTTGCATCCAAATTTCCCTTTGACTCAAGATTATCATTAGTTAGATGTTATAGATCAGACCATGAAGTGTGTAACAGAATACCTTAAAATAATTTTTAACGGCTTTTAAATGAAATTATTTTGAATTTTAATTGAAACCGTGCAAATAAACAAATAGTGAACATAGTGTCAGCAGTAAAATAACCAAATATATCTGCGTGTATCTAGAGTAATCAAAAATCAATGCAAGACAATATCTCTCTTCATCTAAACTTCTAAACGAATCTATATGAACTAGTTCAGAGACTCTAGAGATACTTATAATGTTCTCGGCATAGAAATATAATTGGTCATCAATTTTGAATAAGTCAGAATTAAAACCAACATTCATTTCCTCATCACATAACTGGCTGAATTAAATCAGATTATGGTGCAGATTTTCACATTAAATATACTGTTACCTATTTTACCTTGCTGATAATTTTTCATTGTTGCCCATTCTGATTCTGCCACCTTTGTACTAGGCTAAGGAACTTTGATTTGTCGCCCATCGTGTGTCTAGAACAGCTAGAATCTAGGTAACACTGTTGTTGTTCCTTAGCCTGCCACCACACCTACACGAGAAAAGATTTTTGTGACCTATTTGTTTTTATAGGTCCATGGTTGTTAGTGGCAAACGATTTTGAAAAATATGTTTGAGTAGACCCAAAACTATTTATATTTATTCCTTTTGGCACCCAGATTTGTTTGACTTTAAGGTATTTTATATTCGTGCCTTTTGGAACCAAAATTGGTATGGTTTTCACGTGTTTGGGTCTATACCAACAATTGTTTTGATTGTGTCCAATTTTTCTACAAATTGTGCACTCGAATTTCACTTGATTAATTTGCTTCTAACAAGTTCAGATTGATTATATCCAAGTCCTTGTCTAACAGTATTAACGGTTTGTTTCCTTAATAGCATATTTAGCGATCTTTCTCCTTTGGAAAATTTTCCTAAAGTTGTAGACAATTGTTGGACTTGTGTTTTAAGAGATTCATTTTCATTCAATAATTGTGTGCACTTTTTAATAGAATTTTCTCTCCTCGTGTTTTCACTTTCTTTCAAAATCAGAATTTCATTTTCAAGTGATTTTATTTTAATTTCTAATTTTTTAATTTCTTCTTCAAGTGATGGACACTTATCACACTTAGGGCTCTTGGTTTGATAGTTTTTAACCAATTGATCAAGCTGTTTATTTAAATCTATCAAAGTATCTCTTTTTGATTCAATTTTAGCGTACTTCTCCCTAAGTCGTTCAAAACAGCCATTTACCTCATGAAAATATATAAGTAATTCCGAATGAGTAAGTTTTGATACCTCACTTGGCTCGTCATCATCACTATCAGTTATTTCTCCGTGAAGATACAATTTTGCTTTTTCATCAGTTTCATCCCAAGTAGTTGCAAAACTTCTCCTTTTCGGTTTCTTTCCTTGGCCGAGTCGATTCTGAGGACAATTAGGCTTGATGTGACCAGGTTTATTGCACTTGTGACAAAATGATCTCTTTCTCTTCTGGGTTGTCTAGAACTTTGACTATTCTGCTTTTCAATTGTTGATTTAGAGCTGGATTTTCGTATTTCCAGTTCCACTTTTTGAATCTCTTTATTAATAGTGCCAGCTCAGTTGCTCCATCATCATCACCATCATCATCATTTTCCGTTGTTCCTTTAAGAGCTATTAATTACTTTTGAGTATCACCTCCTTCGCGTTCTTCCTTGAATTTCATTTCTAGCTCATAAGTGGTGAGATTTTTGATGAGTTCTTCAACTTTGATTTGTTTCAAATCTTTTGATACTTGAATGGATGTAACTTTCGCTTCAAAACTTCGTGGAAGGACTCAGAGGATTTTTTGGACTATTTCCAATTCTGTGTATGATTTTCCAAGTGCTTTTGATTTGTATACAATATTGGAAAGTCATCCATACATCTCTTTGACATTTTCATCCTTGGCCATTGTGAAGTTCTCGTATTCGCTACTAAGTATGGCAAGGCGACATTCCTTGACTTGGGATGTTCCTTTGTGAGTCACTTCAAGTGTGTGCCAGATTTCCTGTGTAGTTAGACAATGTGAGACACGATTAAATTGGATTTGATCCAATGAACAAATAATAGAATTCATAGCTTTAGCATTCTGTAGTCTATTTTCAAGATCTGTCCATTGATCCATCGGTTTATCTGTTTCCTGATTATCTACCACTATAGTTGGTGTCCTATATCCTGTCTCAACTATATTCCAAGCATCAATGGTTTTCAGAAAAATTTGCATTCTATTTTTCCAGTAGGCATATTCACCATTGAACATTAGTGGTCTAACTATGGACTCACCCTCAGCAAAAGCATTATTAAAAGAAGCCATTTAAAAAAATTTAAAACAAAAATTTGTTTTTGAAAAATCAAATTTTTTAAAACAAAAGTTGACTTTTGTTCCTAGCTCTGATACCACTTGTATACTAATAATTATAAAAATTTAATGCGGAAGTATATAAAATAATTACAACACGGATATAGCAGAATAGCAACACAGATAATAGCAGAATAATAAAAGCAGTAATAGAGCACACAGATTTACCTAGCTTCGGCAAAACCCTGCCTACATGCTGCCCCCAAGGTTTCTACTAAAAATTAAGTAGTCAGACGCTTACACACGTAAAGTCGCGACACCCGCTATCGACTAACCTAACTCTACGCTCAAAATCCTGCCACAACTCAACGACTGAGTTCCGAATTCTCGAACTACACCACCGTAGTTCGTTCCCTAGTCACACGACTAGAAATTATAAAAGTTTAAAATAAATTACAAATAAAACAATTTAAAAAATACAAAACCCTAATTTATAAACTAAATCCCAAAGAATAATTAACTATAACCGGCCCAACAAAAATATAAAGATATCTCCCTTTGTTTCCTTGGCCCGTATCCTTTTGTTTCTTCGTTCGTTCCTCTTTCAGATTTAGGGCTTTGCAAATTAAAGTCGCCCCTTGTTCTTTTGCTTCAATTGAGATATGGGTTTGCTTTGGATTGATTGCTACTTTGTTCAACTTCGACTGCTTCAACTTGTCGAGATTGAATGATGCTTTGAATTGGTATTTTGTCCCCTTTTCGATTTATATTATACTCGACTTGATTCGAGTTCTGGATTCATGCTTGCTCTCTAATTTTTTGCTTGAACTCGAATGATTTTGAATGCCGATGATGTTAAAGGTTTAAATAGGGATCGGTTCCCTTTATTTTCATTTAAATATATTCATTTGACTCCGTCTATTAATTTAAGTCGGCCATACGATTATGCTTGGTTTCTTGTGATTAATCCTGACTAGTTCAATTCGTATATCTTCTGATTGCTTGGTTATCACGGCTTTGATTTCTGACTTGTTCGATTCCTTGGCCACCACGGCTCTGACTTGATTTGAAACTGCTGTTACATTCACTTGTACATCATAACACTGTTACAATATTTTGTGTTGACTTCTTCGGCTTGATTAATTCCTGTTATAACTTTGACACCCACGGCTTCTTGCTGTGTTGATTGATCATAATCACTTTTCAAACTGCTGTTCTTTCATTTTCTTTCGAACATTGACTTTGTTACTGCAACTGGTATTGTAGTCTTATTCATAACTGCATATATGTATACATGCTGTTTCACACATGTATATATGTATGTTGAGACTTTCATTGTCTTCGACATTTCCTGACCATATGTATATGTATATATATATTCTGTTCTTTATGTATACGATGAACTAAAAATTTGCTTCAAGTGCTAGTTGTCATATGTATATAAGTGTGGATCATTGCTGTTGCATTTCATGTGAACTGAGCATGTCGAATTACATTTTGATTTCACTTGAATCTGGTTTGTAGCCTCACTTGCATATTGTTGTGTTGTATGTGGTGTTGTTCTTGAGTCATGTATCATGTGTATGTCTGGTGGTCACTGCATATATACATGTTGTCTTGCTGTGTGGTTCGATGCACTTGTATATGACTTCATGCCTGGTGGTTGTTTTCACTTGTGTAGTTCTGAACACAGCCAATTGAGTTTTTTTACACTATGAAATTTGCTTGAAGTTGTAGCCTTTATGTGGTCTTGTTCTTTTGAAACTGCCTTTGAGCTTTCACTTGGTTGTTGTATACCTCTGTTGCAATTTGTACTTTTATTCTTGTGCATTTGTGTGCACTGTCAACTGTTTGTACCGGTTCAACCTGCACTTTGTATATGCATTTTGTAACTGAGTCTTTTTGAGCTGGTCTTATCATTTCAGTTGATTGCATTAGTAATTGAGAGCCTGGACTGATTTGATTGTTTTGGTCAAGACTGTGTTCAATTTGTAGTTGCAGTGTCATCTCCACTTGTATACATACATTTATGTGTGTGTGTGTATACATACATACATATATATATATATATATTTGTGTGTGTGTTTGTGGAGTCTGGTCTCATTTTGTATCCACACCTCTGTTTTTGTTGTTCTTGAAGTCATGTGCATTTTGGTCTAGTTCATGCATTCTGAAGTTTCGTAGATGTGCAATTTGATTCATTGTTGCATGAGAACTAGTACTTGATAATTTTGTGATGTTTTTGTGTTGCACCTGAGTTGAATCCAGCCTCGGCTCGAGTTTGACCTTGTGCCCACCTATCCCTGCTGTTTTATCGAGTGTATATCGATGTGCACGGCCTTGTGGCATGTACAGTGATACACTGTGCATGTCACAAGTTGTTCATGTATGATGAATTCAAAATAAATGATGACGAACAACCCAAATAACTGAGGAAAATAACATTTTCAAAATACACATTTTATTTTACACTGCCAAAATATTTTTTTTTTCAATTTTACTGCGTCAGTGTTTACTTTGCAGATAATTCAGATGCTAGATTCAATCTGGAGTATGGTTGAAGAACAATACGAGTGAATGAGTGAAATGTAGTGAGGTGAACATTGTAAATGGAAAATTGTGATGTAATCAAAATTGTATTGTAATTGAAATTGTGTATATATAGTGAGAGCTCAAATTTGTACTATTCAAAATTGTAATAAAATATTTGTTTGAGTAAAATATTTGTTTGAATTTAAATTCTATGTTATTTATTTTATTCAGCAAATATTTATTTAATTATGTGAAAATAACATAGTACATTAGCAGATGCATTTAAATGAATATATATATATATATATGTTTTTTATCATAAAAAAATAATCATATACTAGCATATTCAACAATTTTCCTCTTCCGTTTTTCTTTAATTTGAAAGGGGTTAGAAGGTTGGATGCAGTTGAGCAGTTTGAGTTTGGAATGAGAGATGAGAGGATGGTCAGAGAGGGAGCTAACCAGGCTGGTGGTGGATGAATATGTCCATATTGCATAGAGACAGAGGAAGGCTCTGGTGGATTGGAATAGATAGGAATATGGTAGGAAGTGGAAAGATTATTGTGGAGGTTGGGAGAAGTGTTGTGCACATGCATAGTTTGCATGTTGATGTCACTTGATTTAAGCATGGACAGGAGGCAATTAAAAGAAGGTGGATTATGGTTAGTGCTGCATTTTGAAGTTTTCTCTTAATTTTCTGGTTGCTTTTTTTATTGTATGATTCATCTGCTTCATGAGTCTCATTAATGCTTCCTTGTTCATTTTCATCTTTTTGTCCAGTTTCCTTTATAGCTGTTTTATTTACTTTACATAAATTTGTATTATTTGTCTCATTTAGTGTTGCATTACCGTTGTTGCTTAATATACCAACTCTGTTGTGTATAGCTGTCTGAATCATCACAACTTCCAATTGATCTTCATCCTCCACATTTATTTGCTCATCATCCTCATTCATTGCATATAGGAGATCATATTTATTATTTGTACTTATCATTATTTCCTCTTCCTTTTCATCACTTTTGTCAATAATATTTGTTCTGTCTTTATCAACTGCCAATACAATCACTCCCTCTTCCATTTCTTCTACTCCCTCCTTACATACATTATTTTCTTCAGGATTTTCATTTTCATTTTTTCCCTGTTCTATTTCTATCACCTTTTCATTTTCAACATTCTCTGTAACTTCAATAATATCATTACATTTCTCCACTCCTTTTCCTGCATGTATGCTTGCCTTCCTCTTGTGGTTGTTTACAAGTTGCCATTTAGTTTTATTCTTAACAACTGGTTTCTTGTTAACTGGTTTTACCCTCTATCCTACCTTTTTCTTTTTCTCGCACTGCTTAATGTTATCATCCTCCTAGCAACATTGTTCTTTTCGTTTGTCACATTCCTTCATCCTATGACCAAATACTTTCATTTAATACATATATCAGGTTTCCACAGATATTTTACCTCCACATTTTGACTTCCTCCATCAAGCAGCTGAATTGGGAAGGAATCAGGCAGGATTTGGTCTGGTTTTACTTCAATCAAACATTTAGCATAGTCCAGCCTCTCAATCTTCTCTGTAGATTCATCCAAATAGAGAAGTTTACCAAGTCTTGAGGCTAACCAGTTGATACCATATGGAGACTAGGAGAAAATGTGGATGTTATAGAATCTAACCCAAACTGGTACTGAAGTGATGCTACCACAAACATTGCTACAGTAGGATCCCACGGTTTGATTATGAATAACTCGTTTCTCATTATTATGGGGTCACTGAGCAGAACCTTATTCTTGTACTCTTTATAAGAGAAGAGAAAAAGGAAGACAAATCCATATGATTTTACTTTGATAGATCCTTTAAGTTTCCATACTCTCTTGAGATTAAAGATAACAATAGTGTATGAAAGTGGTTTGTTGAGAAAAAATCCTACAAGATAATCATTCCAGACAAGTGAGCCAGCTTCAACAACTTCACTGGGAGAAACAAGGATGTCACCATTGAAGGAAGGGCACATGTCACAGGGATGTACTTCCCCGCATTCCTTGGTTTGTTGCGAAATATGGAAGTCCATTTCTGTTGAACAACGGGTGGAGAAGGGGTAGAGGAGGGAGGACCAGTGTGGATAGGTATAAGGGGTGAAGAAGAAGAAGGAAAGGAAGGGACCGAGGAAAAGAAAGAAAGGTTGGGTCAGGGGCAGGCAGTGGGTCAGGAAGGGGAGAAGGCATGGAACAATGAGGCAATTGAATAGCGAAGAGGTGATGGGAGGGTTGAGATGTGGGGGAAGGGATAGGAGGAATGTTAGCTGCCATGAAAGTATGGGAGGCCATGTTTTTGTATTTTATTTGAGATGTAGACTCATTTTGCATTTTGGAGACCCATCTTAGTCTATGTGTATGTATTTATATGAGTCTAGTATACTTTTTGTTGACTCACTGTATGTTATATGATATGTCCTGTATTATATTTGTCACTGCGATCTGTGATTCTATGTTGTATATTATGTGATATATTATTCTGTTCTATTTTAGCCAACGTGTTATTGCTTTTTGCGGAGACTATTCACGTCTATATATGAGATTATTAGGAAAAGGATGATGTGATAGTGTTAGCTCAAGGGAATAGACATGGATGGTCATTCCTATTTAGCCTTATTCTTCGTATTACTTGACAATATTACTTGTAATATTCTTAGGTAATGTGGGCATAAAGATGGGGCGTTACAGATTGATATCAGAGCGAAGGTTCAGAACAATATGAAATCTAGGAGATATGAATCCTGGCCTACAGACTTAAGCTATGTCTTCATTATTATACTTCGGCTATTATGTCGTATACATAGAAAGATTAGCGGCATCACTGCTGCAAAATAGATTGATATCGAAATTGATAACTTGGGTGCTACTGCCTTAAGCTATGGCGTCAAATAGGAAGCATGCGGTAGTTTTTAAAATTATAGTGAAAACTTGCGGCATCAATGTCATATGTTATAGATTTTAAAACAATAAAACAAGGGGTCGCTATAGTTTTGGTGTTAGGATATTACTATGTCGCCGTAGACTCAATACTTAAGGCATTATAATTAAGACTTCGAACAGAACGGATTCAATCCATACTGACTTGGTTGATATCGTAGGCATCCATTCAGGTTAATGCCGCTGCAGTTCAACATAAACATTGGCAACATGGCAATACCGTAATTATTATAAAAAACTATTTTATTTCTATTAAAAGCAATTACTTTTCACTAACTCTTAACACTCATCAACTTTCTATTGGTTAAAACAATCTTTATCAATTTTTTTAATAAAAAGTACCGCAAATTATTTATCTTCTCAAAAATTCATTTTGCACCCCTTAATTAATATTAATTTTATAATAATAACTATAAGCTTTTCTAACTTATTAAATTCATAAAAATTCATAATTACGTGGGAAATATCCCTAAAATTCACAAAAAATCAGAATTAACATATTCTTTAACATACTAAAATTTTGGAATCAAAATCTTTATTTAATTATTTTTAATAATTAAAACCCGAAATAAATGTCCTTTATTTCTTAGGAAGTTCACAAAATATTCCTATTAGTTTGAAAAATTATGAAATTAAAAACACATCTCCAAAATTATGTTTTACACAACATAACCAAAAATCTAATTGTTTGGAGATCATAAACTAAGGTTTTGACCATAAATCTATCATAATAATTCATAAAAATTCCAATAATTTAGTTAACCAAACAATGGTAAAATCTTACGTGGCGCATCATAACATCATCAAAAAATTAAAACCAATCAGATCTGTAACCAAACAAACATAAAAATGAGATGGTTTATTATTATTCATCTTAATTTGGATAATGGAGTTGAGATGTGATGGAGAATGTTTTCGCTAGCTTTTTCCCTTGAAACTTCCTTAGCTTTTCTATTCGTCTTGTTTAATAGCCAGCCTCATTTTCTTTTACTTTGATTATTTTACACTTGTAAAAATGAGAATGATATGGGAGAGGGAGGGTTTAAGGGATAAAAGAAAGATCTATTCCTAATTTTCCCCTCTCATATATTCTTTTATATGTTAAGTTTTTAAAATAATCTTAACAGTTGATTTATTAAGGCTCTGACCTTGTTAATTATCAAATCTCATCCTCCTTATCTTACTACACATCACAATATTCTATTTAATTTATCTTATTAAATCACTTGAATATTGTTGATCCAAATTAGGGGTGTTACAAGCTCCTCCCCTTAAAGAATTTCAACCTCGAAATTTGAATAAGGATAATAACAAACATATCAATCATGAAAACATATGTAACATCACATAATAACAATACTAGCCCATCTGATTAGCAAAAAGTCTATATACACCAAATATAGAACAGACTATCAGAACAATGTAGGATAAGTCTCTTAATCCTGTCATCCGTCTTCCAGGTACAGTGTTTTTTGTTATCACTCCGTTCGATTTTTACAAGCTTGACTTCTTGTTCCTTAGCTTTTTCTCATATCTTGCTACAACATGAACTGGTTGCCCAACATAAGTCAATATTGGTTCCACTACTAAATCTTCCACTGTAGTCGGGGTAATAGTAGTCTCTGGATCATGTACTTACTTTCTAAGATGAGAAACGTAAAGCACATTATGGACTCCTGCCAAACTGTTTGATAACTCTATTCTATAAGCAAGTTTCCCGATCCTTTCTATAATAGGAAAGGGACATGCATATCTTGGTGCCAATTTTCCTGTCTACCACACACTTTATTGGTGATACTTTGACAAAAACGTAGTCTCCAATTGAGTACTCTAAATCCTTATGCCTCTTATCCGCGTAACTTTTCTTCCTAGACCGAGCTTCCTTCATCCGTACTCGCATCAAGCCAATCTTTTCCATGGGTTCCTTATCATATCTGGACCAACAACTAATATGTCTTCGGTATCTAACAAACATGCATGTGATTTGCACGGCGTTTCATACAAATCTTCGAAAGGCATCATTCCTATATTAGTCTGATAACTATTATTATAGCAAAACTCAACTAAGTGCAAATGGTCTTCCCATGACCCACCAAAAGCTAGTACACAAGTTCTCAATATATCTTCAAGTGCCTTATTGACTCTCTCTTTATGCCCATCCATATGTGGGTGATAAGCGACACTCATCTTAAGCTCGGTACCTAACACCTCTTGTAGACTCTTCTAGAACTTGCTAGTAAACAAAGTATCTCTATCATTGACTATACTACTAGGCATCTTATGCGGTCTAACAATATTCTTCAGAAACAACTTAGCTAATGCAGGTGTCGTCCTTGTTGACTTAACAGAAATGAAGTGTGCACTCTTGGTCAGCCGATCCACTATAACCTAAATACTCTCATTTCCCCTATTCGACCTTAGCAGCCTGTCAATAAAATCCATGGATATAGAGTCCCATTTCCAAACTGGTATATCTAAAGGATAAAACAAACCACTTGGCTTTTGATGCTCAGCTTTCACTTGCTAGCAATTCAAACATTACTTTACCCATAAGCCTACATCCCTTTTTATACCTTACCAAAAGAAACTTCTCATCATATCCTGATACATCTTAGTTCCATGGGATGAATAGTAAACTTTGATCGATGGCACTCCCTAAGAACTTCCTTGATTAGGTCACCAACATCTGGAACACATAATCATCCGTTCTTTCTTAACTACCCATTTCTGGTCAAGACTAAACCTTTCAATCATCAATCTCAGTTCCACTTTCATGCCATCTAATTCACTTGGCTAGCAACGAATCATCTCTATGATTAGAAACAATCCTTTCGACTGGTTGTACTTCTAAACATGACAATATGGTGGTACTTTGACTCGAACAAGCAGTCGATCTTAATTGCACACTACAAGTGGTTAACGCCTCTAAAATTTTACATTCTGCCAACAAAGCTAACACCATATTTTGACGTTTTCTGCTAAGTGCATTAGCAACTTTATTTCCTTTCCATAGCATATACTCAATACTGAAATCATAAGCTAGTAAAAACTCCAGCCATCTCTATTGGCCCATATTTACCTCCTTCTGAGAGAATAAATACTACAAAGACTTATGATCTGTATACAACTCGAATTGTTCTCCCAGAAGGTAGTGTCTCCACACTTTCAAAGCGAAGATCACCGCTACCAACTCCAAATCATGAGTCGGATATCTAACTTCATGTGGTCTAAGCTGTCGAGAAGCTTAGGCAATCACTTTACCTCTTTGTATCAACGTAGCTCCTAATCATGTTCCATTTGCATCTTTATACACCACCAAATTCTGATTACCATTTGGCATAACTAACACGAGAACGACAAGTGCTTTAACTTAAGGACTACTTCCTTACATTTATCGGACCAAACGAACTTCACATCCTTTCTGGTTAGTTTAGTCAAGGGTGCTGCTACCCGATAGAAATCCTTAATGATTCTCCGGTAATAACCTGCTAATCCAAGAAAACTCCTTATCTCGGTCACCGTTTTAGGTCTCTTCCAATTATTTACAGCTTCAATCTTAGCCGATCCATAGACAACCCTTTTTTTGAAACTACATGACCAGGAAACTTCACTTCACTCTTGCAAAAATGACACTTAAAAAACTTCGCTTTTAGTTGATGCTACCTTAATGTCTCAAGACTATTCTAAGATGGATCTCATAATCTCTCTCATTCTCAGAATATATCAAAATGTCATCAATGAACACCAACACGAACCTATCCAATGCTCTTGAAAAATTCGGTTCATCAACTCCACAAAGAAAGCAAGTATATTAGTTAATCCGAATGGCATTACTAACCACTCGTATGAACCATATTTCATTTGAAACGCTGTTAAAGGAGTACTATCCTCTGCCACCCTCTGTCGATGGAACCCTGTCGCCAAATCCAACTGGGGAAAATACTTTGGTTCAACTCAAATGATTAAATAAATAATCAATTCTCGACAACGGATACCAATTCTTTATCGTTTTCTCATTCAGTTTACAATAATTGATACTGAATCTTAACGACCCATCAGGTTTCTTTGTGAACACCAAGGCCACCCCCAAGGCGAACCGCTTGGTCCAAAAAAATTCTTTCCTTCTAAGTCCGCTAGTTGACCTTTAAATCTTTCATCTAGTAGGTGTCATTCTGCTAGGGGGTCTACTTAAGGGTTCAACTCTAAGAACAAGATCTATTCGAAACTCAATAGCTCGTTTTGGTGGTAATCATGTAATAGGCTCAAAAACCTCTGCGTTCTCTCTTATAGCAAAAATCTGATTTACTTTGTCATTTGCTTCCATTACACCCAACAAAGCACAAACTTTCAAACTCGAGTTCTCAACTGAGGATATAATTCGATCACAGAAATTAGGGTGTCTTAATGATATCTCCCTATCTAGGAAAAATATCATAGTCGTGTATCAACTTAACCATTCTATACCCAAAATGATCCCAAAAATTGCAAAGTCAAACACATACAAACTGCATGCAAAATCATGACCTAACAACTCAATCTCTAACTAATCACATCTCATTCCTAGTTGCATACCCTCCTAATGGATTGCAACCCTTAAGGAAGTAACAAGGTATGATGGTTTTAATTCTAAATTATCTACTAAACACTGAGAGATAAAAGAATGCAATGCACCTATATCAAACGATACTCTAAACGGTACGCTATGAATCAAAAACGTACCTTCCACCACAGACTTTCCTTTCTCTACAGCAGTCGGCCTTAATGCAGACGGTTCCAAAGAATATATCTTTCTTTTATCAACTCTAGCCGACTATGGACACTGATTCTTGTAGTACCCTATCAAGTCGTAGTTAAACACTTCACACCTTTCTTTTTCGCAACCTTCTTCCCTTACCGGTTCGACACTCATAAGCAAAATGTCCTTTCTTGTCGCACTTAAAGCAAACAAGTTCATCTTTTCCTTTCTTGGCAGCTCCACCCTTCTGAGCCCCCTTCTTCTTGAAGAATTTCCTCTTCTTATTCTGAGAACTCTGTGTTTCCACTTACTTTTCTTTCCAAAATGTTGCTAGCATCTCCTCATTTCTTATAGCCATTTCCACCATTGCATTACTTGGATCTCGGAGTTGTGGCATAGTCGCCTTAGCAATCTCCAGCCTCAAACCCCGGATAAACTTCTCATTTCTCTTAATCACAATGTCAATAGTGGCATACCCATACTTAGACAGTTCATCAAACTTAGTCACATATTCCAACATTGACATTTCCCCTTGCTCCAATTCCATAAACTTCCTAAGCAAGGTTGACTTGCCTACGTTAGATTAGAACCACTCCTCAAATCTTCTACTGAACTCAGCCCAAGTCAATTCCTCTTTTGGCACACAAACGGTCACTCCGTTCCACCAGTATATTGCAACACCTTACAATTGCCTCGAAGCTAATCTTCTCTTCTTCTCGTCATTCATACCAATTCAGCAAAAATCCTTTCACTGTGCAATTGCCAGTTCTCTACTTCAATAGCATCCTCGATTTCAAGAGAAGGCTTTCCTCCAAGGCTAGTATAATCACGGTTCAGCTTGGTATAGTCATTATGTTTAATGAAAATTTTTCTTTCGAGTTAGAAAAATGCCGATAAGTTTTGAAATCAAAAAAACCGCAAGCGCACGGCGTATAATTTTAGTACGTGGCGAGTACGGGTCGATCCGTAGGGAATCTTTTAGATTTTAGAATTTTCTAATCAATCAAAATAGACCAAAGTGGAGAGAAGATTGTTAACTATAATTTGTAAACAAAATGAAGCTAAATTTAGAAGGAAAATGAGATTAAAAACTATGAGATTAGAGAACATTTTAGAGGCAAATCCACTCTCCTATTTTTGTAAATCAACAAACAAATAATTTATGATCTCTAGTTATGATATTAAGTGAAATAATTGTTGCATTGGTCAGAAGTATGGTTTATTTATGTTATTATTTAACATAACTTAAACCATCAAACTATAATACAACAATTATACCATTTATAAATTCTCATGAAGATAAAGCCAAAGCAAAAGCTATTTTAAGTATGATCTATTTACTATTATAAATAGTAAGATGAATCATCAAATTTTGTTTTTACTTTCTTTTCAAAATCAAAAATCAATTAACAAATTATGATGTAAATTGTGTTTATGTTCAATAAGAATCGCCCATTTGCAAAAGCAACATAAGCTATCAAACCCACTTGTATAAGCTTACATCAAAATTCACTTTCATGAATCACAAACCAAAAGAGATCATAAATCATACAAATGTTGAAATTACATAAAGTTAGAGAGCTTCATCACCCCTAAATTAAAGGGGTTTAGCTACTCATTTGTGTTATCAAATCAACACTTGTAAATTTCAACATCAAAAAGCAAAGAAATGGAAACTAAACAAAGGAAGAAGGAGAGATTAACTACTAACTACTTGCATAAAAACAAAGCTACACTACTTGCATAAATGTAAATTTAATCTACTAACAAAGAAAAGAGAAGAGCATAGAAATAAGCATAAGCATAAAAGTAAATAAAAACAAGTAGAAACGAGAAGAGAAAGAGGCTAGGAAGCCATTTTTATTTCATGAAACATAGAGCTTACAACTTTCATCTTGATTTCCTAACTAATTTCAAAAGTAGAAGATATTTACATGTACATAAGAGGGCTATTTATACATGCATAAAACCCTAATTCAATTTTTAGGGAGCTTTACAAAATGCCCTTTAGGAAGTGTGGCCTCCAAGTAACCATTAGCCTTTAATTAATCATCATTAAATATGCATGAAGCTTTAACCTCCACTTAGTTGTCCATTAGCTTCTAATTGTAGATTTAGGTAAGTGGGTGGGGTCCTCCATGATCACGAGCATGAATTATTTCATCTTCATTCCTTTGTATTCCCTTGCGCATGCATATATATTCATGAAACCCTCTTCCATATGCATCCAAATTTCCTATAAAAGTCATAAAAATGTCCAAGTAAAAATTCTCAAATTGACACATGCACAAAAATGACCATTTTGCCCCTGAATGAAGATGAGTATATGATGATTTGAAAATGATTGAATTTTGGTTTTAAACATGTTAAAATGCCCAAATATGACATTTATTTAAATAAAAATATATAAAATATGGATGTAAATATATGCACATTTACGTGCACAACAAATACCCCCACACTTATCTTTTTATTCGTCCTCGAATAAAGGAGAACTAAGATAAATCCGTTTTCATAGGGTGCATGATTGCATTGAGCGTATGCAACAAGCCGTTAAACCTCTGGGTGTCCTCAGTAGGACGAGTGTTGTCTCGTGAGGGTTTTCAGCGGATACTAACCCCAAAATCCAAATGCAAATTGAAAATATTTACAAAATGCAAGATTGATTTACAATGGGATGAATGCATGTTTTTGAAAATATTCACAAATGAAGGATTTACTTTCAAATTGACACGAATAAATTAAATATGAATTTTGGTCATTATTAAGAAATTTAATTCCTTTTACTTGTCAAAATTTCCAACAAAAGTTAAGTTATCATAACAAACAGACTATAGTTTGGCTAGTTGTTTCGGTTGATAACACAATGTAATTATGAAATGGATCCTTAGTTGATTATCAAAGTTTGTCAAAATGGTATTCTCATTTCTTTTCAATAACAAGTTACATCAAACAAGTAAAAATAGTGCTTAGATTTCAATTTCATACTCTCTCTTATTTGAAAATTTTATTGATATTAACAATATTTACATATGCCTAACTCAGGTAAACTGAGGCCAGATATATTACCCATGCACTGCCTTGTGGACTGATGTGTGGGGAATACAGAGCGTGGCGAGTGAACATATGTAACGACCCGTATTTTTAACACTTTAAAAATATGAATTAAAATAAAAATTTTGGATAAAAATCCGAAGGAAATAAAATTTTGTGTTGTTAAATGTGAATTACAAGTTAAAATACAAAACTGAATTCTGAAATAACTTATTTGTAAATTTAATATGGATGTTAACTTGTATTGAATGTAAGTAATGAATTGAGTTTGATTGTAAACCAAATTGGTTATGATTGTAAACAAAGAATAAATAATATGGTAGATTTAATAGTGGAAGTTTATGTTATTGAAACTAATATAAATAAATGTAACTTAATATTACAGTTGATTGAAATCAGATAATAACTGAAACTGTAATTTGATAAAGATGTTAACTTGTAATTGAACGTAAGTAAAGATTTAAATTTGAATGTAACAAGTAATTGAATTGAATCGAATTTGATTGTAAACAACGAAATAAATAAAATGTACATTTAATATTGAAGTTAGAATATGAAAATCAACGTAAATGAATGTAATTTAATATTACTGTGAATTTAAATAAGATGATAGCTGAAGAAAATGAAAGTAAATGAATTATAAACTATTGATAATAATATATAAGTAAATGGCTGATTCAATAATGAAAGTGTAAATCGAAATAAAAGAATTCAATTGGAATTAAATAACTTGAATTTGAATTACAATATAATTGAACGCTGAATCTAATGTAATCTTTTATACTGGATTTATAATGGAAAACCGCATTGTAAAAGATTGTTAATTACTGTGAAATTAAAAATAAAATTTGTGAACAATTGAAATTTGATTTAAAAGTTAATAATTTAAAATTGGTAATTTTATATTGAAATTAGACTGTAGAAATAGACATTTTTACAACTGTCTCGGATTTCGACGAAACCAGTTTCATCGGATCCGTAACAGTGAATTATTGTAAGGTTTCAATTTTCGTAGCAATCGGACTTGTCGTTTGGTCGTGCGAGCTTGAAACGCGTAGAAATTTAACGTCGTTAATTAAAATAATCGGCTTCAAAAAGCTATCTTCCACATACGATTGAATTAGGCCTTGGGACTAGTTCCATTGCGTCCGGAACGGGGGTAAAACCTTATAAACGCCTGGCGGTACGTCTCGATTGGAGTTCGGACGACTTTGGACCTACCTATATAAATACACATACAAACCAAGACAGTTTTACTGTCATTTTAATCCAGAAACCCTAATTCTATCTCATGGCCGCCACGTATTCAATGGCCAGAATCGCTCGAACTTCTTTCCTTAATATCTCTCAATCCGTTCAACGAAATCAAAAAATTCCAAAAGCAAAGTTGTAGATCTCGACGAGCTCTTCAAATCCATACGGTTGATCTATGCTTTTACGTCACGGATTCGCCCAGATCTGACTAGGAAGCGTGTACGGTTTTTCTTGGTTTGCGTCCAAACGGTGGCGAATGGGGTGGCAAAACTTGGCGCGGAGGTGGAGCAAGGAGAGGCGCACGCGATGGCATCCCCTGATCAATGTCCGGTCGCTCCTAGTTGCGTGCGTATGGAAGAAAGGCGGTTGTTGCGTGTATGGGTTCGTTTTTCCTGTAGGTCGCGATTGGAGAAGAAGGGCTGTGGGCTTTGGATCTGGAACGAACGGCTATGATTTGTTTTGGTAAAAAAAAAGAAATTGTTTATTTAATTTGTATTCAAACTTTAAAATATCGTATCTCATCCGTGCGAGGTCGGAATTGGGCGAAACTGGCGATGTTGGAATCGCAGCGACGAGAGCTACGCTGCAGTTTAGATCCGAAGACATTTGGAGCTCGTTAAAATTTTAGGTTAAATCGAACGTTGTTCAATTTGATTTAAAAATCGAAACTCAAGGTGAGTGTTTTATAACGCTCACAACGTACTGAATATCTTTATGGTAGTTAAATTTGACATTATGAAGTGATATGAATTTATTTGTCGTTGTTTGATAAAAATTTAATTGTCATATAGATTGTCATGTGAATTCACCGTTGAAAAATTAAATTGACAGTAAATTGAAATTAGGATTTAATCGAAATCAAATTTCCCAATATTGATAACTATGAAATTGCCGTGAATTGTATTGACTATTGGATGATTTATTTCGATGGATGCTATTGGTTGATATTTAAATGTTTGGATGTTTATTTGCTTATATATATATCCTGTTATACATGCATATGACACTGTGATTGGTTTAAGTAATATATATTCATCCGTGACATGTAATTGAAATAAATAATCACTTGGCCATAGGATAGAAAATTACATACGGACACCGAATTGGTTAAATTAATAATTTTAAAATCGTTGATTTGAAATTTATTTAAATGATTTGATTTAAAAGTTATGAAAAAATCCAATTTATGGAAATTGAATTATTTTAAATTGAAGCTCGAGATGTTGGAATTTAAACTTGGTAAATGAAATTGTTTAATTATTCTTTGGTTTAGATTTTTAAGAAAAATGAAATACGGCGTAAATTTTCGAAAGTTGATTTGTTTTAAAGGATTGGACTTTTAATCGAACTCTGAATATTTCTAAGGAAATTTATATGAAATGATATTTCAAGTTTGAGTTTGGAATTGAAAATTAATTTGAAATTGAGGTATAAATGGAATTATCAAAATTTAGTTTTGAAATGTGAATATTTAAGGCTTTGAGATATATGGAAATTGAAATGGCTTATTTTGTGGTTCAAATATGTATTTGAAATTGATAATTTGAAATGGTTTATTGAGAAGCTGAATCGAGTTGAAATTGATGATTTGAGATTTGATTAAATTTTAAATTTTGGAATTCGAGTTTATGTGAATCGTTTTGTGAAGTTTGAGGAAGCTATTGTTATATAAAGTATTTTAAAATATATCTAAAACTATTTATATTTTACTTTATAAATTTTTAATATAAATTATTTTAATATAAATCATTTTCAATATAAATTATTTTATTATAAACTATTTTAACTTATAACTATTTTTATAAACCATTTTATTGTATAAACTATTTTTCTATATATACAAATTTTAATATCTAAACTGTTTAAGAGGAAAGTGTTAGGATTCCAAAATGTTATGATTTCAAGCTATGATTTCAAAGTGTTATGAATTTCAAGGTTTTGATTTCCAAAGTGTTTTGATTTTTAAAGACTTATGATTTCGAAAGCGGTATAACTTCGGAATGTGATATGATTTTGGAAATGGATTTATTTGAAGTGAAAGTAATATCGTATTGATACGATTTTGAAATTGAAATGAGATATTGAGGCGAAAAATGATTTTGAAATCGAAATGAGATATTGAGGCGAAAAATGATTTTGAAATCGAAATGAGATATTGAGGCGAAAAATGATTTTGAAACGGAATCTTACATCTTGAATAGATATGCTGATATTTGAAATGGATTTGATTTTGAAGCGAATATGATATTTTGATATCAAGTATGAATCGATTTGAAATGTAAAAGAGCCATCGGTGTAATAATACATAGTTATTAAAGAGACCAGGATCGGATATGGACATACTCTCTGTCGATACCGAAAACCACTTTAATAACTATTATACGCGGAGTGTTGATCCAGAACGAAGTGGATGGTTTGGTGAACGCGTTGACTGAAGAAAGAGAACGATATTGGATGACCCCTGACATGACTAAAACAGGAGCCACGCCGGGCCATTGAGGATCGCCATCTCTAGCGGACACACTCCTTCGTTACCATGTCTATTACTTTTGTGATTCGATTTGGGTGCACCCCTCGATTTTGGGAGTGTTGTTTCACGGTGTTGGGGTAGTAGCTGCTACGCCCAACATCAGTCCGGATCACGCAACTACTAGTATCCTAGTTGGTATTGCCTCATGTACCTTGTCATACTGATTATCCTATTCGCGACCACTACGATTTTGGTTTGTACCTTTAGTATATGGATTGCCCTCTAATGACTTCCGGTTTTGGGGAAACTACGGTCTTGTATATGCTCTTGGGAATAAAAATGTGTTAAGGGTGGAATGGGCCATGGCTTAACGCTAGTTTGATATTTTACTTTATGATAGACATTATTGTGTATAACGTATTGTACTACATAGTAGATAGTTTAACGGATCCTTGAGAGATGGAAAATCCCGTAACATCTCTTAAGTTATTGCACTCACGTTGACACTGGATACAAGATGTCAAAACCCCGTAAACATCTCCGACGCCGTCACACTCATATTTACTTATTCGATTTAACTTACATGAGATATTTTAGTTCTGACTCGAGTGTTTTGTCTTTTCATTACGCTCGGGTAAGCCTAAGCATTTCAGATAAGGTTGAAGATCTATTCTGGAGGACGAAGACGGAGTTTGGTATTACATCATTTGTATTCTACTACTGTATTATTTTTTTCCGCTGCATTGTTGTATTATCTCTGATATGTATGTAACTCTGATTTATGATGTATAATAATAATCAAATTTATTTATTTAACAGCTTCATGAACTGTTATTTTATTATTATATCTTGTTCCTTCCGCTGCGAGATTCTGAGTTGTTTCTGTTCTTTCTTTTCTTTTCTTATTTAACCCCAATAACTATCTGTATTTTGGATTGTTTGAGTCAGCATGTGTGTATGTTTTGTCGACTTGAACGGTCAAAAATGCGGGTCGTTACAGTTGGTATCAGAGCTTTGGTTTAGATTACCTTGGCTCTAGTGGGGAATAACTCATTGAAATAGGGTTAAACCTTATGAATGAGTTTGAGTGTATATGAGAGAGCGTATTTGTAATTTTGATATAAAATGGTTTTGTATTGTGTTAATTTGTTCCGTTGAGTATTTATGGATTCTGGTCGGTACTTGGGACGCCAAGGCATCGATAGGAATTTCTAAACACTCGAATAGAACAAACTGACATAATATTGTTTTGAATTATATTTTATATATAAATATAATTATGAATATATATATTGACTTTATTAGTTGTTAGGAGATGATAATATTAGATTATCATCGGTTATTGTTGATTAGTCAATATTTCTAACTATTGACTATTGGATGATTTTAAGAAATGAAACTTGTAAATATGATTGACAATGGATATAAATGGTAAATAAAATAAAATAAAAAAATGAATTTAAATTAAGATGGAGAATTTAAATTCCGGTGTTTTGAAAATTTATTAACAAAAATTTGAAATGTATAATATAAGTATTATATGATAGTATCTTCGATTAGAAATTGTTTTCAAAGGATTTTCAAATGAAGTAAGTGTTATAATCCCTTCTTGACACTAGAAAATGATTTCGGTGATGAGTGCACGCATCATCGATGTTTATTTTCGAGAGTCCAAGTGGGGGAGATCACTTAATAGTTTTTCTAAACCCTGTTTTGATTAAAAATTGAATTTTATTTTGTATTCTCTATAGTATGACTTGATATATATTAATATAAGTATATATTATTTCAAACTTGATTTGAAATGAAACCGGAGTTGAAATTCTTAAGTTCTTTAATATTTAATGACTTTAAACTATTGAAATAAACAAATACTTGAATCATTAAGGAACTTCTGAATTGAAAAATAAGGGATGAACATGTGTTAAGTGAAAATAGGTTGAAGTAGGAAACCCTTAGAATAAAGGAGTATAAATTTGAAATAAACTAGAAACTGTACTCTTTTGGATTAAATAGAAATTGAATTGAAATTTTCTAAAGTATGAAATGAAAATAAGTATATATATATATATATATATATTTCAATGCTGATTAAAATTCTTCTAAAAAGTATGATTTGAGATATAAAGATATTAGTATATATATATATATATTTGAAAAAAAATAGTTTTATCGAATCCGGTGTTGAAATTCTTAAGTTCTCTAATAAGGAATGATTTTAATTATTAAACTAAAGTAAATCTTGAATTGTTAGAAACTTATGAATTGAAAAGGTGAAATTGAATTTAAGTGAAAAAAATTATTAAAATTAAAATTGTAGGAGTAACCCTTAATTTGGAAAATAATAAATTGGAAATTTATTTAATAGGTATAACACTCAAATTGAATGAAAAGAAGTTGTATATTGTTTAACTACATTTTATTTGCATAGCTATGACTTACCAAATACTTAAAAAAGTTTAAAATGCTAATAAGGATAAGTAAATGAATAATATACAAGTGTGATTGCGAATAATAAAATGTGAAGATCTATTGATAGTGTAAATATAAAGGAAATTTAAGTTGTAAAATGAATTAAATTTAAAATTAATTAAATATAAAATTAGTAAATGGAAACTAATTAAATTTGAATGGAAATAAATGTCAATAAACTTGGAAGTGTATGAAATTAAAATTTTGACTTGGAAATGTATAATTGATTTAGTGTAGATTTTGGATGGATGTTAATGTTTGATATGCATTGGTTGTTAGATGGATGGTAATTGATTAAATAGAATTCATTAGTGTAAATGGAATTGAATAAACGGAATAAAATTTTTAAATAATTAAATTCTAATTTGAAGCAAAGTGAAATTAAATATAATTGAATTCAAATTAAATTGAAGCAAATTGACTTGAATTTAAATTATGAATGAAACAAACTTGAATAAATCGGAAACAAATCGAATGTAAACTTATTTCATGCATAAATAAGAAAATAAACGACTTTGTGTGTATGATTGTTTCTTTAGAAAATTTGAAGTTTGATGGTTTGTACTTTGAAATAATAAAAGCAAATTTTTGGAAAAATCCAAAATTGTCCAATATATGCTGAAACGAAAACAATCATAACTTTTAAATGGCTGGACGAAATTTGACGATCTTAGACTTGTCGGAAAGCTTAGAAACTGTACCACGACTTTTGTTTAGAGTGTCTTGAGAAATTCCTTCATTTACTTAGTTAAAAATTTGAATCTTCTCGCTGGCCTGTAAAAAGGAAGCAAAATCAGTAGCATATACCCTTATTATTTTCACCATAACTTTTTACTGGTTTATCGGATTTTGACGAGCTTACTATTTCTGGAAAGCTAAGAACTTAAGTTAAAACTTTTGCTTTAAGTGTTTTGTGTTTTGCTGTCATTTAGATGGTCAAAAAGGGGAGTGAACGTCGCTGACCTGCGCAATTCATTGCCCAGGCAGAGGCGTATCCATTTAGTAAAATAGCCGTAACTTTTGAACGGATGGTCCGAATTTGATGATTTTGGACATTCCGGAAAGCCTGAAACGAATGCAACAACTTTTATTTAGATTCCATTTTAAAATTTCATCGTTTAGGGGACTAAAAACTTGGATTTGTTCGCTATCCTGAATTTAGAATCTCAGTTTTGAAGTTAAAAATATGTTATATAAATGTTGTATATGCTAAGTATATCAATCTACCTTTATATGTTTGGTTATAATTGTTTGTTGAGTATTTTAGTAGGTGACAAAGGGTTGTGCTTTGCTTGTGGAGCTCACTTCTGCGCTAAATGCAAAATGTAAGTTAAAATGCTAATAAACGCTTAATAAAAGGTAAGTTCTCGGATTACAGTTTATGTTGTGGTATATTATTGTGTTCCCCATGGTTTGGGATGCCTCATTCTTGTAATGAGATGTATATCATGCAATTATTACCACTGTGAAATTTTCGGTCCTAGCCGCGCAAAGGAGGTGCTGCCGAAATTTTTCAAAAATCCGGATGAGATTTTAAAAATCCTATAACTAAATTTTGCAAATAAGTCGAATATTTTGAATGAATTATATCTAAATGATGGTTTCCCCTTCTTCGTTCCTTTTCGAGGACGAAAAGTTTTAAGTGTGGGAGATTGTAACGACCCGTATTTTTAACACTTTAAAAATACGAATTAAAATAAAAAAATTGGATAAAAATCCGAAGGAAATAAAATTTTGTGTTGTTAAATGTGAATTACAAGTTAAAATACAAAACTGAATTCTGAAATAACTTATTTGAAATTTAATATGGATGTTAACTTGTATTGAATGTAAGTAATGAATTGAGTTTGATTGTAAACCAAATTGGTTATGATTGTAAACAAAGAATAAATAAAATGGTAGATTTAATAGTGGAAGTTTATGTTATTGAAACTAATATAAATAAATGTAACTTAATATTACAGTTGATTGAAATCAGATAATAACTGAAACTGTAATTTGATAAAGATGTTAACTTGTAATTGAACGTAAGTAAATATTTAAATTTGAATGTAACAAGTAATTGAATTGAATCGAATTTGATTGTAAACAACGAAATAAATAAAATGTACATTTAATATTGAAGTTAGAATATGAAAATCAACGTAAATGAATGTAATTTAATATTACTGTGAATTTAAATAAGATGATAGCTGAAGAAAATGAAAGTAAATGAATTATAAACTATTGATAATAATGTATAAGTAAATGGTTGATTCAATAATGAAAGTGTAAATCGAAATAAAAGAATTCAATTGGAATTAAATAACTTGAATTTGAATTACAATATAATTGAACGCTGAATCTAATGTAATCTTTAAGACTGGATTTATAATGGAAAACCGCATTGTCAAAGATTGTTAATTACTGTGAAATTAAAAATGAAATTTGTGAACAATTGAAATTTGATTTAAAAGTTAATAATTTAAAATTGGGAATTTTATATTGAAATTAGACTGTAGAAATAGCCATTTTTACAACTGTCTCGGATTTCGACGAAACCAGTTTCATCGGATCCGTAACAGTGAATTATTGTAAGGTTTCAATTTTCGTAGCAATCAGACGTGTCGTTTGGTCGTGCGAGCTTGAAACGCGTAGAAATTTAACGTCGTTAATTAAAATAATCGACTTCAAAAAGCTATCTTCCACATACGATTGAATTAGGCCTTGGGACTAGTTCCATTGCGTCCGGAACGGGGGTAAAACCTTATAAACGCCTGGCGGCACGTCTCGATTGGAGTTCGGACGACTTTGGACCTACCTATATAAATACACACACAAACCAAGACAGTTTTACTGTCATTTTAATCCAGAAACCCTAATTCTATCTCATGGCCGCCACATATTCAATGGCCAGAATCGCTCGAACTTCTTTTCTTAATATCTCTCAATCCATTCAACGAAATCAAAAAATTCCAAAAGCAAAGTTGTAGATCTCGGCGAGCTCTTCAAATCCATACGGTTGATCTATACTTTTACATCACGGATTCGCCCAGATCTGACTTGGAAGCGTGTACGGTTTTTCTTGGTTTGCATGCAAACGGTGGCGAATGGGGTGGCAAAACTTGGCGCGGAGGTGGAGCAAGGAGAGGCGCACGCGATGGCATCCCCTGATCAACGTCCGGTCGCTCCTAGTTGCGTGCGTATGGAAGAAAGGCGGTTGTTGCGTGTGTGGGTTCGTTATTCCCCGTAGGTCGCGATTGGAGAAGAAGGGCTGTGGGCTTTGGATCTGGAACGAACGGCCGTGATTTGTTTTGGTAAAAAAAAAAGAAATTGTTTATTTAATTTGTATTCAAACTTTAAAATATCATATCTCATCCGTGCGAGGTCGGAACTGGGCGAAACTGGCGATGTTGGAATCGCAGCGACGAGAGCTACGCTGCAGTTTAGATTCGAAGACATTTGGAGCTCGTTAAAATTTTAGGTTAAATCGAACGTTGTTCGATTTGATTTAAAAATCGAAACTCAAGGTGAGTGTTTTATAACGCTCACAACGTACTGAATATCTTTATGGTAGTTAAATTTGACATTATGAAGTGATATGAATTTATTTATCGTTGTTTGATAAAAATTTAATTGTCATATAGATTGTCATGTGAATTCACCGTTGAAAGATTAAATTGACAGTAAATTGAAATTAGGATTTAATCGAAATCAAATTTCCCAATATTGATAACTATGAAATTGCCGTGAATTGTATTGACTATTGGATGATTTATTTCGATGGATGCTATTGGTTGATATTCAAATGTTTGGATGTTTATTTGCTTATATATATATCCTGTTATACATGCATATGACACTGTGATTGGTTTAAGTAATATATATTCATCCCTGACATGTAATTGAAATAAATAATCACTTGGCCATAGGATAGAAAATTACATACGGACACCGGATTGGTTAAATTAATAATTTTAAAATCGTTGATTTGAAATTTATTTAAATGATTTGATTTAAAAGTTATGAAAAAATCCAATTTATGGAAATTGAATTATTTTAAATTGAAGCTCGAGATGTTGGAATTTAAACTTGGTAGATGAAATTGTTTAATTATTCTTTGGTTTAGATTTTTAAGAAAAATGAAATACCGCGTAAATTTTCGAAAGTTGATTTGTTTTAAAGGATTGGACTTTTAATCGAACTCTGAATATTTCTAAGGAAATTTATATGAAATGATATTTCAAGTTTGAGTTTGGAATTGAAAATTAATTTGAAATTGAGGTATAAATGGAATTATCAAAATTTAGTTTTGAAATGTGAATATTTAAAGCTTTGGGATATATGGAAATTGAAATGGCTTATTTTGTGGTTCAAATATGTATTTGAAATGGTTTATTGAGAAGCTGAATCGAGTTGAAATTGATGATTTGAGATTTGATTAAATTTTAAATTTTGGAATTCGAGTTTATGTGAATCGTTTTGTGAAGTTTGAGGAAGCTATTGTTATATAAAGTATTTTAAACTATATCTAAAACTATTTATATTTTACTTTATAAATTTTTAATATAAATTATTTTAATATAAATCATTTTCAATATAAATTATTTTATTATAAACTATTTTAACTTATAACTATTTTTATAAACCATTTTATTGTATAAACTATTTTTCTATATATACAAATTTTAATATCTAAACTGTTTAAGAGGAAAGTGTTAGGATTCCAAAATGTTATGATTTCAAGCTATGATTTCAAGCTATGATTTCAAAGTGTTATGAATTTCAAGGTTTTGATTTCCAAAGTGTTTTGATTTTTAAAGACTTATGATTTCGAAAGCGGTATAACTTCGGAATGTGATATGATTTTGGAAATGGATTTATTTGAAGTGAAAGTAATATCGTATTGATACGATTTTGAAATTGAAATGAGATATTGAGGCGAAAAATGATTTTGAAATCGAAATGAGATATTGAGGCGAAAAATGATTTTGAAATCGAAATGAGATATTGAGGCGAAAAATGATTTTGAAACGGAATCTTACATCTTGAATAGATATGCTGATATTTGAAATGGATTTGATTTTGAAGCGAATATGATATTTTGATATCAAGTATGAATCGATTTGAAATGTAAAAGAGCCATCGGTGTAATAATACATAGTTATTAAAGAGACCAGGATCGGATATGGACATACTCTCTGTCGATACCGAAAACCACTTTAATAACTATTATACGCGGAGTGTTGATCCAGAACGAAGTGGATGGTTTGGTGAACGCGTTGACTGAAGAAAGAGAACGATATTGGATGACCCCTGACATGACTAAAACAGGAGCCACGCCGGGCCATTGAGGATCGCCATCTCTAGCGGACACACTCCTTCGTTACCATGTCTATTACTTTTGTGATTCGATTTGGGTGCACCCCTCGATTTTGGGAGTGTTGTTTCACGGTGTTGGGGTAGTAGCTGCTACGCCCAACATCAGTCCGGATCACGCAACTACTAGTATCCTAGTTGGTATTGCCTCATGTACCTTGTCATACTGATTATCCTATTCGCGACCACTACGATTTTGGTTTGTACCTTTAGTATATGGATTGCCCTCTAATGACTTCCGGTTTTGGGGAAACTACGGTCTTGTATATGCTCTTGGGAATAAAAATGTGTTAAGGGTGGAATGGGCCATGGCTTAACGCTAGTTTGATATTTTACTTTATGATAGACATTATTGTATATAGCGTATTGTACTACATAGTAGATAGTTTAACGGATCCTTGAGAGATGGAAAATCCCGTAACATCTCTTAAGTTATTGCACTCACGTTGACACTGGATACGAGATGTCAAAACCCCGTAAATATCTCTGACGCCGTCACACTCATATTTACTTATTCGATTTAACTTACATGAGATATTTTAGTCCTGACTCGAGTGTTTTGTCTTTTCATTACGCTCGGGTAAGCCTAAGCATTTCAGATAAGGTTGAAGATCTATTCTGGAGGACGAAGACGGAGTTTGGTATTACATCATTTGTATTCTACTACTGTATTTTTTTTTTCCGCTGCATTGTTGTATTATCTCTGATATGTATGTAACTCTGATTTATGATGTATAATAATAATCAAATTTATTTATTTAACAGCTTCATGAACTGTTATTTTATTATTATATCTTGTTCCTTCCGCTGCGAGATTCTGAGTTGTTTCTGTTCTTTCTTTTCTTTTCTTATTTAACCCCAATAACTATCTGTATTTTGGATTGTTTGAGTCAGCATGTGTGTATGTTTTGTCGACTTGAACGGTCAAAAATGCGGATCGTTACAACACACAAGTATGAACACTTATCGACTGTAGGCATTATTAAAATTTTTTTATATACATACACCTAACTCGGATAAACTGAGGCCAGATATACCGATCGTGCACTCCTTTCGGGCTTACGTGAGAAGGGTACAGAACATGGCGAGTGAACACACAAGTGTGAACACATGACTCTAGGTGTTAAAAATATATACATATATACAAATGTTATATATATTGTGTTTTTTTACTATTTTTTTAGAAATAGAGAGTTTTGCAAAATCATCTTAGCACCATTTACTTAGAGGATAAAAATGTTATATCCTTTACTTTAAATTTACCACTTTTTTAAACAAAGATTTTCAATTAGAATATACTTCATAATTAACACATATGAACCTTTCTATATACTAGTTAAACCATTGTTATTTGTAATCAAACTTCATTTTTATTTCTGTTGAGACAAATAAATTTTAAAAAATTTCAATTTATTAACCAAAACTTATACTTATCCCATAGTGTTTCTTCAAAAATAAATCAAAATGCTAAAATGAAAATGTTTTTGAGATTTAGAAATTTTGAGACTTTTTTTAGTTGCAAGAAAATTAAAATTCAAAAATGCCATGAAAAAATTAAAAATAATGAAAATGAGACTCCCCCCACACTTAATTTTGACTTTGTCCCCACAGTCAATGCACGATATAATGAGTGTAACAGGGAAAAATATGTACATATTTACAAAAGAGGGTTAACATTCTTACTAGACGTAGCTTGGCTTAGTAAGGATCATGAGCTCCTCCTCTTGGTTACAGGGCAATTCCAAGAAAGGTTTCAAATGATAACCATTGACTTTGAAAATCGATCCATCCCTGGGGTTTTCTATTTCTACGGCACCATGTGGAAAAACAGTTCGTACCATAAATGGTCTAGTCCATCTTGATTTAAGTTTTCCAGGGAATAAATGAAGTCTTGAGTCGTATAAAAGAACTTTCTGGTTAGGTGAAAATGTTTTCCTTAGGATTGACTTGCCATGAAAAACTTTGGTTCTTTCTTTGTAAATTTTCACGTTTTCATACGCGTCGTTCCTAAGTTCTTCTAGTTCGTTGAGTTGTAGTTTTCAGTTTTCGCCAGCTTTCTCAAGATCAAAGTTTAAGTTCTTTATTGCCCACAACGCTTTGTGTTCGATTTCAACGGGTAAATGGCAAGCTTTACCTTAAACTAAATGAAACGGGGACATCCCAAGGTTCATTTTAAAAGCAGTATGGTAAGCCCAAAGTGCGTCGATCAATTTCTGAGACCAATCTTTTCGATTTTTGTTGACAGTTTTCTCCAAGATTTGTTTTACTTGACGGTTTGAAACTTCAACTTGCCCACAAGTTTGAGGATGATATGGAGTGGATAACTTGTGGGTTATCGAGTATTTCTTCATTAATGTTCCAAAAGATCGATTGCAAAAATGGGTTCGGTTATCACTGATTATTGTGCGAGGTGTGTCGAACCTCGAAAAGATGTTTTCTTTGAGAAATTTCAAAACAATTCTATGGTCGTTGGTTTTGCAAGGAACGGCTTCGACCCGTTTTGAGACGTAATCGACAGCGAGAAGGATATACAAGTTTCCAAAAGAATTGGGAAAAGGTCCCATAAATTCAATACCCCAGACATCAAAGATTTCGATCGTAAGAATGGGGTTTAGAGGCATCATATTTCGTCGAGAACTTCGTCCAACCACTTGACATCGATCGCATGTTTTACAAAATTCAAATGAGTCTTTGAAAAGAGAAGGCCAATAGAAACCACACTGAAGCACTTTTTCTACAGTTTTTCGAGGACCGAAATGTCCGCTGCATGCTTGATCGTGGCAAAACAAAAGAACACTCCTGATCTCATTATCCGGAATGCAACGCCAGATGATTTGGTTGGGACAATATTTGAATAAGTATGGATCGTCCCAATAGAAATATTTCACTTGGGACATGAATTTGCATTTGTCCTGTTTGGACCAAGATGAGGGAGTTTCTTTAGTGACTAAGTAGTTCACTATATCAACGTACTATGGATCGATAGAAATTGAAAGAAGTTGTTCATCCGGGAAGTTTTCATTGATTGGCAAAGAAGATGGTGCATTCGGAAGACGAGACAAGTGATCGGCTATGACATTATCAGATCCTTTTTTATCTTTGATTGTAAGGTAAAATTCTTAAAGTAAAAGGATCCAACAAATCAAATAGGATTTAGCATCTTTTTTAGCGAAGAGATATCGAAGCGTGGAATGGTCCGTGTAAACAGTAATGTGTGACCCGATCAAGCAAGGTCAAAATTTTACGAGAGCAAAAAATATCGCTAGAAGCTCATTTTCGGTGGTTGTGTAGTTGAGTTGAGCGTCGTTCAGAGTCATACTAGCGTAGTAGATAACGTGAAGGATCTTGTTGATGGGTTGTCCTAAGACAGCACCAACCGCAAAGTTAGAAGTGTCACATATTATTTCGAAAGGAAGATCCCAATTGGGTGCGCAAATGATTGGAGCAGAAATGAGTTCGTTTTTGAGACGTTCAAAAGAAGAGATACACTCAGAGTTGAAATCGAATGGAACATCTTTTCCAAAAAGAGTCATTAAAGGACGAGCAATTTTGCTAAAGTCTTTCACAAAGCATCGGTAAAAGCAAGCATGTCCTAGAAATGATCGAATGTCCTTAACAGATTTGGGAATGGGTAGGTTTGCAATTACGTTGACTTTTGCTTTATCTACCTCAATGCCTTTATTTGAGATGATGTGTCCAAGGACTATGCCTTGTTTGACCATAAAGTTTCATTTTTCTCAATTCAAAGTCAAATGTTTTTCTTTACATCAATTTAGAACCAACTCAAGATGATGTAAACATTGGGAAAAAGAATCGCCAAAGATAGAGAAACCGTCCATAAAAACTTCTAGAAAGCGTTCAATCATGTCAAAAAAAAATGCCAACAATGCGTCGTTGGAAAGTCGCAGGAGCGTTACAAATTCCGAATGGCATACGTCGATAAGCAAAGGTACCGAATGGACACATGAAAGTCATTTTCTCTTGATCTTTGGGAGCGATTGGAATTTAGTTATAGCTGGAATAACCATCAAGGAAGCAGTAGAATTCGTGGCCAGCTAACCGTTCGAGCATTTGGTCAATGAAAGGAAGAGGGAAGTGATCTTTACGTGTTGCGACATTTAGTTTTCGATAGTCAATGCAAACACGCCAACCAGTTTGAGTACGAGTTGGAATAAGTTCGTTTGAATCGTTCTTGACAACGGTTAGCCTAGACTTTTTTGGTACAATGTGAATTGGGCTAATCCATGAACTATTAGAGATTGGGTAAATGATTCCGTTGTCGAGAAGTTTAAGAATTTCATCATGCACCACATCTTTCATTTTTGGATTAAGCCTTCATTGCGCGTCACGAACAGGCTTGGCATCGTCGATTAAATGGATGCGATGTTGAACAAAAGCGAGACTAATTCCCTTTATATCGGAGATCGACCATCCAATTGCTTCCATATTTTTTGAAAGAATAGAGAGAAGAGAAGCTTCATGGTCAAGAGAAAGATCGTTAGAAATTATGACAAGACAAGTTTCGTTTTCACCTAAGTATGTGTACTTAAGGCGATCGGGAAGTGGTTTGAGGTCCAACTTCGGGAGTTGCTCGATTAAAGAATTGGGTTGAGATTCGGACTCAACTGGAAGCGATTCAAAGGGAAGAGTGTATTCAATCTGGTTGGGGATTTCATGAAACAATTTTTCGTATTCAGCTTCGCGTTCGTCGTTAAGGTCAAGTGTCTCGTTTTCAAAAATTTTGTGAATCACTAACTTCCAATGTTTGGTCGCGAGGTTCATTTGATTGGCTTTCAAGATTGAAAATGTTGAGATCCAAAGTCATGTTTCCAAAAGAGATTTTCATCGAACCGTTATGACAATTGATTAAGGCATTTGAGGTGGCTCAGAATGGTCAACCTAAAATCAATGGAATTTAACTCGCGGGATTTGTTGCGGGTTGTGTTTCAAGAACGATAAAATCAACGGGGAATATGAATTGCCCTACTCGAATGAGCACGTCCTCGATTTCTCCCACGGACTTCTTAGTGGAACGATCGGCGAATTGAAGCGTAACTTTTGTGGGTTTGAGCTCACCTAAGCCTAATTGTTCATACACGGAGTATGGAATCAAGTTGACACTTACACCTAAGTCTATCAAGCATTTGTTAATCGTCTTGTCTCCAATTGTACACGAAATCGTAGGGCATTCAGGATCTTTGTATTTAACGGGCATGGATTGGGACAAGACTTCACTAAAGCTGGCAGCTAAGAAGACTTTTTTGGGCACTTGAGTGTGTCGCTTTTGGGTACACAAGTCCTTAAGAAATTTCGCGTACGTTGGGACTTGCTGAACAATGTCAAGAAGCGGGATCTTCATTTTCACTTGTTTAAAAATTTCCAACATCTTTTCCATTTGGTCTAAATGTTTCTTGGGTCGAAGACGATGTGGAAATGGAACACGATACTCGGTAGGCGGGTCTACTCAAGTAGAAGAAGAATTTTGATTGGCATTCGATTCAACGTTTGGCTCCACGTTCTGTTTCGATTCGTTTGAAGGGTTGAGAGAGGTTTCCGGTAAATCGTTTGGGTTAACGACTTGATTATCGATTTATTTACCGAAACGTAGAGTTGTGATAGCATTCAATTGGGTGACGTTGCTATCTTGAACAACATGGGCTTGATTTGAATTTGCGTTTTGATTTCTGGGATTTGGAAGGGGCTGGATTGGGAATGTTCCTCGTTCGCAGTCACTTACAGATGTGGCTAATTGACTCATTTGCATTTCAAGTTTTGCAATCGATTGGTTTGTGTTTTGCATATATGAGGTCAATAAATTTTGCAAACTGCTGTTTGATTGAAGGCTTTGAGTAGTTGCTTTAGCCAATGTTTCAAGAGTTTTCTCAAGTGAGCTTAAACGTTTATCGTCTTGGGGAGGATGAGCAGAATTTGGTTGAAAATTTGATTGTTGCGGTTGATTATGAGACGGACCCGCAAAATTTGGTTGAAAATTATTGGGCTGAAAGGGAGGATTCAAAGCATTATTCGGGAATGCTTGAAAATTTGGACGAACCGTATTCGTGTTGGGATTGTTTTGGTTCCAAGCAAAATTTAGATGATTTCTCCAACCAGGATTGTACATTGGAGAAAACGGGTCATTTTTGGCTTTATTGAAAGCATTGATTTGTTCGACAGAATTGGGACACTGATCGACTATATGATTAGGATCGTTGCATTTATAACACATGGGTTGGGAAGCTTGATTCATTTGATTCGATGAGAAAACATTATCGAATTTTTTAATCATTGCGTCGATCTTAGCTTCCAAAGCAAAAGAAGACCCTATCGAGTGTGCACTCGATCGTGAGTAAATTGATTTTTCGTTCGAACGTTCCCATTGGAATGACTTTTCGGTGTGGTTTTCAAGAAATTTCCAAGCATCATCGTGATGTTGGGCAAGAAAGTTGACTTGGCACATTGATTCGAGCATGGTTCGTGAGCTGTTTTCGAGTCCATTATACAAGATTTGACAAATCGTCTATTTTTCGAAGTTATGGTGTGGACATTTTATCAAAAGCTCTTTGAATTTGTCAAAATATTTTCCGAATGGTTCTCCCTTGAATTGATGAAAATTTACAATTTCGTTTTGGATTCTACTCATTTTTTCCAAGGGGTAGAACTTTTTTAAGAAAGCTTTTACGAATTCTTCCCAAGTTTTAATCGAGTTTGACTATAAGCTGTACAACCATTCTTCAGCGTAATCTATAAGAGCAAATGGGATTAATCGAAGTTTGATTTCGTCATCGGAAAGTTGTTGGAGTTTAATGGTTGCGCAAACTTGTTCGAATTTAGTCAAGAAAATGTATGGGTGATCATGTTCAAAATTGCCAAATTTTGGAAGCGTGGCAATATGATTCAAGTGAATTTCGAAATGGTTACCCGTTGGGGCGGGTAACGTGATGCAAGATGGAATAGAAACTCTATCGGGAAAGATTCTATCCATAAGAGTTCGAGGGGCGTTCTCGTTCGCCATTTCGGGAGGATCGTCCGTTCGAGTTAAACGGTTAGTTGTTGAGTCGCGAGTCCAACAATTAGTTGTTGTGTCACGAGTCCAAGTACTCATGCACTAGTGAAAGTCGAGAAGAGAAAGAAGTTAGAAACAAGTTTAGAGAATGAAAGAAGATTTGAAAAACGAAGTAAAAATTTGTTTGTTTGTTTTTTTTGCAAGGAAGAAAACTATTCACCAAGTGAAATTTATTTTCAAGAGAGAAGTTTGATTTTTGTTGTGTTCTTGCTTTTCAAAATGGGAAATTGAATTTTTTTTTATTTTTTTGTTTTTGAATTTTAAATTTTTTTTCTTTTTGAAAATATTATATATATTTTTTTTTTGATTGAAAATTTTAACAGGAAAGGAAAAAGGATTTTTTTTTTGGAATTAAAAACTAAGTTAAGTAAAATTTACAATTTTTTTAAATTTTGGATTTTTTATTTTAAATATGCATGAACTAATGCAACTAAATGAACGCAAAGGAATTAATTACAATTTTATGTCCTTAGTTTCTCCTAACCCAAAATTGTATAATCACACTTTGTCTTAAATCTACAAAAATATTTCTCAGCCAGGTAACGGGCAGGGTAATCGATGCACCACGAATCACCGTAGCAATGCAGCCGAAGGTTTAAGTACCTTCAGAGGAACAACTACTATAATATTTACGAATCACCATAATTTTTATAAATGGTTATTACTCTGCCGTAGCTTAGACACCAAGAAATAAAATTGTGAAGATACAATTAAGCCCTAGATGAGCTCGCGACACCCTTAAGTCGAATGTCTAACCTTTATTATTAGTCAAATTCTACGATGAAATGCGTTTGTGGGCTAAGGAAAGGGTGATGAAATCCCTCACCTTATGTGAATTAGGGTATTGCCCTTAAAAAAGAAAAACAAGATGAGTGAATGTAAAACAAAAATTAAACGTGTATTAACAATGCAACTACGAATGGATTTTGTTTTTGTTTTTGGATTTTGAATTTTTTTTTAATATAAATGCAAATGCAAGCAACCAACAATGCAAATCAAATTAAAAACAAGAGATGAAAGCACGATACGAGAACGTGCAGAATTATTAGCAATTTTTTTAGAGCAAGCAAGCAGTTATTTTTTGGCAAGCTAAGTGAAGCAAGCAACTCTTACTATCTGCTTTGGCAACCAGAAATAAAAAACAAGATATATACAAGTTTTAATTTTTTTTAAATATATCAAAGAAGTGAAATAAGCCAAACCAAAACAAAATAAAATGAAAGCAAACAAATTGAAATCAAACAAATTGAAAATAAAACAAATTGAAAGTAAAACAAATTGAATGTTTCTTTTTTTTATAAGGTTAAAAAAGAAACATTGGCAAAAAATTGATTCAAGTGGGAACGAAAAAAAAATTGCAAAGTTTTTTTTTAAATATGGAACTTAAAAGGATTGAAAACAAAATAAATTAAAACAACACAAATTCAAATTAACAATTCAAAATAAAAAACAAAAGCTCGGCCCACCCCTTAATACCTGATGCTAACACGATTTTAACTCAAGATAATCAACACACGCGAAACAAAATAAAATCAAACCACTGACTTTCTCATTCATTCCCAAAAAAATTTGAATTACCCAAATCAAAATTGAGCGCTGGCGTAGTAGAAATAGTCGATTTGCATGCAGGGTTGTTTGCGGTAGTCGAGAGAATTGGGTGATTCGAATTCAAAGTCGATGGCGGTGGTTCGTTGTTGCAGTTGTTTGGTTGATGTCGATTGGATTTTGGGGTGGGTTTGATGTAGCGGTGAGGCGATTGCAGGCAAGTTCGGAATACTGGGGGATGGCCAGAGAGATGACTACAGCAGAAGTGATGAATGCAGGAGGGAGTCTGTTATGATGGTTGCTGGAACGATGATAGAGAAGTGGCTGAACTGTGATATGGCGCAAGGCAGTAAGTTTTTTTTTCTCTTTTTTTTGTATGACTGTACTGTGATGTTATGGCAATGGAACAACTGCTTGGATGTTGGCAGGCAGCAAGGTGAAGAAAGGAAGCAAGTTAGGTGGAGAGAACGGTAGCAGTGGTAGAAATGATCTTGTATGCAGATTGGCGAGATGATGGCAGCAAGATATGGCGAGGTTTTGTGGTTGTATGTAGGTGGAGATTGAAAGTGGGTTGATGTATTGGTTGCTTGACTGTAATCTGTTGTTGAAGTGGATATGGTAGTGATATGTCAGCAGTTTCGGAGGTCGCAATGATATGTCAGCGGTGATAATTTCAGAGATGTAGATGAAGTTTTGTGGAGTGTTGATATGGTGGGTTTGTGGTATGTAGCAGCTGCTTGATGGTCTATGTGAATGTATGGGGAGGATTATGGCTATAAGGAAATGGTGATATGGCAGTGGACTACAGTGCTTGTATGTGAAGTGCAAAGGTGATATTTGTGTGGTTTGAAATGTATGTACTATGGACAGGGTGGTTTGTGGCCAGAGCAGTGAATGGCAGCAGATGGATAAGAGATTGTAGGCAGTAGTGGATATCATATATGTGGTGAATGAATGTTGTATGTGATATGGTGAATGGCAGGTAGATAGGAGATGGTGATGCTTGTAGTAATGAAGGATAGGAGATGGGGGTGCTTGCAGTTATATAGGAGAAATTCAAATTTGGGTTCAGGTTGTTGTATTATGGGGGAAGTAAGGCAGCAGATTATGGATGAAGAAGCAATGTAGTTCTGGTGGTGGTGGATGGTTAGCTTTTTTTTTCTAGTGAAGGAGGGGGGGAAGAGTGTGTTGGTAGCAGACGGAGGATGTGTTATGGTAGGAAATGTGATGTCAGTGTAATGTGGAGGGTGATGGTCAGTTGTGACAGAGGGAGTATTGAATGTTAGAGGAAGATTTTGGCAATATGGCAGGTTGCCGATGAGGTTGTGCACTTGTGAGTTTTGTTGAAATTATGTGGTGGATATGGGTAGTGATATGACTGTATGATGCGGCGAATGGCCAGAGATAGGGGGAAGAGTGGAAGTAGAGATGTGGAGTTTGTATGCAATGGAGATGTGGAGATGTTGAGTTGATGAATGATGTGGTCAGGGAGTTGTATAATGGAGATGTAGTAGAATAGTGGGGGGATGTAATGGAGTGTGGTCAGAGATGGAAGCAACAAGCAGTGGTTTAGTTGAATAATAAGGTAATGTTGTATATTGTTGGATATGACAATGTATGTGCAGTTTGGTGATATGGTTGAACTGCTGGTTGACAGTGAGTAAGTATCTGACGTGCAAGGAGGAATGATGGCCGGAAGTTGTTGTAGATGTATGGATGAAGGATATTTGACTGTTGTGTGGCACTGGTGTTGTAGGCAGGCATATATGGGGAGTTTGCGTGCTGCTGTGGGTATTGACAGTGGCTGCTTGTGGTTGGTCGAGAATGTGAGGCTTGTGGTTGAATTGAAAATGTTTGTATCGGTGGTAGAAGGGGAGAGGTTAGGCAGAGGAGTGATTGTTGGGTTTGTGAACTGTGATGAAATGGTGTATGTATGTAGGCAAATGCACACAACAGTAAAAGTATGTAACAGAAATAACACTGTGTAACAGTGAATGTAAAACAGTGAAGAAAATGTGTATGATCAAAATAGAAATGTAGATGCAAATGTAATTGAAAATAAAATGGAATAAAAACTTTTTTTTTCAAATGAAAACGTGTAAAAAAAAATTATTTATAAATACGCTAATGCAAGTGCAAATAGAAAACAAGCACACAAACAAATCACACAACAAACAAACACACAATTTTTTGTTTCTTTTATAAAATGCAATTCAACACACAAATAAAACACATTAAAATCAAACTAAAATAATCCGAAGAATAGAAAATTAAAATCAAAACTATTCCCCGGCAACGGCGCCAAAAACTTGTTTAACGACAAATTTTCTATCGAGTTAGAAAAATGCCGATAAATTTTGAAATAAAAAAAACCGCAAGCGCACGATGTACAATTTTAGTACGTGGCGAGTACGGGTCGATCCGTAGGGAATTTTTTAGATTTTAGAATTTTCTAATCAATCAAATTAGACCAAAGTGGAGAGAAGATTGTTAACTACAATTTGTAAACAAAATGAAGCTAAAATTAGAAGGAAAATGAGATTAAGAACTATGAGATTAGAGAACAATTTAGAGGCAAATCCACTCTCCTATTTTTGTAAATCAACAAATAAATAATTTATGATCTCTAGTTATGATATTAAGTGAAATAATTATTGCATTGGTCATAAGTATGGTTTATTTATGTTATTAATTAACATAACTTAAACCATCAAACTATAATACAACAATTATACCACTTATAAATTCCATGAAAATGAAGCCAAAGCAAAAGCTATTTTAAGTATGATCTATTTACTATTATAATTAGTAAGATAGATCATCAAATTTTGTTTTTACTTTCTTTTCAAAATCAAAAATCAATTAGCAAATGATGATGTAAATTGTGTTTATGTTGAATAAGAATAGCTCATTTGCAAAAGCAACATAAGCTATCAAACCCACTTGTATAAACTTACATCAAAAATCACTTTCATGAAGCACAAACCAAAAGAGATCATAAATCATAAAAATGTTGAAATTACATAAAGTTAGAGAGCTTCATTACCCCTAAATTAAAGGGGTTTAGCTACTCATTTGTGTTATCAAATCAACACTTGTAAATTTCAACATCAAAAAGCAAAGAAATGGAAATTAAGCAAACGAAGAAAGAGAGATTAACTACTAACTACTTGCATAAAAACAAAGCTACACTACTTGCATAAATGTAAATTTATTCTACTAACAAAGAAAAGAGAAGAGCATAGAAATAAGCATAAACATAAAAGTAAATAAAAACAAGTAGAAAAGAGAAGAGAAAGAGGCTAGGAAGCCATTTTTATTTCATGAAACAAAGACCTTACAACTTTCATTTTGATTTCCTAACTAATTTCAGAAGTAGAATATATTTACATGTACATAAGAGGGCTATTTATACATGCATAAAACCCTAATTCAATTTTTAGGGAGCTTTCAAAAATGCCCTTTAGGAAGTGTGGCCTCCAAGTAACCATTAGCCTTTAATTAATCATCATTAAATATGCATGAAGCTTTAAGCTCCACTTAGTTTTTCATTAGCTTCTAATTATAGATTTAGGTAAGTGGGTGGGGTCCTCCATGATCACGAGCATGAATTATTTCATCTTCATTCTTTTGTATTCCCTTGTGCATGCATATATCTTCATGAAACCCTCTTTCATATGCATCCAAATTTCCTATAAAAGTAAAAAAAATGTCCAAGTAAAAATTCTCAAATTGACACATGCACAAAAATGACCATTTTGCCCCTGAATGAAGATGAGTATACGATGATTTGAAAATGATTGAATTTTGGTTTTAAACATGTTACAATGCCCAAATATGACATTTATTTAAATAAAAATAGATAAAATATGGATGTAAATATATGCACATTTACGTGCACATCACATTACCAACTGGTACTATGGGATTAGCTCCTCCCATATTAACAACATTACCTCCCGCCAACCGAGCAATTGTTGTAGCTTGGATCATGCTGATAAAGAACTGATACATAGTCCTCATATCTACTGGTGGGGTTCCAGTACCTACATTAGCATTTGCATTTTGACTATCATTTTCCTGTCGACCTTGGTTCCTTCTGGTCTAGAAGAAAGGTCCAGTACCTAGATTCACTCTTTCGTGTCCTGCTTTCATACCTTGCATTCTCGCAATCTGCATGTAAGCCTTAATAAGATATAGAAGAAAGGTCTAAGAGAAAGGGAAGAATAGATACTGATATATAGCAAATATAAGTACATTACTATAGCATTATCCCATACCCCAATCTTATTCTTTGATTCATTGGATTATGTTTTCAAAACTCTTTTAAGTTCAAAATTCTTTTAAGTATTAAATAAACCTATGCTTTGTAACATCCTCTATTTTGAGGCCCGAAACTAAGTGCTACGGAAGCTGTAGTCATCCAAAGTATTAATTTCCAATGACAAAATGCGGCTATATTAATTATATCAATAATTAGATGCATATGAATATCAAACTTTTCAAACACAATTTAGTAATAAACTTTCATATTTCATTTCACAAATAAGATTTCATATTCATTACATAATCCCATTCGATCCCACTTTCAGAGTTTAAATATAATTATTACAAAATACTCCAAGAGCGACATATGAAGATGCTCCCTTGATTGATCAGAGTCTACTACTACTTGACAGTTATAATATTTGTCATTATATCCATTCAAACAAATGAACTACAGCAGATTAAATAAAATTCCTAATATATCTAGCTTGCCTCCTACACGTCTCTAGATGCTTATTCGTTTAACTAGAAACCTGATATCCTTTACTTCCATCCTACTCAAATGAGTAACCGAGAGTTTAAGGGGAAAAAAACTTCAGGTTAGACAAACAGGCTGGTGTGAATAATAACCTACCATCTCGAACCAAATAGATATCTAATGAGACCACGCCTTTGAGCAGAACTGGCTTTTCCCCACACTAGTATTTTAATCAACATATCAACCATATACTATTATCCAACATCCACGATATTTAAAACATAATAACATAATCATATGCAAGTATGCAATAGGGTAAGTCTGACCCATTTGTCAATTTAGGGTTATATCTATCCTAAGTTCACCCATTCCCACAAAACCGACTATCTGCCTTAACTCATAGTTTTCCTAGGGTCACTATAAACCTATTAGTTTTCATAGGATGACTAATAACCTGTCAAAGCTCTTAGGGACTTCATTTCCTAAATCATCGTTTTTATGGGATCACTAAGAGCCTATTGGCTTCCACCAATAATACTTTTTGATCATAATATTCATGGGATCACTATGAACCTATTGGAATTCTCTAATAACATCTCTCAAATCATAGTTTTTATGGGATGACTATAAACCTATTGGATCCCGCCAATCCATACATTCAAATCATAGATTTAATGGGATCACTAGGAACCTATTGGATATCTCCAATAACATTACTCAAGCCATAGTTTTCATGGGATGGCTATGAACCTATTTGACCCTTCCAATACCATATCTCAAATTCTAATCTTTTGATCAGGTCTGGGCATCCATACACTTCTAATCTACCTGATCTCTTGGGAAATTCTACTCACTCAGGAGTCAATTCTGATTATATTCACTAATGAGTCAACCTAACTGGTTATTTTGCCCTTAAATATCCCAAAATAAAGTTATGGATCATGATGATGTGATTACGGCAACAATAATCATGCAAATAACTGATCAAATGACAACAGGAATATATATAGCATCCATCATTCGAATACGTTCAATCAATTGGCATCTTATAATTACTTAACCTTAACTAATAACTCTCTTTGGTAATTTCATATCAAAACTTAGGCTCACAATAATTTATTCCTTGAAAATATTTATCATTATATATAATTAATCCCCATAATTCATATTTAAAATGTGGAAAATATATTCCATTACTTTATCAATTTCGAAAGACAATTTATTATCCATTTTAATACCGCCATGTATACTTTCGGTATTAATATGAGGATGTCGCATCTCTTCATTATAGGGCATAATGCCACAAATTGGAATATGTGCATCATTGGAAACCTGGGCAACAATATGGCCGACATGGGACATCGCATCCCTTCATATCAAAGCTTTAAAAATAATTTCGGTTTTTATAACAATATAAGGCTATAATGCCGAAATCAATGTTGTCGTAAAATAGGAATTTATAGGTCGCCGAAACTATTAAATATAGCCTTTTATACATAAAATACAAAGAAGCCGACATTAATGGCATGCGGCATTAAAATCATAAAAACATTGATATCGGGTGCTTTAAACCCGTAATGTCAACATTGATGACTTTCGACATCAATGCCTTAAAACAGTTGACATTGAATTCATCGAACTGGGCTACTATGCTGCAACAATAATCATAATGCCAAAATTGGTAACAGGCGGTATCAGTAGCTTGAGCCGAGATCAATTACTTATAGCGTCATTATATGTATGTCGCCATTATTATACTTCAACATTATGCTGTATACATAGAAAGACTAACGGCGTCACTGTCGCAAAATAGATTGATACCGAAATTAATAACTTGCGACATTACCGCCTTAAGCTATGGCGTTAAGTAGGAAGCATGCAACACCGTTTAAAACAATGTTGAAACCTTGCGACATCAATGCCGTATATTGCACATTTTAAAACAACGAAACAAAGGGTTGACACATTTTTGGTGTTACAAGATTACTTTGTCGCTGTAGACTCAATGCTGAAGGCCTTATAATTAAGACTTCAGCAAGAACAGATTTATTCTATACCAACTGGATCGACATCGTTGGCATCCATTCCGGTTAACAGCGCTGGGGTTCGGCATAAACATTGGAAAAATGGTAATATCATCATAATTATTATAAAAACCGTTTTATTTCTATTAAAAGCAATTACTTTTCACCAACTCTTAACCCTTGTCATCTTTCGATTGGTTAAAACAATCTTTATCAAATTTCTTTTCATAAAAACTGCCACAACTTATATACCTCCTCAAAAATTCGTTTCGCACCCTTTAATCAATATTAATCATTTAATAATAATTATAAGCTTTTCTAGCTTATTAAATTCACAATAAATCACAATTACGAGGGAAAAATGCACAACATTGACCAAAAATCAGAACTAACATATTCTATAACATACAAAAAATTTAGGATCAAAATCTTTATTTAATTATTTTTAATAATTAGAACCTGAAATAAATGCCCTTTCTTTCTTAGGAAATTCATAAAATATTCCTATTAATAAGGAAAATTTTGAAATTAAAAAGGCATCTACAAAATTATGTTTTACACAACATACCGAAAAATCAAATCGTTGTAGATCATAAACTAAGGTTCTGACCATAAACCTATCATAAAAATTTCATAAAAATTCCAATAATTCATTATTTGACCAAACAATGGTAAAATCTAACATGGCACATCATAACATCATCAATAAATCAAAACAAATCTGATCCATAACTAAACAAACATAAAAATGAGATGGTTTATTATTATTCACCTTAATTTGGATAATGGAGTTGAGATTTGATGGAGAGTGTTTTCCTTAGCTTTTTCCCTTGGAATTTCCTTAGCTTTCTTCTTCTATTCTTCTTGTTTAATGGCCGGCCTCTTGTTCTTTTAGTTTAACTATTTTACACTTGTAAAAATGAGAATGATATAGGAGAGGGAGGTTTTAAGGGATAAAAGAAATATCTACTCCTAATTTGCCCCTCTCATATGTTAAGTTTTAAAAACAGTCTTAACAGTTGATTAGTTAAGGCCCGACCTTGTTAATTATCAAATCTCATCCTCCTTATCTTACTACACATCACATTATTCTATTTAATTTATCTAATTAACTCTCCTTAATAATGTTGATCTGAATTAGTGGTGTTACAGAGATTTTAAGTCTAGCAGAAATTAAGGTGCTCAGAGCAGGTGAGCTTATCTTGCATTCGGATTTATAAACTACATTTTAGAAAGATCAAGTCGAAGGCTCCAACACTACTCCTCAGGAGCTTGCTTAGGTCTCACTTCTAGACCTCTGATTGCATCTATTGCTTCACCTATTCCTATGTACAATCCGAATGCACCGCAAATGCTGAAATAAGTATGTTGTCTCCCATTTAAGAAGGGAATTCAGATTGTATGCCCGCCCATACAGAGTCTCAATCCGGCGGAGGTATATCGTTGACCTCACCCATATTTGAGAAGGTGTGCAAGACGCTGGTCGATATCATTAACCACTCTTTTAATCATTCTTAAACTTCAGGTCAGCCTGCGATTTCTAGTCTCTCAAAGGAGGGCTCCCAACCGGAACAACAAGCAATAAGGACCAATTCAACGGTAGTGACTATTTTCAAGATGAATCTGAGCATTCCAATTGACTACACTCCAGGTCCTGGCACTCAAATGATTCATGCTTTGCAAGAAGAGAGGCATGGTGACCTCCAGGGTACGCATACATGGGATGATTTTCTGGTCACCAGGGCGACTGACCTTGCTCAAGGGCTTTCAATGAGCGAAATTCTTGAACAATAGCTCAAGTCTACTGTAGAGATTAAGCAAGAGATGATTGACTTCTTTCCTCCTCCTTTATCAATAGCTTTGTCTAATGAGACTATCTTTGCTTTGGTCATGCTACCTATGACCCAAAGCACGTCTGCCCTTCCATGGTATAGCTCCCATTTAAAAGGCAAAGGAAGTGGATGAAGAATAAGGAAGAAGCCTGAGGGGTCTGGTGCGCCTTCTCATGCAGAGGAGAAAAGGAAGAAGTCCAAGAAGTGATCATCTGTCTCCTCCACGTTTTTGGTTGTACAGTCTTAGGACATGTTTTCTTTTCGTATTCTGGCCGGCTTTGTGCGGGTTGGACCCCCGCTTTTGCTTTCTGTTTAGATGTTAATAACACTTGTGCTTCTCTTCCAAGTCTTATTTTGACTTTGTATAATATGGACTTTTTGTTGTACTCAAATCTTGTGTGACTTTGACTAAGTGTCTGAGAAATGCGCCTTACATTCAACATGTTTGTGATCCACTTTTCACCATCGTCGTTGGACTAAGTAACCAGTCCATTCCGTTTTTTAGCAGATAAGGGATGATTATCAAAGCATCTATTTGCACATGCCTATGTTCATCTTTGGAACTTGGTCGGATTTTGATTGCTTGGAGAAATAACTTACACATTCCTTTTGGAGATGTTTTGAGTGCGATTGTGCCTAACTCCGGGCGTCGATTGAAACGATTCATCTCTGGATAGAAATTTGGGCATTCTACTTAGGGATGCATGCTTCGACCACGCCAAAATCTAGGTGTCGGTTGAGAATTATCCAGTTAAGATAGTTGTTTGGACATCCCTATCCAGGATGTTTACTTACGATCATGCCTAACTCCGGGCATCGATCGAAGTTTTTAGGAGATCCCGCCTAACTTTGGGTGCAGACCTTTCGTCTTGCCTACTCTTGGCAAGGTATGGATGCTCTGCCAAACTCTGACCAAGTGTGGTCCAGCTTCATGCATCCGATCATGGGCTATAGAAGATTTGTTGGCACCTATCTCTAGGTACCTATACACCTGCATTTTGCACACATGGGTTCATTAAAACACCACACTATTCATAGTGTAAAATCAAGTATAAATATATTCAGGAGCTTAGAAAGTTACTTCTTTCATAAACATTAGAAATAATAGATTCTGTCTGGCTACACAGCCTTGATTAATTATCTATAGACTTACATTTAGGTACCTATCTCTAGGTACCTATGAACCTACATTTTGCACATATGGGTTCATTAATACACAACACTGTTCACAGTGTAAAATCAAGTATAAATGAATCCAGAGGCTTCGAAAGTCTCTTCTTTCATAAATATTAAATGACAGATTCTTCCTGGCTACAGATTTGATTAATTAGCTTATTTGGCACCTATCTCTAGGTACCTATGCACCTGCATTTGCACGTGTAGGTTCATTAAAACACAACACCGTTCATAGTGTAAAATCAAGTATAAATAGATTCAGGAGCTCCAAAAGTTACTTCTTTCATAAACATTAAAAATGACAGATTTTGTCTGGCTACATAGCTTTGATTAATTATCTACAAATTTACATTTAGGTACCTACCTTTAGGTACCTATGCACCTGCATTTTGCACATATAGGTTCATTAAAATACAACACTATTCATAGTGTAAAATCAAGTGTAAATAGATTCAGGAGCTCCGAAAGTCACTTCTTCCATAAACATTGGAAATGATAGATTCTGTCTGGCTACATAGCTTTAATTAATTATCTACAAATTTACATTCAAATGAAATAGCGTCATAAGTGCTCGGTATTCCATGCTCGTGGGAGTGAGATCCCATTCACCTTTGCTAACTTGAACGTTCCATCTCCAAGCTTATATTTAATCGCATACGGACCTTCCCAACTCAGGCCCAAGTTCCTAGGGCCAGGGAAGAATCGTTTGAGAATGAGGTCGCCAATTTCAAAGGTCCGAGTCCTAACCTTAGTGTTATAGTATCGGACGACTTGGCTTTGATAGGCAATTTCCCTTAATTCGGCTTCATCGTGCTTCTCATCGATCATATCGAGAGACTTTAATAGAATCTTCATTCGTCCGTGAATTATAGTGAGTCACTTGATAAGAAGGTAATTCAAGTTCAACTAGGATCATAGCCTCTAATCCGTAAGCCAGGGCGAATGGGGAATGGTCAGTTGCAAACTTATAAGTTGTTCGATAAGCCCAAAGTGCTAATGGAAATTCATCAACCCACTTGCCCTTGGCCTTCTCCAATCGCTTCTTAAGAATGGACTTGATAATCTTGTTTACTACTTCGACCTGTCCATTCGCCTACGGGTGTGCCACGACTGCAAATCTCTTCCCAATGTGAAGCCAATGATAGAAATCTTTGAACTCGACATTGTCTAATTGGGTCCCATTATCGAAAATGACCGTTTTTGGAACTCCAAAAGGATAGATGATATTTTTGACCACCAAGTTGATTATTTTCTTTGTGGTAATTATGTATAACGTCTCTACCTCAGCACAATTGATGAAGTAATCAACAACAACAATGACGTACTTCGGCTTCCTTTAGACATTAGTAACACACCAATGATATTGATCCCCTATACTGCAAATGGCCAGGGACTGACCATTTGAGTGATATCCGTAGGCGGGGCTCTTAGAATCTTAGCGAATCTCAAGCATTTGTCACACTTTCTGGTGTGGTCAGCTGCATCTCAATTGAGAATAGGCCAGAAATACCTATAATGAAGGGTCTTCTTTGCTAGGGTTTTCCCCTCGGTGTGGTCGCTATAGGCCCCTCCATGTACTTCTCTTAGGACTTGCTTGGACACATTGTTGGAAACACACCAAAGCATAGGAATTGAGAATCCCTTTATGTAAAGTGCTCCCTCTTGCATGATGAATTTTGACGCTTTATAAAGGAGCTGACATCGCTCGCTTTTTCTATCAAGAAGGACTCCTCTATGTAGATAATTCTTTATTAGAGTCATTCACTACTCCTTCTCACATTCTACCTTTAAGATCCAATCGACATCCATCTGGTCGATACTTGGAGCCGATAGCACTTCCACCGGGACTAGGCCCATAAGTTTCTCATCTCCGAAGCTGGCTAACTTAGCTAGTGAGTCAGCCTTCGCATTTTCCACTCTGGGAATATGCCTTATGGTGTGATATTCAATATCATTATGCAATTAAAGGGCTCGGTTGAGATAAGGAGCCAGCCTCGCCCCTTTTTCCTGAAACTCTTTTCCCACTTGACATACCACTTGCTGGGAATCACATAAGATATGCAAAGTTTTAACTTCTAGCTCTTTAACGATCTTGACTCCTACGATTAAGGCCTTATACTCCGCTTCATTATTAGTTGTTGGAAAGTCGAGTTTTAGAGCGTAACAAGTCGAACGTTCCTCGAGATTCACTAGCACTAGAACAACGTTCGTTGGATGCACCATCCATGCACAGTTTCCTTCTAGCATTTTGTTCTCCACTACTCTCCAAAGTAAAAACTCACGCAGTGTATTCAACAAAGAAATCTGGCTTGGATCGCTCTCCGAGGATGATAGTTATGTCACACTGGCTCTATTCTTCAACAGCCTTTCAAAAGTCTTAGGCCGTTACAGGACTAGTCTTAAAGGCTGGTCAATCAGAACTATAATTGGATAAGCCTAAAAGTAGGGGTGAAGTTTTCTAGAGGCGATTAACAGGCAGTATGCAAGCTTTTCCAACATCAGGTAATTTCTTTCTCCTCATGTTAACTGCTTACTGATGTAATATATGTAAGTCTACAAGGTGGATCGTGTAGTGTATATGCAAGTATATGTGACAAAGTATATAATGTAACTAAAACAATATTAATCTAAGCAAATATAGAATAAGCACACCAGGATTTTATACTGGTTTGGACCTCCCATCCTACGTCCACTCCCGAAGCTCCCCTTTGGAATTCGACTATCAAACACCCTCGCTTCGCTCGGAGGAATAGGCTTGGTTACAATACATTGTTCTTGTCAAATGTGTGTTCTATAACATGGATATTGACTAATTAGTACAAATGCTTCCAATATATATCTAGAGAGTATTGTCTATGAAGAACTGAATATTTGGATGAATAAAATACAAGTATAGATTGTTGGAAATCAAGAGTATATGATAGAGTATATAATTAGAGAGCGTAAGTAAGTAAGGTAATATGTTCTCTTGATACTTGATGATATATATAGTTGTAGAGAGGTTCCTTGAGTAGTTGCATCCATTTACAAGTGCTTTATAGTTGCTTCTGTTAATGATGAAGAGTTGCAGCGAAGAGAAGCGAAGATGTCTATTCGAATGTGGCAGTTGAAGTTTAAATTTAAAATCCGAGTTTGAAATCAGACGTCTGGTATTTGTATCAAACGTCTTATACTATATATTTTTTGTATATAGTAGATTTTCAAACGTCTGAGTGCTACTACCAGACGTCTGGTTTAGTCTGTTTGTTGTTCCAGAGGAGTTTTCCAGACGTCTGGCTTGTGCACCTAGACGTAAGAAACTTGTGCATGTCTGTTTTGTGCATCTTTTATGTTGCTTCTTTGTACCTATCGACTTGTAGTCTCTTGTAGTGTTCTTTGACCCTTGTTCTTGTCTTTCTAGTGATGTTATTCTAGCAAGTACCTGTATATAGAAATATATATGCATATTTGATTTCCATTGTATAGTTGTTGTCATCGAAACTGTAGATTTGATTTCCTAACAATCTCCCCCTTTTTGATGATGACAACTATACAATGTACTTATATATTTTTTTATAAATCTCCCCCTGAATATGTGCTTTCCATCATTAATGATATTTATTGTTTCTCCCCCTTTGGCATTATCAAAAAGGATTTAATCATTTCATTAAGTAATTACCAAACATTGTAAGATAACAAACCTAAAAGGAAATTTCATTAATCACATCAATCGATTACATTCATAGATATTTTTCAGTTTTAAATAAAAGATGGACTCCTAAGAATTCTAAGAATCTTTTGGGGATGAAGCTTTATCTTTATCATCTCCTTTATCTTCAGTTTTGGAAGAACTCGCTTGTTTCTTAGGAGATGTTGGAGTTTGTTCGAGAGGTTCGTTCTCGTCGTCAAAAAGTTTAGAATGTTTCGAAGGAGGAGGAGAAGGCACTGGAGTTGGCCAATCTTCTGAAGGTGGTGTAGGACCACGAGTTGAAGAACCTCCTTTAGAATGGATAATACCGTTGAAAGTGACGTTTCAACTATGGCTAGGCAAGAAGCAAAAGATGTTTCAAAACTATCAATGCGCTTTGCCAAAAATTTTTGATTTCAAGACAAAGTAAGTTGATTTTGGAGAGTTAGATCGTGAATACTCTCATTTGGATTCGTCTCTATGCGAGTCTCCAAAATGTCATCCTGGGATGTATAATCAAAGGGTGCAGGAGGAGGAGAAGTATTTTCGCGATGTTGTTCCACCTCTTATGATGGTTTAGGTTGTGTTTGAGGTGGAGGCCCAGCTTGTTTGGTTTGACGACGTTGAGTCCACTCCTCAAATGATATAAAATCCGGAGGATTTTCTGGTAAGTGCATCAGAGAGAAAAACTTGGTGGATGCATATTTTAGAGAAATTTCTTCAAAAGTGGATAAATATGAGGGGAAGTTATGAGCTCGTAGAAGTCTTATGATATATGTAGGATAGATGATGGATGGGCGTGATCGAGTCCAAAAATGTTTGAGCTCGTCAAATATAAATTTTTCCCAATTGATCCTTGTTCCACTAAATATAGCATATAGGGCCTTGTGCTCTAGTTCCGTGAATTGCTCATGACTACCAAGGCGAGGAATGATAGTATTGATAATCATTCTAGTGAGAAGTCTTGCATTAGGTCGTAGGTATTTGGATGCAAATCTACGCATTTCATCTTCCCATATTTGATGAGTTATATTATCCCTCGGTTTTAGATGCATATCCTGAATATTATATAAATCTTCTCTGGTGTCGGAACATCCGAGAGTTCGGCCTATGATCCTTGGAGTAAGCCTAATTATGTTGCCGTAAACACTAGACCATAGCCAATTATCATCGTTATCAGTGTTCCACACTACTGTGCTATCCAAATTTGCATAGAAGAGAAATATGGCTAACTGATCAATTTGGATGTTATTGGGATTAAAGGATATCAATGTTTCTAAACCAGCACTTTCACACATTTCGTCTAAATCATACATTGGAAACTTTAGCAAATTATAAAATGGACCTGTATGAAGTTTCTTCTTCTGAATATCCTCGTATCTCTTTAGTGAATGTGGTACACGATTCACCCATCGCTCTATTTGATCGTTAAAGCAGACTTGAGGGTTGGATGAAGTTGCTTGGTCTTGCTTTCGTTTAGAAATCTTATGGTTTTTTGTTTTAGGAGCCATTGAATTCGAGCGAGTGTGGAAAAATTTTGAGAATTAAAAAATCGACCTTGTTGTAGAACCGAAGTAAAATGTAAATGAAAAAATAGATGTTAGCAGGGTAAGTTACAGTGTCGATTGAATTTCAGACGTTTGGAAGGTTATTCAGACGTTTGATTTAACCTAGTATGAATATAGTAAATAGAATCAGACGGCTGGTTATTGGTGGAAGACGTCTGGAATTACTCGATTTGTAAATTTTTATAGACAGAGAGAATTATCATACGTCTGATTGAAGAATCAGACGTCTGGAATATGTCGAAGTGTTTTTTATGTAGGACAGAAAGTTTTCTCAGATGTCTGGATATAATATCAGATGTCTGAAATCTACTGGGTTTTATTTTTTATGAGGAAGAGATGATTTTTAGACGTCTGGACGATTGTATCAGACGTCTGATATATGCACGATGATTTAGAATTTGTGAGAAACCAGAGTGTCAGACGTCTGAAGACAAAGGTCGGACGTCTTAAAATACTAGTTTTTCTTAAAATATCCTAATTTTGAAGGGTGTTGATTATTTTTTGAGAGTTTGATTTTTAATAAAACATAGTATTATTATCTGTGAAACAAAATACAAATATTCGTAGATAAAAATACAATGATAATAATTAAATTTATTTAGATGATGATGGAGCATTGCGATCTTCAGACTTGTCATCCCTCTATGGCATGAGTGGAGACCATATATTTCCACGTTCGTGGGTTCTTGGGGATTCATAGAATCGCCTAGGTGAAGGATCTAAAAGTGTATGATAAGAAGCAGAGGGATCCAAAGGATTGCAAGGATTCAGAAGTGGTTCATGTACATCCTTTTTTCTTGAATTTCAAAACTCGATCGCTACTTGCTCCAGAAAACTTAGTCGTCGTGCAGTGACCTTTTGTTCAAAGTATAGTTCTCGTTGTAAATCTACTTGCTGCTTTTGGTAGTGATGTATCTCATCGATTTTCTCCTTGGTGTTAGGCGAGACAAATAAAGATCGTTTGGTTCGTTTTTGATCGGGAGTGAATCCTATGTGGTAAGAGGACCACTTGTGGATAGGTTCCTGAGCTAGTGTAGGAGTAAGAAGGCAATAAGGTGTATCTGCTGAGCTATCCGTTGTTGGTGTGGAGAAGGAGAGATGAGAATTATTGGAAGACATGTTTATTATTATTTTTGCTGTTAAAACATGGAATCTATATATTGTTGTACAATGGTTATTTATACATGAATTTAAAGGTTATATATAGGTAATTTCAGAAAACAAATTGCTAAAAAATTATTGGTTAGTGTTAACAATTTTAATTTGTGGATAAAAAATTTAGCCAAAAATAGAATGAAAATGTAGTATTAGTTTAGAAGATCATTAAGTGAACAGATACCTAAGTCGCGTCGTAGTTTAACAAATGTTTGTTCATTTAGTGGTTTTGTGAAAATATCTGCTATTTGATTCTCGGTATTTACGTATTCTAATGTAATAATTACTTTTTCTACATTGTCACGTATAAAATGATGTCGTATATCTATGTGTTTAGTACGTGAGTGATTTACAGGATTCTTTGATAGATTTATTGCATTGTATTATCGCAATATATTGTTGATTTATTGATATCTTTGCCGAAGTCTTTAAGTGTTTGTTGCATGTATATTACTTGTGCACATGCTAGAGCTGCTGAAATATATTCGGCTTCGCAAGTAGATAAGGAGACATAATTTTTCTTTTTGCTAAACCATGAAACTAATGATTGTCCGATAAAGTGACATGTTCCGCTAGTACTCTTACGATCTATTTTACATCCGCCGAAATCCGCATCACTATATGAAACTAGCTCAAACGATGATCCCTTAGGGTAAAACAAACCGTAATCTCTAGTACTAGATAGATATCGTAAGATACGTTTAACAGCTCTTTGGTGAGATTCTTTTGGTTTTGCTTGAAATCAGGCACAAAGACATACACTCATCATGATGTCGGGTCGACTAGTTGTCAAATAAAGTAAGGAGCCAATCATACTACGATATAATTTTTCATCAAAAACTTTTCCGTTATCATCTTTTTCCACGTGAACACTAGTGCTTATAGGTGTTGGTTTTCTAGAAGTTTTATCCATTTCAAAACGACGTAATAGATCATTACAATATTTTTCTTGATGAATAAAGATACCATTTTCAAGTTGTTTTATTTGTAAACCTAAAAAGAAATTTAATTCTCTTATGTAAGACATTTCAAATTCATTTTTCATAATATTTGAAAATTGATTACAAAGATTTTCATTAGTTGAACCAAAAATAATATCGTCTACATAAATTTGTATAACTAAAATGTCGTTATTTTCTCGTTTAATAAATAAAGTTGTATCGATTTTACTTATTTTGAAACCAGATGTAATTAAATGATTTAAGACGTTCGTACCAAGCACGGGGGGCTTGTTGTAAACCATATAAAGCTTTTTGTAATTTAAAAACATGATCTGGATATTTTTCATGAACAAACAATGGAGGTTGTTCAACATATACGTTTTCTTTAAAAAAAACCATTTAAAAATGCATTTTTGACATCCATTTGAAATAATTTAAAATTGTGATGATTTGCAAAAGCAAGTAATGTACGTATGGCCTCGAGTCTTGCTACTGGAGCAAAAGTTTCGTCGTAGTCGATACCTTCTTCTTGATTATAACCTTGAGCGACTAGATGTGCCTTGTTTCTAACTATATTTCCGTTTTCATCTGCTTTGTTTTTAAATACCCATTTTGTTCCAATAACCGATTGATTTTCTGGTCTTGGTACTAATTCCCAAACATTATTACGTTCAAATTGATTTAATTCTTCTTGCATAGCTATTATCCAATAATTATCATTTGAAGCTTCTTTATAATTTTTCGGTTCAAAATTTGACACAAATGCTATATGACTTATTTGGTTAAGTTGATTTCTAGTTACTCTAGAGTTAAGATCTCCAATGGTGTTATCTTTTGGATGATCTTTTAGAATTCTAGGAGACGACACTAAAGTATTATTTTGTGCATTTGTCTCATTATTATAAGGATTTGTTATTGGAATTATTTCTTCTTCGTCATTAGTATGATGGTTAAGAAAATTTTCATCAAATAAAACATGTAAACTTTCTTCAATTATGTTAGTTCGTTTATTAAAAATTCTATATGCCTTGCTACGATCCGAATATCCAACAAAGATTCCTTCATCGGCCTTCGGGTCGAATTTTTCTAAATTATCTTTTGTATTTAGTATAAAAAAATTTGATCCGGAAGTTTTAAAGTATGATACTTTAGGTTTTCTTCCAAAAAATATTTCAAAACAAGTATGTTTAGTCATAGGTCGTATGGTTACTCGATTCAAAACATAACAAGCCGTAGCAATAGCTTCAGCCCAAAAATGTTTTGGTAGACCACTACTATTTAATAGTGTTCGTGCACATTCTTGTAACGTTCAATTTTTTCTTTCTACTACACCATTTTGTTGAGGTGTGCGGGGAAAAGAAAAATTATGACTTATACCCTTCTTATTACAAAAATTAGTAAAAAGATCATTTTCGAATTCTCCACCGGGATCACTTCGAATATTCTTAATTTTCAAGTCCATTTGGGTTTTAATTCTTTTAGCAAAGATTGTAAACATACCAAAGGTGTCACTTTTACGTTTTAAAAATAAACTCCATGTATATCTTGAAAAAACATCAACTATTACAAAAACATATTTGTTGTGATTTATAGATCGTATTTGGGTTGGACCAAATAAATCTAAATGTAAAATTCTAATGGTTGTTTTGTAGAAATATTATTTTTAGATTTAAAAGAGCTTTTCTTTAGTTTTCCAATTTGACAATCGTCACATAAATTTTCTACTTTATAATTTATTTTAGGTAAACCTCTAACTAGCTCATATTTTGCTAATTTATTAATATATTTAAAATTAATATGACAAAATCGTTTATGCCACAACCATGGATCGTCATGTTTGGCGGTTAAACATAAATTTGAGTTTTGATTTGTATTCATATTTAAGACATAAATATTTTTTTTCTAAAACCCTCAAAGATGAGTTGTTTGTTATTGTCGAAAATATTACATCTATCTTTTTCTAAATTGATTTAAAACCTTTATCGCATAACTGACAAATACTATGTAAGTTGTGTTTTAAATTTTCTACTAACAAAACATTTGTAATAATAGGAGAGTTAGAAATACCAGAGTTGATGACTTCTCCAGTGCCCACGACGTATCCTTTTGAGTTATCTCCAAAAGTTACCGTTACACCATCGATGTATGTTATAATTGATAACATTTTTGAGTTTCTGGTCATATGCTTGGAGCATCCACTATCAAGTATTCATTTCTCCTTATTTTTTATTTTGGGTACCTGCAAAATAAAAGATGATTTAATGGTACCCATATACTTTGTTAGGGTCCTAGATGTTAAGAGGAGTAGGTAGCCATACCCAAGAAGGTTTGGTATCTTTATGAACATAATTTTTATTATAGACTACATTCTCTAAAAAATTATTAATATATTTTTGTCTAATCAAATTATTATTTGTCTTAGGAATCCAAATTTTTATATTTTTGGTATTCGTATTAGACTTAGGTGATCTTTTAGTCTTTTGATAAATACAACTATATTTCTTAATATTATTACCTTTTTGTTTAGGAATATTTTTAAATCCTATTCCATTTCCATTACCTGATGGTTTTGAAGTTTTGATAAGATTTTCCAAATCTTGTTTTCCTTTATTAAATTTTGAAACATTATTTGTAATTTTAACTAATTTTTCTTTTAATTCTAAACTTTCAATTTTCAATGTTTCTATATTACTCTTCAAGTTGATATTTTCTTTTAACATGTTATCCTTTTCTAGTTTAACTTTTCCAAAATCAATAGATATAGTCCCATATTCAACCAAACTGCTTTTAATTTTTTTTTGAGATAATTCTAGTTCCTCTTCTAAAATAATTTTTTCATCTTTTAACATTCCTATTTCAAGTTCTAATCGATTTATTTTAGCTATGTGATCTTTATTCAATTTTTTAATTTGTCTAAATTTATCATCTAATTCCATGCTAAGCTCTAATAATTCATCATAGCTAGGTTCGGGACATACCTCATCAGTTTGTGCCATAAAACATAAATTAGCTTGTTCTTTGTCACTATCGCTATCACTATCTGATGATGATGAAGAATCTGAGTCATCCCATGTTACCTTGAAAGCTTTCTTCTTTTTGAATTTTTCAAATTTGTTCTTCTTTTTATCATTGTTGAGCTCGGGACAATCCTTCTTCATATGTCCAAATTGATCACATTCATAGCATTTGATTGACTTTTGATTTGTTGAGCTTGATTTTCCTCCTTTCTGAAATTTGGTCATTTTTCTAAACTTTTTGAATTTGTTGTAATTTTTGGCAATAAATACGATTTCCTTTTCGTCTAAGTCGGAGTCTTCATTTGTTGCTGGGAATGCTATGTTTTTCTTCTCCGAATTTTGTTCTTTTCTTGCCTGCAAATTAGCTTCATAGGACATTAAATTTCCTATCAATTCTTCAACTAAGAGTGTTGATAGGTCATTAGCTTCTTTGATAGCTAATACTTTTCTTTCCCACTCTGGAGTTAAAGAATTGAGTATTCTAGGTATTAAGTCAAAATTTGTGAATTTAACTCCTAGTGCCATTAAATCATGTTGAATAGTTTGGAATCTAGAGTACATGTCCACTATAGACTCATTTTGTTTCATTTCAAATGAAGAGAATTGATTTTGCAAAATTGAGATCTTAGTTTGTTTAACTTTGTTCGTGCCTTCGTGTGTAACTTGTAAGGTACGCCAAATATCATATGCAGTGTTACATAACATGACACGTGAAAATTCATTTTTATCTAATGAACAAAATAAAAAATTCATAGCTTTGGCATTATTAGAAGCTGCGGTTTTTTATGCATCATTCCATGTGTTCATAGCAGTAGCACGTGCATCATATTTATTTTGAGTAGCTGACCAAATTTCTAATCCATTAGCTTCCATAAAAATTCTCATACGTGTTGACCAATATGCATAATTAGAACCATTAAAAAGTGGGGGACGTGCTGTGGATTGACCTTCTTAAAAAATACTTGCCATATTAAGGTGATTCAAAAACGTGTTACTGTACTTTGATCAAACCTTGCTTTGATACCAATTGTAAGTCTACAGGGTGGATCGTGTAGTGTATATGCAAGTATATGTGACAAATTATATAATGTAACTAAAACAATATTAATCTAAGTAAATATAGAATAAGCACACCAGGATTTTATACTGGTTCGGACCTCCTGTCCTACGTCCAGTCTCGAAGCTCCCCTTTGGAATTCGACTATTAAACACCCTCGCTTCGCCCGGAGGAATAGGCTTGGTTACAATAAATTGTTCTTGCCAAATGTGTGTTCTATAACACGGATATTGACTAATTAGTACAAATGCTTCAAATATATATCTAGAGAGTATTGTCTATGAAGAACTGAATATTTGGAAGAATAAAATACAAGTATAGATTGCTATAGATCAAGAGTATATGATAGAGTATATAATTAGATAGCGTAAGTAAGTAAGGTAATCTGTTCTCTTGATTCTTGATGATATATATAGTTGTAGAGAGGTTCCTTGAGTAGTTGCATCCATTTACAAGTGCTCTACAGTTGCTTCTTGTTTGCACAAAAAATGGACAAACACCTCAAAGTCGTATGATATAGTAGATCTTATGTTGTTCTTAGTGGTTTGGGTGATTTATGCAAATATATGAAAAGCAGGGGCTAAACTGTAAAAAGACATGCAGATTTATAGTGGTTCAGCCAAAATGTGCCTACGTCAACTTTATATGTTATTTCTCTTCTCTTGTTTAGATTACAAGTACAAAGCTTTGATACGAGTAAAAGAAAGTTGTTTGAAAGTTCTCTCCGTGCTTGAGCTCCCAAACTTGTCCCTTTCTATTGTACCCCTGCCCCTCTATTTATAGAGTGAGGCTGGGGGTAGGGGTCTTGGATGTGCATAGCTGCTGGTGGGCCTGGGCTGATGTGATCTGGCCTGGCACGTCTTGGTCCGCAAGCACTCTGGTTCGGCTATGCATGGAAGTGGGGTTTGGACCGGTAGTGATGTTGGCTCGGTGGTGAGGTTGGTTCGGTGGTGAGGTTGGACCGGTAGGTGAGGTTGGATCGGTAGGTGAGGTTGGTTCGGTAGGGGAGGTTGGATCGGTAGGTGAGGTTGGACCGGTAGGTGAGGTTGGACCGGTAGGTGAGGTTGGTTCGGTAGGGGAGGTTGGATCGGTAGGTGAGGTTGGACCGGTAGGTGAGGTTGGACCGGTAGGCGAGGTTGGACCGGTAGGTGAGGTTGGTTAGGGAATGCCGTATAGTTGGTTCGGTTATTCTGGTGGCTCGTCTCTTGCTTCCTCGTGTTGGCTCGATGATGGTAGAAACATATCCAACATTTGCCCCCCAAAGTAGGGCATATGTTCAGCATATGTCGTGCTTTGTTTTGGTTTAACAGCCATATCCGGTCTGAGAATCCAAACGGCTGGTCTGGTTATCCGACCTTCCCCTATAACTAGGAGACGCAGGCCCTTGTCCTTCCTTACTGAACGAGATAGCCGAACCAACTTTTGAACTGCCGAATCGATACGTGCCAAGCCACTTTCAGCTACCGGACCAGGTTAGCTTACTTCTGCAGAATGAGCTTTTCGTGGTTTTGAATGCCGAATGGGCTTCCATATTCGGAATGCCGAATGAGCTTCCATGTTGAGAATGCCGAATGGGCTTCCATATTCGGAATGCCGAATGAGCTTCTATGTTGAGAATGCCGAATGGGCTTCCATATTCGGAATGCCGAATGAGCTTCTATGTTGAGAATGCCGAATGGGCTTCCATGTTTAGAATGCCGAATGAACTTTGAACCTTTTATGTTTCGAATTACAAATGAAATTCTGGATTGTACGCACTTGCCTGCTTATATCTCTACATCCTTTGTTTTAACGGCGTACTTTTTCGTATCGCAGATAATGTCTCACAGAGTTGAAACCCGTTCTGACAAGAAGAAAACTACGGATAGAAGAGAATCTCCCGTCGTGCCCCCAGTTCAGCTGAACCTAGAACGACATGGGCCCACCCCGAGATCGCTAGTGGACGGGTACGGTCCTCGGGAGCTTCTTAACTTGCCTTCTAATTGCTTCCCTAGCTCACTTAAGGGCGAGCAACTTGATGTTATATCTCGCTCTTTCGGGATCGACCGAGCGCGCATGTTATTGCCGGCTGCGGGAGTGATGCCGTATGATCCTCCCGAAGGATATTTTGCCTATAGCAGATACCATTGCATGTGTGGTGCCATCCCGCCTCTCAATTCCTGGGTAGTCAGCTTTCTCACATATCTAAAGGTAGCTCCATTCCAGCTTCAGCCCAACTCTTATGCCATTCTGGTGAGTCTCTTTGTCATCTTCCAGAGGAGATATGGGCGTCCTCCTTCCAACCGGGAGATCCGGTATTTGTACAACTTGAGAGGTTACAAGAAGGGGTCTCCCTACATCAGCTTGGAATCGACCGTAACCTTTAAGCCGGTCCTGGATTTATACTCCAAGTACAGCATGTTCAAGAAGGAATGGTTCTTTGTCAGGGATGACTCCGTTTCTATTCGGCGCTTCACCTCCGGATGTAAGTCGAAGCTTTATTTTTAATTCCCGTTCTGGTTGCAATACTCTTTCTTATGTGTTTTTATTTTTTGCTAGCGACAGGTGGTTTTGCGGTCGTGGAGAATGACCGCCTGGTTCAGACGGCAGCAGAAATAGAAGCTATTACTGGGAGAGATAGGTCGGCTGCCTACCTGATCAGTAACGCTACACTCTTGGAGTACAGCTTGATCCTTCCACAGCAGTCCGTGGTCAAGCAGAGGGACACGGCTGAAGAGAAGGCTGCCCAAGCTAAAGAAGGGGCCGAGTTGAAGAGCAGTAAAAGGAGGCCCTTTCCGAAACACTCGGTTGCCGGGGGGAAGAAGCTCAAAAAGTCTGACGGCCCCTCTCCCAGCTCATGTCCAGATATCCCAGAGGAGGGAGACGTGGAGGAGGAGCAAGGCAAAGATGGAGGAGAAGGCGCTGGAGGTGGTGACGGTGTCGGGGCTTTGTCTTCTGGGCAAGTAGGCGAGATGCAAGAGTGGACGGATGACGCTTTCCGCCAAGCCTTCGAAGGTTTGGAGGGGACGAAGAAGTCCAAGAAAGCCGATAACGTTGGGACCGGCGTCGATCTGTCTTCCGGGAGCGCCTCTACTGAAGCAACTTCGGCGGTCCAAGGTAAATTTCACTTTACTCTTTTAATTCTTGAATGATGGCTCAATACATGTTGGTGACACTTGGTTTTCATATCAGGAGCAGTTAAAACAGCCAAGACCTCAGATCTTCGGCACAGGCTTGAACAATACAAGCTCTCCAAAGCTTCTGCCAAGCCGAAGCCTCCGACCCACCGTTCCGGGGATGTAGTCGGCTACCGTCCTCTTCTCGAGGTTATTGGAGAGGATATTCAAAAGAGAAAGAGGAGTCGCTCCCTATCCGAGCCTTCACCTGGTTCTCAGCCCCCAATTCAGCCTCTTCATGATATCACGGAGGAGGATATTGAGTTCACACCCTCTCTGCACCCGTCTGAAAATCCTACCATTACTCAGATTGATCGTCCTGGCTTGGCTCGTAATCCATTTGCGGGTCATTCTGATCTGGATCCAAGTTCTCATGATATTTCCTTCGACAAGGTTATCGGTGAGCACCTTCTTCCTCGCAACCCTATGGTAAAGGTGCTTGATGAGGCCAAATCCCTGGACCTTGATTTGCTTACTACTCGGGTTGTCGCTATGGGGAACGAAGCTAAAGCAAATATCGACCGGGTTGCTGAGGAGACCAGGAAGTTGATGGGGCATCATGCCCGATTGGTCAAGGCCGGGGAGGAAATTGGGAGTGCCAACATAAGACTGCGGTTAGTGGTTTCCGACCAGGCCAAGCAACTCGCTGATCAGGCCATCCAGATCTCTCAGCACGAGGCCGCCTCCGGACGTCTAAAGAAAACTATGGAAGAGGCCAGCCGGGCCGAACTGCGGAAAATAGAGGCTACTTGCAAGGAACGGATCGATATGGCCATTGCCACGGTGGACGAGGTTCGGAAAGCAGATCTTGAGAAGATAGAGGAGTTATCTGGGAAGCTTGAGGCTGCAGAGCTTGCTCAAGCCAAGTTGAGGGAGGAGATGGAGGTGATGCGGAAATCCCTTCAGGCTGACTGCTCGAGATACCAGCTGGAGAGGGATGCCGTCGTCGTAAGGTTGTCGGATTCCGAGGCCCGGGCGAGGGAGTTTGAAGAGAACGAGGGGCTGATGGAGGGGATGCTCCAGGATATGTACTTCCGTACTTGGAGGCAGGGTAACTTGTCCTGGATGGATGATTACCCTCGAGTTATGGCTAGGATCTATCTCAGGGCTCTAGAGGAGGCCCAGGCTGAGGCAGATAAGGAGAGTGGCGTGGCCTTTAGGATGGATGCTGTTACCGCCCAGTTTACCAAGGAGGAGAAGGTGGCGGTGAAGGAGGGCATGCGGTTGCTTGCAGCTGAGGAGACAGGTGTGCAAGAGGAGGATGATGATCAAGCTGATCAAGGAGCAGATGCTGGTAAGTCTTTCTTTCTAGTCTTTCCGTTAACTTGGTTGCTTATCAGTAATGAATTCTTTTTCTGACCGGACAGGTGGGCAACAGGACGAGGATAAGACTCCGACGCAGCCGGCTTCTTGATTAGACCTGGAAAATTCTTTTTGTGGACTTGACATGGTTGTATATGTTAGTCTTAAAACAGTAGAGTAACTCTTAGGTTGTAATTTTTTCTACTCGTAGTAAATAGCTCTATTCTTGACGTGTAATTCTTTAACTTAAGCTGATTTTGTCGTCTTTTGAACGTTTTTTGCTATTTTGACGTGTTGTATGAGAAATATAGCTATGCATATTCTTGTAATCAAATTGTGTTTGATGTCAGGTTCTTGTTTAAAACATAATTTCATGACTTGCAATGTTAGCGTGAGGTGTGAATAAATTATAGTCATGTGTTTGCATATGAAAGAAGGAAATACTGCCCTTTATATTTTGCTTGTAGATGGCAGCTTTGAATATCCTGTGTGACCGAGTAAGGGATGCGGTCCAGTATCTTGCTGTGGGTATCTGCTTCTATTAGTGAGTGTCTCCTGTTCTGTGTCCTGTACTTCAGGGATTGTTATAGAGGATAGGAGAAAAGTTTCTTAAGTAAAATTGAAATATGTGAAAAAGTAAAACTTCCAATCACGGAAGGCCTTCGATGTGCTTAAGTTCGTGGCAAACGGGCTTTGTAGTCACTTTCCCTAGCTGTGGGTCTTGGAGACATTTGTCACCCATCTTACGCCTCCGCGGGGAGTTAATTCTTTTTTACCACAGCCGCACTTAAGACACATCGGAGCCGAGATCGCGCACAGTAACTACCCGGGCCATTATGGCCCGTAATCGTGGGTATTATTCGATTTATTGTGGCCGGCTAGCATGGGTGCCGATCGTCAACCGTGAACTGCCCCTGGCTGGCCACACCTTATGTTGGGGCTTATAGTCAGTTCACAGTTGCCGGCGAGCCGAACGCCGTAATGAGCTGCCTCGGCTATAGTCGGCCTTCTCGGTGGCTTATAATCGGCTCATTACAGTTGGCTTTTAAGGGCCGTCGCGAGCAATGAGTTAACCCGCAGTAGAGGGATGCTGGAGCAAAAGTGTCTCATTGGCGAGGGCATAGATTCGCATAGTACCTGTTAGGTCTTGTCCAGGTGAAGTTGCGCTGTGGAGTGCTTTGAGTTGAAATGCTATAGGATTTTGTTCAACAAAAAAGGATAAAGTTAACAAGTAGCCAAGTTATAAAGGAACAAGTTAAAAAAGAGACAAGTTTTTTTAAAGTGGTTCAGCACGAAAAGGCCTACGTCCACTGATTCTCTTTGTTAATTCATTTCATATGGGCAGTACAAGTTAAGAAAAGTATCGACGGAGGTGTTGGATGTTCCATGCCCTCTGGAACACCTCTCCGTCCACTGTTGACAAAATATAAGCTCCATTGTGGAGATCTTTATGAATTACATATGGTCCATCCCAGATTGGATCTAGTGCTCCGGGGCGAGGGAAAATTCGCTTGAGGACAAGATCCCCTTCTTGTAAGGTACGATGCTTGACTTTGGAGTTGTATTGTGCTGCCACTTTTTGCTTGTGGGCCGCTGCTTTAAGGACTGCATCATTTCTTCTCTCCTCAACTAGATCCAAAGACATGTGAAGGAGTTCTTCGTTCTCTTCTGGGTTATAGTGGATCCTACGGTGGGAAGGCACAATGGTTTCAACTGGGAGCATAGCCTCCGATCCGTATGCCAAAGAGAAAGGAGTATGCCCCGTCGATATTCTGAAGGATGTGCAATAGGCCCACAGTGCCGTAGGTAGTTCATCCACCCAAGCGCCCTTTGACTTTTCGAGTTTCTTTTTTATTAGAGTTTTGAGAATTTTGTTGACGGCTTCGACTTGTCCGTTTGCTTGGGGATACGCTACGGATGAGAAGCTTTTGTGAATTCCGTGCTCTCGGCACCAGTTGGCGAATTCCTCGCTGTCAAGCTGAAGTCCATTATCTGATATGATTTTGAGTGGGACTCCGTACCTGCACAGAACATTTTTGATCAAGAAGTTAATAAATTTTGCTGAAGATACTTTATTCAGAGGTTCTGCTTCCACCCATTTGGTGAAATAGTTGACTACCACTATAGCATATTTGGCCCCGCCTCGGCCCATTGGTAGTTCGCCGATTAAGTCAATTCCCCATACTGCAAAGGGCCAAGGGCTGGTCATTTGAGTAATCTCAGTTGTTGGTAGCCGTGGAATCTTAGCAAACTTCTGGCATCTATCACACTTTTTGACGAAATCTAAGGCGTCCTTGCTTAAGGTGGGCCAGAAATATCCATATCGGAGTATCTTTTTCTCTAATGTTTGCCCTCCGGTGTGATCTCCGCAGCTTCCTTGATGAATGTTGAATAAGATTTCCTTGGCTTCCCTCCCAGCGACACACCTTAATAACGGGTTAGAGAATCCGCGCCGATAGAGGATGTCTTCTTGTATTGTGTAGCGGGATGCTTTCCTCAAGATTTTCTTGACTTCGTTACGCCCGTTGGTTAGTGTGCCCATTTGTAGGTAGTCTCGGATGGGAGTTATCCAAGTTGCTTCTTCGGTTGCAGCTATCAGATTCACTTGCTCAAAACTTGGGGTTAGTTGCTTTGAGATGGTTACTGCCCCGAAGATGGCGATGTCTCTCACACTTGCTTGCTTTGCCAATTCGTCGGCTTCTTGGTTCTCTTCCCGAGGGATGTGTTTGACTAAGTAGTGGTCCAATCGGCTGGGAAGTAACTTGGTCTTCTTTAAATATGCTATGAGTCGTTCTTCTCGAGCTTGGAATTCTCCTAGTATTTGATTAACAATAAGTTGAGAATCACTATGAAGACACAAAGAATTGGCTCCGATTTCTATGGCAAGTTCTAATCCAGCTATCACTGCTTCATATTCTGCATCGTTGTTGGTGGCAGCGAACTCCAACCTTATAGCATAGTGCAGCTTATTTCCCCTGGGAGTGATTATTACCACACCTGCCCCCGAGCCTTGTTCGTTTGATGCACCATCCACGAAGAGATTCCACTTGATGTCTTCTGCTATTCCCAATTGCTCCTTATCTTCGTTGGTAGTGAATTCTGCAATGAAATCAGCCATGGCTTGTCCCTTGATGGCGGTGCGAGGGTGATAGGTGATATCATACTGACTTAGTTCAATGCACCATTTAAGTAGTCGCCCAGAAGTGTCGGGACGGTGGAGTACCTGCCTTAGTGGTTGATCGGTCAGAACTTTGATGGAATGGGACTGGAAGTAGTGACGCAGTTTCCATGATGTGACTAGTAAACAGTATGCTAGCTTCTCAAGTTTAGGATATCTAACTTCTGCCCCCGTAAACCTCTTACTTACGAAGTAAACTGGCCGCTGCGTGCGGTTGTCTTCCCTTACCAAGGCAGCGCTTAGGGCGTGAGATGACACAGCAAGGTATAGGTATAACTCTTTGCCTTCGCTTGGAGTCGAGAGTACCGGTGGTTTCTGGAGGTGTTCGATCAAGTTAAGGAAAGCGGTTAAGCATTCGTCGGTCCATTCGAACTTTCCTTTGTCTTTCTTTAGAGCTTCGAAAAAGGGGACGCACTTGTCCGTTGCCTTGGAGATGATTCGGCTTAGGGCGGCCACTTTTCCATTCAGGCTTTGCATTTCCTTTCGAGTGGAAGGTATCTTGATATCCCTTAGCGCTCGGACTTGTTCAGGGTTTGCTTCAATCCCTCTGGCATGGACGATGAATCCTAAGAACTTTCCTGATGATACTCCGAAGGAGCATTTTAGAGGATTCAACTTCATTCCATACTGGCGAAGTACTTGAAACATCTCGCCTAGGTGGCTTACATGATCGTCGGCTTTCCTTGACTTTACCAGCATGTCATCCACATATACTTCCATAGTTTGCCCTATTAGCCCTGCAAACATCTTATTGACGAGGCACTGGTAGGTGGCTCCTGCATTTTTAAGTCGGAAAGGCATTACCTTATAGCAGTATAAACCCCGGTCAGTGATGAAACTAGTGTGGTGTTGATCGGGAGCATGCATAGGAATTTGGTTATATCCTGAGTACGCGTCCATAAAAGATAAGAGTTCGTGCCTGGCTGTGCTGTCTACAAGTTGGTCGATCCGGGGAAGTGGGAAGCAATCCTTTGGGCAGGCGTCGTTTAGGTTGGAGAAGTCAATGCATGTTCGCCAGTTCCCATTAGCCTTCTTTACCATCACCGGGTTAGCGATCCATTCCGGGTAGATGGCTTCTCGTATGAAGTCATTGGCGAGTAGATTCTTTACTTCTTCATCGAGGGCTGCTGATCGCTCCGCTCCCATACTTCTCTTTCTCTGTTTTACGGGCGCCTTGGTAGGATCAATGTTTAGTACGTGGCATGCTACGTCGGGGGAGATTCCGGTCATGTCAGCGTGTGACCATGCGAATACATCCAAGTTGTGGCGGAGAAAGTCGACGAGTTGCTCCTTCAACTCTGCTTTTAGTTGGGACCCAATTTTCAACAGTCTACCCGAGTCGTGCTTGTCTACAGATACAAACTCCATAGCCTCTGCAGGCTCAGCGGTGGCCTTCTCCTCTTTGTCCCTAGGGTCTAATTCATTGAAAGGGTCGCTGGTATATCGAAGAGGAGGGGCTTTCTTTAGTTGCTACGCTTCTAGACTTTTCGTGCAGAGGGCAACCTCTACACCCTTCCCTTTATCCTTCCTGAGGTTGTTGCGAAGTTCAGTCACATAGCAGTCTCGAGCAACGTCCTGGTCTCCTTCTACTTCCCCTAATCCATTGTCCGTTGGAAATTTCATCTTTAGGCACCATGGGGCAAGGACAATTTGGAAGTCAGACAAGGCTGGCCTTCCTAAGAAGGCGTAGTAGGCCGAGTGGTTTTCTATTAGCACAAACGTCTGTCTCCGTACGACGGAGCGGGGATAGCTTCCAATTTCAACAAATAGGTCCAGTTGCCCGAGGGGCATCTTCGCATCTCCAGTGAAACCGTGTAGTGGTTTATTGCAGGGAGATATATCCTTCATTGACAGTTTCATTTTGTCGAATGCATGTTTGAACAGGATATTTACTGAGCTTCCAGTGTCTACTAGAATTCGGAAAACTTCGGCGGGACCGAGCTGGGCAGAGATAACCATGGGATCCATGTGAGGGTATTGCCTTCCTTCTAGGTCACGCTTACCGAATGTGATGTCATCACTTTCTTTCCGCTTTGGGTGGCGCTCTTCTATAACCAAATTGACACAGTCTTTATTGTCTTTGAGCGACTTTCCATATCTTTCCATCTCTTTCCAGCTCCTGTCTGCGATGTGCGGTCCTCCCGAGATGGTATGGACCACTATCTTCTCTTGACTAGAGCCGCTAGTGTTGCGGTTTCCTCTGCCGATCTCCGGTGAGGGTAGCCTTGGGTTCTCATTGGCAGGAGCTGGAGTCCTGTCCTGACCTTTTACATAGCGTTCCAGTTTCTTCCTCCTGATGTGTTCGTCAATCAAGTCCCGGAGATGATGGCATTCATTGGTATCGTGCCCATGAGATTCGTGGAAATGGCAGAACTTCCCAGACTTCTGCGCGTTATCTGATTCCTTCTTGTATGGTGGGCGTTTGTATCTAACTTCGCCTTGGGTGGCAAGGAAGATATTTTCGACGGTCTCGTTCAAAGGAGTGTAAGTGTCGAATCTCGGTCCTGGCCGATATAGGCGCTTTTCTCCCTTCTTGCCCCCAGCATTGTCTCTGGAATCATTTCTTCGAACGTCCCTTGCCACAGCAGGGGCGTTGCTGTGAGTTGCCTTATTTTGCTGTCCTGACTGCCCCTCAACGGCAGCATCCTCAAGCCTCATATATTTCCCGGCTTCGTGGAAGAAATTGGGTAAAGTAGCTGGTTTTTCTTTTGTCAACCTTCTAGCAAATTTAGTGTCCGGATGCACACCACTACAGAGGGCCATTAGGATAAACTTCTCATCGGCATCTTGGACTGCGGCTACTGCGGCTGCTGCGGCATTGAATTGGGTTAGGTATTGCTGCAGTTTCTCTCCAGGTTTTTGTTTGACGCTGGATAAGGAAAAAGCGTCCTTAGGTTGTTCCACATGAATGCGGAACTGACTGATAAACTTTTCTTTCAACATTTCCCACGAGATGATGGATCCCTGGGGTAGATGACAGAACCAGGAGGTAGCGAGATCTGCTAAGAAGAGTGGAAAGCATTTGCACAGTACTCCCTCTGTCTCTCCACTCATGAGCATATGTTGTGTGTATCTCTGTAAGTGTACAACGGGGTCGGAGGTTCCTTTGTAAGGTTCCATTGTTGGCATCTTCCATTCTCGGGGGGTGATAGCAATTTCGATGTTGCGGGCGAAAGGGCTGGTTACCCTAGCGCCTATCTCTCGATCTATTTGCTCCCGTTGGACGCACTCTCTGAATAAGCGTGCCATCCTTTCATCAGAATTTGGAGCAGATAGAAACGAGTTTGGTTCTGTTCTGTGGGATTGATTCCGTCCAGATGACCTGTAGGGATGGTATCGTCTATCATTCCTCATATTTTCCAGTGGCTGCCTTTGATCTTCTGGGAGCATGCTAGGGTCAGCTACAGTTGGCCCTTGCCTTGATCTTCCCCTGCTGGGTTCTGATCTAAGCACTTCCTCGGGTCCAACTTCGGGCTGGACTCTAGCTCGGCCACGTTCACTGGCGTTTCCGTGGTTAGGCGGTATGACAGGCTCAGCTATAGTTGACCTTCGCCCGGTACCTCCCCCGTTGGGTTCGGCTCCAAACATTTCCTCAGGCCTAACTTCGGGCTGTGCTCGATCTCGGCTCCTACCATGGCTACTTCTGCCGTTAGCTCCTTCGAAGAAGGAAGATCTTTGTTGTCTCTAAGATCCTCCAGACTGGGACTCGCCCCATGATTCAGTATTGCGGTTGGACTCTTCAGCATCCCTTAAACGTGACATGAGATGGTCCACCAAGGCTTCCTGCTGGGACGTGAAGCGGTTAATTACTTTAACCACAACCCTGTCTAAGTCTGCCCTAGTAATTGCTGCGGGCTGTTCTGTGGCAGGAGTGGTCGGATTAGCCTGTCCTTCATTTGGTACTGCTGCTGGAGGAGGACGATTTACTTGATTCGTGACAGCTGGATCTGGAAGACTGCTGGATGCGATGTTTTTTCCTTTGTTAACATCTTTTTTCTATTCGGGAGGCATGTTTTCCAACTGGCGAACGATGCTGTTAGGAAAAATGTTAAGTGGATGAAGCTGAAGCTTCGAGCTTCTAGCTCTTAGTGAAAGCACCAAAAATGTTTGCACAAAAAATGGACAAACACCTCAAAGTCGTATGATATAGTAGATCTTATGTTGTTCTTAGTGTTTGGGTGATTTATGCAATATATGAAAAGCAGGGGCTAAACTGTAAAAAGACACGCAGATTTATAGTGGTTCAGCCAAAATGTGCCTACGTCCACTTTATATGTTATTTCTCTTCTCTTGTTTAGATTACAAGTACAAAGCTTTGATACGAGTAAAAGAAAGTTGTTTGAAAGTTCTCTCCATGCTTGAGCTCCCAAACTTGTCCCTTTCTGTTGTACCCCTGCCCCTCTATTTATAGAGTGAGGCTGGGGGTAGGGGTCTTGGATGTGCATAGCTGCTGGTGGGCCTGTGCTAATGTGATCTGGCCTGGCACGTCTTGGTCCGGAAGCACTCTGGTTCGGCTATGCATGGAAGTGGGGTTTGGACCGGTAGTGATGTTGGCTCGGTGGTGAGGTTGGTTCGGTGGTGAGGTTGGACCGGTAGGTGAAGTTGGATCGGTAGGGGAGGTTGGATCGGTAGGTGAGGTTGGACCGGTAGGTGAGGTTGGTTCGGTAGGTGAGGTTGGTTCGGTAGGAAAGGTTGGATCGGTAGGTGAGGTTGGACCGGTGGGCGAGGTTGGACCGGTGGGCGAGGTTGGACCGGTAGGCGAGGTTGGACCGGTAGGTGAGGTTGGTTAGGGAATGCCGTATAGTTGGTTCGGTTATTCTGGTGGCTCGTCTCTTGCTTCCTCGTGTTGGCTCGATGATGGTAGAAACATATCCAACACTTCTGTTAATGATGAAGAGTTGCAGCGAAGAGAAGCGGAGATGTCTATTCGAATGTGGCAGTTGAAGTTTAAATTTAAAATCCGAGTTCGAAATCAGATGTCTGGTATTTGTATCAGACGTCTGATACTATATATTTTTTGTATATAGTAGATTTTTAGACGTCTAAGTGCTACTACCAGACATTTGGTTTAGTCTGTTTGTTGTTCCAGAGGACTTTTCCAGACGTCTGGCTTGTGCACCCAGAGGTCTGAAACTTGTGCATGTCTGTTTTGTGCATCTTTTATGTTGCTTCTTTGTACCTATCGACTTGTAGTCTCTTGTAGTGTTCTTTGACCCTTGTTCTTGTCTTTCTAGTGATGTTATTCTAGCAAGTACCTGTATATAGAAATATATATGCATATTTGATTTCCATTGTATAGTTGTTGTCATCGAAACTATAGATTTGAATTCCTAACAATATACCGGTCTATGGATTTGGGACTCCTTACGTACAAGTGCAACGCACAAAGCGTGCACTGACGCTACTAGATAAATAATAAGTCCTCGTTGTCCAGTGGCTTCGACAGAATAAGGGGTCTCTCCAAGTGATCCACCAGAGCATGGAATGCGTCTATACATTCTTGCGTCCAAGCAAAATTCCTCTTTCCCTTCATGATTACATCGAAGAAAGGGATGCATTTGTCAGTGGCTTTGGAGATGAATCGACTCTGGTCGATCACATTTCCATTCATGCTCTGAACGTCTTTGATCGTTTTCAGTGCTTTGATGTTCCTCACTGCTTCTACCTTCTCCGAATTGGCTTCAATTCCATAGGATTTCACTATGAAGCCTAAGAATTTCCAAAAGCAACACCGAATGAGTATTTCAAAGGGTTAAGCTTCATACCATATTTTTCGAAGAATGCTAAACATCTCTGCCAAGTCGTCTATGTGGTTCCTCGATCGCCGTGACTTCACAAACATATCTTCTACATAGACCTCCATTGATCACCCTATCTGATCTATAAACATCTTGTTCACCAATCTCTGGTAAGTTGCACTAATTTTATTTAATCCAAAGGGCGTAACTAGATGCAGCACAGTTCTAGGTCAGTGATAAGTGGTTGTGTTCCTGGTTTGGGATGTGCATTGGAATCTGATAGTATCTAGAGTATGAATCCATGAATGTGAGAAATTCATGTCCGACTGTCGAGTCCAAAAACTGATCAATCTTTAAAAGTGGGAAACTATCCTTTGGTTATGCCTTGTTTAGGTCTCAATAGTCAATGCATGTCCATCACTTCCTATTAGTTTTTTTGACTAGGACTGGGTACCTACTCTGGGTATAGGGCGTCGTAGGTGAAGCCGTTGTCTCTCAACTTCTCCACTTCTTCTTTTAGTGCAGCGGATCTCGGCATTTCTATTTCATAGGAACACATTTAGGATTTATGTTTAACGTGTGGCTCACTACTCTGATGATATTCCATACATGTTTGAGTGAGCCCAGGTGAACACATCCAGGTCCGCTTGGAGAAAACCAACCAAATCTTTCATCATCTATATGTCGAGTTACGATCCGACTTTTAGGACCCATGTAGGATCATCCTGACTGATTGGGATATTGATCATCAACTCGACTGGAGCTGCCCTTCCATCCTCCGGCTTTCCATGGATCCATATCCTTAAGGAACCGACTGTGTTTCCTAAACCAGGGCTCAGGTAGTGGTAGCTATGTATTTAAAGCCTTGATGCAGAGAGTACTCACAACACCCTTTCCTCTCTCCCTTTACCTTGCCTCCTTTAGCTCAGCGACATAACATTCGTGGCCAAGCCCCTGATCACCTCGTACTATTCCCACACCACTCTCTGTCGGGAACTCCATCGTTCACTAGCTCAGTAGCAGTCTCGTTAAATCCATGTATCTAGGATTTACAGGGCTTTAAGACCTTGGCCTCCAGAAGCATCTGGTCGCAGGCTCTCTTGAACAGAATGTTGACCGAACTCCCACAGTCAATTAACACCTTCCTTACAATAGCAGGGCCAATCATAGCCGATATCATAATGGATCAATCGTCGGGGCCTCTACCCCATCAGCATCTCTATTTTGGAAAATAATATCATCTATCATGGTTCTAAGTTGCCTTGCTGAAACATTGTCTTCAATGGCGAAACAGCTCTCATTCACTACATGTTCCAATGCACCTACATATCACTCCATCTCATTCCAGCTCTTCTTAGCTGGATGGTGTCCTCCAACAATAACATTAATCACCAATCACTTCTCAAGCCTTCTAGGATCATCAACACTAGACTTGGCTTGCTCTTGTTGGGGGTTCGAAGTTCCTTGCCTGCCATCCTGCATAGATTGCACAAACTATTGTAACTTCTTCTTACGGATCAACTCCTCAATCACATAATGCAAATGTCTGCATTCAATTGTGTGGTGACCATGCATTTCATGAAATATACAGAACTTGCTAGACTTTTTCTCATTTTTAGTCATCTTCCTTAGAGCCGGCTATCTGTATTTCTTTTTGCCTTGAGTAGACAAGTATATTTTCTCAATTATTATTAAGTGGAGTGTGCTTGTCAAACTTTAGGATTCTCAAAAGCCTCTTTAAATCCCTTATCTTTAGCTCCATTTCATTCTTACTCAGTCCACCGCTTCTATTTTCCACATCAACATCAACATTGCCGGAATTCCCTCCGAACTGCTTTACAGTAACATTACTTTATCAATTCGGTCGATTGACCAGCATCGGCTTTCCTAGCGATAGTACTTGCCTCCTCTAAGCATAAGAATTGATTCGCCTTCCTATAGAACACGTCCATTATTGGTGGGGGTTTCATGTTCCACCACCTCCCGAAATCAGTCTCAGGATGAACCCCCTTAATCTGTTCCCTTAACATAATATCTTCTTGAGCATTGTTCACCTCAGTCAGTGTAGTATTGAACCTATGCAAGAAATATTTCAAAAATTCTCCCAATCCCTGGAAGAGGTTAGAAAGTGACATGACGTCCTTCGGACGGGTTGTTTGCATACAGAATTGCTCAACGAACTTTTGCGCTAATTGCTCGAAAGACGATATAGATCTCGACGGCAGCCGGATGAACCACATCATCGCCACCCCCTCTAGGAAAAATGGGAAACAACGACATCGTATAGCATCGGTAGCTCTGGTAGAATCCATGTGTCATTCGTACTTCATTAGATGCTGCCTTGATAAATCTTCTCATTATATGACGACATTATTAGCATCACAAATCTCCTCGGGTATTTCACAGCTAGGCTATCTTCTGTTAATGGATTTCGACTCGGGGAGGAACTCCAATCAACATTACTACGATGCTAGCACTCACTTATAAGTGTCTTGACCATTTAGTCAAATCTGGCTCAGGTGGGTCTACTAAATGACAGTATTAATGATCCAGCCTAAGTGTTTGGCCCGACAAATGCTCTTGGTTTGTTTCATAACATCTGGGTTCTCCTAATTCCGAGAGAACCGTTCGTTTAGTAGTTTGGTGACTTCTATGAGGGAAGTCCACAACTGCCGCCTAATTTCCTGCATTCTGGCCATTTGCAGCATGATCGGAAGCCAAGTCAATACCGTCATTCAAAAATCAAGCACCAAAACCAAAGTTGGATGGTTCGGTATTGATCCCTCTCGATGGATTGGTACCGGTCTATAGTTCTTTGCTTCGGCTTGGTCCATGCCTTTCCTTCGATGCTCCAGTCGCCTTTTGAGCCTTTTTCTCCGATGACGAGGAACTGTCAGATTCTGAATTAGAAGTTGTCATGTCCCTCCTGCTTCTTCTATGGCTATTTGTCAGTTGATTCAACAAACCCAAGCTCTATTTCATTTGTTGATTCAGTTCATTATGGCTTTCCAGGAGCCTTTCCTCCATTTGCTTCATCATACGGTCCATTTCAACTCTGGTGAACACATCCATTGAGTTCTGAACATTTGCTACACCTGGTTGCGTAATTTCTTCAACCTGTTAAGGGTTGACATCTTCAACATCCTTAGCAGCACATGAAATGGTGGATCAATCTCTTCTAGGAGCCATGGTGGAATCTATCTCTTGGATTTAAGCAATCAATTAGTAGATGATAGATCCAAACAGACTAAGGATAACTTTCTCAATGAAAGCACCAAAATCTTAGTACCAAAAGTGGCACTAACACTGAAGAAATTAGAGTAGAGAATGAAATAAAGAAATATAAATGGAAAATGAGTTAAAAAAAACACCAAACGTTTATAATGGTTCGGTCAATTGTTGCCTAGGTCCATTGGAGATTTCTATTGATTATCTTGCTGCTTTAAAAATATAGTTCTTATGGTTCTTTACCACTCCACAGGCAATTATAGAGAAATATGTAAAAATTTCAAGGAAGAAAAATAAGACCTCGAAAATGAGCCCCTAGCCTCCTATTTATAGTTGTAGGTTGGCGGGAAATGCTCCACCACGTCTTCCTCCACGATCTCCACTAACTAGCAGTAGTTACTTTTGCGAAAACATGGCCAGGTGAGCAAGCAACTATGCATGGTACTGATACATGGACATGGATCGGTACCGATCCATAAGATTCACTTATGAATCATTCTTGTTGCTTTGGGATGAAGCAAATTGTTGTTAGCTTCATGATTTCCAACTTGTTTGTACGGCTATGAGCTTGTTTCTAGGCCAATAAGATGGATATGTGGAGGAACAAAGTTTATGATTTCTAGTGCTCGAGCCATTTAATAGCAAACAACGTGCAATCAATCAATAGAACTTGTTACGGGTTGCTACCATCAACGCTTGAGTATAGGAGGAAGTTGGAGTAATTTGGGTACAAGTTTATGGATCGATAACAATCGATGGTAATGGATCGGTACCGATCCATCACTTAGATGGATTCGACTTCAGGACTTTGTGGATTGGCTTTTTTTCATCTTGATATCTAGGTGGCACTTGCTTTCTGGACCCTGTGGCTATCGCTCTAGGCCGTCTGCCTTGATAGCTTTCATGTTCGACTTGCTCAGTCCATTCAAATACTGCCTGGTCAAAAGGCTGGATAATAGTACGAAGGATGTGACTGCCTGCAAGATGAAAATCCAAGGGTTTATGAACGAAGCTAAATAGCCGATTGGGATGATCAACTTGCCTGTTAAGCTTGGTGAAGGAGAACGGTGGGTGGTGCACATTCAAACATTTATTATCGTCGATGAGTACTCAGCATACAATGTCTTCTTGGATCGACCGCTTCTAACTGATTTCAGGATTTCTTTGGCTCCATGGTGCTTAAAGATGAAGTTCCTAAAAGAAAATAGGATAGGAGTGATGCGAGGAGACCAAAGCATGACAAGGGAATGCTATGTGGTAGAACTACAAGAAGCTAAGCGTCGAGAGAAAGGAAAGAATATTGGGAAAACTCTCCACATTCAAAACCCACAAGCTTGGATGCTGGCTTAGAAACTATAGCCGATCCCTTGTCATTCAACAAGGCTATGGATCCCAGGAAATAGTTAAGGGAACGACGACCAGCACCGACCGAGCTGACGGTGAATATTCCAATCGACATGGATGATCTCAGCTCGGTGCTAACTTAAGAAAGGATTTGGTGAATTTCCTCCGAGGAAACTTGGATGTATTTGCCCGGGCATATTCAGATATGTGCAACATATCGCTGAGATAGCATGTCATGCATTGAATATGGAACCAAAGTTCTCACCAGTAAGATAGGTAAGGCGTAGTCTAGGTCCGGAGCGATCCGCTGCATGAAAGAAAGAAGTGGATAAGCTGTTGGCAAATGGCTTTATCCGCGATGCTTTATACCCCGATTGGGTATCTAATCCGATATTGGTTATAAAGTCAAATGGAAAACGACAAATATGTGTTGACTATTTGGATTTGAATAAGGCATGTCCGATAGACAACTTTCCTTTTCCCAAGATTGATCAACTGGTCGATTGAACTACAGGACATGAACTTCTCATTTATGGATGCTTATTTATTCTGATGCATGTACTGGATAAGGAAAATACTAGCTTCATCATGAATTTGGGATTATACAGCTACCGTATGATGTTGTTCGGTTTGTAGAACGCTGGAGCTACATACTAGAGATTTGTAAATTCTATGTTTAAGAACCAAAAGGGCTGACAATGGAAGTAAATTTAGACGACATGCTTATGAAGTCATGAGTATCGCGGAATCATCTGGATGACCTTTCAGAAATGTTTGAAGTTCTACGAAGATATGGAATGAAGCTAAATCCGCTAAAATGCTTTTTCAGAGTAGCATCAAAAATTTTTCTAGAATTTATTGTTAATGCATGGGGCATCGAGGCTAACTAAAGTAGATAAATGCCTTGAGGAACATAACTACCCCGACCACAAAGAAAAGACTTCAAAGGTTGAAAGGAAGATCACTTTTTGAGTTGACTCATCTTAAGGGTGACAGATAAGTGCATAACTTTCTTCAACGCTCTCAAGAAGGGGAAGAAGAACTTTGAATGGAATCAGGATTGCCAAAATGCCTTCGAAGGGTTACTGAGATAAATGGAAACACCACCGGTCTTATCCAAACCACTAGACAAGAAGGATCTATTCGTTTACATAGCAGTGTCTGCTCACACACCGAGTGCGGCGTTAGTGCGTGAGGAGGCAAGGATTCAGAGACCATTGTATTATATCAGCAAGCGATTCACTAGAGCTTAAAAGAACTAATCGAAGCTGGAAAAACTCACCTATTGCTTGCTGAATGCGTCAAGGAAGTTGCGACCAAACTTTCAAGCTCATCCGATCAAAGTTCTAATGGATCAACCTTTGAAATAGGTATTGTACCGACCCGAGACCTCGAGAAGGTTACTAAAATGGAACATCAAGCCGAGTCAGTATAACATCACTTATCATCCAAGGAGAGCGATAAACGGGCAGGTGTTGGTGAACTTCATCACTGAATTTATCGTGCAGGACGGTATTGAAGAGGACGAGGATGTTGTAATCACAGCTTCTCAATGGAAGTTATTTGTCGACGATGCTTTGAATGAATTAAGCTTAGGGGCAGGAGTTGTATTTGAAACACCAGAGAGGCAATTAATTTTCTATGCACTAAAGTTGGAATTCCATGTGACTAATAGCAAAGCGGAATATGAAGCATTGATAGCAGGATTGAGAATAGTAATGGAACTGGCAATAAAAATGCTGCAAATATTTAGCAATTCCCAACTGGCAATTTTCCAAATCCAGAAGGAATACCAGACCGAGGGTGCAAGACTAGCCCCTTATCTGTCAAAAGTACTGGAACTACTCGAAGACATAGAACATTATACAATAACGCACATTCCCAGAGAGGAAAACATGAAGTCTAATTCACTAGCTAAGGTAGCTAGCTCTAGGGAAGAACAGTTAATGGGATTGGTTCTAGTGGAAGTTTTGGTAGCTCCTAGCATCGACCATATGGATGTTGACTAGATTATTGAGACTATTGAAGAGTAGTCAGGGTGACATCAATCAAAGGCCATATGATCAATGGGACTCTCCTGGGAGACATAAATGAATGAAAGAAACTTCTCCAGAAAGCGCTAAGGTTTGTGATGCAAGACAGAGTGTTATATGGGAGAGGGTTCTCAACTCACTTACCTCGATGTGTAGCCAAAGATGAAGCTAGGAAGATCCTCATAGAGATCCATGAGGCTGGCTATGGCGTCCACATGGGAAAGGGGGCAAAACCTGATAAAGAAGATACTTTGCTATGGATATTTCTGTCCGACGGTAAATTGATATACTACTGACTACTCTAAATGATGTCTCCGATGAAATAGATTCCTGAAGATCCCAAGAGCCCCATCAATAGAACTTACACAAATGGTCAATCCATGGTCGTTTGCGATTTGGGAAATCAACATTATCAAACTGCTACCGATAGCAAAGAGAGGACAAATATGCTATCATTGTAGTGGACTACTTAACAAAGTGGGCTGAAGCGGAACCGCTTGCCACGATTACAATGAAAAGGTAATCAACTTTGTAACGAAGAATATGATTTACAGGTCTGGAACACCCAAGAAGATTATCATGGACAATGGGACTTAGTTCGACAGTGCAGAGTTCAAGGATTTCTACAAACAGTACAAAATCGAGAAATGCTTTTCTACGGTGGTACATCCATAAGAAACCGAGCAAGTGGACGTAGTGAATAAGATCATCAAATCTACACTACAAAAGCGGCTGACTAGAGCTAAAGGAAATTTGGTTAACATCCTTCCACTATAACTATGGGCTTACAAGATAACACACAAATTAGTGGTCGGACACTCGTCGTTTGCCTTGGTTTACAGTTCAGAAGCTATGATCTCAGTAGAACTGGAAGTCCCATCTCATCAAAGAAGACACTTTAACCAGAGAGAAAATAAGGAACCACTGCTTGAGTCCCTCGACCAGGTTGATGAGAAGCGAGAAGAAGATGAACTAAGGATTGCTGCTCACCAGAAAAGGGTAGCACGATACTTTGACGCCAAGGTTTGCAACTATACTTTTGAAGTAGGGGACATCATTCTAAAACAGATCTCCTAGGTATAGGATTACTGGCATGAACTGGAAAGGACTCTACGCCATTGATCAGAAGCTTGGAGATGGAACGTTCAAGCTGGCAACTGTTGATGGAATCCCTATCCCACATGCATGGAATAGCGATCTGCTCCGACACTACTATGTTTAGTGTGCTCTTCATTTGTTTTCCCAAATACGCTACCCAAGGATAATAGGGGCATCATACATAGGCAGGACTTACTACTCTTTTCCCACGTCGGGAAAGTACAAAACCGCCAGATTGATGGTCAAATCAACCCCAACCTTTTGAGAACCGACATTGCGTCGATAATGTCCAGAAGGTCCAAAACTGCTGGATTGACAGTCAAACCGACCATAACTTTCTGAGAACCGGCGTTGCCCCGGTAACGTCTGGAAGGTCCAAAACCATTGTGTCAACAGTTAAATTGACCTCAACCTTCAACTAACATTGCCCATGTAACGTCCGAATGACTCAAAACCGCTGGATCGATGGAGAAAATCGATCCCTGCCTACTGAGAGCCAGCGTTGCTCCGGCAATGTCGGGAAGGCCCAAAACTACTTGATCGATAGGGATAATCGTTCCCTGCTTTTGAGAACCAATGTTGCTCCAACAATGTTGGGAATGTCCAAAACCTCCTTGTCGAAGGTCTAATCGACCTCCGCCTTTTGAGAACTGATGTTTCTCTAGTAACATCAGGAAGGCCCAAAACTGCTGGATCGATGGGGAAAATCGATCCCTGCCTTCTGATAACTGACATTGCTCCAGCAATGCCGGGAAGGTCCAAGCCGCCAAGTCGACAGGAAAATCGACATAGACCCTCCAAAGTTTGACATTGCCCAAAGACTGGTGATAATGAAAGAAATTAGCCGACGCTCGAAGATAGGCAATGACAAGGAGAAATCCGCAAAATTGAGCTACTCATGTGCTAGTTTCCATTGATAGAAACTTGTACATGACCAGGATCTAAACCTTAAAATTGGAAGAATTTGTTATAATGAAAGATGATGGTGATGCACCTTTACAATACATACATCCAAAATGATATTGGCTAATGATGTCAACTTGAAAGAATTCGATTGCAGCCAAGGAATTGGCAGCATTGAAATTATATTGCTTGGAATCAAGCACCATAGTCAGTTGTTCTTAGAGATAGGAAGTATCAGGCAAATCAGATGTAACATCCCCTATCTGGAGGCCCAAAGCTAAGTGATGCATATGCTACAGTCATCCATAGTATTAACTTTCGGTGACCAAATACGGTAATGTTAATGGTATCCATAATATCAGAAGCACATGAATATGATATAAAATCATCACAGATTAAAACATTTTTATGATTACATTTCAAAACAACATTTCATATTCCAAGTTACATAATCCCAAACATTTCCCGGGTTCAGATCAAATAGAAATATTACAAAATACGCCGAGAGCGACATATGAAGATGCCCCTTAGTTGATCAAAGTACTAAGTAGTCATAACAGACGTAATACAACACAGTTGAAATAAAACAGAACAACTTCTAAATATAGCTAGCATTAGCCTTATGCTCGTCTCCGGAAGCTTTTTTCATCCACCTACTAAAACCTAAAAATCCTCAACCCCCAGCCTACTCAAATCAATTTTGAGCACCCGAGAGTTTAAGAGGAAAAACAAAAACCTCGAGTCAGACATAAAGCCTGGTATGAATAATACTATACATCTCGGTTATATGATATTAAGTGAGACCATGCCGCTTAGCGGAACGGGTTTCCCCTCACTAATATCCTTTTAAAACATATCTTTTGCAAATCTTAATTCTGCAACCAAAACTAGTTAAAACAATAACATCAATGTCATGAAAGCATATAAATCAGGTAATCAATGGACTATCTATCTGAACAATATAGTTTTGTTTGGCTAACTAGTAACCTTTGGCTGGCTCGGGCCTACCAGACAAATTAACCAATAATCTAACTTCTGTTAGATACTCCTCTTCTAGACAGTCCGTCCCAAACTTAATTCTCCTAGGGTCAACTGATACTAATGGTTTTGCAGGCTCACAAATAACCTATTCTCTCCCTGTATATTCCTTTCTGTGTGTAACATCATTTTAGTCTTACCTATGACAAAGCCTACGCACTGGAATTTTGGACTAAATTAGCTAGGGGATAATAGCTAATGTATAGGGCGCAACCTCATACCAGCCCCATCTGGTATTCTAATATCTGAGTCATTTTACTTAGGGTCATCTACCCTTAAATTTTCCTTGAAAACCTTTTCTTTCAATTTGATTTAAACCTTTAAATCATACTCTAAACAAGGAAAATATTCTCTATGCTTTACTCAAATCACTTTGCCATGTTATATATACTTTACATAAAACTTTTTGGATGAAAACATTTAAACCTTTGAAAGTACCCCTTTCGAATCCATTGAAAGTACCCCTTTCGATACAAGTAAAACCTTAGGCCAAAAGGCCAAAACATACCTTTCGAAACCCTTCTTAATAAACCTTTCGAAAACCATGAAATATCTTATTTTCTAAAGCTATAAAACCTTAGACATCCTCTTATCAAAACACTATAAACATTTCCTTACGAAAACATTGGAAAACCTCCATTTAAAACCTTTCAAAATCATTGGGGAACCACCCCTTCAAAACCCTCATTAAATAATTTTCAAAAGAATTCAAATTCTTTTCTATAAACAACCTTTCAAAAGCATTTGGGTTCAATTAAAATATGTGGAACAACCTTTCGAAGCCATTTAAAACTATTCCTTTTGAAACCTTTGGGGTTTACCTTCAACAGAACAAAAAGGGCTGTAAAACAACTAAGTCGAAAGCACTCTTCCGAAAGCTATTTCCTAATTAAAGAAGTGTTAGTGTCGAAACCAACCCTTCAAAAGCATTGGAGAAGCGACTTGGATTTTTAAAACAAAGAAGCCATTTGGCAGGCAATGCTTAGAAAGGTAAGATGTGGCAGCAAGGGGTTTCGGCTCCTTCGAAAGCATTTACTTAAAACAAAAGGCCCAGCCTCTTTCGAAACCATTCCTTTAAAACAATTTGAACCAGTCGGAAGTTAACTAGTCGAAAGCAAAAGCAAAGCAGGTGCATTTTTCGATTAAAAACAAAGTAAAGCTTTGACCCCTTCGGAACCCCATGTTTCGGCTATAAACCTTTTGCCTATGTCCAATTCATTGCGTACCAAGTCTTTGATACCACGTGCATTGGTTTCGATGGTGATAAAGGCGGAAGTATTTGGTCGAAAGCTTGGTGCCGAAAGTGGCGAAACATGTAAAAAAGCATGTTTAAGATGATTTTTAACCTTTTAAAGAAATTCTTTTTAACTAACCTGCCTTGTTTGTAAAAACATAATTGGTTGCTAAATTCTTTTCTAAAAGTACTGCCGAAATTTCAAAAAAAAACAAATTAGATTATTTACAAAATACCCCCTCTTTTTTTATAAATATATAAAACATTTAAGTCTCATACATTAAACAATTTTATATATCTATTGAACACTTATGAAAAATTCTATAAGAATTTCGATAAATTATTTTTAATATGTTTTCTAACATATATTAATTTTTAATAAAAATCATCTTAAAATATCCGTAACTAATTTAAACCCAAAATAACTATTTTCTTCACTAGAAAATTCTTAATAAATCCACATTAATTCAGAAAATTTTGAAAGTTGAAACCCATCTTTAAAATATCATTTTTGATCATATACTAAAATCGCAAAGCATTTGGATGTAATTTGATAGAGTTTTCATATTAATTCATATCATAAAATCTATATGAATTAGCATAAATCATCAACAAGCATATATATCCAATTTAACAATCAAAAAATGGCATAACATTTGCAAAATAGTTCGGATTCGATCTAAAACCAAAAATAATTAAAACGTGAGATGTAACCTATTATTCACCTTTAGCTTAAGATTAAGGAGTTCAGATTTAATCTTGGATATAGTTGATTAACTTCTTCCTCTTGAATCTTCTCTTGTTTTCCCTTAATGGTGGTCGGCCTCTAACTTTAGTTTTTTGTTTTGTGAATGTGAATAATGAACATGAATATGGGGTTTAGGGTATAAGAATAATACTTATTCCTATATTTCCCTTGTCTATTTCCCTAACATTTTATTTCATTTTCCCCTTAGTTCATTTGTATAAATGGCACAGTTACCTTTCTATTAACACAAATCTCAATCCCCTAATCATTACATCATTTTATTTGATTTAACTAATTAAATATCCTAAATAGTGTTACTCAAAATTAGGGGTGTTACAGACTCCCCTCCTTAAAGAATTTCGTCCTTGAAATTACGATTAGGTACTCAACAAATCAATCAAAAAGGTAAAACATACCATCAAATAAATCAGGATAAGCATCTCTAATCCTTCTCTCAGTTTCCCAAGTACATTCTCTATCGTCGTCGCTCCACTGGACCTTAACTAATTTGACTGTCTTGTTCCTCAGCCTCTTCTCATCTCACGACTATATGAACTGGCTTTCTAACTATAGTCAAATTCAACTCTACTACTAAGCCCTCTAACACAATCGGTTTTTTAGTAGTCTCCGGATCTTGAACGCACTTTCTCAGATGAGAAATAAGAAATACATCATGGACTCCTTCTAAACTGCTCGGTAACACTACTATATATGCGAGTTTCCCGATCCTCTGTCCAACAGGAAATGGTCCAACAAATCTCGGTGCCAATTTCCCTGATTTCCCAAATCTAATTACACCTTTCATTGGTGACACCTTAACGAAAACATGATCTCCAACAAAGAACTCTAATTCTTTTCGTCTCATAACTCTTCTGCCTAGACTGAGCTTCCTTTATCCTAGCCTAAATCAACTCAATCTTCTCTATAGCTTCTCTAACTAAATCTGGACCAAGAACCAACCTATCCCCGGTCTCTAACCAACAAATTAGAGATTTTCATGGCCTTCCATACAAAGCTTCAAACGGCGCCATCCCTATACTAGCCTGATAACTGTTATTGTATGGAAACTCGACTATGTGTAGATGGTCTTCCCATGATCCCCCAAAATCTAACACATAAGCTCGTAACAAATCTTCCAAGACTTTGTTAACTCTTTCCGTTTGCTCATCTGTCTGTGGATGGTAAGCGGTACTCATCCTGAGCTTGGTTCCTAAAATTTCCTGTAGACTCTTCCGAACTCGCTAGTGAATAAGGAATTTCTATCACTTACTATACCATTAGGAATTCCATGAAGTCCAACTATATTCTTCATGAATAACTTAGCCAAAACAGGTGCTATCCAAGTTGACTTAACTGGAATGAAATGGCCACTCTTGTTTAACCTGTCCACTATGACCCATATAATCTCATTTCCTTTATTTGATTTTGGCAACCCGTCTATAAAATCCAAAAATAGAATCCCACTTCCATAATGGAATATCTAATGATTAAAATAACCCACTTGGCTTCTGTTGTTTGGCTTTTACCTATTGACAGTTCAAACACTGCTTCACCCATAGGCCTACATCCTCTTCATTCCTTCCCAAAAGAAACTTCTCATCATGTCCTGATACATCTTAGTTCCTCTTGGATGAATAGTGAACTTCGAACAGTAGCATTACTCCAAAACTTTCTTCCTAATGTCTCCCACATTTGGAACACACAATCTTCTCTTTCTCAACCACCCATTCTGGTCAAGACTAAAATCCTTCAGGTCATCGTTCTTTGTTGCATTTTTAACTTCCTGATCCGTTCAACTAACACTAGATCCTCCATCTGTTTAGAAGTAATCCTTTCAATTATCACTGGTCGAACTTCTAAACATGACAACATTACAGCTTCCTTACTAGATCTAGCATCAAATCTCCACTGTATTCTACATGTAGTCAACTCTTCCAAATCTTTCAACTCAGCTATCATTGCCAATACTGCATTATGATGTCTTCTGCTAAGCACGTCTGCAACCTTATTGCCTTTTCCCGGTGTGTACTCAATACAAGAAGTCATAAGCGGAAAAAAATTCTAACCACCTTTGTTGTCTCATATTCAACTCCTTCTGAGAGAATAAATACCTCAACGACTTATGATCTGTATACAACTCGCATCTCTCTCCCAAAAGGTAATGTCTCTACACCTTCAATGTAAAAATCGCTGCTGCTAATTCCAAATTGTGAGTCGAGTACCTAACCTCATGCGGTCTAAGCTGTCGAGAAACATAGGCAATCACTTTACCTCTTTGCATTAATATAGCTCCTAACCCTGTTCCACATGCATCTATATATACTACTAAGTCCTGATTCCCTTTCGGAACAACTAACACAGGTGCATTAGTCAATAAGTGTTTCAAGCTCTGGAATGCTTCCTCACACTTATTGGTCCAAACAAATTTCACGTCCTTTTGCATTAGCTTGGTCATCGCTACTGCTATCCATGAGAAATCCTTTATGAATCTCTGATAATATCTAGCTAATCTAAGAAAACTTCTAATCTCAGTCACCGTCTCTGGTCTCTTCCAATTATTAACAGCTTTGATCTTATCTGGATCGACTGACAACCCTTTCTCTGAGACTAGATGACCAAGAAACTTCACTTCCTTATTCCGAAAATGACACTTCAAAAAATTTCGCCTTCAACTGATGCTGCCTCAATGTCTCAAGCACCACTCTAAGATGAACTTCATGCTCCTTTTCATCCTTAGAGTATATCAAAATATCATCTATAAATACCAACACGAACCATTCATACGATCTATATCTAGTTCTAAACACCGTCAAAGGAATACTATCCTCTGCTACTCTAAGCTAATGGAAACCTGTTACTAAATCCAACTGAGAAAATACCTTGGCACCACTCAACTGATCAAACAAATCGTCAATTCTAGGTAACGGATATCGATTCTTTATCGTCTTCTCATTTAAATTATGATAATCGATACATAGCCTCAACAATCCATCCGGCTTCTTAGCAAACACTACGGCTGCTCCCTAAGGGGAACTACTTGGCCTAGTAAACTTCTTGCCCTCCAAATCCACCAAATGCACCTTCAGCTCCCTCATCTCGGTAGGTGGCATCCTGCTTGGTGATCTACTCACGGGTTCTGCTCTAGGTACCAAATCTATCTGAAACTCAATAGCTCGTTTTGGTGGCTATCCAACTACAGGTTCAAAGACATCTACGAATTCTCTAACCATGAAAACTCGATTCAACTCGTCCTCTATCTCCACAGCACCCAACAAAGCATTCATCTCAAAACTAGGGTTTTCTATGGTATATAAAATCCGATCAATACAGTTAGGGTGTCTAAATGATATTTTCCTATCATGGAAAAATATCCTAGTATCGTACTTACTTAACCAATCTATACCCAAAATAATTCCAAACCCTACGAAATCAAGTGCATGCAAACTGCAAACAAAGGTATGACCTAACAATTCAAACTCTAGGTGGCCACACATCATCCTAAGTGTCGCATACCCTCCTATCGGGTTTGCAACCCTTAAGGAAGTAACTAAGTATAAGGGTTCTAGGTTAAGCATATCTACCAAACAACGAGATATAAAAGAATACGTTGCACCAGTATCAAATAGAACACTAACTGACATACCATGAATCAGAAGCATACCTCCCAACACAGCTTTTCCTTTTTCCTCTGTTGTTGGCCTCAAAGTAGTTGGCTCCAATGAAAACACCTTTTCTTTCCCACCCTTAGTTGGTTCTTTGCACTGGTTCTTATAATGTCCAATTTGATCGCAGTTGAAGCGCGTGATATTCTTCTTCCCGATCACCTTCTTTCCATCTCCTGAGCGACATTCATTAGCGAAATGCCCTTTCTTATCACACTTAAACCAGACAACCTCTACCTTCCCTTTCTTTGCAACTCCACCCTTCTAAGCTTATTTCTTATGGAAAAACTTCATTTTCTGACTTTGCCCCACATGGACTTCCTTTGCCTTGTTTCCTTCCATAAAAGCAAGCATCTCATCGTTCCTCAAAGCCATCTCTACCACAACATAACAAGAATCCCTGATTTGCGGTAACATAGCCTTAGCAAGCTTAGGATTTAACCCCCTGATGAAGGAGTATTTGGACATATTTGAGGATGTGATCGAATTACCACCACACAGGGAGAAAAAGTTTCATATAGATTTGGTGAAGGATGCTAGACTGATTATTATGCCACTGAGGCATATGGTATCGAAAGAGCAGAGAGAACCAGAGGTGCAAGTGAATGACCTATTATGACGAAGGTTCATTCGATGGTGTATATCAGAGTGGATAGAACCTGCAGTGTTCACCACTAAGGTGGAAAAATCTTTGAGTTTGTATGTAGATTACCGTGAGCTGAATAAGGTGACGAAGAAGAACATGTATCCACTCCCGTGTATTGATGACTTATTCGATCAGCTTCATGGTGCTAGGGCGCTCTCTCGGTTGACCTTGCAATGGGGTTTCATCAACTGAGAGTGGTGAAGGAGAGTGTGCCGATTACAAGGTTATGTATCCAGATTCAATGAGCGTTGGTTATGCTACTCAGGCTACAATGCACCGGCATACATTTTTGATCTTATAAACTGTGTTTTCAGGGATTAGCTAAATAATTTTGTACTTCTGTTTATGTATGATATCCTTGTTTATTCGAGGATGGAGGAAGAACATAAGGAGCATTTGAGGATTGTGCTCAAGGTGTTGAGGAAGCATCGACTGAAGGTGAAGTTTTCGTACTTTCACTTCTGGAGGAGGAAAGTGTGATTTTTAGGTCATGTAGTTTCTGAGTAGGGTATTGCTATAATCTTTGGAAGATGGCAGTAGTACAGTATTGGGATCGACCCAAGACCACTATAGACATGAGAAGTTTCCTTGGCCTGGTGGGATACTGTAAATGTTTTATCAAGAACTTCTCTAAGGTAGATACGCTGTTAACCAACTTGATGAAGAAGAATCAAACTTTTGTTTAGGACGCAAGTTGTGAGCACTGTTCGTGAGTTTGGAAGAGAGGTTGACCAGCGCACATGTGTTATTCATTTCGAGCGGGAGTGAGGAGCTAACAGTATACACAAATTCATGTGGTACTCGACTTGGTGCAGTGTTGATGCAGATGGGAAAGTTTGTCGCCAATGCTAGTCGATAGCTGAAACTGCATGAAAGGAAGTATTCGACTCATGATTTAGAGTAGGTAGCGATGGTATTTGCTTTGAAGATATGGAACCGTTATTTTCTTCGGGAGAGGTTCGAATTGTATACAGACCATAAGTCGTTGAAGTATCTATTCTCCCAGAAGGACCTTAACCTTCATTGACAATGATTGTTAGAGTTCTTAGTCTTCTATGATTTTGAAATTTCCTATATTCCTGGCAGGGTAAATGTAGTCGCTGATGCATTGAGTTGGAGACATGCTAGCTTGGGAGTGATGTTCCTAGAGTGGAAGCAGTTGGAGGTTATCACTGGCTATGATTTTAGACCTGAACATGAGCTAGAGATGGAACTATTGGCTAGCCTGACGATGAGACCTGCCTTGATTGAGCAGATTAGTGCTACTCAGAGGCTAGATGCTAGACAAGTAGAGATCATGGAGAATATAGAGGAAGGGGTAGAATCTGAGGAGATGAAGCAATACGGGTTCGACCGTTATGGTTGGCTCCGTAAGGATAGGATTGTTTCCTGATGTCGATGGGCTGAGGGATGAGGTGCTATGAGAGTATCATCATTCAAGATTGAATATATATCCCAGCAGTAATAAAATATACCATGATATAAGGTAGACATTTTATTTGGAAGGGATGAAGAAGGACATTAGGGCATTCATCTCAAAGTATATGAATTGTCAGTTGGTAAAGGCAGAGCAGAAGAAGCTGAGTGGTTTGCTGCAACAGCTCGAGATTCCCAAGTGGAAGTGGGAACAAATTTAGATGGATTTCATTGACATATTACCGAAGACCAAAGGGGGGTATGATAGTATTTGGGTCATAGTCAATAGATTGACGAAGAGTGCTCGATTCATACCCATTAAGTCTAGTAGAACGACATCCAAATTGGTCGAGTTGTATGTGAAATGGATTGTGTAATTCCATGGTGTGCCGAAGAGCATTGTGTAATATCCTCTATCTTGAGTCCCGAAGCTAAGCGCTACAGATGCTGCAGCCATCCATAGTATTAACTTCCGATGACAAAATATGGTAATGATAATGGTATCTGTAATATCAGAATCACATGAATATGAAATAAAACAGCATAGATTAAAACAACTTTTCCGATTACATTTCAAAGAAAAATTTCATATTCAAATTACATAATCCTATAATCAATTCCTAAATTTTGATCAAATATAATTATTACAAAATACACCGAGAGCGTCATATAAAGATACCCCTTGGATGATCAGAGCACTAAATAGACACAAAAGTCTTAATACATCACAGCGGAAATAAAACTAACAACTCCTAAATAGCTAACTTTTCCTCCTGCACTGTCTTTGGAAGCTTTATTCTTCCACCTACTAAACCTGTAAAACCTTAACTCTCAATCTACTCAAATTAATTTTGAGCACTCGAGAGTTTAAAGGGAAAACATAAACTTCTAGTCAGCCATAAATCCTGGTGTGAATAATACTAATACATCTCGGTTTAGTGATATTAAGTGAGACCACACAGCTTAGCGGAATGGGTTTCCTCTCACTAATAACCCTTTAAAACATATCGTTTTGCAAATCAAAATCCTACAACCAAGCTGGTTAATCAAACTGATTATATCAATAATAGCAATATCATATATGCTCAAAAACAGGTGAAAAATGGACATCTATCCAAAAAATGTAGTTTTGTTTTTGCAAACTACTAACCTTTTGTTGGCTCAGGCCTACCAGACAAACTAAACAAATTATCTAACACCTGTCAGACATACTTCTGGACAGTCTATCCTTAACTTACTCCTCCAAGGGTCACCTGATCCTAATGGTTTTTTGGGCTCACCAATAATCTTTCCTCCTTCTCTGTACATATATTTCTTTCTATGTGTAACCATCATTTAAGTATTACCTGTGACTAAGTCCTATACACTAGAATTTTGGACTAAATTAGCTAGGGGCTATAGCTAATATATAGGGCGCGACCCTATACCAGTCCCATCTGGTATTCAAATATCTAAGTCATTTTACTTAGGGTTAACTACCCATCGAATTTTTCTTGAAAACCTTTCAAATTGATTTCACCCTTTAAATCATACTTAAATAAGATAAATATACTTTTGCTTTACTCAAAGCTATTTTCCATTATATATATATATATGTATGTATGTATGTATGTATGTATGTATGTATGTATACACTTTACTCAAAACAATGTTAATGAAATATATTGAGGGTTACCTATCCCTCCAAAGTAAGTTAAAAATCCTTTTTAACTTAAAAACTCTTAGGCCATAATGCCAAGGTAAACCTTTCGAAACCTTTGTTTAAAAACTTTAAACAACCTTTTCGAAACCATTAAAAGTACCCCTTTTGAAACATATTAACCACTACACCTTGAAATACTAGGCCAAAAGGCCAAAACATATCTTTCAAAACCTTTATAACAACCTTTCGAAATCATTGAAGGTATCCCTTCGAAACCTTTATAAGTCTTAGACAATTTTTTTCAAAACACTTTAATCTTGCCTTTCAAAAGCAATTAGAAACCTTCCATTTAAAATACTTTAAGTATCTTTCGAAACCATTGGGGAACCTCCCTGTGAAAACTTCGTTTAAATGTTTCGAAAGCATTAAAGTTCTTTACTCAAAATAAACCTATTGAAAGCATTGTGTTCAAGTAAAAGCTTATGAAACATAGTTTCAAAACCATTAAAAACCATTCCATTCGAAACCTATGGGTTCATTTTTTAATAGAACAAAGGGTCTGAAAATAACTAAGTCGAAAGCACTCTTTCGAAAGCAATTTTGTAAGTAAAAGAAGTGGATAGTGTCAAAACCAATCCCTTTGAAAGCACTGGAGAAGCAGCGCTAATTTTAAAACAAAGGAATTCTTTCGAAGGCACTACTTCGAAAGGTGAAAGGCGGCAGGTTGGGGTTTCGACCTCTTCGAAAGCAATTTCTTAAAACAAAGGCGCAACCTCTTTCGAAAGCTTTTTCCTTTAAAACCATTTGACCAAGTCGAAAGCTACTTTATTCGAAAGCATTATTTTCTAAAGCAAAGCAAGCACATTTTCTTTTGAAAGCAAAATAAGGTCTCGACCTCTACGAAAGCCCTATTTCGACTCTATACCTTTCGCCTATGTCAGATCCACTACGTACCAACTCTTTGATACCATGAGTATTGGTTTCAACCTAGATGGAGGCGAAAGTATATAGTCGAAAGGTGCTGATAAAAGTGGCGAAACAGCAATACCTTCTAAAACTAATTTTTAACTTAAAAAGGTAATTTCTTTTCAACTAACTTGCTTTGTTTGTCAACATATGATTGGTTGCCAATTTCTTTTCCAAATTCTTTTCTAAGTGATGTCGAATTTCAGAAATAACAATTTTAAACAATTGCAAATTGCCTCTTCTTCTTTTATAAACATACAAAACATTTAAGTCCCATACCTTAAATAATTTTATATAATTATTCAAACACTTAGGAAAATTCTCCAAAAGTTCCAATAAATAACTTTTAATATTTTTCCTGACATATTTAAATTTCTGACCCAAAGCTAATATATAATAGTCGTAATTAATTTTAAACCCAAATTAACCATTTTCTTTACTAGAAAATTCATAATAAATCCACATTAATTCAGAAAATTATGAAACTTGAACCCATCTCTAAAATATCATTTCTGGCCGTAAAATTAAATCGCAAGGCAATTAGAAATCAAAACTTATAACAAAATCTATATGAGCAAACACAATTCATCAATAAGCATATATATATCTACTTATCATTCAAAACATGGCAATAAACTTTGCAAAAACATATGGATCTAATCTAGAATCGAAATCATCAAAATATGGGATGTAAACTATTATTCACCTTTAGATTTTTTGTTAAGGATTTGAGATTTGATCTTGAATGAATTTGATTAAGCTTTGCCACTTGTTTTTTGCTTATCTTCCCCGTACTTATCCTTAATGGTGGTCGGCCTCTTCTTAGGTTTGTTTTAGTCGTGAACTTGTAAAATGAATATGGCTTAATGGTTTAGGGTATAAGAATGTAACTCATTCCTATTTTGCCCATATCTATCTCCCTTACTTAGTTCATTTTAATCCCCTTAGTTCATTAGTTTTAATTGGCACGGCTACCCTCTATTAACACAAATCTCAATCCCTTAACCATTTACATTATTACATTTAATTAACTAATTAATGAAAGAGTGTATGGATCATGTATTTATATCTAATATGCAAGTGTAATAAAAAGCTAATTGGTAACTAATAGAGCAAAGTAAATAACAGTAAAGAAACAATCACACTAGAGTTTTTATACTAGTTCAGACCCTCCCGTCCTACATCCAGTCCTAAAGTTCCTCTTTGGCTTTAACTAATAAATAACCCTCGCTTTGCCCGGAGTAATAGGCTTGATACAAAAATTCTTTCTAAGACAAGAATGTGTTCTGGGAAACACTGATTTTGACTGCACAGTACACTTCCTGTAATCTCCTTTGAGTAGTATGTGTATGTGAAGCTTTGCTTTTAAGAAGTGATAAAGACTGATATATTGTTTGCTTTTTGAAATTAGAATATGCAAAGAATATAGATATGAGATTCAGAAAATTCAAGTGAGTTGTTCCTTAGAGTCTTTACATATTTATAGAGTTTGAAGAGTTTTCCTGAGGAGTAGCATCCATTAGTGTTTTCTATTCCAGTCTAAAAGTTGCAACTATTAAGGAGAAAGAGGTGCGGTGAAGAGTTATGGAAGCAACTGTTAGAATGAAGCAGGTGACTATTCAGTGGTTGTGGACATTACCTAGCACAGACGTCTGTCCATAACGTTCAGACGTCTGTGTGTATATATATTTTTTTAACAGTGGCCATAGTCAGACGTCTAATGTTTATGCGTGGTTAAAATTAGAGACTACAGTCAAACGTCTAATATATAATGTCAGACGTCTGACATATGTTGTTTTCTATAATTCATCATGTTTGATATATGAACATTGAAAAACTTTGTTCATGCAATGTTTGTGTTGAAAACTACTAAAGGAGATTTTACAAGCTATATATCTATGACACTAACATGCTATATTAGCTTTTCTAATACTGATGATTGTTCTCCTTTGCTGGTCGTCTTCAAGTTGAATTCTGAAAGCTTTTTCCTGCAAGTAGATGGAACATATATTGTATGTGTATGATTGTATAGTTGTTGGCATCGAAACCATAGAATAGTGGTTCTAACATTCTCCCCCTTTTTGATGATGACAACTATACAATCACTTTATCAAATAAACATATAACTCCTCCTGAATGTGATTCCTCCCCCTATATACATGTAGTATGATATTTATCCCCCTTTGGCGTTATCAAAATGAAATATAGATAGAACAAAATATGAAAGCCAAACAACATAAGTCCATTTTCAATCGTAGTTAAGTTGTAATAGTCATACAGGCACATTTTTTTTGAATAAATCAAAATACGAATACATAAGTACTACCAGATGTACAAATAAAAGAAAAAACTTACTAATAGTGATAATAACCCCAGAAGTTTGACGAGTTTTCAGTATATGAACCTTGTTGCCATTGAGACATGTCATTATACTCCTCAACTTACTAAATGTGTAGTAGCTATTGTTCTGAGGGTCTTATAGAGATGGAGGATCTTCTGAAGGAAATGATAAACCCTCGCTCTCTTCGATATCAAGACAAATAGGCACTTTGCTATGACGGGAGTGTTGTGGTGGTTCTTGTGAAGGCCTGCTCCTGCAGAATGGCCTGAGTGAATACGAGTGGTGGTGTAGGGGATGGAGAAGACGAAGAGCGAGATGAGGAATGACCGTGAACCTTTTGTAAAACTTTTCCCAGGGTTGAAACGACCTTTTCCAATGTATTTTCTACTTTGGTCATGCTAGTAGAAAAAGATCGTTCTAAACGAGATACTTTTTATCTAACACCCATTGGTTTAAGGATATGAGACGTTGATTTTGAAGTGCAACATCTTGATAGTTGTCTCCTAGTCCCACCGCATTTTTGGCTTCCTGAATTTCGTAATCAGAGTATTACTCTATAGATACTGAAGCTCTAGCAGGTTGAGTAGGTCGGGTTGGAGGTGCTTGTTGTTGTTGAGGTTATCGGTACTAGGAAAAGGTACAATGTTTAGTGGTATTTCTGGGAGATGCATCAAGGAGAGAAACCTAATGCCACTATCTTTTACATATATTTCTTCATATTGGGAAAGATATAAAGGAATTCCTAATGACCGTAAAATTCTCATTATGTAGGGAGCATAAACGATGCCATGGTAGGCTGGTGTCCAAAAATTTTTAATTTGGTCAAAAATATATTGTGCCCAATCAACTTTAATTTGACCAAAAAAGCATATAAAGCTTTATAATCATCGTCATATACCTGTTTGTGACTACCTAACCTAGGGATGACAGTGTTTATGAGCATTCGGTTTAGAAGTCGAGCTCGTGGATGGAAATTAGATGGTTTTAATTTCCGAAAGTCATCTTACCATATAAGATGAGTAATAGCATCTCTAGGGGCATATCATTTATCAGGAACTTCTTGTAATCGAATTCCCTCATAAGAACAGTTAAGGATTAGCGCAATCATTTCAACATTAAGTTCTATCAAATGACCATAAACACTAGTTCAAATCCAGTTATCCTCATCGGAAGGATTCCAAAGGGTTAATGAACAAAGATTAACTAAAAATAGAATTACCGCAAATTGGTCAATTTTCCCAGCATTGTCATCGTAATTGACCAAGTGGTAGAGCTGAGCATTCTCAAGCAGATCCATCGCATTGTAGTGGATGAAATGGCGAATAGGATAGAACAGTCCGGTGTGGAAGGGTTTCTTCTCTAGTTCTTGTAACCTTTGTTTGCCATGTTCCTTCTCCACAATCCACTCCTTAATGTGGTGATCGGTGACAAATTGTTGAGAGGGTGGTTGTGAACTTTGGCCTGTGGAAGCTTTGCGACGTTTTGCAACCAGATTCTTAGGTTTAGGGTGGCATTGATTTGAAAATTTGAGAGAGAAAATTGAATTGGTAATTTAGGGTTTTCTAGGGGTTTGAAATAAAGAATGGTGAAAAAGGATGAAAGGGTAAAATATAATATATAGGAGGATGAAAAGGTGGGGTAGCAGTCGAGTTTAGACGTCTATTAATGGGGGATCAGATGTCTGAGCATAGAAGAATTTGTAGACAGAGAAGCTATATAGAAGGCTGGACAGAAATACTAATGTTTGTCTTCAAAAATGGTATTTTTCTAGAGAGTTTGGACAGACGTCTGACTATACGTTCAGACGTCTTTGTGAAGCCGTGTGGATTTTTCTTTTACAAAGAGTCTTTACAGTAGTCTGATATTTTGTTCAGATGTCTGTGCTGAAGCTGCTAGAATTTTTTGTTTCCAGAGAGTGTCCATAGACATATGGAATATGGTTTAGACATCTGGAATATGGTTTAGACATCTGTGTTGAAGGATAAATTATTTTTCTTATTTTTTAGACGATTGAAGGTATGGTAGACGTCTGACCTGATAAAAATAATATTGTCGTGCATGTTTTCATACGTCTGGTTGTTTGAATCAGATGTCTAGACTTTTATAATTTTTCTTATTCCCTCTGTAAACCTTTATATAAATATTTATTTAAAACAAAAGAATTAAAAATGATTATAAACATATTTATTTAATATATATATATCAACCGTCTGGTGTTTACGAAAATACTACTTCAGTTGTCTGTCGGCGAATCAGGAGAATGATAGTTTTGTTTCTCCCATGAATTTGGTTCGATCTTAGTATGATCGGTTGACGGCCTTAGTGGAGACTAGTAGGGACGAGCAGAACAATGTTCTGTGTTTGATGTCCCTTCTCCCCATAACTTTTATAGGGTGATCTTGTGAGCTCTTGAAGGAGTTTCTCGTGCATGTGGAGACCGCTGATGTAAGCAGTCTTTCATAGGTGAAATACCATATATGGAGAGGATACATTTTTCAAGTAGGATGAGCACCTTGACGGTGTTGTTCATAATACATCTCTCTTTGAACCCCTATCGTTTCCTGTTGATAATGATGAATTTCGTCAACTTTGTCGGAGAGAGAGGCTGATTGTAGGTCGATTCCATGTTTAGCTTTTTTTCCTTTCGGAGAGAAGCCAGTATGGTAAGTTGGTGAAGGGATGATGTTCAGAGATGGAGATGATGTTGGAGTTACTTTTGTTGGAGAGAAGTAGGTACTCCTAGAAGATGGGGAGGCACAGTCAATTGCGAAATAGGTAGAATCATGATTAGAAGACATTTTCTAATATATTTGTTTCAAAATCTATTTCTTTGTTTAAGTATAACAGTATGGATAAAATTGTTGATATGATACTCATATATACACACTAAATTTATATAATATTTTAAGAGAAGTAAGTTAAGGTTATTAGGTGCTAGAGAATGTCAGCCATAGGAGAAATAAAAGAGGTTGAAAAATATAAGAAAATTTCAGCCAGTAGAATCTATGTAAGTCTTTTAAATAAATAAATATATATATATAACTGCCACAAGAAAACAAATATATATTTTATTATAAATCGTATAACGATACAATACCAAGTTCACGTCTTAACTTAATAAAAAATTATTCATTTATTGGTTTCGTAAAAATATCGGCTATTTGATTTTCGGTATTTACAAGTTCTAAAGTTATTATTTCTTTTTCAATATTATCTCTTAAAAAGTGGTGACAAATATCTATATGTTTTGTTCTAGAATGATTTATTGGATTTTTATATAGGTTTATAGCACTAGTGTTATCGCAATATATTGGAGATTTGTTTATAATTTTTCCAAAGTCTTTAAGTGTTTGTTGCATGTATATTACTTGTGTGCAAGCTAAGCGGCAGTAATATATTCTGCTTCAAAGGTTGAAAGTGATACACAATTCTATTTTTCACTAAACCAACAGACTAGATACTGACCGATAAAGTGATAGGTGCCACTTGTACTTCTCCTATCGGTTTTGCAGCAGCCAAAATCCGCATCGATATAGGATACAAGTTCAAAGGAGCTATCTTTAGGATATAAAAGACCGTAATTTGTAGTACTGGTTAAGTAATGCAAAATACGTTTAACTGCCCGATAGTGTGAATCTTTAGGTTGTGCTTGAAATCTTGCACACAAACACACACTAATCATGATATCGGGTTTACTAGCCGTTAAGTATAATAGTGATTCTATTATAATTTGATATGATTTTTGATCAAAATCCTTTCCATTTTCATCTTTATCTAAATGGGTACTTGTGCCCATGGGGGTTGGTTTACTTGATGTATTCTCCATTCCAAAACATTTTACCAAATTATGACAATATTTTTCTTGATTTATAAAAATACCATTTTCTAATTATTTAATTTGTAATCCTAAGAAAAAATTTAATTCTCCCATATGGGACATTTCAAATTCATTTTTCATAATATCTGCATATTCGTTACATAGATTTTCATTAGTTGATCCAAAGATTATGTCATCTACATATATTTGAACAACTAAAATATCATTATAATTTCTTTTTATGAATAAGGTTATATCTATTTTTCCAACTTGAAAACTAGAATTTATTAAATGAGATTTTAGTCTATCATACCAAGCACAAGGAGCTTGTTTTAAACCATATAAAGCCTTTTTTAGTTTATATACATGTTTAAAGAATTTTTCATCCATGAACAATGGGGGCTGCTCAACATAAACCTGTTCTTTTATAAAACCATTTAAAAAGGCACTTTTACGTCCATTTGAAAAAGTTTAAAGTTATGATGACATGAAAAAGTAAGTAATGTTCGGATGGCTTCTAGAAGTGTGACTGGAGCAAACGTTTCTTCATAGTCAATGCCTTCCTCTTGATTATACCCTTGTACTACTAACCTTGCTTTGTTATGAATAATGTTTCCATTTTCTTCAGTTTTATTTTTATATACCCATTTTGTCCCGATGACGGATTGATCTGTATGTCTCAATACAAGTTCCCGTACTTCATTTCTTACAAATTGATTGAGTTCCTTTTGCATTGCGATAATCCATGATTCATCATTTGAAGCTTCTTTATAGTTTTTAAGTTCAAAATTTGAAATAAATGCAACATGAATCATTTGATTTAATTGATGTATGGTCGAAGCTTTTGTATTTAAATCACCAATTATATTGTTAATTGGATGGTTTTCCAAAATACGAGGTGGTGATCTTAATGTATTCTCATTGTCAACGATATTCTCATTATTGTTATGTGTAGTTGTGTTATTTTTAGACGGTTTTATTAAAATCTCATCATCACTGTTTTTATTAATGGAAAAGTTTTCATCAAAAGAAACGTGTAGACTTTCTTCTATAGTACTAGTACATTTATTAAAAACTCTAAAAGATTTGCTACGATCTGAGTATCCGATAAAGATTCCTCCGTCGGCTTTTGAATCAAATTTTCCAAGATTATCTTTAGCATTTAGTATAAAACATTTTGAACCAAATATTTAAAAAATACTTTGGGTTTTTTACCAAAAAACATTTCATAATAAGTATTCTTAGTTAAAGGACGTAATGTGACACGATTCAATACATAATAAGCAGTAGCTATAGCTTCTGGCCAAAAGTTTTTTGGTAGATTACTATTGTTAAGCATAGTTCGTGCACATTCTTGAAGTGTACGATTTTTCCACGTCGCCATTTTGTTGTGGTGTTCGTGAAAATGAGAAATTTTGTGTAATTCCCTTTTTGTTGCAAAAATTTTCAAAATTTTCATTTTCAAATTCACCTCCATGATCACTTCTTATACTCTTTATTTCAATATTCATTAATTTTTTAATTTTTTTAGCAAATATTTTAAACATTTCAGAAGTGTCACTTTTATGTTTTAGGAAAAATGTCCATGTATACCATGAAAAATCATCTACAATGACAAATACATACTTGTTATGACTTATTGACCGTATTTGAGTAGGTCCAAATAAATCAAGATGTAATCATTCTAAGGGTTGTTTGGTCGAAATTTTTAACTTTATAATTTATTTTAGGAAGATTCTAATCAAATTGTGTTTAGCTAGTTTGTTTAATGACTTTAAGTTTATGTGACATAACCGTTTGTGCCATATCCATGGGTCATTATAATCTGCGGCTAGGCATAAATCACTTGAGTTATTAAATTTCATAATTAAGACATAAAATTTTCTTTTCCTTAATCCTTCAAAAATCATATTCTTATTTTGATCGAATATGTTGCATTTATTATTTTCAAAATTAATTTTGAATCCTTTGTCACAAAGTTGACTAATGCTTAAAAGGTTATGTTTTAAATTTTCACTAAAAGAACATTTGTAATAACAGGTAAAGTGGACATACCAACATTACATCTCCAATTCCAATGACAAATCCTTTCGAATTATCTCCGAAAGTTACAGTACCACCATCTTTGTATGTTATATTTAACAACATTTGTGCATTTCCAGTCATATGTTTGGAGCATCCGCTATTGAGTATCCATTTCTCCTTATTATTTGATTTTCCTTTAGGTACCTGCAAGATAAAAACAGTTTAATTGGTACCCACTTCCTTTGTTAGGGTCATAAGTGTTAGAAAGAGAAGGTTGCCATACTCAAGAGGGTTTGGGATTTTAAAAGAAATAATTTTTGTTATGATTTTCAGATAGTTATCGATGTCTTTTTCTCCAATTAGTTTGTTATTGGACTTCAGAATCCATATTTTAATTATTTTGGTGTTAGACATCTTTTCTTTAGTATCTGACTTCTTGAACCTATTATATAGTGAGCTATAGTTATTATGTTTTGAGGTTTTCTTAAATCCTAATCCATTGTGATTTCCAGATGGTTTAGAAATTTTGATCAGGTTATCCAAGTTCTGCTTTCCTTTATTGAATTTCGAAACATTGTTAGTAATCTTGTCTAACTTATTGTTATTCTGCCTTTTGGCAAGGCCGTGACACCAAGGAATTGACTAGTAACCAATGACAGTTCGTCTTAGAGATCGGTTATACACAGGTCACTGCGGATATTGACGAATTTTGTCCGAGTCCGAATCGAGCTAAAATTGATATGACACGACAAGCGAGGCTATGAGAGTGAGTATTCCAAATTTCAAGTCAATCCGAGTTCGTATGCTCAAGTTACGATCGATGCAAGGTGGATAGAATAGCCCCAATTTCGTATCCATCAGTAGGCCATACTTCGTATCGATCAGAAGGCCTCTGTTCGAATCCATTAGCTTCGCATCGATTGGCCAGTCCCACTTCGTATCGATCAGCTTCACATCCATCAGGAAGCCTCTGTTCGACTCGATCTCATTCGAATCCATCAGGGAGAGCCTACTTCGAATCAATCGAGTTCGAATCCATCGGGGAAAGCTCTGTTCGACTCGATCAGCCAATGACCACTTCGTATCGATCAGAATCCATCAGGAAGCAACAGTTCGACTCGATCGTCTAATGCCTACTTTGTATCCATCAGCAGATAAGTGCACTGCGTATCCATCAGTTGGAGCGCGTTGCTCGAATCCATCGAACAACAGTAGTTCGTGTCCATCATTTGTCCAGTTCGTATCCATACTGGAAAAGCCTTGTTCGAATCCATCAAGTTCCAGTACTTCGTATCGATCGTGGATCCACTGTTCAAATCCATCGTGTTGCCGTTATTCGAATCGATCGGGCCATCACTGTTCACAACCATCCGGGCCCTTCAGCTTCGTATCGATCGACTGGAGTTGATTTCCATTGATACGAACAGAACCATACTGGCAATGCATGCCATTCACTTTCCATCGATATGAAAAGAGGGTGTTTCCATCGATACGAACGAAGCAAGACTATCGATACGAACAACGTAGTTCTGATCGATACGAACCAAACAGCCTGCCGAAAGTCTCCATTTCGTATCGATCATAACTCGAGATCCACAAGTCCAAATGCTACGAAATTTTCACAGGAGCTTACATACATGCTGAAGAATGTCCACGCCAAATTTCGACTCCATCGGACACAATCTTGATCGATACAAAATATGTTTGTATCGATCATGGATCGGGCTAAAACTTCACGGGCTTGGGCATGCGGGCCTAGTCAAGTGCCAGAGGGGGTCTCCCGAGATCTGAGCGAAATATCAGCCTCTTACACCTATAAATAGAGCCCCAGGGCATACAGAAAAGGGGCTTCTTCTTCTTTAAATTCTCCAACGCCTAGACTCTGTCGGATCCAGATCTAAACTCCATGGCTGCTGCCAATAACGATTTTCACTGTTGTAAATCATCATTATCTATTGTAACCCGCTGAAATCAATTGTAATCATTAAAGAAACATCAATAAAGCAATCAACTTCATAGTGGACGTAGGCAACACGCCGAACCACTCTAAATTCTTATGTTTTTGTGCGTTCTTATTATTTTCCTATCTGTTTTTTGGAGTTTTTGTTAGATAATCCTCTTTTTCCATTCAATTTCTTCATTTTATCTCTTCAAAAACTTCCGAAGAGTGTTGTGCCCAATTTTGGTACAAACACTTTGGTGTTTTCACTAAGAAAAACCCAATTTTTCTCCTGCTCTTTGGATCTCCTATCAATACTGGATTGCATAAATCCAAGAAGAAGATCCAGATCTAGAACTTTGAAGCCCTTCCATTCTACTCAGATTTGCATCAGATCTAGGAAAGGACTTTCACTAATTCACCATGGTAAGTACACGAACTACCTCTACAGCTGCTGATCAGGGAGGACGGGACAGGCAGAATGCTGCGTAATTGCCTCCATCAAACCAAGATGCCGCCGGACCTTCAGATCCAACAGGCCCGGTTACCAGACAAGAGTTTCATATGTTGCTCCAAGAATTGACCCAGAGTCGGCAACAGTTAACTGAACAACTACGCGCTAATACGGAGCTGACCAACCAGCTGAATCGCCAAAGGCACAGAAGATCTAGAAGAGATCAAGGTTCTTATTCTTCCATAGAGAGTTCCGCCTCATCTGACGGTCATCATCGATCCACACGCCCGTGGTTGGATGTAAGTTACACCCAGGCCACAGGACACCAACCTGCTTCGAATCTTGGGCAGCCCAGAACTGGACCATCCACTAGTCACCGTACAGGACCTTCATCCCGAGGATGTACTGCTCCTTATCATGTCACAGGCTACCTTGCTACCACCACCACTACCGGACAAGGGGTTGATGCTGGAAACCAAGTTGATCCTCAACGTAGCCAACGAGATCATACCCCAGAGCCTTATGTCCTAGAAAATGTTGAACCAAGGAGGCGAGACACGGACCGTCGACCGCGTCCAGTCTAGACTCGCGCTGTGGAACCTGACCACACCTTGGCACAGCATGCTCCTAGTATCCAAATAACGGATATACCGACGATGATTCGTCAAATGATCCGTGAAAGTCAGGGTCTCACTAACGACGACTGGGAATCTCCCAGAGTCATACCCCTTTCACCGATGACATACTATATGCTGAACCACCTCGGCGCTTCAGGATGCCAACCTTGCCGGTCTATGAAGGAAGTTCTGATCCCAATCAACACATCCTGAAGTATGAATGGATGATGAATGCTGCGAGAGCAGATGATGCAGTCAAATGCCGTAGTTTCCCCATTTCCCTGGAGGGCATTGCAACCATGTGGTTTACTCGTTTACCACCACGATCCATCTCTAATTTTGACCAAATGGCCACCAAGTTTGTTGAACAATTCCGTATGCACGTGGCAAGGCCTAAAGACGTTAACACTCTGTCTAGTGTTACACAAGCTCCCGGAGAAACACTCGGACGTTACTTGGAGCGATTCCACGCTGTGTGTGCAGAAATAAGCAATCCCAATGATAACTCCATCCTAATGGCATTGACTAAGGGGATTGATCCTGATTCCGAGTTCACAAATTGGTTAGCTGGGAAGCCACCTGCGTCTTTGGACCGTTTCTATTCCAAGGCAGCCCAATTCTTGAGAAGGGAGGATGCGAAACAGTCTAGGAAGCAGGATGACGCAGGGCCCAACATCGAAGGAATCCAGAGTAATATCGCCGTTAAACAATCCAGAGAGAGTTCTGGAAAAGTTCATTTGAATGTGCAAAATAAACAGAATCAGCAGAGGGACAATGGAAATTAGGGCAAGAAGCGAGATCAGAATCGTGGCCCACGGCGTAGAGCTCCCATGTACGATAACTATACTCCATTGAACACGTCGTTAGAAAATATGTACTTGCAGACTTATAATACCATGCAATACAAGAAGCCTGCCCCAAAACCATCAACGGAAAGACAAGTTCAAACAGGAAAGTTTTGTAGATTCCACGAAAGCTATGGCCATAATACAAATGAATGTCGTCATTTGCAAGATCTTATTGAAAAGCTGATACGTAAGAGAAAGTTGGATCAGTATGTGCGGGCGCCATAGTCAGGAGTTGCAGGCCCATCGAATCAGAATCGTGCGCCAAATCAGGAAAGACAGGAAGAGCCCGCTCGTACCGGTGGGAGGTTAGTTATTAATACAATAAGTGGTGGTCCTCATCCAGCAGACCGAAGCTGGAAGGAAATGGAGTCGTATGCCAGCTCTATCAGGCATACGGACTTCGAGTGTTATAGTAGTTTTGATGAAGGGGTTCCAGCCAAGCAACAGAAGACGATAACATATGACATCGTGTTCAGAAACAGAGACGTTGGTAAAGTCGAAGCCCCCACCATTGTTCCACTGGTCATCTCAGCTCAAGTAGGTCTTTCTTGGATAAAGAGGATCTTAGTTGACAGTGGAAGCTCTGTGAATATTTTGTTTAAGCGAGCTTATGATCAAATGAGAATGGAAGCCACAGACTTGAAACCTTGTCAATCCCGAATCCATGGTTTCAATGGAAGTGCTACTATACCCACTGGAATGGTGGAACTGCCAGTGGAGTTGGGAATTGGAGAATGTCGGAGAGTACGGATGTTACAGTTCGTTGTTTTGGACATAGACTCCCTTTATAATGCTTTCCTAGGCCGACCGACCCTCGCTGAATTCAGGGCAGCCATTACCCCATGGTGTTTAAATTTAAAGTTTCCCACTGATCATGGAGTAGGAATCATTCAGGGAGATCAGGCTGCTGGAAGAGCCTGTTATGTCGCAGAGCTGCGGGAGGCGCAGCGAAAGGAGAAAGGAAATGGCGTAGAGGAATCTCTCTGCGTCCGCTTTGCTGATAATTGACAATTAACGCCCGGGCCTAGGCCCGGGCACCCCAACCAATTACAAAGGGATCTTGACCCAAGAGAAACTGAAGACGAAGGAGAATCTAAAGAAAGTCAAGCATCTCCGGCCGAACTGACGATTGATGTCCCAATTGACGATGACGATGATTCAAAAATGATAAAGATTGGGTCTCAGCTAAGCCAACAAACTCAAGAGGAATTGGTTGAATTTCTACGGGCGAATCCTGACGTATTCGCCTGGACGCATTCTGACATGTGTGGGATCTCGCCAGACATCGCGAGCCACACTCTGAATATTGACCCGCAGCATGTCCCGGTCAAACAGAAAAGGAGTGGTATGGATCCATAGAGATCTGCCGCCCTTAAAGAAGAAGTAGAAAAGCTTAAAGCGAACGGGTTCATTCGAGATGCTCTATATCCTGAATGGGTGTCGAATCCTGTGCTCGTCCGAAAGCCGAACGGAAAATGGAGAACATGTGTCGACTATTCCGATCTGAATAAAGCTTGTCCCAAAGATAGTTTCCCGCTTTCCAGAATTGATCAGCTAGTAGATTCGACAACTGGGCATGAGCTCTTATCCTTCATGGACGCGTATTCTGGCTACAATCAGATACCGATGCATTTACCCGATCAAGAACATACCAGCTTCGTAACCAATCTGGGACTTTATTGTTATAAAGTTATGTCATTCGGACTCAAGAATGCCGGGTCTACTTATCAACGGTTGGTCAATCGGATGTTTGCCAATCAAATCGGGAAAACAATGGAAGTATATGTAGACGACATGCTTGTGAAGTCACGATTTTCCACTGACCATATTAAATACTTGGAAACTATGTTCAACATACTTCGAGAGTACAGAATGAAGCTTAACCCACTGAAATGTCACTTTGGAGTTGCATCCGGAAAATTCCTCGGGTTTATCGTCAACGCTCGGGGAATCGAAGCTAATCCTGAAAAGATTTGGGCAATCAGAAATCTTGAAACTCCGAGAACTATAAAGCAAGTCCAGAGTCTCAATGGGAAAGTAGTAGCATTGAGCAGGTTCGTTTCAAATTCTACTGACAAATGCATTCCCTTCTTCGATCTGATCCGAAAAGGAAAACGAAACTTTGAATGGACCACAGAGTGTGAAGGCGCTTTCCAAGCACTAGTTCAGCATCTATCCACACCACCTATCCTGTCAAAGCCTATTGATCATGAAAAGTTGTACATTCACTTGGCAATATCAGAAAACGCTATCAGCGCTGCTTTAATTCGAGAAGAAGACAGGATACAAAAGCCAGTATACTACGTCAGCAAACGATTGACTGGAGCTAAAAGAAATTACCCGAAGCTAGAGAAGTTGGCTTATTGCCTTGTAATTGCATCAAGAAAACTCCGACCATATTTCCAGGCACATCATATTATTGTTTACACCGACCAGCCGTTACGATAGGTCCTCACGCGGCCTGAGACGTCTGGTAGGTTACTCAAGTGGAACATCGAACTGAGCCAGTTTGATATCACTTACGCTCCAAGACGAGCCATTCAAGGACAAGTCCTAGCCGATTTTATAGCAGAATTTACCATTCCATAGGACTTGCCCGAAACCAGTGAATCTCCCGAATATGTCTGGAAGTTGTATACTGATGGTGCATCAAATGACCGGTGTTCGGGCGCTGGTGTTGTACTTGAAACTCCCGAAGGCCGATCTATATGTTATGCTTTGAAGTTCGATTTTCACGCAACCAATAATGAAGCTGAATATGAAGCCCTCTAAGCTGGGCTAAAACTTTCCAGAGATTTGAAGATTATCGCTGTGGAAATTGACTGTGATTCGCAGTTAGTTGTGTGTTAGGTACGGGGAGAGTATCAAGCGAGAGATCGAAGGCTGGCTGCTTACTTAGCTCGAGTTCAGGAAGTGATAAATCAATTCGATTACTATGCCATCTATTGTATACCTCGAGAACGCAACCCAAAAGCCGATTCATTGGCGAAGTTAGCCAGCACGGGTGAAGCTCAGCAAATGGGACTCGTTCCCGTAGAGACGTTATCTTCTCCAAGCATTGACTAGGCAAAAATAGACTGGGTATGCGAAACCGTCCTCGAAAAGGATTCATGGATGACTCCACTCAGAAATTACATTGAGCACGGAACCCTGCCGGAGCATAGGAGTGAAAAGAGACAAGTCCTTCGGAAGGCCTCGCGATTCACCATCTAGAACGGAATCATGTACAGAAGAGGGTACTCTGTTCCTCTACTCCGGTGTATCGCTCACGATGAAGTTAAATAAGTATTGCACGATGTACACGAGGGAGAATGTGGCGATCACACCGGGGGGCAAGCACTTGCCAAGAAAATACTTCGATACGGATATTACTGGCCTACTGTGAATCGCGATGCGTCAGATTATACAAAGAAATGTGACAGGTGTCAAAAGTATGCTCGAATTCCTATAGCCCCTCCTACCGAGATCACGCAAATGGTCAGCCCATGGCCGTTTGCAATGTGGGGGCATCGACATCATTGGTACTCTACCCCTGACAAAAGGTGGCGCGAAATACGCCATCGTCGCGGTTGATTACTTTACAAAGTGGGCTGAAGCTGAAGCTCTTGCTACCATAACAACGAAGAAAGTAATCAACTTTGTAGTTCGCAACATCATCTGTCGATTCGGTCTCCCACACACCATTATTACGGACAACGGAACCCAATTCGACAGTGCTGAATTTAAAGATTTCTGCAAACGATTCAACATCCAAAAGAAATTCTCTGCAGTTGCACACCCTCAGGCGAACGGACAGGTCGAAGTGGTTAATAAAGTTATTAAGTCCATTCTGAAAAAACGACTGGAAACGGTCGGGGGCAAGTGGGTCGATGAACTTCCTATGGCTTTATGGGCTTAACGAACAACCCACAAGACCGCGACCGGTCACACTCCATTCTCTCTCTCTTGTGGTTCAGAAGTCGTTATTCCAGTTGAGCTAGAAGTACCTTCTCAACGTGTGACATACTATGATCCAAAGACAAATGCTATATTGCTTGCTGAATCTCTCGATCTACTAGATGAGAAGCGTGAAGAGGCTGATTTAAAGGCAGCCGCGCATCGAAGTTGAGTCGCCCGATTGTACAACGCCAAGGTTCGCCCGCGAACCTTTGAACTAGGCGATCTCGTCTTGAAAAGAATCTATCTGGTTCCTTCGCATATGAAGCCAACATGGGAAGGACCGTATGTTATTGAACGAAGGCTCGGAGATGGCACATTCAAATTATCGACCGTTGACGGTCTTACTCTGCCAAGAGCCTGGAATAGTGAGAGTCTTCGTCGCTACTACACATGACAAGCTATGTTTATTTATTTAGTTTATTTTCCATTTTGCAATTTTTTTCTGCATTTCGAAATTAGAATTTGTAATAAGGCAACTGACTTTGCCATTTTTTCTTATTTCAACAATAAAATGCAATCTCTTCGAGCTAGAGCTGTGATTTACTTGAAATGCTTCATATGATCATCACTATGCACAGAGAGCTAAGTTTCACCATATGGTGGAATTTATTCAAATAAGGAGTGACTGTGATGCAACCGGTCACTCGCTAAGTGAAACCCAAGCTCGGGGACAAGCCATCACATCAAAGTAAAAAACGGATTGATACACGATGATCCCTCACTTAACTCCCGGTTCCTAGAGTGCGAACTGGAGTATTAAAATACATCTACGAAGAGGGTGGATCCGTCCGCCTAACGACTTCGTCCGTATCTGAACCAAGTTTGAGGAGGGTGGACCCGTCCATCTAACGACCTCACTTGCTAACTCAGGGTGGATGTGATCCGACCATCCATGATCCTGATACATCTTTCGTTCCCAGAGTGCGAGCGAAATCCAAAAACATACAACAAATGTGACTGACCGTCTTCTTATCAACTCCGAACTTCCAGAGTGCGAGTCGGAGTATAAACATCAACTCCGAACTCCCAGAGTGCGAGTCGGAGTATAAACATCAACTCCGAACTCCCAAAGTGCGAGTCGGAGTATAAACATCAACTCCGAACTCCTGGAGTGCGAGTCAGAGTATAAACATCAACTCCGGATCCCCAGAGTGCGAAATGGAGTATAAACTCCAACTCCAAATTCCCAGAGTGCGAATTGGAGTACAAATACCAACTCCAAACTCCCAGAGTGCGAGACGGAGTATAAATATCAACTCCGGATTCCCAAAGTGCGAAACGGAGCATAAACATCAACTTCAAGTTCCCAGAGCATGAATTGAGGTATAAATATCAACTCCGAACTCCCAGAGTGCGAGTCGGAGCATAAATGTTGATTCCAAGTCCCCAGAGCGCGGATGTATGATTTAAACTTGAGCCGGCGTGACCAACCGCCAGTAAACAAAGGAGAATCCCCAGAGTGCGGATATGATCACCGATAGTCGAGCGAGCATGGATGAACCACTCAATCTCCGCTTGTCCCAGATGTCCGTTCGGTGGCACTAGACTCGACAGGTTATAAGTGAGAAGCAATCGCTGACTGATGTTCTACAACTCACCCCCAAGGCTAGGGGCAGGGCTTAAGCATCGACCATTGATTGAAGCGATGAGACATCAAAATTCAACTCACTCCCTGGTCATAAACCATGTCCACAATTTTCAGACTTGGTACAAAAAAAAAAAAAACTTGACTCGGAACATGAAAGTTCACCAGTGTACTTTAGATATCGAAACACTTAAGCAAATACACAAGAAGCCAAAAAAGAAAAGTTTCATTTCTACTATTTATGAAAGAAATTCGTATACAAGTTTGTTCCCAAAAAATTCCTACTAGAAGGGGTCGAACCCGCATCTATACACGGCCGACAAAATGTAAGTCAAAACAAACCAAGGAAGCATCTCTAATCTTTCTTCTTCCTCGGTTTCCTTCTCGGTGTAGACCCGTTGGAGCCGCCACTATTTTTCCTCTTTGAGCCTTTGCCTTTCGGTGGTCGGTCTCCAAGCGGGGGCATGAGCTCAACATCCTCCTCCGAGCTCGTATGAATAGGAATGCTTCCTGCGGGAGGAGTCGGAGGAACAGGATCGAATGTAGAGGATGGAATGGGCACGCCGGTGATGAAAACTGTACCACCAGGAGATATCATTCTGAGCGGAGCTGGACCAGGCGCCGCCATCCCACCGCCAAAACTGCCACCTTGAGCCGCTGCGGCCATTTAAACGTCGATTTGTGCGAACACCTCCTCTTCAGTAACCGCTCGAGCCTCGCTGGGGGCATCAGTAGTTGGCACTGAAGAACTTGAAGCAGGAGCGCCTCCACCCATAACAAATGGCAGGTCGGCAAGAGGATCGCCATGACGGCGAAAGAGTTCTTCCATCAGCTGCTCATCAAACACAAGCGTGCTTCCCTGCGCATCGTCAAGTGAGGCAGTTGTAGTTACTGTGATCGCTTCGGTCACGATAGCCTCTTGCATCTGATATGATTCTTGATTAGCAGGAAGCATGGCCGGTGCAGCATCGATCACTGGACAAAAAATAAGAGAACTGTCAGAATTTAATTCAGATATAGATTCAGACTTAAGGCAGATATGAGGAATGTTCAGAATACCTTCCTCAGTTTGACTTGTAGGCGGCAGAACGGCTTCAGTAACTTGCGCTGTAGCCAGAGACATCTGCGGCTGATCCGGATTGTAGGCAGGGACAGCTTGGGGATCGACCGCAGACGAGGATTCGGGCTGGGTTGACGCCGAAACTTCTAGACTCGCCTCATGATGGTCAACCCCTGAACCCTCTCCTACTTCGAAGTGCTGGGCGCCGAGCCTTTCTTTCTCATGCAGAATCATTGACTCGTGGAGAATCTTCCTTTCATCTTCATTCAGAATGCGATTCTCGAGTTCCAATTCATCTACAGACTCATCCAGATGCACCTCCTTCTCTTCTTCAACTAATCGGCCCTAGGCATTGTAAAGATGCACCAGATAATCATCGAGCCAGGCTAGACCCCTGTGCCTCAACATGTTAGCGTTGTAAACAATGAGAAGGTCTTCGATATCAGCTTCTAGTCTGGACTCGGCCGACTTCACTTTCTCCTCGACCTCAGTCTCCACCTTGCGGACTTTAGCCACAGCTGCATCCCGTTCACCCCGGAGCAGAACAGCCTGCTCGCATGCCTCCTGGGCTGCGTTATTTGCATCATCCTTTTCCTTGGCCATATCGGAGAATTTAGCCTTAAGCTCATTGAGTTCCTTGACTGCCGCATCCCCTTCGGCGGTGACTGTAGTGTTCCAATGGCCCATCTCCTCCACCAAGGCAACATGAGTCTGCCTCAACCTCTCCATTGCCATGTTCGCTTCATCAGCTTTTTTGGTGGCCTTGATTTCAGATTTCCGAGAAGGCTCGGCCTCAGTAGTGAGCACTTGAATGATCCGGTCCCTTTGAGCGAGCTCGGATTCCATCTTCTCGATTGCTTTGGCTCGATCAAAAGCCACCTTGGAAGCCTTCTCTGCGGCCTTTACCCACTCTTTGTACTGGGAGTAGATGTCATGAATGTAATCATGCATCGTGTTTTCCACTCCAGATGGGATTCTCTTTAAGTGAGGTGGAAAGACATAGCCATCGAAGCATATGTTCGGGAAATCCTTCCTCATCTGAGCCAATTTAATGGCCCCTTCTCATGTGGGCTCAGTTGGGACCTGCTCTGCAATTATGGGGGCCATGGTTTCGACTCTCTGGAGATGAGTCTCAGATCTAGAAGTGTGAGAAGATGGCCTGTGACGTGGAGGCTTTGGTGGATGTAGAACAAGAACAGGGGGTGGAGATGGAAGTCTAAGAGGAGAAGAGCGAGATCTAGATCGATGTTTGTATTCTCTGTCCCTGTCACGCCCATACCTATCTTGATTAGAGTACTCGCGATCGCGGTCTCTATCTGAGTCTCTCCGGCGGGAATCATAATAGGTAGAAGACTTTCGGGCCGAGCGAAGATTCCCAAGCATTGATCCTCTTCCGGACATCGTACCTGAAAACGAGAGACGAAGGAAAAGTTAGTGATTTCTTAGGTTGGACGATTTACAGTTATGAATCGTGTAGTGCAGTGAAGTGTATGTATGTGCAACCCCTCGACCAACTGGAAATGTCAGCCGCACTTGTGGCAAGCGACCCGCTCAGCTCAAGAGCATTGTCAAGCTCCTCCATCCCGGTGTCGTGTTGAAACGACACATAATCCGGAATCGGAATATCAGCAAGCCCTTCAAAAGGATGCTCTACTTGTGGGGGAGGAGCCTCCGAAATTCTAACCCCCTGAGCAGGCAAAGACATGACCATGGATTTCAATCTCATGGATTTAGAACGCTTGTAAGCAGCTGCCTTGCCTTTTCTCCTTCCTCCTGAATCCTGGACATCGGAAGAAGGCCCAGCTTGGAGCTCGTTATCAGTAGGCGTTCTCTCTGGATCAACTTCTTCAGCTATTACGACTTCGGGCGGCTTGCGCTTCACCCGTTTCTTTGAGACCGCTCTGAGTGTCCCTTCCAGCCTTATGCTCTGCCTCCGCTCAATCAACCCGACAGTCCTCAAGTTTCTATCGGTCAGAACCAAGTCAATATGCCTCTCTTCGCCCGGAACCGCTTGGAGGATCCGAACTAGCTCTCTAAAATATCCACCATCAGGTCGAGAAATTGCGGTTGTAAAATAAGAGAAGTATGTCAGTTTTGAAGTCGGTTATTATTATCTCGATAATTCAAGAGAAAGGTTGCAACGCTTACGTCTGTCCAACCATCGCTTAGCGAATCTAGGGAGCGCCGAACGTAGAACCATTCAGTTTTAAAGTAACTCAGCCTTCCCTAGGAGCCCATTACAATTTGGCAGTTCCTGACCGCTTCCAAGAAGATGAAAGAAGGGCTGTCTCCACGACTCTTAATGTTAAATAGATATCTAATCTCGATCGGCTTTGGCGGTCGAAAGAGAATCTCCATAAACAGAATGAAGGTGCTATTCAACAAGGCATATCCGTTGGGGTGTAGCTGGGATGGAGCTATTCCAAGGAATGATAACATCTCCCTTATATATTCATTGAAAGGAGGAAGCGTCCCCGCTGTGCAAGCATGACGGTTGAAAGCAGTAAACCTCTCCGGGGGAGCATGTGGCCTGTCATTTGGCCCAGGCAGTAACACGTCATCAAGCGACAAGCCATGCCTTAAACAAATCCGTCCCAGCATGTCTTCGGAGATGCTGGACGGAACAGAATCTTGTGGACGACAAATGAACTGGGCTTCTGGAAGCTCGTCCGGAGCTAGATTTATAATTTCAGCTTCAATGACCGGTATCTTGATGGTTGAAGGAATTGAACTCGGGAGTTCCTGCTGCTGTGAACTTGAAGGTTCCATGACTAACTAGCTTATGAAAAATCATTGTTAAACAGACAATAACGCTCGTGCATCCCCCAGTGTAAAGTGTGTGAGTGTGTTGTGCAGTGCAGTACTGTATATCACTTGAGAAGTTCTACAGAATTGGAGAAAGCATGTAAACGACGAGACTTCGAAATTCAGTCGGAATGACCGTCATCACTGACCGTCACAACCGTGCCATCCAGAAATTAGCAATCAATCCAAGTTAAGTTTGTTAAAATTTTGTTAGGGTTGCAGTTCCATCGACGAGCTTCGAAGGGAAATCAAATATGCAGTTCAACGGTCAAGTCCAATTATGCCAAAATGAAGCTCGTTGGAGTTAGATGTTCAAAATGCACAAGAGTTTTCGATATCATCGAAGTTAGGTTCATTGTCAATCGTCAAAGTTCAAGTTCGCACCGGTCCATGAAGTTGTTCGTATCCATCAGGGTTACAAGTTCAAGTTCGTATCGATCATTCAGGTTCGTATCGATTGTCTGTGTTCAAGTTCGCATCGATCGTTCAGAGACAATTTCGTATCGATCACATGGCATGTAGTTCGTATCGATCGAAAAACATCTGCTTCGTATCGATCCAACATCATCTGCTTCGTATCGATCTAATGTCGTCTACCTCGTATCGATCAATATCGTTTCGAAGCAACCGATGCTAAATGCCTGTTCCATGATCGATACAAATCCCGAAGCAAGGCAACGATACGAGATTTCCCATCAGAATCGAAACGAGGCAAGACATATTCCTTCCTCGATCGATGTGAAGTCATGGCCGAACAACTGCCCACCAACTATTTCGAATCCGATATCTCTTCTTCCCCAGATCGATTCGAACTTCATGTTTCCTTCCTCGACCTCGTAGATGATCTGCTTCCCCGAACAATGTTCGGACACGAATTCAAATGGAATGGCATGAGAATTTGGATCCCATCGTGTTACGACTGGATTTGTTCAATTGATTACCTGATTTCGATAAATGGTTGAAGAGATTAAAGATTTTGGTTCGATTCGAAGTCGAGCAGTTTTCCTTTCTTGGTCACAGAAGCGATACGAAAGCAAGGCACAAAAGTAAAAAGTGAAAAGTGGCTAAGTGCACAGTATTTATATGGACTCGAGCATGAAGGCAAAAAATGATTTGCATCCCCGTAGATTCGACCGGTTGCAAAGCATCACCACGGGATCGATTCGAACAAGCCCTTCGAATCCATCAACCCTCAGATGACTACTATTTCGTATCGATCGTGGGACTTCTGTTCGAATCCATTGAGCGTTGCGCTGTTCGAATCCATCTACACGAGCCTTTATCGAAACGAAGTTGCCAACAAAGGCTTTTCCGAGTCACCCAAATCCATCGATACGAAACCACTGTTCGTATCGATCATCTTCGGCTCCATCTCCAGTGCAGCAATGTGAACTGTGCAGTTCGAACCCATCAAATCGCAGCTCCCAGAAGCTAACACCAATCGATACGAATTGTCAATTCGTGTCCAACGACACCAAATCCATCGATTCGAAGTACACAGCAGGGGCTGTTCAGAAGGCATTGAACACTATCGATACGAACGACCGCTTCGTATCCATCAAACCCCACATCCATCGATTCGAAATCCTCATTTCGTATCCATCAATACAACGAATACCAATGCAAAAACAATGTTTTAACCTTCTACACCGATTCAGGAGAGGATCGATACGAAGGAACATTCAAAAACGACCATCGAGCATTATTACAATTCGAATCTCACATCGGTTCAGGAGAGGATCGATACGGAATTCGATATGGGATAAACTGACAACGACTCGTGAACGTACAAACGTCAACGAGAGTCAGATTAACATATATGCATATATGTCGGACTAATATTCACTATTCCAGATTTACAGGAATTGGAAGCTCATTTGATAACGATTACAACAACAAACGACTAATCACTAGCATACAACAATCAGTTGCAGCAATACAGGGTACAGTAGTTGACAGTCAACAGTTTACATTATCGAGAAAATCAGTCGAAGATTACAGCTTTCATCGAAAAGACGATAACTATTCGGAATGAAGATTGCAGCATTTCAAAGCACATCGTGTTTCCACAGGACGTACTTTGGGGGGCAAATGTTATCCCACCTTTTGGCAAGGCCATGACACCAAGGAATTGACTAGTAACCAATGACAGTTCGTCTTAGAGATTGGTTATACACAGGCTCACTGCGGATATCGACGAATTTTGTCCGAGTCCGGATCAAGCTAAAATTGATATGACACGACAAGCGAGGCGATGAGAGTCAGCATTCCAAATTTCAAGTCAATCCGAGTTTGTATGCTCAAGTTACGATCGATGCAAGGTGGATGGAATAGCCCCAATTTTGTATCCATCAGTAGGCCGTACTTCGTATCGATCAGAAGGCCTCTGTTCGAATCCATTAGCTTCGCAACGATTGGCCAGTCCCACTTCGTATCGATCAGCTTCACATCCATCAGGAAGCATCTGTTCGACTCGATCTCATTCGAATCCATTAGGGAGAGCCTACTTCGAATCAATCGAGTTCGAATCCATCGGGGAAAGCTCTATTCGACTCGATCAGCCAATGACCACTTCGTATCGATCCGCATCCATTAGGAAGCAACAGTTTGACTTGATCGTCTAATGCCTACTTCGTATCCATCAGCAGATCAGTGCACTTCGTATCCATCAGCTGGAGCGCGTTGTTCGAATCCATCGAGCAACAGTAGTTCGTGTCCATCATTTGTCCAGTTCGTATCCATACTGGAAAAGCCTTGTTCGAATCCATCAAGTTCCTGTACTTCGTATCGATCGTGGATCCACTGTTTGAATCCATCGTGTTGCCGTTATTCGAATCGATCTAACCATCACTGTTCGCATCCATCCAGGCCTTTCAGCTTCGTATCGATCGACCGGAGTTGATTTCCATCGATACGAACAGAACCATACTGGCAATGCGTGCCATTCACTTTCCATCGATACGAAAAGAGGGCGTTTCCATCGATACGAACGAAGCAAGACTGTCGATACGACCAACGTAGTTCTGATCGATACGAACCAAACAGCCTGCCGAAAGTCTCCATTTCGTATCGATCATAACTCGAGATCCACAAGTCCAAATGCTATGAAATTTTCATAGGAGCTTACGTACATGCTGAAGAATGTCCACGCCAAATTTCGACTCCATCGGACACAATCTTGATCGATACGAAATCTGTTCGTATCGATCACGGGTCGGGTTGAAACTTCACGGGCTTAGGCGCGCGGGCCTAGTCACGTGCCAAAGGGGGTCTCCCGAGATCTGAGCGAAATATCAGCCTCTTACACCTATAAATAGAGCCCCATGGCATACAGAAAAGGGGCTTCTTCTTCTTTAAATTCTCCAACGCCCAGACTCTGTCGGATCCAGATCTAAACTCCATGGCTGCTACCAATAACGATTTTCACTGCTGTAAATCATCATTATCTGTTGTAACCCGCTGAAATCAATTGTAATCATCAAAGAAACATCAATAAAGCAATCAACTTCATAGTGGACGTAGGTAACACGCCAAACCACTCTAAATTCTTGTGTTTCTGTGCGTTCTTATTATTTTCCTATCTGTTTTTTGGAGTTTTTGTTAGATAATCCTCTTTTTCCATTCAATTTCTTCATTTTATCTCTTCAGAAACTTCCGGAGAGTGTTGTGCTCAATTTTGGTACAAACACTTATCATTAAGATGAGAAATTTTGGATTTTAATGCTTCTAAATCGTTCTTTAATACAACATTTTCTTTTCTAATATCATTATTTTCTAGTTTAACTTTTTCTATTTCAATAATAATGACTCATTTTGAATAGATAGATTCTTATATTTCTCTTGCATAGTTTCTAATTCTTCTTCTAAAATGGTTTTCTCATCTTTTAATAATCCTATTTCAAGTTCCATTCGATTAATTTTAGCAACATATTATTTATTTAACTTTTTAGTTTCTCTATATTTGTCATCTAATTCCATGCTGAGTTCTAAAATTTCATAATAAGTAAGATCGAGACATACCTCCTCAGTGTTTGCTATGAAGCATACATTAGCCTGCTTAGAATCACTATTGATGTCATTGTATAATGATGAAGACGAATCTGAGTCATCCCAAGTTACTTGAAAGGCCCGTTTTGTTTTCTTGAATTTCTTGAACTTGCCTTTCTTTTTTCATTATTGAGCTCTGGCCAGCATTGTTTCTTCATGTGTCCGAACTTGTCACACCCAAAGCATTTGATCGAAGTTTGGTTGGAAGAATTTGAATTTCCTCCATTTTGGGATCTCGTCATCATTTTGAATTTCTTAAATTTGTTGTAATTTTTGGCAGTAAATACGATCTCATCTTCATCTAAGTCTGAATTATTATCATTGGCTTGAAAGGCTGTATTTTTCTTTTCATTGATTTGTTCTTTTCTTACCTGCAAATTTGCTTCGTACGACATCAAATTTCCTATAAATTCTTCAACTTTTAGTTGAGATAAGTCATTTGCATCTTCGATGGCCAACACTTTTCATTCCCATTCATTAGTTAAGGAATTTAAAATACGTGTAACTAAATCAAAATTTGTGAATTTGACTCCAAGTGCCATAAGATCGTGTTGGATAGTTTGAAATCTAACATACATATCACCCGTAGATTCATTCGCTTTCATTTTAAATGAAGAAAACTGATTTTGTAAAATGGAAATCTTTGTTTGTTTAACTTTTTTGGTGCCTTCATGAGTGATTTGTAGTGTACGCAATATATCATATGTAGTAGTGCACAACATGACATGTGAGAATTCATTTTTGTCAAGTGAACATAATAAAGCATTCATAGCTTTAGCATTGTTTATTGTTGTGTTCTTTTGAGCATCTATCCAAGTGCTTATATCTGTTTCCAGTGCTATATACTTGTGTCGCTTGCCAAATTTCTAAACCAATTACTTTCGAAAAAATACGCATACGTGTAGATCAGGAAGCATAATTAGATCCAGTGAATAGTAGAGGACGTGCAGTTGATTGTCCTTCTTGAAATGTACTTGACATATTAAATATGTTCCAATTACGTGTTACTATGAATTAAGATAACCGTGCTCTAATACCAAATGAAAGAGTGTATGGATCGTGTATTTATATCTAATATGCAAGTGTAACAAAAAGCTAACTTATAACTAACAAAGTAAAGTAAATAACAGTAAAGAAACAATCACACTAGAGTTTTTATACTGGTTCGGACCTCATGTCCTACGTCCAGTCCTAAAGCTCTTCTTCAGCTTTGACTAGTAAACAACCCTCACTTTGCCTGGAGGAATAGGCTTAATACAAAAATTCTTTCTAAGACAAGTATGTGTTCTGGGAAACACTGATTTTGACTGCACAGTAATAATCTTTCTATAATCTTCTTTGAGTAGCATGTGTATGTGAAGCTTTGCTTTTAAGAAGTGATAAAGACTGATATATTATTTTCTTTTAGAAATTAGAATACAAAGAATATAGATGTGAGATTCAGAAAATTCAAGTGAGTTGTTCCTTAGAATCTTTACATATTTATATAGTTTGAAGAGTGTTTCTGAGGAGTAGCATCCATTGGTGCTTTTTATTTTAGTCTAAAAGTTGCAATCATTGAGGGAGAAGAGATGTGGTGAATAGTTATGGAAGCAACTGTTAGAATGAAGCAGGTGCCTATTTAGCGGTTGTGGCCGTTACTCAGCACAAACGTCTGTCCGTAACGTTCAGAGTCTAAATGTATATATATATATATTTTTAATAGTGGCAACAGTCAGACGTCTGAACGTATTAATAGACGTCTGATGTTTATGCGTGGTTAAAATCAGAGACTACAGTCAAATGTCTGATATATAATGTCAGACGTCTGACATATGTTGTTTTCTACAATTCAGCCTATTTGATATATGAACATCAAAAAACTTTGGTCATGCAATGTTTGTGTTGAAAACTACTAAAGGAGATTTTACAAGCTATATATCTATGACACTGACACACTATATTAGCTTTTATAATACCGATGATTCTTCTCATTTGCTGGTCGTCTTCAAGTTGAATTTTGAAAACTTTTTCCTGCAAGTAGATGGAACATAAATTGCATGTGTATGATTGTATAGTTGTTGTCATTGAAATCATAGAATAGAGGTTCTAACAATTAAATGTCCTAAATAATGTTACTCAAAATTAGGGTCATTACATGTTCCCCTCTTTAAATAATTTCGTCCTTGAAATTACGATAAGGCACTCATAAAAATCAATCATAAAGGTAAGACATACCATGAAACAAGTTAGGATAAGCGTCTCTAATCATGCTCTCTGTTTCCTAAGTACAGTCTCTCTTGTCATCACTCCATTGGACTCTGACTAATCTGACTGTCTTGTTCCTTATCTTTTTCTCATCTCTTGCGGCTATACGTACTGGTTTTCTAACTATAGTAAAATTTGGTTCCACTACTAAATCATCTAACATAGTCGGTGCTATAGTAGTCTCTAGATCTTGAATACACTTCCTTAGATGAGAAATATAAAAAACATTCGTGGAATCCTACCAAAATGTTGGATAACTCTACTCTATAAGTGAGTTTCCTGATCCTCTCTATAATAGGAAGTTGTCCAACGAACCAAGGTCCCCATTTCCTTGATCTTCCAAATTGAATTACACCTTTCATCGGTGATACCTTGATGAAAACATGATCTCCAACTGAGAATTCTAAGTCTTTCCGTCTTCTATCGACGTAACTCTTCCGCCTATACTGAGCTTCCTTCATCCTAGCTCGAATGAATCCAATCTTTTATACCGCTTCTCTAACTAAATCCAGACCAAAAACTAACCTATCCCCGGTCTGTAACCAAAACTCAACTAAGTGTAGATGGTATTTCCATGATCCTCCAAAATCTAGCATACAAGCTCGTAATAAATCTTCTAAGACTTTGTTAACTCTTTCTTTTGCCCATCTGTCTACGGATGGTAAGCGGTACTCAACTTGAGCTTGGTACCTTAAGCATCCTGTAGATTCTTCCAGAACTCGCTAGTGAATAAGGAATCTCTATCACTTACTATGCTACTAGGAATTCCATGAATTCTAACTATATTCTTTATAAACAACTTAGCTAGAACAGGTGTCGTCCTGGTTGACTTAACTGGAATGAAATGGGCACTCTTGGTCAACCTGCCCACTATGACCCATATACTTTCATTTCCTCTGTTTGACCTTAGCAACACGTCTATAAAATCCATTGAGATAGAATCCCATTTCCACACTGGAATATCTAGAGGCTGAAGTAACCCACTTGGTTTCTGATGTTCGGCTTTTACCTGTTGATAGTTCAAACACTGTTTCACCCATAAGCCTATATCTCTTTTCATACCTTCCCAATAGAAGCTTCTCTTCATATCCTGATACATCTTGTTCCCTCCAGGATTAATCATAAACTTAGATCGATGACATTCCCCAAGGACTTCTTTCCTTAAGTTCTCAACATTCGGAACACACAACCGTCCCTTCTTTCTCAACCACCCGTTCTGGTCAAGACTAAAATCCTTCAAGTCATCGCTCTCTGTTCCATCCCTTAACTTCCTGATCCGCTCAGCTAAACTGGATCCTCTCCTTGCTTAGAAGCAATCCTTTCGATCATCACCGGTCGAACTTCTAAACATGACAACATAGCAATTTCTATACTAGAACTACTCTTAGATCTCCACTGCACTCTGCATGTAGTCAATGCTTCCAATTTTTCCACTCGGCTATCATCGCCATCACTACATTCTGATGTTTTTTACTAAGTGCATCCGCAACCTTGTTGCCTTTTCCTGGTGTGTACTCAATACCAAAGTCATTAGTGGCTAAAAACTCTAACCACCTTTGCTGTCTCATATTCAACTCCTTCTAAGAGAATAAATATTTTAGCAACTTATGATCCATATATAGCTCAAATATCTCTCCCATACGGTAATATCTCCACACCTTCAACGCAAAAATTATCGCAGCTAATTCCAAATCGTAAGTCAGGTTGCAACCTCATGCGGTCTAAGCTGTCGAGATGCATAGGAAATCACTTTACCTCTATGCATTAAAACAACTCCTAACCCAATTCAACATGCTTTTGTATACACTACTAAGTCCTGATTCCCCTCTGGAAAAACCAACACAGGTGCATTAGTCAATATGTGTTTCAGCTTCTAGAATCCCTCCTCACATTTATCGGTCCAGACAAACTTCACATCCTTTCGTGTTAGCTTGGTCATGGGTGATGCTATCCGTGAGAAATCCTTAATGAATCTCTGAGAATACCCAACTAATCCAAGAAAACTCTTTATCTCAATCATTGTCTCGGTCTCTTCCAATTATTCACCGCCTCGATCTTAGTCGGATCTACAGATAACCCTTTCTCTGAGACTACATGATCAAGAAACTTCACTTCTTTCTTCCAGAAATGACACTTTGAAAACTTCGCTTTTAGCTGATGCTACCTCAGCGTCTCAAGCGCTACTCTAAGATGAACATCATGCTCTCTGCCATCCTTAGAGTATACCAGTATATCATCTATGAAAACCAATACGAACCTATCATAATGCTCTCAAAAAATTTGGTTCATCAAATCTACAAAGAATGCTGGCACATTAGTTAGTCCGAACGACATTACTAACCATTCATATGATCCATATCTGGACCTAAACGTCATCAAAGGAATACTATCCTCTACCATTCTTAGATGATGGAACTCTGTTGCCAAATCCAACTGGGAAAATACTTTGGCTCCACTGAACTAGTCGAACAAATCGTCAATTCTAGGTAACAAAAATCGATTATTTATGGTCTTCTCATTTAATTTACGATAACTGATACATAACCTTAACGATCCATCCGAATTTTTTGCAAACATTGCGGCTGCTCCCCAAGGCAAACTACTTGGTCTAATAAAATTCTTGCCTTCTAAATCCACCAACTGCACCTTGAGCTCCTTCATCTCGGTAGGTATCATTCTGCTTGGCGGTCTACTCACCGGGTCTGCTCATGGAACTGAATCTATCCGAAACTCAGTGGCTTGTTTCGGTGGCAATCCTGTTATAGGTTCAAAGACATCTGCAAATTCTCAAACAAGGAAAACTCGATTCAACTCGTCTTCTACCTCCATAACACCCAACAAAGCACTAACCTCAAAACTAGGGTTTTCTACGGTATATACAATCTGATCACTACAGTCAGGGTGTCTAAGCGATATTTTCCTATCATGGCAAAATATCCTAGCATCGTATTTACTTAACTAATCCATACCCAAAATAATTCCGAACCCTACGAAATCAAACACATGCAAACTGCAAACAAATGTATGACCTAACAATTCAAACTCTAAATGGTCATACTTCATCCCAAGTGTCGCATAACCTCCTATCAGATTTGCAACCTTTAAGGAAGTAACTAGGTATGAGTGTTCTTGGTTAAGCTTATCTACCAAACAATGAGATATAAAAAAATGCGATGCACCCGTATTGAATAGAACTCTAACTGATACACCATAAATCAAAAGCGTACCACCCAACACAGCTTTTCCCCTCTCCTCTGCTGTTGGTCTTGAGGTAGCTGGCTCTAATGCAAACACTTTGCCTTTTCCATCTTTGGCGTGCTCCTTGCACTGGTTCTTATAGTGCCCAATCTGATCACAATTGAAACACTTTATTCCTTTCTTCTCAGCAGCTTTCTTTCCCTTGCCTGTCCGACACTCATGGGCATAGTGTCCTTTCTGTCACACTTGTAACTGATAACTTCTGCCTTTCCCTTCTTAGCAGCTCCACCCTTTTGAGCTCCTTTCTTATGGAAAAACTTCCTCTTCTGACTCTGCCCTCCTTGAGCTTCCTTGGCCTTATTTCTTTCAAGAAAAGCTTGCATTTCTTCATGCCTCAAAGCCATTTCCACAACAACATCACATGGCTCTAAAATGCGATAACATGGCCTTAGCAAGCTCAGGCTTCAACCACCAAATGAATTTCTCATTCCTCTTAATCATAGTATCAACCGTAGCATAGCCATATCTCGCTAGCTCCTCAAACCTTGTCGCATACTCAGGTACAGTCATATCCCCCTGCTCCAACTCAGCAAACTTCTTGAGCAGAGTGGACTTAGCAATTTCAGACATAAACCTCTCTTCGAACCTTCTCCTGAACTCGGCCCATGTAATATTCTCCTCGCTGACTCCAACAGTAACACTGTTCCACCAATATAGTGCTGCTCCTTGTAGTTGTCTAGAAGCAAGCCTTCTATTCTGCTCGTCATTGAGCCCTAAGTCAGTAGAAATCCTCTCGTAATGAAGTAACCAATTCTCCACTTCGATTGCGTCTTCAATACTAATAAATGGCTTTCCTCCCAACCGAGCATTATCTCTACTCAAAACAACACAATTGTTCACCACCGGAGGTTCTTGATTTCCTCCTCCAGCATTTCCTCCAACTACTCCAGCGGCAACTCATGCTTGCATCATGTTTACAAAGAACTGATACATTGCTCCCATGTCGACCTACATGACTCTAGCACAAACATTTGCAGCTTGTGTCTGACCTTGATTTCTCCTGTATTTGGTCTATCATTTCCATTAGTTGTGATGCTTCCCCCACCAATGTTAACTTTTCCACTTCTAGCATCCATATCTGCATTAGAGTCTTCGTAAGATATAGAAGAATAGCCTGAGAGAGATGGGAGAATAGAGTAATGTTAATGGTATTTGTAATATCAGAAGCACATGAATATGAAATAAAACAGCATAGATTAAAACAACTTTTTCTGATTACATTTCAAAGCAATATTTCATATTCAAATTACATAATCCCATAATCGATTCCCAGGTTTTGATCAAATATAATTATTACAAAATACACCGAGAGCGACATATGAAGATGCCCCCTTGGATGATCAGAGTACTAAATAGACACAAGAGTTTTAATACATCACAACGGAAATTAAACTAACAACGCCGAAATAGCTAACTTTTCCTCCTGCCATCTTTGGAAGCTTTATTCATCCACCTATTAAACCCATAAAACCTTAACTCTCAATCTACTCAAATTTATTTTGAGCACCTGAGAGTTTAAGGGGAAAAACATAAACTTCGAGTCATACATAAAGCCTGGTGTGAATAATACTATTACATCTTGGTTTATTGATATTAAGTAAGACTATGCCGCTTAGCGGAACGGGTTTTCCCTCACTAATATCCCTTTAAAACATACTTTTCTGCAAATTAAAATGCTACAACCAAACTGGTTAATCAATATATCAATAATAAAATACCATATATTCTTAAAAACAGGTAACAAATGGACCATTTGTCCAAAAAATATAGTTTTGTTTGGCTAACTACTACCCTTTGGCTGACTCGGGCCTACCAGACAAACTAAACAAATTATCTAACACTTATTAGACATACTTCTGGACGGTATGTCCATAACTTACTCCTCCAAGGGTCACCTGATCCTAATGTCTTTTCGGGCTCACCAATAACCTATCCTCCTTCTATGTACATATATTCCTTTCTGTCTTTAACCATCATTTAAGTCTTACTTATGACTAACCCTAAACACTGGAATTTTGGACTAAATTAGATAGGAGCTATAGCTAATGTATAGGGCGTGACCCTATACCAGTCCCATCTGGTATTCAAATTCTAAGTCATTTTACTTAGGGTTAACTACCCATAAAATTTTCCTTGAAAACCTTTCAAATTGATTTAACCCTTTTAATCATACTTAAACAAGGAAAATATACTTTTGCTTTACTCAAAGCTAGTTGCAATGTTATATATATATATATATGTATGCTTTACTTAAAACAATGTTGATGAAATATATTGAGGGTTACTTATCCCTCCAAAGTAAGTTAAAATCCTTTTTAACTTAAAAGCTCTTAGGCCATAAATCTAGGTAAACCATTCGAAACCTTTGTTTAAAAACTTTAAACAACTCTTTCGAAACCATTGAAAGTGCCCCTTTTGAAACATATTAACTACTATACCTTGAAACACTAAGCCGAAAGGCCAAAACATACCTTTCGAAACCTTTATAACAACCTTTCGAAATCATTGAAGGTATCCCTTCGAAACCTTTATAAGTCTTAGACATCTTTTTTTCAAAACTCGTTAATATTGCCTTTCGAAAGCAATTAGAAACCTTCCACTTAAAATACTTTAAGTACCTTTCGAAACCATTGGGGAACCTCTCCTTTGAAACCTTCATTTAAACCTTTCGAAAGCATTAAGGTTCTTTACTCAAAATAAACATTTCAGGATTCAAGTAAAAGCTTGTGGAACATAGTTTCGAAACAATTAAAAACCATTCCATTCGAAACCTATGGTTTATATTTCAATGGAACAAAGGGTATGAAAATAACTAAGTCAAAAGCACTCTTTCGAAAAAAAATTGTAAGTAAATGAAGTGGATGGTGTCGAAACCAATCCCTTCTAAAGCACTAGAGAAGTGGCTCTAATTTTAAAACAAAGGAACTCTTTCGAAGGCACTGCTTCGAATGGTAAAAGGCGGTAGGTTGGGGTTTGGACCCCTTCGAAAAGAAATTCTTAAAACAAAGGCGCAAACTCTTTCAAAAGCTTTTTCCTTTAAAACCATTTGACAAAGTCGAAAGTTACCATATTCGAAAGCATTTTTTTCTAAAGCAAAGCAAGCGCATTATCTATTAAAAGCAAAACAAGGTCTCGACTCCTTTGAAAGCCCTGTTTCGACTCTATACCTTTAACCTATGTCCAATCCACACTATGTACCAAGTCTTTGATACCATATGTATTGGTTTTGATCTAGATGGAGGCGGAAGGTAATAGTCGAAAGGTGCTGCCGAAAGTGGCCAAACAGCAAAACCTTGTAAAAACTGATTTTTAACTTATAAGGTCATTTCTTTTCAACTAACTTTCTTTATTTGTCAACATATGATTGGTTGCCAATTTCTTTTCCAAATTCTTTCTAAATGCTACCGAATTTCAGAAATAATAATTTAAAACATTTGCAAATTGCCCCTTCTCCTATTATAAACATATAAAATATTTAAGTCTCATATACCTTAAATAATTTTATATACTTATTAAACACTTAGGAAAATTCTCTAAAAATTCCAGTAAATCACTTTTAGTATGTTTTCTAACATATTTAAATTTCTGACCCAAAGCTAATATATAATAGCCGTAATTAATCTTAAACCCAAATTAACCATTTTCTTCACCAGAAAATTCATAATATATCCACGTTAATTCAGAAAATTATGAAACTTGAAACCCATCTCTAAAATGTCATTTCTGACTATATATTAAAATCGCAAGGTAATTAGATGTTATTTGGTAGGTATTTCAAATCAAAACTTATAATAAAATCTATATGAGCAAACATAATTCATAAAGAAGCATATATATATATATATATATATATATATATATATCTACTTATCATTCAAAACATGACAATAAACTTTGCAAAAATATACGGATCTAATCTAGAACCGAAAGCATCAAAATATGAGATGTAAACTATTATTCACCTTTAGCTTTGTTGTTAAGGATTTGAGATTTGATCTTGAATGAATTTGATTAAGCTTTTCCTCTTGGTTCTTGCTTATCTTCCCTTTACTTCTCCTTAATGGTGGCCAGCCTCTTCTTAGGTTTGTTTTAGTTTGTGAACGTGTAAAATGAATATGGTTTAATGGTTTAGGGTATAAGAATGTAACTCATTCCTATTTTGCCCTTATCTATCTCTCTTACATATTTCATTTTAATCCCCTTAGTTCATTATTTTAAATTGGCACGGCTACCCTCTATTAACACAAATCTCAATGCCTTAACCATTTACATTATTTCATTTAATTTAACTAATTTAATGTCCTAAATAATGTTACTCAAAATTAGGGTCGTTACACATTGTGAGCGGCCGAACCCCTTTATTCTCTAGCATGTTTTGGAAAGGCTTACAAGAGGCATTGGGGATGGAGCTATATCTGAGTATAGCTTATCACCCACAAACGGATGGGCAGACCGGGTGGGTGAATCATATCCTAGAGGATCTCTTGCGTTTTTCCATTCTCAATTTTTTTGGTTGTGGGATGATCATTTAAACTTAGCAGAGTCCGCATAAAACAACATTTATCAGTCTAGCATCAGTATGGCAACATTTGAGGTGTTATATAGCCAACCGCGCAATGCTCCTTCCTGTTAGTGGGAAGTGGGCGAGAAATTGGTACTTTGGCCAGATATGATTAAAGAGACTTTAAAGAAGATCGAGATCATTCGGCAATGAATGAAAGCTGCATAGAACATATGGAAGAGCTACCTTGACAGGAGAAGGCACGATTTAGATTTATCCATCAGCGACATGGTCCCCGTTGAAGAATGTTGTTCGATTCAGTACTAAAGGGAAGTTGGTGCCGAGATTCATTGGTACTTTTCCGATACTTGAGAGGATTAGGAACCTAGCTTACAAAGTTGACTTAACTCAGAAGATGGCGGGCGTGCACAACATGTTCCACATCTCTCACTTGCAGAAGTTTGTGCATAGCTCAGGCGTGATAGTTGGAATCATCTTGATGATATCGAGATTGAACCAGAAGCATCGAGACCTCATACGCCTATTTGTATCATCGGACGTGATACGGAGTAGCTAGGATGAAGACGGTAGAGATGGTAAAGGTTCAGGGGAGTGAGCGTGAAAGCGATTATATCTAGGAGACCGAGGAGAGCATGAGGAAACACTTATCCAGAGCTTTTTACTTGGTAAGACTTCTATTCATCTCATTTACTTTCACTTTTGATATCATATAGGGTAGTTTAGTATCATGCATGCTAAGGTAGGCGTAGATATCATTACATGCTTTCGTGTGCATGTTTGATGCTTGATATGGTTGCTCATGGATATTAGGCATGCAGGGTAGCTATGTTTGATTTCATCTTGTTTGTATTGGGGATTTCGGTGGCGAAATTCCTAAAGGGTGGGGAATGTAACGACCCATATTTTACATATCAGAGGATCGTGAAATATTATTTTTAAATTCATATGAAGGCGTATGACTCTATAACTTTGGAAATGCCTACTAGTGATATTTCCTATATTTAGAATTTTTTCGGATGATTTTACCCTTGAAAACTTATAGCTACTATAACTTTTAAAAGAGGTCGAATTAGCATCCAAGACCATTTTCATTGGAAAGAAATGAAGGTTTCCCTTTCCGTAGAGTGATCATAATGGCGATTTGGACTTTCTGCCTAGAAGATATGGTTGTTTGAAGAGGTTTTCGGAGCAACTTATTGGGTAATTAGTAAGTTTGGAGGCAAGACCCATTTCGAGCTTGGAGGCTATATTAGGCTAAGCCATCATCCTCAAATCATGTTTCAACTTATCAAATAGATCTAAAGTCCCATTAGCCCGTTCTCCATCCAACCTTCTCTTTTCTCCACCAAATCAAGTCTAAATCATTGATTAAGGGCATATTAGCAAGAGGATTCATTAGAGATCTTCAAATCTACATTTTTTGGAAAAAACTTGGGGCTTGGCTTTTGATTTTCGGTTTTGCCTCGGTTTGTATGCAAAACATGGATTTTAGAGGGTTTGGTGTATGATTTATCATCTCTCACCATATTATATAGTACCATAGGTTTTGGCATGTTTTAAACTCATTTTTAAAGTTAAAATCATGGTTTGGGACAGTTTTAAAAGTGAAACCTAAAATAAAAATGAATTTAAACTATTTTAAAATGTTCTAATCATGTTAATTTGAAGCATGGTTTCCATAAGTGTGTTAGGCTATGTTAGAGACATATAAAGGATTACTAGCCATAATTGTTGTATGTCTGCATTTTTGAATGTTTCTTTGTGCATGTATGGCATTTGCTTGTATGCTCGTATGGTTGAAAACGCTCATCGAAGCGACTTAGTGTAAGGAACCATGAAACCGGTCTTTGATGAATTGACTCAAAGTTGATGAGATTGTATCGTTGTATAAGGAATGCAAAACGGTCGAAGAACGGAGCGTAGTGGTGAAATTGGTGCAAAATTGGGAATTGAGGACACTACAACATTTTGGTTCGGCATTGGTTGGTTCGATCTAGACTTTGGGTTCGAGGGAAAATTGGTTCGGATCTTACCTTGGTTCGACAATAGGGAAGAACCGGATAGTAAATGTTATCCGGTGACACTACATTCAGAGGACGGACATGAATCTATATCTGAAGTGCTATGTTTGGCATTTAAGGAACCGAATAGCATTTGTTTTTCGGTAGTGACATGAGAAACTGGACAACATTTGTTGTCCAGTGATGTCATAGGAGCACAGACAAGAACCCTATCTGGTGGAGCTATGCCCGAGTACCGAAAAAGGAAGGTGCTTGAGGTTGCATCATAGCATGTTGGGACAACTTCAGGTCAGTTGCATGGTTGGACTGGACAAAGATGGGAGGTTAGAGAACTTCGAGTTCAAAGAGACAGTGCTTTGGAGTTCTTCCTGACTTGCTGCGGGGCTCTTATGAGTGACTTAGGGTAAAGGTAGATGACCTCAAATGACTCAGTATGGCCTTGGATTCTATGCGGCAACAGAGGAAGTGATGGCATGGCGCTTCAACGCGATAACTTCGGGACTATAGTACGATAGCTTTATGACTTACGATGGTTCTCTAGAGACATTTACCTAACGATGGGATTTATGAAGGTGATCCATAAGGGCAAGTTCAACGATGGGGGCTTGCGAATAGAATTTGCAACAATGTCCTTCTGTGGAGATAGTCGGGATGGAATAACAATTGAGTTACATTATAGAGACATGTGCAAAGGGATCATTGATAACTCGAAGGTTTCTAGTGCGCTCGTAAAAAAGGGAATGTAGAGACACCAACCTAGATTTGCGATTGTGTCCAGATCTTGTGAGAGTAGAGTACCCTAGGCTTTTGTGAAGTGAACCTGGTTCCTAGCCTTTCGGAGTGGTGTAGATTCGAGCACCAATGGAGCTGGGATTTCGAGTGGGTCCCTGGTTTGCAATTGTACCATACAAGTTATCATATATCCAATGCACATGAGTGTTTGTGAGGATTGTCCGATGGATGCTATATCTGCTATGGTTATCTACCACTTTAGGGTATCACACAATGTAGATATTCTCGATCGTATGACTAAACACTAGACACTATACTTTGACTGTAGTACACTTATATTGTTGTGGTAGTAGATTAGCTTATATCGACTATTATGTGTTAATTCTTTGGATGCGGGGACAGATCGGGTATGGTTCTTCATACCATATGCTCCTATTTACTATATATGACTTTTACAGTTGTCACGCCCATGTTTCACAAGTTAAATTAAATGGGAATTAAATAAGGCACAAATCTGAAAGAGTTGCCCTCATAATAAAAACAAAAGGAGAAGAGATTGGAGTGTTTTAAACCGGTATTGCACAAAAGCTTGTTTGGGGCCACGATACTCGATCTAACCAAAATAATTACCACTAAAAGGCAGGAAGCCGCAACAAAACAAAATACAGCGCTCACAATATAAGTAACAAGAATACCAAAAATAGATGATGAAGTACTGCACCCGAGAGCCATAATAAAAGAATGACTGAACTGCACTGCCGACATTACCAAAGCCCATACTTTGTTGACACCCTCAAGTCGGATTTGCACTATGCATACTGAGGGCTACCACATGAAGTTAGAAGCATTCCAAAGGGCTACACATAGGGCCATTCGAGTGACAGTCCATCGTAGATCCACACTTACAAGAAAGTAACAAACATATGAGATCACTTTTATCGATAACCTATGCAACAAGACTAACTCAGATCACAGACAGCTCAAAACAATCACACACCAGTTAGTATAGCCTCACTCTGAATATGCCAACCATGCACCAAAACTGGTGAAGCAACTTTTATTATCCTTCCAAGACCTCGAGTGTGGAGTCAATTTAAATTTGAGGTTTCTCGCCATCATTTCAAATGATCCCTCCAAAATTTCAAGAATTTCTGCTTTCCTCTCAAACTTCCTGCCAAGAACACATCAATAATCCGGGTATATCAAAAAAATAACATGGATAGACACCTGGCAAGATCCGAGGATTGAAACACAATGGCAAGAAATAGATTATGGAGATCCGCGTGCACTGCCATACTACAAATAGTGTAACAACCCTGTATTTTACAATTATTTTTAAATTGATTTCCAGATTTAAAAGCTTTATTTATGAAAAGAATAAATTTTGTTATTGTAAATATAAAAAATTTAATTTTGTATGTGGATTAGAATTCCAAATATGACTAAATTTAATATTTCCAGAAAATGTGAATTTTGGTCAAATAGTCAAACTTTGACTTTTAAATTTAAAATTTAAATATTTGAAATTATAAATTTTATCTTTTATTATGACAATATATTTAATAACTTGAATAATGCTTTTCGTTTCGTTGGAAACGGAGTTAAAATGTAAAAGTTATGTACATTTCAATTTTTAGTATAATTTGTTTTATTGTGCAATTTTGCCTATTTTAAATTTTATAAATCATATTTTCTTTCTTATATTATGTTTTAATATGTGTTAATATGTTATTTTATGTATATTTTGTCTTTTTATATTTTTAAATGATAATAGAATTTTTCCAAAATTTACTGTATTTATTTTTCATTTTTAAAGGCTGTTTTCTTATTTTCTGCTATTTTCTTCATTAAAATTATATTTAAATTAAATTTTATATATTTATTTTGTGAATGTATTTTTATTTTATGTTATTATTTATGTTTAAAAATATATTACAAGCTCATATGAATTTTCTTAAGTTTATACCATTTATTTTCAAATTTTCTAGCTTAGTTGACCATTTTTGCTATCTTCTTGATTTAATTATTTATAATTAATATTTATTTATTTTTATTTGTTATATTTTCGTATTTTAACTGAATTTATATATGTTTTTCAGTTATATAAAATTTAAAAAGAAATAGTGAATATATGAAGAGTTTGAAACTGCTTTTGAAACCGAAGCCTTTTCATCTCCGAAACTCTTCATTTCCATAACCTTCACTTTAATTAATTTTGCTGCCCACTCCTTCAGTTTTGACCATAAGTTATCACTCACTTTTCACGAATTTTTTTGTTTCTCAATTCATTTTTCACGGCCTTACAAAGTTCCTCGGTAATGGCCTCCTCTCTTTTCACTTTTCTTCAATTTTTCATACTTTTTTGCCTTGTTTCCTCTTCTATTTGCACGGCCTTCTCACCATAGCCTCGACCACCATCCCCTACCACTCTTCCTTGGCATCATCTCCAGCCATCATTTCAGATCCATCCATGGCCATGACCTCCCCTTGAAGCTAGCACCACAAAACAATGTCAAAACTCCACAAAACATTGCCTAGACCACACATATCATCACCTACCCTCCATATCTTGCTTTGGCCACCCCCTTAGCCACCACCACCACTTGCTACATGACCTTTGGCTGCTGCTACTCATCACCCAAACCTCTGTCCAGACCTGTACCAGATGATGGCCGAGCCATTTGACCCATAGACCGAGCCAAAAGTTGAACCAAACTCCACTATGTTGCCTAGTCTCTTGATATTCTTGTGTTGTAACTTCCTCCACATGTTCTAGCCTTTATGCCATGCATTCCTATGATCAAACCTGAGCCAAAGTCATGTCAAACCTGACCTAAATAAACCCCTAGGCCATGCAAAGCATTGTAGAAAACAAGGAAAAAGATTTGACATTCAAATCTCTTTTCGTTTAAAAGTTATTCCATTTCAAGTGCGTTGAAATTGTGTTTGTTTTGATGTATGTTTTGGGTTGTAATACAAGAGTTGTAGCTTTGGATCTTGCTCTCCACTCAAGTCCGTAGTCTTGTCATCGTGCTTTTGTTTCCATTGTATCATTGGTTTTGATATCTCCAGCACAAACAGGTGAGTTATTCTCACCAGACAATATGTACCTATATAACTAGTAAATTGACACCCTGCGAATCTGTAGAAATATATTATCATGTTATATATGCTTATATTATTATCATATGATGTTCACACCTGTTATTACACATGTTATATCATATGTTACTGTTATTTAATGTTATTCTGTTATTTATATCTGTTATCACACTGCAAGTTCCCTGTAGATTAGAATCACTATGGGTTGAAATGATACATACCCGAACGGATTTTAGAATAGGGAAAATTTGTTATGGGCTGAAATGATAGGCCTGAACAATTTTTATTTAAATTATTTTAACTTGGGATTGCGGGTTTGAAATGATAGAACCCGGATTTTTTTTTAACTATGGATTGAAATGATACATATCCGTATCACTTGACCTAGGTTAGAAAATTATATACAGGCCCGTGGTTATTTTATAAAGTGCTTTGGATATTTTTAAGTAATTTAAAAATTATAAATTTATGAAATTTGATTTAGATAGATTTTGAAATGTTTTAAAATAAAGAAATTATGATTTTTCTATATGTTAAAAATGTAATTAATGAAGGTTTAACTGGATTTTTGAAATATAACTTAAGTTGGAAATTTGGAATTTTGGTTAAAAATGATATTTAAGTTATATAAATAAAATGGATATTAAATTTTATTTGGAAGTGGTAAATATGATAATTTGATTAAATTTGAATTTAAGTAATTTATTAAAGTATTATTGATTTTTCTATGAATTTAAGTGGTTAAATAAATGAATGTTTAAAAGTGATCTTTTAAAATATAACTTGACTAGGAAATGTGAAATTTGGTTTTAATTAAAGGTTTAAGTTAATTAAATAAAATTGTAAATTTTGTTAAATTGTGAAATGGTAATTTAAATTTGAAGTGTTAAGTCTATTTGTTGAAATGTGAAGAATTGGAACTTTTACACTTAAACTTATTAAGTAAATTGTTGAAAATTGGATTTAATTATAAGAAATTTATTGTGAAAAAGATATATGTTAAATGATATGTAAATGAACATTTTAAATGTTAAAATATGATTTTTAAAATGTTTATGTGTTTTAAATTAAAGTTATTTAATTGCTGGAAATACACTAACACCTGGAATTTACTTTTAATAGCATTCAGAAATGCTATAGATTCTGTTTTGAACTAAAATTGTGTAAAAAGAGCTATTACAGCATTTCTGAAATGCTGTAGTTGAACTTGTAGGCTAATATGGAACTCAGGCCTATTATAGCATTCTCTGGAAATGCTATAATGATCTGCAGTTTATGTTGAAATCAAATTTAACCCTTGTTTTGAAATCTGAACTACCGCAGCACTTCTGATATGCTGTCTTTTCTGTTTTGAACTATAATTCAACTAAAACTGAGTTTTAACAGCAGTTTTAAGTGCTGTCTTTGCTGAATTAAAAATGTTTTCAAATATAACCTATAGCAGTTGTTTTTAAATGCTGTGAAATGCTGAAATTTTAATAATTAGGGTTTTTGACTTAGTAAACGAACTCAGAATGGTTTGAAACTTTGGAAATTGAATACTTGATTTGAAAATATAATAATTACACTTTTAAAAGGTTTAAATGAATTATTTGATTGGAATATAAACTATTTAAATGGTGATTTGAAATGATAATAAATGAAGTATACCTTTAAATTTAAAAGGTATTTAAAGTTGAATATTTAGATTTGAACTCAAATGATATTTGGAATATTAAAATGATTTGAAATGAAGTTTTGAAATGATATGATATTTTAAAAATATGGAAATGGTTTGGAATTGATTTAATCTTTATTTTGATAAAGATTTGGATTTGAAATGATATTCTATTTTGAAGTATAAACTGTTTTTAAACTTATAACCACGGGTTATAATAACGTTGGGTTGGCAAAGAGACCGGGATCGGATATGGACATACTCTCTGTCGATACCGAAAACCACTTTGACAACCGTGTACGCTGTGGAGATTCCAGAATGAAGTAGGATGGTGACGACGTTCTTAAGGTATGTTACGTGGACCCAACTCCCGTGAGTTGGCATAAGGTGGCTAAAACAGGAGCGATCTCGGACCAGTGAGGTAGCACCTCTTCTCGAACACATTTCTTCGATATTATACTCTTACTTGTGATTGATTAGATGGCCATCCTCCGATTTGGGAGTGTTGTTCGAGGTGGAACGGTAGTGGCTTCTATGCGTATCCATCAGTCCGTGTGCGTAATTGGTATATCTACCCTGGCATTGCCTAGTTGTGCCGTGTCACCTACCATATCGAGCTTTACTACGATTATGATTTTAAGATCCGACCGCGTTAAGGTTCTCCATCCCCTTAATGCTATTTTCTATATGATTATACTTTACTTATTTAGACACTATTATAATAGCGAATATTACTAGATAGTAGATATTTTAACGGATCCTTAGAGGATGGGCGGTCCCAAGCATCTTCTAAGTTACTTGTACCTTTATTATAGTTCACTTGAGTTGGTTTACATTATATAAGTATATATTGTCCTGACTCGAGTGTTTTGTGTTTTGCTTTACGCTCGGGTCAGCCTGAGTTATTCACAGATTTGGATTTCCACTCTCTTGGAGATTTGAATCGCTGGAGATTATCTGCTTGTCATGTCCTATCTATTTCAATTCTGTTGTTCTACTCAGCTTGTACTTGGTTATTTTATTGAGACTTTTGTTGTACTGTATTTCTTCTGTTGTATCTTATGTAACTCTGACATATTTAGATAGTAGCTTCATGAACTACTATTTCTTTAACTTCCGCTGCATTATTTTACTCTGTGTCTGTGATTTGTGATTTTATTTATTTACTGTATATTCTGAGATTTGCCAAATTTTAATTACAACGCGGTATTTTGAGCAATTCAACTCCGGCATGAGTGTCTACCTATACACTTATAATGGATGCGAATGGTTGAAAATATCGGGTCGTTACAGTTGGTATCAGAGCTTTGGCTTTGAGGCAAAACTTAGAATGTATGGTATATTTATTTATAGAATCACTTTCGTTCGAGTTTGAATCTCTTCCTTTTGATTCGGTTTCCTTTGAATTTTGGAACGTTCCCTACGGTTCCAAAATCCATTCTTGTCCCTCACTATTCATCTTCTTTTGATTTTGGAGTATCACATAACTCCACTTCGAATGATCTTTATAGCGAATTGGCTGTCTCGCCAATATTCTAATTTTCTGGTAAAGGGGGAAACTCCTTTACAAATTTGCATCGATTCACCAGAGATTTATATCTATCCTTGGTTTAGATGCTAATATCTTTTGTTATTCCAAACTCTATCTTTTGAGATCGGATGTAGATTACCCCAGAAAAAAATCCATATTTGATCTTATTCATTAAGTCACGGTTGACCCGGTTAAGGTTGTCCGTGATTTACCTAAGCTTATCCATCTTCATAATTTGTTAATTTATCATCATGTCTTTGTTTCCAAGCTATCTCCAAACATTTTAAATTGTACTTGTAAATCTATGTTTTGTTTTATAGATTGTGTTGTTTGAGTTGTTGATGTTGATTTGGGTTTCTAATCGATTCGTCTGATCAACGCTATCGATAGGATTTCTAAAACACTTTGACAGAACAAACTGACACAATATTATTTTAAAATTTGGTTAATGAAATAAATTTGGATATATAATTTTATGGAACTTAATAAATTGATTTAAATTGATAATTTGAAATGATAGTACTTGATTTATCATTTATTGTTCTACAAATGAATTTATAAATAGTTGTTTATAAATTTATTTGGGAACTGAAATGAATTTAAAACAAGAAATTTAAGAATTTAATTTCCGATGGATTCAAACCTTGTGTTTAAAGTTTTAAAAGGATATATTATTTAAAGTATTTCCAAGTAGAAATTTGTTTCTAAAGGATTTTAAAGTTTAAAAATTAAGTGCTCTTCTCTTTGTCGCTGGAAAATAATTTCGGTGATGACTGCAGCATCATCGACGTTCATTTTCGAGTTTCGAAGTGAAGAGACCGTTCTGTACTCTTGCTACAGCTTTGTTTTGGAAAATCTAATTGATTTGAATTTCTAAAATATGACTGGATTATAATATATATAGATATATGATTTAAATTTGATTTGACATATTATGTATATATAATTACTTATCTCTAAATGGTTTGAAAGGAATCAGAAGTTTAATTCTTAAATTTTATTTTAAAGAATAATTTCAGTTATAAGAAGAAAATCAAAAATTTGAATAAATGATTCAAACTTGAGATAATTGAATCGGAAAGTTTTACTTGTATAACACACAATTTCATTCCAATATAACTTACCTAAATTACACAGAAGTTGAATATGGAATTGGATAATATACAATATAAAAAGGATTTTTATAAATAAAATTTGAGTGGTTATAATACATGTTATACACTTAAATTTTAGTTATAAAAGATTTACTAAGGCAAATAGTGAAAAAGGAATTTAAAGATATTTTATTTAAATAACTTAATAATCAAATTTGATTTAATATGGAACCTTAAGTCTAACCTAGGAATTTAATAAAGGTTATTTCCTGAAATGAATATGTTGTATAATAAATAGGTATCTTTGAAAAGATAAAATAAAATACATTTGAATTGGACTTTTGGTAATAAAGTTTATTTAACTTGAATTCATAGTTTAATTGATGTCTAAATGAATAAATGTGTAAAGAAATTTGATTGTTATATTTGCTATGATAAATATTTTATGTATGAAATTGATATGTCTTGAAAAATGAATAATTATGATAGTTAAAATGTATTTTAACATCACTAAATTGATAATTGAGAATTTGGTTTTCAAATGGAATTTTAAGTGTAACTTATTAAAGGAATATCTATTTGTGAAATGGGTATTTTAAATAAAGTGTTAGGTTATGTGTTAAATTAAGAGCTAACTAAAATAGTGAACTTTTAACTTCATAAATGAAGTATAGTTTGATTTGAATATTCCATTCATAAAAGTTTGTTTTAAATAAGTCATAAGTTAAATGATATCCAAATGAATATTTCTGATATAAAACTGATTTGAAATATTAATATATCTACTTAGCATTTTATAAGTGCTGCTATTTTGAAAATACAATGTTTTGGAAATTTTTATAATTGAATGAACTTAGAAATGTTACAACTTTAAAATGAATATTATTTGACCTTGAATTCAAATGGTTTAAATAAAGATTTTTTTTTATGGGTGTTATGATGTTCTAAGTATTATGTTTTTTTTAAAAAAAGAATAACTTGTCCAAAGTGTTATGATTTTAGTAGTGTGATTTCCAAATGATAAACATCCCTAAATTATTATGATTTCAAAGCATTATGGTTTCAAATTTATTATCTTGTTTTGTTTTTTCCAAACTATCTTGTGGTTGTCCTTATTTCTCTTATCTTGTTACAGAATGGAAAGGCTATTGCTTATACCAGTCTGTTTAGAAATCTTTCTATAATCTTTGATAATCTTTGTTACTCATCTGGATCTGAACACTGTTTTTCCATTCATATACCGTCGGTCAAGTGAAAAGGGAGATTCAGACTCTAGAGGATTTTTTTCGTTCTTATATTCTTAATTTGATCACCTCCATCTTGTTAAACTTACCTATAACAATAGTTATCAGGTGTAATTCCAATCTTCTTATCATCTTGTCTTAATTCTATTTCATTCTATCTTTTTCTGTGCTTTCCCGTACCTCGTTCCTTTTCGGGGACGAAAAGTTTTGAGTGGGGGGGAGTGTAACAACCCTGTATTTTACAATTATTTTTAAATTGATTTCCAGATTTAAAAGCTTTATTTATGAAAAGAATAAATTTTGTTATTGTAAATATAAAAAATTTGATTTTGTATGTGGATTAGAATTCCAAATATGACTAAATTTAATATTTCCAGAAAATGTGAATTTTGGTCAAATAGTCAAACTTTGACTTTTAAATTTAAATTTTAAATATTTGAAATTATAAATTTTATCTTTTATTATGACAATAGATTTAATAACTTGAATAATGCTTTTCGTTTCGTTGGAAACGGAGTTAAAATGTAAAAGTTATGTACATTTCAATTTTTAGTATAATTTGTTTTATTGTGCAATTTTGCCTATTTTAAATTTTATAAATCATATTTTCTTTCTTATATTATGTTTTAATATGTGTTAATATGTTATTTTATGTATATTTTTGTCTTTTTATATTTTTAAATGATAATAGAATTTTTCCAAAATTTACTGTATTTATTTTTCATTTTTAAAGGCTGTTTTCTTATTTTCTGCTATTTTCTTCATCAAAATTATATTTAAATTAAATTTTATATATTTATTTTGTGAATATATTTTTATTTTATGTTATTATTTATGTTTAAAAATATATTACAAGCTCATATGAATTTTCTAATGTTTATACCATTTATTTTCAAATTTTCTAGCTTAGTTGACCATTTTTGCTATTTTCTTGATTTAATTATTTATAATTAATATTTATTTTTTTTATTTGTTATATTTTCGTATTTTAACTGAATTTATATATGTTTTTCAGTTATATAAAATTTAAAAAGAAATAGTGAATATATGAAGAGTTTGAAACTGCTTTTGAAACCGAAGCCTTTTCATCTCTGAAACTCTTCATTTCCATAACCTTCACTTTAATTAATTTTGATGCCCACTCCTTCAGTTTTGGCCATGAGTTATCATTCACTTTTCACGAATTTTTTTGTTTCTCAATTCATTTTTCACGGCCTTACAAAGTTCCTCGGTAATGGCCTCCTCTCTTTTCACTTTTCTTCAAATTTTCATACTTTTTTGCCTTGTTTCCTCTTCTATTTGCACGGCCTTCTCACCATAGCCTCGACCACCATCCCCAACCACTCTTCCTTGGCATCATCTCCAGCCATCATTTCATATCCATCCATGGCCATGACCTCCCCTTGAAGCTAGCACCACAAAACAATGTCAAAACTCCACAAAACATTGCCTAGACCACACATATCATCACCTACCCTCCATATCTTGCTTTGGCCACCCCCTTAGCCACCACCACCACTTGCTACATGACCTTTGGCTGCTGCTACTCATCACCCAAACCTCTGTCCAGACCTGTACCAGATGATGGCCGAGCCATTTGACCCATAGACCGAGCCAAAAGTTGAACCAAACTCCACTATGTTGTCTAGTCTCTTGATATTCTTGTGTTATAACTTCCTCCACATGTTCTAGCCTTTATGCCATGCATTCCTATGATCAAACCTGAGCCAAAGTTATGTCAAACCTGACCTAAATAAACCCCTAGGCCATGCAAAGCATTGTAGAAAACAAGGAAAAAGATTTGACATTCAAATCTCTTTTCGTTTAAAAGTTATTCCATTTCAAGTGCGTTGAAATTGTGTTTGTTTTGATGTATGTTTTGGGTTGTAATACAAGAGTTGTAGCTTTGGATCTTGCTCTCCACTCAAGTCCGTAGTCTTTTCATCGTGCTTTTGTTTCCATTGTATCATTGGTTTTGATATCTCCAGCACAAATAGGTGAGTTATTCTCACCAGACAATATGTACCTATATAACTAGTAAATTGACACCCTGCGAATCTGTAGAAATATATTATCATGTTATATATGCTTATATTATTATCATATGATGTTCACACCTGTTATTACACCTGTTATATCATATGTTACTGTTATTTAATGTTATTCTGTTATTTATATCTGTTATCACACTGCAAGTTCCCTGTAGATTAGAATCACTATGGGTTGAAATGATACATACCCGAACGGACTTTAGAATAGGGAAAAATTGTTATGGGCTGAAATGATAGGCCTGAACAATTTTTATTTAAATTATTTTAACTTGCGATTGCGGGTTTGAAATGATAGAACCCGGATTTTTTTTTAACTATGGATTGAAATGATACATATCCGTATCACTTGACCTAGGTTAGAAAATTATATACAGGCCCATGGTTATTTTATAAAGTTCTTTGGATATTTTTAAGTAATTTAAAAATTATAAATTTATGAAATTTGATTTAGATAGATTTTGAAATGTTTTAAAATAAAGAAATTATGATTTTTCTATATTTAAAAAATGTAATTAATGAAGGTTTAACTGGATTTTTGAAATATAACTTAAGTTGGAAATTTGGAATTTTGGTTAAAAATGATATTTAAGTTATATAAATAAAATGGATATTAAATTTTATTTGGAAGTGGTAAATATGATAATTTGATTAAATTTGAATTTAAGTGATTTATTAAAGTATTATTGATTTTTCTATGAATTTAAGTGGTTAAATAAATGAATGTTTAAAAGTGATCTTTTAAAATATAACTTGACTAGGAAATGTGAAATTTGGTTTTAATTAAAGGTTTAAGTTAATTAAATAAAATTGTAAATTTTGTTAAATTGTGAAATGGTAATTTAAATTTGAAGTGTTAAGTCTATTTGTTGAAATGTGAAGAATTGGAACTTTTACACTTAAACTTATTAAGTAAATTGTTGAAAATTGGATTTAATTATAAGAAATTTATTGTGAAAAAGATATATGTTAAATGATATGTAAATGAACATTTTAAATGTTAAAATATGATTTTTAAAATGTTTATGTGTTTTAAATTAAAGTTATTTAATTGCTGGAAATACACTAACACCTGGAATTTACTTTTAATAGCATTCAGAAATGCTATAGATTCTGTTTTGAACTAAAATTGTGTAAAAAGAGCTATTACAGCATTTCTGAAATGTTGTAGTTGAACTTGTAGGCTAATATGGAACTCAGGCCTATTATAGCATTCTCTGGAAATGCTATAATGATCTGCAGTTTATGTTGAAATCAAATTTAACCCTTGTTTTGAAATCTGAACTACCGCAGCACTTCTGATATGCTGTCTTTTCTGTTTTGAACTATAATTCAACTAAAACTGAGTTTTAACAGCAGTTTTAAGTGCTGTCTTTGCTGAATTAAAAATGTTTTCAAATATAACCTATAGCAGTTGTTTTTAAATGCTGTGAAATGCTGAAATTTTAATAATTAGGGTTTTTGACTTAGTAAACGAACTCAGAATGGTTTGAAACTTTGGAAATTGAATACTTGATTTGAAAATATAATAATTACACTTTTAAAAGGTTTAAATGAATTATTTGATTGGAATATAAACTATTTAAAAGGTGATTTGAAATGATAATAAATGAAGTATACCTTTAAATTTAAAAGGTATTTAAAGTTGAATATTTAGATTTGAACTCAAATGATATTTGGAATATTAAAATGATTTGAAATGAAGTTTTGAAATGATATAATATTTTAAAAATATGGAAATGGTTTGGAATTGATTTAATCTTTATTTTGATAAAGATTTGGATTTGAAATGATATTCTATTTTGAAGTATAAACTGTTTTTAAACTTATAACCACGGGTTATAATAACGTTGGGTTGGCAAAGAGACCGGGATCGGATATGGACATACTCTCTGTCGATACCGAAAACCACTTTGACAACCGTGTACGCGGTGGAGATTCCAGAATGAAGTAGGATGGTGACGACGTTCTTAAGGTATGTTACGTGGACCCAACTCCCGTGAGTTGGCATAAGGTGGCTAAAACAGGAGCGATCTCGGACCAGTGAGGTAGCACCTCTTCTCGAACACATTTCTTCGATATTATACTCTTACTTGTGATTGATTAGATGGCCATCCTCCGATTTGGGAGTGTTGTTCGAGGTGGAACGGTAGTGGCTGCTATGCGTATCCATCAGTCCGTGTGCGTAATTGGTATATCTACCCTGGCATTGCCTAGTTGTGCCGTGTCACCTACCATATCGAGCTTTACTACGATTATGATTTTAAGATCCGACCGCGTTAAGGTTCTCCATCCCCTTAACGCTATTTTCTATATGATTATACTTTACTTATTTAGACACTATTATAATAGCGAATATTACTACATAGTAGATATTTTAACGGATCCTTAGAGGATGGGCGGTCCCAAGCATCTTCTAAGTTACTTGTACCTTTATTACAGTTCACTTGAGTTGGTTTACATTATATAAGTATATATTGTCCTGACTCGAGTGTTTTGTGTTTTGCTTTACGCTCGGGTCAGCCTGAGTTATTCACAGATTTGGATTTCCACTCTCTTGGAGATTTGAATCGCTGGAGATTATCTGCTTGTCATGTCCTATCTATTTCAATTCTGTTGTTCTACTCAGCTTGTACTTGGTTATTTTATTGAGACTTTTGTTGTACTGTATTTCTTCTGTTGTATCTTATGTAACTCTGACATATTTAGATAGTAGCTTCATGAACTACTATTTCTTTTACTTCCACTGCATTATTTTACTCTGTGTCTGTGATTTGTGATTTTATTTATTTACTGTATATTCTGAGATTTGCCAAATTTTAATTACAACGCGGTATTTTGAGCAATTCAACTCCGGCATGAGTGTCTACCTATACACTTATAATGGATGCGAATGGTTGAAAATATCGGGTCGTTACAAATAGAAAAAACACCGTAGCAAGAAAAGGGACCTTTACCTTTTTCGCTTTTTGGATACTTTTAAGATTTTATCGTACTCTCTGCCATGAATACCTGTACCAAAACAGGAAAAGAAAGAAAGATTTCCACTATGGGCATAAGATTCCTTAACATTCGAACCATGTAAATTCCTTGTGTCCTATACTATTTCTATATTTTTTCATTTACATACCTAGTTTTTAGTACTAGATTTTACCTTTTTAGTATTAGAAGTAAATACTAGCTTGATTTGATATTTTAACATACAGTTAAAGTGCAACTACCTAATTGTGTAAGAATCCAGCGGCACAATTACTACCTAATGGTAAATTTAATATTACTGAACTTTGCTAGTTCAAAATCATTGAGGTAATAAGTATGATAACTATTTCATCTTCTGTTGCAGTGTTGTAAGACCAAAAAATCTTACTAACATTTTTAACACTAGAAGGAGGGCACAAACCTCTGTTTGTTCCCTACATCCAATTAAACTTTCCCTACATTCATTCCATGCAACATGAATCCCATCGATTCACTTATCCCACCTGTTCAATAACACTTTCACCTGGCCAGAAAGACTACCAACAAATCACTCATAACTTTGAAAGCCCAAAATTAAGCAGGAACTTTGACTAAAGTCCCTGTAGGTCCCCTCCTGATCGCATTTCAATCCTTCACAAACCAAATTAACCAACGGATGGAAAGGCTAGAAAAAATTATGGCCCAACATACTACCCAGAGACCATCCTCTCCACCTCAATCCACCACTCATCGCCTTCGTTCACTTACTATGCTGATTATTCAGCAAGGGAACAATAACGACACTCCCAATAATAGGAACGATGACGTTGGCTTAAGAACCGATATCAAGTTGAAATGCAAGATCCAAGCAAATTCATAAATTAAGACAAAATCAGCTAATGTTAACCCTCGACTACTTAAGATACAAACTCAATCTGCCCAAGAAGAGGATGAGGTCACTTCACTGTTTAAAGAGGAATCGTCATAGTTAGAGCCCAGAAAAAATGAAATTTGTCGGTTAAAAGCCCGTGTAGAGCAGTTGGCCAAACTATGCCAACAGGGAATTGGGGAGAAGATAAGGGAGTAAGGATCTTCTCCATTCAGTGAAATCATCATTGAAATGGATTTCCCCGACAACTTCAAGGCCTCGATAATCGAAAATTTTAATGGGACTACGAACCTAGACGATCGCCTTTGTACGTTTGAATATCACATAAATGTTTTGAAAACGGGGAGGATGGCTAGACGCAAGCTTTTCCTGATCTACTTTGCCAGAGGTGCCGCCATGGGGTTTGGAAGATTTGGACATGGGGTGGTCCGTTTATGGCGATGGCTATCTAGGGATTTTGTAAGATATTTCAATTCAGGAAGAAAAACTTCACCTGATGTAAACATAATGTCCTACATTAAGCACGGCAAGAATGAAAGTCTACACAACTTCATCAAGCATTTCAAATCTGAGCCCTTAGGATTGGAGTGAGTGATGAAGGAGCCTTACTGGTGGCGGCCCATGTTGGGCTTAGAAAGAGGACCCCAATGTGGGAGAAGACTGGCTGAAAGTCATGCCACAGCATGAAGGCCTTTTATGAGAGAGACAGTGGCTATATTAGGATGGCGGAAGCTGGTTCCATGGCATAGATTCAAAAGTCTTCTACACCCAACTGTGATAGGAAAAAGGGGGCAGAAGGGTATCACCCGTTGACAAAAAGATATAAGGAAGCTAACTTTGTAATAGGAACCTCACTCACCCAAGGCAGAATTTGCTTATAACTTGCCTAACAAAGGGAAGAAACCAGAGCAAAATCGGGGTGGGGCATACTGTCGCTTCCACCGAGCTAATGGTCATCATATCGACAATTGATGGTATTCGAAGAACGAGATAGAAAGGCTAACTGAGAAATGATACCGAGCCACTTTCAAAAGAATAGTAGCGAAGGCAGAGCGGGAGGCCTGACTCCTGACTCAAATGAGAATTAGGTGGGAACCCCTCTAACCTGATAGCATCAATCCACGGTGGGCTACACCCTACAACTATGAGTAAGAGGGCACAAGAAAGGTATGTGCAGGAGGCGAGGGTCCAGCAAAGATCAACCTTCCATATCAAACAAAAGCCTATGCCACAGATGACGTACACAACAGCTCATGCAATAGGGTTTGTTTTCCCTCACCAAGACCCACTCATTATTACAATATAGATATCAAACGCACTATAAAGAAAGTTTTTGTTAGTTCTGGGAGCTCGGTCAATGTCATCTTCAAGTCTACATATGATCAGATGAAACTTTAACTGGAGGTTTTAAAACCAAGACCTGAACCAACTTTTGGCTTCAAGAATATTACTACTGTCCCGATGGGTTCTACTAGCTTGCTCATTACTGTCAGGACTGCTTTATTGCACAATTTATGCATATACTTCTCCGAAGAAGCCTAGAAATAGGCATCCTCGGTAAACTCACCACTGAAGGAGGAAACAGAAAGTGAAATAGACCCGAGATTAGGGGCATCAAAGAAAGAGCTAAAGCCAGTAGATGACCTCGAAGATCTACAAATAGATCTAGAAGACCATACGAAGATTCTCAACATCGAAAAGAACTTCTTTGCAGTTGCCCGTATTGAATTGATAGACTTTTTGAAAAATCAGCAGATGTATTCTCTTGGGCACATTCAGACATGGCGGTACCAATCCAACCATAATCAATCATGCACTCAACATTGACCTTGATGCCCGTTCGGTTAGATAGAAGAGCGGAACTCTAGACTAGGAAAGGTACAATGCTCTACACGAAGAAGTTAAGAAGTTAAAGGAGAATGGATTCATTTGGGAAGTGTACTACCTAAAATGGATTGCCCAATTAAAAATGGAGAACTTTCATAGACTTTACCGACCTCGACAAGGCTTGCCCAAAGGATAGTTTTTCCCTGCCTAGAATTGATCAGTTAGTAGATGCGACCAGTAGGCATGAACTGTTCTCATTCATGAAAACATAATCATGGTACAATCAAATAGACATGTTTGAGCCAGATTGGGAACATAATAGCTTCATAATAGACAAATGGTTGTCTACTACAAAGTTATGCCATTCGGGCTCAAGAACGTGGTGGCAACCCACCAAAGGTTGGTCAATACAATGTTTGCAGAACAAATTGGAAAGAATGTTGAAATATAAGTAAACGACATGTTGGTTAAGTCCAAGGTAGCATCAGCCATATTGGAGATTTAGACCAAGTCCTAAGGAAATACAATATGAAGCTAAACCCATTAAAATGCACATTCGCTATCAAGTCAGGCAAGTTATTAGGATCCATTATAAGCGCAAGTGACATTGAAGAGAATCCTGAGAAGATTGATGCAATAAGAGGTACGGGAATCCCAAAGAAACCAAAGGACCTGATGAGTCTAAATGGTAGGGTAGCGGCACTAAGCATATTTATATCCAAAACAACAGAAAATGCATCCCTTTCTTCAAACAGGTGAAGAAAGGGAGAAACTTCGCATTTACCGAGGAATGCGAAGCTACATTTCAATCTAAAGGATCATCTAGTCAATACTCCTATATTATCAAAACCGATGACAAGTGAGGACTGGTATATTTATTTAGCAGTAACTGATAAACCTATTAGTATTGCAGTGATACGAGAAGACGAAGGGATCCAAAGGCCCATTTACTTCACAAGCAAGCAGCTGTCAGGAGTAGAACTAAACTACTCAGTCATTGAAAAGTTGGCTTACAATCTAATCCTTATAATAAGGAATCTGCGACCCTTTTTCTTGATGCATCCCATCAAAATCCTTAAAAACAAATATCTTAGGTAGATACTGTAGAAGCTAGAGATGTCGAGCTGCCTATTGAAGTGGGCGATGGAGCTTAATCAGTGCGACATCACCTACTATCCCAGAAAGGCAATCAAAGGCCAGACACTCAACGACTTCATCAGAATGTACCTTACCAGCCAAATCCCAATCAAAAGATGAAACCAGCACCCCATAGTTCTTGCAGTTGTTCGTAGATTGAGAATCAATTGAATAGGGGGTAAGAATTGGGTATATGCTGATCACCTCAAATGGACAGAAGCTGTACGGAGTAGTGCAGCTCGGTTTCAAAGCAACCAATGATGTGGCGGAATATAAGGCTCTCCTCGCAGGCCTAAGTATAGCCCAGGTAATGAAGGTAACCCACATTAAAATTCATAGTGATTCCCAACTAGATGTGAACCAAATGTAGGGTAATTACCAAGAGAAGGAATTAAACTTAGCCAAATATGGGGAACTGTCTAAGAAGCTACTAGAGCAATTCGAACAATTTGGGATAGAAAAAAATTCCATGTGAAAACAACTCATCCACAAACTCCTTAGCAAAGCTTGCTAGTAACAAAGTGGCTAGTGAAATGAAGGCAACACCAATCAATTATTAAGCAAAGCCAAGTACAACGGAATCAAATCAGATACTGGTCCTGACTCGAGCCCAGCGGGCGCCATTCAAGGAACGTAAGATTTGGAGATAGTGATGAATCAAGAGCAACCCTTGGTTAAACCCTCGCTTCAGCAAATCGAGTAGAATGACTATTGACTCCCATAAAGAAATTCCTGCTAAACAGAATCTAACCACCAAATCGAAATGAAGCCCTAAAAATAAGATACCAGGCTCCATAGTACTCCTTCTTTGATGGCACGTTATACGAGAGAGGATATTAAACTCCTTGTCTTAGGTGCGTTTCCAATGAAGTGGGGGCACGAGTTATGAGAGAAGTTGTAATGAACCATGTTTTATGTATCAGAGGCTCATAAAATATTATCATTTTATGATGTGAGGTTGTATGACTCTAAAATTTTGGAAGTGACTCTTAGGGACATTTTCCACGTCTATGGTTTTTGCCTAATTTCTATGTGACCATATTGACCCTGAAAATCTTGTTTGGACTATAAATTTTGATAGAAGCTGAATTAGGATCTCAAACCACTTCCATTGCTTCAAGATAATGGTTTCACATTTTTTAGAGTGGTCATAATAGAAAAACGGACTTATCGTTTGAAATTTATACCCGTTTTAAGTTTTGGTTGCTGTTGCTAGTTTTAGTGGGCAATTAACGAAGCCCGTGCTTAGGCCCACTAACTCACTTCAAACTTTATGCTAAGGGTAGGCCATAGAAACTAATATAGGTCATTTCCATCTTCCCCAAAATATTCTAAACGTCCATTAACCCTAATTTCATCAAAAATCACATCTTGTCCTTACTAATCTTAGCCAAATAATTGATTAGAGGGGTGATTAACATATAGAAGCTAGAGATTATCATTTTGGGTGATTCGAATCCTTCTCCATTGTTGTTCATTTCATATTTAAGGAGAAATATTTTTATGGGTATTTAGTAAGTGGTTCATGACCTCTCTCTCTACTATGCATGTTTATATAGTTAAAATGATGTTTTGATATGATTTTGAACTTAAAACATTTTCTAACCTCCATCATACTTTTATAAACGTTTAAAACAAATTTTGAAATTTTAAATTATTTTTAAATGGATTACAACACTTAGTAATTATGTACATTAGCTAGTGTAAAAGTTAGATTTAGATTAGGATTGGCTCGTTTATCACATTCATGTGCATTGCTTGTATGAATGGATGTATATACGTGTTATTCTATACTTGTATGTTGTGCTTTGATATTTTTTTGCTAGTGTGTTGGATGCTCAGGTAGATAGTTTGGTGAAATTTGGCAAATCGGAGGCAAAATTGATTAGAATTGGATGAAACTTGGAGGGGAGGCTCTAGAGTATTGGAGGAGCTTGTAGCGAACACCTCAAAAATTGCTAAGTACTCAACTTGGCATCGAGTTATTTTGGGGGATCAAATGGATCGATCAACTTGATGGATGGATAGAGTATGGCTAGTGAAGGTCGTCCATAGCAAGATGCAGGAAATTGGCTAAGTATTGGATATTATGCCGAGTTGTTTCTAGAACTTGAAGTAGAATGCTTTGGAGTGAGGACCAAGTTGTTTTGATGGACGGGTAGGAGTCTAAAGCATCTAGGAATGGAGAACTAGAGCAAGGAAGAAGATTTAGCCAAAATTGGATACATGTATAGGTCCCGAGTTGTTTATTTGGGTCTAATGGATGTGAAATTTCCTTGAGGGGAAGTAGAGGCCATGTGAACGTGCTGAAGGTGTTTGTTCATGGACTTAGGCTTTGATAGCAACATAGTGGCACGATGATAGCTCTGGGACTTTGATGACAACTCAATGAAGAAAGGAGTTAGGTTCTGATGATGGTAACTCAATGTGGAACAGAGTTATGAGAATGGTTATCCACAAAAGATGGGTTCTAAGAATGGTGACCTATGGATAGTACAGTTGAATGGTCCTATCGTAGAATAGAGGAATGGAGAATGGTTCCTCGAGGATAATGGAAATTGGATGGAGCAAAGAAAGGACTCGAACAGCGTGCTAAGGGATCGTTGATACTCAGAGTGTTTTCTAATGTACTCAAAGTAGGGGTATCATGATGATGTTCATGGGTAAGTTAAAAGGCTACTCCATATCGATTGAATGGATCTGTGTACCCTGGGCCAGTTGAATGGGTCTATTATTAGCTTTGGGCTAACGAGAGTACACTAAAAACCAGGATTTCCATTAGTCACTAGCAATAAAAAGGTTATACGAGTTTTCATATATCTAGAGCATATTGAGTGATAGTGAGGATTGTTTGATGGATGCTATGGTTGTCTTGATTGTTCTTCCATAAACTATCACTCTAGGATATCATTGTAGATGGGTATTGGAGATAGGGATACCTGGACACCCGTCATCACACTTGGTTTGCAGCGTACATTTACTATATTTGTAGAGTAGCATATTATGTTCGTTATGTGCTAACTCTTTGGTTGTAAGGGCAGGTCAGGTATGGTTCGTATACCTTGTTCCTAACTATATCTACTTATATAGTATTTTGAGATTCATTTGTCGCTCATACCAGACTGTTGTCCGATTTGAGGTTTTATGCTTTGCTTCTTATTATCTCGGGCACTCTTAAAAGAATAAACTAGACCTGAATAGACTAGAGAGCAGGTCTAGGTGCGACGCAGTAGTTGTGCAGAGGATGAGCTGGATGGAGCTATCTCGTATTATATATGGATTTTTATGCTTATTCCGTTGTGCAACTATTATGGAGCCTTGGTAGTGCTTGCTTATTACTATGAGACTTATATTTGAGTTTATTTCTGTTGTATAAACTATATTACTAGTCGTATAACTCTGTGAATCTGTACTCTGGCATTTGGATCACTCGATTATTACTGTCTCTCATATTTTTTATTTTTTATGTATAATATATTTTATTCCTTGCGCTGTGAGATATACGATAGGTTCTGTGATGTTTACTTCATATTAAAACCCAAATGATCATTCTACATCGGCCGGGCATGTCAGCAGAGCTCTATATTATGTATAATGGGTGCCGATGGTGTAGGGCAGTTGTGACATTTAGTATCAGAGCTCAGGTTACATGATTAACTTGAGTTGATACTGTGATCCAGTAGGGATAGGGAGGGAGTTATCACCTTAGACTGGATCGAGAATATATATATATATAAGAGAGTTCCTACTTGTTATATATTTTGGATTTCAAAACTATATAGTAGTATATATAATGAATAAGTCGCATGCACACACGAGTACTGTTGACATGGTTTTATTTTTGAGAGACCGATCATTCTTGTTGCAAATCAAGCATGAGCCGACAAACAAGAAACACTATAAGGTACTCCATCTTCGGAGTTGAGGAAGGAGCAGGATCGGGGACTACTAACCCTGACTTGCAAGCTATGTTCAACACAGTTATAGCAAACATGCTTTAAAATGCCCAAGCAGCCACTCCAAATGTTGTTATCGGTTTGGTGCTCAAGTTCAAGTGCCGAAAGCTAACTTTTCCAAGTTATGCAAGGATTACTCAACCTTGGGAGGCAAACCACTTTTTGGAATGGAGTTGGCTACTGAAGTGCAGGATTGGTTGGACACCTGCAAGCGTATCTTTGGTGATTGGAAGTAGACGATGCCATGAAGAGGAAGCTGGCCTCTAGACAGCTTCAAGGGCGGGCCATGAACTGGTGGAATGCTATTACTATTTCCTCACCCGAGGATCAGTTTACTTGGGATCAGTTCAAAGCTACATTTGAGGAAAAGTTCCGGTTGCAAGTCGGTACTATTCAGGAAATTTGCTAAATTGAAGCAAGGAGATATGTCTGTCTCCGAATACGTTGCTGAGTTCGACGCTTTGTCAAAATGCAGGATGTCTTTCATCGACACTCCATTAAGGAAGAACGAGAAGTTCATTAGGGGTTTGGACAAGTAACTTGAGGAGAAGTTAGTTAGTCATATCGATGAGCCATTCGAGAGACTTGTTGAGAAAACATATCTGAGTGGGGTGCACCCGTAGTATTCACCACTAAGGCGGATGGCTCTTTGAGGTTGTGTGCAAATTACCGTGAGCTGAATAAGGTGACCAAAAGGAACAAGTATCCACTCCACGTATTGATGACTTGTTCGATCGGTTCCATGGTGCAAAGATGTCCTCTCAATTGGACCTTGCGATGGGATTTCACCAATTGAGAGTAGCGAAGGAGAGTGTGTCGATCACCATGTTTCCTATGCCATCTAGTTTCTATGAGTGGTTGGTTATCCATTTGGGCTAATCAACGCTCTGACATACTTTGTTGATCTCATAAACTGTGTCTTTAGGGATCACATAAACAAGGTTGTACTTATATTCGTGGATGATATTATGATCTATTCTAGGATAGAGGAGCAACACAAGATGCACTTGAGGATTGTGCTTGAGGTGTTGAAAAAGCATAAGTCGAAAGCAAAGTTTTAAAAGTGTCACTTTTAGAGGAAAGAGGTGTGGTTCTTGGGTCATGTCATCTCAAAGTGGGGAATCATAGTAGATCCTTCCAGGGTGGCAGTGGTTCAGCATTGGAACCAACCCGAGAATGCTACGGGTGTGAGGAATTTCTTAGGTTTAGAGGGATATTGTATACGTTTTCTCAAGGAAGTCTCAAAGGTAGTAGCACAATTGACCAATTTGATGAAGATGAGTCAGACTTTTGTTTGGGACGCAAGGTGCGAGCATGCGTTTGTATGTCTAAAGGAAAGGTTGACGAGTGCACCAGTATTGACTATTCCAAAGAGAAATGAGTAGCCGATGGTATAAATAGATGCATGTGGTACTGGATTAGGTGCTGTGTTGATGCAGAATGGAAAAGTTGTTGCTTATGCTAGTCAACTGCTAAAACCGCACGAGAGGAAGTTTCCAACTCATGTTTGGAGTTGGCAGCTATAGTGTTTGCTTTGAAGATTTGGAGGCACTACCTATCAGAGAAAGGTTCAATTTGTTCACGGATCATAAATCCTTAAAATACCTTTTCTCCTAGAAGGATCTCAACCTTCATGAGCAGTGATGGTTGGAATTCTTGGCGTTTTATGATTTTATCATTTCTTATATACTTAGTAAAGGGAATGTGATCACGATGCATTGAGTAGAAGACATGCCAGTTTGGGAGCAATGTTTATGGAGTGGAAACAATTGGAGTATATTGTCGGTTATGACTTCTGACCCCATTGCTAGTTAGACGCAAGGATGTTGATGAGTTTGACCATCAGGCCTACTCTGATTTAGCGGATTGGTATAGTCAGAGGCGAGATGCTAGACTAGCAAAGATCGTGGCAAAATAAAAAGAGGGGTAGAGTCTGAAGATATGAAGCAATACGAACTCAATTGAGAAAGTAGGCTCTGTAAGGATGGGAGACAGTTTGTTCCCGATGTCGATGGATTACGATATGAGGTGTTCCGAGAGTGCTACCATTCTAGGTTAACCATACATCCCGACGGTAATAAGATGTACCGTGATGTGAAATGGACCTATTATTAGGAAGGGATGAAGAAGGATACCGGGACATTCATCTCAAAATGTATGAACAACCAGTTGGTGAAGGCAGATAGAAGAAGCCGAGTGGGTTGTTGCAACCGCTTGAAATTGCCGAATGGAAATGAGAACAAGTATCGATGGACTTTATTGATGGACTGTTGAGAACTCGAGCAGGGTATGGCAGCATTTGGTCATAGTCGATCGATTGACCAAGAGTGCTGGATTTATACCCATCAAGTCAAGTAGAATGGCAGCCAAACATGGTTGTTTTTTATGTGAAATGGGTTGTATGATTTCATGGTGTGCCGATGAGCATTGTGAGCGACTGAGAACCGTCGTTCACTACTGGGTTTGGGAAGAGCTTACAAGAGGCATTGGGTACCGAGCTGCATCTCAGTATAGCTTATCGCCCGCAAACTGATGGGCAGATCGAGAAAGTGAATCGTATATAGGAGGATCTATTGCGGGCTTGCATACTTGATTTCGAAGGCTCGTGGGATGACCATCTGCAATTAGTAGAGTTTGCATATAACAATAGCCATCAATCTAGTATCGATATGGCACCATATGAGGCATTGTGTAGCCGACCGTGTAATGCTCCTTCGTGTTGGTGGGAAGCGGGTGAGAAACTGATACTTGGGCCAGATTTGATCAGGGAAACCTTGCAAAAGATAGAGATCATTCGACGGCGAATAAAAGCTACCCAAGATAGGAAAAAAAGTTGCGCCAATAAAAGACGCAGAGATTTAGAGTTTTTTGTTGGCGATATGGTGTTGATGAAGATTTCTCCTTTGAAGAATGTTATTCGATTCGGTAGTAAAGAGAAGTTGGCACCGAGATTCGTATGCCCTTTTCCAATAACAGAGAAGATTGTGAACCTAACATATAGGGTCGAATTACCTCGGATGATGGTAGGTGTGCACAATGTCTTCCACGTTTCTCACTTGCGGAAGTTTGTGCATGACTCTGGCATGACTATTACACCAGATCAACTGGATGTTATCGAGATTGAAACGGAAGCTTTGAGACCTCATAAGCTGATTCGTATTATCGACCGTGATATGAAACAACTTAGGAGGATGATGATGGAGTTAGTGAAGGTTCAATGGGGCAAAATTGGAGAAGAATGCACATGGGAAACCGAGGAGAACATGAAGGCCACATAGTTGAAGCTCTTTGCAAGGTTAAACCTACTTTTTACTGTATTTACTTTCACTTCTGATATCATGTAGGATAGTGTAGTATCTCACATGCTAAAATAGTTTTGCTTATGTTATTAATTGCATGATTTCTTGTTTGATGTGTTAGATGGTTGCACATAACTGATAGGCATTTGGGCTAACTATTATTGACTATTCCTTGATTCATTTGGGATTTCAGGAGCGAAATTCCAAAAGGGGGAAGAGTGTAACGACTAGTGTTTTACATATCGAAGGATCGAAAAAATTATTATTTTATGCATGTGAGGTCATATGACTCTAAAATTTTGGGAAGTTACTCTTAGGGATATTTTCCAAATCTATGATTTTCGCCGAATTTCCATGTGACCATTTTGACCTTGAAAGCCTTGTTTGGACTATAGTTTTTGATAAGAGCTGAATTAGGATCTCACGCCACTTCATTGCTTTACGATGACGGTTTCTTATTTTATAGAGTAGTCATAATAGAAAAATGGACTTATCGTTTGAAAATTATAGCTATTTTAAGTTTTGACTACTGCTGACCAATTTTAGTAGGTAATTAACTAAACCCGTGCTGATGCCCACCAACCCACTTCAAAATTTGTGTTAAGGAGAGGCGGTAGGAACTAATTTAGGTCATTTCCACGTTCCATCTTCTCCAAAATAATTATAAACCTCTATTAACCCTAATTCCATCAAAATCACATCTTTTCCTTACTAATCTTAGCTAAATTATTAATTAGAAGGGTGATTAGCATATAAAAGCTAGAGATTATCATTTTGGGTGATTTGGATCTTTCTCCTTTGATGTCCACTTCAGACTTAAGGAGAAAGATTATTATTTTGGGTATTTGCTGAGTGGTTCTTAATCTCTCACTCTACTATGCATGTTTATATAGTTAAAAACGATGTTTTTATATGATTTTGACTTTAAATCATTTTCTAACCTCCTTCATACTTTTATAAATGTTTAAAACAAATTTTGAAGGTTTAAATGGTTTTGCAACCCCCGGTAATCATATGCATATGCTAGTGTAAAAGTTAGACTTAGATTAGGATTGGCTTATCTATCACATTCATGTACATTGCTTGTCTAAATGGATGTATATTCTTGTTATTCTATGCTTGTATGTTGTGCTTTGATGTTGTTTGTTAGTGTTTTGGATGCTTAGGTAGATAGGTTGGTGAATTTGGAAAATCGAAGGAAAAGTTGATCGAAATTGGACGAAACTTGGAGGGGGGCTCTGGAGCATGGGAGGAGCATGCAGGAAAATTCGTACCTCAAAAATCGCTAAGTACTCAACTAGACATCGAGTTGAAGGGTCAGCACCAAGTTATTTTGGTGGCTCAAATGGATCAATCAACTTGATGGATAGATAGAGCAGGACAGTGAAGATCATCCATAACAAGATATAGGAGATTGGCTAAGTATTGGATATTATGTCGAGTTATTTCTAAAACTTGAAGTAGAATGCTTTGGAGTGAGGACCGAGTTGTTTTGATTGATGGGTCGGGTCTAAAGCATTTAGGAATGGAGTACTAGAAGCAAGGAAGGAGACTTAACCAAAATTGGCCAAGTGTATAGGTTAGTGCCGAGTTGATCAACTTGGTACCGAGTTGTTTATTTGGGTCCAATGGATGTGAAATTTCCTAGAGGGGAAGCATAGGCTCTGTAGATCATGCTAAAGGTGTTCGTTCGTTGACTTGGGGTTTGATGGTGACATAGTGGCACGATGATAACTTTAGGACTTTGATGAAAACTCGATGAAGAAAGGAGTTAGATTCCGATAATGGCGGCTCGATGTTGAACGGAGTCGTGAGAATGGTTATCCACATAGGGTCTAAGAAAGGTGATGTAACATCCCCTATCTCATGGTCCAAAGCTAAGTGTTAAAGATGCTACAGTCATGTATAGTATTTAACCTTCAATGACGAAATACGGTAGTGTTAATGGTATCCACAATATCAGAAGCATATTAATATGAAATAAAATCAACACAGATTTCAAAACAGCTTTTCTGATTACATTTCAAATCAATATTTCATATTCAATTACATAATCCTAAAACGATTCCCAGTTTTTGATCAAATATAATTATTACAAATTATGCCAAAATCGACATATGAAGATGCCCCTTTGGATGATCAGAGTACTAGATGGATAGACATATCTGTCATAAATATATCATAGCAGAAATAATATTAAATAACTCATACATAGCTAGATTTTCCTCATGCACGTCTTTAGAAGCTTATTTGTCCAACCTACTAAACCTGAAAAGTCCTTAACCCTCAATCTACTCAAATTTAATTTTGAGCACCCGAGAGTTTAAGGGGAAAATATAAACTTCGAGTCAAACATAAAGCCTGGTGCGAATAGTTTTATTACATCTCGGTTTACTGATATTAAGTGAGACCAAGCCGCTTAGCGGAACGGGTTTCCCCTCACTAATATCCTTTTGAAATCATATATTTTGCAAATCAAAATCCTACAATCAAACTAATCATAACAACAATAGCAATAACATATATGCATATAAATCATGAAATCATTGGACAATCTATACAAACAATATAGTTTTATCAGGTTGACTATTTACCATTGGCTGACTCGGGCCTACCAGACAATAAATATTCTAACTTCTGTTAGACACAATACTGGACGGTCTGTCCTTAACTTACTTCTCCTAGAGTCAACCGATCCTAATGGTTTTGCGAGCTCACTGATAACATATCTCTACTCTGTGTATTCCTTTCTGTGTGTAACATCATTTTAGTCTTACCTATGACAAAGCACTACACACTGGAATATTGGACTTATATTAGCTTGGGGCTACTAGCTAAAGTATAGGGAGCAACCCCACACCAGTCTTATCTGGTTTTCTAATATCCGAGTCATAAGCTTAGGCTAACCACCCTATTAAATTTTCCTTGAAAACATTTCTTTGCAAACTAATTTAACCCTTTTAAATCATACTTAAACAAGGAAAATATATCTTTTGCCTTACTCAAAATACTCTTGCATGATATATGCTTTACACAAAATAATGTTGATGGACTTAAGGTCAATAGGGTTGTTTATCCTTTTGAAACATCTTAGTACTTTAACCTTGAAAGCATTAGGCCAAAGGCAAAAATCTACTTTTCGAAATCATGTCTTAAAATCGTAGACATCCTCCTTTGAAACCATTAAAATATTCCTTTCGAAAGCATTAGGTTCAAGCAAAGAAATATGGAAGCATAGCTTTGAAACCAATTAAAGGTATTTCTTTCGAAACCATAGTTTGAAAACAAAATAAAATACATAGCCCTTAAGGGAATTTGTACGAAAGCTATTCTTTTGAAACACTTAGGGTGATGATGACATACTTCCACATGTATACTTAGGTTTAAACAAGCAGCTTCAACCATGTCGTAAGGTATGAGGATGGCACCCAACCTTTCGCAAGTATAAGTTAAGAGAAAAGCAGCTTCAATGGTTCGGGAAGGGTATCGATTCGAAACCCTACCCTTCGAACTCATTGATTTAAAGAGTTATGAAAGCAGCCTCTTACTGAGGCGAAAGGTTTAATGCAGCAGCTAGGGTATCGAAGGGGTTCAAAAGCGGCAACCCTTTCAAAGATATTAAATCAAAGGTGGGTTTATAGATACAAAACCTGGAAATACAACTTCACCCCTTACACATATATACGTTCAACACATTACTACCTTCCGCATAAGTCCAATACATTTCATACCAATAGCTTGATACCATGTATAATAGTGTCGAATGAATGCAGAAGGGTTAGAGGCGGGCGTGTATGATGTCGGAAGCCAGCGGGGTTAAGTGGCGAAGATGTAATTTGAATAAAAACTACAATTTTGCTATTAAAGAAAGTACTTTTCACCTACCATCAATATATGTCAAACTCTTACTAGCTTAGAAAACCATTTCTTCTTCCTTAATAGAATTACTGCCGATTTCTCATTGGAACATTTGAAAATAATTTATCCTTCCCCTGAATAAAACATTTAAAACATTTAAGTCCTCTAACTTAAATAATTTATAAACATAGTTAGTTACTCAGGAATAATCCCCAAAAATCATGATAACTCACATTAATTACATTTTCAAACATATAAAAATTTCAGACCCGAAAACATTATTTAATTGCCTTGAATAATTTAAATTCAAAATTAACTATTTTCTCTCTTAGGAAATTCACAGTAAATCCATAATTACTTAGAAAATTATGAAAATCAAAACCCACTTCTAAAATATTATTCTTGACCATATATCAAAAACGTAACTCATTTGGATGTCATATGATAGGTTTTCTAATCCAAACATATAATAAAATACGTATTAAATCATATAAATCATCAACAAGCATGTATATCGATTTAATCTATCAAAACATGGCATGATACTTACAAAAATAATTCGGATCTAACTTGAAACAAAAATCATTATCAAAAGTGAGATGTAAACTAATTATTCACCTTGGCATTGTGTTAAGAAGGTTGAGATTTGCCCTTAGATTGATTTCTTCAAGCTTTCTACTTGAATCCTAGCTTATCATCTCTTTAATCTTCTTAATGGTAGCCGGCCTAAGCTTAGTATTGTTTTTTGTTTAGTTTGTTAATGTAGAATGAATGTGGAAGTGGAGAGAATGTAAGGGTTTAGGGTGTAGGAATAAGGCTCTTCCTCTTTTGCCCTTCTAATTTTCCTCCTCCTTATCTTAGGTTTTAATTACTTATATTAGTTCATTCATAAGGCATGACACCTTCTTAATTTACAAATCTCAATCTCTTAACTTTCTATATTATTTTATCTAATTTACCCAATTAAATGTTCTAAATAATGTTAACTAAAATTAGGGTCATTACAGGTAACCCGTGGATAGAACGTTGAATGGTTCTATCGTAGAATGAAGGAATGTAGAATGGTTCCTCGAGGATATTGGAAACTAAATGGAGCAAAGAAAGGGCTCAGACATGCATGATAAGAGATCATTGATACTTGGAGTGTCTTCCAATATATTCAAAGAAGGGGTATTATAAGGGCGCTTATGGGTACGTTGAAAGGCTACCTCGGTTCGACTGAATGGATCTGTGTACTCCAAACCGGTTGAATAGGTCTAGTATCAGCTTTGGGCTGACAAGAGTACACTGAAAATTGGGATTTCCATTCATCCCTGGCAGTAGAAAGGTCATACGAGTTATCATATATATCCAGAGCATATTGAGTGATAGTGCGGATTGTTTAATGGATGCTATCGATGTCTTGATTATTCTTACTAGACTATCACTCTAGTGATGTCATTGTAGATGGGTATTAGAGATAGGGACACCTTGACACTCATGGTCACACTTTGTTTGTAGTGTACCTTTACTATATTTGTAGAATAGCATATTATGTTCATTATGTGCTAACTCTTTGGTTACGCGGATAGGTCGGGTATGGTTTGTATACCCTTGTTCCTTACTATATCGACTTGTATAGTATTTTGATATTCATTTATCACTCACACCAAACTGTTGTCTAACTCGAGTTTTTATGCTTTGTTTCTTATTATCTCGGATACTCTTAAATGAATAGATAAGAGAGCAGGTCTAGGTGCAATGTAGTAGCTGTGCAGTGGACGAGCTAGATGGAGCTATCTCGTATTATATATGGTTTTCTATGCTTATTCTGTTGTGCAACACTGTGGAGCCTTGGTAGTGCTTGCCTATAACTATGAGATAGTTATTTGAGTTTATTACTGTTGTCTAACTCGAGTTTTTATGCTTTGTTTCTTATTATCTTGGATACTCTTAAATGAATAGATAAGAGAGCATGTCTAGGTGTAATGTAGTAGCTGTGCAGTGGACGAGCTGGATGGAGCTATCTCATATTATATATGGTTTTCTATGCTTATTCTTTTGTGCAACACTGTGGAACCTTGGTAGTGCTTGCCTATAACTATGAGATAGTTATTTGAGTTTATTTCCGTTGTATAAACTCTATTACTAGTTGTATAACTCTGTAAATCTATACTCTGGTATTTGGAACGCTCGGTTATTAATGTATTTCATGTTTTTTGTATTTGATGTATATAATATTTTATTCCATGTGAGATGTACGAAAGGTTCTGTGATGTTTATTTCATTTTAAAACCCTGATGATCGTTCTACATCGGCTAGGCACGTCAGTGGCGCACTATCTTATTCATAACGTGCGCCAGTGGTCTAAAGCGGTCATCATAGAGGTGCATGAGGGCCAATGCAGAGATCACTCAAGGGGAAACAAATTAGCAAAGAAATTATTAAAGAACGGTTACTACTTGCATATGGTGCTTAATGTAACAACCCCTATCTGGAGGCCCAAAGCTAAGCACTACAGATGATGCAATCATCCATAAAATTAACTTCTGGTGACTAAATACGGTAATGTTAATGGTATCCATAATATCAGAAGCACTTGAATATGAAATAAAATCACTAAAGGTTAAAACACTTTTTTGATTACATTTCAAAACAACATTTTATATCCAAGTTACATAATCCTAAATGTTTTCCAGGTTCAGATCAAATATATTTATTACATAAATACGTCAAGAGCGACACATGAAGATGCCCCCTTGGATGACTAGAGTACTAAATAGTCATAAGAGACTTAATACAACACAGCGGAAATAAAACATAACAACTCCTAAATATAGCTAGCATTAGCCTCCTGCTCGTCTCTGGAAGCTTTATTCGTCCACTTACAAAACCTGAAAATCCTCAACCCTCAGCCTACTTAAATCAATTTTGAGCTTCGAAGAGTTTAAGGGAAAAAACACAAACTTCGAGTTAGACATAAAGCATGGTATGAATAATACTATACACCTCGGTTATTTGATATTAAGTGAGACCACGCCACTTAGCGAAACGGGTTTCCCCTCACTAATATCCTTTTAAAACATATCTTTTGCAAATCTTAATCCTACAACCAAAACTGGTTAAAACAATAAAGTAATATCATGTAAGCATATAAATCAGGTAACAAATGGACAATCTGTCTGAACACTATAGTTTTGTTTGGCTAACTATTAACCTTTGGCTGACTCCGGCCTACCAGACAAAGTAAACAAATAATCTAACTTATGTTAGATACTCCTCTTCTGGGCGGTCTATCCCTAACTTAGTTCCCTCAGGGTCAACTGATCCTAATGGTTTTGCGGGCTCACTAATAACCTATCCTCACTTTGTATATTCCTTTCTGTGTGTAACATCGTTTTAGTCTTACCTATGACAAAGCCCTACACACTGGAATTTTGGACTAAATTAGCTAGGTGTTAATAGCTAATGTATAAAGCGCGACCCTATACCAGTCCCATCTGGTATTCTAATATCCGATTCATTTTACTTAGGGTCATATACCCATAATATTTTCCTTGAAAACATTTTTCCTCAAATTGATTTAAACCTTTAAATCATACTTTAGACAAGAAAAATATACTCTATACTTTACTCAAATCACCTTGCCATGTTATACATACTTTACACAAAACTTCGTTACCTTTGAAAGTACTCCACTCGAATCTGTTGAAAGTACCCCTTTCGAAACCAAGTAACTATTTTGTCTTATAACTTAAGGCCGAAAGGCCAAAACATACCTTTCGAAACTATTCTAAACAAACCTTTCAAAAACATTGAAAAATCTTCCTTTTGAAAGCTTTAAAACCTTAGACATCCTCTTATCAAACACTATAAACATCGCCTTTCGAAAACATTAGAACCTTCCATTAAATACCTTTCGAAACCATTAGGGAAGCACTCCTTCGAAACCTTGCATAAAATCAAACCTTTCAAAAGTATTTGGGTTCAAGTGAAACATGTGGAACAACCTTTCGAAACCATTTAAAACTATTCCTTTCGAAACCATTTAGGCTTAACTTTCAATAGAACAAAAGGGTCATAAAACAATAAGTTGAAAGCACTCTTCCGAAAGCTATTTCCTAAGTAAAGAAGTTATGGTGTCGAAACCATCTCTTCGAAAGCATTAGAGAAGTGGCTAAGTCTTAAAACAAAGTAACCCTTTTGAAAGCGTTGCTTCGAAAGATGAGATGCGGCAGCAATGGGTTTTGGCCCCTTAGAAAGCATTTACCTAAAAACAAAAGGCACAACCTCTATCGAAACCATTCCTTTAAAACAATTTGACCCAGCCGAAAGCTAACCAAGTCAAAAGCAAAAGCAAAGCAGGTGCATTTTCATTTTAAAACAAAGTAAGGCTTCGGCCCCTTCGGAACCCCTTGTTTCGACTTCATGCCTTTCGCGTCAGTCCAATTCGCTACGTACCAAGTATTTGATACCAGGTGCATTGGTTTCGATGGTGATGGAGGCGGAAGTAAGGAGTCGAAGGCTAGGTATCGAAAGTGGCGAAACATGTAAAAAGCCTGTATAAACTGATTTTTAAATTTTTAAAGCGATTCTTTTCAACTAGCATGCCTTGTTTGTCAAAACATGATTGGTTGCTAATTTTATTTCTAAAAGTACTGCCAAAATTTCTGAAATGAACAATTTAAATTATTTACAAAATACCCCTTCTTCTTTTACAAATATATAAAACAGTTAAGTCCCATACCTTTGATAATTTTATATATCTATTAGAACACTTAGGAAAATTTTATAAAAATTTCCATAAATCACTTTTAATATGTTTCCTAACATATACTAATTTTTGACCCAAAATCCTCATAAAATAGCCATAATTAATTTAAACCCAAAATAACTATTTTCTTCACTATAAAATTAATAATAAATCCACATTAATTTAGAAAAATTATGAAATTTGAAACCCATTTCAAAAATATTATTTCTGACCTTATCTTAAAATTGCAAGGCATTTGGATGTCATTTAATTGGTTTTTCAATCTAAACTCACCATAAAATCTATATGAATTTGCATAAATCATCAATAAGCATATATATCCATTTTAACAATAAAAAACATGGCAATATACTTTGCAAAATATTCGAATCTGATCTAGAAACCAAAAATATCAAAAATATGAGATGTAACCTATTATTCACCTTAGCTTTGTGATTAAGGAGTTGAGATTTGATCTTGATTTAAGTTAATTCAGCTTCCTCCTCTTATCTTCTCTTGTTTTCCCTTAATGGTGGCCATCCTCTCTTTCTTATATTCTAATTCGTAAACTTGTAAAATAAACGTGAGAATGGTTATGGTTCAAGGGTTTAGGGTCTAAGAATAATACTTATTCCTATATTACCCTTGCCTATTTGCCTAATTATTTTATTTCATCTTCCCTTAGTACATTTGTTTAATGGGCATGGCTACCCCATATTTACACAACCCTCAATCCCTTAATCATTTTACATTAATTCATTTAATTTTACTAATTAAATGTCCTAAGTAATGTTACTAAAAATTACGGGTGTTACAAACTCCCCTCCTTAAAGAATTTCATCCTCGAAATTACGATAAGGTGCTCAACAAATTAATCAAAAAGGTAAAACATACCATCAAACAAATCAGGATAAGCGTCTCTAATCCTGCTCTTAGTCTCCCGAGTACAGTCTCTCTCATCATCGCTCTGTTGAACTTCAACTAATCTGACTGTCTTGTTCCTTAGCCTTTTCTCATCTCTCGCGACTATACGGACTGGCCTTCTAACTATAGTCAAATTCAGCTCTACTACTAATTCCTCTAACACAGTCGGTGCTATTTAGTCTCCAGGTCTCTAATACGCTTTCTTAGATGAGAAATATGAAAAACATCGTGCGCTCCTGCCAAACTATTCGGTAACTCTACTCTGTATGCGAGTTTCCCGATCCTTTCTACAATAGGAAATGGTCCTAAAAATCTCGGTGCCAATTTCCCTGACCTTCCAAATCTGATTACACCTTTCGTTAGTGATACCTTAATGAAAACATGATCTCCAACAGAGAACTATAAGTCTCTCCGTCTTCTATCTGCATAACTCTTCTACATAGACTGAGCTTCCTTCATCCTAGCCCGAATCAACTCAATCTTCTCTGCAACTACTCTAACTAAATCCGGACCAAGAACCAACCTATCCCCGGTCTCTAACCAACAAACTGGAGATTTACATGGCCTTCCATACAAAGCTTCGAACGGTGTTATCCCTATACTAGCCCGATAAATGTTGTTTTACGAAAACTCGACTAAGTGTAGATGGTCTTCCCAGTGATCCCCCAAAATCTAACACACAAGCTCGTAACAAATCTTCCAAGACTTTGTTAACTCTTTCCGTTTGCCCATCAGTCTATGGATGGTATGCGGTACTCACCTTGAGATTGGTACCTAAAGTATCCTATAGACTCTTCCAAAACTCACTAGTGAATAAGGAATCTCTATCACTTACTATACTACTAGGAATTCCTAGCAGTCTAACTATATTCTTCATAAATAACTTAGCTAAAACAAGTGTCATCCTGGTTGACTTAGCTAGAATGAAATGGGCACTCTTCGTTAACCAGTGCACTATGACCCATATACTCTCATTTCCTCTATTTGATCTTGGCAACCCGTCTATAAAATCCATTGAGATTGAATCCCACTTCCATACTGGAATATCTAAAGGCTGAAGTAACCTACTTGGCTTCTGATGTTCGGCCTTTACCTATTGGCAGTTCAGACACTGCTTCACCTATAAGCCTACATCCCTCTTTATTACTTTCCAGAAAAAACTCCTCTTCATGTCCTGATACATCTTAGTTCCTCCCGGATGAATAGTGAACTTCGAATGATGGAATTCCTCCAAAACTTCCTTCCTAATGTCTCTCACATTCGAAACACACAATCTTCTTTTCTTTCTCAACCACCCATTCTGGTCAAGACTAAAATCTTTCAAGTCATTGCTCTCTGTTCCGTAACTTAACTTCCTGATCCGCTAAGCTAATACCGGTTCGCTTACTTGCTTAGAAGCAATCCTTTCGATCATAACTAGTCGAACTTCTAAACATGATAACATTACAGTTTCTCCACTAGATCTAGCTTCAGATCTCCACTATACTCTGCATGTAGTCAACACTTCCAATCATTCCACTAAGCTATCACTGCCAATACTGCATTCTAATTTTTTCTGCTAAGTGCATCTGCAACCTTATTACTCTTTCCTGGCGTCTACTGAATACCAAAGTCATAAGCGGCTAAAAACTCTAACCACCTTTGCTGTCTCATAGTCAACTCCTTCCGAGAGAATAAATACTTTAGTGACTTATGATCCATGTATAACTCGAATCTTTTGTTTGATGTGTGTTTAGTGTTTGATGATAACAAAATATATATATCGAATTATAGATGTGCTTGCAGATTTTACAAATACAGGAATAAATATTCGTGTTGAAGTGATAATACTATTGCACAGAATTTAACAAATTCAAACAGTATTTTTATTTCAATAGAATATTTTATTCGGTACAATGTTTTCAGTTCATACACTGATTTCATATTTACAGTTCACTCTCACTCATACATTTTCACATTTACATTTCTGTCCTCACTACATCACTCATACACTCAGTCTTCTGCATCTGCATTGTCTAGCTCCAGTATTTGTCATGTCTCCTGTGTACCTGTATAATTAACAACTATAGCAGTAATCTGAAAAGAAACAAATTTTAATTTGCAAAAGTATAAAATTTGTTTTTATAGCTGTCTCAGATATATGGGTTATCGTCATCATCTTTGATTGTGTAATATCTATGCATATCAGTATTCATATCAGGGACAGGTAATTACGAGTGGCTGCAGTACACACGTATACACGTGTGCACTGCCTCACCAACTCTAGTGCACAAGGTCAAATCAAAATCAGTTTCAACACAAGTGCAAATGGCCTCGACCAAAGTTCAAAAAATGGCAACTGCAACAATATGGCAATACAAATGAATCAGACTACACAAATATCACAAAGTCAAGTCTAACAGCCAAAGTTCAAATGACTCAAGTGAAGGTCCAAGACCACAGACCAGAGTTCAAGTAATTTCAGAAGATACAACATGAACAAATGATCATCAAGCTACTGCAAATGAAATCAACCCAGACTAAACAAACCAATGAATGACCAGATGAACCAATGATAACAGTGTACATCACCAGAATCAAGTGCACCAGTTCAAAATGCACAAGAGACTCAAAGTACAGAAAACATGAAAAAGGGTACAACTCAAGTCTGGTAACCACATCACAATTAAGTGCAGTGAAGTACAACAGTGAATCAAGACATGTACATATATACAACTACATGATGACCATACCAGAACCAAATTTATTCACAAATAGGCACAGGCAAAGGCAACAGGACCAGTTCAAATATTTATACATCTACAACAGACCAGGCCATAATGAAGCAAATCACTGATTCAAGTACAATCAACCAGACAGCACAAGCTCGAGGAAATACAAGTGCAATGAGAACATGAAATGAATGCAACCAGACAGTATCAATGACAAGTACAGCAGCAACAACCAGTCATCTTCAAAACAGTATCCAAAGTCGAGAAACAATGGATCAAAGAAAAGTTAGAATTCAATGCAGACGCAAACAGGTCGAGATGAACAAATGGAAGTAAACAAATCGTGAAAATATACAGAAGTCAAGTGATAAAATTCATGTTTTATAAAGTCAAGTGCCGAAGTCTAGATGTAACAGAGTTGATGCCAGAGAAATCGAATTCAGAAATCAAGTGCGTATCTGCAAGTGATTGAAACAGTCAAAAGTCAATCACAATTCATGTCAAAGCTGTGATCAAAGTTGAAAAAGTCAGAAATGATCTAACGATAAATAATCCAAGCTGTGGGATAAAAGAAATTTCCCAAAATATCAAAGCGTAAAAACGGAAAGTTTTAACAACGTGAGAATCACGTAAATCAAATCACACTTGTATATAAACCCAGAAATCATCATCGACTAAATGCACCGAATTCAAGTATCTATTCTAGAGAGAACAAAAGGGCATAAATCACATACCGAAGTCATAAATCGAATTCGATCAACAAACAAGGAGCAGTCGAAGCCAGGCTACAAAGAGTCGTCGTTCGACAAAGCAAATTCGATCATCTCAAAGCAGCAAAGTCGACTGTAACAAAAGCCTCAATTCCAGAATCACCAGAGATAGAGGACGAAGCCGAAGCTCCAATTCGCTAGTGAAACGAACAAGGGCAAAGCGCTAATTCAGTCGAGCAAGCATTGAAGAAGATCAAGCCAGATTCGCTAGAGAATCGAAAAAGCGCCGAAGCCCTAATCGCCATTTCTATTTCTCAAAAGATCGGGCCGGAGCAAAAGGGATTGAAACAACACAAGCGGGCCGAAGTTTTAGTGCAAATAAAATAAAATAAGGCCGGGTCTTGTTTATTATTAAGGAGTTAAAATTAGTCTAGGGTTATTAGTTTATTTGAGGGCAAAATTGTCTTAAATTGTCAATTTATATTTTTCCCTGGTTTTTAAACTGTATTTTGTTTTTCAGTTTTTACTTTTTCAAGTCAAGTAAGGGTAAATCGCCACCTAGGGTTTAGGTAGTGTCAGATTGTCTAGTTAGGGTTAGTTCAGTGAGCAGGGTGTGCGAGTTTACAAAGCTCTATAGGCGGAGCAGGGTGTGCGAGTCTGTAGGAGTGTTTGTAAGCGGGATACTATTTAATCCTAATAGAAATCTAGGAATGCAGCAGTAGGCAGGGGTTGCCGAAGCTGGGTAAATTTTGTGTGTGATTTACTTTTCTGCATATTTATTTATCTGCAGTTTGATTTCGCGTTTAATTCGAGAAAATTTGTGATAACCCTATTCACCCCCCCCCCTCTAGGGTTAATCTAGATCCTACATCTTTCTCCTAAAAGATAATGTCTCTGCACCTTCAATACAAAAATCACCGCAGCTAATTCCAAATTGTGAGTTGGGTACCTAACCTTATGTGGTCTAAGCTGTCGAGATGCATGGGCAATCACTTTACCTCTCTGCATTAACACAACTCCTAACCCAGTTCCACAAGCATTTGTATATACTACAAAGTCCTAATTCCCTTCCGGAACAACTAACACAGGTGACTAGTCAATAAGCATTTCAACTTTTGGAATGCCTCCTCACACTTATCGGTCCAAACAAACTTCACATCCTTTTGCATTAGCTTGGTCATCGGTGCTGCTATCCATGAAAAGTCCTTTATGAATCTCCGGTAATACCCAGCTAATCCAAGAAAACTCTTTATCTCAGTCACCGTCTTGGGTCTCTTCCAATTATTCAATGCCTCCATTTTAGTCGGATCTATAGACAACCCTTTCTCTGAGGCTACATGACCAAGAAACTTCACTTCCTTTGTCCAGAAATGACACTTCGAAAACTTCGCCTTCAGCTGATGCTGCCTCAGCGTCTCAAGCACCACTCTAAGATGAACTTCATGCTCCCTTTCATCCTTAGAGTATATCGAAATATCATCGATGAAAACTAATACGAACCAATCCAAGTGCTCTCAGAAAACTCAGTTCATCAAATCCACAAAGAATGCTGGCGCATTAGTTAGTCTGAATGGTATCACTAACCATTCATACGATCCATATCTAGTTCTAAACGTTGTCAAAAGAATAATATCCTCTTGTACTCTAAGCTGATGGAAACCTGTTGCTAAATCCAACTAAGAAAATACCTTGGCTCCACTCAACTGTTCGAACAAGTCGTCAATTCTAGCCAACGGATATCGATTCTTTATCGACTTCTCATTCAACGTACGATAATCGATACATAACTTTAACGATCCATTTGGCTTCTTAGAAAACACTGCAGCTGCTCCCCAAGGTGAACTGCTTAGCCGGATAAAATTATTGCCCTCCAAATCCACCAACTGCACCTTTAACTCCCTCTTCCCAGTAGGTGTCATCCTGCTTGGCGATCTACTTACTGATTCGGCTCCTGGCACCAAATCTATCCGGAACTCAGTGGCTCGTTTCGGTGGCAACCCTACTGTGGGTTCAAAAACATCCGCAAATTCTCTAAACACAAAAACCTGATTTAACTCGTCCTCTACCTCCACAACACCCAACAAAGCATTCACCTCATAACTAGGGTTTTCTACGGTATATACAATCTGATCACTACAGTCAGGATGTCTAAGCGATATTTTCCTATCATGGAAAAATATCCTAGCATCGTACTTACTTAACCAATCCATACCCAAAATAATTCCGAATCCTATGAAATTAAAAGCATGCAAACTGCAAACAAAGGTATGACCTAATAAATCAAACTCTAGGTGGTCACACTTCATCCTAAGTGTCGCATACCCTCCTATCGGATTTGCAACCTTTAAGGAAGTAACTAAGTATGAGGGTTCTAGGTTAAGCTTATCTACCAAACAATGAGATATAAAAGAATGCAATGCACCAGTATCAAACAGAACTCTAACTGATACACCATAAATTAAAAGCATACCTCCCAACACAGCTTTTCCCCTCTCCTCTATTATTGGTCTCGAGGTAGCTGGTTCCAATGTAAACATCTTGCCCTTCCCATCCTTGGTTGGCTCCTTGCATTGGTTCTTCTAATGTCCAATTTGATCGCAGTTGAAGTACCTGATATTCTTCTTCCCAATCACCTTCTTTATCTCTCCAGAATGACATTTATTAGCAAAATGCCCTTTCTTATCGCACTTAAAGCAGAGAACCTCTGACTTCCCCTTCTTTGCATCTCAACCCTTTTGAGCTCCTTTATTATGGAAGAACTTCCTTTTCTGACTATGCCCCACCTGGATTTCCTTTGCCTTATTTCTCTCCATAAAAGCAAGCATCTCTTCACATCTTAAATCCATCTCAACAACAATATCACATGGATCCCTAATGTGCGATAACATAACCCTAGCAAGCTCAGGCTTCAACTCCCTAATGAACTTCTCATTCCTCTTAATCACAGTATTCACCATAGCATAACCATATCTCGCTAGCTCCTTAAACCTTGTTGCATACTCCAGCACAGTCATATCTCCCTGCTCCAACTCAACAAACTTCCTGAGTGGCGTGGACTTCGCAATCTCAGACATAAACTACTCCTCAAACCTCCTCTTATACTCGGCACATGTCATCGTCTCTTCATTTACTCTAATCGTCACACTATTCCACCAATACAATGCTGCTCCTTGAAACTGTCTAGAAGCGAGCCTTCTCTTCTGCTCATCATTGATCCCTAGATCAGCAAAATTCCTCTCGCAATAAAGCAGCCAATTCTCTACTTCGATTGCGTCCTCGGTACCAATAAACGACTTTCCTCCCAACCGAGCATAATCACTACTCAAAATAGCATAGTTGTTGACTACTGGAGCTCCCTGAACTCCTACTCCAGCATTTCCTCCAACTACTCTAGCAGCAACACCCGCTTGCATCATGTTTGCAAAGAACTAATACATTGCTTCCATGTCTACTTGCGGGACTCTAGCACCCACAATTCCAGCTTATGCTTGACCTTGGTCCCTTCTCGTAGTTGGTCTGGCATTTCAATTTGTAGTGATGCTTTCCCCTCCAAGGTTAACTCTTTCACTTCTAGCATCCATATATGTATTCAAGCCCCGTAAGATACAGAAGAATAGCCTAAGAGAAATAAGGGACTAGAGATATAGCATATACTTATATATAGCAAACACAAGTACGTTACATACCCCGATCTTATCTCTAATTCCTTAGGATTATGTTCTCAAAAATCATTTTAGTTTAAAGTTTTTCATAAACCGATGCTCTGATACCAAGTTGTAACATCCCCTATCTGAAGGCCCGAAGCTAAGCGCTACAAATGCTACAGTCATCCATAGTATTAACTTCTAGTGACCAAATACGGTAATATTAATGGTATCCATAATATCAGAAGCACTTGAATATGAAATAAAATCACTATAGGTTAAAACATTTTTCCGATTACATTTCATATCCAAGTTATATAATCCCAAACGTTTCCCAAGTTTATATCAAATAAATTTATTACATAAATACGTCAAGAGCGACATATGAAGATGCCCCCTTGGATGACTAGAGTTGTCATAATAGACTTAATACAACACAGCGGAAATAAAACATAACAACTCCTGAATATAGCTAGCATCAGCCTCCTACTCATCTTCGAAAGCTTTATTTGTCCCCCTACTAAAACCTGAAAATCCTCAACCCTCAGCTTACTCAAATCAATTTTGAGCATCCGAGAGTTGGGAAAACATAAACTTCGAGTTAGACATAAAGCCTGGTGTGAATAATACTATACATCTCGATTATTTTATATTAAGCGAGACCACGCCGCTAAGCGGACGGGTTTCCCTCACTAATATCCTTCTAAAATAAATCTTTTGCAAATCTTAATCATGCAACAAAAACTGGTTAAAACAATAAAGCAATATCATGTAAGCATATAAATCAGGTTACAAATGGACTATATGTCCGAACACTATAATTTTTTTTTTGCTAACTACTAAACTTTGGCTACCTCGGGCCTACCAGAAAAAATAAGCAAATAATCTAACTTCTGTTAGATACTTCTCTTCTGGACGGTCTGTCCCTAACTTAGTTCTACCAGGTTCAACTGATCCTAATGGTTCTACGGGCTCACTACTAACCTATCCTCACTCTGTATATTTCTTTCTGTATGTAACATCATTTTAGTCCTACCTATGACAAAGCCCTACACACTGGAATTTTGGTCTAAATTAGCTAGGTGTTAATAGCTAATGTATAAGCGCGACCCTATATTAGTCGCATCTGGTATTCTAATATCCGAGACATTTTACTTAGGGTCATCTACCCATAATATTTTCCTTAAAAACAGTTTTCCTCAAATTGATTTAAACCTTTAAATCATACTTTAAACAAGGAAAATATACTCTATGCTTTCTCAAATCACCTTGCCATGTTATATATACTTTAAACAAAACTTTGTTGATGGAAACATTTAAACCTTTGAAAGTACCTCTTTCGAATCTACTGAAAGTACGCCTTTTGAAACCAAGGAACTACTTTGTCTTATAACCTTAGGCCGAAAGGCCAAAAAATACCTTTCAAAACCATTCTTAATAAACCTTCCGAAAACATTGGAAAATCTTCCTTTCAAAAGTTTAAAACCTTAGACATCCTCTTATCAAACACTATAAACATCGCTTTTCGAAAACATCGGAACCTTCCATTTAAAACCTTTCGAAACCATTGGGGAACCATCCCTTTGAAACCTTTCATAAAATCAAACCTTTCGAAAGCATTTGTGTTCAAGTAAAACATGTGGAACAACCTTTTGAAACCATTGAAAACTATTCCTTTAAAAACCATTTGGGTTTAACTTTCAATAGAACAAAAGGGTCATAAAACAACTAAGTCGAAAGCACTCTTCAGAAAGCTATTTCCTAAGTAAAGAAGTGATGGTGTCGAAACCAACCTTTCGAAAGCATTGGAGAAGTGGCTAAGTTTTAAAAACAAAGTAATCCTTTCAAAAGCATTGCTTCGAAAGGCGAGATGCCGCAGCAAGGTGTTTTGCCCCTTCGAAAGCATTTACTAAAAAAAAGGTGCAACCTCTATCGAAACTATTCCTTTAAAACAATTTGACCCAGTCGAAAGCTAACCAAGTCGAAAGCAAAAGCAAAGCGGGTGCATTTTCAATAAAAAACAAAGTATGGTTTCGACCCCTTCGAAACCCCTTGTTTCAACTTCATATCTTTCGACTCCATCCAATTCGCTACATACCAAGTCTTTGAAACCAGGTGCATTTGTTTCGATGGTCATGGGGGTGGAAGTAAGGAGTCGAATGCTAGGTATCGAAAGTCGCAAAACATGTAAAAAGCATGTATAAACTGATTTTTAACTTTTTAAAGAAATTCTTTTCAATTAACCTCCCTTGTTTGTCAAAACATGATTGGTTGTTAATTTCTTTTCTAAAATTACTGCCAAAATTTCTAAAATGAATAATTTAAATTATTTACAAAATACCCTTTCTCCTTTTGTAAATACATAAAATATTTAAGTCCCATACCATAAATAACTTTATATATCTATTAAATCACTTAGGAAAATTTAATAAAAATTTCCATAAATCACTTTTAATATGTTTCCTAACATATATTAATTTCTGACCCAAAATCCTCATAAAATTGCTGTAATTAATTTAAATCAAAAACAACTATTTTCTTCACTAGAAAATTCATAATAAATCCACATTAATTCAGAAAATTATGAAATTTGAAAATCATTTCAAAATATTTTTTCTGACCTTATATCAAAATCGTAAGGCATTTAGATGTCATTTAATTGGTTTTTCAATCTAAAACTCACCATAAAATCTATATGAATTAGCATAAATCATCAACAAGAATATATATCCATTTTAATAATAAAAAACATGGCAATATACTTTGCAAAATATTCGGATCTGATCTAGAAACCAAAAAAATCAAAAATATGAGATGTAACCTATTATTCATCTTAGCTTTTTGATTAAGGAGTGGAGATTTGATCTTGATTAAAGTTGATTAAGCTTCCTCGTCTTATCTTCTCTTGTTTTCTGTTAATGATGGTTAGTCTCTCTTTCTTATATTCTAATTTGTGAACTTGTAAAATGAAAGTGAAAATGGTTATAGTTCAAGGGTTTAGGGTATAAGAATAATACTTATTCCTATATTACCCTTGTTTATTTGCCTAACTTATTTTATTTCATCTTCCTTTGGTTTATTTGTTTAATGGGCATGGCTACCCCTTATTTACACAATCCTCAATCCTTTAACCATTTTATATTATTTCATTTAATTTTACTAGTTAAATGTCCTAAATGTTATTAAAAATTAGGGGTGTTACACTTCAGGACGCAAAGGAATTTGTAAGGAGGTGTGACCGACGTAAATGATTTGCAAGTATCCTTAGACAACCATCCTATGAGCTCATGCCACTTGCAAGCCCGTGGTTATTTCATGTATGAGGCATAGATCTGATAGGACCACTTTCGATGTTAAAGGGAGGAGCCAAATACACTATAGTGGCAATACACTACTTCATTAAGTGGGTAGAGGCAGAGCCCCTGGCCACGATCACTATAAAGATGATAGTCACTTTCGTAGTAAGAAACACAATCACTAGATACGGGGTTCCCCACAAGATCATTTCCGACAATGGCACCCAGTTCGAAAGCAAAGAGTTCACCAAGCATTGTGAGAAGAATGACATAATAAAAAGTTTTTCTTCAGTCACTCGCCCGTAAGCAAATGGGCAAATAGAAGCTGCAAACAAAACCATCAAGAAGCTATTAAAGAAAAAGCTACAAAAAGAAAAAGGGAAGTGGGCAGAAGAACAATCTCTAGTATTATGGGCTTATCGAACTTCAACCAGATCTCCAACCGGCCATACCCCTTTTTCACTAACCTATGGATATAAGGCCATGCTTTCTGTCGAAGTAGAGATCCCATCATATAGGAGAATATCGTACATGGTAGAAAAGAATAATTAATTGAAAGAAGCTACCTTAGACCTCATCCAAGAAAGAAAGAATGAAGCAGCAGTAGTATCGGCTGCATATCGGCAAAGGATGATAAAAAATTATAATGCTAGACTCAAAGAGATAAGCTTCTGTAAAGGGGACTTAGTAATGCAAAGAGTAACAGCCAACACAAAGGATCAAGTAGATGGAGCATTGGGTTTGAATTAGGAAGGCCCGCTAGTCATAGTAAAGGTATTAGCAAATAGGGCGTATCGAATATCAAGACCAAATGGAATCCTAGTTCCAAGAACTTGAAACTCAAAGCACCTCAGACCTTACTTTATATGATCTATGTTGCTTGTGTAAAGTACGTTGTAGTTGCCATTATAAAGTAATCATATAATAAACTGGACGTAGGGACATCAGACAGCTTGAACCGGTATAAAAATGTCTCTGTGTTAATTCCCTTCACATAGTTAAATACTCACGTTGGACGCAGGGATATTAGATAGCCTAAACCAGCTATTAAAGTACTGCTCAATGCAGATTCGCTTCTCAACCAAACTGGACGTGGGGATATTAGATGGCCCAAACTAGCCATTAAAAATACTACTCGGCCTGATCGATCTCTCCGTTGAACAGGACGTAGGGATATTAGACTACTCGAACTAGTCATCGAAATGGAGCTGCATAAAATGCAACTCGGCTCTCTCAACTGAATTGGTCGTACGGATATTGGATGGTCCAAACCAGTATAAACACCCCTCTATGTTAATGTTATCAACATAGCACACAGGACGTAAGGATACTAGACAGCTAGAACCAGTACAAAAAACCATGCATATGAGAAGGCTGTGTATACGCGACCTGACTTCATAGTCAAAACTCAGTTACCAAGTGCATGAACAAATAACTTTTCATAGTTCACCGCCTTCGTTGAACAATGTAGTAAATGAATGACAACGACAATCTGAGAAATGAAAATGGTGACGCTAAACTAAGAGCCGACAGCATTTCACGGCTTGCCGCCACCGTTAAACTATTGTATTGACAACACATCATATAATATAAGCCACATGAATAACAGAAATATATGAGGAGGTACTTCACCCGCAAGCCGTAATAAAATAATAATTAAACTACACTGCTAACATTCCTAAAGCCTATACTTTGTTAACACCCTCAAGTTGGATCTGCATATGCATATTGAGGGCTACCATGCGAAGTCAGAAGCACCCAAAGGGCTGCACAAAAGGCCACTCGAGTGGCACTCCATCGTAAATCCACACCTATAGGAAAGTAGCAAAGATATAAGAATACCTTTATCGATAACCCATGCAACAAGAGTAACTCATATCACAGACAGCTCAAAACAATTACACACCAATTAATACAACCTCAATCTAAACGTGCCAGCCATGCCCTCAAACCAATGAAGTAAATTTTATTATCTTCCTAAGAACTCGAGTGTCAAGTCAATTAAAATTTGGAGTTTCCCGCCATCATTTAAAATAATCTCACCATAATTTCAAGAATTCATGCTTTCCTCTCAAACTCCCACCAAGAACATGTTAGTAATCTAGGTATATCAAACTGATAACGCAGATAAACAACACCTGGTAAGATCTGAGGATTAAAACACAATGGCGAGAAACAGATTATGGCGATCTGCGTGCACCATCATACTATAAATAGAAAAAAACTATAGCAAGAAAATGGACCTTTACCTTTTCTGCTTTTTGAATACTTTTTAGATTTTATTGTACTCTCTGCCATGAAAACCTGTACCAGAACAAAAGGAAGAAAGATTTCCCCCATGGGCATAGAATTCCTTAACATTCGAACCATGTAAATTCCTTGTGTCCTTTAATATTTTTGCATTTTGTCATTTACATACCTATTTTTTAGTACCAGATCTTACCTTTATATATTAGAATTAAATAGTAGCTAAATTTAACATTTTAACAATCATTTAAAGTACAACTACCTAATCGTGTAAGCATCTAGCAATGCAATTACTACCTAACGACAAATTTAATATTACTTAACTTTGCTAATTCAAAATCATTGAGGTAATTAGTAGGGTAATTTTTTCATCTTCAATTGAAGTGTTGTAAGACCAAAAAAAATCTTACTAACAATAGAATTTTTGAGATGATGTATCGCTTACACCATATTGGCTTCTTATTATTTTGGATACTCTTAAATGAGTAGATTAGGGATAACAGGTCTGGATAGTGCATAGAGCTGTATGGAGTACGAGCAAGAGGCTACAAAATTCGTATATCTATACTTGGAGCTTGCTATCGCTTATATTCTGTTGTGTAGTACTGTGAAGCTATACCGGTACTTATATTACTTTAGAGATAGTTTTCGAGTTTTGGGATGTATAAACTCTACTATTTCTGTTTTGTCTAATTTGTAAACCTGTTGCACTCTAATGTTTTTTATTTATGGTTCATTTGATTATATCACTGTCTCGTCTGTTTTGCAACTATATTATTATATTATATAATTTCTGTGCACTGTGAAATGTTCTACAGATTCTGTGCTTAGATTTTTATTTCATTACACTTTTACCTACCATCATGCATCAGCCGAGTACCTCCACAGTGCTCTATAAATGTATACTGGGTACCGAAGGTGTAGGGTAGTTGTCAAACCTTTGGACTTCGATCTGGACCTTCTACTTCATAGGCCTCTGAGTCTACTGGCAATTTCTCTTATAAATACAGACCCTATGGCTACTGAAAGAGGACTTTTATGCACTTTATTCTCTTTAACTTCTTTCTCTCCTCTCCATAGTCACTAAGGCAGACATTGCTGACTATTCTATGCTTTAGGAACTTGTCAATCATTGTACTTATGACTCTCAATCAGATAATTAATTAATTATAGTGGACATAGGCCAGAGAATGCCGAACCACTATAAAAATTCATGTGTTCTCGTTAATTTTCTTTGAGTATTTTCTAGATCTATACTTTTCTACATGTGTTTAGGTGTTGTGCCATTTTTGGCATCAATGGGAAGGACTCCATCTTGGAATGTATATCGATTATAAGCCGTGTAACCTTCTAGTGGATCATGTGCCCTCTGGAAAAGCAATGGAACTATGCTCTCCTCTTGGGGAAAACCATGACGATTGCAGATTCTCTTACGTCTGCGACTGTTAACCTCAAAGTCAGGGAATCCGGGGGTTTTTCGAGGATCATGACGTAAATTAAGCTAACATCCAGAATAATTTCATCCACTAAAGGCATGTAAGGAGCTATTTGTAATGGTAGCTAAGTTTGGCATCAAGGTTTCATGCCTCTAGAAAGAGTTCGAGTGGAAGACGGAGCAGAAGAAATACCTACTCTCGAAGGAGAGAATTCAAATGTAAAGGGCCCACGACAACGGTAGAGAGATGCCCTAAACGTCTAAGAGGTTTCATTTTGACTAAAAGCTTAAAAATGAGCCTGGTCAGGTATGATTTTAAGTTCTATATTTATTTTGAATATAACCTGTGTGCAACTGGTGTATAGTATCCAACGGACGTTGAAATGTGATGCCCAATCGAGTTCTATACATTGACCATGACATTATTGTTATCAGTCTATGTAGACTTGTAGTGTCATTGGCATGGTGTATGGAAGGATTTTATGTGGATAGCATGCTCATGCTAGAAAACAAACTCTAAAAGGCGATGGAACCGTGTGTCAGATATTACCAATTACATAGGATTTACGTTAATGGAACTAGATGACATCCAAGGTGCTACAAAGCGTTTCTATGTAGAAATGTAGGAATTTAATGTTCAATTTTGAGTTTTGATGGGATGCGAGCCTAGGACATATCGACACTTGAATTTTTTAAGTGTCGAATTACATTTAATTTGACGGTTTATTGAAATGACTCAATCGAAGGCTAGAATACCGATTCACACTCAAAGTCATCCCAATGAGATTAGCCTTGTTCTTGTCCTTCACCACATGCACCCAGGATCTAGTCTAAGGCACATGATAATTTAGTGGGTGATGGGGCGGTGATGATAAAGGATTGTGAGGGAGTCAATATGGATCGAAGATGTTCATAGATGATAGGCGATGACCCACCTGGGGTTATGCAAGATCCAAATAGATAAGGACGAGATTGAAAATGTGACTTAAGGTTTAAACTTGAGCACAAGATCTAATTATTCGGCCTTGATATTCTTATGAGTGTCACTAAGTGAGTGATCTAGATCTGGTGGCAATGTGGCAAACCTTTTAGCCAAAATGATGAAGTCACGACGGGAGAGATTGCAAAAGCTCATAATAACGCAAAGTCAAAAGTGAAATAAATGCTAAGGCTAAAATTTTCTAAGTCTTACAATATATACGAGTTTATACAAATCATTTGGTACCAACAGATATGGATCGATACTGAACGATGCGAATGTTCTTATGTAGACAAAGGGGGAGAAATTAAAAAGAAAATAGATCCTGGATAAAAAATAAGATAGTTCTCTGGGATTCTTAGTGATGGTTGAGGACTTCAAACAGAAGTCACGCACATTAGTATCTGCGAAGAAGAAGCAATCAACAAATGTTTGAGATGATGTGCCGATATTCTCAAAAGAGATGCAATGTTTCACAAATAACACTCGAACGATGGAAGAATCATTGCAGTTTTGGATTTGGTTGCATGTCTTGATCCTAAGCATGCTTTTTTATCACAGAAGCATACTTTAGGGGGAAAGTGTTATTTGGTATTTGAACCAAGTGACATTTCAATGGATATAGTGTTCGAAATGATGAAGCAATGTATCAGGAAGCTTAAAAGGTATTAAGGTTGAAGAACTCAAGAACTTTCGCTGTGTATAGGGTAAAGTCTATCGATTGGTACTGAGCCATATGGATCGGTACCGAATGATCCAATAAATGTAGTGGGCTTCACTTTGCTTTTATAAGACTCTACATGCAAAGTCAAAGAAAAAGATAAGTGTGGTGATGTGATCGATCGACACCTGTAACATCCTTATATGAAGTAAAATAAAATAAATCCATTAAAGTATATTTTGGAATAATATTTGGATAAAAAAGTCATTATAAGAATGAAATAATATTTTGATAAAACGCCTTAAGTGGATTTTTAAACAGATATGAAGTGTTGATTTAAAAGTGGTTCGATCAAAAGGCGGTTAGGGGTATAGGTTTTATTCTAAAAGAAAATATTTAACGTTCCTAATCTTTTATTGGACCACCATTTCTAGCTTATCCAAACAAAACATCACTTTCTTTTAACCTATTAAAACACTTAAAACCTAAGTAGTAGTAATTCTCTTTTAACTTATATTACATGTTTATCCTTATTCAAGGCTATCCTAAATATAATCATGCTAATTTAACATACTTCTGTTTTGACTTATCCCAAAACCTTATCCTTAACACAAATATTATGTTTTAGCATATTCCTATTTTGACCTATTCTAAAGTCTTATCCTATCCAAGCTTACACCATAAGCTTCTCAAACCAAAGCCTATAAATGCCCAAAGACAATTTCATATTTTTCCTTTCTAACCTAAAGCAAATCAGCATAACTTTCATCTTCATTCTCAAGCGAACTAGGGTTTCAAATCTCTTCATAAAATCAAAAGAATTCAATCTTTAGGATGTGAGTATAATAAACTTATTTTAATGTACAGTGGCGTAGCTATTTCTTTTGGTTATACAGTAAACCTCTAAGAATATGATTTTAATTCTAAAGTTATTTCTATAAGTGAGTATAAGTTCCCCTACTTCTAAACTACTTTTCTAAGTTTTAGTTTTTTTTAATGCATATTTGGCTGTTACTTGAAGTTAGATGATAAAATTGCTAAGCTAAGACTTGATCGTTGATTGATTGATATGTTTCCAATTGGTTGAATGGAATGTTTGATATTATGATTTTGATTTTTTTTTGGATGTTAAATTTTAATTACATTGGCAATTCAAATAGACTTAGTTAAGTGAAATAAAACATCGTTCTACTTGAAAATTGATATTTGGTTATTCTAAGATATTTTTGACTTATAGATTCGAGAATATAAGGTGTTTATTTGTAGTATTATGGAACCATGTAATTAGAGTTGATATGGACATTTGACAATAGCAATATTTTAGTATTTAAGAAAAATCAAACACCATTCGGCTAATAGTCAATAATGCCAAATAGCTCTGTTTAAATATGATTTATTTTTAGAACCGTATTTTGAGGTTGAAACTGAGATTTTGGTATTTTTATCATATAGTTTGAGTATTGGAAATAATATTGTAAAATCAATTTTGATAAAATAAAGTTATTTATATAGAATAAACCAGAGGTATTTTGATAATGTTTTCTATTATTGAGAGTTTCCTAATCTGAAAGAATAAAATGATGATTTTGTATATTTCCTCATTTGGAAATAATTTAGGTCATTTTACCCTTTTAAAAGGGATTACTACTTGTTTCATAAACCATATGGATACTATTGCTTTTGATATATATCGCTCAAAGTAATGCCTTGTTTATGTGGAGCCTGGATCTAGGGGTTTGATTGAAGGGTTCCTTCACTGGATGTAGATCGAAGATGATTTATCAGGTTCAGATAATCTGTTATGATTAGCGTTCACATTATGATGATATTTATTTTTGGAACTGGTTTTGGTAAAGGGAAAAGTAACATTTTAAACAAATAACGGGGAAATATTATTTTGTATTATATTTTTAGAAAGATATTTTGGATAAATTGGATTTTTACAATCGATTTGAGAAATATATTGCACAGATTGATTTTATACAAATTAGGAAATATTTTGATAAATTATTTGTGCATAAAACCAATATTTCGACAATGTTTGCAAAGTGAACGTCTGGTATATGATTTTCGAATATCTAATACTTTTGTGAATAAAGTGATTTTATTGAAGTGATTTGGAAATTCATTTTGAAGTGATTTTAGGGAAAATGATTTCGAAGAAAAGGAATTTAGAAATATATTTTTAAATAATTTTATTAGCAGAGCTTATATGGAATTATTTATAGGTGTAGACGATAATGACAAAGTTGTGTTTATAATCAGGTATAGTTGTATAGCATGTAGCATATTCAAACCTGACACACTGATTATCTTATGTTTTGAGCATGGTCACAGTCATAGTTAGTTCCTAGCCTGACATGGGTTTTGTCATGACCATGGGTCAGACTGGGATTGTTTTACAAGTTAATGTAATACTCAAGTGTGCTTTGTGGGCTATGATACGAAGATGGAGCCGATGACGATGACGGATACTAATTTTACCTGAATTGAAACTCAATTGTTTTGGATGCCATGTTTTACTTGTGTTGCATAGCCATGTATTGGTAGGAAATGTATGTAAGGGATATTTTATCATATTTTAGATATTATATAACATCCATTATTTTTATTTACTCCAATTCAATTAGTCGGAAAAAATTTATTTGTATCGCTAGTACTATATTATTCAATTTGGGCAACTCGTATATGTTGCTTTGTATCGAGATAAGATGCATGTTTTTTAGATGTAATCAGTACTGTAATATATCCATGTTGACCCAAAGTACCATGTATGAGAGCTTGCTCCTTCCGAGCCCTTTGACCTGAGCTGTTGGATGGTTAACTTCCTCTGATATTTCGATCAGTGGAGTCGGGGCATCACAACACCGTTCCATCATCTTTGACTATTTTGCCTTAAGTTCTAAAGTACAAAGACTTAAGCTATTATGAGGAGAATTAGAAGGTTTGACAACATATTGTTCGGTACTGATCCATATGGATTGGTACCGAATGATCTAACTTTTGGGAAACAACATTTTTTAACTTGTTCTTCATGCTAGAAACTCGGATCTGCATGTTTGAGTGATTCAACTGATGATTTGGTAATTACAAATCAAAATTTGTCTATAAATAGGCATCCTAATACAACTAAAAGGGACTTTTTGATTCTTTTACTAATTTTTATGCAAAGTTGCTACCAAATTTGAAATCAACTATCTTAAATCTCATATGTGTTTTAATTTGGTTGTAGTTGTAAAACTCAATCAGTAATAAAGAGACAGTGGATGTGTCCACTTGATTTAGGCCAAGCCACTTTAAAAGCTTTGCATGTTCTCACTTTCTCTCTTTAATTCTTACTATTTTAGTTCATTTTTATTCGATTGAGAGTGCTAGCCCGTTTAATGCGCACACCATTAATGTTTATCATAACTTAAAATTAGTCAAATTTGTTAAAGCTTCTCTTTAATAGCACACCCAAATGCAGCAGAGACAAGAAAGTAACAAATATGACCATCAAAAACTACTTCAAAAAAGAATGTAAACATGACTAAAGGAAACTGGGTCGAAGAGTTGCCATATGCTTTATGGGCATATAGAACTAGAACCCAAACCCCTATAGGACATACTCCATATTCTTTAGCCTATAGAAACAAAGTAATCCGACTAATAGATCTTGGGACATCCACTCACCAATAAATGTTCAACAATGATTAACAAAACAAAAACTTTGAAAAGAGTCACTTGACTTCCTTTTAGAACTCTAAGACCAAGCCTAACCATGAATATTTGGATACATGCAAAGAATGTTTCGGTATTACAATCAGCACTTTAGATGTCTTATCATTAAAAAAGGAATTCTTTTCCTATGAAAAATCATACCAAATACAAAAGGTCCAGCCAATGGTTCCTTCGCACCAATTGGGAAGGACCACTAATAATTCATTAAGTCATACCTCTCGGTACTTACAAGATCAAAAGATCATATGACAATATAGTTCATCGAAAGTGGAACGCTGAGCAACTGAAGCCATACTACTTAAGTATGCCATATGATAGCACACAAATGCTCAAGAAAGAAGGAACAAATTAAGAAAAATGATTTCAAAATTCTTTGACTTGTACTGCAACAATATATATTTTATAAGTACATATTTGTGTATAAAAATATTTTGCAAAAATGGTTTTGGTGTTTTGTACTAAATAATGTCGGGACCCAAAATGATGTTGCTTTTAGATCATTATAGCCATAATGAAGCGGCAATCCCTTAAATAATATCTTTAGGTTATCATAACTATATGATGTGGGAATCTACAATTAGAAATTGATTTAGATTCGGCTACAAAAACTCAAAAACTTTCTTCTAAATTTATTTAAATAAATCATCTTGGCTCACTATATCTACATACAAAAACGATCTATCCAAAGGGAGATCCTTGTAAAACCGAAGGAACGAGTCTATTACATAGTAAACGAACTATTTCCTCTAGGTAATTCCGATAATATGTCTATTTTCTTCATTATAATACATTTGAAAACGAAAATTAAGTATTTAATTGGGGTACTTTTTGTTTGATTAATACCATCAGAAAGAAACTGGAGATAATTATAAGCCCCGATGGTTGAGATCCATGCTTTCCAAAAAATGAGATGCTAGAATAACTTGGGATATACACATAAAATCCTCAAGGTAATTGACGGGTAGTCCCAAGAATAATGCCCTTAATGTCAAGGTGAGGGTTAATTTCTCTAGTTCTAAGCATAATCTAGAGTAAACAACATCGCATCGACCAATAATTATTTCCTTCCACATAGCCACAATTGATATGTTTCCTAGTAAAAAAGGCTCCTTTCTTTACGGTCAAAATCAGCTCCTCAATAGAGGTCAAAAAAACAATACAATATACAATCATTGCATAATTTCAAGTTAGGAAAATAATCATTCATATATGGTATACCTTATTCTTATGGAGAGAAGTTATCACATGTCTAAGATAGTGAAGTTATCATGTGTCTAAGACAAAGGAGCTATCGCATGTCTAAAGAAGGGCTATTACATATTTGAGATGGAGAAAGGTTATCTTATATCTAAGATAGTGAAACTATCACATGTTTAAGATAGTGAAGCTATCATATGCATGTCTAAGACAAAGGAGCTATCACAAGTCTAAAGAAAGGCTATCGTATGTCTAAGGTAGAGAAAGGCTATCACACATCTAAGATATTTAAGCTATCACATCTCTAAGATAATGAAGATATCGCATATTTAAGATTGCAAATTACCGCATGTCTAAGATTAACGAGCTATCACAAGTCTAAAAAGAAAGCCTACCTTACGTCTAACATAAAGGGGCTATTGCAAGTATAAGTAAAGATGAAGAGTTATCACATGTATAAGAAGAGTTATTGCATGGCTAAAGTAGAATAGTCGTCGCATGTCTAAAGCTGAAGAGCTACCACATGTCTAAAATTAAAGAGCTATTGCATGTCTAAGCTGAAAAACTATCACGTGCCTAAAGTAGAAGAGCTATCATATGTCTAAAGCTGAAGAGCCATCGCATGTCTAAAATTAAGAGTTATCTCATGTCTAAAGCTAAAGAGCTATCGCATGTCTTAAAATAAAGGGCTATCACATGACTATGGTAAAGAGCTATTTCATGTCTAAAAGACAAAAAGCTATCACATGACTAAGGTTGAAGAGTTATTCCATGTCTAAAAGACAAGAAGCTACCGCATGTTTAAAAATAAAGAGCTATTGCAAAATTAAAGTAAAAGAGCTATCTTATGTTTAGAGTTAAGGAGCTATTGCATGTCAAGAATTGAAGTGTTTTTGCATGTCTCAGTTGAAGTGCTAACCTAAATCTAAAGATAAAGTGTTATCGCATGTCTAAAAAGTGTTATCAAACCTCTAAAAATTCCATTGAAATAATCCATGTGTTAGCTTTCTGTTAGTCCAGCTTTGCTATAGTAGTGTGGAAAGAAGAAAACAACTCAGGCCATATGTTATTTTGCTGGTGTGCCATGCCATCAATTGACTAAGAAAATCTCAACCGTCCAAGGATGGAAACCGCCACTTGTCAAGAATCCAATAATGTAATTTTCCTATAAATATGTATGTGCTCCTACTTAAGAGGAGGTGGATTTTTTAGTTTTCTTCTTCCTCATTTTCATTTGTAATCAAAGCATAAGTAAAGAACTTGAATTGGACTTTAATGGTTGATTAGGTTAATCAAAATCGAGCATTTATGAAAAAAAGGGTTTTCTTATTTTCATATTTGCATATTTGTCCAAGAAATAATGCTCTTATTCAAGTAGCATAAGACCCTCTTACATAAGCATTTCAGTTAGGACAAATCTAGACTAACAATAAACATGAAGTAAAGGATATTTATATCTCTATATAAATTTTGATCTAACTCATTAGCAAAGTTTACTTTGCACTCTCTCATTCATATGAAGTAAACTTTGGAGGCATGTCTTGTACTATTAGTTCTACAAATATATCATATGATTTCGGCTATTCCATTATAACCGAAGGGAAGTAACCAATAAAAATCAAAAGTTCCCTCCTTTAGGCTATAATTTAAGTTGTTATTGGTAGATATATTTCTCATGAACTTCAATATAGATTGTCTAAAACAGAATGCCCAACGTACCTCTTTCACTCTTTCTATGAATAATATATAGCCAAATGCATCTCATCACTAATTGATTCCACTCAAATGTCGAGACTATGTAAAGTCAAATACTAAATCCCATTATGATACAATCATTTATTGTTTCAAATCATTAGGCAATGAACTTCTCAACATATGATCGGAATCAAGGTCTGAAAGTCCCTTTAAGCTAGCTACGTGGATAAGTCAGTAAGCATGTTCATCTTGACTTCAAGTCAAAAGAAAATGAGCTTAAATGTATAGGCAAAAATGCCTCAACTAGCCTATAATGGCCTTAAAACACGACAAAAAAGCAAAAAAAAAATTAACTATGGCCAATAGTGCCACTTAGAAACGCAAATAGCTAGGAGCACCACCAAGCAGAAAATAAATCCGCATAAATTAACAAGTAACCAGTAGATGACACATGTATCAATCCAATCCCTAATATTATCTAAGCACCAACTGATGACATTCTCGGCTACTATAATAGAAGGCCCACTCAATAAGGAAATGATCTATATGTGAATCATGCGACCAAAGTCCTCCAAAAATGCTTATTTTAGTTTTGCCAATTATAATCCACTCAATCTTTTACGAACTTTAGTGACTTCCAATAGGACTGTTTATGGGATAAAGTACTTTATTGTCTTGGTTTTCGTGGATATTTAAGGTGGAGTTGGTTAGGCTATCGTTTGCAAATATATTTACCAAAAAAAGTGTTTAAATATGTCATACAATATATCAAAGTTGAAGGGAGCTTTATCACAATCTTAATAGAAAAAATGGTACGTCATTTAGAGATTAGGCTTAGAAGAAATTGAAGAGTGAACATAAAAAATGTAATGATAGTAACAACAAGTGGTCCATTGGACATTCAATTAAATATGTAGTGGTCAACGAGTAAGATACTTAGTGATCAACCATTGGGGGTGGTTGAGGTGTTAATTCGAGATATCTGATTGGCCCATTAACCAATCACATCCGATGGTCGACTGGTTAACTTATGAAACGAGGCCGATACATTGTTTGATTTAGAGTCAACCTTCTTCTAATTGGATGGTGCATTTTTCTAGGCTATATTAGATGGCTACGACTTGTTTGAGGCTTAATAAAACATCATCTCCTTTGGGGTTTGGGTGAACCTTATTATTTTTCTCCACTATTGTATTATGGCCTCCATTAAATCGAATTATCAGTCATTAGTAAAATTCTATTTAAAAGCAACAAAAATATTCTTCCCCTAAAGTGAATGTACATTGTTTTATCCATAGCGGAACCACTACAAATTATATGTCCTATCCATTTTTGGTTATTTGTTCTTCTATTGTTTGTAATTTTATTGGTTGCGAAGTTACGATGAACTTGATTTGTTTGGAGTGACCAATTCTATCGTTTGTTTGTCTTATCATGCATATAGTCGATTTTTTATGCTTACGCGTTGGGGATAATTAATCTGAGTAATTTCTTCAACATGATTTGTTTGGAACGTAGGCTGCAACTCGCTTGCACTAAGCCGAGCTCGTTAGTAACCACCGGCCAGCCATACACTGGTGAATTTGTTCACAATCCATATACACATGCAATTGTAGACAAAAAAATAAATAGTGTATTAGAACCGTTCGCCCATCATAATGGACGACATTATACCGTAGTTGAAACATTTTTCATGCCAAATCCTATATATTAATTCTTTGATATATTTACCTACATCTACTGTAACGACTGCCCTACAACTATGATATAGGACAGTTGTTAAAGGAAATAAAAGTAGAGAAGAGGTTATATAAGAGAAGAGAATGGAAAAGAGGAAAAGGAAACATCAAATAATCACATAACATGTCGTATATCTCACATAGCATCAGATAGAATATAATAGTCAACACAGATATAAAACAGTCGAGATAGTAATAACAATGTTAACTAATCATCACAGTATAAGATCCATAGAGTTATACAACACAGTAAAAGATTTTACACAACTAATACATAAACTCAACTGATAAACTAACTCCAATAATTGGAAGCTAAACACTGTCAAGGCTCCATAGTGTCACATAACGGAATATACAATAACAACTCAAATATCTGTATGAGTAAACGTCAACTTCTTATAATCCATATGCAGAACTCATATGCCATCCATACATGCTCTCTAATCTACTCATTTTAGAGTACCCGAGATAATAATAAGCAAAGCATAAAACCTTGGGTCAGACAAAAGTCTGATGTGAGCGATAAACAATCTCAAAATACTATTATATTATACGAACCATAAGGTATATGGATCATACCTGACATGTTCCTACAACCAAAGAGTCGGCACATAACATCGATAATATGTTACTCTACAACATCACAAAAGGGTTACTCCATACTCAGTAAACTGTCGGGCTGCCTAGGTATCTCTATCCACAATACCTACTCCATACTAAATAAAGTCGGGGTGTGTAGGTATCCTTATGCACAATGCCTACCTCGTGTGACATCCCTAGGGTAATATGTGGCTAGTGAAGCAAACATAACAAACAAAGCATCCATCAAACAATATTAAATGTCACCCAGTATGCTCTAGGTATATGATAACTCGTATGGCCTCCTTACTACCAAGGACAAGTAGAAATCCTGGTTCTCCATTTTACTCTCATATCTCGCAGCTAAAGCTAGATACATGTCTCGTAGCCCAAAGCTAGGCACTAGACCAAAGCCATAGGTCCAAGGTATACAGATCCTCGCTACCATTCTATGGGCGTCCCCATTATACAATGCCTCTACTTCAAGTACAACAAAAAACACTCTGAATCATCAATGATCCCTTAGCACATACAAATACATCTAAGCCATACTAGCTCAATACAATTTTCACTATCCAGAACCCACCATGTTCCTCCACTTCACAACCCCTCCCCCCTCACGAGCCTCTTCGGTACCTACTCCCTACTCGAGTCACAAACCAAAGATACGAAGTGTCTAATCTTTGGTACATACTCCTACCATGAGTCACAAACTGAAGATACAAAGCTTTTCATCATGTTGTTACATCGCCATCCTCCCATGATGCGAACGAGACAACACCCCCAACACGATCTGCAAAGTCCTGAACTATCAACCTTGGAACCTACTCCATACACCGTTGAGTCACAATCTAAAGTACCAATTCTCATATCAAAGCGTCACATCATCGCCTCACCATCTAAATCGCTCGCCCATAGAGCAATATCATCAAGACTCTAAGTTGGTCACATGAACAAACCATCAAATCATGCACCATGAAATCTCCTCAACGTCTAAGACAAAGATCGGCCAAATCGCTAATCTACAAAAATGATAGACATTGACCACTCTACAGTGGTCAATACCGACCTCTTTGGTCGTGTACTTGACTAAAACGGAAAAGTACAAACCAAATGGAAATGTTCGACATCCATCCTGAAGTCCAAAACCTCATCTTCCACCTTTAGATCAGTTGTCACATATCCTAACCCTCCTCCGCATATTTTCTCGTTCGTTAGATTTTCACGTGTATGAAACCCTCATGCACAAGATATTCCCTAACACTCGATTGCCGCTAAATCAACGTTCTCTACCAAAAACAACCAAACAACAAAACAAGCAACCATGCAACCAACATCCATACATACATCCAAAACAGCATACATACAACATGTATAATACACTCATATTAACCAATGGAGAAAATCATATCAAAAATAACTCAAATCTAACAATTCCCCAACAATGGCACTTCGATAGGAAAAATGTGTTCTTTTATAAAAATATAATAGGTGTTTAAATTTAATAAAATCACATTTTAAAATCAAAAACCATTTTAGAACGTCGATGTAATGCTATACAACCAATCATAGTATGGTGAGAGACAATATTACTCACCTCAATAAAATCTGCCCAAACCAATTCCAAACTATAGATCTCTCCATCATGAGCGCAACACAAGAAATCGCATCTAAAACGGACCTCATATGCAAAAGATATGGCCAATATAAGAATCGAGATTAACTAAAACAATTAATTAACTAATCAAAAAATTAATTACCTAATTAAGCCTCTAATCTTTCTTCCTCAGTGCATGTACTTGCACAAAGATACTAGGTCATGCATGAACTCACTCTTCCTCTCCTTCTCTCTTCAATCCCTTGGCCAATACTCAACAAAATCAAAATCTGTCTTAGCCAGCGAATCACACTATAAAATCTCTCCGCATTCGACCCGAAGAATTGAAGCTCGATCATCTACATAAAAACGTGATAGTGGCGCAGCTCTTGTCCCAGGCCATGGATGCATTTTTCTAGATTAGAATGGTGCATGTCATTGAGAGGAGTATGATGATGATCTCTGATCCGCCTATCGTCGCCCTAATCACCGATTAGACCAAACCTTAGATCGCCAAGAAGAGGTCCATGTCTTCAATCACAATCGATCTAACCATGGTCATGGCAAAGCTCTCATCCATACGAGCACATCAGATCTGGTTTCGCGATTTTTAGTGGAGCGAATCAGTGGGTTTTGATTTTTGAAGTGAAATATGAGGAGCGGCCATTATCAAGCAATGCAACAGTAAAATGGAAATGAGATTAGGGAGGGATTAGATTTAGGGATATTTATATTAATATAATATTCTTTGTTTATTAGATTTCTCAAATAAACGGTCATACATTTCAAGTCCATATGATCACACGACACATCCGATAGCAACAAAACTAATCTACATACATACCTCATTTTTTCGGATCCAACGGTATAAATCTCATCGCTATCTGAGACTGCGCCCAAGATGCTAATTTCGCGTATTTTGAGATCGCTTTAGCCATCACATCGTCCGATCTCCAAATACAATGAAGCTTATACTCATTTTAATTCACAACATCAATCTGAACTCAACGGAAGTGGTCTTGGGTCCTGATTCGACCATATGCGAAAGACCATATTTTTGGGCCTTCATTTAATTAACAATTAAATATTTAAATCGGTTATTTAAATCTCCTATCGCTAAATATATGGGTCGTTACATTATCTCCTCCTTAAAAAGATTTTTTCCTTGAAATCACAATAAGGAGAACGTCTTCTCACCTATTGGCGATCAAAACCCCCTTAGATTCTAGAAAAAATTAGCAGCACCTCCTTTGGGCAGCTAGGCTCGAGAAAAATCCCAATACAACAAAGATATATACACATCATATATTTAAACATACTAGATCCAATATAGAAATCATCTCAAATAAGTATGTTATATCAAACCATAACCATCATGCGTAACAACCATATAAGCATAAGCTACCATATCAAATGCTAACAATCAACATCAACTATGCATACATAAGATCAAACATCAAGAAGTAACATCCATGCCTATCCTAGCATGCGGAATACTAAGCTATCTAGTATAAAACATTGAATATGATATCCGATATTAAAGTCGACGATAAAAATGGAATCTCACCAAGCAAAGAGCTCAAGATAATCGGTCCTCATGCTCTTCTCAGTCTCCTATATCTCATCGTCTCCGCTTTTGTTCCACTAAACCTCTACTACTCCGTTATCCTCCTCCTACTATGTTCATATCAAATCTATCGTTACAAATAGGCCTATGAGGTCTCAAAGTCCCTAGTTCAGTCTCAACATTGTATAATCAATTCGGTGCCAAATTTCCAAATGCCTCTTGTAAGTTCTCCCAAAACCCACTATCGAACAACGGGTTTCGGGCACTTATAATGCTCTTGGCGCACAGTAGAATCGTACCATTCATCCCATATATAACTCGACAAATTCGGATGTTGTTCTACCGGAATTAAGGAATGCAAATCTAGCATTATCCGTTAACCAATTGACTGTGACGCAAATGCTATCACATTGTCCTCAGCCATCGACAATCTATCAATGTATATGTTCCCACTACTTGAGAACAAACAATCTCTCATCCCTATGGAACCAGCAGTCTTTGTCCGGCCCGCACTACATCACCTCTACAGACAATACTCATTCCTTTAACGTATCCATGATCTCTACTAGTATAGCTTCACGCCTCTAACTAGTACTGATCCACTAAATCAAAGTAGGTATGATGGTCAATCTAGTCATCGCCTTTGGCCATAGCTCATTGAGTTCTGAAGTCATACCAGTGATAAGCTCGAGCAATGCCCATACTAGGAAAATTGCTCCCAAATAGGTATGTCTTCCACTCGAAGCATCAACAACTGCATTTCCCTTACTAACGTATAGGAAATGTCAAATCCATAGGAGGCATGAGCCGAACTATAACCATCACTGCTGGAAAAAGTTAAGAACCTTCTAGGAGAAGGGATGCTCCAATGATGTGGAATCACTAAACAACTCAAACTCCTATCCTAATAGACAATGCCTCCAACTCTCCATAGCGAACTCTATCGCTGTCAACTCCGAACCAAAAGTCGGATACTTCCTTTTATGCGGTTTCAGTTGTCGACTAAGGTGTGACAACCTTACCTTTCGGTATTAATACCGCACCTAGTTAAGTACCACAGGCATGTGTGTACTATCCTCTCCTCATTTCCACTCTGAATGAGAAACATGGTGCACTCGTCAACCTCACGGTCTGACTAACTAACGTGTGAACGCACCTTGTGTCTCAAATAAAAGACCGATCCTCTCCCATCCAATAGGTTAACGATGCTGCTACCTTGGGTCTATTCAAATTATAGACCGTCGTAATCTCAGCAGGATCTACAGTGATGTCCTACTCTTAAACAACGTGACCCAAGCATCTCACTTCACTCCTCCACAAGTGATACTCTAAAATCTCATTATCAATCGGTGTCTTCTCAACACCTTCAATATAATCTTCAATCGTTCTGTGTGCTCTTCTTTCGTATTTGAGTAGATAAAAATATCATCAATGGGCATAAGCATAACTCACTCAAGTGACCCCTTGAAACACGGTCCATGAGATCAACAAGGCATACTGACACGTCGGTTAGCCCAAACAGATAACCAACCTATCAAAAATCAAAGTAGCAACAAAACGCTATAATCGGAACATTCTCTCTAAATACTCTCGGTTAGTGAAAACCCATTGCAAGGTCCAACTAAGAGAACATCCTCATGCTATAGAGATGATCGAACAAGCTACCAATAAATGAGAGTAGATACTTGTTTGTCATCTCATTTATCTCTTGACAATAAAAAACAACCCCAAAGAGCAATCCGTCTTAGTGACAAACATTATAGGTGCATCCTACCTAAATATGCTCCTACGATTGAACCTCATCTCAACACGTCATCTGCTCACACCTTTAACTTCCTATGCTCTTTGGGCCTCTATGCCTTAAAGGCGTAGCTATTGGTCTAGCACCTCTAAGCAGAATGATACATAATTCAATCCCTATATGGTGGTAATCCAGTCACCTCATCATATATGTTAAGACACTGTCTAGCTATAGGCACAGATGATAACTCATCATGTGGAACAATGAGCTAACATAGAAAGCTAACCATAACCTTATCCTCTATAGGCAGCCAATCACTACTATTCGCTCCTCCACAACCCTAAGCATCACCAACGGCCTCTCACAATCCACCACTATTTCGTACCCCTTCGGCTAGTCCATTCCCAAATTATAATACCAAACCCAACTAACCCAAATCAATTAATTATAAACAAATATCCATGACTCAATTAGACAAAGTCTTTGTATGTATAGGCTGGCTAAGCCTCTAACTAGGTCCATCACAATCGAAGGTCGGTTAATCATCTCAAGTCTCAATCCCAATATCTCTATCAAATCTATATATGAAGGGATATGAAACTTGACATCAAATAAAACGCATATGGAAATGTCATAAGTGGAAAGCATACCTCAAATGGTAATGCCATTTCCTTTCTCTTTCATCGATGGAGCACTCGACGAAATTGGAACGGCAATCAATGCATATGCTTCCACAGTTTATCCCTACTCAGCTGATTCGGGACAACCCTTCTACACTAGGTACAGGCCCTCTTATCTTAAAGCCTTATCGGTCATCTTCTCGAAGCCCTCGTCAATATGACCAATCAATTACTTCCTAAGATGATTGCTCAACCCAATGTTAAATTTTCTGTTCTTTCTATGTGGGGTATAACCGGAAAGTAAACTGTACTTCGATAGCACATCGAATTCGATCACGTACTCCGACATAGATATATCGCCTTACTTTTAATTGGCGAACTCCCTAACCAACATCGACTTCGGAAAAGTCAAGATAAATATTCTTCGAAGTGAACTATGAACTAATCCTATGTAAATCAATCATTGGGAATTGAAGCTATAGAAGCACTCCACTAGTTCATTGTTCATCCATGGAGCTATCTAGAGGTCAACTTCTACCTCCTTGCGTCATTTAACTCCCATTGAAGATCATCTTGCAAGTAACCATCCAATCTTTCCTTTTAATAGCCGACTCCATTCAAGGAACGGTCCGCCTTATAAACTTATGTAGTCTTTATACAGCTCAGCAAAGTCGAATCTAACCATTTGCACTTAAGCATTCTAATCATCCAGAACAACTTGGGCATTCCAGGAAATGATTTGCACAGTCTCTGCGAACATGTCCTATCAATCAGGGTTAGTGACCTTGATCCTGCCCGCTCCTCAACTATGAAGATGAAATCAATATAAGTATTTCTTGTATGCTAGATCATTCCAAATCTATAATAAGGATGTTCAGTCTCACATAAAGAAACCGCATCAATAGTGCTTATGTGTGCAATATAACTTATATACTATACATACTACTATATAGTTTTGAAAACCAAATATATAATAAATACAAACTCTCTCATATACATACACACTCTAGATCCAGTCTAAGGCGATAACTCATATCTTATCTCTACGGGATCACGGTATCAAGTCGGGTTAATCATGTAACCAAAGCTCTAATACCAACTATAATGACTACCCTACACCTACGATGTAGGATAGTTGTCAAAGGAAAAAAAATAAGTAAAGAGGAGGAAATAGAAGAGAATGGAAAACAAGAAAAGAAAACACCAAATAATCACATAACATATCGTATATCTCTCATCGCATCAGATAAAATATAATAGTTAACACGGATATAAAATAGTTGACACAGTAATATCAATGTGAACTAATCATCAGAGTATAAGATCCACAGAGTTATACAATGCAATAAAAGAGTTTACACAACTGATAAATAAACTCAACCGATAAATTGTTTCTAATAATAGTAAGTCAAAAACTTTCAAGCTCCATAGTGTCACACAACTTAATATACAATAATAACTCAAATATAAGTATGAGTAAACATCATTTCCTACTAATACATCTGCAGAACTCCATATGCCATCAATACTTGCTCTCTAATCTACTCATTTTAGAGTATCCGAGATAATAAGAAACAAAGCATAAAACCTCGGGTCAAACAACAGTCTAGTGTGAGCGATAAACAATCTCAAAATACTAAAAAGTCGATATAGTACACGAAACAGAGAGTATACGAATCATACTAGACCTGTCCCTGCAACCCAAGAGTCAGCACATAACATCGATAATATGATACTCTACAACAACATGAAAGTGGTACTCCATACTCGGTAAACTGTCGATGTAACATCCCGCTTTCGAAGGCACAATACTAACTGCTACGGATGTTGCAGTCATCCATAGGTGTTATTTCTGAGTGACCGAAATTAGAATCTTGAAACTATTGGCAACATAGAAACACAAGAATATGAAAAAAAATTAACTTCAATAAAACAGAATTTCTCATTTCTTATGAATTTCAATTTAAGATTTAATTACATAATCCCAGACGTTAACCACGCTCAGATCGCATATACATGTACAAAATACGATAAAAGTGACATATGAAGATGTCCCCTTATGATGATCGGATAACTAATAAATATGAACTTTACAGTTCTTAGTACATCACAGCGGAATACATAAAATAGCTCCTATATGGCTAATATTGCCTCCTGCATGTCTCCGGATGCTTATTCGTCCAAAACCTGAAAGTCCCCCACTCTTAGACTACTCAAATTAATTTTGAGTACCGTAGAGTTTGTGGAGAAACAAAAACTTCGAGTCAGACAATAAGTCTGGTATGAATAATCCCCTATCATCTCTTAACATAAATAGATATCTAGTGAGACCATGCCGCTTAGTGGAACAGGTTTTCCCCTCACTGGTATCCAAATAAAACATGCAAATTATTTACTATGCCCCTGCACCCAAAATGATTAGGCTTAACATAATATGAAATAAAGCCATAACTCATATGTATTGGATATCCCATCCAAAAGCAATTTATTAGATTTCCCATCTAAAATCAATTTATTAGATTTCCCATCTAAAATCAATTTATTAGAGTTGCCCTCTAAAATCTTTAAAATGACTATCCGTCATAATTTAATAGTGATGTCCGTCCCAAATCCCATTAAAATAAATGTAGATTATCCATCGTACATTGCTTTATAAAAAATGGTGTGGGCTATCCATCACACACTCTATAGTTTTCCTAGGATGACTATGAACCCTTGGGTGCCAAATCCCGAGGCTAACCACCTCTGGCAAAACATTCTTTACTTTAGAAATTTGATGTGGGCTATCCACCACACATTCCATGGATTTCCTAGGTTAACCAAGAACCCATCACTTGGCTAATAAAAATATCATGATCCCCATGATTATTTATAAAAACTCATGATCCCCATGATTATATATTTTTCCCAGGGTATTCCACCTGTTTAACCTATTCCCATTGGTAGTCCCAATTAGGTTAAATTAAATAAAAACACATTGATAGCCCCAATGTATAATTTCGAAAGCATATTTCTGTTTGTAACCCCAAACTATGTATCGAAATCAGTAATCCTACCCCGGTGTCCCCAAGGTTTAATAACATCAAATTTATATAAGGCTCCCCCTTAAATGATCAAACAAAATAAGTATTTTATGTTATAACCCTTCGAAGTAACCCCTTCAAATTAGCAAAATTTTACTTAAGGAAAATGGCTAAAAATAGCCCTTTGAAACCCTTCAAATGAAGTCTCATTCGAAAGCAAATAACCCTCCGAAGTTAGCCCCTACGGAAACCTTCCTTTTGAAAGCATCATTTAAGATAACCCATTCAAAACCTTTCGAAATCAAACCTTTCAAAATCAAACCTTTCAAAATCATAACCTTTCGCAATCATTGAAGATAACCCCTTCAAAACCTTTCGAAATTAAACCTTTTGAAATCAAACCTTTCAAAATCAAACCTTTCGAAATAAAAACCTTTCGAAATCAAAACCCTTCGCAATCATTGAAGATATCCCCTTCAAAACCTTTTGAAATCAAACCTCTCGAAATCAAACCTTTTGAAATCAAAACCTTTCGAAATCAAACCTTTCGAAATCAAACCTTTCGAAATAAAAAAATTTCGAAATCATAACCATTCGCAATCATTCAAATACAATGAAGTGTTGGTGTTGGAACCAACCCTTCGAAAGTATACTTTTGATCTTATCGGGAGGTTAACCCATCGGCTTGCCGAAAGGTATTAAAACACCTTTTCAGAAAACATTTTAAAACACTACTCTTAAAGGTTTAAGCTTTCGAAGATCCCCTTCGAAACCCCTTCTTGAATATATATAAATTTTTTAGTCTTTTATAAAATGATAGAGTCGAATGTCCCCCATCAACTTATTCGAAAACAATTTTTATTTCTATCTGAAAGCAAAAGAAGCAGCCTCCCCATCCCTTCGCCCTTTTCTTCCCTTCGGCCCTGTGTCTACCTTTCGACTTTGACAGAGGGTAACTGTTTACCTTCCGTCTTAGGCGAAAGGTACATTTCGACTTCATCGAAAGGGTAAAAGCGGGCTTGTTGGAGTCGAAGGCAGAACTAGGCCCACTGAAGTGATGTTTTTATCTTGTTTGTCCAATTTTGATTGGCTGAGGAACCTTCTCCTATACTTTCAAATAGTAAAAAGTATACAGAAGTAAACCTTTTTCTCAAAACACTGTACTTCTTCCTCAATTATTTCCAAATGCAATTTCCTTCTGAATTTATGTAATTTCAGAAGCAAAATTTCAGTTTAGCCCTTGGGCGTAAATAATTTAATTACCTTAGAAAATCACTAAGGAAAAATTCCCAAAAATAACCAAAAATCAGATAAATCATATACTTCAACATATTAAAATTTAAAAGCATATGAAGATCAAAACAATTCGGAGTTTAACCAAAACCGAACAAAAACATGTTAATTAACCCATTAACGTTTAAATCACCTATGTCTTATCCAAACAAAGGTTTAAATAGTTATATCCTAACCAAAATCACAAACATGAATCAGGTATAACCTATAACCGATCCAAACACAGAAAAACGAGATGATAAGCATGATTATTCACCTTGATCAGTTGATTGGAGAATGAGATAATTTCCTAGCTTTAATTCCTTAGTTTATTCTTCAATTTAAACTCTTCCTGGAGCTTTTTAATGGTCGACCGAAATATGTGGGAGTTAAGAATGAGAAAGTGGAAGTTTATTCATGTGGAGGAAGAGATATCTACAAAGAAATGTAGCCTCATTTCGAAGTTTACCCCTTAGGAAATTCCTCCTTCTTAATTTAGTTAAGTCTTATTTTAGTTCATTCATTAAGACACGACCATTGGATTTATTAATCTCATCTCCCTACTATTCACATTATTCTATTTAATTTATCCAATTAAATATCCCGAATAATGTAATTAAAATTTGGGATCATTACAGACTCCCCCTCTTACATAATTTCGTCCCCAAAATTCAGTAAGGACACAATAACAAGCATATAACCCATGCAAGCAAAGCTAGTATAACCTACCAGCCAAATTCTATATAAACCCTATATAGAACATACCATCTAAAACAGCTCAGGAAAAGTAGCCCTAATCCTGTCTTCTGTCTCCCAAGTACAGTCCTTCACGTTGTCGCTCCACTGAACCTTCACCAACCTGACTGCCTTATTCCTTAACCTCTTCTCATATTTTTCCACAACACGAACTGGTTGCCTCACAAAGTTCATATCCGGTTCCACCACTAAGTCCTCCAGTGCCATTGGAGCGATAGTAGTTTCTGGATCATGGACATACTTCTTAAGATGAGAAACATGAAACACATCGTAGACCCCGACCAAATTGCTCGGTAAATCTACTTGGTACGCGAGTCTCCCAATCCTCTCTAATATAGGAAATGGTCCAACATATCTCGGTGCTAGCTTCCCGGTCTTCCCGAACCGAACCACACCTTTCATCGGCGATACCTTGATGAAAACTCTATCTCTAACTGAGAACTCTAGGTCCTTATGCCTTTTGTCTACGTAACTCTTCTGCCTAGCCTGAGCTTCCTTCATTCTTTCCTGTATCAACTCGATCTTTTCCATCGCCTCTCTCACCAAATCAGGACCAAGGACTAACCTGTCTTCGGTCTCTAGCCAACATGCTGGTGATTTGCATGGCCTTCCATACAAAGCTTCGAAAGGCATCATTCCTATAGTAGTCTGATAACTATTATTATAGGAAAACTCCACTAAGTGCAAGTGATCTTCCCAAAAACCACTAAAATCCAGCACACAAGCTCTCAATAGATCTTCCAGTACCTTGTTGACTCTCTTTGTCTGCCTATCTGTCTGAGGATGATATATGGTACTCATCTTGAGCTTAGTGCCTAGCACACTCTGCAGGCTCTTCCAGAACTCGCTAGTAAACAAAGCATCTCTATCACCGATGATACTACTAGGAATTCCATGCAGTCTAAAAATGTTCTTCATGAACAACTTAGCCAAAACAGGTGCCGTCCTGGTTAACCTTACCGGAATGAAATAGGCACTTTTGGTCAATCTGTCCACTATGACCCATATATTTTTATTACCTCGGTTTGACCTTGGCAACCCGTCAATAAAACCCATGGATATCGAGTCCCACTTCCAAACTGGAATATCCAAAGGCTGAAGCAACCCACTTGGCTTCTGATGTTCGGCTTTTTCTTGCTGACGGTTCAAACACTATTTTACCCATAAGCCAACATCCATCTTCATTCCTTCCCATAAGAAACTTCTTTTCATATCCTGATACATCTTGGTTCCTCCAGGATGAATCGTAAACTTCGATCGATGACATTCCCTAAGAACTTCCTTCCTAAGGTTTCCAACATCCGGAACACATAATCGTTCCTTCTTTCTTAACCAACCCCTGCGGTCAAGAATAAAATCCTTTAAATCATCAATCTCGGTTCCAGCTTCTAAGCTTCTAATCCTCTCGGCTAACATTGGATCTTCTTTCTGCCTAGAAACAATCCGTTCGATCAGAACTGGTCGAACTTCCAAAAAAGACATCATCGCAATATTCCTACTAGATCCAACAGTCGACCTCAACTGCACACCGCAAGCAGCCAATGCTTCCAAGTCTTTCCATTCTGCCAACATAGCTAACACCACATTCTGATGTTTCCTGCTAAGCGCATCCGCCACCTTATTTCCTTTTCCCGGTGTATACTCGATGCTAAAATCATAAGCTGCAACAAACTTCAGCCATCTCTGTTGTCTCATGTTAAGCTCCTTCTGAGAGAATAAATATCGTAGAGACTTATGATTCGTGAATAGCTCAAACCTTTCTCCCAAAAGATAATGCCTCCACACCTTCAATGCGAAGATTACCGCTGCCAACTCCAAATCATGAGTAGGGTATCTCACTTCATGCGGTCTAAGCTGTCTAGAAGCATATGCAATAACTTTTCCATTCTGCATTAGCATAGCACCTAACCCGGTACCACATGCATCGGTGTAAACTACCAACCTCTGATTCCCATCAGGAACTACTAACACGGACACATTGGTTCACAAATGTTTCAACTTAAGGAATGCCTCCTCACATTTGTCAGACCAAACAAACTTCACGTCCTTCCTGGTTAGCATGGTCAAGGATGCCGCTATCCACGAGAAATCCTTAATGAACCTTCGGCAGTAACCTGCAAGTCCAAGAAAGCTTCTAATCTCACTTACCGTCTTTGGTCTTTTCCAATTGTTAACAGCTTCGATCTTATTCGGATCAACTGCTAAACCTTCCTCGGAAACTACATGACCAAGGAACTTCACTCCCTTCTTCCAAAAATGACACTTTGAGAACTTCGCTTTCAGCTGATGTTGCCTTAGCGTCTCCAACACTATTCTAAGATAATCCACATGATCCTTCTCATTCATAGAATATACCAAAATGTCATCAATAAAAACCAACACGAACCTATCCAAGTGCTCTTGGAAAACCCAGTTCATCAAATCCACAAAGAAAGCTGGCGCATTAGTAAGCCCGAATGGCATAACCAACCACTCATAAGACCCATATCTGGTCCTGAACGCCGTCAAAGGAATACTGTCCTCTGCCATTCTTAGCTGATGGAAACTTGTTGCCAAATCCAGTTGGGAAAACACTCTGGTTCCACTCAACTGATCGAATAAGTCATTGATCCTCGGCAAAGGATACCTATTCTTGATCATCCTCTCGTTCAACATACGATAGTCGATACACATCCTTAACGACCCATCCGGCTTCTTCATGAATACCGCGGCCATTCCGCAAGGCAAACTACTTGGCCGGATGAGATTCTTTCCTTCCAATTCCACTAGCTGCACCTTCAATTCCTTCATTTCGGTTGGTGACATCCTATTAGGTGGTCTACTCACAGGTTCAGCTCTCGGTACGAGATGTATCCGAAACTCGATTGCTCTTTTCGGCGGCAATCCCGAAACTGGTTCAAACACATCCGCAAACTCTCTTGCTACATAAACCTGCTTCAACTTTGCTTCCATCCCATAGCACCCAATAACGCATAAGCATTTCCGCTCGAACTCGTTACTGAGTAAATGACTCGGTTATGGCTATTATGGTGTTTCAATGATATTTCCCCCTCCTGGCAAAATATTCTAGCATCATATCTATCTAACCAATCCATACCCAATGTGATCCCGAAACCCACGAAATCAAACACATATAAACTGCATGCAAACATATGACCTAACAAATCAAGTTCTAACTGGTCATATCTCATTCCCAGAGTCCTATAGGATTCGCAACCCTTAAAGGAGTAATAATGTATAAAGGTTCCAGACATAAGCAATCCACCAAATACTAAGATATAAATAAGTGCGATGCAGCAGTATCAAATAGTATCCTAACCCGAGTACTACGAATCATAAGCATACCTTCCATCATAGCTTTTCGTTTCTCAACAGCCGATGGTCTAGAGGATGAGGGTTCCAACGCAAAGAACTTTACCTTTCTAGCTTTAGCAGCCTCGGGACACTTGTCCTTGTAATGCCCCATCTAGCCACAGTTGTAGCACTTCACATTCGGCCTCACTGCAACTGCTCTTCCATCACCCAAGCAACACTCATTAGCATAATGTCCCTTCTTGTCACACTTATAACAAACAATATCAACCTTGCTCTTCTTCGCTGCTACCCCCGACTAGGCACCTTTCTTTTTGAAGAACTTCCGCTTCTTACACTAAAAATTCTGAATCTCAACTGGTTTCCCCTTTCCAAAAGTAGAAAGCATCTCTTCATTTTGAATAGCCATCTCAACAAAAATATGACACGGATCCCGGAGGTTTAGAATGGTTGCTCTGGGGATCTCAAGATTCAACCCCCTGATAAACTTATCATTCCACCGAATGATAGTATCCACAGTAGTATATCCGTAACGGGATAGCTCATCAAACTCTGTAGCATACTCAATCACCAATCTATCCCCCTGAACTAAATAAATTTCCTGAGCAATGCTGACTTGGCAACCTCTGATAGAAATCTTTCTTCGAACCTCCTTCGAAATTCAGCCCAAGTCGGATCTTCCTCTAGCTCTCCTACGGTAACTCCGTTCCACCAAAACAATGTTGTTCCCTGCAATTTCCTGGAAGCAAGTCTCCTCTTCTGCATATCTGTCAAGCCGAGATCTGCAAATATCCTTTCATAATGCAATAGCCAGTTCTCCACTCATACTGCATCCTCAGTTCCCAGAAAAGGCTTCCCTCCAAGACTAGCGTAATCCCTGCTCAGCTTGGCATAATTATTGCCAACTGGGGCCACCGAATTAGCTCCTCCATCATTCCCAACAGCCACTCCCGTAGCTGCACCAGCTTGCATCATATTCACGAAGAACTGATACATCATCCCATATCAACCGGCGGAATCTCAACACCAACATTAGCATTTGCATCTGGGTTTGCATTTGCCTATCGACCCCGATTGCTCCAAGTATTAGGTCGAACATTTCCAGGTGTTGCGGTGCGTCTTCCACCTTGATTCACTCTTCCGTTTCCTGCCTCCATATCTTACTAACCTACTACCTGAAATCCAATCTTGGTAAGATACAGAAGAACGGTCTAAGAGAGTAGGGAATACATGCTTAGGTATTTATAGAAAAGTACACATACGTTACTATAACGCTTACCCAAGCCCAACCATATTTTAGGTTCATTAGATTATGCTTTAAAAATCTTTTAAGGTTTAAATTCCTTTTAAGTACATAAACCATGCTCTGATACCAACTTGTAACATCTCGCTTCCGAAGGCTTAAAACTAACTGCTACGGATGCTACAGTACTCTATAGGTGTTATTTTTGATTGACCGAAATCGGAATCTTGAAACTATTAGCAACACAGAAACACAAGAATATGAAAAAAATTAACTTCAACAAAACAGAATTTCTCATTTCTTATGAATTTCAATTTAAGATTTAATTACATAATCCCAAACGTTAACCACGCTCAGATCACATATACATGTACAAACTACGATAAGAGCGACATATGAAGATATCCCATTATGATGATCAAAGAACTAATAAATACGAACTTTACAGTTCTTATTACATCACAGCGGAATACATAAAATAGCTCCTATATAGCTAATACTGCCTCATGCACATCTCTGAAAGCTTATTCGTCTAAAACCTGAAAGTCTTCCACTCTCAGACTACTCAAATTAATTTTGAGTACCCGAGAGTTTGTGGAGAAACACAAACTTCGAGTCAAACAATAAGTCTAGTATGAATAATCCCCTATCATCTCTTACCATAAATAGATATCTAGTAAGACCACGCCACTTAGCGGAACGGGTTTTCCCCTCACTAGTATCCAAATAAAACATGCAAATCATTTACTATGCCCCTGCACCCAAAATGATTAATCTTAACATAATATGAAATAAAGCCATAAATCATATGTATTGGATATCCCATCCAAAAGCATTTTATTAGATTTTCCATCTAAAATCAATTTATTAGATTTCCCATCTAAAATCAATTTATTAGAGTTCCCCTCTAAAATCTTTAAAATGACTATCCGTCATAATTTAATAGGACTTTCCGTCCCAAATCCCTTTAAAAATGCAGATTATCCATCGTGCATTGCTTTATAAAAATGGTATGGGCTATCCACCGCACACTCCATAGTTTTCCTAGGATGACTATGAAGTCTTGGGTGCCAAATCCTGAGACTAACCACCTTTGGCAAAACATTCTTTACTTTAGTAATTTGATGTGAGCTATCCACCGCACATTCCGTGGTTTTCCTAGGTTAACCAAGAACCCATCACTTGGCTAATAAAAATATCATGATCCCCATGATTATTTATAAAAACTCATGATCCCCATGATTATATATTTTTCCCCGGGTATTCCACCTGTTTAACCTATTCCCATTGGTAGCCCCAGTTAGGTTAAATTAAATAAAAACACATTGATAGCCCTAATGTATAATTTTGAAATCATATTTCTATTTGTAACCTTAAACTGTGTATCGAAATCAGTAATCCCACCCCGGTGTCCCCAAGGTTTAATAACATCAAATTTATATAAGGCTCTCCCTTACATGTTAAAACAAAATAAGTATTTTATGCTCTTCGAAGTAACCCCTTCAAATTAGCAAAATTTTACTTAAGGAAAATGGCTAAAAACAGCCCTTTAAAACACTTCGAAAGAAGTCCCATTCGAAAGCAAATAACCCTTCGAAGTTAGCCCCTTCGGAAACCTTCCTTTTGAAAGCATCATTGAAGATAACCCCTTCAAAACCTTTCGAAATCAAACCTTTCGAAATCATAACCTTTCGCAATCATTGAAGATAACCTCTTCAAAACCTTTCGAAATTAAACCTTTCGAAATCAAACCTTTCGAAATCAAAACCCTTCGCAATCATTGAAGGTACCTCCTTCAAAACCTTTTGAAATCAAACCTTCCGAAATCAAAACCTTTTGAAATCAAACCTTTCTAAATCAAAACCTTTCAAAATCAAAACCTTTTACAATCATTCAAAAACAGTAAATTGTTGGTGTTGGAACCAACCCTTCAAAAGTATACTTCCGATCTTGTCGGAAGGTTAACCCTTCGGCTTGCCAAAAGGTATTAAAACACTTTTTCAGAAAACATTTTAAAACACTACTCTTCAAGGTTTAAGCTTTCGAAGATCCCCTTCGAAACCCCTTCTTGAATATATATAAAAAAATTAGTCTTTTATAAAATGATAGAGTCAAAGGATCCCCCTTCAACTTATTCAAAAATAATTTTTATTTCTATCCGAAAGCAAAAGAAGAAGCCTCCACATCCCTTCGCCCTTTTCTTCCCTTCGGCTCCGTGCCTACCTTTCGACTTTGACGGAGGGTAACTATTTACCTTCCATCTTAGGCGAAAGGTACCTTTCGACTTCATCGAAAGGGTAAAAGCATGCTTGTTGGAGTCGAAGGCAGAACTGGGCCCACTAAAGTGATGTTTTTATCTTGTTTGTCTAATTTTGATTGGCTGAGGAACCTTCTCCTGTACTTCCAAATAGTAAAAAGTATACAAAAGTCAACCTTTTTCTCAAAACACTGTACTTCTTCCTCAATTATTTTCAAAAGCAATTTCCTTCCAAATTTATGTAATTTCGGAAGCAAATTTTCAGTTTAGCCGTTGGGCGTAAATAATTTAATTACCTTAGTAAATCACTAAGGAAAAATTCCCAAAAATCACCAAAAATCACCAAAAATGAAATTAATATGTACTTCAACATATTAAAATTTCAAAGCATATGAAGATCAAAACAATTCGGAATTTAACCAAAACCGAACAAAAACGTGTTAATTAACCCATTAACGTTTAAAACACCTATGTCTTATATAAACAAAGGTTTAAATGGTTATATCCTAACCAAAATCACAAACATAAATCGGGTATAACCCATAACCGATCCAAACATAGAAAAACGAGATGATAAACATGATTATTCACCTTGATTAGTTGATTGGAGAATGAGATAATTTCCTAGCTTTAATTCATTAGCTTATTCTTCAATTTAAACTCTTCTTGGAGCTTTTTAATGGCCGGCCGAAATATGTGGGAGTTAAGAATGAGAAAGTGGAAGTTTATTCAGGTGGAGGAAGAGATATATACAAAGAAATGTAGCTCCATTTCCAAGTTTATCCCTTAGGAAATTCCTCCTTCTTAATTTAGTTCATTCATTAAAGCACGACCATTGGATTTATTAGTCTCATCTCCCTACTATTCACATTATTCTATTTAATTTATCCAATTAAATATCCTGAATAATGTTAATTAAAATTCGTGGTCATTACAGTCGAGGTGCCTAGGTATCTCCATCCACAATACCTACTTCATACTAAATAAAGTCGGGGTGTCTAGGTATCCCTATGCATAATACCTACCTCGTGTGACATCCTTAGGGTGACATGTGGCTAATGAAGCAACCATAACAAACATAGCATCCATCAAACAACACTAACATTCACCCAGTGTGCTCTAGATATATGATAACTCGTACAGCCTCCTTACCGCCAGGGACTAGTGGAAATCACGGTTCTCCGTTCTATAGTCGTATCTCACAGCCCAAAGTTGGATATGTGTCTCCCAGCCTAAAGCTGGACACTAGACCCAAAGCTACATGTCCAGGGTATACGGATCCTCGCTACCAATCCATGGGCGTCCCCACTATACAATACCCCTACTTCGAGTACAACAGAAAATGCTCTGAGTCATCAACGATCCCTTAGCACATACAGATCCATTTGAGCACTACTAGCTCAACACAATTTCCACTATCCGGAACCCACCATGTTCCTCTACTCCACGACTCCCACCATGAGCCTCTTTGGTGCCTACTCCTTACTTGAGTCACAAAACGAAGATACGGAGTGTCTAATCTTTGCTACCCACTCCCACCACGAGTCACAAACCTAAGATACAAGGCTTTTCATCATGTTGTTACGTCGCTATTCTTCAATGATGTGAACGAGCCAGCACCTCCAGCACGATCTAAAGAGTCCTGAAATATCAACCTCGGAATCTATTCCATACGCCGTCGAGTCATAATTCAAAGTACCAACCCTTATGTCGAAGCATCACATCATCGTCTCACAATCTAAATCGCTCGCCCATAGAGCAATAACATGAAGACTCTAAGTCGTTCGCACGAACAAACCATCAAATCATGCACCACAAAACCTCCTCAACGTCCAAACCTAAGATCAACCAAATCGCCAATCTACAATAGTGATAGACATTGACTATTCTATGGTGGTCAATACCAACTACTTTGGTCGTGTACTTAACTAGAACGGATAAGTATAAACAAATGGAAACATCAGACATCCATCCAGACGTTTGAAGCCTCGTCTTCCACCTTCAGATCAGTTGTCATGTATCATAACCCTCCTCTACAACTTATCCTGTTTGTTGGATTTTCGCGTGTACGAAATCCCAACGCACAAGATATTCCATAATACTCGATCGCCGCTAAATCAGCATTTTCTACCAAAAACAACCAAACAAGCAACCATGCAACCAACATCTATACATACATCCAAAACAGCATACATACAACATGTATAATATGTTAGTCTATAGGATAATGGTTTTGATGACAACAACTATAGAAGTATTATAAAATATATATGTGCAGGAAATCTATATGCAGGTATCAACAAAAGAAGACTGTACAGTAAAGAAGACAAAGATCAAGAGTTCAAGATCGAAGACTCATGAGATTCAAGATATTCAAGAGTTCAAGACAAATAATATAGTTAGGTTAGATATTTGTTAAAACTCCTTGAAAGCACTATCATTCTTTTTTATCCAATTTACTCGTGGAATGGAATCCACTTCGTTCTTGTTAAAGGGATGGAACCCTAGTGAGATGGAACTCACGAAATATCTAGTGGAATGGATAGTAGCCCTATTTTGTTATCCACTAATTTTGATTCAAAATGATTTTCAAAATTATCTCTTGTTTCATAAAATGATTTTCAAATATTCCTTTTCAAAAGAAAAACCTTCGTTCGCATTTCCAAAAATGTTTTAGCCTCAAAATCATATTTATCATTCTGTTATATTTTGATTTCAAAATTGTCCTTGATATTTTAGCCTCAAAATCTATTTTAATATTATATTTACTTTAGTTTATTTACTTTGATTTTAAATATATTTTAGTATATACACATATATATATATATATATTCATAAGTATTTCTACTTCTAAATACCTTCTACAAATACATAGAGTCCATTTGAATAAAGTTGCATATGTTTTAAATCATCATTTTCAAAGAAAAGCAAATCATCATTTTTACTAGACCATGTCGACATCATAGTTACTCGTCATGTCGACATGCTTCCCGTTATAGCAAAGGTTGTTTTCAAAAGAAGTGTCTATTCGTTTAAATCTCTTTGAATGGACACATCCATTCATTCTCTATAAATAGAGACTGTTATGGACGTTTTCCAGTAACTACTTTCTTTATTTTCTCTCCTCTTTATTCTCTTATCTTATTTTCTAATCATCCTATCCATATTCTGCCAAAATCTTAAGTGAATCAATCCAGAATATCTCTAGTTTGATTCTCTGCCACTCTCTTCAAAGAATCTCAGTGCTTATCAGAGTTATAGATACATTTGTACTCAAAGAAACTTGTTTAGGGTTATAAAGGTGTGATCGTGTCCTTGGAAATCGATCGGGTGAACTTGTGTCCTGTGAATCAAGTGGTTCTACCCAGAGACCTGAGAATCTGGAGGGTGTACCTCGTTGCCTTGGAATCGAGGGATTGTAATCTAGATTATTATTGAATAGAAAGCCGTACGAGTTGTGCGGGACTGGATGTAGGGTAACACCGAACCAGTATAAAATTCCTGGTGTGTTCTTTCCTTTACTTGCTTTTTATTTATATTTGCATCTGTTTGTGATTCTGTGATTTGATCTGTGATTGTGAATTTGCATTAAGTTAGTTAAATCAATTTAAATCAAAGAAGTTTTAAAGAAATTCTTAAAACACTATTCACCCCCCCTCTAGTGTTAAATAGCCTTAAGATCATCTTCCGCGTCCCTGTCATTTGGTATCAGAGCAAGGTTTTCAAAAGTTTCATAATCTGAATTTTGAAAAATTTTAAAATGGCAATTTTTTATAAAATTATTAACACCGTTTTCATTTGAATATGTCACAGAATCATCATGATATTGTTGTTTAAAATTATATTTAGTTATTTTGAAAAGTCACTTGATTCTTTAAAAATTGTTATCTTGTTTTGTAGGAGAAGTGTTATGTACAAATGGATATATAATGGAAATCGACAAAGAAATGGGTACCAGATTAATTCAAAACTTTGGGTTCTCATCTACAACTTAATTTGATACTGTACTTCTCTCTATCTGCTTCGCAATGTCACTGGTTTCGTGAGAATCCGTCAAGAAATGACCAAGTTATGGTCAAATGAAGTTTTGGTGAACAAAGAGAAAAAGAAGGCAAATCCGTCAAAGATATTCTTCAAAATTCATCCAGAGATTTGAATATTTTGTTCCCACTCCTTTTCAGATTGTAGTTCTTGTTCTCGTGGTCATTTTGATAGGTGGATCATCAAATTCCGATCAAAATTGAGTGAGATATGAAAGTTTGAAGTTGGCTATCCAAAACTGAAAAACTGTGTACGGGATCTTCAACATTTCTTCTACTGTTCGGCCTGTTGCATCACAATACCATCCAAATTCGACACCAAACTATAACTAGATCGTAGCCCTTGCCTTCCTCTTCGACTTGCCGCTGGTTTCATCCAATTCCGTTAAGAAACGAAGGAGATATGCCTTTTAGAAGTTTGATAGTATATAGAAAAACGGGAAGAAGATGAAGAGGAGGAATTTTTATGAAAAGTGGTGACCGTTGGGCTTATTTATAGTGGTTGAAGTGTCCATTCATTCAAAATTCGAATTCAAAGTTTTGGCGTCAAGTTGGTCAATCTACTAAATCATCCGTATCTTTCTCATATGGTCTTCAAATTCAGCAAATGAATATACTACGCTGATCAGAAAAACGAGCCCGTCGCAATAGAACAGATTTCATTGTCAAATTCGAAAAGATATAAATGTGTGGATCACAACAATGGAGGAACGACAAAGTTAGAAAGATGGAATGCAAAAATTGGTACGCTTTACTATTATTTCATCTTTATTGTTGCATTTAGAAATATATATCTATGCATTTAGTTAGGTATAGAAATTTATCACTTTTATAAATTTTGATATTTTGGTCCATATACCGACACACCATAGTATAAATATCAATATACAAGTCTAATGTTTTAAAAGTCTTTTAAAATGTGTTTTCTTTCGAATAAAATCTTACAACTAATTTATTACAACTATATTAAGAAAGAAAACATACCTTCATTCGTAGTTTTAACTTATCTAATGTTGTTTTTATTTCTCGTACTATATTTCTTTTAAGATACTAATTCTATATTTTTAAGAAATTAGTAAAAGGAATTTAGATTGTTAGAATAAGGCTTTACTTATAGATTTCTTCAATTAATAAGATTGCATCACATCACATGATACTTATCATATAAGTAGATAGTGACATACATTTTAATAAAAGCATTTTTACATGCATAATGCCAAGTATCTTTACACATACATGCATTCTCATTATTTTTTTATTCAATTTTTTTGTACTTTAACTATATTAACTACTATAAAAATTGGGTCAAAAATCACCATTTTTGCCCAGAACTTTAGATAGCATTTCTGAAATGCTGTCTTTGCTTTTGTTACGCTGAAAATACGTTTTTATAGCATTTCTGTGCTTTGAAACGCCGTAGAGTTTCAAAAACTTTACACAGCATTTGGTAAAAGCTACAGTTTCTATAATGTTTTGAATATATTTTATTGCAAAAACTTTTTATAGCATTCTGTAAATGTTGTCTCTTCTACTTAAAATTTTAAATTATAAAATAACGATATTTAAACTAAGTATTTTTCTCTATTCTTTTTAGAAATTATTTTCTAACTTATATTAGAATATTTAAAATTAATGTTTAGATATTCTTTAGTAATTAATTAAAATTTAAATGAAAGAGGCATTAATATAACATATGTTTATTTTAGTTTTTTTAATCTTTGTTGTTTTTAATATTTCATTATGATATTTTTTTTAAAAAAAAAATGTTTAAACATGTTTCTAAATATTTTAGTCAATAAAAATTTAATATAAAGGTTTTAATTAGTAAGTTAAGTATTTTATAAACATGGAAGTTTGGATTCTTAAAAATAAAAATAAAAATAAAATAAAAACAATCAAGTTAAAATAATTATTTAAGTAGGCTATTAATTTTTATATTTGATCATATATATATATATATATATATATAGTTTAGGTCCATATCTCTTAGCAATTTAATTTTGATATTGAGTTTGATTACTACCTTTCATGAATATGTTATAGTTTTAATACCATTTATTACCTTTAAACTCTTACTTTACAACTCTTTCTATCCCATTCATTAGTTTCCTTAACTTAGGTTTAGTAATTGGTGTGTTTTACCTTTGTTTGGTTGAAGTAATTTATAATAAATAGTTTGATATATGTATACATACATACATATAGACACACACACACACACACACATACACACACACACACACACAGATATATATATATATATGCTTGCCAATTAAATATTATTTATCACTCATGTTTACCTTATAGTCTGAATATCTCTTACCATAGTATATATATCATCATATCATTGTGCAAATTATTTTACTTCATTATCATTTTATTACATATCATTATGCATCATATTTCATATCACATTTCATTGCATATTACATCATAAATTACAATGCATATCATAATCATTTGCATCACAAGTCGCACTTCATTTCGCATATTATCTCATGCTACATTGCATATGTTATACACTTCATACTGCTTTACAAACTACATATTGCATACATGTATACATAACAAGTGTATCTTATTTAGGAGGAGTTTGTAGTATTGTCTTATAATATAGGATTATTAGTTCTTGGTTGATTTGATTGATTTGATTGACTTGTTTGAATTGTTTGACTTGATTGACTTGTTTAATTTATTGACTTGATTGACTTGTTTAACTTGTTTGAATTGATTAATTTGTATGACTTGTCTGACATGATTGGTTTTGATGTATGTGTTGATTATATTGTCTGAAATATATTTATACATATTTATTGAATAATTATAGTATAATTAAGTTAATATCTTTCACAATTCATTTACTATACTTTGTTCTAGTATTAAGTTTAAGGGGGAGTTTTATAGTTAGTGGTTTAGGACTAAGTTTTAGTTTTAGATCTAAGTGTTTATTATTTATGATAACACTATCATTATAATCACACGTCATAGAGTGATAAGTTTTAGGGGGAGTTATATAGTTTAGAGTTAGCGTCATTTTTTTTTGTTGATGACAAAGGGGGAGAAGTATAAAATAGGTTAGTTAGGCATAGATTAAGGGGGAGTTATTAGATTTAGGGGGAGTTATAAGGAGAATATAAATATTTTATAAACAAAGGTTGTCATCATCAAAAAGGGGGAGAATGTTAGTCTATAGGATAATGGTTTTGATGACAACAACTATAGAAGTATTATAAAATATATATGTGCAGGAAATCTATATGCAGGTATCAACAAAAGAAGACTGTACAGTAAAGAAGACAAAGATCAAGAGTTCAAGATTGAAGACTCATGAGATTCAAGATATTCAAGAGTTCAAGACAAATAATATAGTTAGGTTAGATATTTGTTAAAACTCCCTGAAAGCACTATCATTCTTTTTTATCCAATTTACTCGTGGAATGGAATCCACTTCGTTCTTGTTAAAGGGATGGAACCCTAGTGAGATGGAACTCACGAAATATCTAGTGGAACGGATAGTAGCCCTATTTTGTTATCCACTAATTTTGATTCAAAATGATTTTCAAAATTATCTCTTGTTTCATAAAATGATTTTCAAATATTCCTTTTCAAAAGAAAAACCTTCGTTCGCATTTCCAAAAATGTTTTAGCCTCAAAATCATATTTATCATTTTGTTATATTTTGATTTCAAAATTGTCCTTGATATTTTAGCCTCAAAATCTATTTTAATATTATATTTACTTTAGTTTATTTACTTTGATTTTAAATATATTTTAGTATATATACATATATATATTCATAAGTATTTCTACTTCTAAATACCTTCTACAAATACATAGAGTCCATTTGAATAAAGTTGCATATGTTTTAAATCATCATTTTCAAAGAAAAGCAAATCATCATTTTTACTAGACCATGTCGACATCATAGTTACTCGTCATGTCGACATGCTTCCCGTTATAGCAAAGGTTGTTTTCAAAAGAAGTGTCTATTCGTTTAAATCTCTTTGAATGGACACATCCATTCATTCTCTATAAATAGAGACTGTTATGGACGTTTTCCAGTAACTACTTTCTTTATTTTCTCTCCTCTTTATTCTCTTATCTTATTTTCTAATCATCCTATCCATATTCTGCCAAAATCTTAAGTGAATCAATCCAGAATATCTCTAGTTTGATTCTCTGCCACTCTCTTCAAAGAATCTCAGTGCTTATCAGAGTTATAGATACATTTGTACTCAAAGAAACTTGTTTAGGGTTATAAAGGTGTGATCGTGTCCTTGGAAATCGATCGGGTGAACTTGTGTCCTGTGAATCAAGTGGTTCTACCCAGAGACCTGAGAATCTGGAGGGTGTACCTCGTTGCCTTGGAATCGAGGGATTGTAATCTAGATTATTATTGAATAGAAAGCCGTACGAGTTGTGCGGGACTGGATGTAGGGTAACACCGAACCAGTATAAAATTCCTGGTGTGTTCTTTCCTTTACTTGCTTTTTATTTATATTTGCATCTGTTTGTGATTCTGTGATTTGATCTGTGATTGTGAATTTGCATTAAGTTAGTTAAATCAATTTAAATCAAAGAAGTTTTAAAGAAATTCTTAAAACACTATTCATCCCCCCTCTAGTGTTAAATAGCCTTAAGATCATCTTCCGCGTCCCTGTCATAATACACCCATATCAACCAATGGGGGAAATCATATCAAAAATAGCTCAAATCTAGCAATTCCCTAATAATGGACGTCGATGGAAAAAATATGATATCCGATATAAAATCATTTTAAAACATTTTTATTTTCTTTTATAAAATTTTAGTAAGTGTTTAAGTTTAATAAATAACATCTTAAAATTAAAAACCATTCCAGAACGTCGATCTAATACTATACAACCAATTAGAGTACTGTGAAAGACAATATCACTCACCTCAATAAAATCTACCCAAACCAATGTCAAAATGTAGATCTCTTCATCACGAGCGCAATACAAGAAACCGCATCCAAAACGGACCTTGATGCAAAAGATATAACCAATATAAGAATCAAGATTAACTAAAACAATTAATTAACAAATCAAAACATTAATTACCTAATTAAGCCTTTAATCTTTCTTCCTTAATGCGCATGTACGTGCACAAAGATACCAGGCCGTGCACGAACCTACCCTTCCTCTCTTCTCTCTTCAATCTCTTGGCCAATACTCAATGAAATCAAAACTCGTCTTCACCAGCGAATCACACTACGAAATCTCTCTACATCCGACCCGAAGAATTGAAGCTCGATCATCTACATAAAAACGTGACAGTGGGCAGCTCTCATCCCAGGCCATGGATGCAATTTGCTAGAGTTGATCGCGATCGACGAAACTTGGTAGTTTGGTGCACGTCGTCGAGAGAAGGACAATGATTATCTCTGATCCTCCTATCGTCGCCCTAATCTCTAGCTAGAACAAACCCTAGATCCGCCAAGAAGAGGTCCATGACGTCAATCATGATCGATCCAATTTTCGTCATGGTCATCGCAAAGCTCTCATCCATACGAGCTCATCGGATTTGGTTTCGCGATTTTTAGTGGAGCGGATCAATGGATTTTGATTTTTGAAGCGAAATATGAGGAGCAGCCGTTACTACGCGATGCAACAATAAAATGGAAATGAGATTAGGGAGGGCTTAGTCTTGGGGATATTTATATTAATACAATATTATTTGTTTATTTGATTTCTCAAATAAACGGTCATGCATTTTGAGTTCGTACGATCACTTGACGCTTCTGATCGCAACGAAACTCGTCTGCGTACATCACCTCATTTTTTGGGATCTAACATAATAAATCTCATCGCTATCTGAGACTGCATCCCAGGATGTTAATTTCGCGTATTTCGAGGTCGTTTTGGCCATCGGATCGTCCGATCTTCAAATATAGCGAAGCACATACTCATTTTAATTCGCAACATCAATCCGAACTCAACGGAGGTGGTCTCGAATCCTAATTCGACCGTATGTGAAAGATCATATTTCTGGGCCTTCATTTAATTAACGATTAAATATTTAAATCAATTATTTAAATGTCATATTGTAAAATATACGGGTCGTTACATCTACCTTCATATCACAAAATAAATTAAATGAAACTATTTGATATATCCATACAAACTTCAAATGTGTGTGTGTGTATCTACGTACGTACGTATGTATAGTAAAAATAGAAAAGGGACTCAGTTAACGATCTCTACAAAGCATTTACAAATTATAAAACATAACTAAGATGAATGATTTGACTTGAGATTCTTCCTCGACCGTTTTTGTCATCATTTTAGATAGTCATTTATAAAACCGATTTATTTATAGTGAAAAAGTTGAATCGTCGGATGCCCATATATCAATGTTAGTGCATACTAAAGAACGGCAAAGTTTTAACATACCATTTGATTTGGACAAAATGTAGTGTACAACTAAGAGTATCTTGGACTTTCACAATATAATACTTACACGGCAAAGTTTATTGCATATTACAGTAAATGATTTTATTTGCTCTTGTGAAACACATTGAATGTTAAAAAGGCTTATATGCAATATTAAATATTAAAGATTGCTTATATGCCAAATAGTTAGGGATAGTTAACACATTTACATTGTAAAATACAAAATCTAAAACTATAATTGTCACGTCATATTATTATATAGATATCATGAAAACAATATTAGAGATTAAAAATTGAACATCATTGGACTTACCTATATGTGCCATTTAAGTTTAGTTATGGTTTGCTCTAAATGTCTCTTTATTAAATTTTTTTTTCCAAATAGTAAAATATAACGTTTTTAGATGCATGCTGCAACAAGCCTCTTGGTATAGGCGCTAATTATTTTGTCATAATAGGGCACTAGTCCAACCAATAAGCCCACTTAATTCCCACGTGTTCATCTGCTTCATCCTCGTTTCGGCCCTCGAGTTTAATCCCATCAATTTCTTCTTTACACCAGAAGATTTTCATAAGATGAGAGTTAAATTAACAGAAATCCCAGGTATTAAATTCAAATATTCAAGAAATCTGAGCACGGCAACAAATCAGAAGGATGAAGAAATCGATGAATTCAGCAGTGATTCGGGAAAAAAGAGTACAGCTTACGAAGTGCTCGAGCTTTCAGAAAGTTGCTCATTTGATGATATTAAGGCATCGTTTCGAAAGCTCGCGAAAGAGACTCATCCTGATGTTTCTGATAATGATCCCCGTCGATTTCTGCAAATTCTAGCTGCGTATGAGGTATTTTTGTGTAGTATGTTAACTAGAATTGATATTTGCTTATTGCTAAACTTGGATAGTGATTGATGGCCTTGTATTTGGTATACACATTGTTACATTTGAAAGAGATTGCTATGGGACTGTGATAATGCATACAAACCTAATTTGGATGTTCTGAATTCCAATCGGCTATACATTGTGCTTTGATTGATAGTGTTTTGTTGAAATAGGTGTTGAATTAATTATTAAATTTCTTTTAGAAATTAAGTTACTCATACTGCTATCCAAAACCTGACATCCAATCAGCAATACATTGTGCTTTGATTGACAGTGTTTCAATAAAAGTAGATGTTAATTCAATTATAGAATTTCCTTAAGTCTAGAAATTAAGCTACACATACTGCTATCCAAAATCCGATATCCAAATTAAGCTTTGCTTTACTATGCAAATATGTTATGTAGTGTAACTAGAAATTGGCAACTGAATATCCATATCCGCATACAATTACCATATTATGGCTAGCATGATCAAAATTATTATGCACTTAATTTGCGCTTAGTTGAATTAATTTGATTTAAGGTACTTTTTCGTAACAATACATATGGTTAGTATGTCCTTTAAGTGATCATGCGATTATAATTATAAATCATATTTAGTAAGTAATAACTGGAAAACTATTATATCTGGACTGAAAGTAATGGACAGGGATACTATGCTATTGATTTGCACTCATCACTAACGTATATGTATCATGTGGGTATTGGGTAGTATTCATACAAATTACTTGAAAATAAAATAACATGTTATGGTTTTGGTTTTTCTTCTCATTTTATACATCAGTACAGAAATAAAGTCGTGTTCCCCTGATATTCACTGTTACAGTAATTCAATCTCCGAAAACATATCTCAATATGTAGTACTGATGCAGTAGCTTGGATCATTATCGATTTTAGGTTAGAAGTATTCTTTATTTTATGATCAGGTTACCTGGGCCAAGTGTATAAAGAACTGTTAGCCAACTTTAACCTGTCAATTGAATGGAACCTACCTAGCCACTTAATATTCCACTTAACTCTGGGTTCTAGCCATGAAGATTTCTGAAGAATTTGAAACGACACCTTTTGCATTTCATGACAAGATATACTAATCACTGATATTTTGATTTGAACAGCAATAATTACATGTATTATAAAGCTATTATAGTAAACAAATTCAGTGCAGAAGTGATTTGCAACGAAGATCATCCCTTGCTCTAATTTATAACATCTGTAGAATTTGCAAAGAAAGGTCTTTGTTATGCTACTAAATGACTGGTTCCCAAGTAAAATTACATCCTGTTTCTTTAACTATGTTATGTAACATTTGCAAACATATGCCCAAATTGTGTACCACTCCTACATAATCTGCCAACTCCTGCTCTGATAACTTATATTCAGAAAACTTTCCATATGCTACTTACGTACTTGCAACAAGTCATGTATTCATGATTCATATACCAAACACGACCTATGTTGTTCCATGCAGATTCTTTCAGATTCCAATAAAAGAGCACATTATGATGGTCTTTTGTTTGCTCAAAGGAAGATCTTAAAAAACCACTCTAAAGTTGTTTCAGAAACATATATGCATGATTCATCCATAACAATAGTTAAACAAGCTGACGTAGTAGAATGGCTTAAATGGTATAGACAAATCATCGATGATATTATCACAGAGAGGCGAGTTGCTAATGGCTCTGGTTATTTTGATCAACTTGAGAGTGAACTATATTCAGCAATACGTGCTGCATATTATGGCCCTTTGATCGAATCAATGGATTTTCTTCCTGATTGTTTTGAAGCGGAAGAAAGGTCTGTATATGATACTTCTGAGATACTGCATTTAGTATCTGGTCGTGATCTTTTTGGAACTGTTTGTGTTACTGATAAGCTTCGTGAATTATCATATACCCATCATGAAAAAATTGGCGCTTTTAATTCAGCAGTTGAAGGTATTTCCAATTATAGTAGGGAAGAGGATATGAATATAGATTCTTCATATCCAGAGAAGTCAGAGAATTTTGAGAAGCAAAACAAAATAGGTGCATTGGATGCATACAGAGATTTAGAGGTGCATATTTGTGGATGTTTAGTTGCCACAGCTAGTAGGAAGCCTCCAATGCTCGAAGAGGAGGATCAAATTAACGTCTTTCTTAATTTGGAAGACGGCAAGGTATATAAATATGAGAATGTTGCGGTTGGGTCTAGAATCCTGTTAGGTACAATACATGGATTAAGAAGCAATGTTGAAGAAGGGAGCTGCTCCGTGTACGATGGAAATGGTACAAAAACTCACATGATAATAAACTACAGAACTTTGATGGTTAGTGTAACTATTATCATAGCAAGTCAAATGTCTATTTAAAATATCTACAAATTCAGACATATATTACACCTTATTTTCTTTCCCTTGATAGTAATACACAATTCTTATCAAATTTGTTAAACTCTCTGTCAATATGCATAATTAATGGCTATATGAGATTTTCCGGAAGTTGGGCATGAGGAATTGGTAAGTCGGTTTATGAAATTAGTTGGTTGATTAAAAACGTGGTCAAACAAATCCTACCTCCTACGCCTACAGATTTTGGCTTATGTTTATGCTAGTATTGATTAGTTTTCTATTCTTAAACTGAATAAGTTAAGCACTGCACTCATTTTTAGTGTCTCGGGGAATCATACCCAAGACCTCCAGAACAGCTATCAAGAGATCTTACCACTTGAGGGAGTGGTCCTTAACAAGTTGTACTTGTTTTATTTAAAGCACTATATCCCTACGGGTAGTTCACAGATTTGTTTTATAATTATTATAAACCTTCCACCTTTAATCCAAGGTAGCGAGTCACTTCTTAAACTGAATAAGTTCTCCTTGTCAAGTTTTAAAATTTTAATTTCCCTATTTTATACTGTCATCTACTCGATCACATTAATGGCATACTTTTCAACTCTGAGTATAAAATATACATGTAACGTTCAGGTGAAACACATGCATTGGTATCAAGTTGGTGAAGAAATTTCAGCTTGTGAGTGCAGATGTAGTAGAGCCCGCCTTCCACCTAGCAAGTAAACTGATGTAGTTTCTTTAGATCCGGATTCATCTACTTGACTTGAATGGCAGTATTATACACACGCACATGTGCGCACAGCACGCACATGTGCGCACACATATATCCCCTTCAAAATTGCATTTTATATCGATGGTTAAAGTAAATATCAGTGATGGTTCGTATTGACTTGCAATTCTGATGGGGATAGAAGTTTCGAAACGATTCCAAAAATTGCATGGATGATCTTGCTAGTGAGCATAATGTATCTACAAAAATTTGCTTCGATTTGTTTTTTTCTTCTTTTTTTCTTTTTTTCTTTTTAATTATTTATGGACAAAAAGATAGAGGAGTGTTCACACACACAAGCAGTTATCAGTGTTGACATATTTCGGTTAAAGTAAAATATGCATCATCAATCATCCGAAGTCGTACATGTAGAACATTACATAGAATAATTTTGTGGCTTCTTATAAGCATTTGTTGTGCCTATTATTGCTGCGACTACATAACCGGTAAACTTAAACATAGATCTTCAGTTTGTATACACAAGGCTGCAAATTTTGTTGATAAACGTTCCTCTCAGATGCAACACCTTTATTACTGTTTTGACAAAATTAATTATGGAAAAAAAATTCCAGCAATAATATAGTTAAGATGAAAGGCAAGCTCTGTGTATCAGGGGAGTCTGTAAAATATTGACTACGAAATACTAATATTACCATGCAACTTAATGTTCATCTTTTCTTGAAATTGATTTTGTCTTTCTTCCTTGTTTAACTATTAGGTTTTGGCTCTTTGAGCCACGCTGTGGTATGCATGACATTGGTGGCTGGTATGTAGAAACGTACGGGCGAGATAAGAAGGGGATGACGACTCTTTCCCAAAGGCAATGGGACAATATATATGAACGTTCTGAAAAGTAATTTTGCTTATCTTGACTTTCTTTTATATACTCTGTACTGTGGTATCTTCTTAGTTGCTTTATTTTGCTTCCTAATAATTATATATAATGATAACCTGTCAAAACCTTTTTTTGCTGAAACACCAAGTAAAACATGTAGACGACTCAACATTCAACTGCTAATTTTGTGCAAGTCCTTTCTAATATCGGTCAAACAGTTGTTTCTTTGCTAATTATTCTCCAGTCCCTGGGCTCTTTTCCATAAATACCGAGTAATGGTTGAAATTGCAAAAAACCGTTGATTGATCTTTATCCCATAAACATCTCATTGTTGATGTTTGATAAATGAATCTAAAGTCATTTTGATAGTGTTGAACAGACTGGTATATTATATGTTCTTAAAGATTACTATTTACTAAAGCGGTTTATGCTGATAAGTATGTAGATATTTTAAAGTACATAGAAACTACCAAGTGCAAATTGCAAGAGATCGACACTGAAGTCAACCAACTGAATGGAGATGAATTTATCAGTATAAATGACATGAAGAGATAAGTTCCCAAACATGTTTGACTAGTTTCAAGAAGTTCAGTTTAATTGCACTCATGCTGAATGATACGTTAGATGTAGTGTTGGTAATTGGTAGACATTTATGATGAAGATTTGGTCGTTTTTATAACATCAAATATCAATCAAATTTTGCCTTGTTTCTAACATTATGTTATATATAATATGCATGATAGGAGGTTACACCCTGCAATGTATCTGGTAGCTCTTGCCTACAGAAGTTTAGACATTGAAGATGGAAGAAGAAGAAAACAAACCGTCAGGAAGTTTCTGGAACCAAAGCTACATGGCTTATTGCGTTGGTGTAAAAAACTTATGTAAATGTTTATATTACATTATAAAGCGCTTCTTCACATCTATACAGTCAAAAAGTACATGGGAGTTTTGCTTTCAAAATGGAATGAGCTGTTCAGCACAGTGACTACAAATTTGATGAGCTTTTCTGTTCTTCACAGCATCGATTGATATATACTGGAAGACAGCATGTAAAATATTTGAAGGCCCCTGGTAAACCAACTAAATGTGCATGTCTCCTCTTTGATGTATTATGGCCCCTGGTATCAAAGTTGCTATATTTTGTGCATGGAACAAACCAAGCTGTAAATAGTGAAAGATTTTTTATTTTATTTTATTTTTTAAAAAGGCATGGATTTTGGAGTTTGTTTGTAATAAAAATATAGGTATTAATATGATACATTGGCACATGTATTTATTTAATTCGAAATTTACTTTGCCCCATATCTCTTGATGTTTCTTCTTTGTAAAAGTGTATCGAGACATTTTTCAATTTTCAGTAAACCCTTGTTTCGATCTAAGATCAATATGATACAATACCTAGGCCTGTCAAACGGGTTGGGTTGGGTCAAAAAAGGGTTGGGTCGAGTTTGACCCAACCCATTTATGACCCATTCTTTTTTACTCATTTATGACCCAATCCATTTATGATCCAACTCACTTAATAAGCGGGTTATCCATTTAACTCATTTAAAGATTTAAATTTAATTTGACTAATAAAAAACAAATAAATATAAAATAATTTTAATTCTAATTTTTATGTTTTGAGTTTCGATAAAAAAATAAAATTCTAATTTTCATCAAAATTCAAATGCAGGGATGCGGTAGCTTATTATTTTCTAAGTACAACTGTTAGTCCCTTTGGAGAACTACAGTGTGCGTTCACACGATAAAGTATTTGAGTGTTCCATACTGTGCGTAATTTAGGTGGGATCGAAGTCCCGCCTGATTCTGAGTTAGAACGAAAGAGTTATTGCAGTCCGAAAAAAAAATAGCGGCTTCTGCACTAGGCGGAGTTCAAATATGTGGATGTGGTAGTCTGTTATTTCTAAGTATAATTATCAGTCCTCTTGGAGAACTACAGTGTACGTTCACATGATGAAGTATCCGAGTGTTCCATACTGTTCGTAATTTAGGTGAGAGTTCATCGGTCGAAGTCTCGCTTGATTTCCAGTTATAACGAAGGAGTTATTGCAGTCTGAACAAAAAAAATAACGGCTTCTGCACTAAGCGGTGTTCAAATATGGGGATGCAGTAGCCTGTTATTTTCTAAGTACAACTGTCAGTCTCTATGAAAAACTACAATGTATGTTCAAAATTCTTATTTTTCAAATTTATATTAAAATTTAATATTTTTAATAAATGGGTAAATGGGTTACCCATTTATAATCCTTTTAAAAATGGGTCAACCCAACCCATAACCCATTTAATAATATTCATAAATAGGTTGATCCAACTCATTTATAAGTAAGGTAAATGAGTTGGGTTAATGGTTTGTGTCATATTTTGATAGGTCTAACAATACCCTTATTTCCAAACATAATCCATTTCAAAAACCCGCTACAAATTATCCATTTATAATTATTTTTGTTTAAACTTTCTTATTTTCTTTTTCATATTTCTCACAACTTAACTCTACCCTAAATCACATATTTTTTTGAAAGCTGCAGTTTTACCTTAAATGTTTGAAAGAAATGCTTTTCTTTTGCAAATAACATTGTAAATGGGTACGCAAATATTTATGATGTTTGATTGTTTATTTATTTTTATTTCTTTTCCGTTTAATTGAAATATACATGAAGAGAAAAACAGATTGAAGAAATTATGAGTGTAATTTTTAAAGTTTTCTCGATAGGACGATTTCACATATTTTAAAACTTTGAAGAGGGTTTGTAGCAAGTTCCTATCCAACTTTAACACTTTAACATTTCAAGTTTTAAGATTTGCATATAATTCAGATTTACTTATCCTCTTATCATTTCTAATTTTGTATCGCTGTTGACATCTAGAAAAATGTTTTTCCACTTCCGTTATTAATATTTATGGCCATCAAATTTTAATTTCTCATTCCACTCTAAACAACTGTAGCATCTTTATCTTCTTTACAAAAACTCACATACGGTATCGCAAAACATCATCATAAAATAAAATTTTCAAACTCCAACGTCATAAAAAAAATTATTATCTTTTTGCCTAATAGATGAAGACAAGTTTTGATACTCACAAGGATGATAGTTTACTTTTTATTTCTTAAAGTCTATTTTTTATATCAATCTTAATGTTGCTGTTTACGGTTTTTTCACTGTTATTTTAAAATGAATTTAATGATTTCTGATGACACAAATTTGAAGGATGTAAAATTTGATGATGTTGCAATTCAAAATCTCAATATAAGTTGTTGAATCATAATGTTTTATCGTACAACGTTAATGTCATTTTTTCTTTTATATTTTTTCATTTTGTTGTTGTTAGATGAATGATACCAATTTTAATAAATTTGAGGGTATACTTTGCCATTTCAAATAAAAAGTATTTAATACTAAAAATATGAAAAAAGACGATTGATCTAATGTTTCAAATGGCAGACAAGTGGATTTAATAAATCATTTTTTAACTGATCAAGTACATACTTAAATTTTCGTCATCCTAAATATGGTTGAAAAATAAATTTTATTATTTTATTTTTGATTTTTATGCATTTTATGATAACAAAAGCGATGCTTTATTCAAGTAAAGCACTAAATATAATGTCTTAGGGGCTCAAACTCATGACCTTTAGAACCTTTGTCTAAAACGTCCTAGCTTTAACAACTTGTGTGACGCCCCACCTCTATGCTCACGCTAGCCAAGAACACTACTGGGTAATGCTGTCGACTAGCACGAAGAATAAGGCTGTTGAGGAGCGACCATCTGTGTAATTGCTTTGTGCGAGCACCGATATGTCAGAAAATATCACTTACATTTCATCTCTGGAGGAAATCCGACATATCAAATACAAACACAAAGCTACCACACAGTGGCTAAGTAGTCTTCGGAAACAAATATAGAAATAAACATAACACAAATCAGTCACAGACATTCATATCACAAAGGCGGAAACAGATATGAATATAACACAAAGAAGTGTACATCAAAGTAGTGGTAAAACAAGATCCACTACATCACAAGAGAATAGGTACAAGTGCTAGGCAAAAGAATAATTATACATCAAGGAGTCCATAACTCAAATGTATAATAACAAAAACTACTAATCTAAAGTAGTTAGCCAAAAGATGCAGATGATAATCCATGATAAGAAGTCAAGCAGGAGCACCTGAAATATCTCGGTCTGACCCGAGTATTATTTAAGAGGAAAATAATAAACGGATCAGTCTAGCTATAAATATCAGAAAATCTGAGACATGATAAGAGATATGACTAAAAATGTATGATAACAAAGAAATGCCATACTTTGTCAAGTATACATCAAATAACAACAAAAATCATACAATATCTCCAAACATCTCAAAACACCAAAAAGAATGTCATATTCTTTATTTTATTCACCAAACTAAAAATATTGACAAACATATAAATGCCAAACGCAAAAGTTGGTGAAATACAAATTCTAGAAATCACAACGAGAAATCCAGAAATCACAAGGAGGAGGCCTATTACAAACGGGAGCATGAAAACTCCCAACACGTGTATCACAAACGAGACGCTATCCCATAAACTGAACATCGACGTACCTAGAAAGATACGCCCCATGCACAGTCGAACATCGACGCACCTAGAAAGATACGCTCCATGCATAAATAAACATCGACGCACCTAGAAAGATACGCTCCATGCATAAATAAACATCGACGCACCTAGAAAGATACGCCCCATGTAAAGTCTAACATCGACGCACCTAGAAAGATACGCCCCATGCAAAGTCGAACATCGACGCACCTAGAAAGATACGCCCCATGCAAAGTCGAACATTGACGCACCTAGAAAGATACGCCCCATGCATAGACGAACATCGATGCACCTAGAAAGATACGCCCCATGCTCCGACTTATTGATCCGATTGCTCCACGAACAGTCCAAAGACCATGGGTCGCTAGCCCATAAAATGAGACGAAGCTCATTAGGACGAGGTACTGTCCCCCACGTGGACAAAGAGACATCTCACATTGCTATTCTAAACCATAAAATGATCATCATCGATCATCAAGAAGTGTCGATTACACTAAGCTAGTAAATATAAGAGTTTAGCTTCATGTCGCATAACCACTTGCTTAACTCAAATATTTACGAACAGATTGTAGATTTCCACTCGAAAATTGTCACAAGAGTTTCAATCGAACAAGTCAAAGGATTAACCGACGAAGTAAACGCAAGCGTTTCATACCACTTGTTTTGCTAAGCCGTTTAATTAGATTTTCTCATACGAATGAGGTAAAGGTTTGTAGATACTAATAGATTGGAAAACGGTTTTATAAACGAGCTTTGTATTAAAAATAGAGTTGAAATCATCTTTGTAAAAGAGTTTGAATATTTACTACTAGTATAGAAACCTCTGTATTTAGAAGTGACAAATCACAAAATGATTGTAAAAACAATCAATTCACAAAAATCCACATTCGAAGATGTGAATTAAATCCAAAGAAATCGATACCGAATCCATCAAAATGGATATTCTCAAAAATCCCAAAAAAGAAGTCATCAATGTCAATAATAAATGATAACAATAAATCGGATAGTCACGAATCGATAAAAGTTGGATCCTCAAACTAATTAGGCAAAATAGGCAAAGTGAAGCAGGTCAGTCGACTGACTGCAGAGAGTCGGTCGACTGAACCAGAAACCAGAATGTTTCATTTCCTGCAGTCAGTCGACTGACTGCAGAGGGTCGGTCGACTGACTGCAGAAAACATAAACTTCTGTTCTCTGCAGTCAGACCCAGATTGGCCTGATTTCTACAGTCAGTCGACTGACTGCAGAGAGTCGGTCGACTGACTGGCACTGAAGCTGTTTTTCAGCTTATTCAAATGAAGCGCAATCTCTTCCAAATCGCGATTGGATGAGAAATGGACTTAAGGGGCTTTTGCCAATCGACAACCCAGCCCTATAGGCTTTCCGATTCACCACCAAAAGCATGATCAAACATCAAAGCTAAGATTTTTTAGAGTTTTAGACTTCAAACACCAAAAATTGAAATGTTCACCAAATCAATCCAAACCAAAATCAAATGAACATGTAAAGATGTTAGGAATCCATACCTAACAATCAAAGATAGTTATAGACAAAGATGTGAGATAAAGATCTCACCTTTAATCCCAAAAACTATGAATGAGAAGCTTAATCACGAAGGAAAGATCAACACTCTTCACTTCAACCCAAGTAGCTTGAATCTAAGCTTAAAAGAAGAACATTCCCTAAGTTAGGTTTAGGAAATTCTGAAATTGAAGAGGGAATGAGTTGGAGAAGATATAGAGGATGCTTACCTAAGCTTCTCTTTGAATTTGGAGCAAGAACTTGAATTTGCAAAGAAACTAGGGTTTAGGATTTTCTAATCTCTCTTCTCTTCCCCTATTTTTCTAAAGCTTGAAGTGTTAGGAAATATTAGAATGAATGAAAAGAAGAGGGGGTGGAATAAGGATATAAGGTGAGTTGGGTTAGTGGGCTGAACCCAAGCCCAAGCCCAAAGCCCTAAGTGAAAAATAGCAAAATTCACTCAACTCCAAACATATCGAAGCTTATACTCAAAAAAGTCGCAAACGCCATTTTGGACTCAATGGAAGTGGTCTCGAATCCCAATTCGATTGTTTGCAAAAAGTAGCTTTTCGGACTTCAATCTGATTAACGATTCTATATTTAAATAAAATATTTAAATATTCAATCGTAAAATATGCGGTTGTTACAGACTCCCCTCCTTAAAGAAATTGCATCCTCGCAATAATTAAGAGGAAAAATAAAAAGTAACAACCATAAAAGCATATGAACACAAAAGGAAATTTTGAATTAAGAAGTTCACCATAAAGAGCACGAAAGAGTAAGTCCGGATGTGTTTGCTCGATGAATTCTCTGGATTCCCAGGAGCAGTCCTTGGGATTTGAGAACCATTGAACTATCACAAAAAGAACATCTTTATTTCGAAGGCGTTTAACCTCCGAAGTAATGATACGAATAGAATGTTGTTCATAAGTCAAATTTGGTGAAACTTGAATTTCTTCAACAACACCGGGCTCAAGAATAAAAATCGGAATTCCAAGGTATTTCCGCAGTAAAGAGACGTGGAAAACGTCATAACTAGCAAAAGATTGAGCCGGTAATAAAAGGCGATAAGCCACGGAACAAATACGTTCGGTGATGGGAAACGGACCAACATATCGAGGTGCTAACTTTCCCGATCGACTGAAATGCACATCACCCATCAAAGGTGAAACATGAATGAACACCAATAAGATCTGGACCTAAAACCAGCCTCTCACCGGCTTCAAGCCAACACGGAGAAAATCGGCATAGCCTTCCGTAGAGTGCCTCGAAAGGTGCCATACCAATACAAGGTTGGAAGTTATTATTGGAGGGAAACTCAACAAGAGAAATATAATTTTCCCAACTTCCACCAAAATCAAGAACACACGAACGAAAGAGATCTTCAAGAGTTGATTCACACGCTCTATTTGTCCATCGGATTGAGGACGATAAGCGGTGCTAAAAATTAAGCTTTGTTCCCAAAGCTTTTGAAGATCTTACCAAAGTCCACTAGTAAAATAATGAATCACGATTATTAACAATAAAAGTAGGAACTCCATGCAATTTTAGTTTGACATAGAGTTTAGCCAAAAGAGGTATGGTCCAAAAGAGAAGGACGAGCCTCACGGCTACACAAAACAAGAGATGAACATGAATTGAATTCACGATCTCGAATCTCATAAGTGGATAAAGTCTCGAGATCATTCCATCCGGATATCATCAAAGAAACAACCGCTTGTTGCTTACAACTAAGGGCATTGGCAACTCGATTACCCTTTTCCGGGGTACAAAGAAGATCAAGATCATAAGATACAAGGAACTCGAGCCAACATTAAGTTCCTTATGAGAAAATAAACATTTCAAAGATTTATGATCAGAGTGGAGAACGAATTTCTCCCCCAAAATAATGATGCCGAACTCTAAAAGCGAAAACAATAGCCGCGAGCACTAGATCATGAGTGGCATATCTAGTCTGGATAGGCTTTAATGATTTAGAAGCAAAAGTGATAACACGTTCTCTTTTGCATGAGAACGGCAACCAAACCAATACGACTATCATCGGTATAACAATAAAGTCTTGGTTCCCTTCGGGAATCACTAGAATAAGAGTATCGGAAAAGAGTTCTTTTAAATAATCTTCTTTCCCGAAAAGCTAAAACTTTCAAAATTACAATTATCTTTATGTAATAATCCTTTTCAGAAAAATTTACATTTTACAAGTCAATTTACTGTGTCTGATTGTCTCATCATAGCGTTTAGGAGATTCCTATCGATAACGTTGATCAAGCGCATCGACCAAAATTCTTAAAGCACTCAATGGGCAATACAATCACAAAATCATCTTTTATATGATAACTATGTCTCTTAAAGTTTTTAAGAATATTCCTTGCTCGTTTTAAGAACAAAATCCAATCATACTCATAAATAAATCTTACGAAAAAGATTTGCAAAATTTTAAATTGCTGTTTACATCCAAAATCAATAAATACAAGAATGGAGTCATCGAGATATTCGTAGAATACTCGGTTCATAAAATGGATGAAATAAGCTGGACAAAATGGATGACATAATAAGTCATTCATAAGAATCATAACGAGTGCGGAATGCGATAAGTGGAATGCTAACTTCCGCAACTCGTAGCAAATGAAAACCGGTGGCAAGGTCGAGCTGAAAAGACCTTATCACCACTCAAAAGACTGCTTGGGTGATAATCCTAAGACAAGCCCAAAAATACCAGAAAATTCCACAAACTACCCGAATGAGAAATAACACTTTCCTCATCAAGTGAGTTTAAAGAACTAAAATGATATCACCGAATTTGGAAATCAAAATCATTAAGAACAAAAGAAATCTGCTTAACAGATTGAAAATGTCGAAGATAAATAGTCCACATTGGACATAGGATATGGGATTTATAATGATTAAGCCAATCCTTCTCAAAAATCAGTTTCGAAGCCTAAATAACGCGTAACATGCAAATCGGCTCGAAAAGAATAATCATAAAATAAACTCGACATTTTCACAAAGTAAATTGAGTGTTGCGGATCCATCAATCGAATTCGCAATTCTCAATGAAGTTATCATTAAAAAGAGAAAGAATCATCAAGTTCTTTTGATATAAAATAATGAGATGAACCCAAATCAAAAAGAACTCAAATAAGATAATCTCAAAACAAATATCGTCAAGGATAGAAAATACCTTGACCAAGAGAAGTGCTAGTAGAGGCTTGCACAACCTTTAGCTTTCCCTCCTTCTTGCTTGAAGTATGGGACACGCAGATATATGATGACTCAAACTTTTGAAATAGCGACAATAAAGGGGTTCCGGACACTCATTTGCATAGTGGTCCATAGAATCACAATTGTAGCATCGTCCACGACTAGTGGTAGGAGTCTTTGCTACAGAAGTTTCTTGCTTCCCTTTCTTGTCGGGATTGGGGCCTTTGAACTTTATAGGCCTCTTCATGTTATTGTTGAAGTTCTGTTTGGCATTCACAACTTCAACATTACTTTCATTATCGGCCTCTTCAAGTCGAAGAGCGATATCAATAAGCTGATCAAAAGAAACTTCTAGTTTCAGAAGTAAAGGCTTCTTAAGGTTCTTATTCAACCCATAGACAAATCTCTGATTTTTCTTCAATGGGGTATTAATATATTGACCCCATATTTAGATAGAGATTCAAAAGATGCGACATAATCTGCCACAGAAGATTCACCTTGAACAAGGTCAATAAAGCGTCGGGCTAAAGTTACCTTTTCAGCCTCCGAGCACAAACTTCAATTCGAATCTTTCCCGGAATTGCTCCCAAGTAAGATCCGCTTTGATAATCTCAGAAACCAAAAGCTCATACCAATCTAATGCTCTTTCTTGGAGCATGCTAGAAGCCACTTGGACTCGAAGTGAATCAATAAGATCCATGCGGGAAAAGATGCGATCACATGATCTAAGCCAAGCTTGGATTTCTATAACATTTTCGAAACCCTTGAATGGCCTTCCACCCAAAGCGGTATAATCTCTGCACAAGCGTGCAAACCCGGATTTAGGGTGAGTAGGCGCGGGAACGGGTCCGGCAGCTCGGGCATTGTTCACAAGATCTAGAAGTTGTTGAGAAGACATAAATACTCCATCCTGGGGAGTAGCACTAGATTGACCGACGCTGGGACGGCCAGGTCTAACCATTTCTCTTCTCTAAGAAAGAAAGAAAGAAGAGGAAAAGGTTATTCTCAAAATGAATATCAAACAACCTTGATTGATAAAACAAGGCACCATAAAAGAAATAGGATAGAACGGTACGAAGACTCGAATTAAATCATATGGCACGATTCCTAAGGAAAACTTAGGACAATGATCCTTGCTAGATTATTCTACATTGTTCCGAAGTTTGGCTCTGATACCAAGCTGTGACGCCCCACCTCTATGCTCACACTAGCCAAGAACACTACTGGGTAATGCTGTCGACTAGCACGAAGAATAAGGCTATTAAGGAGCGACCATCTGTGTAATTGCTTTGTGCGAGCACCGATATGTCAGAAAATTTCACTTACATTTCATCTCTGGAGGAAATCCGACATATCAAATACAAACACAAAGCTACCACACAGTGGCTAAGTAGTCTTCGGAAACAAATATAGAAATAAACATAACACAAATCAGTCACAGACATTCATATCACAAAGGCGGAAACATATATGAATATAACACAAAGAAGTGTACATCAAAGTAGTGGTAAAACAAGATCCACTACATCACAAGAGAATAGGTACAAGTGCTAGGCAAAAGAATAATTATACATCAAGGAGTCCATAACTCAAATGTATAATAACAAAAACTACTAATCTAAAGTAGTTAGCCAAAAGATGCAGATGATAATCCCTGATAAGAAGTCAAGCAGGAGCATCTGAAATATCTCGGTCTGACTCGAGTATTATTTAAGAGGAAAATAATAAACGGATCAGTCTAGCTATAAATATCAGAAAATATGAGACAGGATAAGAGATATGACTAAAAATGTACGATAACAAAGAAATGCCATACTTTGTCAAGTATACATCAAATAACAACAAAAATCATACAATGTCTCCAAACATCTCAAAACACCAAAAATAATGTCATATTCTTTATTTTATTCACCAAACTACAAATATTGACAAACATATAAATGCCAAACGCAAAAGTTGGTGAAATACATATTCTAGAAATCACAACGAGAAATCCAGAAATCACAAGGGGGAGGCCTATTACAAACGGGAGCATGAAAACTCCCAACACGTGTATCACAAACGAGACGCTATCCCATAAACTGAACATCGACGTACCTAGAAAGATACGCCCCATGCACAGTCGAACATCGACGCACCTAGAAAGATACGCCCCATGCATAAATAAACATCGACGCACCTAGAAAGATACGCCCCATGTAAAGTCTAACATCGACGCACCTAGAAAGATACGCCCCATGCAAAGTTGAACATTGACGCACCTAGAAAGATACACCCCATGCATAGACGAACATCGACGCACCTAGAAAGATACGCCCCATGCTCCGACTTATTGAGCCGATTGCTCCACGAACAGTCCAAAGACCATGGGTCGTTAGCCCATAAAATGAGATGAAGCTCATTAGGACGAGGTACTGTCCCCCACGTCGACAAAGAGACATCACACATTGCTAGTCTAAACCATAAAATGATCATCATCGATCATCAAGAAGTGTCGATTACACTAAGCTAGTAAATATAAGAGTTTAGCTTCATGTCCCATAACCACTTGCTTAACTCAAATATTTACGAACAGATTGTAGATTTCCACTCGAAAATTGTCACAAGAGTTTCAATCGAACAAGTCAAAGGATTAACCGACGAAGTAAACACAAGCGTTTCATACCACTTGTTTTGCTAAGCCGTTTAATTAGATTTTCTCATACGAATGAGGTAAAGCTTTGTATATACTAATAGATTGGAAAACGGTTTTATAAACGAGCTTTGTATTAAAAATAGAGTTGAAATCATCTTTGTAAAAGAGTTTGAATATTTACTACTAGTATAGAAACCTCTGTATTTAGAAGTGACAAATTACATAATGATTGTAAAAACAATCAATTCACAAAAATCCACATTCGAAGATGTGAATTAAATTCAAAGAAATCGATAACGAATCCATCAAAATGGATATTCTCAAAAATCCCGAAAAAGAAGTCATCAATGTCAATAATAAATGATAACAATAAATCGGATAGTCACGAATCGATAAAAGTTGGATCCTCAAACTAATTAGGAAAAATAGGCAAAGTGAAGCAGGTTAGTCGACTGACTGCAGAGAGTCGGTCGATTGAACCAGAAACCAAAATGTTTCATTTCCTGCAGTCAGTCGACTGACTGTAGAGGGTCAGTCGACTGACTGTAGAAAACAGAAACTTCTGTTCTCTACAGTCAAACCTAGATTGGCCTGATTTCTACAGTCAGTCGACTGACTGCAGAGAGTCGGTCGACTGACTGGCACTGAAGCTGTTTTTCAGCTTATTCAAATGAAGCGCAAACTCTTCCAAATCGCGATTGGACGAGCAATGGACTTAAGGGGCTTTTGCCAATCGACAACCCAGCCCTATAGGCTTTCCGATTCACCACCAAAAGCATGATCAAACATCAAAGCTAAGATTTTTAGAGTTTTAGACTTCAAACACCAAAAATTGAAATGTTCACCAAATCAATCCAAACCAAAATCAAATGAACATGTAAAGATGTTAGGAATCCATACCAACAATCAAAGATAGTTATAGACAAAGATGTGAGATAAAGATCTCACCTTTAATCCCAAAAACAATGAATGAGAAGCTTAATCACAAAGGAAAGATCAACACTCTTCACTTCAACCCAAGTAGCTTGAATCTAAGCTTAAAAGAAGAACATTCCCTAAGTTAGGTTTAGTAAATTCTGAAATTGAAAGGGAATGAGTTGGAGAAGATGAAGAGGATGCTTACCTAAGCTTCTCTTTAAATTTGGAGCAAGAACTTGAATTTGCAAAGAAACTAGGGATTAGGATTTTCTAATCTCTCTTCTCTTCCCCTATTTTTCTAAAGCTTGAAGTGTTAGGAAATATTAGAATGAATGAAGAGGAGAGGGGTGGAGTAAGGATATAAGGTGAGTTGGGTTAGTGGGCTGAACCCAAGCCCAAGCCCAAGCCCAAAGGCCTAAGTGAAAAATAGCAAAATTCACTCAACTCCAAACACATCGAAGCTTATACTCAAAAAAGTCGCAAACGCCATTTTGGACTCAATGGAAGTGGTCTCGAATCCCAATTCGACTGTTTGCAAAAAGTAGCTTTTCGGACTTCAATCCGATTAACGATTCTATATTTAAATAAAATATTTAAATATTCAATCGTAAAATATGCGGGTTGTTACAACTTGGGTTAGAAGTTATTGACAAAGTTGTATCAGCAAGGGATAACGGTTGTGTTTTGAAATATCTGTATTTGCTTAAAAATAAAATAATAGTTGATGTTATGAAGCATTGAACCAAAGTTACCAGACTAGTTTGTAAGTTGAGCTCTAGTTTCGTGGGGGTAGAAACTTTTTTTTTGGTGTCGATGATATCACATTTTAATATGGATACTGTTAGTGACAATCCACTTTTAATTATGAGGAAGCTATTTTTATAAAAAATGTTTTTCACTATGAGAGGTACCAACAAAAGAGGCATTCTCATATAATTATATTGTAAATTTGCTAATTTATCCCTTCATTTTTTACCCTAATTTCTTTTAATCTTCATTATTCTTCTTCTTTAGTCTGTAATGCAAATTAATAATCAATGGAGAAATTAAACCTATCTGCAGATGAAATTTCAAAAGAGAAAGAAACAAGATTAAATTTTTCCAAAAAAGCATCCGTAATGTAGATTTTGTTCAACAAAACAAACATGAATTCAAAAAGAAAAAAGAATTATCAGCTTATATATTTTATTAACCTCTATCATTTATATAAATTCGGCGATATGATGTCGTTTCTTCTTACAAAACATCGCATCGACTATTTTCAAATTAAAAGAGAAAAAAATTTCCATAGTAAAAAAAATAATTATCTTGTCACGACTTTCTCGACAAACTTTGGATCTGGAGGTGTTTTTCATTCTCACCGTTACTGAAAATTAAATTGAACTTAGTGAAAAAAGTAAGTGAAGAAGAAGACTGATAAAATACAAATGATGGATAAAATAGAAAAAGATATATATCATTAGTACCCTACGTAACAATTTAAATTCGGTGAAGTGCAAATAAAAAATGACCTCATTCTTAATAAAAAAAGGAGTATCAATAACAATACTTTTTACACTTTACCTTTTCAAAACAGTTACGGAAGTTTAGTATGATTTGGATAAGCAATGTAATCTTTGAATTGATACTTGATAAGGGCGTAAGATTCATGATGGCATTTGTATATTATCAACTTTTAGAAGTTCCAACAGATGACCAGCCATAGTGATTGTGGGCCCTATACAATGAATTATGGCATGGAACTAACTCGTTTGTGAACTTCTTTTTCCGTAGACAGAAGAATAACACGAGTGTTACGGCACGCGCTTCGCGAGTGAATTGTTTTAGTTATATATTGTATATTTTTAAATCAGTCAAAAAAATGATTTTTTATTTTCAAGTGATATTAAAATTTGTATATTTGTAAAGAAGTATTTTGAATTTGTAAAGGAAGTTTAATTTTAGATCATATTTTTAGAAGCGTTTTGAATTTGTACAACATGTTTAATTATTAGATCCTACTAGGGGCGTTTGAATTTATAAAAGAGGTTTAATATTAGATTCTATTTTTAAGTGATTAAGATTTGATAATATATAAAGGGATATTTTTGATAGGTCATGTTGATACCAAAAAAGTGTGACACCAAAGGTATTACAACTATTATTAAAGAAATGCTTACTAGGGCCTTTCTTAAATGCCCTTTCTTAAATTTGGACCCTAAGCTGCCCTCCAAAAGGCCCAGGTCAAGGTCGGTTCCGTTCCAAAATATATTTCCAATGCTAAACATTTCACCGGCAAATTTTAAAGTAAAGTTTATGCTAATATCTAGTACACCATATGCAAACATAGAACATTTTTACAATTATAGTCATACGTTTGTTTGATGAATTTTTTATGCGTTATGTTGAAAAGGATTTCTAAGGCATTGTAATTGGAGAGAAGAAAGATCATTTGACGCTACAAGATGAAATTTTTGACATTTGGAAGATGTTATAGCAGCAATGACATTTGTTGTCGAGCGGCTGGTGAATAGAGCGATCAACCGATCTTAACTGAGTGGTCGATCGCTCATTCTTGAGGAGTTAAATTACATAAATTATCAATCCACCAATCGACTATTAATCTCACGGCAGTTGTAACGCCCCGCAAAGTTCAGTCTGAATTTTAAAAGAAAAATTAAATTATAAATATAACAAGAATAAAAATGGAGTTTTTACAAACGTTCGAATCTAGCTACGAAATTTATACCATTACGTTCGTAGCAATTTTCTAGACAACTTTCATATAATATTTTGAAATCGGAACTAGTATGAAAAAGTTATTAATGTTTAAAAATTCGAAATAATTAAATAATTAAATTAGAAAAGAAATATTTTAATAAGAAAAGCTTCACCGGCCGACACCGTTGGTCTAACACTCCGTAAAATTAACGATAATTAATAAATAATTAATAATGCTCCAAATAGGTCTGTCAATGGATACTTTCAGATGTAGACAGTGTCGTATCTGTTTCCGCATCCGAAATCATTTTTGGATATCGGATATCCACATCCGTGTATACGAACGGATATCCAACAATTATACTATCCGCTAAAGACTGATAAATCGAGAAACATAAATTGAAAATTTTAGTTTAGCATAAACTTTTTTCAATCCCATTGATTATTAAAATGTTAATAATAAACAAATATGATGATAATAAATAGTTTGGAGCAGTTAATATGCATTTAGTGCGTATAATATAAACTTCTAACTTAATAAATCAATAAATAAATATCTTTCATTGTACTAAAATACACATAATTTAAACAATAATCTTGAAAAAAACCTTACAGATAATTTTTGGATATGGATATTTTCGTATTTGCATCCACATCCGCATACGTTTTTTCAGATATTAGGTACTTATACGCAGGCTCGGCCCGTTAACTTTGGTTGCCCAAGGCGAATATGAGGTGGAAGAAAAGTGAAAACACAGAAAGAAAAATAAACCTAGCAGGCACACTCGAACACTGCACGTTGATGAGGAAGTGGAAAATCATACCAGTGCACTAAAGTATCTCTTGATAATGGTTGCCCTTTTGTATAAACTAAACAAATCAGTTAAAAGAAATTTAGAAGTTTCTTGGCCCCCTCCTCCGATCTGTTGCCCCAAGTGGCCGCCTTGGCTGCCTTGCCCTGGGACCGGACCTGCTTATACGCTTTTTGGATACGGATGCGAACAGATTTCAAATTTTTCAGATACACATTGACAGCCCTAGGTCCAAAAATGGAATTTGAGCAAACTTTGGAATTTGCGCACGAAACTTGCACCATTGTGTCCGTGGCAATTTTCTGAGCAACTTTCATATTTGGATTTCGCGATCGGAGCTCAAACGAAGAAGTTATTTTCCAAAGCGAAAATAATTAAAAGCGAAAAAGGAAATAAATAACATTAAATACAGAATCCCACTTGTCGACCCTTCTTTGGGTCGGGCTCGAACGTGGCAGCCAGGGTTTGAACGTTAGCCAACGGCGCAGATTTAATTATTTTAATCCAACATTTACGATTGATTCGTACGCCTATAAATAAAGGTCTAACTCCTCACTTCTCTTTTCATATTTTCTTATCCAAGCAGCGAAGCTTTGCCATTCTCCACTACTTCTAAAAATTATAAAATATTATGCATAAATATATAATCGGAGAATGGTAGAAAATAAAAGAGAAGAAGAGAATGGGCAAACCAATACTGCAGAAAAAGATAATTTTGTATAATTATAAATTAATATTCCCCTTAATCCCAAATTTCTTCTCAGATCTATAATTCTAATAGAATGTATACGCCTTATTATACATATTCTTTTGGATTAGACAGAAAAAGGAGTCAAGTAAAGGGATGGATTCAGATTTGGAGATTTGAAAAGCTTTAAAGACGAGTGGAAAATTATATAATTTATTTACAACATTGAAATTTATATCGTTGGATTTTATTTAATTATTATGCCTAAATAAGATTTGATGAATTGTAGGCTTAAATTAAATTATAGGATTATCACCTACACATTCAATAAAATAGGTAAGTGGAATAGAAATAGTATGTACAACCTAATTTGAAAATTTGAATTCAGTCCTAAATATTTATTATTGTAGAATGTTTGTTTATTCCAGATCTATGATAGGTTGTAAATTAGGTTGCCCTAGTTTATTTGGAATGTGAATTTCTTTGTTTTGATTTATTTAGAGCGGGTTCCGTATAATTTCCATAAATTATCCAATTTCAAAATATGTATAAAGGCATGTCATTTGAATTAACTAGGGATATACCAAAAAGGGAAAAAGATGTGTAAGGTATGGATATTTTTTCTGTAGTTTACACTGTCTATTTCAATAAAAGAAAAAATAATAATTCCATGTAATTTCAAATGAACAAAAGATCTCACTTTTAGTTAATGGAAAGTTATAATGGTAATTCCTTTTAAAAAGGCAGCTCTGATAAAATAAAACGTGAAAAGGAATGTTATGATTTAGAAACTGATAGTTAGAATTACAAATAAATAAATAAACACGTATAACCGCGTTTAACATTCAAAAATAAAAATATATAAATAACGTAATTTACGACGATATTCGTATTAGTTATTAACTGCGTAGTGATTATGGGACTAGGATTTATGAACATTATTTACCGATTTAATGGGCAATAAATTTGTAATTAATATAGAGTTAAAATGAAATTAAAGGGGACTGGTTAAGGAATTTAATATGACATTTATGAGGAAAATGAATAGGCAAATTGATGGATTTTGAAAGTGGTAAATAGATTAAACGACTTAAATGAGAATTGATTAGAGATTGTCCAATTTTGACATAAATGACCAATTACTACTGGTAATAGACATTTGTTAGACATTAGAAGGAAACCAAAGCTAAGCGTATAAAGTAGGAATAAATACGTAGCGAATAAGTAAGTATTAATACTATTAAATATATGTAGAATGCAATGTAATTTTCATAATAGGAAATTATATAGCTTTAATTATAAGTTTAGGACAAGCATGAATTAGTGGGCCTAGCCCAACACTTATTGGGTGATAGGCTTGGTTTAGTGGGTTGGGATGTAAGGCTGGTGGAGTTACACAACAGAAGTTTGCTCTTCACCTAGAGGCTACCAATAGTTGTGTATACTTATTACTGATGTAAGACATCTCCAACCATAGGAACCCGTGGGGAAGAGATATGCGTAGACGTAGGACCAGCTTAAGGGATAAAGGTAGTAAGTAGTTATTATATGGTCTGCTTTCTCCCTATTTAGGTAGTATTAAATGGTCGAGGTTAGTGGTTAGGCACGGTAGTGGATATCTCGACAAGGGTCCACTTCGGGTTTGAGGTATTAAGTAGCTATTATAGGGTCCGCCTCTCCCATAAAGAAGTATTAATGAAACACACCACATCCCTTAGTATACCCAAAAAGGACACACTAAAAGATGTGGTGCGTTATAGGTATAGCTAAAATTTTTACAGAGACTATGATTCACAAGGCAAATAAATAAAACAGCGGAAACATTTAAACAATAACTCATTTAAAAATTAAACTTCATAAAATAAGTCATAATCAAAATATGTCTCAAAATACCAAATACATATGTCTCATGAAAAATACCATCTCAGTCACAATATCAGAGTACAAAATCATCCCTCTCAAATAGTACCAGTACATAAAAATCTAAATGAAAACTGAAAAGAAGAAGAATACATGAAGAAAAACTCCGCAGCTGAATCTCCAAGAAAATCCGAGATCTACTGTCTCTGCCTCTGCTAGCCTATGGAGGGGGAAGGGGAAAATAGAGGAGTGGGTCAGACTATAAGTCTTAAAATAAGCCTTTTCTGTTCTTTCTATTTAATTATAACCTACGTTATAATTTCTCTTTTATCTTGTCTTTTTAATTATAACTTCTAGTTATAAATATGCTTGCAAATGTCAAATTTTCCTATTTCATTCTATGTTCTTTTTATTACAGTTCTTCTTATTTACATCAAATTTTCTGTAAATTTAGTGTTCTTATATTTTAGTTCATATTAGCGAATTATCCTCTTTTTATTAAAAGGAACAAAAAGAAACTAACATTTACAAACTAAATTCTAACGTAAAACGGATGTAAATGAAGTACAAATAACTGTAAATAACAATAAATAACTGTAAATAACAATAAATAACTGTAAATAAATGAATAAAATAGCTAAATAAAAATAGCTGAATAAAATAGACTGAAAAGAACTTTGAAAATTAACTGTAAATAACTTATATAAAAGAGGTCTCAAAAAATGCAGAAAACTACAACTATTAAGAACCTTATTATTTTAAATTACTTAAAAATCTAAAATAATTACTTAAACACTCACCTGTGGTCCTTAGCTCTTTTCCTTGGCCTTCCCGGATCCACTTCTAGGGTATAAAATATTTTAATTAAAAAGATCTTCTCCTTGGAAAAATATTCCTTTTAGGGTCCAGCCTTAGGCAATGAACCCAGATGGACAAAATCTAAATGAGAAAAATAGCTTGGCCTAGGGTCTTATTTATAGTGTCACTTGTGAATCTCAGACTGTTGGATTTGAGGACTAAATCTGGTGCAGCCACGTCATAGGCTCGATGAGAACCGTCGGATGGAAGCACGGATGCACGAGATGGAATAAAAACAACAAAACACGTCACTGCTAGAAACTGGATGATTACACGTTCAAATGCATATGCGGGTCGAACTTAGTGTCGACCAACACAAGCTAGGGTCGACCTATAGGTCAACCTAGCTATAGTAGGTCGACCCTAGGGTCGACCTTTCCCTTTATATATATATATATTCTTCTTTTCTTTGTTTTCTTGTTTAATTCGTATCTTCTTTGTTCTAGCTCTTATCTTCTTTGTTCTAGCTCGGATTCTGACGAACTATATATGGAAATTGACCAGAAAATTATCACGGACATAATGGTGTGGCTCAATTCTGATAATTTCACAAAGTTATTTTATTACTTAATTAATTTTTTAATTAATTATTATAGCTTAAATTTCGGGTTGTTACAATTAAGTGGCCTGATGAGATTCTGTGCGATGTCAGCAAGATAGTATCAGAGAGGAGTCCGCATTGGGATAGATATTAAATGTTGGGGGCCATTCTAAAATGTGGGTATTAAATGATTAGAGTCTGCCTAGTTTCCATAGAAAATATATTAAATGGCTTGGGTACTGTCTCTTACATTGTTAGGACATGATTGACGGTAGTTGCATGGGACTAGGAAAGCCTTTGGCCTACAGTTGAGGGTAAGTTGTAGAATTGAGATGCATCAATAATATGGCAATTATTATAAAGCCTTATCTAGGTGTTAACGATCTCTGTAGTTATGACAACCCGCACCTCCCAACACACCGATCCAAACCTAGCGTGACTTTTGAACTCGCATCATGCCAAGAAATACGAGCTATCGGGTTTTATAACACTACAGAGACTAGCAATGAACATATATAATCTAAGATATCCTACACTTTCAGAACTCACAACGGAAGAAACAAAACATATAAGTATATAAAATATCCATCTCAAAAAATATCTCAAAATACAGTCTCAAAAAATCAGTACGTAGTCAAATACATAGTACACAGAAAATATCACTCCAAGTCCGATGAAGGAAATACAAAGTACTAATAAAATAGATAGATACATAGAGAGTAAGTATAATGATAAGCAACTCATGTGATGGGCTCGTCTCTCCATGTATTAAGAATGGGCCAATCACCTGCTTCCCTGTCCACCTATAACGGGGAAAAAGGAAAGGGAAAAGGGTGGGTCAGACCAAAGTCTGGTGAATGAGTACAACTTCAATATATGATGATCATGTGCAGTTAACTTTAATTCTACTCTAAGTAACATAGGGTGTCCTACAAGTATCCATGTATTCCTAGAGTCTTTTACTTAGGGGTTTTTTTATTCATCACACCCACCTACACTACTACAATGTGTAGGCTACTACAAAGATCGAACTACGGATCGAACCTCAATAACCAACGATCGACCACTGCTCCTAGAGCTACTCAATATGTAAACACCGCCGCCACTAGACTGCTAAACATGGAAATGCTGCCCCTAGGCTACTGAATCTGAAAACACCACCACTAGGCTACTCAATGTGGAAACACCGTTATTAGAACTACTCAATATGGAAACACCGCCACTAGGCTACTGTGGAAATACATTCCCACAACTATCACCACCACCAGGCTACTGGAGAACGAATTTTTCCCCTAACTACGACTACACGTAACCCAACTATGCATTAAGGAACCCCGCAATGCCAACTCGTCAAAGTATCTCATCATCCACATCCGTATCCACCACTCGATCATAGTGTACGACTCTTATTGCACGCGTCGGGATCTACCATTTGAACCATATCACGTCTCATCAGTATGCGTACATACTAGGATTCCCATTGTGTCGGGCCAACACACTTCATCAGCCATCAGTTAGTGTTGCGCATCCATCGTAGAACCTCTTATGAGTGTCATTTGCAATAAAAATCGCCCCTAGTTGAATAATTGACCCCACATTGGGTAAAGAGCATTTACCCAACACCGTAATGCCCTAGTGTCATCTCATAGGAAACTAGCTTCCCTACTGCCTCTAACATAGACATATAGGCATACAATAGGCCTACACAAATAATTAATATCTTATACTAATTTAATTTCTCACCTGGGCCTTAGGTCGAGGTTCAAATTTTGCAATTCAGACCATAACTAATCGATCTCTCAGGGTGAGTGGTCGACCGGTCATAGTACAAAAATTTGGTTTTCTTCATTTTCTGATTCAATTTTTAATTATCATTAATTATCTTGATTGGGCGCATACAGTAAACCCTAAGCAATTTACAGTGACCAGTTTTTCATTGAGGTTCTACCTTACTCCCATTGGTTTCTTCACAGATTTTAACAGGTTACTTATACTAAGTTACTTCAAAGTTAACCGATTTTCTAGGGTTCCAATTCAATAAGACAAAGGGTCTAACTTAGATGTAAATGAGATCAGGTAATAGATATACGTTCTAGTTTTTAATTCGGGTTTTAGGTTTAGTAATTAGATTTAAGAATTAGGGTTTATAGTTTCCATTTTAAATTCTAACACCCTAGATCAAATAGGCTAGGTTAAATTTAACTGTACTAAATCAACTTACTAAACATATTCCTACTCACCTTAGATCCAAGCTCTAACTTCATGTAATGTCAGTGAATCGTTGCCTACTGGCTCTCCTTCTCTTAGATCTGATTTGCTCATGCTTTCTTGCTTTAATTTTTGATTTATTTTTAAGAGAAAGTTTAGAAGTGGAAAGGAAGAATTTTGGCAGAGTTTCGGTAGTCTTTAAACTTTCTAATGAATTTAGGGTTAGCCTAGGTGTTAATTTATAGACGTTAGGGATCAATTTGGTGCGTAGGATTTTCCCTAAAGAATCTTTGATATCATCTCGTACGCACATCAAAACTTGGGCACACGGGAAAATAATTCGGTCAATCTCGGTTGTTCAAACGACGCTCCAAAATCCTCGATTTTAGACGTGAACTGCCGACCATCATTGGCCATAGGTCGACTGCTACTAATCGGCAATCAAACCCCTAGTTTTGATGTTAATTTTTGTTTGTTTTGATTTTTAAATTTATTTTATTTTCAAATGTCAGTAACTTCTCTGTACCAACTCCGTTTTTGAAGTGTTATATATGAAAATTGTCTTGAAAATTGCTACAAATGCAATGATGCAAGTTTCGCAGTCGAATTCGTACATTTGTGAAAATTTCATTTTAGCCCTTATTTTATTTAAATTCAATTTTTCTTATTAAATTTCCCGCTAAATTTTCGAGATGCTACATTCTCCACCCATTAAAAGGATTTTGTCCCCGAAATCTCTAAGGACGGAATAATGTAACTTACACACAAAACAACCAATAGCTACAACCATCTACTCATCCATCGTCCAAGGGCAATCATTGTCCCTAGAAATTTTCTAATGTAATATGTATGTATATATGCAACGTGAAATGCACGTGAATCTATACTAATGCAAGGAGTAGGCAGTCTCCTAATCCAGCCGACCTTCTATCATTCAAGTGCTCATGCCATGCATCTAAAATGTATGCAACATCCTAAGTAAGTATACTTGCAATTGTACATGTATGCGCAACCATTTAACCTATATGCAACATCCATATGCATATTATCCAACAACACAACAACAAATAAGAGATAATGTGAATGTGTGTACTACCTAGGGGATATACATCCTAAATGTGTGAAAGAAACAATCCAACAATACATCCACTAGCATCTATCATCCATAATATATAATGTTAACATGTTTACAACCATTCCTACCATCCAAGGATCTCTACCTAATAGGGTGCACCAAGCTAAGTCCTAAAGCACAAGTAGTCTATACTTATTAAACTTATATTGGAAACATATCAGAAAAGAGTTGTGGGTGGGTAGCTCAGATCTTCTCATCAGGCTCTCATGTACTCTCCACTGGATTGTCTCCCTATTGAACATCAACAAGTCTAATCTCCCATTTGCGTAGTCTCTTTGTACCATGCTCAAGAATACGAGTGGGTGCATGGGGAACAAGTGACTCCCTCTCTACCTCCACCTCCTCTAGCTGACTCAGATTGACCATGGTAAACGTATCTTGTAAGTACTTCCACAGTGAGACAAATGGAAAACATCATGCACCCTCACCAACTTCTCAGGAAGCTCTACTCTATAAGCCAACTTCCCTACTCTAGCGACTATCGAGAAAGTCCTTACAAATCTCAGTGCTAGCTTCCTCGATCTACCAAGCCTCAAAACATGCCTAAGGGTGAAACCTTCACAAACACTGTGAACTCTAACTCCCTACGCCTCCTGTTAGCATAGGATTTCTGTATATCCTGAGCGGTCTTCATTCTTCTATGGATCAAGTCCACTTTCTCCGGCATCTCCCTCACTATGTTTAGCTCAAGAATTATCCTATCTGTAATGTCCTACCAACAAGACAGTGATCTATAGGTCTCTCGTGTATGCCTTGAATGGTGTCATCCTAGTGCTAGTCTAAAACTATTGTTGTAGGTAAACCCCACTAACGACATGTGATCCTCCTAAGAGCTTTCAAAGTCCAAGATGCACATCCATAGTAAGTCCTCCAATACTTGATTTACTCTCTTGTCTGTTCTTCCATCTATGGATGATATGCGTTGCTCAAGCTCAACTCGGTTCCCAATGCCTCCTGTACACTCCTTCAGAATTCGCTGGTGAAAAACGAATCTTGGTCGCTAACTATGTTTGTAGGAACATCATGTAAACTAACAACCTTTCTCACGTACAGAGCTGTTAACGATGTCGCCGTCCTCATACTCCTCACTGGTATGAAATGAGCGCATTTGGTCAACCAATCGACTATGATCCAAATGCCCTCATTCCCTCTCCCACTCCTCGGTAAACCAACCATGAAGTCCATATAAATACTCTTCCACTTCCACTGGGAAATATCCAATGGCTGCAATAATCCTCCCGTGTAACGACCAGAAAATTTTAACGGTTTTTATAACGTAATTATCTGAAATTTTTGCTTGAAAATAAACAATTAAATTTAGCAATGAAAATTTGATATTTGGAATGCGTCTATTTCAACATAGCAAATAGTAAATCTTCATTGGAAAATATGGAAGTTAGTTCTGTTGTGTAATTTTTCTATTTCAGTTTAAATCAGTTGAAATGGATGGAAATTAAATGTTTTCAAAATCTGAATATTTTTACCATTTTCTGAGTGAGACGTCGTATTTCGTTTCGTCAAATTTGGACTTCTCAAGCCCCGTTTATCTTATTTTTCGACGAATTTGCAACAGTTTTGCAGCGAATATCGACTTTTGATAGGATTGTCGTATCACTGGTATCTGTGTACCATTCTGTTTGTCTCGTCGTGCTGATCTCCATAGTATATTTATTTGTGTGTTTCGGAGTCCGGTACGCGATGAAATCTACGAAAAACGGTAACCATATCGGTACCCGTTTTAATCTTTTGTTCCCATCTATTCGTTTAACCACCGCGAAACCCAATGGTCATTCGTTTTATTATATACAGAAATCAATGTTTGACTCTTGTTATTCCCTATATTCAAGATAAATGTGTGGTTCATTTCCATTTCTGAATCTCCTCTTTCCTCTGTTCATCTTGTTATTTTGTTTAGAAAAAAATATATAAATATGTTTGTCCCTTACCTTTTTCTATTTCTTCCTCAAGCCAGCTTATATTATATATACGTGAACTCTTCGCCTTCTTTATTTTTTCTGAGAATGGCTTTTATCGATTCATGTCCTACCACCGAAGCCTTCGCCTACGGCAGTGCCACAAGCAACCTCCCTCCGCCTCTGACTCGCCTTCCCTTCTCCACGAGATGCCTAACCCCATCAGCCTAAACGCCTACCCTTCCATACCGAGCCCATCTAACAGATCTGCCACCTGACCATACGTGGCCTTGAACCCAAAACCCATTGACCCGTAGCTCCTCCTCCTACCCGCCACCTGTAACAACTGCGACCATCCTCCTCTCCCCTGAACCGACCGAACAGCCATGCACGATCTCAGCCCCACTCCGCCTCCACCCTCTTCTGGCCAAACTCCACCGCTTCCATCTCTCTTCCCTACCCTCAACAGCCGGCTCCCCTTGCTCTTAGTCACGCTAAAGCTCCTTCGTGTGGCCACTACCCTCAAACCGTCACCCCACCTGAACAATACCCAGAAACCCACCACCGAAAGCAAACCCAAGTCTTCCTCTCCTAGCCCATCACCACGCAACACCCTCCTCCCCTCGAGCAATTTCCTCCTACAAAACACAACCCATGCTCCACCTCAGATCCTACACTAGACCTGCATGCTAGCCATCCTTCAACCAAAGCAGCATCCGAAGCCGACCACCTTCACATCTCGGTCACAGCATGACCATCCTGTCTTCTCTTTTGTTATTTTGCATATAAAAAGGTCGGTGTATATATACATTCGATTCTCACGTTATACATATCATGTTATATATATGCAATGTTTGAAGAATTTATTTTTTTATTTATAATATGTTCAGCGTAATTATATTATGGGCTTAAATTATTTTACTGTGAACGTTTAATGTACTTACATATTAGTTCAATTCCAATTTACGTTTAAAGTATTTATAGAATATGTTAAATAATAATTTAAGTTATTTATATATATAAGTTATCTTGTTTGTATATAATATGTTTGAAGAAGTTTATATATGTTGTCTATGTAAGTCGTATATATATATATATATATATATATCTGTGTGTGTGTGTGCGCGCGCCAGTTTATGTAAGTAATATAAAACTTATTGTTTGTAGACATAAGTAAATATGAGTTTATATATGACTGGTTTGAGCTTATATATATAATACTGATGTAAGTTTGTATTGGTTTTATAATATTGATTTTTAATAAAATATGTATGTAAGTATATATATATATATGTTTATATATTAGTTTATATATAAGGATATGTGGGTTTGGTTTTCAGATATGTAAATGGAGATCTTATTTTATATGTGTTTAAAATTAAATATGGTTTGGAAATATATAAAGATTACATTTTTTATCTTATGTGTTAAAAATTAATAATGATGTTGAAATATATATAGATTTTGATTTTTGACATAGGTATATATGTTTAAATTTAATATTGATTTTCAATTTATATATATATATATATACATATATTATAAAGATTTTATTTTTAGTACGTGTTTAAATTTTGACTTTGAAATATATAGCTATATATATATTGGTTTCATCGATCTCTAGTCCATCTTGACTTACATCCTCAATATTGAATTTGTCGCAGAAATTCCTAGCTTGTCGTCGTCCCTCTAATTCGTGTCCGTACCCTTGTGCATGTCCATGTCTCTATCTTCGCCATCGTTGTTCTATAGCCTCGAAAGGTGAGCGATCACTTACGATTAACATTCTTATATTTAGTAAATTTAATTCACATGAAATGACGATTGAATATGTTGTTAAATATTGAATTGTTAGTTATTTAAATTGATATGCTATTATCTGCAATTGTTCACCTATGACATATGACACCATCACCCTATTGTATATATTATATTTAAATTTGTTATTGATGATATATGCCTGTTGTTGATTTATTATCATATTATTCTCACTCTGCCAGTTACCTGTTAGTCTAGATATCCCTATGGGTTGAAATGATACATACCCGAATGATATTATAGATTAAGGGAAAATCATTATGGGTTGAAATGATAAACCCAAGCAATTTTCATTGATTTTGAAATTTTGGGATTGCGGGTTAAAATGATATATACCCGTAAAATATTAAATTGCGGATTGAAATGATAAATATCTGTATCACTTGACCATAGGATAGAAAATTATATACGGACACCGTTGGTCTATTTTGAAAAATGATTTTTCAGTTTTGGAAGGAAATATATGGATTTTATTAAATGTTGATTTTTTAAAAATATAATAAAAGGATGTTTTATTTTGTAAAATTAGATTTTTAAAATAATATGTTTTCGAAATTTTAATTTATAAGTTAGTTTTGAAAAAATATAAATTTTAAGATTTTACTATTTTAAAAAAATATATAAAATAATATTTAATATAAAACATACATTTAATAATAAGATTTAATTGAATAAAAATTTAATTTAATTAGTATATAATATGTTTAAGTATTTACTTAAATTTATATTAATATTATAAAATAGATTTTTATAACTTTAATAATAAAGGTGGGAAAATAAATTAATGTTGACTTGGAATTTAAAATTGGAAAAAAAAAAATATATGAATTTAAATAAGAATTTTTTGAACTTATTGATTTTGAGATTTTGGAAAAAATATGATTTATAACGTGACTTGATAAAAAGTGATTAAACGAATATTCTCAATAAAATTGAGATTGAATATCTATTATTGATTTAAATATATAAATTGGGATTTAAATAAATTGCTATTAAAATGGCTAAGTGAATATTTTCTAAGTTGAATAAAAATTTAAAGTTAAATGTTGAAATATAAATGAAATTTATATATTGTAAATGTTTGAATATTTAAACTTGAATCTTTGAACTTTAAATTGAAATGGTTAAACTGGAATTGATTTAAATTAAATTTTTGGAATTTAAGATGATTTGAATCGATTTGCGAAATTAGAGGAAACTATTTTTTTTATTATATAAAGTATTTTTAATATATAAATTATTTAATATATAAACTATTTTAATTTATAACTATTTATTATATATACTATTTTCAATATCTAAAATGTTTTAAGTCGGAAGTGTTATGATTTCAAAGTGTTATGATTTCAAAAGTGTTATGATTTCAAAGTGTTATGATTTCAAAAGTGTTATGATTTCAAAGTGTTGTCATTTCAAAAGTGTTATGGTTTCGAAAGTGTTATAGTTTCGAATGTGTTACGATTCTGGAAATGAATATTATTTAAAGTGAATAATGATATCGAATTGATATGATTTGGAATAGATATGAAGTATGAACTATTTGAAATGAAATGACCACGGTGTGAAATAAGCGTTTGGTTGTTAAAGAGACCGAGATCGGATATTGTCATACTCTCCACTAATACCGAAAACCACTTTAACAACTGTGTACGTGGTGGAGATTCCAGAACGAAGTAGGATGGTTTGGCGACGATTCCATATGAGGTTTCAGCGCAGCCCTGACTCCCGTGAGTCAGCTTGATGTGGCTAAAACAGGAGCCACGCCGGGCCAAGTGAGGTCATTCCTCCAATCGGGCACACTTCTTCGATACCATTCTATTACTTTGTGATTTGATTGGGTGCACCTTTGATTTGGGAGTGTGTCACGAGGTGGGCGGTAGTAGCTGCTATGCGTTACCACCAGTCCGGATACGCAAACGGTATATCTACCCCGGCATTCCCTCGCGTGCCTTGTCACATGCCCTATCGCACCTTCTACGAGTTTGATTTGTGTCGTACCTATGGAGTGCTCCCTGATAGCCTACCTGCGGGTGGAGTTTACAATATCTGTATAGACTACGGCATTATATAAAATGTGTTAAGGGGGATATGGGTAACGCCTTAACACTATTTTAATAGTTTACTTTACTATAGACATATTATAATAGCGTATTGTACTACATAGTAGATAGTTTCACGGTTCCTTAGAGGATGGAAATCCCAAACATCCTTTAAGTTACTTGTATTTCAGTTGACATTTCACTTGAGTTGAATTTATTAATATGAGAATGTTAATCCTGACTCGAGTGTTTTGTATTTTGCTTTATGCTCGGGCCAGACTCAACATTTGAGACTCACTTTTGGAGATTGGAGCTTTGTTTGAAGATCTACCAATCCAGCTTTCAGTTATGTCAGTTTATCTCAGTCATTTATGTTCAAACTCGTCAGTTGCTTATATATTGGAGATTCATTTGTATATGAGATTCTGTTGTATTTTGTTTCAGACTCTGATGTTTATAGTAGCTTCATGAACTACTATTTTTCCATTCCGCTGCTTATTGTTGTAATACTCTGTGTCTGTGATTATGTGATTTATTTATTTATTGAATATGCTGAGTTTTGCCAAAAATAAATTAACAATCTGACATTTTGAGCAATTCAAGTCTGACATGTGTGGATGCGAATGGTTCGAAAATGCCAGGTCGTTACAAGTGGTATCAGAGCTCTGGTTTAGGAAAAACTTAGCATATGGAGTAAAAATAATAATTACGGAATCACCTTCGTTCGAGCTTGAACTTCACCTCTTTGATTAGGATTTCTTTTGAATTTCGGAACTTTCCCTTTTGTTCTGAAATCCATTCTTGTCTCTCCCTATTCGTGTTCTTCTTGATACTAGAGCATCCCATAATTCCACTTCTGTTCCGACAACCTTAGTATGATTTGTAAAGAGGTGAAACTCCTTTACAACAGGCGTCGATTCACCGGAGATTTCTACGTCCTTGGTTATGATGCTATTATTTCTTGCAAAGCCCAAATCGTCTCTTAGTGGGCAACTCGGGTAATTCTCTTCTTGTTGAATGTCGAATGCCTCAGAATTTTGCAGGTAGTATTATTATTCGTTTGATACTCAGCCTAGTGGTCTTGACTCCACTCCCATAATAAAAAATTATCCTGATATTGGGTGAAGTCACATCTCTTCTGTAACAACCCATAATTTTAACAAATATTTTTAAATTTAATTTATTTGAAACTTTGATTTTTAATCATTTAAAAATTTAAATTTTAGAATTTTCCAATGTATTTTTGATTTTTTTTTCAAATTTGTTTTCCAAATATAATAAAATAATGATTTTCTGGAAATATTATATTTTGTTCAATTTTTGTCAAACTTTGACTTTCAGTTGAAATTTTTAAATTTTAATTTTAAATTTCTAGTCTTTTTCTTTGAAACAGAATTTGTCTCGGATATTCGTTCTGCTTTTCGTTTTGTTAAATTCTGTTTTATACTTTTTAAATCTGATAAATTCATCGTTTTACAAGAAATTATTTTCAGTATTTTATTATCTATATTTTTCTATGTTATTTCTATTTTACTTTAGTTTTGGACTTTGTTTATTTATTTGTTGTTTTGAACTTGTTTGGTTTTGGGTTTGACAAGTGGGTTTGGAAATTCAAGAGTCATAAGTTTTCCTCTCTTCAATGTGATGTGTGCATCTTCATTTCATTTCCAATAGCCGTGTATTTTATTTCCTATAGCCATACACAGCTTTTGTTCCCATTCCTCTTTTCATTTTCATTTCTAACATAAACAAAAAAGTTTTAAAGTAAGATTCCATGGCTTCCTTCTTCTTTCTCTTTTCTTTCTCTCCTTTCTTTTGTTTTCTTCCCTTATGTTAATTCGGCCATCACCATGCTCCATCCTTTTGTCGACCATCTCACCACCACTACCACCTCCATGACTGGCCTCCACCATCCCACCATCACCCCAAGTGTTGCCGTGATCACATAGATCCAAACCCACCTCCTATTTGCCTTGCAAACCATAGCCGAACTCCACTTATACATCACCTTCCTTTTAGCCTCGGCCACCATCATTTCCACCACCTCCTTGCTTTGCTTTGCCATGACCAGAACCCACTCCAGGCCGTGACCAGACCTGACCCAAACCATGAACCCAGGCCGAGCACACTAGCCTAGGGCCGAACCCAAATGCACATGACTTTTCATCTTGCATTGCCTCTTTACCTTCCATGACCTTTTGCCTTCATGTAACTTCTATCTCTTCATATTCTAGCCCATAGCCGTGCCTTATGGTGACCATGGCCGAGCCTAGATGCCTCAAACCAAGTATGACTGAGCATGTTTGATGATGGTTGATTCTATTTGGGATGTGGCCAAGCCCACTTGATTTGGGTTAAGTTCTCTTGCTTGACTTTGTTCATATTTTGATTTTGTTTAAGTCTAAATTCTTTTGTACAATCATATACTTATATATGTTGTATTTGTGTTGTTTATAAGATTTGGATTTTGGCTCTTCATCCACTCAAATCTATTCGTGCTTTGTCGTGCTTTTCAGAGTGTAGTTGTGTGTCTTGAATTGTCATCTCTAACTCTAAAAGGTGAGTTTATCATTCTCGACAAATCGTACTTATATAAATGTTAAACAATGTCACTTTAATTGTAGTAGTTGATATGCTATGTTATATGCTCACATCTGCCTGTTATCTGACATTATATGATGATATTACTTGATTATATACCTGTTGCATCACCTGACATCATATGATATGTTTTACTGTTTATTTATTTTCAGTTTCTCACACTGCAAGTTACCTGTTAGTAGAGAATCACTATAGGTTGAAATGATACATACCCAAACGGACTTTAGAATAGGGAAAGTCGTTACGAGCTGAAATGATAGGCTCGAGCGATTTTTATTTGACTTGGGATTGCGGGTTTGAAATGATAAAACCCGGAATGTTAACTGATTACGGATCGAAATGATATATTATTCGTATCACTTGACCTAGATTAGAAAATATTATACAGACCCGTGGTTAAATTTTTAAATGATTTTTCTAAAATTCTTAAGTATTTTAAATTTTAAAAATATGGATTTTTAACTTAAATTGGATTTAAATGATTTAAATAGTGATTTTCTATAAGTTAAAATTTTATAAGTTGATAAATGGTTTAAATTGTAATTCAAAATTTTGATTTAACTTAATAATTGAAATTTGATTAAAAGTAGGATTTTAGAAATTATTAAGATTTTTTAAATGTAAAATGTGAAATTTTGACTTAAATTGGATATAAATGATTTAAACAGTGATTTCCTAAAAGTTAAAATTTTATAAGTTGATAAATGGTTTAAATTGTAATTCAAAAATTTGATTTAACTTAATAATTGAAATTTGATTAAAAATAGGATTTTAGAAATTATTAAGTATTTTTAAATGTAAAATGTGAAATTTTGACTTAAATTGGATTTAAATGGTTTAAATAGTGATTTCCTAAAAGTTAAAATTTTATAAGTTGATAAATGGTTTAAATTGTAATTTAAAATTTGATTTAACTTAATAATTGAAATTTGAGTTAAAATGGAAATTTTAAGCTTAACTTAGTAATTAAAATATTTATTTATGAAATGGATACCTTTTTAAAGTAAAAGAAAATATCAGGTAATTTGTTAAAATAAAAGTTAAGCAACTTATAGTGAATTTTGACTTAATGTAAATGAATTATAATTTAATTGGATATTTATTAATAAAATGTTATTTTATTAAATTTATAAGTTAAATGATATCCTGATAAATAATTTGGAAAAGTGGAATAAGTTTGATAAGTTAAAAATGATAAAAGTGGAAGATATATTGTTTAAAAATGTCATAGTACAACTTATAATAGAAATTGTAGCATTCCAGAAATGTTGTGGTTTCAGTGTATTGCTTTTCAAATCTACTACTGTCTCTACAGCAGCAGTTTATAAGTGCTGCTGTTTCCAACAATGAACTGTTTTCAAATTACCACTGTATCTACAGCAGCAGTTTATAAGTGCTACTGTTTCTGAATTGTGTTGTTTTTCAATTTTACCACTATACTTACATCAGCATTTTCTAAGTGCTGCGAATGCTGAAAATACAATATTTTGGATTATTACAATTGAATAAACGAGCTTCAGAAAATGTTGAAATTTTGGGAATTGAATATTTGATTTGAAAGTATAACGACTTCATTTTAAATGGTTTAAATGAATTGTTTTGATTTGAAATAAAAACCATTTTGAAATTTATAACCATGGGTTATAATAATGGTTGGATGTTATAAGTGTGGCTAAAGGTGGGCGATTGCTGCAGCTTTGCCTTACCCTATCCACCTTAACACTATTATTTTGCATAGTTTACTTTACTTTGGACATTACTATGATGGCGTATATTACTGCTTAGTAGATAGTTTAACGGATCCTTAAAGGATAAGCGATCCCAAGCATCCTTTAAGTTACCTGTGCATTGCTATTACAGTTCACTTGAGTTGGTTTACATTGTATAAGTATGTATGTACTGACTCGAGTGTTTTGTGTTTTGCTTTACGCTCGGGTCAGCCTGAGTACCACAGCTCTGATTCACCTTCTGGAGCTAGAGATTTACTGGAGCTTATTTATCTATCTGTCATCCATTTCCATTCAGTTATTTCCTATTCAGCTGTGTTTATGTATTAGTGACTTATGTAATCAGACTTCTATTGTATTTGCTTTTCAGACTATGATATTTTGTATCTGTTTTGAGATTATTTATGTAGTAGCTTCATGAACTACTATGGTATTTTATTTCCGCTGCGAGTTATTCTGATATTCTGTGTCTGTGATTTTGTGTTTGATTTTATTTGCTCCAAATTTTCTTAACAATCCACTGTTTTGAAGTATTCGAGTCCGATATGTGTGTCTACCTATGCACTTGGCGGGTGCAGCATGATAGGGGGTTCTCGCATTTGGGTTTGGTAGCGAGCGGATGACTCTTACTCCTACATGTCCCTGCGGGGTTGCTGCAGTCGAGAGGCTGGCCGTAAAGGCAGAACACAGGTACAGCTATATGCTACGGTGGGCATTACCCCACTGGCGATGTCCCGTTACATTTGGTATCAGAGCTTTGGTTTTAGGCAAACCTTAGCCTATAGAGCAAAAACTCATTAGAGATAGGGTAGAAATGCCCTAGAATGAATGAAGTCAATCTTAGAATCATTTCTTTGTGAGAGAACATATTTTCAAAGTATAAAATGATTTTCGATGGATTTTTCAAAGATTATTTTGATATAAATTTTCTTGTTTTGAAAGCAAATTTTTTCTAGACCTTATTCCTTTCCTTGTCCACCTTGTTGGTAATTTCTTGGTTAGGATTCTCATCGATTAGGATTCCTTTGAATTTTGGAACGCTCCCACTTGCTCTGAAATCCATTCTTGTCTTACCCTATTTGTATTCTTTTGAATCTGGAGCATTCCATAACTCCACTTCGAATGACCTTTATAAAACTCGACGATCTCGCCAATCTTTGAATTATTTGTAAAGGGGTGAAACTTCCTTATAATTGGCATTGATTCACCGGAGATTTCTATACCCTCGGTTTAGATGCTTCTATCTTTTGCTATGCCGAACTCTATCTCTGGCGATCAAATGTCGATTTGCCTTAGAATCCTGCATCGATCATATTCCTGAAGTCACGGTTGACCCGGTTAAGGTCGCCCGCGATTTATATAAGTATGTCCATCTACTATTTTGTAATTAATTATCTCATCTTCGTTCGAGCCTATCTTCGAATCAGAATTCTATTTGATTAGAGTTCCTCTAATTTGAATCTCTATCTTTGTTTTGAAATCCATTCTTGAATCATCCCTTGAAAAATTTGTGTTGTTTGTATTTTAGAAATTGTTTTATGTATCGAAATTATTAGTTTGATAAGAATGATTATATTTTATATGTAAGAGTGAAATGTTTCAGATAAGAATTATATACCTTTTAAAACGAGAATTTGAAGTTTCAAAAGGATTTGAAATTTTGGAAATTATATAAGAAATTAATTTATATAAAAATGATGTATAACTGAAGGGTTTTGAATTTGAAATTTGAGAGATTGAACTCCAGCATTTTGAAACTGGTTTTAAGATTTTGAAAATATAATAATAAGATTTGGTATTTTTCGAATAAGAAATGTTTCAAATGACTTTAAATGAGTTCCAATGATTTCAAAGAAATTTCAAAGAAGTTCTCAAGAAAATAGAAGTCCAGAACCCACTTATGTCGCTGGAAAATGATTTCGGTGATGAGTGCACGCATCATCGACATTGATTTTCGAGTTTCAGAGTGGGGGAGGGGCCACTTTAGTAGATTTGCTATGCAATTTATTTTGTGAAACCAATTTTGACTTCAAAATTCCGAAGTATGATTTGATATTCGAAAGATATATGTATATATTTGAAATAGTTTGAACGAGCCCGGTGTTCAATCCTCGAGTTTTGGATTTGATTTGAAATAGTATAACCCTATTTTTTGAAATTGATTTACTGATTTGTTGCTGATTTCCAACTCTTGGATTGGAAATTTGATTTCTCCGACTATTTTGAATGTTCGAACGCTTCCAAATCAAGGTTTAATTTTCAAAGCTAAGAAATTTCGAAAGGTATAAATTATTTGATAAAGTATATAAGTTTAGTTTTGTATGTTTAGGTATGAAGTAATATGATTTAAATAAGTTTGAAACTGTTTTGTTAAGTAAATAAATAAGACTATTTTGAATCACACTAATATGAAATTTAGTTTTAAAATATTTTGAGTAAACTTTAGTTTTAAATGTTTTAACTTAGTAACATCTTTTATAAAACTATTTATATATAATAATAATAATTTTCAAAGGGTAAAGTGGATCTTTCAAATAAAAATAAATAGTTTAAAGGATTTAAAGGGATGGTTATAAACTTGGTAATCATTTTGGGGTATAATTGATTTTGAGCAAAAGATTTGATTTCGGAAATAGATTGGGATTTAAAATCCAGTATTTATTTGATATCTATATATATTCAAATATAGAGTTTATAATGATTCAGGTTGGAAAGATAAATTTGAGATTGATTTGAAATTATATTTAATTTAAGAATTATACTTAAATAAGTTTGATCTATAATTTATTAAAAATTGAAATTTCAAAGATATGATTTTTATAACTTGGATTTGATTAAAATTGACTTAAATGCATATTTCAAATTTATATAAATTTGAAGGGGATATTTTGTTTAGTGGAAATTAGCCGTAAGGGCCTCTTTAACAAGCGCAATTAGTTTCTAGGACACACAACTGAAATAATTACTTTTAAGGACAAAATGAAAAATAATTAGTTTCTAAGGCATAAATACCTATGAAATTATGTCCTTGAAAGTTATTGGACTGCTGACGTTGTCCTTAAAAGTAATTATTCTGTTGATTTTGACCTTGAAATTAATTTCTGTGGATGTGTGTCCTAGAAACTAATTGGACTGCAAAGTTTGTCCTTCTGGTGAAATGCCCCTTTTGTTTATTTAAATTTGAAAATTGAGGTTGTATTTAGATGTTATTGAAATGATTATGTAAATATTTCAAACTAAATAATAGTAAAGTAAATTTGAGATATAATGGAAATTATCAAATTTAGTTTGAAATATTGAATATATAAAGCTTTGGAATATATTGAAATTGAAATGATTTATTTTGTGGTTCACATCTGTATTTGAAATCGATAAAATTTGAAATGGTTTATTGAGAAACTGAATTGAATTGAAATTTGAGGATTTGAGATTGGATTAAATTTGAATTTTGGAATCTGAGTTGAGTTGAATCGATTTGTGGAATTTGAAGAAACTATTGTATTATATAAAGTATTTTAAAACTATTTTATATTATTTTATAAACTATTTTTAATATAAACTATTTTAATATAAACTATTTTTAATATAAACTATTTTTAATATAACTATTTTCTTATATAAACTATTTTTAATATAACTATTTCTAATATAAACTATTTTAAAAATACTAATTATTTTAATATAAATTGTTTTAACTTATTACAATTTTATTTAAATATTTTATTTTACAAACTATTTATTTTATATACTATTATCAATATCTAAACTGTTTGAAGGAAAGTGTTATGATTTCAAGTGTTATGATTTCCCAAGCTTGAATTTCAAAGTATTATGATCTCCAAAGTATTATTATTTCAAATTGTTTGGGTTCGAAAGTATTATATCCTTGAATGTACTATGATTTTGGAAATGAATTTGTCTGACATAAAATATGTTGATTTGGAAACAAACTTGGATTATTTTCTAAACCTATTACCTTGGAAACTTTGAAACTGAAGATATTTAGTTTGGAAGAAATAATTTGGTGAAATCATATATGATTTTGAAACTGAACTGATATTGAAACGAATTGAAATTGAGAACCTTATTTACTAAACACTTGATTTGGGAGTTATAGAACTTATATAAAATCGATTTGTATAAGTATGAAGTTGATTCGAAAACTATTGATTTGGAAAGGTACTCAATTTGAAAAGTGAAATCTTATATAATCGAAGTCTATATAAGTGTGATTTGATATACTATTGATTTTGGAAAGTATTCGATTTGAAAATGAAATCTTATATACAATGGACTTTATATAAGTATGATATTTGAAATTGATTTGAAAAGGTACTATATGATACATATTTTTGAAGTAAAGATATGGAAAGTGCCTTCTGCTTGATATCCGCTTTGTGGCCACATTGTGGATTCATTCTATCGATATTATTCTCTATGATTTGGGTTTTCCGGATATGATACTCAAGTGTCCATCAAATTCCATGGCATTACCCATGGTCTTATGAACTCGACTGCATAGCGTAATTTGCAGAGGCTGTGACTGCCTAAGGGTACTGATGTTTCCTAGGGGATCCAGGCGTAACCATTGTGTATCTGTGATTCTATGGGTCGTTTTGTAGCGTAATCCGCAGGGGCTGTGACTGCCTATGGGTACGGATGTTTCCTGGGGGATCCAGGCATAACCATTGTGTATCTGCGGTCTACAGTTTTATCATGGCGTAATTCGCAAGGGCTGTGACGGCCTACGGGTACGGATGTTTCCTGGGGGATCCAGGCGTAACCATTGTGTATCTGCGATCCATGATTCGGTTGATTTGTTTGATTTATGTCGATTTTGAAAGTTTTTCCAGTATTTTCACTGGGTGTTGAAACAAGTCTACTAAGTACTTGGAGAATTCTAGCTTTGCGCCTGATCAACGCATGGCCAGAGTCTGCAAGAACGTGGATAAACTTGTTAAGACATCGAGTTATAAAAGTATTTTCAAAAAGGAAAATTTGTTTCTATATAAAAGTATTTTATTATAAAAGTATTTTGATAAGGTATTATATAAAGGATATTTTGATCAATTCTCTTTCTAAATAATTTAAAATGTTTAAAATATTGTTTATTTATATACTACACGGTTTATAGTAAATTTGTAGTGTTGTAAATATTTTAGAAGTTATTAATTAAATACAATATATTTAAAGAAAATGATTATTGATTTATTAATAATATTGAAAAGTATCTTGAGATAAATTAATAAATTTATGAATTATGGATTTAATGTTTTCATTAGCTTCTTTGTAAATATAAGTAATGATATAAATAGTTGTATTCAAATAAGTTTTCATATATTTATAAAGGTGTTATTTAAACATATAAATGGTATTTATAAAGGAAGCAAGAAATTTTACACATGGGTTTAACCAAATTATTAAATATTAAATAATTCTAATTGAAATTTATATAGTTTTAAATTAATTGTTTATCTTTGTCTTTCAACCTATTTTTCCTTCTAGCTATTCCTATTCTCCAACCTTCTTCCTTTTCGAGGACGAAAAGTTTTAAGTGGGGGAGAGTGTAACAACCCATAATTTTAACATATATTTTTAAATTCAATTTATTTGAAACTTTGATTTTTAATCATTTAAAAATTTAAATTTTAGAATTTTCCAATGTATTTTGGATTTTGTTTCCAATTTGTTTTCCAAATATAATAAAATAATGATTTTCTGGAAATATTATATTTTGTTCAATTTTTGTCAAACTTTGACTTTCACTTGAAATTTTTAAATTTGAATTTTAAATTTTTAATCTTTTTCTTTGAAACAGTATTTGTCTCTGATATTCGTTCTGCCTTTCATTTTGTTAAATTCTGTTATATACGTTTTAAATCTGATAAATTCATCGTTTTACAAGAAATTATTTTTAGTATTTTATTATCTATATTTTTCTATGTTATTTCTATTTTACTTTAGTTTTGGACTTTGTTTATTTATTTGTTGTTTTGAACTTGTTTGGTTTTGGGTTTGACAAGTGGGTTTGGAAATTCAAGAGTCATAAGTTTTCCTCTCTTTAATGTGATGTGTGCCTCTTCATTTCATTTCCCATAGCCGTGTATTTTATTTCCTATAGCCATACATAGCTTTTGTTCCCATTCCTCTTTTCATTTTCATTTCTGACATAAACAAAAAAGTTTTAAAGTAAGATTCCATGGCTTCCTTCTTCTTTCTCTTTTCTTTCTCTCCTTTCTTTTGTTTTCTTCCCTTATGTTAATTCGGCCATCACCATGCTCCATCCTTTTGCCGACCATCTCACCACCACTACCACCTCCATGACCGGCCTCCACCATCCCACCATCACCCCATGTGTTGCCGTGACCACATAGATCCAAACCCCCCACCTATTTGCCTTGCAAACCATAGCCGAACTCCACTTATACATCACCTTCCTTTTAGCCTCGGCCACCATCATTTCCACCACCTCCTTGCTTTGCTTTGCCATGACCAGAACCCACTCCAGGCCGTGACCAGACCTGACCCAAACCATGAACCCAGGCCGAGCACACTAGCCTAGGGCCGAACCCAAATGCACATGACTTTTCATCTTGCCTTGCCTCTTTACCTTCCATGACCTTTTGCCTTCATGTAACTCCTATCTCTTCATATTCTAGCCCATAGCCGTGCCTTATGGTGACCATGGCCGAGCCTAGATGCCTCAAACCAAGTATGGCCGAGCATGTTTGGTGATGGTTGAGTCTATTTGGGATGGGCCGAGCCCACTTGATTTGGGTTAAGTTCTCTTGCTTGACTTTGTTCATATTTTGATTTTGTTTAATTCTAAATTCTTTTGTACAATCATATACTTATATATGTTGTATTTGTGTTGTTTACAAGATTTGGATTTTGGCTCTTCATCCACTCAAATCTATTTGTGCTTTGTCGTGCTTTTCGGAGTGTAGTTGTGTGTCTTGAATTGTCATCTCTAACTCTAAAAGGTGAGTTTATCACTCTCGACAAATCGTACTTATATAAATGTGAAACAATGTCACTTGAATTATATTAGTAGATATGCTATGTTATATGCTCACATCTGCCTGTTATCTGACATTATATGATGATATTACCTGATTATATACCTGTTGCATCACCTGACATCATATGATATGTTTTATTGTTTATTTATTTTCTATTTCTCACACTGCAAGTTCCCTTTTAGTAGAGAATCACTATGGGTTGAAATGTTACATACCCGAACATACTTTAGAATAGGGAAAGTCGTTACGAGCTGAAATGATAGGCTCGAGCGATTTTTATTTGACTTGGGATTGCGGGTTTGAAATGATAAAACCCGGAATGTTAACTGATTACGGATCGAAATGATATATTACCCGTATCACTTGACCTAGGTTAGAAAATATTATACAGACCCATGGTTAAATTTTAAAATGATTTTTCTAAAATTTTTAAGTATTTTAAATTTTAAAAATATGGATTTTTAACTTAAATTGGATTTAAATGATTTAAATAGTGATTTTCTATAAGTTAAAATTTTATAAGTTGATAAATGGTTTAAATTGTAATTCAAAATTTTGATTTAACTTAATAATTGAAATTTGATTAAAAATAGGATTTTAGAAATTATTAAGATTTTTTAAATGTAAAATGTGAAATTTTGACTTAAATTGGATATAAATGATTTAAACAGTGATTTCCTAAAAGTTAAAATTTTATAAGTTGATAAATGGTTTAAATTGTAATTCAAAAATTTGATTTAACTTAATAATTGAAATTTGATTAAAAATAGGATTTTAGAAATTATTAAGTATTTTTAAATGTAAAATGTGAAATTTTGACTTAAATTGGATTTAAATGGTTTAAATAGTGATTTCCTAAAAGTTAAAATTTTATAAGTTGATAAATGGTTTAAATTGTAATTTAAAATTTGATTTAACTTAATAATTGAAATTTGAGTTAAAATGGAAATTTTAAGCTTAACTTAGTAATTAAAATATTTATTTATGAAATGGATACCTTTTTAAAGTAAAAGAAAATATCAGGTAATTTGTTAAAATAAAAGTTAAGCAACTTATAGTGAATTTTGACTTAATGTAAATGAATTATAATTTAATTGGATATTTATTAATAAAATGTTATTTTATTAAATTTATAAGTTAAATGATATCCTGATAAATAATTTGGAAAAGTGGAATAAGTTTGATAAGTTAAAAATGATAAAAGTGGAAGATATATTGTTTAAAAATGTCATAGTACAACTTATAATAGAAATTGTAGCATTCCAGAAATGTTGTGGTTTCAATGTATTGCTTTTCAAATCTACTACTGTCTCTACAGCAGCAGTTTATAAGTGCTGCTGTTTCCAACAATGAACTGTTTTCAAATTACCACTGTATCTACAGCAGCAGTTTATAAGTGCTACTGTTTCTGAATTGTGTTGTTTTTCAATTTTACCACTATACTTACAGCAACATTTTCTAAGTGCTGCGAATGCTGAAAATACAATATTTTGGATTATTACAATTGAATAACGAGCTTCGGAAAATGTTGAAATTTTGGGAATTGAATATTTGATTTGAAAGTATAATGACTTCATTTTAAATGGTTTAAATGAATTGTTTTGATTTGAAATATAAACCATTTTGAAATTTATAACCACGGGTTATAATAACGGTTGGATGTTATAAGTGTGGCTAAAGGTGGGCGATTGCTGCAGCTTTGCCTTACCCTATCCACCTTAACACTATTATTTTGCATAGTTTACTTTACTTTGGACATTACTATGATGGCGTATATTACTGCTTAGTAGATATTTTAACGGATCCTTAAAGGATAGGCGATCCCAAGCATCCTTTAAGTTACTTGTGCATTGCTATTACAGTTCACTTGAGTTGGTTTACATTGTATAAGTATGTATGTCCCGACTCGAGTGTTTTGTGTTTTGCTTTACGCTCGGGTCAGCCTGAGTATCATAGCTCTGATTCACCTTCTCGAGCTAGAGAATTGCCAGAGCTTATTTATCTATCTGTCATCCATTTCCATTTTAGTTATTTCCTATTCAGCTGTGTTTATGTATTAGTGACTTATGTATTCAGACTTCTATTGTATTTGCTTTTCAGACTATGATATTTTGTATCTGTTTTGAGATTATTTATGTAGTAGCTTCATGAACTACTATGGTATTTTATTTCCGCTGCGAGTTATTCTGATATTTTGTGTCTGTGATTCTGTGTTTGCTTTTATTTTCTCCAAATTTTCTTAACAATCCACTGTTTTGAAATATTCGAGTCCGACATGTCTGGATTTATTGTCGATTTGAATGGTCCAAAATAGTGGGATGTTACATCTTCCCTTCAAGTTGGAAATTGAATTTCCGCATCGATTTTATTCCTGAAATCTTCCCTTCAAATTGGAGTGTCTAAAATGAGGAATTGAATGAAGATAACTTGTAATAGTTAAACTAGAATAAAATAATTTTTATAATACTCAACTACATTTATATATATATATATATATATAACTTACTTGAATTATTCAAAAAGTTAAAATGTTAATGTGAATATGTAATTGAAGGTTATACAAGGGAAAACTTAAGAAAAATTTGTTCAAACTAAAATCTTGCTTGTTAAAAATGTGTAAATAAAAAGTAAATTTGTATAGTGTTCAATTTTATTCAGAAACGTTAATAAAACCTACCTGGGAAAGGTTTGAATGTAATTGAATAGTATACAATATGAATTGTAAGTAATAAGATGTCCAAAAATGATATTTTGTTAAGGGAATTTATAAATAATAAATTGGATAATAAATTGAATAATAAAAAGAGAATAAAAATGTTGAACAGTATAGGGTTATAATAAATGTTTATACACGTAATATATGTTGCAAAATATATATTAAGTGAAATAAATTAAATAAATAAAGGGAATGCTAGCAAATATGAACTGAAGAATAGTTATAATTGAATTTTAAGTGGAATCAACCTAACTGAAGGTAAATGAAGTAAATAATAAGTTAAATTTTGTTTTGGAAGAAAAATTTTGTAATAAATGTTAATAAATTGAAGATTTATCAATTGAATGAAAATTTATTGATTTATTAAAATGGATGGAAACCAAATTTGTTAAATATTAATCAAATTTGAAAAAAATGAAATTTATGGTTTTGAATTATTTATTATATCTTACGCTATACATTTTGAATCTATTTTCCTTTCTGTTGCTTCTATTCTCCTATCTATTCCTTTTCGAGGACGAAAAGTTTTGAGTAGGGGAGTGTAACGACCCGGAAATTTTAACGGTTTTTATAACGTAATTAACTGAAATTTTTTCTTGAAAATAAACAATTAAATTTAGCAATGAAAATTTGATATTTGGAATGCGTCTATTTCAACATAGCAAATAATAAATCTTTATTGGAAAATATGGAAGTTAGTTCTGTTGTGTATTTTTCTATTTCAGTTTAAATCAGTTGAAGTTGATGGAAATTAAATGTTCCCGAAATCTGAATAAAAAATATTTACCATTTTCTGAGTGAGACGTCGTATTTCGTTTCATCAAATTTGGACTTCTCTAGCCCTGTTTATCTTATTTTTCGACGAATTTGCAACAGTTTTGCAGCAAATATCAACTTTTAATAGGATTGTCGTATCACTGATATCTGTGTACCATTATGTTTGTCTCGTCGTGCTGATCTCCACAGTATATTTATTTGTGTGTTTCGGAGTCCGGTACGCGATGAAATCTACGAAAAACGGTAACCATATCGGTACCGGTTTTAATCTTTTGTTCCCGTCCATTCGTTTAACCACCACGAAACCTAATGGTCATTCATTTTATTATATACAGAAATCAATGTTTGACTCTTGCCATTCCCTATATTCAAGATAAATGTGTGGTTCATTTCCATTTCTGAATCTCCTCTTTCCTCTGTTCATCTTGTTATTTTGTTTAGAAAATAATATATAAATATGTTCGTCCCTTACCTTTTTCTATTTCTTCCTCAAGCCGACTTATATTATATATACATGAACTTTTCGCCTTCTTTATTTTTTCTGAGAATGGCTTTCATCGATTCGTGTCCTACCACCAAAACCTTCGCCTACAGCAGTGCCACAAGCAACCTCCCTCCGCCTCTGACTCGCCTTCCCCTCTCCACGAGCAGCCTAACCCCATCAGCCTAAACGCCTACCCTTCCATACCGAGCCCATCTAACAGATCTGCCACCTCACCACATGTGGTCTTGAACCCAAAACCCACTGACCCGCAGCTCCTCCTCCTACCCGCCACCTGTAACAACCGCGACCATCCTCCTCTCCCTTGAACCGACCGAACAGCCATGCACGATCTCAGCCCCACTCCGCCTCCACCCGCTTCTGGCCCAAACTCCATCGCTTCCATCTCTCTTCCCTTCCCTCAATAGCCGGCTCCCTTTGCTCTCAACCACGCCAAAGCTCCTCCGCGCGACCACTTCCCTCAAACCGTCACCCCACCTGAGCAGTGCCCAGAAACCCACCACCAAAAGCAAACCCGAGTCTTCCTCTCCAAGCCCCTCACCACACAACACCCTCCTCCCCTCAAGCAGTTTCCTCCTACAAAACGTAACCCGTGCTCCGCCTCAGATCTACACCGGACCTGCATGCTAGCCATCCTTCAACCGAAGCAGCCATCCGAAGCCGACCACCTTCACATCTCGGTCATAGCGTGACAACCCTGTCTTCTCTTTTGTTATTTTGCATATAAAAAGGTCAGTGTATATATACATTCGATTCTCACGTTATACATATCATGTTATATATATGCAATGTTTGAAGAATTTATTTTTTTATTTATAACATGTTCAGTGTAATTATATTATGGGCTTAAATTATTTTACTATGAACGTTTAATGTACTTACATATTAGTTCAATTCCAATTTACGTTTAAAGTATTTACAGAATATGTTAAATAATAATTTAAGTTATATATATATATAAGTTATCTTTTTTGTATATAATATGTTTAAAGAAGTTTATATAAGTCGTATATATATATATATATCTGTGTGTGTGCGCGCGCGCTAGTTTATGTAAGTAATATAAAACTTATTGTTTGTAGACATAAGTAAATATGAGTTTATATATGACCGGTTTGAGTTTATATATATGTAAGTTTGTATTGGTTTTATAGTATTGATTTTTAATAAAAATATGTATGTAAGTATATATATGTTTATATATTAGTTTATATATAAGGATGTGTGGGTTTGGTTTTCAGATATGTAAATGGAGATCTTATTTTATATGTGTTTAAAATTAAATATGGTTTGGAAATATATAAAGATTACATTTTTTATCCTATGTGTTAAAAATTAATACGATGTTGAAATATATATAGATTTTGATTTTTGACATAAGTATATATGTTTAAATTTAATATTGATTTTCAATATATATATATTATAAAGATTTTATTTTTAATACGTGTTTAAATTTTGACTTTGAAATATATAGCTATATATATTGGTTTCATCGATCTCTAGTCCATCTTGACTTACATCCTCAATATCGAATTTGTTGCAAAAATTCCTAGCTTGTCGCCGTCCCACTAATTCGTGTCTATACCCTTGTGCGTGTCCATGTCTCTATCTTCGCCATTGTTGTTCTATAGCCTCGAAAGGTGAGAGATCACTCACGATTAACATTCTTATATTTAGTAAATTTAATTCACATGAAATGACGATTGAAATATGTTATTAAATATTGAATTGTTAGTTATTTAAATTGATATGCTATTATCTGCAATTGTTCACCTATGACATATGACACCATCACCCTATTGTATATATTATATTTAAATTTGTTATTGATGATATATGCTTGTTGTTGATTTGTTATCATATTGTTCTCACTCTGCCAGTTCCGAGTTAGTCTAGAAATACCTATGGGTTGAAATGATACACACCCGAACGATATTATAGATTAAGGGAAAATCATTATGGGTTGAAATGATAAACCCAAGCGATTTTGATTGATTTTGAAATTTTGGGATTGCAGGTTGAAATGATATATATCCGTAAAATATTAAATTGCAGATTGAAATGATGAATATCCGTATCACTTGACCATAGGATAGAAAATTATATATAGACACCGTTGGTCTATTTTGAAAAATGATTTTTCAGTTTTGGAAGGAAATATATGGATTTTATTAAAGGCTAACTTTTTTAAAATATAATAAAAAGATGTTTTATTTTTTAAAAGTAGATTTTTCAAAAAATATGTTTTGGAAATTTTAATTTATAAGTTAGTTTTGAAAAATATAAATTTTATGATTTTACCATTTTAAAAATATATATAAATAATATTTAATATAAAATATACATTTAATAATAAGATTTAATTTAATAAAAATTTAATTTAATTAGTATATAATATGTTTAAGTATTTACTTAAATTTATATTAATATTTTAAAAATAGATTTTTATAACTTTAATAATAAAGGTGGGATGATAAATTAATGTTGACTTGGAATTTAAAATTGGAAAAAAAATAATAAAAAAATTGAATTTTAGTAAGAATTTATTTGAACTTATTGATTTTGAGATTTTGGAAAAAATATGATTTATAACGTGACTTGATAAAAAGTGATTAAACGAATATTCTCAATAAAATTGAGATTGAATATCTAATATTGATTTAAATATATAAATTGGGATTTAAATAAATTGCTATTAAAATGGTTAAGTGAATAATTTTCAATTTGAATAAAAATTTAAAGTTAAATGTTGAAACATAAATGAAATTTATATATTGTAGATGTTTGAATATTTAAACTTGAATCTTTGAACTTTAAATTGAAATGGTTAAACTAGAATTGATTCAAATTGAATTTTTAGAATTTAAGATGATTTGAATCGATTTGCGAAATTGGAGGAAACTATTTTTTTATTATATAAAGTATTTTTAATATATAAATTATTTAATATATAAAATATTTTAATTTATAACTATTTATTATATATACTATTTTCAATATCTAAAATGTTTTAAGTCGGAAGTGTTATGATTTCAAAAGTGTTATGATTTCAAAGTGTTATGATTTCAAAAGTGTTATGATTTCAAAGTGTTATGATTTCAAAAGTGTTATGGTTTTGAAAGTTTTACGATTCTGGAAATGAATATTATTTAAAGTGAATAATGATATTGAATTGATATGATTTTGAAATGAATATAATATTTAGATATAAAGTATGAACTATTTGAAATGAAATGACCACGGTGTGAATAAGCGTTTGGTTGTTAAAGGGACCGGGATCGGATATTGTCATACTCTCTGCCAATATCGAAAACCACTTTAACAACTATGTACGTGGTGGAGATTCCAGAACGAAGTAGGGTGGTTTGGCGACGATTCCATATGAGGTTTTAGCGCAGCCCTGACTCCCGTGAGTCGGCTTGATGTGGCTAAAACAATAGTCACGCCGGGCCAAGTGAGGTCATTCCTCCGATCGGGCACACTTCTTTGATACCATTCTATTACTTTGTAATTTGATTGGGTGCACCTTTGATTTGGGAATGTGTCACGAGGTGGGTGGTAGTAGCTGCTATGCGTTACCACCAGTCCGGATATGCAAACGGTATATCTACCTTGGCATTGCCTCGCGTGCCTTGTCACATGCCCTATCGCACCTTCTACGAGTTTGATTTGTGTCGTACCTATGGAGAGCTCCCTGATAGCCCACCTGCGGGTGGAGTTTACAGTATCTGTATAGACTACGACATTATTTAAAATGTGTTAAGGGGGATATGGGTAACGCCTTAACACTATTTTAATAGTTTACTTTACTATAGACATATTATAATAGCGTATTGTACTACATAGTATATAGTTCCACGGATCCTTAGAGGATGGAAATCCCAAACATCCTTTAAGTTACTTGTATTTCAGTTGACATTTCACTTAAGTTGAATTTATTGATATGAGAATGTTAATCCTGACTCGAGTGTTTTATATTTTTCTTTATGCTCGGGTCAGACTGAGCATTTGAGACTCACCTTTGGAGATTGGAGCTTTGTTTGAAGATCTATCTATCCAGCTTTCAGTTATGTCAGTTTATCCCAGTCATTTATGTTCAGACTCGTCAGTTGCTTATGTATTGGAGATTCATTTGTATATGAGATTCTGTTGTATTTTGTTTCAGACTCTGATGTTTATAGTAGCTTCATGAACTACTATTTTTCTATTCCACTGCTTATTGTTGAAATACTCTGTGTCTGTGATTATGTGATTCATTTATTTACTGAATATGCTAAGTTTTGCCAAAAATAAATTAACAATCTGACATTTTGAGCAATTCAAGTCCGACATGTGTGGATGCGAATGGTTCGAAAATGCCAGGTCGTTACATCTCGGCTTCTTCTGCTTCGCCTTTACCCTTTGGCCAGTCGTACATCCAACTACATACTCTGCTACATGCTTCTTCATATCCGGCCAATAGAAGACTCTCTTCATGTCACGATACATCTTGTCACCATAAGAATGAATGGTCATCCTAGAACGATGAGACTCTGGTGGTACCTCATCTATCAAATCCATACTAAAAGGAACACAAAGCTTACCATACCTCTGTAACCATTCTCTTGGGTCAATAGCGTAATGCCTCAAATGACTTGATGACTCTCCTCTCCTAATCCTCTTAACAATATCTACTTGTTTCTTGTTTTCTTTCTGACTAGTCCCAATATGCCCTATCAATGTAGGGGCATATCTAAAGCTGGTAGTAATCCCAAGGTAATATATGATGATGGTCAGGACTTGAATGTAGAAATGAACTCCAAATGCTTCCACTCCAAGAACAACAGACTCAGTACTGCATGCTTTCTACTCAAAGCATTAGCCACTACATTACCCTTGCCCAGGGTATACGAGATATCAAAGTCATATGATGCCAAAAACTCCATCCACCTTTGTTGTCTCAAATTCAAGTCCTTTTGGAAGAACAAATACTTCAAGGACTTGTGATTTGTATATAATTCAAACCGTTCCCTTAAAAGGTAATGCCTCCATGACTTAAGTGCAAAGACAATAGCTGCCCGCTCAAGATCATGAGTAGGGTAGTTTCTCTCGTGGGTCTTCAACTGCTGACTAGCATAACTCACCACCCTTCCTTCTTGCATCAAGACTGCGCCTAACCTCATACCATGGACATTGGTATAAATTGTAAATCGCTTCGTCCCATCAGGTAACACCAAAACTGGTGCACTAGTCAATGCCTCCTTCAACTTAGTAAAAGCATCTTCGCATTTTGCATCCCATGAGAAAACTTGATTTTTCTTGGTGATACGGGTCAGAGGGGCAGAGATCTTGTGAAATCATTAATGAACTTGAGCCCACTAAAACAAGGAAACTCCTCACCTCTGTGGCATTATTTAGCACATGCTAATCCTGAACTACTTCCACCTTACTAAGATCAACTGCCAGCCCACTTTTTGAGACGATGTGTCCCAAAAAGTGTACCTCCTCTCGCCAAAAGTGGAATTTCAAAAACTTTTCCTTCATCTTATGCGCAAGAGTGTATTGAGCACTTCTTCTAAATGTAGCACGTGTTCCTCCTCACTCCTCGAATAGGCTAAAATATCATCCAAAAATACCATGAAGAATTTGTTAAGCAACCCTTTGAAAACTCGGATCATCAATTCAAAAAATTAGGCGGGTGCATTGGTCAGTCTGAATGGTATGACTAACCACTCATAAAGTCCATAAGGTGTACGAAAGGCAGTCTTCTAGATATTGTCCTCAGCTAGGTAACTGGTGGAATATGGTAGCTAAGTCAAGTTATGAGAACATCCTTTCTCTAATCAACTGATCAAAGAGATTGTCTATATGGGGCAGTGGATATCGATTATTCTTTGTCAGTTTATTCAGCCCCTTATAATTGATGCAGAGTCTCAAAGAACCATCCGCCTTGGTGACAAAGATGACTAGTGCTCCTTGCTCTGAAATGCTCCTCCTGATAAAGCCCTTCTTCAATAACTCATTTACTTGCTTGTTTAAGTCGCATATATCCTTTGTTGACATATGCCTCAAGGTAAAGCAATGGGCGAACATTCTCCACAAGATAAATTCAAAACTCAATCTCTCTCGGTGGTAGGAAACTGGTAACCTCAAAAAAGACATCTAGATCTCTAACTACATGCAGTATATCTAGCTCATAGTGTGATAGGTGTAATGATCTGCCTTTCATACTCCTAAAGACGACACTTAATACATCCTCGGTATTCATGTGCCGATCATTTAAATGTTCATAAGACATGTCATTTGGGGTGAGGAAAGAAAAGCCAGAACGTAATCTCACAAAACGTGATGAGTAATATATAATATGAACAAGTCTTTATAAAAAGAAATCATCTTTATTATACACAACATCAGAGTACACTAACCTATTATCAGCCTGGATAGTTATAATAGCCTGTCCTTATAATTGCTGACAAATATAGGCAAGAACAAAACAAAACAACAAAGAATATAAGATACATGAATACGTCTGGGAGAATCCAGCTCGTCACCTGAAAGCTCCAAAGAATCCAGCTAAATTTGGAAAATATGCTCAAGCTGACCCGAGCGTTATAGGAAAACAAAGCTTGGGTTAGTCTTGTAAAACCAGCATGAGAAACTCAAATCACAAGGAATTTGATATAACCTGTAAACACTTTTAAAATCAAAGGTATCTAGTAAGACACGCCGCACATAAACACGGACAGTTTTTTACCTTACGATAATCGAAACTTTTTTATAGAAAATCCAGTGATATTATGATAATGTCTAAAATAAAAATACATATTAATCATAGCCGAAATTATTACATTATTAAATTCCAGCATAATAGGTTTACAATCAAGTCCGCACGGTGCTTATTGGAGAATGGATTCCAACAATTGTAAGGTAAGGGACTACCTTCCGTATAGTACACCCCTAGATAAAATGTACTTGGGGTCAGACCTTGAACTTGGTCCACTCCTGCTAACACAGAACCGGCCTACCCTTGAACTTAGATTGTACCAAATATGTCATCACCCCAGTTGTTCCCAACCTTTATCGAGAGCTCTCATGCACAACCAAATCCATAATATGATAATCTAGAAAGGTGATGACACACCATAATGGGAGCGTCCCCCATAGCCCTGCTGCATCTACCCTATTTTAGCCATATTTCGGGTTGTGAGGCTTGGGGTGACACTTTTACCTTTTTATAGAAAACCAACTTGGAATGCTAAAACTACCCTCCAAGCATAATTGTAATGTCAGCATTCATCCACACAAGTTCGTTCTGGGTCTGAATAAAACCGAAGGCACTACCTCCACTGCATCCATTTTAGAATCACCCTTAAGATTAGTAGCAAGTAGCCCTTGTACTTTAAAAAGCTCCATCTTCGATTCCATATTCTTCAAGATGTCTTCAGTTCGAAATGCTTGAGTTGGATCGAAGTGGTTTTTGGATAATTTATACATATCCGATCCTGGTCTCCACGAAACAACATTTGATAGTTCCGGTAAACTCAACCCTGGTTCTTTTGGAAATATTAAGACAATACATAAGACTAGGGATCACCCCCTAACTGTTTAAGTGGATGGATCTCCCTATTATTTATCCTAAGAGAACAAAACGAGATTTATACGCACACTACAACATCATCGAAGATGACTCTGCCATATAACTCACGTTTTCTCCTAGATATTTCTGAAGTTATATTTTGGTCCAGATTTGATATTCGGTTGTTTAACTATAAATAAACAAATAAGCAGCAATTTAGAGGTTTAATTACCCATAGCAACCACTAAGCCTCCAACTAAATCTTTCATTTATTCAAATCTCTTTCCAAAATATTTATCAGAATATCCATATACTTATCTCACTGGCATAAGTATATTCATAGAACATTATGAAAGATTTCACATTTCAAAATAATAATAAAAGGATCGAGACAAATGTCATTTAAAATAGAGATAAAGATAACCTCAAACAATATTCCTTCGATGTTAAGTATGGAACGAATATCTATACCACTAGAATTAAGAAGGTCAGTTAAAGGAAATCCAATCTCAAATTCTTTTATAAATTTCCTTTTGTAGATCCTCTTAATAAACCTCTTTTATTTATGAATCTCCTTTACTTAAATTCTAAACCCATTTACAAAACTCTTTATAAATCACCAAATTAAATTTACAAAACTCTTTTATAAATATCAAAACCATTTATATATCTCTTTATAAATCTCCAAAATTATTTATAAAACTTCCTTTATAAATATCGAAAAATCATTTATAAAACTTTCTTATAAATATTCCTTATTTAAAACAAAGCTCATTTGATAAAGTCATTTAATAAAGTCCTTTTGTAGACAAAATGGTTATTTCGTTTGAACCTCGCCATTAATGTTAAGGCTATGCCATCCTAAGGCGCTGCTAAATGGAAGGATCTTATCAACGTCCATGAATGAAAAATCATAGAAAAACACCTTTACAAAAATCTGTACTTAACTTGAAAACATCATTAAAATAATGATTGACCTTAAAAATCAGAAATAAGCTTAGTGACCACAATGGTTCTCATTTAACTGAGTTTACTATTCCAGTTATAACATGGGTATTTGCATAACAAGCAGATATGTATAAAGGAATCAGTCGACAACAAACAAATTAACATATATGTAAGATGTGTCCAAGTTAATATAATAGCAGAATGAGTTTTTATTCTGATAAACACATGTCCAGGTTAATATAATAGCAGAATGAGTTTTTATTTTGATAAACATATGTCCAAGTTAATATAATAGCATAATAGGTTTTTATTCTATTTAAATAGATGCCTACATAATCTACTTGGGAAATTATGACAGAACTGTGATTTATTCTACCAAACAGATATGGAATATAACTTAATTAGTAGAATGGTATTTTATTCTGCTAAACAGATGTCATTGGGTTTCATAGTCAATTGGGATTACATAAGGGTAATCGACAAAGAAATCCCTGGATTTAAAATCTTCCATTAAAAGAAACTTGCTTCTTGAAAACAAAACCGATCTTCAGAATTAAAGTGGTTTAAAACTTTAAAACTTTTATTTAAATATTAAATAACATTTAAACCTTTATTTTAATAATAATTAAACCTTTAATTAATAACTAAACAAAATTAAATATTAAATAAATAATTAATTAATAATTATCCCTTAAATAAATAACTAAATAATAGTTAATCTTTAAATAAATAATTAAACCATAATATATCCTTAATTAATTATTAAATAATAATTTAAAACTTTAAATATTAATTAAATATTAATTAATCTCAATTAACTAATTAAATAATCTTTAATTAAAACTTAATAATAAATTAAACCTTTATTTAAAATACTTAAATCATAATTAATTTTTAAATTAAATCTTTACTTAAATTTAACTTGATTAGAAATAAATTAATAATCAAACCCTTTCTTAAAATAATAATTAAATAATAATTATCTTAAATAAATAAATAATAATTAATCAACTTCTAGTTACTAATCAAATAATAATTAACATTAATTACTTAACTAATGATGATTAACTTAATTGATTAACACTTAAGTGTAAACAACCTTAACTAATTGATGATTAAGTACTAATTACCTTGATTAATTAATTAATTAATTAAAAATTAATTATATAATTAAATAATTAAATAATTACTTCATAATTACTTAATTAAAGTTAGAAATCATTTTCTAAAAAGATTTTAAATTAAAACAAGTTTAGATTAGAAAAATAGTTAGTTTTTCCGAACTGCGTGTATAGTGACTATCGCTATACAACCCGTAATTTCAAAAATTGAAATTTCTTTACTACCTTTTAAACTTAAACTTTTTGAAACCTTATTACTTTGAGAACTTAAAGGAAAGTTTTTGAAACTCCAAACAAAGTTTTAAACTTGAAATATTTGGCATTTAAAATCAAATTTCAAACCTTTATTAAAAAAGATTTTCATATCACTTTTAAAAATTAGTAAGCACTAACTTTATTATGATGAACTACATGTACCAAATATCGTACCCAACATTTCAACATAACATCACAACGTATTTATACACAAAAGCAAGATACTAACTTTAATTTCGTTAACTAACTTTCCATTTTCCAAATGTTAATTAACATCACATAATTATACTAATACACATCCAAATCATCACATACCCAAGCATATATATGCACCACCAATACGCAATATCATCATACATTCAAGCATAATATATTTCAAGTAATATACTTCATATTTTAAAGTTAGCAACTTAAGTTAAAATGTAGAACTTTTCTCACCATAAAGCTTCCAAACTCTTACTAATTTAGGGTACGGCCTAGCACTTCAATTGTGAAGAAAAAAGATAGAGTCTTGATGGCATTAAAGACCAAGGTGGCTTGGCCTTGAAAGAAAAAGGAAGTGAAGCTTTTTTTTGGTAAGGTGGAAGGACTTTGGATTATCATCGAACTCTCAAAAATCAACTCGAAATGGATCATATTCAAACTGATTTTTGGATAAGCTACTCATGAAATTTTAAAAGGTTGTCAAATAGAAAGTTATTGGAAATTCTCTTATCTAAAATTTAAAAAAAAGAATCACTCAATTTGTATCATTTTTGAGGGATTTATGGTTAAAATAATAAGAAGTATTTTCGGACTTGAAAATCTGAGTGCGAAAATTCTCTGCAAAGAAATGAGATTTGGACATGGTTAAGCTCAAAATTTGAAGAAGTGGTACATATGAAACTTGTAGCTACTAGAATTTTACATGGTTTCAAGAAAATTAAATATCCATTTGGATTAGATATGAGAAAGATATGGTAGAAGGAAGAAGAGGCAAAAATGAAGAAATGAAAGGGGTATTTATAAACAAGAACAAAGTAAATTACCTAAACACCCTTGATCATTTACCCTCCACCTCCTTTTGCCACCTCACCATGCCACCTCACCTTCATATACCTCAGCCCACACTCATGTCCCCTTCCTTTTCCAAGCTCCAACATGTTTAAACATGTTTTTGATGACATGACATTCACTTTTTCATTAAATTATATTTTATACTTACATAATAAACCATATCTAATTATATATACTTAAGTGTATACATACACACACACACACACACACACTATATAGATCTAATTTGTTTATATTTGTATGTGTATATTTATACAAAAGATTTTACAACATTTTGACAACTTTCAGCCAACGAAAAGTCAAAAATTCGAAAAACGAATTCCGGTCACATTTCTGATTCTTCTTCGAAATCTATATTTTTGTAAACAAATTTGAAAAACTATTTCACCATCATTATTTACTATTTAAAAGAGTTTTATTTTAATTGTAAAATCTATTATTTGAAGTTAATTAAATATTCCTAAATTAAAGCGGTGAAATTCCGGGTCGTTACAATAGGTCTAAAAAATATAAGTAAAATTAACATAACTAATCCTCGGGGATCACAATAAACCTCCAAGCTATGTCCACTACACGTACTCAATCTAACAACCTTCCTCTTATAGTCTAATATAGCCCATACTCGTCATACAATCCATGCCTAATATCAATTCAAACCTATAAAATCCAAAGACAAAAGCATCGCAATTGAACTTGACCCTTAGAATGAACAGCTTCAAACCCTTACATACCATAAACAAATAGGCCTATCCTCCTATAGGGTTTGACATAATTACATGGTCCGTAACTATGCTAGTGTCTAAATGTAACTCATCCATAAGTCTACTAGGAATGAAAAAGTGTGATGCCCCCATGCCAAATAAAGTGTGAATAGATAAACCAAATAAAGTCAACACACCTTAGATCACGACCTTCTTCCCTTATCTGCAATTGGTGGCATACTCAAGCTAGGTACTGTGTCCAATGCATGAGCTGTAACTATATGGGTAGAGGTCTTTGGAGGTGCTGGACACTCTCGCTTCATATACCCGAAATGATTGTAATTATAATGCTTTACCTTTGAACCCTCTAATCTTCATTCCTTAGTGAAATTCCCCTTCTTGCCACACTTCCTACAATGCATATCCTGCTTCCTTGTCTTTCCTTTTGGTCCACCTCCTCATTACACTGGTTTAGCTGTTGCGCTTTCCCTCTAGTATTCTTGGGTTCACCCTTTGCTTCATCCTTCGAGACAGTATTCAGCAAAGCCATCTCTACTAAACCATCGTATGTAGCACCAATAGAAATATAACATAGAGCTAAACCTTATAGAAGTTGGTTCGTCCCCTTAGCAAACTTTAAAGCCTTCTTATGCGGGGTATCAGTCGGTTCCATCCAAAATCTAGCTAGCTCATTGAATTGATTGACATACTTTTTCACTGTCAGGTTTCCTTGCTTCAAGTGAATAAACAACTCTAACTGCACACCTTCCTCCACTCTAGAAAGAAACTTCACATCGAATCAACTTTGAAACTCTCCCCAAGTGATCTCTCCTTCATCAATCTCATCCTTAACTACCTTCCACTAACAAAGAACCTCACCCTCTAACTGCCATGTACCTAACTGCCTCCATACCTCATCAGTTAGACCCATCAATGAAAAATTCTCTCATATGTATGGATCCATGTCCTAGAATCCATATATGACTAAGTCTCCACATACGAATTTCCTCCAAGATTCGTGAAATCCTTGCATAGCTTGGCAAAATCTACGACGGCAAGTGGGTGGGCAAGAACTGCACCTGTCACCCACTCCGTGGGTCCTTTAGTGGGATTAAGCTTGGCTTGTCACCTCGCTTGAAGATACCAGTGGAACCAAATTGAAATGTTCATACCCAATACCGCGATTGCGTCGCTTGAGCCTGAACCGGTGGGATCACTCGTCTTCTATGTAACACTCCGTAATTTTGATGATGATTAATTAAAAGAAATTAATTAACAAATAATAATGCCGAAAATATAATTTTTAGAAACATCAGAATTTGGCTACGAAACTTGTACCATTGGGTTCGCGGCAATTTTCTGCAATTTTCATATGTAAAGTTCTCCTATCAGACTTCAAATGAAAAAGTTATTAACGTTTGAAGCTTTTAAATCGAAAATAATTATATATGTAATTAAGGTAATAAAATAATTAACTAACGTTAATTACCGTCGGTTTAAGTTAATGGATAATTAACGTTGCTTAAACGTTAATGGAAAGAAATTATATCGATCAACTTGACAAGGAAGAAAATAAAACAAATCGAATGGCGCTGGTTAATTACAACAGTAATACATGACCGGTCGACCTCAGATTCATGTTGGTCGACAGGTAGTGGTCGATTGTAGGTCGATGGCGGTCGACCAGTGTTGTTGTAAAATAGATAGTTACACGAGACCAAACGACCCTAACTTAATATAATTTAATCGGACAACTGGTATTGATTTGAACCTCTATAAATACAGATCAAAGCCATTACTCTAAACTCATACTTTCGGAGCGACGCGGGAGCTATGCCATTTTCTCTTCTCCAAAAAATTCTAAATTCTTAAAATAGTTATATTTTATACGTATATACAATTGGAGAATCGTAGAGGATAATTGAGAAGAGAAATAAGGTCAAATCAAATCGTCAAAGATAAGGTAAATTGTAAATCCAGATCTAAAGTATAAATCAAATCCAAATCTCTTTTCTAATCAAGATTTCTGATTACATATGTGTACGCTTGCGGTGTATATACCAAATAAGAAGAAATGGGAGTCAAACTAGAATAACGCACATTGGATCTGAGGTTTTGTAATGCTAAAAAGGTGAGTGAGAAATTATATATTTTTCTATTATTGGATTTATATCATTGTAAATCTATTCCTGTATGCCTGAAATATAAGTTGGAGTTGCAAGCTAAAATTGTATATGTGAAATAAAATTATAAACTCTGCCTACATACTCTCTTGTTGGTAACTTGTCTTGTATATTTCATGTATGTAAACCTGGCAAAACATTGGGTACTGATAGTCCTTGAATTTAATATTGGGTAGTAGTAATCCCTGAAACATATAAAATATATGGTACTTCTAGATTTGTAAATTTAATATAACTTATGCATGTAAAAATGTAAATTGAGTTATCATAGTAAATTGTAAAGATTTAAGTAGTATTTTAATTTATTGGAATATAGCGTGTTGCAATGTGAATTTCTATAGATTATCAAGTTTCAAGTTTATAAATAAAAGTGCGGCATTTGAAATAACAAGTAATGCACCTAAAAAGAAAGAGATTTATCAAATATGGATATTGACTATATTTTGTGTTGTCTATTTTGATAACTATGAAAAAGTTAATTCTTTATGATTCCAAATGTAACATAAATTCCCTTTTTGGATAAGATATAGAAAGTTACAGTGTTAACCATTCCATTTGGGAGAGATGTAATTTCAATACATTAAAATGCAGAAATCCCTAAGGATTAATTTAAAGAGTATAAATATGATAACAAAAACGGTCTAAGAGAAGAATTAATATATGTATGTGATATAAGCAAGACAAGAATTAAATAAAAGCGATAAAAGACGGAGACAAGTAATAATTTAAAATAAAGGGATATGGGAAGTCCTCTAAACAAGGGAAAGAGTTAAAAGGATAAAAAGAGAAAAGAGATAGAAAATTTAAATGGCGAGGAAAGGGAAATAAATAGGGAAAAAGTTTACGTCTTTTAAAAGAAAGCGGTAAATGAGCATAAATTAAACAAGATGTAAACTCGTAAAGAAGTAAAGAAGCATTTATGATGGGCAGGGATTATTAAAGTTAGTAAATAACTTAAGTGGATAAGAATGACATAGTTTGGGTTGGAATGCGAGGTCAATATATTACATAATAGAAGTATGCCCATCGCAAGGGCTACAAGTTGTGTATACATTATACTGATGTGAGACATATCCAACTGTAAGACACGTAGAGTTATGTACGCTTGTGTTTTGGTGAAGGAATACCCCAGTAGAGTCTGCTTCAATCAATTAGGGTATATTTCCTTGATTGCGTTACGCAATCCACATGGGATGGTGAGCAAGGCTTGACTCTATATCAATGTGCTAGCACTAAATTAGGTAGTAAGAGCTGTACATAGGTTGAGTACGTCATCGGTCATGAGTGGTCAACGGGAAAGATAGGGGTTACAACTAATGGGCTACATTTCCTGCTAGTGTAGGTTACGTTAGGCCATGCACCGCCACTGTTGTTTGCTAGTTTGTTTGTTAGGTGTAAGGCTAGTTAACACTTTTAGAGATGTCTTTCAAAAATGAATAGGGTAGTACGTAGAGCCGAGTCCATGTATTTATTGTCCATGGAGCTGAGTCCACATATATACAGTCCATAGAGCTGAGTTCACAAATTAGGAAGCAGATAAGTAGAAAATCCCAAAGACGAGATAGAATATGGTTAAATTATTGTGAAGTCGTTATGAGGCATTACGGGAGTTCCTTGGTGCGCACGATGGCGAGAACGTGATACTGTGTTGGCTATGGATCCTGATGGGGTGTCGGATTATGGATACTAACAGGGATAGTATCTTAGTCGATATGTAAAATGTGGTACTTATATATATACATACACATACGTATGTAGTTATAGTCTACTTCGGGTAGATGGGGCGTATCGTATGCATATGTGGAGTCGAGCTGACTAAGTAAAATGAAAAGATATAACATGTAATGGAAGACAATTGACATAAACTAGTGTTATGTTAAAACGTATAATTTTCCAATCACCAAAACGTTGTTTTGACCCCCTCCTCATTATAACCCATAGGATAGCTTTAGAGAGACGGGTACTAGTGCAAGGCGAGAATAGTGGAAGGATAGGTTTCCTTAAGCATTCTCGACACTGACAAGGACACTTGACATTAGAAGTGTCAATCTTGGTCAGTGATTATATGGTTTATTATACTTTAGTATTCCGCTATGAGTTATATCGATAGTGCTCTGATATGCATTTATTTATTTACAGGATACCAAACCAACGATCCATACTTTGATGGACTTGGGGTTTTGACTTAGCAAAAATTCAAACCCACTGGGGTGCGGGTTGTCACATTTTGTATGTGATTTTTTTAAGAATTTTATTAGCAACTTTTCACAGATAGTATAGGCATGTATAAGAGATAACATAGGCACGAATTAAAGATAGCATAGGCATGAAAAAGAGAAATTACAATATGTATAAAATCTTTGGAAAGCTTTTTTGAAAACCTTTATCTATATACATATATATTATCAAAACCCATTTTTGAAAACTTTTGGAAAACTTTTTGAAAAACCCCCTTTTTAGAAACTTTTGAAGTACGTTCTCTCATTACACTTCTAATTCCTAAGGAACTTTGAACTTATGCTCTGATACCAAATGTGACAACCCGCACCTCCTGACACAACGATCCAAAGCCTAGTGTGAATTTCAAACTCACGTCGTGCCGAGAAATACAAGCTATCAAGTTTTATACCATTACAATGACGAGCAATGACCAAATATAATCTAAGATACCGTACACTTTCAGAACTCACAGCGAAAGGAATAAAATATATAAGTACAGAAAAATATCCACTTAGAAAATATCCCAAAATACAGCCTCAGAAAATTAGTACACTGTCAAATACAAAGTACACAGAAACTATCACTCCAAGTCTGATAAAGGAAATACAAAGTAATAAAATAAATGGATATATGGAGAGTAAATATAATGAGAAGCAACTCTTATGGTGGGCTCGCCTCTCCATTTATCAATAATGGGCCAATCACCTGCAGCCCTGTCTACCTGCGGTGGGGAAAAAGGAAAGGAAAAGGGTAGGTCGGATAAAAGTCTGGTGAACGAGTATAAGTTTAATATATGATAATCATGCGTAGTTAACTTTAATTATACTCTAAGTTACATATGGTGTCCTACAAGTGTCTATGTATTCCTAGGGTCTTTTTCTTAGGGGTTTTTCTATTCATCACACCCACTTACATTACTACCATGCTTAGGCTTGTACAAAGATTGAACTATAGATCGAACCTCAATGTGGAAATACCGCCACTAAGCTACTAAATATGGAAACACCATCCCCTTGGCTACTAAATATGGTAACACAGCCAGTAGGCTACTTAATGTGGAAACACTGCTAATGGAGATACTCGATATGGAAATACTACCACTAGGCCACTGTGGAAATACATTTTCACTACTATCACAACCACTAGGCTTTTTGGGGAACGAATCTTCTGTAACAACCCGAATTCTAGTGGGTCCGGATTTTTCGCAAAAATGCTAGAATCCAAGCCCACTGAAGTCCGAGTTCGATTTCTGGTATCCTGCAAATAGGCAAAGACAAATATATCAGAGCTCAGTTAAATATCTCACAACGGAACTGACTAAAATATAATAGTAAGTAAATACCCACCAAAATAATAACACTTTCTAAACAAGTGTCTCAAAGCTGGAAAGTCTCTGCCATCTACCAAACCTAAAGGGTGTTATGAGGAGGGGGTCAGAACTAAAGTTCCGGTGAATGGACAAATTATATACCTCTAAGTTTAATTCTACATATACCATTTCATTTTTATTTTCTATTATATTATATTTATTGGGTTTATAATACTCTCGCCTCTATGCGTGAATCGTACCCATTTACTCCCTAGTAGATTAAAACCTAATAATCAATATATATGTAGCTATACGCCCAACGATCGTATCGTCCCTAGGTACTACCCTTTAGTACCTTCCTTATCCTCCTCGAAAAGGACTCCATCATCTTGCTGCTAGAGCGTTCTGTGACTACATTTGTAAAAGACAGCTTCGTAAGGCCTACAATACAGATGTTCCGTCGTCTGCTATGAAAACGTAAAACTGCGTCCGCACTAGCCTATACTAATGCTTGGACATCCACAATGTACCACCCAGTGCGTACCTTGAGGACTATACGTAATCGTTCTATCTACTCCCTGAATCCCGCTAAACAAGTTCTACCTTGTACGAAACTCGGTCAGGGATTTTCTATATCTGTAAAGGACTGCTTCGTTAGGCCTACAATATAGATATTCTACTTGGTCTGTCTCTTTTATCATCGTGGCTATGGCCCCATGCATCCACCGCTCAACTAATCGAAAGACCTATAAAGAGCTAAGTGGTTGTTCCCTACTGCAAACAATCTAAACATCCAATTGGTTGTGCCCCTCATCCAATGTCTCGATAGTGAAATAATCATTGGCCTTTTGGTTTAACTCTAGTCTTTCCTGAACTCGCTTCTTGATTTGATGCTGGCCTGATATCCGCATACGACTATCCTTTTGGGTCCTGCCCACTAAAACCTACTCACAAGTTAGAGTACGGTGTCATACGAATATCCTACTCCAAACATCAACCCTTTTGACTGCCTACAATGGTCCTGCCATGCAAAAGCAGTCAAGGCATACTCTCTTGATAGAACACCTGTAGACCTGCCTTCGGGGGACTGCTTCGTTAGGCCTACCCTAGAGGGCCATCCTAGAGTACCCTCACGTCCCGTTGAAGTCTCGTACTTCCTCTAGCCCAAAATATCTAAGTTGGACATGCTTCTTCTGTGCTAAAAATCTGTGATAAACTGCTTCGTTAGGCTCTTCATCCTTTGGGTAGCTTCAAACGCATCTTACTCTTTTATTAGACCCTAAGACTAATCTTTTATTTTGCGTTTAGTTTACTTTTCTTATTCTTTTGGCTAATTATTTACCCTAATCAGCATAAGCGTGTCCCAGCCTCACCTAGTTATTATGAGACCATCAGTTCCTCTGAAAGGGAATGTTGTTGGTATGGGCCCTGTTTCTATGTTTGCTTATTAACTTAGTGTAAGTTTTAAAATAAGCCTCTTCTGTTATTTCTGCTCTATTTGCTTATTAAATTAATCTAAGTCTTAAAATAAGCTTTTTTTGTTCTTTCTGTTTGATTATAACCTATGTTATAATTTTACTTGCAATTGTCACTTCTATATTCTTTTATAATCTATATATTATAAATATAATTACAAGTGTCTCTTTTCTATTTTAGTTTGATTTATTTTATTATGATATTGAATTTTCTTTAATTCTCTTATGTTATACGACAATCTTGTCCTGAGTTTACGTCCGACTGTCACAAATTTACTTATCATAATAACTGCTTTGCTTTTATTCTACAATATACGTAGTAAATGCAGATCTAGTTACATTACTTCTAGTCTTATCTAATAATTAACTTGATTTCTTCTTTACTTCCTTTAATTCTTCACTTTATTTTCTTATATTCTAGAAAGTAGTTCTATTCTATTTGGTTGGTTACAAAACTGTGCTAAAAATCCATTTCCATGTTTTAATACTAAATAATGCAATAAACAATAATCCATAACTACAAGATATTTCTTTTATTATTTCTTTACTTTTTGGGTAGTGCAAAATACAATAGTGTCTCTATTTTACACTAATTTCCTTTTTCTTTCTTTTATTCTTACAATTACATTTATCGTTATCTTTTAAATATTAAACTATGGAAATGTATTCTCTTTTCTAAACCAACCAACTAATCTATCACTAACTTCCCAATCAAGTTATTAAATTTTCCCTTTTTATTTATTTTTTCCCTTTTAGCATAATTTACTGTAAATTTCTATTTTTCTCTTTTTATTTCAATTTTTCTTATTTTACATCTAATTTCTGTAAATTTAGTATTTTTCTACTTTAGTCTATATTTGCGAATTCTTCTCTTTAACTATTTTATTCGCGTAAAAAGGAATAAAAAGAAGCTATCGTTTACATACTAAATTTCAACTTTAAAATAGAAGTAAATAACTGTAAATTTCTTACTTTTAGGCTTATGCCTTTCTCTAACTCTCAAGCCTAATATTATTCATATTCAATAGGATTGCTATCTTTCTTTACCATATAAATAATAATTAAATATAAGTTCTCTTATACAATTTATAGTTTTCAATAGAACTAATTACTGAAATAAATGCCGAATTAAAATATTAAAGGGAATCTAACGATAATATATCATAAACGTAAAAGATATATAATTTAAATCCACTCACCTGTTGTCCTTAACTTCAATCTCTATCCCTTTTAATTTGCTATGCTTTTCTCCGCTTTTTCCCCTTTTTGATTCGCTGTAAATTCCCTAATTTGTTTGCGCAATTCTCTGATTTGCTTGTATATATTTCCTTGCTTAATTTTATTTTTAGTTTGGGGAAAGATTTGATTAACAGAGGAGAAAGGAAGAGGGAGAAGAGAAGAGGAGTTTGCTGTAAACGACAACATCTGATTCGGAGAAAATAATGTGGGCTAGGGTAAAATTACGTTCAATTTATAGGTGTAGTGAACTACTAGGAACTATCCGATTAACCCTAAAAACAATCCTCACCATCTGAACTTGATTTGTTTACGTTAGCTTATAACGTATAACTCTCCAACGTTATTCATTTGTTCCTTTGTTATACGACCCTATTAATCCATGTTTCCTTCTAAATAAGATTCTCCTATTAATTATCCAATTAATTAGATCATACATACATACATATACATACATACATATATATATATATATCCAATATTAATTGATTTTTATATGTTATAATTTCTTATCTATTTGAACACGTCAATTAATATCTCTATTAATTAAATGCATATAAAAGTTATACTTTTTAATTTATTCTTATTAATTTACCTTCATCATAAACCTAATTATTTTGTTTAATTTTTGTACGCGTTCTAATTTTTTTAACTGGGAAACAAATAATCCTATAAATGGCGTTTTCTTCTAGCTAATTAATTTACATTATTAGCTATTGTAAAAATGGCATATTCTTTGATTAATTGACACCCTTTTTAAAACGCTCAACTAATTGCCAATTAATTAATTGACACTTTTTTCCATTTTAATCGATATCCAAATTAATTCCTATGCATCACTCAATCACATATTTATTAGTTATACATATTTTAACTGCCAATTCATTACCCAAATAATTGACATATAAGTTTCACTCTTTTATTAATTGACGCTTACTTAATATCTTTAATTAATTTCTCAATAATTGATTGCGTCAATTATAAATTAATATATGTATGTTATCATTTAATTTATTCCCCACATACATTTCCCTTTATTAGAAGATCCCTTAATTAATTAATGTTATAAAAATGACATATTCTCTGACTAATTGATGCTTCTATGTCTCTTAATTAATTCCCCTTTTAATTGATTGATGCGTCAATTAATAACACACTCATTTGTTGCTTATATCTGTGTAACCTCTTAATTTTTTAAATGCATATATTTGACATTTATAATTTTCGCTATTTTGCAATTATGTTAATTGAATTGATTTTATTTATCATTAAAGTGTGGGGTGTTACATCTTCCCCCTAACTAAGACTACACATAACCCAACTACGTAACGAAGGGGGACCTTGTAATGCCGACTCGTCAAATCTCTCATCTGCATCTGCATTCACCTCTCGATCGTAGTGTATGCCTCATATTGCACATGTCGGGATCCACTATCTGAACTGTATCATGTTGTGTCAGTATCAGTGCATATCAGGATTCCCATTATGCCAGGCCCACACTTCAATAGGCATCAATCAGTGCTATGCGTTCACCGTCGAACCTCCAAAAATGCCATTTGCGATAAAAATCGCCATCGATCGAATAATCGACCCTCTATTGGGCAAAGAGCATTTACCCAACACCGCAACTGTCCTAGCATCATCACATAGGGAACTATTCCCTACTGCCTCTAACATACACACATAGGCCAATACAAACAATTGATATCTTATATTAATTTTATTCCTAACCCGAGCCTTAGGTCGAGGTTCAAATTCTACAATTTAGGCCATAACCAGTCAACCGCTTACATTCGACCGCTCAAGGTGAGTGGTCGACCAGTCATAGTACGAAAATTAGGTTTTCTTCATTTCTGATTCGATTTTTAATTATCGTTAATTATCTTGATTAGGTGTATACAATAATCCCTAAACGATTTACAGTGACCAGTTTTTCTTTCAGATTCTACCCTATTCCCATTGTTTTCAATTTCATAGATTTACTAAGTTAATTTAGAGTTAATCAATATTCTAGGGTTCCAATTCGATAAGAAAAGGGTTTAACTTAGATGTAAATGAGATCAGCTAATAGATATCTGTTCTAGTTTTAATTCAGGTTTTAGGTTTATTAATTAGATTTAAGAATTAGGGTTTATAGTTTCCATTTTAATTTCTAACACCCTAGATTGAATAGAATAGGTTAAATTTAATTGTAATAAATCAACTTACTAAACCTGTTACCACTCACCTTAGATCCAAGCTCTAACTTTATGTCCTGTCAACGAATAGTTACCCGCTAGCACTCCTGCTCCTAGATCCGATTTTCTTGTGTTTTCTTGCTTTGATTTTTTATTTATTTTTAAGAGAAAGTTTAGAAATTGGGAGGAAGAATTTTGGTAGAGTTTCGGTACTCTATAAACTTTCTAATGAATTTAAGGTTAGCCTAGGTGTTAATTTATAGAGGTTAGGGACAATTTTAGAGCGTTGGATTTGCCCTGGAGAATCTTTGCTATCATCTCGCACGCACATCAAAACTTGAACACGAAGGAAAATAATTTGGTCAATCTCATTCATTCAAATGACGCTCCAGAATCCTCGATTTTAGATGTGAACGGTCGATCGTCATTGGCCATGGGTCGATTGCTATCGATCGACCATCAAACCACTAGGGTCGACCGCTTCTAATGTTAAATTTTTTATGTTTTTATTTTTAAATTTATTTTATTTTCAAATTTTCAGATGTCCGTAACTTCTCCAAACTACCTCCATTTTTGAAGTGTTATATGTGAAAATTGTTGAAAAAATCACTATGAACGCAACGATGCAAGTCTTGTAGTCAAATTCGAAAGTCCGTGAAAGTCTTGTAGCTAATTTTTTGGGCTGTTACGGTAATTAGGACTAATTGACTAGCGTTTATGTTATGGAGGGCCCGCTTCGGGGATTGAGGTATTAAGTAGTCATTATGGGTCCACCTCCTCCCTATTTAAGAAGAATTAAGTAGCGAGGCTTTTGGGTGGTGCAATGGTTAAACAAATATGCATATAGGCATATACTTATATAGTTATACCTTGGAGAAGGTTAGGTTTGACATATCGTACGTGCAGGTAAGATTTAATGGATTAGTTGTAAAAAATAAACGCAACACTTTAATGGAAACCAATCGGTATAAATCAATGGGATGCGTGAAATATGTGTTTTTCCAATCATCAGAACATAGTTTTGACTCTCTCCTCATAACAACCCACATGTTAGGTTTAGAAGGATTGGATACTGGGGCAAGATGGGAACTGCAGATGGTTATGTCTTCTTATTCATGCTCGGCACTGACAGGGAAATTAAAATCCAAGGAATGATATTTCAAGATAGCGGCCTTAGTCAATACGTATGTTCTATTATATTTCTCAATTCCGCTATGAGTTTATATTAATCGCTTTCTGATATACTTGTGTTTATTACAAGTTACCAAAACCAACGATCCGTATCCTAATGGAGTTGGATTTTGATTTAGTCGAAATTTGGGCCCATTAAGGTGCGGGTTATGATAAGTGGTTGGACCGGTCGATCGGTGAAAGCGAAGGGTTGGGTAGGCCGAAAGTCCCGGATTTAATTAAAATAAAATTAACAATCAATGTTGGTTCATGTCGCTATAAATAGGACCCTAACCCTAAACACTATTCCTTCATCAGCACGTAGTACGTCCAAATTCTGTCCAAATCTCTATCTCCTCTATATTAAATTTCACAAATAAAAATTAAAAACAAGTTGGAGACGAAATCAAGCAAAGGGGAGGGATTAACAACTAAAAGGAAGGGCAATGCGGTACAAATCAAAGAGGGATGGCTTTTTTTAAAGGTGAGTGGGTTCATAATTAATATGAGGATTTAGAGATAATTGACTTTGTTATACTCTATTAGATCCAGAGTTGATTAATTTTATGTTTATCTAAATACTGTAGTGAATTGGGAATTTCATAATAATTTAACATACGAATTTGATTCCTTTCTTTCTAATTTAATTTTGGTGAAAGTAAATCTGTTGAATAAGAATTGATTTAGGTTCGTTATACATTTTTTGTTAAATCAAACATGAATTTTAGTTAAGTTGATTTATTGAAATTGTATATGAAATTGCACATGAAATCGAATATGAAATTGTGTCAATTATAAAGTGTTGATTTACAAAAATTAAGGTTTGCTGTGATGAACAATTTTTTTTACTGTAATTGATAATTGAGAACGATAATGATTAAAAAACAAACAGAACGTGATAAATAAAAATATATAGTAAACACGTTACGACCGGCCGACAAGTTTATTGGAGTCGGTCGACCGGGCCAGTGGTCAACGGTCGACTGGTTATCAAATTCTCAGCATAGTATGAACCTTGGCCGAACACCCAAGTTATTAATTTAATGGTATATTATACACACGCACGTGCGCATTAGTATAAGTAAATAAACTAGCTCCTTAAGTATACGATTCTTCGAAATTGCGAGATTGGATAGGTGTGTGTGTGGGCAATAAGACCTAGACACTATTTAGTTGGTGGAGTCGATATTCGATTGAGGCCGATTCTACTGCAAATTGCACTCACATGAGGTTCTATGGTGTATGTGCACACCAATGATGATGCCTAAAGGAGTGTGTGGCCTAGCACTAATGGGTGTTCCTTAGTGTGCATGGTGGCGCGGACGTGATACCGTGTTGTTGATGGATCCCGGCACGGTGCGATAAGTGGCATTATGTTACCATCTAGTGATGGACGTGGATGAAATGACCTTGAGACATCTTCGACGCGAGTCAGCATTGCAGGCTCCCCCTCAATGCATAAATATGATACATGTAGTCGTAATTTGGGAATGTAGTCCCAAAGTTGATATTGTAGGTGACCCTATATTGGAGTAGTTCTAGTAGCTATTAGCCGATCCATGGTTATTTTGAGAATTCGATCAGTTGTTTGATCTCAAGTATAAGTCTTTCCAAGATGTTGATGTGTGCATGTTTAGGAATATACCCCTTATGTAAATGAAACCGATGACTCACAAACATAGTTGAACATCTTGGTCACACAGAGTATTAATAAAGTTAATTGCATGTAATCACCATGTATAATAACGTAACTCATTCATCAAACTTTTGTCTGACCCACTCCTTTTCTTTCTCTTTCCCCCACCATAGGAGGATAGGATAGCAGATGATAGGCCCAAGGATTAGTATGTGGAGAGGTGAGCTTGGCATTGAAGTTGTTTATTACTATTTTCCGTAACTATTTATCGCACTTAGTATTTATCAGACTTTATGTTGTACTTCTATACTCCGAATTATGACTACTTTTATTTTGAGATCGTATTTTTCTAGATATTTTATGAGATAACTATTTTATGTATTTATATTTTTCTGCCTTCCGGTGTAAGATCTGAAAGTTTAGAATGTCTTAGAATTTATCCTTATATCTTTAATCTCTATAATATTTAATAACCTGATAGCTTGTACTTCTTGACACCAACGCGAGTCCGAAAGTCACCATAAGCTTTGGATTAGTGCGTCGAGAGATGCAGGTTGTCACAGAAGTCGACCGGTCTTGCCTTTGACTCAATGTTTTTGGTGGTTATGTTGAGTTATTTTAGGTCGGACTTCTCTATATTTACCGTGTTGACTCTATTACTTTCATCCAACGGTTCTCGCTAGCTTCAATGATATAAAACATCCCAACCATTCTCCTTTCTACTTTACTAAGTGATTTCAAACAAAATCAATAGGGTGACACCTAATCTTTTTATGCTCTACAACTAAGCGGTTTTCGATATTGTTGAGTGCTCTTTCTAATTCCTAGTTCTTATGAAGATTAGAGAGAATACCCACCATATTCTAATCTCTAATCTTAATTTAGTTATCGTATCATCTTGTAGTTGTCGAAGTGAAAAAAGTTGTTGGACCATAGAGGACATACGTTAATTTGACCAAACCACGTTAAATCTTCTATCTTTTTTTTGTTCATTGATTTGTTTGGTAGTTGGATATGTTATGTTGTTTGTGTTGGATCAGGTGCATTTACATAGTGGGGCAAAATTGATAATCTCAAAAAAAAATCTTTTTATTAAAGTTGAAAAGTTATTTTATTGTATTGTCATGAATAAATTTTGTTTGCACTAAATCATATTTAATTTATTTTTTTGATCTTTATATGTAATATGTAGGATCTTTGCCTAGATCCTATATCGATAATCTTATAAACAATCTTATTTTAATTGGTTGTAACATGAGTATATCATTACTAATCGGTAGTAAGTCGATCACATGTATTATTAAAAATGTCACGGTAAATTTTCCTTCTTTCTTAGAGACACATGCTTCCTATGTATTTTAACTATGATCAAACTCTTTGATTATTTATCAAAACACTTGCTCTAATTTATCAAACTATTTGATTCGGGTCTAACAACTTTATCGCTGCTCCAAATGAATTTGAGACCTTTTGGTTGAAACATATAACTAGTGTCTTATTTATACATCTATTCACCATATCTCATAGTCATCAGTAATAACAAGTGGAATCCAGATAGACTTAAGTATCATGTTTAGTGAAAAAATATTTCATAATCAACACTTTGATTTTTAATAGATACCTTTTCCCCATCAATCTTACATTACAATGCTCTGCTTTTCCATCGACATCAATCTTCGTTTTGATTTTCCACTTGCATTCAATAGGTATCATTTGGATACATCTTTCAAAATCAAACTTTGTTAGTGTACATAGAATCTATTTTCAGACTCATAACATAGAGAATTAAGGCGATCTTTACAATCCAGGGTTTATTTTAACTAAGGGGCCTTTGGTCATGAATTATGCAATTCGCGTTCTTTCCATCGATGATAAACCCATAATCTCTCTTTAATGCATGACATCCTCTATTGGACCTTCTAATAGATTATGTCACTCTGGGTATAGTCGAGTCGATATCATCTACTTGCCAGTTTCCGAGTTAAAATCTTGAATCTTGTCCAAGTCCATCGTTTTATCACTTATCTCTGAGAAAAATTCCTTCCTTAAGAAGATGGTTTTGGATTGAGTACATTGGACAAGGTATAATTTAGGCTGAATTTAAAAAAATTCCAATTAATTTAAACCTCTAGATCTTATAGTGTGTCAATCCAAATAAATTAGTGTTTTAAATCATTAATGCATTGAAAAGTATACGACAGGTTATAGTAAATTGGTGTATAAAATTATAGGGAACTATTATAAAACATCATCTTTAAGTTTCAAAAAACAGAACCGTCCCTTCTCAAAAGCAGGTTTTAATAAATCTCTATTTTAAAGTTTCAAAATATTCTTGGAGAAATCTACAAATATCTACAGAGAAATATGCAAATATCTATAGATATTTGTAAATTTTCAAAAAAATTTAAAAAATAGTTTTTATTGTAAAAACATTCGATTAATATTTAGATTTAATTTTCAAAAGAATGAATTTTTTTATCAAAATTAAAAATAGGGGCGTAATTGAAAATATGTTTTGGAGAATGGTTTTCACGTACGAAAACTGAAAATAAGGTGCGGATCCAAATTACAACTAAATTATATTAAAAGTGCTTTGAAAGGTTATAACAAATTAGCGTACTCACTACTAGAAATGTTACTATTTACCCACTTAATATTACTGACACCTCGCCGGTGCCATTACCTAAGACGTCGATGGGGCATCACCCCTCTCCATAACCCCACAGTCAACGCTCCTCTTATTCACACTACACCAAAACAGGAAAATTCTAACATTTATAAGTGTTGCAAATAATTTCAGTAACACTTTTTAAGTGTTACTAATGGACTGTGAGGAATGGAGCAGCCAAATTTGTAACACTTATAAGTGTTACAAACATACGTATTACTAACACTTATAAGTGTTGGTACCTAAATATACGGTAACGCTTATAAGTGTTGGTAACGAAATATACGGTAACACTTATAAGTGTTGGTACAGAAATATACGGTAACGCTTATAAGTGTTGGTAACGAAATATACGGTAACACTTATAAGTGTTGGTACAGAAATATATGGTAACGCTTATAAGTGTTGGTAACGAAATATATGGTAACGCTTATAAGTGTTGGAAAATGATTATTTAGTAACATATATATATACCAAAACTTAAACGCAAAGTTTAAATATAAACACACTGCAAATAATGGTTTCCATATCACAAATAATTCATCATACATATTCAATGCAAAGTTTAAACGCTCTGCAAATGTAGTATAATATATCATAAACAATTATTTACATATCTAAAATACCACAATGTCATATATTCAGATATTATTACAACATAAGCTTCAAAAAATATATTTCAAAATACACTTAAAGTTTAACTTACGGTTAACCTAACCATTCCTGATCATCTACTCCAAACTCTAATGGTTTTGAATATTCTTCAACATCCAATACAACAATCCAAAGCATCCTTCTTCAAGTTCCTGCATTTAATATAAACACTCGATAAAAACTTTTTTTGTGATATGTTCAGTATCTCACTAAACTTTTTTTTTTGTTATTAGACCATGCAATCCTTAATCAAATAACTCTTAGCTACTAATAGATGAATAGTCGAACTTACCACAAAATTATATACAATACATGAATATGCTGAACCTGATCGACATTTATACAACTGTATTCAGTGTTTATACATTCATGGTCCCTATGAGCCAAAGGGAGAAGCCTTATTTAAGTTATCAAATCTATGAATTAGTGGTTTTTATTGTGATGAAAGATTCAATGGACTGGTTTAATCAATTGTATATTTTATATTTTACTATTTGTTGTAACATTGACCGACAATATTTGAAATTTAATTTACAACTATTGCAGTAAAGAACACAAAATTTAATTTACGATAATATTTGATTGACTAGATTGGAAGTTGTAGGAACTTGCTTAGGTTGATAGCCTCGTATAATATAAAATTTGCCTATGATTGACTGAACGGAAATTTTATAAAGGTTTCTTACACTGGGCGAGTGTTCGGAATAGTTTAGTACATCTATGCTTCGGTGACAATTTTTAGAAGTGTTTATTTCACTGATTCACTATGAATCACTATTTAAGGTTGTCAAGGGTCTGTCCTCAAGTCCCATCTCAAACATTCATTATCCACAATTTCTCTAATTTGTAGGAAGGTAGAAGTCTGTATTAATTATCAGAAAGGTTAGTCTATTGTATCTAAATCCATATCTTCGTTTTTACACTTCATGTAGCATGATTTCAATTATAAACCAAATGTGTCAAAAACTACCATAATAGCAGTAGCATAAAATTATTTTTCGCTTTTAGCCAAATGCCTCATGATATGCATTGATGGGCAATCCTATTTAGCAACTTTTCAATGGTCACGGGAAACTTGCGCTCAGGTAAACAATTGGTAAACATTGAATAACCAGACAAGGAGAAACCAGAAATTGAAGAAGGAAACAAGAGCAATTTGATGTAAAGAAAATAAATGTTGATATGCAAAATCTACAAATAAAATCCCCATTTATCTAGGCGTAAATTATGATATATGATAAAAAGAAATGAAAATGATGCAAATCTTGGGGCCTTTTACGGACAGGTAATCGCCAACTTTCATCTCACGGAAATGATGAGACATCCTTCCTTGAGGATACATCTACATTATAAAAAAAATAAGATTAAGAGGTACATAAGTTTGGTGGGTATATTCTGTTTCCATTTTTCAAACAGAGTATACTAAAACAATATGTACCTTTATAACAAGTTCAAAATACCCAACATCTGAGTCTAAAGTGGTTGGAGTGTAAGGTTTGACAACTTCGTCTCCAACACTGTCCTTTCCTCTGTATGAATAAGGCAAATTTTGACATTACATTTTGAATATAAAGAAAACTACATAGAACTGAAAAATTAGATATCATTTGAAAATGAGAACCAACCTGCAACTAATGTGTTGACCGATGGGTAGACCAAGAACTGATGTTGGCGTAGGAAGAGCAAATCGAAACTCGGCGACATTATGGCTGAGCTGCCTTTTCTCAACTAGTTTAAAGTCCCTAAAGTTTTCAGGATCCAAACAACCAACTGAAATAGATACAACGATTAGAATCAATATTTTCATTCAAGTCATTATTCTAACGCTAACTTTAAGATCTCGGTAAGCTCAACTGAGAACAATCTAACAAATATCAAGGTATATGTAAACTACTCGGTTGCAATAGTTGGGCACTGTGCCCAGTTCAGTCGCATTTGCAACTAAACTACTCGGTTCAGTGGCAAATGAAACTGAGAATAGTGCTCAGCTGCACCAACTAAGCACTGTGCCCAGTTGCAAATGCAACTGAGCAGTGCTCAGTTCAGTTACATTTGAAACTAAGCAGTGCTCAATTGCAACAACTGGGCACTATTATAAATCATATTATAATATAGTATATAGTACTTCTACTGACTTCAATTCGGCCTATTCAGGTTAAGCTTCTAAAGGGATAAGGATAAAAGGCTTACCCTTGAAACAATTTATAGTGGACAAAAAATATTCAACTCATAGTTTTTGAGAAAATTGAGGATAGGGATTTTGAGTATATTTCTTTAGATCAAGTGACATATTACCAGTGATCACTTTTTTAAAAGCAGTTTCTTTGTGAATCTAATTTAAATTGAGTTCGAGATTTGTATTTGTATTCCTTATTTCTATTTCCTTTTAAGTTTCAACATTACTGGTTTTATTTTTGAATGTTAACCACTATATTCTATAACTATTTCAAGATTGTCAAAATGCATTGATTTCTATAACTATTTCTAGATTATCAAAATGTCTAAGATATCATTCAACGTTAAGAAATGTTAAAAAGAAGAATGTTATAAATGAGTCGTGATTTCTAGCCCTGATAGCATAGATCTCTTTGATATACATGGATTCTGTGATGTGGGATCTTTGCTCAGGAATTTATAAACCGTGTCCGGTTTATATAGGCTTTGAATTTTTTATAGATATGTATCTTTTGATGTAAAACTATGGTTTAAGAGAAATTTTTTCTGAAATAGGAATAAGTAGCAGTCTTAGCTACTTTTTGAATTTAACAGGGCTCGAATTCTTGTAGGCCCATACCAGACAACTTCAGAATGAAAGCCATACCTTAATGCCATCAGGCTGTTGAAATGGTCTTTCTATCAATGCTGAACGAAGCCAAAAGTTTAGGGATAGACCTTCCTTATGACTTTCCATGTGTGAAGGAGATATCTGCCCTGAGAGAAGAAAATTAGCAGGTAAACAATGCATTGCCTATTTTTGACTACATATTATATTTGCACTATATTAATCAAATAATCGTATGCACAGGATTCCAACACATATGATGCACTCAACCGCCACAACAATGTTATACTCGTTAGAAGCATTACAAGAAATAGTGGACTGGAGGAAGATACTGAAATTTCAATCTACAGATGGAAGTTTTCTAACTTCTCCCTCGTCTACGGCTGTGGTATACATGAAAACCGGTGATAGTAAATGCCTAGAATACTTGACTATTATTGTAAATGGGTATGGAGATTATAGCATGTTATTCCAGTAAAGACTCCAACTAGTTCATTATTTTATGTTTGTATTAACTTAGAGTAAGAAGAATATGTATGAAGCATACAGAATGAACATAAACCTTGTCACCTGAGACTATGGTGCGGGCACTCATCTAAGAGTAAATGATGTGATTCATGTATCATAGCATCTAAACACTGTCGTATTTCCATATTAACTGTTTGACTACGTGAATTAATTTTATGGTAAGATTATAGCTTTCATTTCTTTATAATTAATTGAGTATTTACAAATTTTCAATGAGGTAACATAACCTAGTAAAATTTCCAGTCTCAAATTCTCTTCTAAACTAACGGATAAAAAAATGGGTTAATGGTTACTGTATAAACATTCAACTAGGTGACCACTTTGTTCTGGAGACGAAAGGAAGATTTGTCATATTCATCAACTGAAACATGCATTGAATTAAAGTGGGCTGAACAAATACCTAGCATGTTGTCCTTTCCTACAATAGACTTGCTAACAGCATAAACAATATATGTAGCTGAACTGAATGCATGTCTTATATTGATCCTTAATAAGCTAGGTCTTAATTTTATGTATTTTCTCCGGTTAACATCGTCAAAAGCATCTCATCCACCACTCTTAACACCAGCAACATAAAGACAAAGATTGTTTGATAAAACAAATGTTCTTGCTAGTTTATTAGTAGTGTTCTTTGACTAATCCATTGAATTGGTCGCAGCATTAGACTACTCTACTAAGTATAATAATATTCTAGTGCTACCGTAATATGATGGAACCGATCACAATTTATTTTTAGTTATTACAAATTTCAATGTTGTTTTTAACTTTAATCCCCAAGTTCAAACTCTAATCCTAGTGGATGACAGATCTATTGTTAGATGTAACTTCTAAAATTATAATATTATTGCAAAGTGCACTTTTTCCATAGAAGATTTTATCTTCATGGAAGAACACAAGAAGAAGAAACGTTAGTTTACCCATCTCTCTAGCAAAATATAAGGAGTAACATAAGGAATTCGTAGGGGAAAGACTGAAATCATTTGCAAAATTATTGGACTTATCTACAAAATACTATTTAATTAACAAAATATATGCCCTTTATCCAATAACTTTAGATGGTTATTTTTATCTCCGTGGAACAAAGAAAAAATTTCGCATTGGTTGTTTTAATCATAGTATCTCTCTTATTTATTTAAATCACCATGGTTATTTAAACTTTTCCATGAAAACAGAATTAGTTCAAGACAAAATAAACAAGTTGACAAGGTAAACAAGTTACAACATGTGAGAACATGCATTGAATTATACCAGTTTGTCCTAAACCTCTTATTTCTATCTTGCAAATGCAATGCATGTGTTTATATATAGTGAAATTTTATATTCATATCTACGCTTAGGTAATCAGAACCCCTAAGGTCTATCAACATTAATACAAGAGAAAAATGAATTCCATACCGAAGAAGTTTTAATATAACAGATCAATAGAGTACTGTATACAATTTCAAATAAAATATATTTTGATTTTATGTTGTAATTTGTCTACCTTTGTAAGCTATACATATTTCATTAAAAGATGTCTACACCAATCAAAAGATACCATTATATATAAAACACGCAAATATTTTCTATCACACCTTTGACTGTCCCAGGCTATCTCAAGGTCGGCCATGGGGACATCACATACTACCATTATATATAAAACACCCAATGTGCACCTAAACTATAAAACGATGAAACAAAATTGTGAGACAACAACTTTTCTCAAAGTGAAAATACTAAATTGCTTGTAGAAACCATACAAATTAATGGCCAATGTCTCCCCTCCTTCAAAACAATTGTTCTTAAACTCTAAACTCTATACTATGGATGAAAACAAAAGATCGAAGAAAACAGAAGATTGTCTGGAAAACCATTGCTTCCTGAGATTCAAAAATTAAGGTATGTATGGATGTGATAAAATTTAATTTAGAAATAGTCGTATAAATATTTATGTAATAAATTCAAAGATGCAAGCAAACAAACAAATTTCATCCAGAAGTCGTCCAAAAAAGGTTGTGAAATTAATTATTTCAGTACTGCAATAAGTGTGATTCAAAGTTCAAACTACAAATATGTTTATGCATATCGGTGTGCATCGTCTATCATACAGTTTAATATGTGTAGATGTTGTTTTGAATGAGATGGGATTTGAGTTGATGGATTTTCAAAAAAGATCAGGCAGATGTTCGTTAAACATAAATTTCATAACGGTTTATGTATTTTTAAGCTTCAGTTTTGACTTTTAAGTACTACTGATTTCCAAGAAGAGAAAAGTAGCTCATATATTAACCTGTATAGGAAGTGAGATTAAGAACATGATGTTTTCCAGTCAAAAAACCATCACTGTTAATTTAAATTTAAACATGATGTGAAAAAATTCTGATTCCTAGGCAAAATATGAGTCATCTTTTAAATTTGTACAACTAAGTTACTTCATAATTGGACAAATTCATAAACCTACGGTACCTCAAAAATATTCTTACAGATGATTTCTTCTTTAAAGGCATCAATTCTCCTCCCAGGCTTGTCAAAGCATTTGAGAAAACCTCTTTTTCAGCTGCAATATTCTAGTTTAAAAACACCATCAGTTTGGCCTCAGTTTCACGATGATGTACGGGGACCAAGAGATTGGGCGAATTGAAGTCGGCATCGATGTTGATGGTAGAAGTCGGCGTTCTATGTTGGAAGGTGGACGAAGTCGTCGTTGATTTTGGCGAGGAAGAGATTGAAATCGACGTTGATTTTGGCGAGGAAGAGAAAACCCTAAATTAAATTTTATGCGGCCGAAATATGTGTGGCATTGGGTAAGCGTAAGAAGAGAACGCATATATTTAAATTACTGTTGACTCCTCTGGTTAATAAATTATTTACATTTTTACCAACTACGGCAACACTTATTTGTGTTGCAAAGTTTATTCAGAAAAGTATTTATTTTCACCAACACTTTTTAGCTATCCTAACACTTTTTTACTGTTAGGAGTTTGTAGCGTTTATAAGTGTTAGCAATTAACAGATATAAACTGTTGCAAAATCACCGATTTGGTGTAGTGTCATTTGAAACTGATTAAATAAAAAATCTCATCCCCTATGCATTCCCTTCATGTCTCCCCCTTGGGCTATCGCAAGCCTCCCCTTGCCCACGTCTATCGTAAGCATGCCTTCCTCTATGCCTATCGCAAGCCTCCATCCGCAACTACCTTGCCTCTATCACGCCTCCCCCTCGGCCAGTCCACCTCCCCCCGCCCAAGTATCAGCCCCTACTAGCCCTATCACAAGCATCCCCTCCCTTATGTCACCCTTCCATCCACAATCGCTAACCCCCACCAGCCCTAGCGCCAGTCTATCGCAAGCACCAAACTATCCAAGCACCCTAGGCTATAGCAAGCACCACCCAAAGCCAAAGCCTACCCTTATCACATCTACAAGCACCCCGACACCAAAGGCACCTCGCAAGCTATCACTGCAAGCAACCACCACCACATACACCCCTCCTCCATCGATAAAGCATTGATGTAAGGCCTAGGTGGCGACCAAGAAGATAAGGCATAAGCCTTAGTAGCAGCCGAGAAACAGTGTAATTTACATATAGTATTTAGGCGTAAGCCTTAATGGCATATGATGGTAGAACTTTAATAATATATATCTTCCGCAAAAGTACGTAAAACCCTAGGAGTAGGCCAAGATAGGGTATTTCCATCAAATGGTATATTGCAGTTTTCTCTACGGCATAAACCGAGGGGATGCTTTTGGTTATGGTATCATGATAATATTTACTTTTGAATGACATTACAATTTAAACCCAATGCATTTTGATATTATTACTTTGGAAAGTAACAAGACAACCCGTTCCGCATGTAGGCAGTCAATATCTTGTATGCTTTGGGGTAATATGTTATTTACACAGACTTTATGTTCGACCCCTCTTGTAATTCTAGTTTTACCTATAAACTCATGAGTACTCATTCGAGTAGGCTGAGTTTAGGGATTAAGGCAGGTTGCTTTTGGGGATTTTCAAATAATTCAAGCCGAAGATGAAGCGAGAGATTTGGGTGTTATATTTATGTTTATTTTTATTATATCTAGTGTTAGTGCATATATCATCATATGAGGGATGGTAATAGCTATAATATGTGCTATATTTTTTTATCCTTCATAGGAATGACTTTGGGATGTAAAAATAATTGTTAAGCAAAATCTGTGAATGTATATTTGATTTTGTATTTATGCTTTATTCACTTAAGACTATATAATATAACCGATTTCATTTCTGTCGTCGAAAGATAATTCCTAGGTGCATAACATTGGGTTCCATCTTTGGGTTTTAGAATGAGGGATGTTATAATCATCCACGTTTGACTCAGTTGGTCCAAACATAAAGTTCTTGGTTCAATAATAACAATTATTATTAACCATACTGCTCTAGCTAGAGACTTTGACTTTGAGTTGACTATAATTGAACTATAATACTAACCTCATATAACCAAGGACATGAATTCTCTATTGAATAGTGTTTCACTTCTAATGCTTCAACTCAAACCCAACTATAATCATTTGATGGACATCATACCATGATTTAACTATAATCAAAGTGTAGTGTCCACATCGAGTTTCAATAGTATTCCCAATTCGAGAAAACTGTGTAATATCGTCACTTTGAGATAATCTATTTGACCTTAGTTATATTAACCAACAAAAAAATCTCAAGTGAGTTATTCTATTTATCCAATAACTACCACCACGTAACCCCTTGCTGCCCCCGTAACCATAAGTAATACACTGTCCAACATTTGGAGAGGATTACATAGTCTAGTCTCAATGAATTAATCGATATCATTTTGTGAAATATCTTGACTAAGAATATTTAAAATAATATATTATTTTCAATGTGATAGAATTCTCATGATTACAACACTTTGTAATTAGTATGACATAACATATCATTTAAGGATTTTCTATTTACATACCTTAATTAATAAATTAATAAATTATATTACCATATAATAAAGTATATATGTTGATGCCAAAAGTGGCACAACACCCAAATATAACATGTTGTAGGATCAGATCTAGCAAAGACAATAAAAAAAGCAAGGAGACATATTTTTTTTATAGTGGTTCGGCAATATCTGGCCTATGTCCACTTTGTATTTTATTGATTATGAGTTTTGTAGAGAGTTAAGAGAGAATTTGAATCACTAGTATAAGGAATCTACTGTTCTAAGTCCTAGAAAAGAAGATAGTAGTTTCCTTAGTGATTTCCATAGGGGAGAGATAGGAGATGAAGAAGAAAGAGTGCCTAAAATGGAGAAAGATCCTTCTTTAGTTGCTATAGGGTTGATATTTATAGAGAAACTTCTCTGCAGACCCAGGGGCTCATGTTGTATGAGGTCCAGACGGGAGCCCAAAGGTGTATAAGAGAGCACGCCAGACCAAAGACCAAGATAAACCTCTTAGCACTGAGAGGTTTTTGTGGGTGAAAACTCTTCTGTCTCCCTTGTTTTTCCCTCCTATCTCTTGCTTTGTTGTATTCTAAACTCTTTTCCATGAAGGTTGAGTTGTTTCTGATGTTTTCCTTGGTACTATTTGTCTTATCCTTCTTTCTTCTCATAAATCCTTAGAGTTGCTCATCTTTTCTTTGAGGGAAGTACTCCATGACGACTGCTTGAGGTTCTCCCTAAGGCATAAGGGGTTTGGAAGGCTTAAAGTGGCATAAAAAGCTCTTAGTACCAAGTGGTTCCTCTTAGTGCCAAAAGGTCCACTTTGCTCCATTCCCCATCAAACTTCTTGAGTATCTTCCCTTTGTCCTTTCAAGCATGTTTCTAAGTTCGTGAGTCATTTTATCTTCGTCCTGGCATTCCAACTTCCATCGAAAATCTTCTTGGTTAAAAAATCGGTTAACACTTGCCCCTCAGAGTATGCTTTTGTTGAAAACAAAGTGTACTTTGGATCAAGATAAGTTCTAACTTGCTATTTTGTGATTTTAGTTAATCGCTCTAGAACTCCTTCAAAGCATTGCTTTTGTCCAGTAGGTATCCCTTCAACTGCTTGGCATAGTTAAAACTCTATTCTTTGTGCTATGTATAAGATCTACACTCTGAAGACCATTCCACGCGTTGTTAAGCATGCTCTTTCTTTTATCGTGCTTCCACTAACTTTCGGGTCCAATAATCATCTCATACCAAGTGCTACCCCTCGACACTGATAGCTTTCATTGAACCTGAAAGCAATATAAAAAACACTTAGAGAAATTTTCCTTTCTCACTTTCATTTTTCACTCGTGCCTTTTTTATTACCACCGAGTCCTTATCCCCAAGTCCTTCAATCCTTGCCCTCTCATGCTTCCAACCACTCACCACCAACCGTCTTCGCTACCGCCGACCTCAGAGAACTACCGTCGACAACCCAAGATCGCCACTCATCCAAGTTACCAATCACCACCATCATTCACTGCTGCTTCTTCCCAAAGAACTCAGCCTCGACTCCAATCTGATGCCGTCGATTACAATCACTAAGGTTCATGATTGCTTCTGAGTCATGGTGATTGGTTGAGTGTTGATGGGGATCGATCGACATTTGATTAGGTTTTGACTTGTGTTCGACATGGCGTAGCCTTGGGTCCAACTTATCACATGCTCGTGTCGCTCCTAAGCGATGCTTGGTGATTAACCCCTATTAACACTTGGTAGATCATGCTCCATTATTCAAATTCAAATAAGACGGTTCTTGTTCAAGAACAATCGTATTGGACAGCCCCATTGCATTGGATTTCTGTCGTGTATTACATAGCATTCTTCACTGCTGCATTCCCAACGTTCCTGTAAAAGAAAAGCTTTCGCATCGCTTCAGAAAGTTGTTTCGTTATCGATTATCCATTAATAATGGGTAACATCCGATGCACTATTTTTCCATGCAACGCAGCATGTTTTTCTAGCACGAGCGAGCTATCTACATGAGATGGTCCATTCATGATGTATGGGATACAAGAATTACACTATATAGATTAACACTTTCGTTTGCCATGGTCAATGCTCAAAATCTGATCGGTTAACACACATCGACATCCTTTGGATTTTGGACATTGGTCACACGGGTTCGATATTCAAATTAAAACATGCCTAATCATGTTTAATGCCAAGTTTTCTTGTTTAGAATGTCTCATCAATAGCCACGCTTCCAGTTCGATGAGGGTGCTTCTACTCCTCTCGAAATCGGGTTTACAACAACGTAGACTTCTACTTCTGCACCTTCTACAACTGGGCAGACAATCACTACAGAGCTTCAGAGGGCAATTATTCTGCTTCAAGAGGTGCCTCCGTTGGCGCATAGGTACATTGGTCTTGGGTTTTGGAAGATCTTCCCGAACAAATGCCAATTGTTTATCTGAGAATACACTTTGGAATATATGCCTCTAGTACAGAATTCTTGAGGGTGACGTACTACTTCCTACGCAGGGTCAAGGAGCACATCTCTTTCTAAAAGGATTCTTAGCTTGTAACAAATATATGTCTCGATGGTGCCATGCTGCCCTTCAATTCGTTTCTTTGAATGGTTCTCCAAGAGCTTGGGCTAGCTCTGGCTTAAGTCCATCTAAATGGTTACACTCTCCTAAGCTCTTTATATGTGCTTTTCATGAACTTCTTCAACCGGGCTCCTACTTTTCAAGAGTTTACTTATCCCCTGCATTTCAAGCAAAGGCAGGAGTCTTGTTATATGATCATTGAGGCTTGGTGTAGGTGCAAATTCATTGAGTCTCTTAATAACAAGTGCTTGTATTTTAAAAATGAGTACTTCATTGTTTGGTGCTCGTATGGCTTCAACGGGCGTTGGCTCTCTAGAAGTGAGTTTCTTTCCTTCTATCCTTTCGTGCTTGAATTCCTTCAGTTCAAGTGCTTAGCCTATTGCTTGGTTCTTCATAGGCATTTTGACTCGAGATGTTTATGATGAGCACATTGACACACTAAAGGGTTTAAGGGAGGTCAGCTTCCAGCACCACACGACTGCACATCTCGTAACAAATTAAATCTCAAACGGTGTGGCCTGCTGCTCCCAGATAGATATGCTATTGATGAATCACCTCCGCTTAGCGACTCTAGAGTATCTACCTGATCTTTCATCCCCACTTACAACTTCGATGAGAATCCTCGAGGGGAAGTCGAAGGTCCGTCGGGCATGGCGAATACTGAAGTACCTGCTAAAAAAGGAGCTGAAAAGCCAGCTGTTGGTGATGTCCCAAGAGAAGGGGATGAAGGAGTTAGAATGCAGCCAATCCCAGTGGAGAGTGAGAGTGTGGGAAGAAGAGAAGAAAAGGAACCAATGGTAGAAGAGGAAGAAGAAAGCGTTGGCGATAACAATTGTGACTATCACGCTAGTGCGGAGGAGGGTGAATCATTCGGAGAGATACCCTACCAGAGCCCCAAACTTCCAAGCTCGCCCCTCCCAAAGTGAATCTTCATTGAAACTAAGGCAACTGAAGGATCGACCATTTTGCCTTCGGATAAAGTAACCCCTCGAGGTCATATTATTGGTGACGTATTTGCTGGTTTAAGCGATTTTGACATTTCCATTACCGATCTTCTTACTGAGGGTTCCCCCAACTTTAGCTTCTCACCTAAAGGAAATCTGAATGAAGGTGGTGAGACTCCGTCTCTACTCCCTTGCCAACATGGTCTATAGAGTACTTAGGGGATCATCGACATCATACACTTTACTAAGATCACTTACACATCCTTACATTCACTATTCTTAGTAATCTCGACGCTTATTATGTTTCTCTTCTTGTTTCAGGTTCCATAGCCATGGATATGTATAGAAATCTCTCACGCAATGCTGGTGAGTTCAGCGAACAAACTCATGACCCTCATCCACCTTGCTTTGGGACCGATGAGGAGAAGCGCAGAAGAAAAGAGTGGGAAGCGGAGGATGACTGACGGGCCGAAAGAGAGAGAGAGATACAAAGAGGGAGAGAGGAAAATGAGAGAGGCCAAAGAAGGGTTGTCTCATGATCCATCCAAGCAACAAAGAGAATCTCACGATCGCAACGGCTTTTCTTCTGGCATTGTTCCACCGCGTACTGAACTTCAAACCTCTTCTTAACAACAAGTTCCTACTTTACAGTCCTTAATAACCATTGCTCCTCCATGATCAAAGGGAACCTTGGCTCCCCCGCCTTATCTTCCTACTGCTCCGCTATGCCTGCAAGCCACTTTTTAGAACTTTTCTTACATGGGATCATGTTCGACCAAGACATTTACGATGTTTCTAAGGAGGAAGTAGAAAGGGATGCCCATTGCATTTAGAAACATATCGATCAAGTCTACAAGTAGAAGTGGTTGTGCTATGCCCTTTTCAGAGTCAATGAGATCAGTTATACCAACATGCAGTTTTTTGATTTCGAAAAGCAAAGATATGAGAGAGTCAAAAAGGATCAGGACATTGACTTGGAAAAAGTGATTGCTGAGACAAATGCCACTCCCAAATGAAAGGCTATCACATAAAGTTTGATGGAGTAATTGAAGATGGCTCATAGCGGTGTTGAGATCGTCACGCAGAACGAGCTGAAACTCGTCCATAAAGTGGGCGCTGAACTGAAAATGCAAGTTGTCGAGAGAGACCTGGCCCTCATCGAAAAAGAAAAACCCATCCAGGCCAAGGTCGGACTATTAATGAACTTGCAATCGAACTCCAAAAGCTCTGTGAAGAGAATAAAAAGCTTGCTAACGTATTGCAACGCTTAGAGATCAAAAGGCTTACCACCAACATTGAGCTTGTCGTTTCCTAGCAAGAAGTCAAAGAGCTTCACAAGGAAAAGGCCAAGGAGAGGGATGACCAGAACCTCAACCTCCTATACTTCTATGCTAGTGTCATTTTACACAAATATTCGAAGTGGTTAGGAAGTGCTTGTCTTGAGACTCTCACCCATGCATGGGAAGAGGTGCTTCACCGAGTCGCGACATCTGGGGATAACCGTTATGAGGAGAAATTGATGGCTAAGTACCTCAATTCTGAGGATATAGAAAAGCTTGTAGAAGGAATGGCTATCTTGCTACTGAGGATGATGCTGCTGCTACTGCTCAGGCTGTCGCCTTGTCAAGTTCATCGGGTCAGCACAAATCATTTATTCCAAAGTCTAGAGAGCTTGTGGTGACTATTTCTACATCCATGGGGACTAGCTCCGAGACCATCCTTGTCATTCCAACCACTGAAGTCGTTACTTCTATCAAACCTTACATTCCCCCTTTATAGACCAAATAGAGGAGTACATGACCGTAAAGAGGGAATCCCTTCTACGGAACAAAGTACAGGCTCAGGTATATCTCTTGTTTCGCCTTTTCTTGAGAAGCTTCAGTTCTCGTGTGAATCCATCACTAACCTTTACTATTTTGTTATCAACTTGTTGGTCAATTGCATCTTCCTCCTCCACCACCAGCTACTGGGGGTTTTAGATCCATATCAATCTTTACTGCATCGACTTCCGTCACTACAGTCGCTTTGGTCATGATCTACAGTTCTGGACCCGGTCCCGACTCTCATAAGATCGTGACTTTAGAAGGGATGGAGGACATTTCTCATTCCCAGGAAGAAGATGTCACGATTACCAGTGCTAGCGATCTGATTAGTCATATTTCGATGGCGAGAGATTAAAGGTTGACTTCGAGAAAATCAAGGTGAAATCCAAGCCCAGCACTATGAAGCCCACTTCTTCCACTCATGCAAACCCCACTACTGAGCTTCCCACAATCAAGGTGAGGCCGCCAAAGTTCACAATCAAAGCTTCTAAGACTTCTACCAGAAAGAGCGATGAGCCTCATACTACTACTGGGGAAGAGTCTACTGAATCAGAGGGCGAAACTCCCAAAGGAAGGATGATTAATGATGAAAAGAAGCACAACAGTGTTTCGACAACAAGGGCGAAAAGAAGAGGAAGACCAAGTAGAGGGTACTTGGAGCTTGTTTGTGTGGTGCTTTGTTTTTGTTTTGGGTTGTTAAGTCTATGCTTTTTTAGCTTTCTTTTGGTGGTAACATGCCGTGTTTGTGCGGGATTGGTCCCTGTTGTTTCTTGTATATAAAAGTTTTAGTAATGTAAAGATCACTTTTGTCTTGTAAGCATTGTTCCATTTGCTTTTCGGTACTTTTATATAATATACATGTTTATATATAGCGACCTGTGTATATAATATAACTACTTGTACTACAATTTTCCTATATTATATATGCCTGTTTCTATGCAATGTGCCTATTTACTGCAACTCTATGCACATAAATAGTATTCCTGCAATTTCTTTTATTGTATTCCACTATTAGTCCTGTCTGTAATCGTCGAAGCATCCCACTTGGTGAAACAAGGATTAATACTAACCAACTCTATGGTTATCGACGGTTGTGTTTGGTCAATTATCTTTTGACCAGTTATTTATCCTTTATTATCTATGTTCTGTGTTGCTCCCGTGGCCGTAGGGCAGCAGTTGGATTGTTTCTTTTTTCTATACATTTTTGCTACATGTTTGTCCCTATTCACGGGACTTGGCACATCCAATGCCAAGATGCAAGCATTGCTGGAATAAAAATATCATGGGACAAATTATCCGATTTCCCAGTCTAGGCATGCCTTCCCTATCCTTATCCTGGATCCGAAAAGTCGGGTAATATTTATTTTTGAGTTTTCATGACCATCCTCACTTATCCTCGACCGAGTATGTCCTGCTTGGTCGCTAGTGCGGTCATTGATATCCAATCAGACACTAGTTTCAATCTTCGAAAACTAGCGCATGAATTATCCAATTTCGAGTTTCCTATCTCGGAGCTACCTATTCCTGGGCGACAATCAAAATTTTTGACAATCGTGGTCAAAGACTCGACCATGTTCTAGTTTCTATCTCCAGAAACTAGAACTTAGATGGTTTGATTCCAACAGTTTCTTCTTTTCATTGCCGGTTTCCAGGCAATGTCGAAACCCTGCAAGTTGAGATTGATTTATCTGCTCGATCCCTTAGTTATTTCCTAGCGAGCTGGGCCGAATTATCCGATAGACCCTAAAAATCACCGCATGTTGCAGTTGTTGACATTGCATATCTTGGCACAATGGTAAACTCCTGCGAGTCGAGATCGAATTATCGGATCAATCCCGAAAGGTTGGGTCAAACTATCCGATAGACCTGAAGCAGCTATCTTCTATGACTTGCCAATCTCTAGGCAATGCCAGATTCTTGAGGGATGCGGTTCCCTTTCTTGACATTGTCGATCTCTGGGCAATGCCAGATTCCTAAAGGTTGGAGTTTTCCTTCCTAGCATCACGTATCTCCAGGCAACGCCAAATTCCTAAAGGCGAGGGTTTCCTCCTTGGCGTCGTCTATCTCTAGGCAATGCCAGATTCCTGAAGGATAGGGTTTTACCTTCCCGATGGTACCAAACTCCGGGCAGTGCCAGATTCTTGTAGGTCAGACTTTTTCTTCCTAGCATCGCCTATCTCCGAGCAATGTAGATTCCTGAAGGATAGGGTTTTTCCTTGAGTATTATTCACTCATACCCACCATTTCGCGATGGCCTAAGTATAATATGCGTACCTTGAGTTTGCTCAACAAATACATATAGTTATCTTACGATCTAATCGATATACTAATAATACTACACATAACATCTCTAGCTTGAGTTTGCTCAACAACTAGAGAGCATGAAAGTAATTTATTAATATACAAATGGTAGAGGACAAAATTAATATTAAAGATTCATAGTCTTTAATATATATTTATTTGAGTGATTTGATTTAGAGAATAATGTAATTTCTTATAAAATACCCTCGTGATTCAAGTGTCAAACGCATTTGAAATCACGGTACGTACTATACTTATGTGTTTATTCCTTAATACCTAATTTGGATTTCTTATTATTCCACTCTATCTAATAAATAATATTTAATTTGATTTTAATTTAATTTTACTACTTAAATCATATTTAATTAATTTTTTAACAATTTAATTAATTTTATTTTGAATTACAAAAAATTAATTACATTCATCTTAAATAATTTTAAAATGAATATAAGCTATAACATTTATTGTAATTGTACATATACATATATCATTATATATGTATATTATTTATTAATAAATATTTAATTAACTTAATTAAATAAAATTTATTAATTTCAAAAATTCATGACTATTTACCTTAAACATTTTAAGATAAATACACATGTATCATTATATATAAGTTTAAATTTAATTAATTATTCATTTAACTAATCCAATTAATTAAATAATTAAAATAAAATTCCAAAAATAATTTAATAATTTTCAAAAAAAATTTAGAAAAATTTATAACATTTATAAAATTTCATTTATACCCTAAACTTAACTTTCAAATTTAAAATATAATTTAAATTTTCAAAACATATTTTGAAAATTATCCTAAGGCTCAAAATCAATTCAAGCCTTTATATTTAGGACAACTTTAGGGCTTACTTTATCCTTCGGGCTAAGCCAATAACTAGGTAGGACAGAATACTTGATTATCCAAAGCCAACCTTATACACTAACTTTCTATACACTGCTAAATGGGTAGGCTTTAATTAGTTAGTCCTAATGTTGCTAGTTTAGACCATATAAACCATTAGTGCTTTAATACCATTGAAGAAATAGGGCTAGTTAAGAGCAGGTGAAATAGGTAGATTTCAAATTATTTTCCTATTTTGGATCAATTGGGCCTAAGATTTATTAGATCTAATCTAATATTATTTTAAATAAAATCGTGTTTTATTTACTTTGTGTAAAAAGAAGTTTTGATTTAATTTAAATTAAATTTATATTATAATGAGCGTATGAAACACACTCATTTGTGTACCATGCAAGTGCAACATATAACATTATACATGATTAATGTGTACGTTTGTAGTTGTTCAGATTTACATCACAACACACACATTCACTCTTTATATATGCCTTTGTTGTCCATAGTTTTATTTTGAAAACATATATAAAATAATAAAAATAAATGTATATACATAGTCTACTTATACATAATATGTTATAAAATAATTTTTTTAACTAATTGACAATCATTTACTTATATGTATAGTATGACAATTAAGGTGTTTAAGTAGACATTAAAAAAAAGGAAAAGATAGAGAACTTTTCTCCTTCCTTTACTCATTCATTCAATGCCATTTCAAATCAATATTTGAATACTAAACCTTAATACATATTAATTAATTATGATAAGTTTTATGTGTTTTGAAATTTAAAATTAACAATTTAAAATCTAGTTTTGACTTAGGAAGGATTCAACATTAGATTTGTGATTTTACATAAAGTCGCTTTTATAAACATTGATACATATTAAAAACCTATATTTTAAATTCAAAATAACCTATGTACGTAAAACTTGTAATTTTATATGTTTTGAAATTTGAAACTAACAATTTGAAATCTAGATTCGATTTAGGAAGAATTCAAAAATAGGTTTATGATTTTGCTTAAAGGTCCTCTTATAAATTTTGAATTGAAATAACATATAAACATATGTAAATGATAAGAAAATGTGTTTTATAAATTGAAACTAACATATATACATAAAACTTGTCTTCAGTTTCATAAAATGATTTCAAGCAACCAACATATGTGGTTCACTTATATTTGTGTTTATAATATGTTACAAAATTATTTCAACTAGTAGAAATTAGTTTTAAATTTGAAATATGTTTTATTATTAAATATTAATTTAAAAACAATAATTAATATTAGATTGGACAACCTAGGCATATATAAATTCGTTATACAAGATATGAGATCTATACTAACAAGATGTAACATATATCCAAAACAAATGTATAGATAGCAGATCTAAATTATTCTAACATGATGCTACATATAATAAAAAATAAATTGGATATTACCTTATAATATAGCCAAAAATCGCTCCATGAATGAAGATATCTCCTTAAATCTCCTAGATCCAAACTTTTAAAAACCCCCACTCCAAAGAGTAGAGCCCCAACCCAGCTAGTCCGACCAGAGCCAGGAATGGGAGGTTCGCTAGCCCAGCAGGAAGCATTCGTTTCCCAACTGTGTTTAGTTATATTTAACAGGAGACAAAACTTCCTGCCTTGAGGGAGTAGGGCAGATGGGTATCGAACTCGTGACCTCATTAATAGGTTGCAAGTGTCTCTACCACTACGCCACTACTGCGGAGTCCTAGATCCAAACTTAATCCTTGTAAGGGATAGTGAACCACTTATGTTTTATTTTATTTGATGGTTTTTCAATGAATTTTGGAGTTGCTTTTTTTGGATAGAGACCTTTAATTTTCGGTCATATCAAAGAAGGAGGGGATGAGGAAAGTTAATTTTGAAAAGAAAGAATGAGTGAATAAAAGAATTTTGGTCTTAATGGAATAATTGAAACCTTTCCAATTCAAACCTTCATTCTTTAATTCCTCACCAATTCTCAATCAAATCAAAACCCCCCCTTTATCCATGCTTGGTTGGCCAAGATTGTTTTCATCTTATGATAAAATATTTCCAAAGCCCATTAGGCAAATATCTTTTATTCAAACCCTTTTAAAGTTACACCGATATTGTATATCGATACACGTACATATAATTTTGTATCTGCATTCAAATAATCACGAACTCTCAGTCATCGAATAAACTAAATAATAATTAATATTTCTTAAATATTAATTAATTTACACATTTTGTAAATTAACTAAATCGTGTGGATTTTGTGGAGAAATCATCGTTACAAGTAAATTTAGTCAGCAGTTAATATCAAACAACTCAAATGTCAAATGTGATATTTTGGTCGAGTTTATCGCTTACACATCTTTTTGATAAAATCCAATTTTGCTATTATAAGCGATACTCGGTGCTAACGATTATTTACACCGATTCTCTTCATCAACACTATATCACATTAGAAATTATGGAATTTGGTATTTATCAAAATTCTAATATCGTTCACATTTAACTCAGTTAGCCCAAACAAAAAATCATTCGTTTAATAATGAAATTATTATTAACTTCATTGCTCTGGCTAGAGACTTTGACTTTAAGTTGACTACAGTTGATAGTGACATTGACCTCATATAACCGAGGAGACAAATTCTCTATTAAATAGTATTTCACTTTCAATGCTTCAACCCAGACCTAATTATAGTCGTTCGATAGACACGATGCCATGATTTAACTATAATCAAAGTGAAATGTCTACATTGAAGTTTAATAGTATTCTCAAGTTGAGAGAACTGCATAATATTGTCGCTTCGAGATTCTCTATTTGATCGTAGTTACATTAACCAACAGAAAACTCATGAGCGAGTTATTTCATAGTTAACTATTTGTATGTAACTCCATGGTGCCCTCAGCAACCATGAGTAATACACTGCCCAGCATTTAGGGAGCGTTACGTACTCTAGTCTCAACGGATGAATCGGTTCTTGAAACATCTTGACTATGAATATTTGAAATAATATGTTATTTTTCAATGTGATAAAATTCTCATGATTATAACACATTAAATTATTATCACATAACATATTATTTAAGGATTTTCTATTTACATATTTTAAATTAATTACTTAATTAATTATATCACCTTATAACAAAATATATAATAGAAAAAAAATACCGTTATTATGAACAAAATTGGTCTCAAAATTAGATATATGTAACAATTACATAATTTCCCCTAGGGCATACCCTAGTTCTATCAAATGTGGAAAGATTTTCTAAGTGTTCAATTTATATACGTAACAATTACATATTTCCCAATGGTTCATTACCAAACGATGCGAACACTTATTTTAAAAAAAAGAAAAGAAAAGGGAAACATGAAATGATGAAAAGAAAAATAGTGATCTACTAGCCAATGTATGAAGTAGCTTTCAGAAATTACCAAAGATAATCGAAGGTTTCAAGTAGGAGACTTCAACATTTATATCTGCCAAAAAATGCAATCAACAATTGTTTGGAACGATATGTCGATGTTCTAAAAGGAGATGTGACATTTAACGAAAACGGTTCGGATGATAGAAGCGCCTTTGCAGATCTGGATTCAGTTGCTTGTCTTGATCCAAACATGCTTTGCTCTCATGAAAGCATACTTTGGGGGTAAGTGTTATTTGACATTTGAACCAAACGACATCTCAATGGATATGCACTACGAAATGATGAAGGAATGAATCAAGAAGCTTAGAAGATATCAAGACCGAAGAACTCGAAGATTTGGCTAGGTATAGAAGAATTTAATTTGATTGGTACCAAACGATCTCATGGATCAAAACCGATTGATCCTATGGCCAAAGGGGGACTCACTCTACTCTAATGTAAATGCTTGAAATTGAAGGGAAGACAAGTGCAAGAAGTGACATCAGTCGGTACCAATCGATATGGATCAGTGTCGAACGATGGTCATTTAACGATTTAACCATTCAAGCCATAAAACTTGTACTACTTTGAAGAAGAAAGCAAAAGAAAAGTCAAAGGCACCGATCGATACTGATCCACATCGATCGGTACCGAACAATGTAGATTGGTGGAAAGCGTGCGATTTGACTAGTTTATTTTGTTGGAAATTCGGATTTAGAGATATTTACTTGTTCAAGCAAAATCTAGCGATTTTCGTGCTCGAATTCGCCTATAAATAGACATCCTGCAACAACTAGAAAAATATTTTTAATTCTTTTACAATAAAACTCTATCAAATTCGAAATTCATCGATTTGAGTCTAAGAACCGTTGTAATTTGACTGTATTAACAAAAATAAATCAGCAATAACATTGAACAGTGGATGTAGCATAAGATTTGGTCAAACCACTCTAGAAAACATGTCTTTTCTCTCTTATTTTTAAATCCTTACTTGTTTAAATTTCTTTTTTTATATTTGATTAGGAGTGTTTGCTCATTATACGTGCAAACAAATAATTATCCAATATCTGTGCATCTACAGATGTAGACAATAGATATTAGAAAATGATTTCGGATGTAGATATGATGCTGGCCGCATCGAAAATATCTGATTACCTGCATTTTCTTAGTTGCTGAATCAGCCATAGATATTAGTAATATGTATATCACCACCCCCAATTACGCCTGTCAACGGTACGGGTTTTGGCTCGAGTCCGGTCCGAACCCACCTTATTTATGCAGGTACGGGTTTTTCCTTTTACCACCCAAGCCCGACTCAGGCCCGATCTGGGTCGGGTATGGTTTTATCAAAACCCGGCCCGGTTAGGGCTCGACCCGACTATTAGTTTTTCATCGTATCAAAACGTAATTGTGTATGTTATTTATTTATCATTTTGTTTGTTTACATGTAGATGTTTTTCATACTTTTGTTATGAGCTTGACTACATCACCGTTCAATTTATATGTTAACATTGTTTGTATACAAATTTTAACAAAGTTTGCAGTTTTAAAATGTGGAAAATAGGCATAAGGACAAACTTTGAAAAAAATTAAGGCTGAAGGACATCAAGTTTCATCTTTGGGCTGAAAGACAAACTTTGAACCAAAATTAGGCTGAAGGACAATGCTAGTTAGAACTAGCATTTTGTATAGTGGAAAAACTGAATATAATGCTAGTCTAACTAGCATTTTGTATAGTGTAAAAACCGAATATAATGCTAATTAGAACTAGCATTGTCATTCAACCTAATTTTTCCAAAGTTTGTCCTTCAGCCAAAAAATAAAACTTGGTGTCCTTTAGACTAATTTTTTGTCAAAGTTTGTCTTTTTTTCCTAATTCCCTCTTTTAAAATATGGTTTTAACATAAATATTCTAAGTTAGGTATACGGTTATTATCCAGCGAGCTTAAAAAACCCGACGGGCCGGGCTGAGATATTGGGTTGAAATACCCTACGGGTTCGGACCAGACTCGAGTTTTAATTATTGTAATTGGACTCGGATCCGGGTTTTATAATATCCAGACCGAACCCGACCCATTGACAGGCCTACCCCTAATTAGTCCAAATGTACACATTCATTAAATTAAAATTAAGGTAATTATCGGTAAAATAATAGGAAAACATTTATATTTTAACGGCTATATTTTATAATTCCTATACATTCTCCCTCTCCATCTATTTCCTCGTTTTTTTCCCTCTCCTCTTTTGTAAAATCTTACAACAAAGCTTTTGATAAATCTCATTTTACTGTAATCCAATAGAATGGAATTGCTTTCAAGTAACGAAGCAGAACAATCGACAAAGAATATTGAAGCTGTTTCCGTATCGGAACAAAAGGATTTGGAGTACACGCCTGTTCGTAGTGCGAGAAAGGTTTGATCTTGTCGTCTTTATGTTTTAAAATCAGTTACTAAATTTGAAGAATGTTTAATCAATCCCGAGTTGCAGACCAAATATTTGATTAAATGTCTCTCTTCTGAAAGGGGGTTGATATTAGATAGATACTTTTGTCTTTCATTTGGGATCTCGTTGTGATGATTTTAAGAGATAAATCCCATTATCATAATACTGTTCTTGCTGTTTCATCTTCAGTTTTACTCCATCTAATTGACTGTGATTTTTGATTAAAATTGTTTAGTTGAAGCTTTTGAAATCTATGGTTGAAAGTCTGCTCTCTTTTTGCTAGAGCAGTTTTACTAGTAAGTAATAACTTTGTTTGATTGTAGATGCATTTGATTAGGGATCTTATTGTGATGTTTTATAAAGATGAATTCCATTGTCATAAGGTTGATCTTGCTCTTCCATCTTTGGTTGTTGTTCATCTAATTGGCTGTGTTTTTTTATCTCAGTTGTTTAGTTAAAGCTTTCAAAACTATGGGTGAAAATTTGCTCTCTTATTGATAGAATGTTATTCACTAATAACTAAATGTTGTATCATTAATCAAGTCAATATTTTTTACAGAATGGAAGTCCAAAAGGGAGTGGGAGTTCAACTCGAAGTTCAGTAAACAAAATAGTATCACAAATTAAGAAGCCACCACACAGGCGAAGTGCTTCTCCTAGCAACTGGCACTTTCGGAAAAAAGGAGACACTTACTTACAAAGGAAAATCAAATTTCTTCAGGCAAGCATTTCCAAGCATTTCTACATACAGCCAAAAATGTACTGCAGTCTATCCATACTTTATTTATCCAATTTTGAGCAGAAAGTATTAATAAGTTTTCACTCAACAAAGTAATACGAGCTAAATTATACGCAACTGGGATGAAAGTTTGAGATACTAGTTAAAAACTTACTGCTATTTTGTAGGAAAATGAAGGAATGAACTTATCGCTTGATGAGACATTAGGCAATGCAAACCCTCATTATACAAAGATAGCAAGAGAGAAAATAGCTGCAAGAGAGGCAGCAAATAAAGCTATGGCTGCACGGAAGAATGCAATGATAGAAGGGTCATGGTGTAGAATTCTAAAAGCAGCCAGGTAACTTCATTGTGTTTCTTTTAAATGACACAATAGCTTACAGTTCTAACTGTAAAATCAAGCTTTATATTCCGAGCAAGTTTTAGTATAACTAGTTTTTGTCGAAAATACTTGTGCAACTGGAACTACGGCATGTGCGAAGCTTTATATGCCTTCAGTTCAATATCATACTATATTAAGATAATTAGAACTTAGAATCTTTGTTGTTTAGAACTTAGTGAAAAGTAAACCATTATATTTGGGATTGTAAAATATAAGGGGGTGTGAAGTAGTTGCCTTATTTTCATGAAGTTTCCAATGTTAAGATCATTGTTATATGATTTTGTAGTAATCTTTGTGATTGTAAAAAGGTGTGCTCATGGATGGTCCTAACTCCCAACATCAATTACCATTTTTTTCTTCTAAAATAAAATAAAAATACCCGAGACATCAAAATGAGTGTGCTGCTTTGAATAAAGTAACCACTCTTATTATTAGAAAAACAAAACCCTTTGTATAAAAGGAATTTGTTATTATGGTTAAAACCAGAATAATGCGGACTTTGTAGGTGAAAACATGCACATTGCTTCCAAGACTCGTGTTTATGGTAGTTAGCGAAAAAAAATTATTGTCTTTGTTAGGATGTGAACACTTGAACCTCTCATTTTGACATCTTGGTGTTTTTGGCTATACGAAACTGTTCATGTATTGTGTCACAAAAATACAGGAAATGTCGTTGATTAAAGTTCATCATTCCAAATATATTTGTTGCGATGATTTTTTTTCCTTGTATCATAGTCGAAGACACAAGATGGAACGAGTCTCATGTACAACCCCATATAAAATGACATTTTCTTCTAATGTAGTTACATTTTTGTCTATGTTTTTATACAGGATTCAAAGCAAAGAAGCAGAAGCAGAGCTAGAAAAAGCACAGAAAAGTGCAGCAGAAGCATTCGAAGCAGCAAGAGCAAAGGGGGTAATGATGTATGATACGCCCGACACTCCAAGAAAATCATGCAGAGTCGAATCCCACTCTTCCCTAAGTGGAAAATCAACCCACACCGTAACCGCTTCATTCGAAACTGCATTTGAAGTAGACAGAGAAGTCATGGCAGCAATCAAAAAAGCATTCATACAGTATGCAAATTGTCCCAATTCATGCAACAAAGACGAATTCAAATATTTATTATGGAAAATCAGTCGAAACCCTGAAAACATTGAAAGTGAACTGGACTCATCAGAAATCTCTTCTGAACTAGTAGATAACATGATTGAAAGACTTAAAAATTTGCAAGAGGAAGAGCTTTCGTCTCTTGCTACTGTAGTTGCAACTTGTGGTTTGAATGCTGCTTTGATGAAGCTTGAGCGTAGTAATAAAGACTGTGCACAGAGAAGTAGGATACAAAGAAGAATATCTAGTGCAAATAGCTTTATTGATGGCTTTTGGAATAGGAAAGAAACTGATTCAGAGATACCAAGTCTTGACAAGTTCTTGGTTAAGAATGTGTCTAAACTTGAAAAGGATGTTAAAAATAACTCAAGAAGCTCTGATTACGAGTACAAGTCGAAGAATAATATTGATAAGTCAGTTGAGCATGCCTCGGATTTGGGAAGTATTCTTGTGAAGCATGTATCGAAACTCGAGAAAGAAATCCTAGAAGCGAAAAAGTTGCAACCTTGCAAGGAAAATGTAGATTCTAACGCAAGTAAAGAAGTAAACTTGCCTAGTCTTGATGAAATTTTGATCAAGAAACCTACACATAAATCGGAGAAAGAGAAAATGGAAGCATCAAGAAAAGAGTATGAATTCAAGAGAAGAAACAATCATCAGAGTACTGAAAACATGGAGAGTTTAGATGCGATTCTAGTTAAGCATCAGTCGAAACTTGAGAAGGAGAAGATTAAGTTTGCTGCATGTGATAAACCACCAATATATGAAAATGTAAAGAATAAGAGACATGGGACTATTGAAGTTGGTAATACAGATAGTTTGGAAAAAGTACTTTTGAAGAGTAAACCAGAATCTAAGAAGGCAAGCAACAAGTCAGAGGATTGTATCATAAAACATGCAAGTGCACGTAAAGAAGCAAGAGAAAGAGATTTGCTAGAAGCATGGGGAGGTTTAAGCCTGGGAAATTCTATTAAACCTCATATTTCAAGACTTGAGAGAGACAAGGTAAATTAATACTTACATATTTCAATCTTCTATTTTATTTTGTTTGCCTAAAAAAAGTTTATAAACTCTATAAGGGCTTTGTTCTATTATAATCATATGACTCTGTCGTCATGCAGGCTGCTTGTAAAAGAGCTGAAGAAGAAGGAAAAGCAAAACAAGTTGTAAAATGATAGTTTGATGGTTAGGTTTCCAGTTTTTTTGAAATTTATTCTCTTTTACAAGTATCAATTGATTTTTTTTATAGTCGTAAATCAAATGGACAAGAGGAACAAGAGTATGCATTTTGGATTAAAAATTTTATGAGGCAACAAAAATAATCAATGCTACCCAACAAAATTAGCAAATCGTTGAAAAGGATATTTTGGTGGTTCATTTAATTGATTGTAAAGTCCGTCAACATAAAATAATAAATGAATTGTGTTGCTACTAGATGTTATGACATTACCTGTTCATTTAGGATCGTAATAGCCATTATTGACTACTGGATGGATAGCTAACTGCTGTTGTTTAGCATCATAGCAGAAGGCGACTTTTAGAATTAAGCTTTAAAAAACATATTCCAAGTATAAGCTTTGGTTCAAATTTACAAAATTAAACTTGTTTTTCCACAGATTTGAAATTTATGCTTGTCCACTTTTAAATTTTCTTTTCTAGAAAAATACAAAGGGAGCGGTTATTCAAACATAAAATAAAGTACAAAATATGACACAATAAGTTTTGGACGCAATATGTATTAGTCATTAAATATTTTTGTCTTTTACCTAAGTGGTGGAAATTAGAGAAAGTTTAATGGTTAAGATTTCTTCCATGGTAATTTTGTGTCATGGTTTGTGTTCAAGTAGAATTTCATGATCATTATAATAGTGCCCAAGTACAAACCATAATCTAGTGAAAACAATATTTTTTTGTAGACGAGACATATAAAACGGAATACTTTTTTCTTCTTCTTCTTAGTATTAGACCAATCCTTGTGATATAGCTGTAAATTTGATTCTTGTCCAATAGCACAAATTTGAGATGTTTTATTGCATCATACATAAAAACATGGTAACGTAAGGTTACCAGAATGCTTCCAGTAAAAATCAATTCGGACAGAGATGAAGGCTTCTATTATTATATAGCGTTTTATTGCATTATATCAACAATGTAAATTAGTTGAAATAATTTGATTCATGAAAACAGTGTAAACCTCAACTATGTTTCATATTGGACTAGAGATGTTCGAATCTAGCATGAAGAAGCTGATTATGCAAAGAAATAGATCAAAGAAGGTTATTTCTTCCCATTTATCATTGCAATTTGCAAGCCGTTACAGCTTATCCAAGTAGAGCAAAATCTAAGTGAATTAAATAAAATTTACTCTTAACTGATTTTTACTACAATTACGTTAGGACTAAAACAAACATTGAAATTTCATACATGTTATGTATTCACATACAAAATCATGAAGACGTGAAACACAATAATAAATTTACCATTCAAACAGAGCCACAAAAAACGCAACAACAACCGCAACAAAGCTATTATTGCCAAACAAGTTGGGATCGGCCAGATATGAAATCCAAAATTAAATAACAAAGTAAATTTAAAAGTAATAATAACAATAATAGATTTATAAAATAAAGATAAAAATTAAACAAAGATAGAAGTAAAATAAACTTTAAAAAAAAACTCCTAGCTCATGCTTCTGCTACGAGAATCACTAATTTTCACACGCTCCTGTATGACACCAGCTCTTCGAATATATTCCAATCCCTTAAGTACCTTTTTACTACTTCATCTCATGTCAATCTTGGTCGACCTCTACCTCTCATTGAGCATTCGATGCGACATGTAATTCCAACGCACACAAGTGCCTCGGGAAACCTCCGTTAGAGATGTCCAAATCATTTTAAGCGATGTTGGACTAGCTTCTCTTCAATTATTGCTACTCCAAGTTTGTCACGTATATCATCATTTCTAATTCGATCTCGTCTTGTATGACTACAGCTCCATCGCAGCATACGCATCTCTGCTACACTTATCTTATGAACGTGTTGTCTTTTAGTAGGCGAACATTCTGCACCATATAACATCGTAAGCCTGATTGTCGCTCTGAAGAACTTTTCTTTAAGCTTTTGTGGGACTTTCTCATCACAGAGAATGCCAGACGCTCGTCGCCATTTTACCCATCTTACTCGAATTTTAAAATTAACATCTTCATCAATCTCACCATCATACTACAACATTGATCCTAAATATCAAAATGATTCCTTCTTGGGCACTACTTGTTCAGCCAAAGTGACATCTCTATACTCTGACCTGACACCGTTGAACTCGCACTTTATATACTCTGTTTTAGTTCTGCTAAGCCTAAAACCCTTTGATTCTAAAGTATGCCTCTACAACTCCAGTATATTAACCCTTATCCTACTTTCATCAATTAGCACAACATCATCAGCAAAGAGCATATATCAATGAATCTCACATTGTATACCCTTTGTAACCTCATCTATCAATAGGACAAAAATGTAGGCGCTTAAAGCCGACCTTTGATATAATTCTATGTTAATGGGAAAGCATTGGTCTCACAGTCACATACTCTGACAAGAGTCACAACATCATCATACATATCCTTGATAAGGGTAATGTACTTTGTTGGGACTCTCTTCTTTTTCAAAGCCCACCACATAACCTTTCTCGATACTTGTCATAAGTTTTCTCCAAATCAATAAATACCATATGTAGATCCTTCTTTTACTCCTTAAATCTCTTCATATGTTGTCTTATCAAGAAAATCGCCTCAGTGGTCGACCTCCCAAGCATGAAACCAAATTGGATTTTTGAAATGCTTGTCATCCTTCTTAATCGATGTTTAATAACTCTCTCAAAGCTTTATTGTATGACTAATAAGCTTAATTCCTATGTAGTTTGTGCAACTTTAAATATCTTCTTTATTCTTGAAGATTGGAACTAGTATGCTTCTCCTCCACTCATCTGGCATCTTGTTTGATTTGAAATTGTTATTGAACAACTTAGTTAGCTAGGTTATCCCTACATCTCCAAGCAATCTTCAAGCCTCAATGGGGATGCCATCAGGCCCCAATGCCTTACCTGCTTTGTAGCGATCCAAAACTCAGCCTTCGAAAATCGGCACCCGTACTTCACTTGTACTCAAAATGCCGTAGATTCAAACGCCGAATCTGGCTCACCGGAGCTTATAACACCATTAAGTATAACAACACAGTGGAATAAAGAAAACATATGATATCATATACAAATCCAATGAATACAATATCCAGTATGATATACAACAATGATATCAATATGATACAACAATATCAGAGATAAATAATGATACAGCGGAAATATCAGAAGTGATAACTCCAAATGATCCTCGAAAGAGAATAAGTCCAATAACTCCAACATCAAGCTCGAACCACAATGTCAGTCATGATCTCCAAAACTAAACTAGCTCCAATGACAACAGAACCTGACTATTTGAAAAACCAACTCTAGACTGCTCGTGTGGAAAATTGTGAGCACCCAGAGTTTAGGAAAGGAACAATAAACTCCGAGTCAGTCGTGGGACTGGTGTGAGTAACAAAAATAGTTTATCTTTAAAACGAACACAAAAGGATTTTAAACATTGAAACCCGCAATGCTTTTGGAAAATGAAACTACCATAAGACCTCCCGCCACACACACAATGCAAACGCAGAATTGGAGGAGATTTCTTCTTATGATAGTCAAACATGCTTACTACGTAAACAAAACTCTTTTGATATTATTACTAGTGCATAGTGTACAAAATCATTTTTGAAAATACAATATTAATCTTAACCAGCATAGGTACCATTATATTATGCCTACTATAGCTGCTATGTTAAATAGCAGGTTCTACAACTAAAACCGTACAAGGCTCGTAGTGTTTGATTGGATTTCCAACAAATGGTCAGGCTAAGGAACTTCCTACTGCCACATGGGAACGCCTCTGGCGGGACGCCCCGAGAACTAACTAGCTCTCTGCCAACACAAGGCCGGGTTACCTCTGTAACTAGGTAACTACTAAACGAATATGCCACCCCCGGTCCTTTGGGACCTTTATCCGAGGGCCCTCAATCATAAAGCAACAACCACAAAGAAATGAGATTGGAGCAACCACATAGGTTAAATATCAGAGCTCCATATCTGATACCACCCTTTTCTAGAAGGAAATGACATACCCTAAAGGGCGCGACCCTCATAACCTTGCCGCATCATTCATGTTTCGACCATTTCCGGTCTGTGAGGTTCGATGAGGTCTCGTCCACAAAGCTATGCTTTTTTACAAAGCTGTGCTTTGATCAACAAATGATCAACACACATCAATACTCAACATGCCACATTACCAAATTAGGAGTATATCACTGATAAACTTCAACTACATAACCTCTGAGCTCGTACGTCTCAAAGAAGGGTGTTAAGCTAAGAGAATAAATTCTCCGCCACCAAACAGAAATGTATTTAAAAGAAATCAGCTTTATATCTCAAAGTGTAATGTCAGACATGTAACCATACAAGTCTGTTCCGGGTTCGAACATAACCGAAGGCACTTCCGAAGAAGCCCTTGCAATCCGGGTATTCACAATCCCGATCGGATTTCCCATCACTTAAGAAATCTCTATACCGGCGCGGCTCAGTGCAGAGACAATCGATAGGTCATCCTATCGTTCTCGCAAATACTCGGTCTTCAACACCGGTCTTCAAATGCCATCCATATATGACGTATCATTATTCGAAATGGGTTATGTGACACAAAGGTCCTCTCCCGGCTAAACCGAATAATGAGCGCGATATTAAAAACATATGGATATTGTGATTTCAATTAAGTCACAACTTATTACCCAAAACTTTGCTTTCAATTGGTTTAAACAAATTACCATTTACAATCTTTTTAAAACAAAAAGATTCATTTTAACAACCTTCAATGGTTTAAACAATTTCCACACTTTAATCTTTTAAACAAAAGATTCATTCACAGATTTTCTAAATTAATTTCCATTTCAATTGGATTAACTCATTAAATCTTTAAATCAAAGATTTAACTTATAGCTTTCAAAATCATTACCAAAGATTTATTCATAATTTGGAAAACCATCTTCAATTCAAATTTGAAATTCCTTTAATTAAAATTGGAAATCCATTTCTTATATAAGAGCTTTTATCAGTTGAAAACAATTAGTTTTTCAAATCATTAAATTCAATTTCAAGTATTGAATTCAAATTTAAACCAAATTATTAAGATACCAAGTTTTATTTAAGTTATTTAGAATAACTTTTACATTCAAAACTCATTTACAAAGCTCTTAATTTCAATTTCCAAAACCATTTAGATTCAAGAATTCAATCTTTAAAATCATCAAAAATATGCGACTTAACTGATTTCCACGTGAAATCCATATTTGTGTGTGTATGGTGTAGTCCAGGGGTTTCACACAGTAGTGCAACATCATTCAATCATCACAGATCAGAATACAGAAATATAGTTGATAAGCGGTATATCATAACGCTTATCGTTCATTTACATATCATAGATCACAGATATATAAGTTACAGATATTAATTTACATTCATTCCAGATAAATAACTACAGTACAGATCACACACAAATCAGAATATATCACAAAGCATTACAGATCAGAATATCAAACAATTCAATCATTTAGTCAAATCCAAACATTCACAAGTGAATTTATTAGTCAACTGATTAATTTAAATCAGATGTATCAATTATTAATCCGGGTTAATTATCATGATTAATTTATAAATTATTTGAAATAAATCTTCTTTCAATTTTTTTTAATTAACCCTAAATTATTAACTAATCATTCTTAATTAATGAACCAATTTATTTTTAATTATTAATTTAATCTTAATTAATTGCCATTATTAGTTAATCCTTTAATTCATTAACAAATAATTAACTCAAATTTCAAATCATCATTTAATTAATTACATTCAGTAATTATCTATTAATTACTTCTCTAAGTAATTAACTTTTCAAAGTTATCGAGTGATTTTTCTGAATTAAACTTAAGAAATTTAATTTGAACAATTTCGATTAACTCAATAAGTTACATCGAATATTTAATTTCACCATTATTGTCATTAAGTAATTATACTTAATAGTTTCACAATTGATTATTATTAATTTAATCAATCTAAATTTATTGTTAAAATTTATCACATTAATTAATTGTTCAAATAATCTTAGTTAATGATTTTATTAACTATTAAATTTCTTTAATCACCTTTTAAAGAAAATTTCTTATATTAATCATTTTTGATTATAAATCGATTCACTATTAAAAATTCATTCGTTAATGAATTAGAAATCATTAAACTTCATTACTTAAAGTAAAGTTCAATCATATTTATAATTTAATTATTATTCACAATATGTTTGAAACATTGTTTCAAATTTTCTTCTTTTAGATTTCATTTTTAAACTAATTTCCAACACTTAAGTTATAAAGCTTAATTAAATTTCAAAACCCTTAAATCCGATTTAGAATTAATTCCAGATTTAAACTTTTAGTTTCAACTTGTTAGATTTTTCATTTAAATCTCAAATCTATTTCAATTCAAATCTCTCTAACATATTTAATTGCTTTTAAGTTATTAAAACAATTTTGATTTTTAAAACTTATTTATTTACAAACTACATTTCAGTTCAAACTTGAATCTTTATTTACATTCTCCTTTAAACTCGGTTTTTTTAAATTTTGGTTTAAAATTTAAATTGGGTTTTAAAAATTTTAAAACAGAGAAACATGTTCCAGGTTAAAAACTGGAACAAAACACTGACCCGAGTTTACCCTGTACTTGCTTCGAGTAAATGACTCGAATTCTTCGAGTTCGACGCGAGAAAAATCGCGCTCTTCCCAGGCAAATACCTAGGCTGACACTCTCAACCTCATGCACGTGCACATCGTCGCTGGCGAACTTCCGGCATCGCAGCGTTGTCGAACACGTCGACGATTCTCTCCAGACCATGCTCCTACCACACGAACCACCTCATTGTCTTGAAAACGAAATCGAGTTGAAACTCGAAACCTGGAAACGCGCGCTGGAGCCACCACCAATCCCTGTCAACGCCTCATACTCACGACTCCGACCACGAGAAGTCACGCAACTCCGGTCAACCCTCCGCCATCCACCATACTTTCATCCCCTCGAGTTTGGTAGCACTCGATCATCCGTGGAAGACATGCCGACCCAAAACATTCAACCCAGACAAACTAGGGCTACAGACCAAAATCCACCATCGCCACCTCCACAGTGCTATGATAACTATTCTGATAATTTTTCTACCATCTGCGATCACTCCTCCATAATTACTGAAGTTCCCGACCCCCCAGATTTCAAGGATCACCAGAAACCCCCAATATACCATTACCATTCCAAACAAGAACTGCACCTAAATCCTATTACTAAAATTTAAGACTTTAGTTTCAAAAATCATGTTTTGGTTTTAGTATTCAATTTATATTCCTGAATCTAGAAAATAGGATGATTGAATTTTCATTTAAATTTGAACTTGCTCGGTTGTTTCGATTTCCAAAGCCAATTCAAGTTTATATTGACTTAATTAAATTTTAAACTTACTTTATAACTGAACAAACAAATTTTGTTTAAAGCCTAAGTTCTATCAGTAATCAGATCAAGAGAATATAAATGTTGAATTAAAACTTGAGCCTGGGAACAAAATAGAAAAAAAAACACTGATACTCAACAGCATATACACTTATACGCATTCATAGTAAGTGTCAGAAAATTCATATAAACACATTTGTTTCAGGGAATAGCATGCAACCAGATTTAGTCTAAGATTTTAAAATGTGATGTTACTCACCTTATTTTCAGAGAAGAACAGAGCATTTCCTTTTATGCTTGAAGCAGGTTGAAATTTGCAAGCTGAAACCTTTCTTCTTGATTCTCTGGTTTTCATTAATTCGTATTGATGTTTTAATTGAAGTTTTTGTTAAAGTTTGAATTATAACTACTTTAAGTTTTCTCAACTTCAAGAACGAAACTGGAATGAAAAGTTTGATATGAGGAAATGAAGTTACAGGGTATACATTTTTTATACAAGTTGATATGAGTTTATAGGTGATATTTCTTTTATTTGTACAACATAGGACAGATATTCTTCTTAGCTTTGGTGGCTGAAGTGATAAATTTTTGGCTTGCATTAAATAGTTGTACCACATTCATATAAATTTTTCTTTCGGCTGTACAATATATGTGAAGATATTTTTTTGTTTTGGTGCTTAGATAATATGCTTTGTGTGCTAATATGATATTGCATTTATTGCCTTGTACCAGGTTATATTTTTTTCTTCCTCCTTTAGTTCGGCTGTACAAAAAATATGAGATGAGGTAGTGGTGGCTTCTATGGTAATATTTTATACACTTGTATCTTATTTCCTTTGTTTCATTTGTTTCATACATATTTGTTTTCAAAAGTTTTTGTTTTGCCTTTAACTTGTCTTTATAATTTCATATTCATTTGGTTTTTTTTTATCTTTTTCTATTATTATTTTTGAATGCATTTCTATATTTTATTATGTTGTGATTTATTTAATGTATTTATCCTATACTTTTATATCATATATATTTTCATTTTTTTTATAAATCATTTGTTTACAATTTAAATTCAAATCAAACATATATACATATATTTATAATTTCAAATTGACTCATATATACCCAAATATATATATATTCACATATATACACATATATACAATATTTTAAATTTAAATGATTTATACAGAATATATTCGAATCCGGGGAAACTCGCATCATTTTACAATTAAATTTACAAATTGTCTTCAAAAATTCAATTAATTATCAATTTAAATTTAATTAAAATCCGGGGTCGTTACAGACTTCCCCCCTTAAAAGAATTTCGTCCTCGAAATTGCCAAGGAGACACAAAGATGTATGAAGAATGTTTCATCAAATCAACTGAATATCTATTCTGCATTTGGCTTACCAAATCAGAATATCAAGAACGAATCTGTTTTAACACTTCACACGATACCTGGGTTATCCAAATCTACGAAATATGGAATGATATCGGTTAGTTCGAAGGGATAACTAACCATTCGTAGAATATATTGGGACCCAAAGAATAGATAGATATATGGATACAATTTCAAAACTTTTAGTTTAAAAACCAAGGTATACCTATCAACCATAACAAGCAAAACAACCAATTCATTCAAACAATAATTTTTGGTCCATCCGGAGTTTATGTCCCATATCAAAATATCGAATCTCTTCCTGGATTTACCAGAAATCATCGAAGAATTAAGGAAAGATGACAAACAAAAGAGATTGATAGAGAAAATTTGTTTCCACTGTTGCAGGGTATTGACCATTTATAGTCGTATTCCCCTGTACCCTATCTCATCCTCTTCTCGCACTCATACTTACTATCAGTGAATAGTAAGAGAATTTACTGAGGCATTCAGATGGATATCTTAAGGATTACTCATTCTAAGGTATACTTCACCCTATCTCTAATGAGCTACTTAATGTGTTATACTCCTGAGCTAAAGATTTACCCTCAGCTCTGATACCAAATTGTAGCGATCCAAAACTCAGCCTTCGAAAATCGGCACCCGTACTTCACTTGTACTCAAAATGCCGTAGATTCAAACGTCGAATCTGGCTCACCGAAGCTTAAAACACCATTAAGTATAACAACACAGCGGAATAAAGAAAACAGATGATATCATATACAAATCTAATGAATACATTATCCAGTATGATATACAACAATGATATCAATATGATACAACAATATCAGAGATAAATAATGATACAACGGAAATATCAGAAGTGATAACTCCAAATGATCCTCGAAAGAGAATAAGTCCAATAACTCCAACATCAAGCTCGAACCACAATGTCAGTCATGATCTCCAAAACTGAACTAGCTCCAATGACAACAGAACTTGACTATCTGAAAAACCCAACTCTAGACTGCTCGTGTGGAAAATTGTGAGCACCTAGAGTTTAGGAAAGGAACAATAAACTCTGAGTCAGTCGTGGGACTGGTGTGAGTAACAAAAACAGTTTATCTTTAAAACGAACACAAAAGGATTTTAAACATTGAAACCCGCAATGCTTTTGGAAAATGAAACTACCATAAAACCTCCCGCCACACACAATGCAAACGCAGAATTGGAGGAGATTTCTTCTTATGATAGTAAAACATGCGTACTACGTAAACAAAACTCTTTTGATATTATTACTAGTGCATAGTGTACAAAATCATTAGTGAAAATACAATATTAATCTTAGCCAGCATAGGTACCATTATATTATGCCTACTATTGCTTCTATGTTAAATAGAAGGTTCTACAACTAAAACCGTACAAGGCTCGTAGTGTTTGATTGGATTTCCAACAAATGGTCAGGCTAAGGAACTTCCTACTGCCACATGGGAACGCCTCTGGCGGGACTCCCCGAGAACTAACTAGCTCTCTGCCAACACAAGGCCGGGTTACCTCTGTAACTAGGTAACTACTACACGAATATGCCACCTCCCGGTCCTTTGGGACCTTTATTCGAGGGCCCTCGATCATAAAGCAACAACCACAAAGAAATGAGATTGGAGCAACCATATAGGTTAAATATCAGAGCTCCATATCTGATACCACCCTTTTCCAGAAGGAAATGACATACCCTAAAGGGCGCGACCCTTATAACCTTGCCGCATCATTCCTGTTTCGACCATTTCCGGTCTGTGAGGTTCGATAAGGTCTCGTCCACAAAGCTACGCTTTTTCACAAAGCCGTGCTTTGATCAACAAATAATCAGCAAATGATCAACACACAGCAACACTCAGCATGCCACATTACCAAATTGGGAGTATATCACTGATAAACTTCAACTACATAACCTCTGAGCTCGTATGTCTCAGAAAAGGGTGTTAAGCTAAGAGAATAAATTCTCCGCCACCAAAAAGAAATGTATTTTAAAGAAATCAGCTTTATATCTCAAAGTGTAATGTCAGACATGTAACCATACAAGTCTGTTTCGGGTTCGAACAGAACCGAAGGCACTTCCGAAGAAGCCCTTGCAATCCAGGTATTCACAATCCCGATCGGATTTCCCATCACTTAAGAAATCTGTATACCGGCGTGACTCAGTGCAGAGACAATCGATAGGTCATCCTATCGTTCTTGCAAATACCCGGTCTTCAACACCGGTCTTCAAATGCCATCCATATACGACGTATCATTATTCGGAACGGGTTATGTGACACAAGGTCCTCTCCCGGCTAAACCAAATAATGAGCGTGATATTAAAAACATATGGATATTGGGATTTCAATTAAGTCACAACTTATTACCCAAAACTTTGCTTTCAAATGGTTTAAACAAATTACCATTTACAATCTTTTTAAAACAAAAAGATTCATTTTAACAACCTTCAATGGTTTAAACAATTTCCACGCTTTAATCTTTTAAACAAAAGATTCATTCACAGATTTTCCAAATTAATTTCCATTTCAATTGGATTAACTGATTAAATCTTTAACAAAGATTTAACTTATAGCTTTCAAAATCATTACCAAAGATTTATTCGTAATTTGGAAAACCATCTTCAATTCAAATTTGAAATTCCTTTAATTCAAATTGGAAATCCATTTCTTATATAAGAGCTTTTATCAGTTGAAAACAATTAGTTTTTCAAATCATTGAATTCAATGTCAAGTATTGAATTCAAATTTAAACCAAATTATTAAGATACCAAGTTTTATTTAAGTTATTTAGAATAACTTTTACATTCAAAACTCATTTACAAAGCTCTTAATTTCAGTTTCCAAAACCATTTAGATTCAAGAATTCAATCTTTAAAATCATCAAAAATCTACGACTTAACTGATTTCCACGTGAAATCCATATTTGTGTGTGTATGGTGTAGTCCAGGGGTTTCACACAGTAGTGCAACATCATTCAATCATCACAGATCAGAATACAGAAATATAGTTGATAAGCGGTATATCATAACGCTTATCGTTCATTACAGATCACAGATCACAGATATATAAGTTGCAGATAATAATTTACATTCATCCCAGATAAATAACTACAGTACAGATCACACACAAATCAGAATATATCACAAAGCATTACAGATCAGAATATCAAACAATTCAATCATTTAGCAAATCCAAACATTCACAAGTGAATTTATTAATCAACTGATTAATTTAAATCAGATGTATCAATTATTAATCCGGGTTAATTATCATGATTAAGTTATAAATTATTGGAAATAAATCTTCTTTCAAATTTTTTTTAGTTAACCCTAAATTATTAACTAATCATTCTTAATTAATGAACCAATTTATTTTTAATTATTAATTTAATCTTAATTAATTGCCATTATTAGTTAATCCTTTAATTCATTAACAAATAATTAACTCAAATTTCAAATCATCATTTAATTAATTACATTCAGTAATTATCTATTAATTACTTCTCTAAGTAATTAACTTTTCAAAGTTATCAAGTGATTTTTCTGAATTAAACTTAAGAAATTTAATTTGAACAATTTCGATTAACTCAATAAATTACATCGAATATTTAATTTCACCATTATTGTCATTAAGTAATTATACTTAATAGTTTCACAATTGATTATTATTAATTTAATCAATCTAAATTTATTGTTAAAATTTATCACATTAATTAATTGTTCAAATAATCTTAGTTAATGATTTTATTAACTATTAAATTTCTTTAATCACCTTTTAAAGAAAATTTCTTATATTAATCATTTTTGATTATAAATCGATTCACTATTAAAAATTCATTTGTTAATGAATTAGAAATCATTAAACTTCATTACTTAAAGTAAAGTTCAATCATATTTATAATTTAATTATTATTCACAATATGTTTGAAACATTGTTTCAAATTTTCTTCTTTTAGATTTCATTTTTAAACTTATTTCCAACACTTAAGTTATAAAGTTTAATTAAATTTCAAAACCCTTAAATCCGATTTAGAATTAATTCCAGATTTAAACTTTTAGTTTCAACTTGTTAGATTTTCCATTTAAATCTCAAATCTATTTCAATTCAAATCTCTCTAACATATTTAATTGCTTTTAAGTTATTAAAACAATTTTGATTTTTAAAACTTATTTATTTACAAACTACGTTTCAGTTCAAACTTGAATCTTTGTTTACATTCTACTTTAAACTCAGTTTTTTTAAACTTTGGTTTAAAATTTAAATTGGGTTTTAAAAATTTTAAAACAGAGAAACAGGTTCCAGGTTAAAAACTGGAACAAAACACTGACCCGAGTTTACCCTGTAATTGCTTCGAGTAAATGACTCGAATTCCTCGAGTTCGACGCGAGAAAAATCGTGCTCTTCCCAGGCAAATACCCAGGCTGACACTCTCAACCTCGTGCACGTGCACATCGCCGCTGGCGAACTTCCGGCATCGCAGCGTTGTCGAACACGTCGACGATTCTCTCCCGACCATGCTCCTACCACACGAATCACCTCATTGTCTCGAAAACGAAATCGAGTTGAAACTCGAAACCTGGAAACGCGCGCTGGAGCCACCACCAATCCCTGTCAACGCCTCATACTCACGACTCCGACCACGAGAATTCATGCAACTTCGGTCAACCCTCCGCCATCCACCATACTTTCATTCCCTTGAATTTGGTAGCACTCGATCATCCGTGGAAGACATGCCGACCCAAAACATTCAACCCAGACAAACTAGGGCTACAGACCAAAATCCACCATCGCCACCTCCACAGTGCTATGATAACTATTCTGATAATTTTTCTACCATCTGCGGTCATTCCTCTATAATTACTGAAGTTCCCGACCCCCCAGATTTCAAGGATCACCAGAAACCCCCAATATACCATTACCATTCAAAACAAGAACTGCACCTAAATCCTATTACTAAAATTTAAGACTTTAGTTTTAAAAATCATGTTTTGGTTTTAGTATTCAATTTATATTCCTGAATCTAGAAAACAGGATGATTGAATTTTCATTTAAATTTGAACTTGCTCGGTTGTTTCGATTTCCAAAGCCAATTCAAGTTTATATTGACTTAATTAAATTTTAAACTTACTTTATAACTGAACAAACAAATTTTGTTTAAAGCCTAAGTTCTATCAGTAATCAGATCAAGAGAATATAAATGTTGAATTAAAACTTGAGCCTGGGAATAAAACAGAAAAAAAAACTGATACTCAACAGCATATACACTTATACGCATTCATAGTAAGTGCCAGAAAATTCATATAAACACATTTGTTTCAGGGAATAGCATGCAACCAGATTTAGTCTAAGATTTTAAAATGTGATGTTACTCACCTTATTTTCAGAGAAGAACAGAGCATTTCTTTTTATGTTTGAAGCAGGTTGAAATTTGCAAGCTGAAACCTTTCTTCTTGATTCTCTGGTTTTCATTAATTCGTATTGATGTTTTAATTGAAGTTTTTGTTAAAGTTTGAAAGATAACTACTTTAAGTTTTCTCAGCTTCAAGAACGAAACTGGAATGAAAAGTTTGATATGAGGAAATGAAGTTACAGGGTATACATTTTTTATACAAGTTGATATGAGTTTATAGTTGATATTTCTTTTATTTGTACAACATGGGACATATATTCTTCTTAGCTTTGGTGGCTGAAGTGATAAATTTTTGGCTTGCATTAATTAGTTGTACCACATTCATATAAATTTTTCTTTCGGCTGTACAATATATGTGAAGATATTTCTTTGTTTTGGTACTTAGATAATATGCTTTGTGTGCTAATATGATATTGCATTTATTGCCTTGTACCAGGTTATATTTTTTCTTCCTCCTTTAGTTTGGCTGTACAAAAAATATGTGATGAGGTAGTGGTGGCTTCTATGGTAATATTTTATACACTTGTATCTTATTTCCTTTGTTTCATTTGTTTCATACATATTTGTTTTCAAAAGTATTTGTTTTGCCTTTAACTTGTCTTTATAATTTCATATGCATTTGGTTTTTTGTTTTATCCTTTTCTATTATTATTTTTGAATGCATTTCTATATTTTAATATGTTGTGATAATTTATTTAATGTATTTATCCTATACTTTTATATCATATATATTTTCATTTTTTTATAAATCATTTGTTTACAATTTAAATTCAAATCAATCATATATACATATATTTATAATTTCAAATTGACTCATATATACCCAAATATATATATATATATATATTCACATATATACACATATATACAATATTTTAAATTTAAATGATTTATACAGAATATATTTGAATCCGGGGAAACTCGCATCACTTTACAATTAATTTTACAAATTGTCTTCAAAAATTCAATTAATTATCAATTTAAATTTAATTAAAATCCGGGGTCGTTACATGCTTTCATTTGTTTTAGCGCCTCCTTTACCTCGGACTCTTGAATTCTCCAAAAAATATATCTACTGGTGTCATCAAAAGAGTCGTCCAGCTCGATCATAGTGCAACCACCTTCTTTATTGAATAGCTTGTTGAAGTATTCTCTCCATCTATTTTTTATCTCATCGTCCTTCTCCAAAAGTCTATTATTCTCATTCTTGACGCATTTAACTTGGTTGAAGTCTCTCATCATACGCCCGACCCCTTGCTTCACTCACCGCTTTCTTTGCCGCTTTGTAGTTTTGCATGTTATCCTCGCTTCTGTGACGATGCAAGCATTGGTAGCATTACTTCTTCTCTTTGACAGCCTTTTGCACATCACTGTTCCACCACCACGAATATTCAGGTTCGCGTTTATTTTTTTTTTGTTATCTCAAACACATCAGTGGCAACTTTTCGAATGCACATTGCCATCTCATCCCACATGTCATTTGCTTCTCCTTCCATATTTCATGCTCATTCTCCCATCACTCTATCCTTAAACACCCGTGAGGCATCTCCTTTGAGCTTCCACCATTTCGTCCTACTAATCTTGACTCCTTTATATTGTCGAACACGTATCTGAGGGCGAAACTCAGATATCAAAAGCTGATGTTGTGAGATGACACATTCTCCAAGCATGACTTTGCAATCTACACAAGCTCGTTTGTCATCTCTTCTAGTAAGGACAAAGTCAATCTGGCTAGAGTGTTGGTCACTACTGAAAATAACTAAATGCGACTATCTCTTTCTAAAGAAGGTATTAGCTGTCACGAGGTCATAAACAGTATTGAAATTCAATATTACTTCTCTTTCTTGGTTCCTATCGCCATATCCAAAACCACCATGCACTCTTCAAACCCCTCACTAGTTGTACCAACGTGACCATTGAAATCTCCTTCTATGAAAAGTTTCTCGCTGCTAGGCACATCTCTAACCATGACATCTAGATTTTCCCATAAATTCCTCTTGGCGGCTTTACATAGGTTTACTTGTGGGGCATAGACACTAATGACGTTCAGAACTATATCACCAACTACCAGTACTGACTAGGACGATCATGTCCCCTTGTCTCCTAATGTCGACCGCTCCGTTTGTAAGGTTCTTGTCAATTAAGATGCCTACCCCATTCTTGTTTCATTCTTTTTCCGTGTACCATAACTTGAAGCCTGTGTTCTCCACCTCCTTTGTAACGACCCGCTATTTTGAACCATTCGCATCCACACATGTCGGACTTGAATTGCTCAAAACAACAGATTGTTAATTTATATTTGGCAAAACTTAGCATATACATTAAATAAATCAATCACAGAATCACAGACACAGAGTATTACAACAATATGCAGCGGAATAGATTAATAGTTCATGAAGCTACTATAAAAAATCAGAGTCTGAAATAAAATACAATAGAATCTCAATACAAATGAATCTCTAATACAAAAGCAACTGACGAGTCTGAACATAAATGACTGGAATAAACTGAAATAACTGAAAGCTGGATAGATAGATCTTCAAACAAAGCTCCAATCTCCAAAGGTGAGTCTCAAATGCTGTGACACTTAGTTTGACCCGAGCATAAAGCAAAACACAAAACAGTCGAGTCAGGATTAACATTCTTATATTAATAAATTCAACTCAAGTGAAATGTCAACTGAAATACAAGTAACTTAAAGGATGTTTGGGATTTCCATCCTCTAAGGATCCGTGGAACTATCTACTATGTAGTACAATACGCTATTATAATATGTCTATAGCAAAGTAAACTATTAAAATAGCGTAAGGCGTTACCCATATCTCCCTTAACACATTTTTATATATTCCCATAGTCTATACAGTACCGTAATTCCTCCGTAAACTGGAGGGCTATCAAAGGGCACTCCATAGGTATGGTACAAACTAAACTCGTAGAAGGCGCAATAAGGCATGCGACAAGGCACTCGAGGCAATGCCAGAGTAGACATACCATTTGCACTCCCGGACTGGTGGTAACGTATAGCGGCTACTATCGCCCACCTCGTGACACACTCCCAAATCAAAGGGTGCACCCAATCAAATCACAAAAGCAATAGAATGGTATCGAAGAAATGTGTCCGATAGGGGGAATGACCCCATTTGGCCCGGTATAGCTTCTGTTTTAGCCACATTAAGCTGACTCACAAGAGTCGGGGCTACGTAAATACCATATAGAATCGTTGCCAAACCATGCTACTTCGTTCTGCAATCTCCACCACGTACATAGTTGTTAAAGTGGTTTCGGTATTGGCAGAGAGTATGACAATATCCGATCCCGGTCTCTTTAACAACCAAACGCTTATTTCACACCGTGGCCATTTCATTTCAAATAGTTCATACTTCATATCAAAATATCATATTCATTCAAAACCATATCGATTCGATATCATTATTCACTTTATATAATATTCATTTCCAGAATAGTAACATTTTCAAAATCATAACACTTTCGAAATCATAACACTTTTGAGATCATAACACTTTTTAAATCATAACACTTTTGAGATCATAACACTTTTGAAACCATAACACTTTTAAAATCATAACACTTCCAACCTAAACAGTTTAGATATTGAAAACAGTATATATATTAAAATAGTTATAAATTAAAATAGTTTATATATTAAAAGAATTTATATAATAAAATAGTTTATATATTAAAATACTTTATATAATAAAAATAATTTCCTCCAATTCCACAAATCGATTCAAATCAGGTTAGATTCCAAAATTCAATTTTAAATCAATCCCTGTTCAACACTTTCAATTTAAGAGGTTAAAGATTCAATCCAAATTCCCAATAAACCATTTCGATATTTATCGATTTCAAATCCAAGTTTTGAACTATCATTTCAATTCCGATAAGATTCAAGGTTTAAATATTCAAACAATTTCAATATAAGTTTCATTTATATTTCAACATTTAACTTTAATTTTATTCAAATTGGAAAATATTCACTTAACCATTTTATAACAATTTATTTAAATCCCAATTTATATATTTAAATCAATATTAAATATTCAATTTTATTTAAATTGAGAATATTCGTTTAATCACTTTTTTATCAAATCACATTATAAATCATATTTTTCCAAAATCTCAAAATCAATAAGTTCAAATAAATTCTTATTTAAATTCAATTTTTAATTAATTTAAATTCCAAGTCAACGGTAATTTATCTTCCCAACCTTTATCATTGAAGTTATAAAAATTCTATTTTTAAAATATTAATATAAATTTAAATAAATACTTAAACATATTATATACTAATTTAATCAAAACTTTTATTAAATTAAATCTTATTATTAAATGTATTTTGTATTAAATCTTATTTTATATATTTTTAAAAAATCAAATTTTAGGAAAATCTTAAAAATTATATTTTCAAAACGACTTATAATTTAAAATTTCCCAAAAAATATTATTTTAAAAATATAAATTTTATACATATAAAAATAGCATTTATATATTATATATTTTTAAAGTCATTATTCAATAAAACCCATATATTTCCTTTCAAACTTTGGAAATCATTTTCAAATATAGACCAACGGTGTCCGTATATAATTTTCTATCATGTGGTCAAGTGATACAGATATTTATCATTTCAATCCGCAATTTAAACATTTACGGGTATATATCATTTCAACCTGCAATCCCAAAATTTAAATGAAAATCGCTTGGGTTTGTCATTTCAACCCATAACGATTTTTCCTTATTCTACAAAATCATTCGGGTAAGTATCATTTCAACCCATAGGGAATTCTAAATTAACAGGGAACTTGCAGAGTGAGAACAATTATGATGAAAATATAACATATCAACAACAGACATATATCATCAGTAACAAATTAAATAAAATATACACAACATGATATGGTGTCATATATCATAGGTGAACAATTGCAGATAATGGCATATCATATATAACTAGCAATTCAAATTTTACAGCATATTTCAATTGTCATTTCAAGTGAAATCAAATTTACTAACTATAAGAATGCTAATCGTGAGTGATTGCTCACCTTTCAAGGCTAGAGAGAACAGGACAAGCACACGGAATAAATCACGAATTCGAAAATTGACCAATCCAAACAATAAATCTCAAAGCGAAGTAGCTGAACATGGATTTGACGGACGAAGCTGATAGATAGGAGTCGATGAGAACAAATCAACTAGCTGGATATAAACCAAACAAAATATATCTTATATATATAATAATAAATTTTTCTCGAAAACTACTTTTAAAAACATATATTTAAACATAAAATATACATTTTCAAATCAACATTTTAGTTAAACACATATAAATAAAATTTCCATATATATATATATATATTTAATATTAATACTTCTTATAAATTAGTATTCTTTCTATGCTTATATATATGTAAACTACTCAAAATCATATACAACCCATATATAAGGTAAAACCCATATTTATATTATATTACAAAAATCATTACTTAGTTTAAAAACACATATACTTAAATACGGATGTTAAAAATCAAATTTTAGTTTAGCACTTATCAAAACAACATTGTATAAAATATATATAGTTAAGCTTATATTTATAAGCTATATATATTTTATAACATACCGTACACACAATTTTTTACAAATATTTCCAGATATATTTAGCAGATACAACAAATATATATACTTCTTACGTACTATAACGTCTATATATGTTAACATATAATATAGTATATATCTTACTGCTCCTTTTTTCCTCAATACTCACAAATCTATATTTATAAACCCATAGTTTACCAAATGTACATTATGAACTTGCTGTGCGTGCTCGGCTTCGGCCATCAAGTGGAAAGTGCAGGCGAGAGAGGGAGCATGGCTGCTGGGCTTATAGGTGGTGCAGACTGTCCTCGAGCTGACAGTGGAAAATAATGGCGAGTTCAAAGAGGTGGGCGAGGCCGAGTGTGGAGAGTTGTGGTTGGCGAGGTGTGAGGAGCTGGTGGATCATGTTCGTTCGTAGGCGGGTAAGTGGAGGAGCTCAGGCGTTTTGGGGACGGGTTCGAATAGAAGAGGAGCAGCGGGCTAAAGGCGAGAGTGGCGATCTGGTCGGAGGGTAAGGGAACTGTTGTGCTCGGCGCTTGGTGGATCTGCATGCTCAATGGAGTGGGTTAGGTCGGCAGGCGGATATGTGGTTGGGGAGCTGGAACGGTGGAGGCCTGAAGGAGAGGCTCTGATCGGTTGTGTGTTGAGTGGGCTCGCTCGGGTCCATGGTGGATCAGGTTTGGGTAGGAGAGGCGAACTCGGGGAAAGGAGACCGATGACTTGGGGTTTGGTGCGGCGTTTGGGCGGCGGGCTGCTGTGTTGATGGTCGGAGGAAAGGTCGGGTTTCAGGCGATGGTGTGAGGTGTTGGCGAGCACGGCACGAGCAGGTAGGTGAACGAGTAGTGGGTTTGCTTCAGGCAAAACAATGCATGCAATTATATAAATTAAATTAAAAAAATTCTTTTCAAACTAGAGAGCAGAATGAAAGAAAGAGGGGAAGGCAAAAATGGGGCAAGCTAATGACTATTGACAGGAAAGCAAATATATTGAGCCGTGGGGAATAACAAAAGTTAATAGTAAATTTCTAGACATATGAAACAAGTGGCCATTCGATTTCACCCGGTGGATATAGAGATGGACGTTGATTTCAGAAATTCTTAATAGCTAGGAATAGGAAAAGTCAATACGTGAATTTAGGGAAGTATAAAAAGGCAAATGGCTATTTGTTTTCAGTCGATGAGTAAACGAATGGTCACAGGGAAAAACAAAAAGACTTAAAAACGGTACCGATATGGCTGACCGTTTCACAGATTTCGCTGTGCACCGAACTCCGAAACACACGAATGACTATACTGCTGTTATCCCACCTTTTATCAAAGTCGAGATATCAAGAAATTAACTGAGAATCAATGATTACTAATCATAAATATTGGTTGTGCATTATAGGTTCGCTATGTGTATCGATGAATTTTGTCCGAGTCCAGATCGAGCTACAATTGACAGGACATGACAAGCAAAGCCATAAAAGTTGACGCTTCAAATTTCATGTCAATCGGAGTTCGTATTATCGAGATATAATCGATACAAGATAAAGGAAACACGCCGTTCGAATCGATACGTACGCCTTGTTCGTATCCATCAAGGAACATCTGATTTCAAATCCATCATGTTCGAATCGATCTACGGTCGCGCTAGTCGAATCCATTGAGTTCGATTCGATCAGAGTGACTTCACCTCGTATGTGTTCGTATCGATCAGAACGGTTTCCCCTCGCATCCATCGAGTTCGTATCGATCAGTGTGGAACTATTCGTATCCATCGTTTATCCGTAGTTTCGAATCGATCAACAATGTTCACTTCATATCCATCACGAAGACCCCCAGCCATCGATGCGAAGTAACCTGAGAACATCGATGCGAACAGAGCTACAAACGATCGATATGAAGTCAATGCTTTTTATCGATACAAAATAGAACACGAACCATTGATACGAACAAGGTGCAAATAAAACTCGGTCAACTCGGCGAGAAGGGTGGATCGATCCAGGAATCTCGTGCCATGTCATCTCGCGCGCACATGCTTTAGATCGAGTCGACAAGAACGATACGAACGTATCGAGTCGAACGAAACGGCCTAAAGAAAACTCCAACTCGTATCAATGATATCTCCTAATCCACAAGTCCAAATGCTATGAAATTTTCACAGGAGCTTGCGTACATGCTAAAGAAGGTTCATGCCAAATTTCAACTCGGTTGGACCAAATCTTGATCGATACGAAATTGGTTCGTATCGATCACGGATCGAGCCGAAACTTCATGGGATCGATCACGTGGGCCCACCCACATGCCAGAAGAAGTCTCCCGAAGTTTGAGCCAGATATTTGCATGGAGCGCCTATAAATAGCACCCTAGAGCCTACAGAAAAGGGACTTTTGGATCGAGCCATGTCCAGACTCTGCCGAAATCACGATTGCACTCAAACTCCATCATTGTACTTGAAAATTACTGCTGTAATTTACTGTAACCAGCAAGAATATGAATAAAAGATTATCCTTTGAAGTGGACGTAGGCCGGAGATAGCCGAACCACTATAATTCTCGTGTTTCTGTTCGTTATTTTCCAATTGTTGTTCTCTATTTTGCCTGGATCTGAGATTTGTGTTAGAGTATTGTTGATTTGTATTCATATATTGGTGCTTTCGCGATATTCGGGGTTTGTGACCAATTTTGGCGTAAACACTTTGGTGCTTTCATTGAGATGGCTAATTCAGAGATTCTATCGCTTGGAAGTTGAATTTGAAGGTTTAAGGACTCAGATCTGAAAGGCTATGACAAGACAAACAAGTAGAAGACAAAGAGCCGGGAGAAGCCAACAAGGGGGAAGCCAAGAGGCCTCCTCTGGAGCTGGAGATGGACCAGCTTCGATCTACATTACCAGGGATGAAATAGAAGCTATGGTAGATTCAATTCACGAAAGATTGCTGAAGAGTCAACAAGAAGCCATGCAGACATTCTTTGAACAGATGAGAGTAGCAAGTGCGCAGAACCTTGGACCAACTACAGCGGCTGCAAATGCGGGACAAGGAGCCAAAGTAGCAGAAACCAACGGAGGTCAGATTCAAGATCAGAATGCAGAGCCTGAAGGCAATCAACAAGGACTTGGGGGCAGACCCTGGAATCTGACATTGGAAGACCCGTAGATGGGGCTCAGCAGGCCAGAGCCAACACTAACGTTAATGAGCCACATGAAGAATATTACCCAGAATACCCTTCGAGACCTGGGGGGCAGGATAGAGGCATGCTGAGGGGACAACCCTTGGATGGAGACGAAAGAATGGCTGGATTAGTGCGACGAATAATGAGGGGAGGATTAGAGGAAGTTAGTCGGAGTCCGTTCACTCCGAATATCAGGAATGCAAGGAATCCTCCAAAATTCAAGTAACCCACGATAGACCCTTAAGATGGGAAATCAGACCCAACCATGCATATTACTAGATATATCAGGCATATGGAAGTGCTGGGGGGCATCCGAGGAAGTGATGGCACGATGTTTCCCTCTATATTTGACAAATTTGGCTGCGCTTTGGTTCAGGCAGCTAAAGAATGGATCAATCAGAACATGGAGCGAGCTAGTGGAATGCTTCATGAGGCAGTTTAGGGTCTACGTGACATGACCCAAAAGTGTGATGACCTTGGCATCGATAAAGCAGAGGACAGGAGAGTCCATAAAAGATTTTCTATTGCGATTCAATGCAACCGTGGCTTCAGTAGATCGCCCGGATCCATCAATGATTTTAATGGCGACGGTAGCAGGAGTTGCAGAAGGCACAGAGTTTAAGGATTCTTTGGCAAGAGATCCACCGCAAGACCTTGGAGAATTTTATCATGAAGCTGAGAGATTCATTCAGCTAGAAGATTCACGCGCCAAGAGGCGAGAAACAAACGCCGTGCAAGGCGAAGGAACCTCCAAAGAACTGTCTGAAGCAGACAAAGGGAAGCGAAAGCAGGACGACAGATACGATGGTCCTGACAAACGGAAGAAATTCTGAGAGCCAAGATTCAGGCAATACACTGACTTGACAACAAACCTGGAACGAATCTACATGGAGACTCGGGGGCAGCACCCCTATCGAAAACCACCCAGGAGAGATCCCAAAGAACGGGAACGTAGAAGTGGAAAGTACTGCCTATTCCATGAGCTGGAAGGGCATGCTACCGATGAATGTCGCCATCTGAAGGATGAGGTAGAAGAGCATATCAAAAATGGTAAATTGCCACAATACACCAGAGATCGAACAGCGGCCGTAGGACCTGAGCAACTACTGCCTCCACCTAACAGAACTAATCCTGGATCGGGATCACGACTCGTCATCAATTGATCATGATGGCAAGGGCCAAGTTCAGGATTTGAACTTTGGTCGATTAAATTTCTTAGATTTGATTCCAAAATAAAACGGCTATTCCGCTTACACATGTACGTGAACCAGAGAGATCCCCAGGCATGCTCTGAGATGGTAATAGACCGCTCTGCCCGGAGAGGCAATATTTATATTTTTCCTTTGTTTGTGATTGAACACTGGAACTTGAATTTAATAAATGAACTTGAATTTCTCGAAATAAACCTTTGACCAGAGAGTTAAAGGATGAATATTGAAAATCAGCTCGAAAATGATCGCTTTATGACCCTACCTGGAGAGGCGGGGTCCGGAATGCAAGAAGTGAGTTGCTTCGCCGGAGAGCGACAAGATCGACTCACTTGACGTCGTTCCCCATTCACCGGAGAGTGATTGGATCGGGGTTCTAAAAGAGCCCGGAGTGGCTGTGATCGGCCTAGGATTTAGGCCATGACATCGCTTAATGTTCAGAAACATTGAACCGGAGTGCAGGGGGTGTTGCCGCTTCGCCAGAGAGCGACATGATCGGATCATCCGACGCTGTTTCCCCTTCACCGGAGAGTGATAGGATGGAATCCAGCAAGAGCCCGGAGAGGCTGTGATCGGTCCAGAAAGACCAAGACATCGCTATATGCCCTCGCTAGGGCCAGAGTGCAAGGGATAGAAAGCAACGCCAGAGCGCAACAGGATCTTTCAATTCGATCGCTAGGTTTGGAATGGACTTAGCAAGGGTCTGGAGTGACCATCAATAGTCCCGAGAGGCTATAGAATTTGATTACTGATTTCCGCAAGTGGAAATGGATACTGATTCTGCTTCGAACAGCCACAAACTTGATTGACGATACTATAGCTGTGAATAAAATATGAGCTCACAGCATTCGATTTGAAGCTATTCAAAACACACCTTTTACCAAAAGGCGTGTTTTGGGGGGCAAAGTGTTATCCCACCTTTTAGCAAAGTCGAGATATCAAGAAATTAACTGAGAATCAATGATTACTAGTCATAAATATCGGTTGCGCATTACAGGTTCGCTATGTGTATCGATGAATTTTGTCCGAGTCTAGATCGAGCTACAATTGACAAGACATGACAAGCAAAGCCATAAAAGTCGACGCTTCAAATTTCATGTCAATCGGAGTTCGTATGATCGAGATATGATCGATACAAGATAAAGGAAACACACCGTTCGAATCGATACATACGCCATGTTCGTATCCATCAAGGAACATCTGATTTCGAATCCATCATGTTCGAATCGATCTACGGTCGCGCTGTTCGAATCCATTGAGTTCGATTCGATCAGAGTGACTTCACCTCGTATGTGTTCGTATCGATCAGAACGGTTTCACCTCGCATCCATCGAGTTCGTATCGATCAGAGTGGAACTATTCGTATCCATCGTTTATCCGTAGTTTCGAATCGATCAGCAATGTTCACTTCATATCCATCACGAAGACCCCCAGCCATCGATGCGAAGTAACCTGAGAACATCGATGCGAACAGAGCTACAAACGATCGATACGAAGTCAATGCTTTTTATCGATACGAAATAGAACACGAACCATCGATACGAACAAGGTGCAAATAAAACTCGGTCTACTCAGCGAGAAGGGTGGATCGATCCAGGAATCTTGTGCCACATCATCTCACGCGCACATGCTTTAGATCGAGTCGATGAGAACGATACGAACGTATCGAGTCGAATGGAACAGCCTAAAGAAAACTCCAACTCGTATCGATCATATCTCCTAATCCACAAGTCCAAATGCTATGAAATTTTCACAGGAGCTTGCGTACATGCTAAAGAAGGTTCATGCCAAATTTCAACTCGGTTGGACCAAATCTTGATCGATACGAAATTGGTTCGTATCGATCACGGATCGAGCCGAAACTTCATGGGATCGATCGCGTGGGCCCACCCATGTGCCAAAAGAAGTCTCCCGAAGTTTGAGCCAGATATTTGCATGGAGCGCCTATAAATAGCACCCTAGAGCCTTCAAAAAAGGACTTTTGGATCGAGCCACGTCCAGACTCTGCCGAAATCACGATTGCACTCAAACTCCATCATTGTACTTGAAATTTACTGCTGTAATTTACTGTAACCAGCAAGAATATGAATAAAAGATTATCCTTTGAAGTGGACGTAGGCCGGAGATAGCCGAACCACTATAAATCTCGTGTTTCTGTTCGTTTTTTTTCCAATTGTTGTTCTCTATTTTGCTTGGGTCTGAGATTTGTGTTAGAGTATTGTTGATTTGTATTCATATATTTGTGCTTTCGCGATATTCGGGGTTTGTGACTAATTTTGGCGCAAACAACTACAGAGATCAGCACGAGGAGACGATCAAAACGGTACACAGATGTAACAACCCGTGATTGCGGTTACCAAATAATAAATTAAAATTGGGATTTTAATTTAATTGGAGCTATTAATGAATTTTTAATGTGGCTAATTTGTTCAAAATTTAGTCATTTTGAATAAATTAATATTTTGGGCTTAAGTGTAAAATGGAGCATTTCAAGGAAATTAATTAGGGAAATTTGTAATTTATATTATTGCAAAATTTTATATGTGTAAAATAGTGCAATATTTGATTTGGGAAATTAATTTGCAATTTATTTGCAAAATGGTGATTTTGGCTAATATTAACTATAAACGGTGTTTTGGAAAAATTAGGGGTTAAAATGTAAAATATTGTTGATATAGGATTTTATGAAATGGCTAAAAGTAATTGTTAACATATTTTCATAATTTTCTATGGTTTGAAATGTATTTAGTAATTTGTATGTAGAGTGTACTTAGAGAAAATTGTCTATATATGTATGCACAAGAATAATACAAAGTCCTAATGGGTATTAGATCCAATAACCCTAACCATTAGCCTATAAAGTATCTTTTACTCTCCCATTTCAGCCAACACTTCATTTCATAACCACTAAAACCTAATTAGAAAGCTCCAACCTAGTCATGGCCTCCTAAGCAAGACTCCAATCTACACCAAATCAAAGAGAGTTAATCCAAACTACTAAAAGAGGTAATAGCAATCACAAAACCCACCTCTAATTCATTCTTTAATTTCTGAAATTATTTTGTAATCCTCTTTTTTTTGTGCATTTAGAGTGTGAAACTCTTTGATCTTCTTTTCATTGCTTGGAAAGAGGTAATATATGCTAGCTGAAATTATAATTAGTTTATTGCTGTTAGTAAATTAGGCATATCTCATTCATCTTAAATCGGAATTAAGATTTTCTTGAAGTTCTGGAAAGCTTATTCTGTAGCCTATAACTTTCATGTTTTGAGCTTTGCCTAATTTTGTGGTTTCAATGGTCGAAATCACGTTTGTTTGTCGCTGACCTGACAACAAACTACAAGGTTGATAAAATAAAACCCTGAAATTGATTTGGCCATAAGTTACTCGTTTTTGATCCGAATTAGATAATTTTGGATGTTCCGGAAAGCTTAAAACATATGCTACAATTTTTGTTCAGTGAGTTTTCTGTAATATTGCCATTTAGATGACCTGAAATGCGTTCAAGGACAGAAGACCAATTCTGTCTTTAACAAGTTATCTTGAGTTTCAATCTGATATTGTTTTGCATGTATCTCTCTCGTTTCCTATCCAAATCTAATAATTTTGGATGTTCTGGAAAGCTTAGATTTAGAGCAAAAACTTTCATGTTTTGAGTTTCATGAAATTTCGAAGTTATTTTGGTCAAAATTGTACATTCTTACCACTGTCCCGAGAAAAAAAAAAGAAAAAAAAATAATAAATAATTTTTTTTAAACCCTGTTCCAGATTTTTTTTCTCCACTTCGCGATGCCGCCACGATCGCATCCGAAGTCGGAATTCGACGCTTTTGGTCTCGTTGGAAAGGTGGAGTTTCGATCTCCATCTCTGTAAAATTTAGGCATCATCGGCATTCTTTTGGTACTTCGAATTTCGTGTCGAAGTTGAACTCTTGTCGCTGTTTGTAAACAGTGTGAATCTTGTTCTGGGTCCAACTTTGAGACGTCGCTGCTACATCGTCTCAACTCGGATTCCAGAAATTCTTTTTGCATCTTATAGTAGGGATGTTGGTATATATTCCTACCAGTTTTCATGTCATTTGGATTCAGTTTGCTGGTCCAAATAAATTGCCGAACTTGGGTTCGCAGCAGTTTTTGAATGGTCAAACACTTAGAATGAAAATCAAATATCCCTTCTGTTTCCAGCTTTTGAGCGCCACTCCGCGATGCCTCCACGTTCGCATCGGAAGTCGGAATTCAACGTTTTTGGTCTCGTTAGATAGGTGGAGTTCCGAACTCCATCTCAGGAAAATTTGGACAACATTGGAGTTCGTTTGGTACTTCGAATTTCGTGTCGAAGTTGAACTCTAGTCGCTGTTTGTAAACAGTGTAAATCTTGTTCTGGGTCCAACTTTGAGACGTCGCTGCCACTTCGTCTCAACTCGGAATCCAGAAATTCTTTTTGCATATTAAAGTAGGGATGTTGGACTACATGCCTACAAATTTTTATGACATTTGGACACAGTTTGCTGGTCCAAATAAATTATCGAACTTGAGTTCACAGCTGTTTTTGAATGTTTACAAACACTTAGAATATTTTTGATGATTTTCTGGTTTTCATTGATTTCTTTGAGATTTGTCTCTAGATTTCGTACACGGGTTTTATGAATCATTTTCAAAAGATTTTTCACTCCTAAATGGCTTTTGAAAATTATTATATAATATTATTTTAATTATTAAATTAATTATTCCATAATAGGAGACCTTTCAAAAGACCGTTTTAAAAGTGATTCCGAAAATCAATTATAAATCCGTTTTACACCATTATTTTCTATAATAAAAATCTCACACTCACTTTTAGCACGTCGAACGAAGTGGAAAGGTGCTTAAACGGTTAGGAAATCTCCGGCCTATGGAAACCGTGTGTATTTTCTTTCCGGTTAATCCCCGACCTATTCGATTGATCTTTTGACCTTTGGGTCTAGTTTACCGATGATATGAGGTAGACTTTTTATTGTTTGGAGTGTGAGCTTGCTATTGGTTAGGAAACCGTTTAGTGCGAACGTGGGGTATGGGACTCATTGTTAACACTTTGCGGGTTCCTCTCCAAGAAGTTAGTGACACATTAGCCTCTGGGCGGCCAGTACTGGACCTCTGGGTCACCACGCCTCTGGGCAACCGTCTCTGGACACCTGCTCTATGGAGCAGTTTATTTTTCGGTGTGTGCCTCTGGGCCTTTATCCTTCTGGGAAGGATCTCGCCGTCTCGCGCGTTTCGCATCGGTGCGAGTGATCGATCACAACTCTACAGTACTTGGCAACAACGACTCTGGTCGGTGCACGTGCAAAACTTGTATTATCTGATTATTTTTATATCCATTCGAGTACCGCCATTCGGTGTTGGTTCTATGGAACCATACGATGTAAGTGCGATTACCTTATGGATCCACAGTGTCTCTGGACACTGCTTTTCAGTGTTTGATTTCATTGACTTTTCAGTATATCCCCATGGCTCTTTGGAGCATCGATCTTTGCTTGGGCATTGATCACAGACTCTGGTCACTATTGGGATTATTGCCTATGGGCATCTTTTTATAGCTTTGGCTACGCCGATGATATGAGGCGATTTTATTTATTCTACACTTTGGTGTTGATTTCTCTTTGGAGATTTTTATCGTTTACTGATGATTAGGGATCGTCATTATATTCATGTGGTTCATAATATACTTCTCTTTGGATAAGTACTGTTTTATTTATGTACCGCATTATTATATATCTCAGCTATTACTGATTGTTAGCTAGCCTGACCCGAGTGTTTTCGCTCGGGTCAGACCGAGTTGTTTCAGGTTAGGTCTTTGGACTTAGCTTCTGTGCTTCCGCTTGGACATTATCTGCTATGCTGTTAGATAGCGCTTTTATTTGTCCACTTTTCCGCTACTCTGTTATTATTCAGACTTTGATATGTACATATTTTTGACTCACATGTGTGGGCAGTGGCTTTGTACCCACTTTTAGTATTTGGATCTGTATTGATGATGTATTGTTCTGGGATTTTATATCTGTTATGTGATTCTGTTCTGTGATGCTATTTCATTATGTTATTATGCTTTGTCCTGATAGATCTTTAGCCATTTGTAATTTCGTTATAAGTATTTACCGAATATGTCGAACCACCTGATTGAGAAAAATTTAAATAGATTCCACCTTTCGACGTATTCGGTAGATAGTTATAGCTTGATTATAAATGGTCGCTCCCACTATACTCTATTCTCCGCTTTAACAGACAGTATTACTCCCGTAATACTCTTTGTTACAGTGGGTCTCGGAGTGGGGCGTTACAGCTTGGTATCAGAGCTTGGTTTCAGGAATAAGCATAATAAACACAGAACAGATACACTTAGTACAATACATCTTAATTAGATCCGAATTAAATCAAATCCCTTCCTTATGTTTATTGATAGATAAGTTAGGAATATGTTTAGGAATCCGTTATATTCCGTAGTATTCCTTAATTAATTATCTATCATTGAATCATGTATATACACCTGTACATGAACATGTTATTTAGCATCTATTTCTTATCGATCTTTTATTTCAATGTCATGTGAAAAAATAAATTAAACCATCGAGGTATTAAAAAAACTCTATAGTTAGGTGTGAAGTATAAGTTAATTTGCATATAAGAGTAAGAAAGAAGTTGCATATGTTATTTTCAATAAGCTGGATAGTATATAAAACCTTCAAACACCTCATCAAAATGCAAAAATCAAATTATGTGTAAGATTAGAAACATTAAAAGGATTTTCACCACTACATTTATGATATATTGTTGTCTTTACGGCTTATGCTTTTGGATTCAAAAAAATTTGATCATTATTGCGAAGGGAAGCTACAACAATAGTGGAGGCAGTAAATTCAACTTCAGTTTCAACATCTTCTAGATTAGTAGGATACTTACTGGAAGAAGGTACAACAACAATACCTGAATAAAATATACATTCTGTAATTTGATTATCCACCTAAACAAAAGTATAATAAATCAATTTGTTACTAAGCTGACTTCATATTAAATAATGTATCAAATTAGATATATTTTCTACCTAGCGAGCAACTGAGATGAGTTTGTGGGAGCTTCTCAAGTGCAACCATACAAATTAAAGGAGCAGATGTTGAAGTCATTTGATAAGTATTGATTGAGAACACTATATAAGGATAACACTCTTTTTATTTTATGCACCTGGCCACTTTAACAACAAAACCTATGATAAAGAATAACCATACGATAAATCAGATAAACTAGCCTTTCTATTCTTTATTACTGATATTGAAATGTTAATTTCATGATATAACAAAAGGAGGAAAGTACAAAAAAATTCCCAAAATATAACTATAAATTCTAGGAAGAACATATAATCTATTAAGTAATAACTAAATCTTTAATGCAAATGTATAACATGTTAAATTTGTTTTAAATAAGTGTTGCCAAAATTGATACTTGTTTTATGAAAGTTTCCTTGAGACTAAATAAATCAAGGAATGAACAAACTACAATTATCAAAACAATATATGTTACATAATGTTGGAATGACAACAGCAATTCAGCCTACTTGATGAATTTGTTTGCCAACAAAATAGCTATACCTACCAATAAATCAACTTTATTTTGAATAGGTGCATGCTTTTAAGTTCCATCTGTTAGTTTTATTCCTCTGGAAGAATATTGTAAACATACATTCAGCACAAACATGATAATATAATATAATTAAAGAACTGAATAATCAAACTTGACTATATATAGTTCTTAAAATATATGTACAATATAGTTGTCACAATAATATTGTAATGGTAAGTATTATCCAAAGTTTTATCACTGTATAGTTACGTAAATATTAACAGATTTTATGCTGTTAGAGTAATTGAATAGGGTAAATTTGGAGACCAAAACGTATAATCTGCTCAATATTTCATCGTATATTAAATGAAAGCTTGTTAACTAAGGGTCGTTACGTTTCTAAAAAAAGACAGTGCAAACAAAATTTTATAGAGAAAAACACCTGTAATAAATTTTAATGAGAACATTAACACATCTTACATAGCAATTTAACATAAAAATAGCCAAATTAATACATTAAAACAATGTGTAAGATTTTTTTTAAACTTTGGCAGCAATATTATAAGAAGAGATAGAGTTTTTTATGTCTCCAAGAAGCTGTTATTTATTTTGTTTGGCACGAAGAATCCATTAACATGTAATTATATTATAGAAAGAGAAAGAGTTTATTCTTATCCAAAAGCCATTAAATGGTAATTATTCCAAAATATCATCTTGTTTTCAATGTCAATCAAACGGTTAAGCCTCTAGTGAGGTACACACAGGAAATATAAATATACGTGAAACATGCATGTATTAATTAAATTCATCGACACTAACAACACTCTTTCAAAATTATGATTATTTCTATTTGTTAACAGATTAAAACAATAATTTATGTAGTGTAAAACATGGTCAACGGTTAGCTATAGATCCATGCATATCCCATCTTAATGTTTAGTTAGTAGAATTTCAAAAATATGCAAATCAGAGAAGATTGAAACCAAAATGTGAATTGTATTGAAATTAAAATAACAAAATGAGAGTGGAGATTAATTACCTAACGGTTTTGAACAATAGAGCAACAAACCTTCATCCCCAAGTTTACCAAGTAATTTCATGAGCGTACAAATGAAGATCAAGAAATATTTTTTGAAGTCTGTTTAACTATAAATTCATGGTGAGAGAAAGAAATATTAATCATGGGTATGGAGTTTTAATTCTTCTTTATGAAAGCAAATATTAAATGCATGGTTTACTTTACAGAGAGAAAAAAATTTTGAACCGATTATGGATCGTGGAAGCAGCAGTTTCGAAGATGACGTGATTTGCATCTTAAGTGTTAATTACATTCTTAGTTGTGCATTCATTAACCATCTGATGTCTTTTTATCAATAGATCTCATTCGTCCTTTGTCTTTTGTTTATCTACCAAGGGATTTTATTATATAGATAAATCATATATTCTTATTAAGCTATCATATGATTTATAGGATTATAATATAATTTTTATTTTCTCATTATGCTACTAACTTGAAACAAAAACAAATTTATGGTCATGAACCCGATCCTATTGAAGCATTTGATTTGGTTCATAAAAGAAAGGATAAAGATAGAAGCTGGATTGACGACACGTCTGAGCATACAGGGGTAAGAGATATTAATCTAGTTATTTTTATCTTCTTCTGACAAAGTGTGATAACTAAATAATATGTATACTGCACTATAAGTACACCATTTCCATAGAATTTGATAGTATTACTTTTTGGTCGCTCTTCCCGGTAGCCTCTTTGGCTGCTTTTGGTTTGGCTATACACTTGAAAATAATTTACCGATATGAATTTTTACTAATATTATAATTAATTAAATTAAGACAAGATGCTACCATGTTTGTCTACTTGCTTTTTCTGCAAATGAGTTTTTCTCTTTATCACTTCAGTGCTCATAAACAAACATGATAAGTGTGCTTAATTGAATGTTTTATAATAGTTAGGGAAGAGGAAACATATTTTTCTAACAAATCATAGGATATATGTTCATATAACACCATGTATTACATATTTAAATAAAAGAAGGGATATGTGAGTCTAATTGCTTTTTTCCTCTTTGTTGAGTTCACTCCACTATTAGCTGTTAGCTAATATAATGAAATCTGTTGAACTTACAAAATGAAGAAATGATACGGTGTTCGTGCATGTATTGTTATCATGTACAACAACAAGACTCTGCAAAAAATGATATGTAATTAAAACAGCAGAAATGGTATTCCTTCTAGAACTCGTCATAAGCAATTATTTCAGAGTATGTTGAAGCAGTTAATTCGAATAACGGGAAGGTCATGAAGTATATCATTTTTCAACAAAAACGGAAATGCGCCTTATACTACAGATTACACTTGGCTACCCTCTGAAACTGGCAGCACATAATATTAAGCAGATCAGTGCTATCTGCACTCAAAACAAGCTATTTTTACTTTCTTTTTTCTTTTTTCACCCAGTCTTTAAACCACCAAAGTGGACCAAAAATACATTTATGATTACATTATAATTGAACATTAAGGCGTTTAAATTTTAGTTGACAGTCTGAATTGTCATATTGAAATTTTTGCCTACATTGAAAATAATAAAGAAAGATGTGTTGGAGGGCTTCTCTTGTATATGGAGTAACATGCCCGGATTGAAAAAATAATAGGGCATCATCATGAAAAATAGAGAAGAAACAAGGCTTGGTTGTTTAGCACTAATATTTTATCTTATCGCTTTGACTAACTTTGATTGATGGCTTCTTTTGCTTTTTTACTGTTAGATGATCATGTTATTTAAAAATTTCTCATTAATCATTAACTTTCACAGGCACTTTTATCCCAAAAGCTAAGGGAATTAGTTGATATGCATGGTGAGGAGACGCCGGAATTGAGATTGAAAACATATGTGTCTGTAAGAGGTTATGAGACGGGTGGTAGAGTTCGATGCTATGGAGAAGTTGTAGCACCAAGCATAGTTCCATGGGTGCAACAAACTCAACATGTTTCATCTATTCGTAGATCCCGAAAAGGAAGAGATTATGCATCTTTGCAGTCGGAATATCTTGACCTACGGGAAATGTATGAACAACAAAAAAAGGAGATTGATGAGTTGCGAAGTTTGATTTTATCTTCACAGCATCAGCCTTCTAATCCAGATACTTCTTCCGGACAGCAATCATCTCCAGTTCATGTATCCATGCAACAACAAGCACCCATGCAACATCAATCGCCTATCCAACATCAATCGTCCGTCCAACATCAAATGCCTGTGCAAAATAATTCCTCACCACGACATCAGTCTCTCGTACATCTACAGTCAGCGTATCCACAAAATGGACCTTTTTACTATCCTCATCCATATCACGCGTCTTTATATGCACCAATTTCTCGTCTTGTGGGGAATTTCACATCAACTATAAGTGATATGGATTTTCTACAACAACTCATGTCGCCACATCACGTAAGTAGTTAGTCTTAAAAAACTTGATGTTATGTTGTTATTAGCTTCCTTGTTATGTAAGTGGTTTAGTCAAGGTACTTATGAATCATGTATATATGGATCTCAAATTTCATGTTTTGTTTGCTGTTTGAAATGAGAATTGAATGCAGTACAGAGGCTTTTTACTGTTGAACATGCTGTAACATGCTGCAGTGGAGTATTAATTAATTTCTCTTTGTGTTCTTTATCTGTGTATATGTTGAAATGACATATATTCTTGTTTTGCTTTAATTTGAATATGAAATAATGATTAAATTTCTACGGCAGATTAAATATCTGAGTTTGATGTTATATTCAATGGGGGCATTTACAAATGTCAGTATTTTTGTTAAACTGCCTTATCTAATTTTATATCAGAGGCATTGATATAAGCCTCAATTGTTTTAAATTTTTTAGAGGGTCATGTAATTGTCTTTAGTGTAGTGCTGTTGGTGTTTGGGTCCACATATAGTAGAGGCGAATTAAAAAACAAATTTGCCTCTATTTAGCAATAGAGGCTACAGTTTTAGAGGCAGATGTTCTTTTGCCTCTCATTGTTGTAGGGGCAAATATAGCTAGTTTTTAGCCTCTAGTTGAAATGTAAGAGGTGTTTCTAAATGCCTGTACTATTTTATCTCGTGTCATGGTAAAAGAGCTGTTGAGTTTTTAAAACATTATAGAGCATAATTATAAGGGTAAGTTCTAAGACATTCCACATTTTTAGATCTCACGGCGGAAGGAACTAAAATATAACTACTGAAAATAGACATTTCAGAAAACAGTCTCCAAAATACCTTATTTGTTATATACATTGTTTCAAATTACAACATATGTTTTACAGACTTTTAATACAGTAAATAGCTATATGATAGACAACAAGAATATGAGAACTCCAACGTGGAACTCCTTTCTAGCGGTGCGAAGGTCTTCTCTCAACTTGACCTTGCCACCGGATTCCATCATCTACGAGTCGTAGAAGACAGCATTCCTCTTACAGCATTTCGCACTCGTCATGGTTCTTTTGAGTGGTTGGTCATGCCGTTCGGCTTGACGAACGCTCCGGCTTTCTTCGTCGATCTCATGAATCGAGTATTCCGGGAATACATCAATAGATTCGTTCTGGTTTTCATCGACGATATTCTTGAGACTCTTTCTATGTGTGATATTCGAAATCGAGCTCCGTCTTCTGTATTCCTTTTGTGGATTAGATGTTATAGACGACTTCTATATTTAAGGAATTGCGGGGACGCAATTTTCTTAAGGGGGGGAGTCTGTAACAACTCGTGATTGCGGTTACCAAATAATAAATTAAAATTGGGATTTTAATTTAATTGGAGCTATTAATGAATTTTTAATGTGGCTAATTTGTTCAAAATTTAGTCATTTTGAATAAATTAATATTTTGGGCTTAAGTGTAAAATGGAGCATTTCAAGGAAATTAATTAGGGAAATTTGTAATTTATATTATTGCAAAATTTTATATGTGTAAAATAGTGCAATATTTGATTTGGGAAATTAATTTGCAAAATGGTGATTTTGGCTAATATTAACTATAAACGGTGTTTTGGAAAAATTAGGGGTTAAAATGTAAAATATTGTTGATATAGGATTTTATGAAATGGCTAAAAGTAATTGTTAACATATTTTCATAATTTTCTATGGTTTGAAATGTATTTAGTAATTTGTATGTAGAGTGTACTTAGAGAAAATTGCCTATATATGTATGCACATGAATAATACAAAGTCCTAATGGGTATTAGATCCAATAACCCTAACCATTAGCCTATAAAGTATCTTTTACTCTCCCATTTCAGCCAACACTTCATTTCATAACCACTAAAACCTAATTAGAAAGCTCCAACCTAGTCATGGCCTCCTAAGCAAGACTCCAATCTACACCAAATCAAAGAGAGTTAATCCAAACTACTAAAAGAGGTAATAGCAATCACAAAACCCACCTCTAATTCATTCTTTAATTTCTGAAATTATTTTGTAATCCTCTTTTTTTTGTGCATTTAGATTGTGAAACTCTTTGATCTTCTTTTCATTGCTTGGAAAGAGGTAATATATGCTAGCTGAAATTATAATTAGTTTATTGCTGTTAGTAAATTAGGCATATCTCATTCATCTTAAATCGGAATTAAGATTTTCTTGAAGTTCTGGAAAGCTTATTCTGTACCCTATAACTTTCATGTTTTGAGCTTTGCCTAATTTTGTGGTTTCAATGGTCGAAATCACGTTTGTTTGTCGCTGACCTGACAACAAACTACAAGGTTGATAAAATAAAACCCTGAAATTGATTTGCCCATAAGTTACTCTTTTTTGATCCGAATTAGATAATTTTGGATGTTCCGGAAAGCTTAAAACATATTCTACAATTTTTGTTCAGTGAGTTTTCTGTAATATTACCATTTAGATGACCTGAAATGCGTTCAAAGACAGAAGACCAATTCTGTCTTTAACAAGTTATCTTGAGTTTCAATCTGATATTGTTTTGCATGTATCTCTCTCGTTTCCTATCCAAATCTAATAATTTTAGATGTTCTGGAAAGCTTAGATTTAGAGCTAAAACTTTCATGTTTTGAGTTTCATGAAATTTCGAAGTTATTTTGGTCAAAATTGTACATTCTTACCACTGTCCCGAGAAAAAAAAAGAAAAAAAAAATAATAAATAATTTTTTTTTAAACCCTGTTCCAGATTTTTTTCTCCACTTCGCGATGCCGCCACGATCGCATCCGAAGTCGGAATTCGACGTTTTTGGTCTCGTTGGAAAGGTGGAGTTTCGATCTCCATCTCTGTAAAATTTAGGCATCATCGGCATTCTTTTGGTACTTCGAATTTCATGTCGAAGTTGAACTCTTGTCGCTGTTTGTAAACAGTGTGAATCTTGTTCTGGGTCTAACTTTGAGACGTCGCTGCTACTTCGTCTCAACTCGGATTCCAGAAATTCTTTTTGCATCTTATAGTAGGGATGTTGGACTATATTCCTACCAGTTTTCATGTCATTTGGATTCAGTTTGCTGGTCCAAATAAATTGCCGAACTTGGGTTCGCAGCAGTTTTTGAATGGTCAAACACTTAGAATGAAAATCAAATATCCCTTCTGTTTCCAGCTTTTGAGCGCCACTCCGCGATGCCTCCACGTTCGCATCGGAAGTCGGAATTCAACGTTTTTGGTCTCGTTAGAAAGGTGGAATTCCGAACTCCATCTCAGGAAAATTTGGACAACATTGGAGTTCGTTTGGTACTTCGAATTTCGTGTCGAAGTTGAACTCTAGTCGCTGTTTGTAAACAGTGTAAATCTTGTTCTGGGTCCAACTTTGAGACGTCGCTGCCACTTCGTCTCAACTCGTAATCCATAAATTCTTTTTGCATATTAAAGTAGGGATGTTGGACTACATGCCCGCAAATTTTCATGACATTTGGACACAGTTTGCTGGTCCAAATAAATTATCGAACTTGAGTTCACAGCTGTTTTTGAATGTTTACAAACACTTAGAATATTTTTGATGATTTTCTGGTTTTCATTGATTTCTTTGAGATTTGTCTCTAGATTTCGTACACGGGTTTTATGAATCATTTTCAAAAGATTTTTCACTCCTAAATGGCTTTTGAAAATTATTATATAATATTATTTTAATTATTAAATTAATTATTCCATAATAGGAGACCTTTCAAAAGACCGTTTTAAAAGTGATTCCGAAAATCAATTATAAATCCGTTTTACACCATTATTTTCTATAATAAAAATCTCACACTCACTTTTAGCACGTCGAACGAAGTGGAAAGGTGCTTAAACGGTTAGGAAATCTCCGGCCTATGGAAACCGTGTGTATTTTCTTTCCGGTTAATCCCCGACCTATTCGATTGATCTTTTGACCTTTGGGTCTAGTTTACCGATGATATGAGGTAGACTTTTTATTGTTTGGAGTGTGAGCTTGCTATTGGTTAGGAAACCGTTTAGTGCGAACGTGGGGTATGGGACTCATTGTTAACACTTTGCGGGTTCCTCTCCAAGAAGTTAGTGACACATTAGCCTCTGGGCGGCCAGTACTGGACCTCTGGGTCACCACGCCTCTGGGCAACCGTCTCTGGACACCTGCTCTATGGAGCAGTTTATTTTTCGGTGTGTGCCTCTGGGCCTTTATCCTTCTGGGAAGGATCTCGCCGTCTCGCGCGTTTCGCATCGGTGCGAGTGATCGATCACAACTCTACAGTACTTGGCAACAACGACTCTGGTCGGTGCACGTGCAAAACTTGTATTATCTGATTATTTTTATATCCATTCGAGTACCGCCATTCGGTGTTGGTTCTATGGAACCATACGATGTAAGTGCGATTACCTTATGGATCCACAGTGTCTCTGGACACTGCTTTTCAGTGTTTGATTTCATTGACTTTTCAGTATATCCCCATGGCTCTTTGGAGCATCGATCTTTGCTTGGGCATTGATCACAGACTCTGGTCACTATTGGGATTATTGCCTATGGGCATCTTTTTATAGCTTTGGCTACGCCGATGATATGAGGCGATTTTATTTATTCTACACTTTGGTGTTGATTTCTCTTTGGAGATTTTTATCGTTTACTGATGATTAGGGATCGTCATTATATTCATGTGGTTCATAATATACTTCTCTTTGGATAAGTACTGTTTTATTTATGTACCGCATTATTATATATCTCAGCTATTACTGATTGTTTAGCTAGCCTGACCCGAGTGTTTTCGCTCGGGTCAGACCGAGTTGTTTCAGGTTAGGTCTTTGGACTTAGCTTCTGTGCTTCCGCTTGGACATTATCTGCTATGCTGTTAGATAGCGCTTTTATTTGTCCACTTTTCCGCTACTCTGTTATTATTCAGACTTTGATATGTACATATTTTTGACTCACATGTGTGGGCAGTGGCTTTGTACCCACTTTTAGTATTTGGATCTGTATTGATGATGTATTGTTCTGGGATTTTATATCTGTTATGTGATTCTGTTCTGTGATGCTATTTCATTATGTTATTATGCTTTGTCTTGATAGATCTTTAGCCATTTGTAATTTCGTTATAAGTATTTACCGAATATGTCGAACCACCTGATTGAGAAAAATTTAAATAGATTCCACCTTTCGACGTATTCGGTAGATAGTTATAGCTTGATTATAAATGGTCGCTCCCACTATACTCTATTCTCCGCTTTAACAGACAGTATTACTCCCGTAATACTCTTTGTTACAGTGGGTCTCGGAGTGGGGCGTTACAACAGATATCAGCGATACGATCATCCTATCAAAAATCGATATTTCGCTGCAAAACTGTTGTTAAAATGCCAAAATAAGATAAATGGAGCTAAAGCAGTTCAAATTTGACGAAACGAATTATTACGTCTCACTCAGAAAGTGATTTACATTTTTATTATATAAAAACATTCAGATTTCGGAAACATTTTATTTTCATTTAATTTAAACTGATTTAAAATTGAAATTGAAAATTATACAATAAAACTAACATTCATATTTTCAAATAAAAATTTACCATTTGCTATGTTTAAGTAGACGCATACCAAATATCAAATTTTTGTTTCAAAATTCAATTATTTAAAATTTTACAAAAATTCAGTTAACTACGTTATTAAAAACCGTTAAAATTTACGAATCGTTACACTCTCCCCCACTCAAAACTTTTCGTCCCCAAAAAGGAGCGAGATAGGAGAATAGAACAACCGAAGGAAAGATAGATTCAAAATGTAAAGTGTTAGATATAATAATTACCATAAATTTCATTAGTTTCAAATTGATTAAGATTTAACAAATTTGGTTTCCATCCATTTTATTTAATCAATAAATTTTCATTCAATTGATTAATTTTCAATTTATTAACATTTGTTACAAAAATTTCTTTCAAAACAAAATTTATTTGATTTAACTCATTTATTTAATCCATTTGACTTTACTTAAGTCAATCCCTCCCCAATACCCAATTTTAACTATTCTAGGTTCATATTTATTTATTTACATAACACTACGCCATAGATGACCTTCTACAACACAAAAAAAATGTTGGCTCAGGCCCAAAAAATGTTGCCATAGGTCTATGGAAACACTTTTAGGGTGATGCAATTTTTGCCGTTGCCTTAGACCTCAAAGGCAACATTTTGACTATCTAAGGCAACATAAGTAATATTGTTGCAATAGAACCCTATTTGGGTCTATGGCAACACCCATAGGTATCTGTAGCAACATTCTAAAATGTTGCTATAGATATTAACTTTCTGAATTTGTGGGGCCCACAATGTAGAGCATATTTGATTTTTTAATAAAAATAAATATTTATTTAATAAAATGCTATTGCACAGAATTTGATATTTAAACAGTAATTTATTTAAATAAATATTGTATTTCAACATTTGAAATAGTACAAATTCGTGACTCCACTATTTTATAATTCAATGATATATAACACTGATATTCACATATACAGATATTCCTCACTACATCACTCAGTTCACTCATTACATATGCAGTTTCAATTTATACAGACACTGACAAATATATGACGAGCCGAGTGCCGAGCCGAAGGCGAGGCGAGAAGCGGGTCCGGGCGCAGCTCCAGCGGGGGTCCGGGGAACCGCCCGATTCATCCGATTTCGGAAGATCGAGCATTCTTTGAAACGACGTAAAATGATGCACAAATGAACACATCCTGCGAATTTGAACACCTCCTCGATGATTGACTTTTGCAACTCTTTCATGGCTTCTTCTGAATCATCCGACCTTTTTCCAGCCATCATTCTTAGCAAATTGTTCAGTGAAAACTGAAATAACCTTGCTTTTAGCTCTGCCTTGGTAAAAGACCTGAAACCATGATAAATAAAAATTGACATTTCATCGAACAGGTTGCGTGTTAATAAGTAATACATTACCCTTCTGAATTGGAATCATGAAAAAGCTTCTGAATGAGCTCATGGACTTCGGTAGCACGAACCTCTACACTGCCACCATCCCCAAACTGCTGCAACTTACATCCCCTACAGCCCTTAACCTATGCCAAAACACTCACCAAACCTCATTACCAACCCGCTGCCGCTGCCACTGCCAACTAAAATCTCACAGTTCCAAATCTTCACCCAAACCCACACATACTTCTAAACCACCAGCCTTCATCCTCTAATTGCCTCACCAACAAACTATTTCAGTTGCCAAATTCGACTTCAGGTTGCCAAATCGCCTAATCACCTTATCATAATCGCTGGTTACCCATTCCGACAACCCAAACAGACATTTCCAGATCTCGGCAACAAAGCAAACGGCGCTCGACATGTAGGCAAACAGCAGCGAAATTGGAGGTGAGAACGAAATGGGAACGAAGCTTGTCTGAGATCACTACCAAACTTTGAAAAAAGGACGAGATTTTGTTTTTGGAAGAAAAAAAAAGAAACGAAAATATGATTTGGAAATTGGGGGTGAGAACGAAAATGATCTGAAAAGTAAAGCGGGAAAACGAAAATTTGGGGCAAATGGTAGCGATGATCCAGTTTAACAATCAGATTAAATGTAGACCATTGGATCGTATTCACGCGGATTGCTAATTTTATTAATTTTTTAATCTGAATACATCTATAGCAACACTATATAAAAATGTTGCATAGTGTGACACTTTTTTAGCTAGAGCAACACATTTTTATGGCTAAGGTAACAATATAAATACAACGTTGTAGTAGGACCAAAATTTTATATCTATCGCAACATTTTAGCTGGCAACACCTTACAAAAATGTTGCAGAAGATCATCTATGGCGTAGTGTAACATTTCCTTTTTATTTTTCAACTTACTTCACTGACATATCTTGAAATATAGGTTAAGTGTATAAAATTTATTATAATCACCTAAATTTATATATATAAATTTCCTAACAAAATTCATTTTGGACATCTTATTTATTATTATATATTATTCAATTACATTCAAACCCTTCAAGGTAAGCTTTATTAACGTCTTTGAATATAATTGAACACTATACAAATTTACCTTTTATTTACCACATTTTTATTAAACAACAATTTATTACTTAAGTTATCTCTTGTATAACCTTCAATTATATTCACCCTAACATTTTAACTTTTTGAATATTTTTTGGTAAGTTATATATATTAGAATGCCATTGAGTATTTTATAATTTAAATTCTTAACCTAATTTAATTGTTTCAAGTTCTTTCAAATTAAATTTCTTATTTTAGACCCCCCCCCAAATTTATTCAAAATTTTGCTTTATTTACATAATTGAAAACCATCATTTAACATTGAATTTTAGAATTAAATTCCCGGTTTCACTTCAAACCATTTGAAATATATATATATATATATATACGTATAAATATATATATAATATATACTAGTGTGAACCCGTGCTTCACACACGGGTATGGCAAAAATATTTTTGTTGTAGTTAGAAACTTTAAATTATTTTAAAAATAATCAGAATATACTATTTGCATGAAGGAATTAGAAACATTACTACACAATAGCAAATATATGTATTAAAATCAGTACACAATCCTTATTGAGTTATTTTGAATGACTATGTGGAAAACCGTGTATGTTAGAACTGTAATTTTCATGTGTGCTTGTTTATGCTGACATGTAAACTAACTAAAAATGTACAATTTGGAAAATGATTTTACTAAATTTTGAATTATATGTCAACAACACATCACTGGCAGGAAAGATAGGTAAAAGAAATGTACGAAACTAATATCACAAATCATAAAAACCATATACATAGACCAAGTACTTTTACTTTGCATAATCACAGGAAAACCAGATATTATAAACCAAGCAGTTTGAGTTCATAAAATCATACAACTAATAAGTTTGCACCATGTACCAAAAATTTCAATACTGTTATAAGCCCAGATATGCAAGGTACCTGTACATTTAATGTTATAAAATTATTAACAACCGTAAATTTTGAAAATTATATGACATAATAGTATCATTAAGTAGCATCTACCACAAAGTGATGTACATTTTTTGGCACTGATCATAAATTGACCTTAAATAAATCTTCGCCTCATTTTGCCACATTAAATTTTAACAATAATGTATTTAAGACTATAAACAGACATAATGCAATTTACTATAATTTATAATCATGCAAACCTCTATTGAAATACTCACAACTTCAAACTCTTCTCCTACCACAATTGCTTTAGATATTTTGACTTCATCGCTTTTGCTTAAAAGATCATAACCAATTTGTTTCCCTTCATCGACATTAAGAATCAATATTATCCTTCAACTGTTATGAATAATTTTCCATCCATAATTAACATTTTCACTGCAAATTATACCCCTTCAACTGCTACTTATAAACAAATGCAATAGAAGGTTACTGTAATAGTGTATCCAACTCATTATCCTCAACATGCTTTGAGGCATGGGATAGAGTATGCCACTGTAAGGATATTTGTTGTGGTGTTTGTCTTATATACTTCTAAACTAAAATATGAATATGTCATAGCTTATATCATGATGGGCATGGATGTTTGAATAACTGGTAGTTATGACTAACAAAGTATATGCATAGTCTAAGAGTATGCTCCAATGCTTCTCATGTGATAAATTGCGTATGAAATGAAACATATGGAGCCAACCATTCATATGGATGATGATTATTTTGATAAAACTAAATTTGGTTCATTTGGCAGACGTTCATAATAGTAGAAAATAATTTTTCTACTTAAATTGATATCTTGGTACGTATAAGTAATTAGTACAAAATGAGATGTTGAATACAGTTGTTAATGACTCACTCACTGATCAGATACCATTCTTCCATTTTACTGTGAGTTACTTGTTATGACTTAGCAAATTTTAGCATAGTAAATAATTGGAATAGCAATCTATACATTCAGATTGAGAGTGATGTTTCAGCACTGTAACTACTTGTCAGTCTTGATCATTGCTTGGGAATAGCCAGGTATAGAGCGGAACCTGCGTATAGAACAAAGTATATGAAAAATCTAAGCAATATTTGTTGATGTGTGGAGTTGAAAAGAACACTATTTGGATTAAAAGCTAAATCGTGAAGCACTGTTGTATGTTAGCAAAGAGTTAAAACATGGTTGTTGAGTACGAAATGCAGTTTTCAGCTAACCTTGAGAAAGATCATTGAGGAAAATAGTAAAAGGTGAACAAAGACGTGTCCAATTAGATGCTAATTACTATAAGAGGCAGATATTTTTAGTTTATATAAGTGTAGTAAGCTGTGTAGCGACTTTTGTAATAAATGTTGCACATTAATTTGCAGGGTAAAATGCACAACTTGAAGCATTAATATGCAGAATGTCGGAGGCATAATCATTTTATAACAGTGAGCATTATTAAAGACCTATGCTTATTCGACCAAAAATTAATCTCGTTGTTGATGTGAATTGAGTACACCTATAGACACATCGGCATACCATATACCAACTTATGTATTTGATAGGATATCAAGTTCAAGAATCAAGAGAACATGCACTATGTTTACTTTTGGTGAAAACAAATAAATTTTAATTTTTAGGCAAATTAAGAAAGCATTCCCTTTTTTAATCAGCCTGCGCAAGTGTCTTGTGAAGGTTTTTTAAGTAATCAGGGGATAATAGTTTTAATTTCATGCGTTTAGTACCTATGAAAATTAGAAATAGTTGTTACTATGCTATAGGTATGAAAATTAGAAATAGTTGTTACTATGCTATAGGTGGTTTTATTCCATATCCGAAGCAGGTCAAACCGGGAATTGTTAAATTTGTTAAGGTGACATTGGTCGTAATGATATATCTTTTAAGAAATAGTTTAAGTGGTCTGTGTGGCTCCAAATTAGTGAAATAGTTGTTCAATATAACCTGTTTTTATTCCATATGAGAACCAGAACAAAGCAATAGGAAATAAATTGGTAAGGTAACTTTGTTATTACCGGTATACCTACAAAAATGGTTTGATTGGTTTCAAGTAGAGGAAACATATGTCTACTATGATTTAGTACTGCCTGTATGTCTATAATCGGTAGAAAACCTAGATATTCAGTATGATTATAGATTGAATGTTAGTTGTAAACTTGTAGCTAACCAAAATGTTAAAATGAAGGCGTAGAAGGTAGCTTGAGCAAAGAGTTCATTAGGTGTTATACAACTGCTGTGTAGCAAAGGTTTTAGTTGGGTCTTCGGTAAACAAACTAATATGGCAACCTGCTAATGCAAAAAAGGACGCAGTACTGAAAAAGTGGATGAATGTCAGATTAACAGGTCGCAGTCACATGGCACCCTAGTCAGAGCAAGAGTAAATTTTGCCTGTATTAAGCTTACGATAAGAAGTGATGACTCAAGCACTACATAACCCTTAATAAGAACAACAACATATATGTTACAGAAGGTGAAGCATTGCTGTAGCTGTTGAGTTCAGCACAAAATGTGGTAAAATTTAGAAACAGAAGGAAAGATTTGTGCCTTAGAGATAAGTGAGGAAGGGATCAATGAGATAATTTTTATTGTGCAGAGTGTGGAAACATGAATTTAGGTAAAACAAAAAAGACAGAATTAAGTCATATTGTGCACATATAAACTTTTATGGAGTGAAAGCATGTAGGGACATGCATGAAATGTTTACTAAATTCACAGTGGGAAAAAGTACAACAGATTAAAAACTATTTATCCAATCTATTTATGCAACTGATAAACCATTGAATGTAAAGCAATAAAATAAATATATGTGGACGTACCTATGCTAGAAACTTAGTGGTTGCAGACTTGGGTCACCAGAGAACGGTCTGTTGTTGAACTTGTATGAGCTAAGCACGATGAGTAAACTTTCGCTGTCAATGCATACACCACCAATTGAATTGTCTTCTCGTACGGTAACCTGTCGAGAAGTAAGAATTTGTTTTAGTATATGCATCTTGACTGCAATATTTTGTTCGGTGAAGTTGATTACCTTGTTAACGTTGTTCCATAGCTGCTCATCATGGTGTGGTGTGGTTGAAGTGGTGATGTCCTGATAATGTCCATAATTTAAAACATTAATATTCAAAAAAAAAAATCTCTCCCAAACTCCTACATGTTTATATTATGAATGGTAAGTGGGTCATAAAATATATCCACGTAATCATGAGAAACATATCTAATACTGAGGCATTTTATTTACTAAAATTGAAAGTAAATTCAAAATAATACTTGTTAAAAGGAGTAGATGTATCACACTCATTTTTCTTCTAAAACATTGTTCGTTTTGTGGATAAATACGTCATTGTGTTCTCTAGGTCATTCTCCCCTTTCTAAGATTGGTAAGCATCGTCATGTTGTCTTTTTTTGTATATACATGTGTTAAATATTAAGAAAGAAATTACTTGAAAAGGGAAAAGATAACTGAGAAGAAAGTGATGATTTAACACACATGTGGAAAATATTGATTTAAGTTGAAGATCAAACCAACCAACTTAAAACTAAGAATATGTAACTTAACTTAGAACCATGCTAACAAAAAACTTAGCAGTGAAAAATGAATTTTGGAAAAACCCAAGCGTTTTTCCTTCAATTAGGGAAATGGTTGAAAAGCCCTTGCGAGTAAGTATCACAGCTTTCCTTGACATACAGACTTGAACTATGTCAATGAGGTTGAACAATAATTATAATTATAATAGTACTCTTTATAAACTTGAATTTAAGAAAATAAACTATTGATCATATTTTAATAGTTAGTCGATAAGGATTAATCAAAGTGGACACTCTTTATATCGTCAAAAGCTATGGTAAGTAAGCGTATGAAAATCATTTATATCATTTAAAAGAATATATTATTTCATGATAAGAATATGATATAATCAAAACTGAGATCCCCCCCGACTACTTTAGCATCCATAACTATGAACACTATTTATATATTTGCAGTAGAAACAAAGAGATTTTCGTGTGTGGCTACATAGTTGACTATATCCATTTATATCCCCCAGTTACACAAGTTATAATATTCATACATTACGTTTGAATGCATAAAGAACGGGTGCACCAAAACATTCCTAACTGTATTGTTACCATTGATCTTAGAATTGAAGTGGCCTCTCTTTGATAGTGAAGCATGGGTTCAATTAGTTATGCTTTCACTTAAAACGTGACCCAATCATTAGCCTGAATTATTTGCCATTTATCTTCACTTACTTGAAATAATAAATTGCACAGAGGTGGTACTGTGATGATTACAAATCCTAATGTTATGTGGTTATATTTTTCCCATCATGAGAATTACATTTTCCATGTATCCTTGTTAGCATAACCTTATTCATTTTTATGAATACTTCTAAAACTTTGTTATGTCAGTTAATCTAGAAGTTAAACTGCATATAACTTCATTGAACAAACTCATCAATAGAGTTTAAATCTACAAATAGATTATCTTTCATATTTTGAACTAAACTAAGAAGCACCTTGTTACAGTGACAAACTAACAATATATGAAGGACTATGAAATATTGTCATATATGCATAATCTACATATTATAAGGTGAAAAATACATATATAGTTTAACCGTTATAGTTAAGAATGCAAATCTCAAATTGCTCGATTTTTTTGACAAAAGAATGAAGTTTCAAATCAATAAAAATATATGCTGATCTTGAAGGAAAGAATTCATTAAGGATGATTTTTTTCAAAGGTTGAATGATATTTGAAAAAAGAATCATTACCTATAAACTTTCTACAATGCTTTCGGTACTTACAGGTGCTAACATGTTTATAAATAAGGATACAAAATATAAATTACACATCCATCGATCATTCTTCCAAAACTCAGTTAAAATCAAGTTTTGTATGCTTTTCATTTTAGATTTTACTATATTTGAATTGTTTTAATGCAATAATAATAATATAAAAATGCATTTTTCTTATCAGCACATCCTTTCATTTTTTATGATCTTTTAGGACCTCGTTATCATTTGTTTTCAATAATACACTACTTTTGAAAGCTAACATGATATAGTATTCAGATACTAATATTATGCATACAATATTTTCTTAATTGCACTCAAATAACAAAGAGACCTTTAACTTTGATATCACATAATACGTAGAGCGCGGAAAGTAGATAACCGATTGGAGAAGAAACTAACCCGGTGATTTAGTGAAACTAAGACATGAAAACAAAGCATCTTTGTTATAAAATTTCACAATAAAAAACCTATTTTGTTAAAAAAAACTTCATTTTTTCCCTACTTAGTCTGGATTTACACAAAGCCTCTCTTTGCTTCATAACACGAAAACATGAGTACTCAAAATTTTTGTACAGTGGAACCTAAGATATCCGATTAAAAACAGGAATGGTTTATTTTTATTCTTAATTTCAGTAATATTATCAAAAAAGGAAAAAAATCCGAGCAAAACTGCGAATTTCATCCAAGGAACCGTGTAAGAAAATCAAATGATCGAGTGATCATTTCAACAAAGTTATCAAGTGGTTAAAATTGATAAAGGATATCACCTTTTCACTTCACTTTATGTTTAATGTTTAAATGATAAAATACCAAAGTAATCCCACTCGACTTCTCAAATAATACTATGTAAGATTAACAACCAAGAAATAGTACTATTCTTGAATGAATATGACATATTTTGTATAAGTACTGCCTTGGTAGAAAGATTGAACAGATAGGAACGAAATGACATCACAAGTTAAATGTAGCAAGGAAACACGACTACATACAACCTAGAAATTTGTGTAAATTAAATGCAAAAAACAATTATTTCACTTGAAAAGCACATAACCAACCTCAAAGATATCAGAAAGGGAAAAATATTTTAACAGATGAAGAGTGGTTTTACCATAGGGGAACTATTTGGATATGCACCGCAAGTCCTTCATCAACCGAGCACGTAATATCTGGGAGATCTAAATACTTCATCAAGAAGGCGGTTCCCTAGTAAAATCAAAATACAATTTTGTTGAAAGCTTCCCTGATGATCTATCGATACCTAGGCGATAACTTGCTGGGTGTTTGAGGAAAGAAGGTTATCGTCGATGATGGGATTACAAAGATAGATCTGGAAACTGTCGCACGTCAGTGCGGTGGAGGCAGGCCGGTCACTTTGGAAGAATTAGGCCAACAACGTTGGTTTATCTCAATATTAGGGTTTGCTAGAAAAAGGGAGGGGAACGAAGTCAAATTACTAATCTAGATGATTTGGTTGTGTGCTTTAAAAAATTTGAGGAAGGTGATTTAGGTTAGAAGCCGATTGCTGAAAAGAGGAAGGGGAATCGATCGATTTCGGGGGAGGAAATTGGGAGGAGGAGAATAGGGCCGGAGAGAACAGAAGGTTTAGGTGGAGGAAAAGGGGAAAGATAAAAATATGGACATCGTAGAGAAAGACAAATATGGAGACTGTTCAGTTGCCAAATTTCAAGGGGGCCTGTGTGAGCTTGAAATTTAACTCACTAATAATAATATAGTATAGATATATATCAAATCACACTTAAGAAATTCAAATCAAATTTATTTTTCCTAAAACAAAAGTGTAGCAAAGCTACTAAGTGGTCTCTCTACTCCGAAACTCGAAAATGAATGTAGATGATGCTGCAGTCATCACCGAAATTATTTTCCAGCGACAAAAGAGGTGAGTACCGACTCACTTCTTTTAAAATTTCCATGGAAACAAATTTTCATTCTAAAATACTTTCAAATAAAATAAATTCAAAACTTTGAATTTTTTTGTTTAGAAAAGCACCGAAAATTTAAATTCTCAAATCCTTAATTTGAATTTATTTCAATTTCAAATCAACTTATAAACCATGTTTTTCTTAGAATTTCATTTCCTTATAATATACAATAATAGTTAATGGTTTAGAAATGTTAATAAAATAATAAATGATAATTTAGTATTATCATTTCTAACAACCATTTCATTTAACTATCTAATCATAGAAAATTATACCTTTATATATAAAATATAATCATATAAAATTTTCAAATTTTGAAAACAATTTTGTGTCAGTTTGCTCTGTTCAAGTGTTTTGGAATTCCTATAGATAGCATTAGCTAGACAAATCCATTGAAACCCAAAATTCAAACTTAACAACTCAAACAACACAATATAAAACATTTTAACATTAATTACAAATACACTCCCTCACACGATAATTCAAGAATGGATTATAGAACAAGGATAGAGATTCAAATTTAGAGGGACCCTAATCAAGGTTAATTTTATCGACTAAGAAGATAGGCTTGAAAGAAGATAAGGTGATTGAATTTAAAAAAGAGGAAGAAAAGATGGATGGATTCATTAATCGCGGCGACCTTAACCGGGTCAACTAAGATTCCAGGAATAAGATCGATGCGGAAATTCAATTTCCCACTTGAAGGGAAGAGAAGTGACTTCACCAAAACATCCGAAAATAGTCGGACAACAGGGGTGAGTCAAGATCACTAGGTTGAGCGTCTAGCGAAAGATAAAACTGGCTGCATAATCCTGAGGTAATGGACATTCAATAAGAAGAGAATTACCCGGATTGTCCACTAAGAGACGATTCGAGTTTTGCAAGTAATAACAACATCGAAGTCGAGGATATAGAAGTCTTCGGTGAATTGACGCCTGTTGTAAAGGAGTTTCACCCCTTTACAAATCATACTAAGGTTGTTGGAACAGAAATGAAGCTATGGGATGCTCCAGTATCAAGAAGAACATGAATAGGAAAAGACAAGAATAGTTTTTCAGAACGAAGGGGAAAGTTCCAAAAATTTAAAGGAAACCCGAGTCAAAGAGGAAGAAATTCAAGCTCGAACGAAGATGATTCTGTAATTAAATTTTACTCCATATGCTAAGTTTTGACTAAACCAGAGCTCCGATGCCAACTGTAACGACCCGCTATTTCGAACCATTCGCATCCACACATGTTGGACTTGAATTGCTCAAAACAACAGATTGTTAATTTATATTTGGCAAAACTTAGCATACACAATAAATAAATCAATTACAGAATCACAAACACAGAGTATTACAACAATAAGCAGCGGAATAGATAAATAGCAGTTCATGAAGCTACTATAAAACATCAGAATCTAAAACAAAATAAAATAGAATCTCATTACAAATGAAATCTAATACAAACGCAACTGACGAGCCTGAACATAAATGACTGGAATAAACTGAAATAACCGAAAGCTGGATAGATAGATCTTCAAACAAAGCTCCAATCTCCAAAGGTGAGTCTCAAATGCTGTGAAACTCAGTCTGACCCGAATATAAAGCAAAACACCAAACACTCAAGTCAGAATTAACATTCTTATATTAATACATTCAACTTAAGTGAAATGTCAACTGAAATACAAGTATGTTAAAGGATGTTTGGGATTCCCATCCTCTAAGGATCCGTGGAACTATCTACTATTTAGTACAATACGCTATTATAATATGTCTATAGCAAAGTAAACTATTAAAATAGCGTTAAGGCGTTACCCATATCCCCTTTAACACATTTTTATATATTCTCATAGTCCATACAGTACCGTAATTCCTCCGTAAACTGGAGGGCTATCAAATGGCACTCCATAGGTATGGTATAAACCAAACTCGTAGAAGGCGCGATAGGGCATGCGACAAGGCACTCGAGGCAATGCCAGAGTAGATATACCATTTGCACTCCCGGACCGATGGTAACGCATAGCAGCTACTACCGCTCACCTCGTGACACACTCCCAAATCAAAGGATGCACCCAATCAAATCACAAAAGCAATAGAATGGTATCGAAGAAATGTGTCCGATAGGAGGAATGACCCCACTTGGCCCGGTATAGCTTCTGTTTTAGCCACATCAAGCTGACTCACGGGAGTCAGGGCTACGTAAATACCATATAAAATCGTCGCCAAACCATCATACTTCGTTCTGGAATCTCCACCACGTACACAATTGTGAAAGTGGTTTTCGGCATTGGTAGAGAGTATGACAATATCCGATCCGGTCTCTTTATTAACCAAACGCTTATTTCACACCGTGGTCATTTCATTTCAAATAGTTCATACTTCATATCAAAATATCATATTCATTCGAAACCATATCAATTCGATGTCATTATTCACTTTATATAATATTCATTTCCAAAATAGTAACATTTTCAAAATTATAACACTTTCGAAATCATAACACTTTTGAGATCATAACACTTTTGAAACCATAACACTTTTAAAATCATAACACTTCCAACCTAAACAATTTAGATATTGAAAACAGTATATATATTAAAATAGTTATAAATTAAAATAGTTTATATATTAAAAGAATTTATATAATAAAATAGTTTATACATTAAAATACTTTATATAATAAAAATAATTTCCTCCAATTCCACAAATCGATTCAAATCAGCTTAGATTCCAAAATTCAATTTTAAATCAATCCATGTTCAACACTTTCAATTTAAGAGGTTAAAGATTCAATCCAAATCCCAATAAACCATTTCGATTTTTATCGATTTCAAATCAAAGTTTTGAACTATCATTTCAATTCCGATAAGATTCAAGGTTTAAATATTCAAACAATTTCAATATAAGTCTCATTTATATTTCAACATTTAACTTTAATTTTATTCAAATTGGAAAATATTCACTTAACCATTTTAATAACAATTTATTTAAATCCCAATTTATATATTTAAATCAATATTAAATATTCAATTTCAATTTTATTTAAATTGAGAATATTTGTTTAATCACTTTTTTATCAAATCACGTTATAAATCATATTTTTTCCAAAATCTCAAAATCAATAAGTTCAAATAAATTCTTATTTAAATTCAATTTTTAACCAATTTAAATTCCAAGTCAACATTAATTTATCTTCCCAACCTTTATCATTGAAGTTATAAAAAATTTATTTTTAAAATATTAATATAAATTTAAATAAATACTTAAACATCTTATATACTAATTAAATCAAAATTTTTATTAAATTAAATCTTATTATTAAATCTATTTTGTATTAAATCTTATTTTATATATTTTTAAAAAATAAAATTTTAGGAAAATCTTAAAAATTATATTTTCAAAACGACTTATAATTTAAAATTTCCCAAAACATATTATTTTAAAATTTTAAATTTTATACATATAAAAATAGCATTTATATATTATATTTTTTTAAAGTCAATATTCAATAAAACCCATATATTTCCTTTCAAACTTTGGAAATCATTTTCAAATATAGACCAACGGTGTCCGTATATAATTTTCTATCATATGGTCTTGTGATACAGATATTTATCATTTCAATCCGCAATTTAAACATTTACGGGTATATATCATTTCAACCCGCAATCCCAAAATTTAAAATCAATGAAAATCGCTTGGGTTTATCATTTCAACCCATAACGATTTTCCCTTATTCTACAAAATCGTTCGGGTATGTCTCATTTCAACCCATAGGTAATTCTAAATTAATAGGGAACTTGCAGAGTGAGAACAATTATGATGAAAATATAACATATCAACAACAGACATATATCATCAGTAACAAATTAAAAAAAAATACACAACAGGATATGGTGTCATATATCACAGGTGAACAATTGCAGATAATGACATATCATATATAACTAGCTATTCAAATTTTACAGCATATTTCACTTGTCGTTTCAAGTAAAATCAAATTTACTAACTATAAGAATGCTAATCGTGAGTGATTGCTCACCTTTCGAGGCTAGAGAGAACAAGACAAGCAGGCGGAATAAATCACGAATTCGAAAATCGACCAATCCAAACAATAAATCTCAAAGCGAAGTAGCTGAACACGGATTTGACGGACGAAGCTGACAGATAGGAGTCGATGAGAACAAATCAACTAGCTGGATATAAACCAAACAAAATATATGTTATATATATAATAATAAAGTTTCTCGAAAACTACTTTTAAAAAAATATATTTAAACTTAAAATATACATTTTCAAATCAATATTTTCGTTAAACACATATAAATAAAATTTCCATATATATATATATATATATTTAATATTAATACTTCTTATAAATCAGTATTCTTTCTATGCTTATATATATGTAAACTACTCAAAATCATATACAACCCATATATAAGATAAAACCCATATTTATATTATATTACAAAAATCATTACTTAGTTTAAAAACACATATACTTAAACACGGATGTTAAAAATCAAAATTTAGTTTAGCACTTATCAAAACAACATTGTATAAATATATATAGGTAAGCCTATATTTATAAGCTATATATATTTTATAACATACCATACACACAATTTTTTATAAATATTTCCAGATATATTTAGCAGATACAGCAAACATATATACTTCTTCCGTACTATAATGTCTATATATGTTAACATATAATATAATATATATCTTACTGCTCCTTTTTTCCTCAATACATACAAATCTATATTTATAAACCCATAGTTTACCAAACGTACATTATGAACTTGCTCTACGTGCTCGGCTTCGACCATCAAGTGGGAAGTGCAGGCGAGAGAGGGAGCACGGCTGCTGGGCTTATAGGTGGTGCAGACTGTCCTCGAGCTGACAGTGGAAAAGAATGGCGAGTTCAAGGAGGTGGGCGAGGTCCAGTATGGAGAGTTGTGGTTGGCGGGGTGTGATGAGCTGGTGGATCACGTTCGGTCGCAGGCGGGTAAGTGGAGGAGCTCAGGCGTTTTGGGGACGTGTTCGAATGGAAGAAGAGCAGCGGGCTAACACTACCAAATTTTAATCTATTAGAGGCATAATAAAAAGGGCAAAAATATAATTCCGCCTCTCTTAAACAGTGATTAGATGCAATATAATTTCACGCCTTAATTAACAGCATTAAAGACGCATAAAAAAGCCCCGTTACTTTTCTAAGTTAAAACACAAATGCATCTGCCCCAAAAACCTAACAAAATCGAATTTGTGTCAAAAAAAATCTCAGAGTTAAGAAGATGTGCTCAGAAAATTGCGGTGGAGGGAAAATCAAGTTCATGCGCAGTAGTATTCGCTCTTCCCCGCCAGATTACCATACACCGTCTTCAACCTGCAAGATTTGTGTTGCCGAAACTCTTCTCAAAACCCTAGATAGCATATCTATAGGTATTTTTGTTTACTCTGTACTTCTATTCACGTTTCGAATTTATTCTAAATTGATTTCTCATGATTGAATATGTTTTTACATTATCTGGTATAAGCCAAGTTATTTACTGCTTGGATTCCATAGCTTTATGTAATTTTTCATAGGATTAAACTATCTCCCTGCCGTTGTTAAACTGATACTGAATTTTGTAATGGTTAAAATAATTTTTGATATTCTAATATATGTAGATGAAAATGAAGTATAAAATTATATTTTCTATAGTCTGTAGCAATGCTTGCATACATTACAGGTTTTTTTTTGTTTGACTTCTGTAAATCTGAAATAACCATAATACCTTCTCTACTTCTATTTCTATGTTGAATAATTTGTAGGGTAATTCCATTACCACCCTGGTTTTCACTTTACGGCCCCCGGTTAGAAAAGCTTGTATTCTAAAGACAGAATTACCCAGTTTTCAGTTGATCATCTACTGCTACATGTTATTTTCGTCGCTCATGCCTGTCATTTGAAGATAATCTAACCCAGATTACCACACAAAATCAAGCTAATTTCAACCTAACAGTTTAGAAAAATCGATGCTAGTTTTCATAAGTAATTCTGGTTTTCCTTTCAATTTCATTAACTTTAAAATATAAAATTTGAAATACTCATAGTTACTAATTTCTTTTTCTAAAAAAGAACATAAGTTAATATTTTTGCATTGCAAATCTGATATATATCTGATATTAATTTTTTTTATGGTTGAGAGTGATTTTGAGGTTTGGGAGATGCTGATAAAATAAAGCTTTTTCACCAAAGAAGAACGATAATGATAAGATAAACAAGGGAAAAATGTTAAAATATAGGGGTTTAAAAGTAGTTACTGGGGTGTTACTTTTATTTTAGGATTAGTGGGTGGTTAAGGCAATAACTGGGGGATGAATAGAATCAGCCTAATTTGTATTTAAAAACATATTCACCTTATTTGTTGGGATGTATAGAAATTTATTGTATAAAAATATTCAAGTTTGGAAACATTTTATTTTCATCAATAATTAACTGACTAAATTGAAGTATATTTACGCGCGAAATAAATTTCATATTTTCGGACGAAAATTTACCAGTTGTTATGTTTAATTAGACGCATTCCAAATATCAAATTTATATTTCAAAATTTATCGTTTAAAATTTCCTAAGATTTCAATTAATAACGTTATTAAAACCGGTTAAATTTACGGGTCGTTACATTCTTCCCCACTCAAAACTTTTCGTCCCCGAAAAGGAAGGAGGTAGGAGAATAGAAACAACCAGAAAGAAAATAGATTGGAATACAAGTAAAACAATCAATTCAAACCATATAAATTTCAATTTAAATTAATTAATATTTAACAATTTGGTTAAATCCTTTTAGTTCACTTAAGTTAAATCAATCTATCTATTTCTAAATTCATTATCTTATTATCTAGTCATCCTTAATTAACAATTTATAAATCATCAATTTGTATAATCATTTATTATACTCATATTTTATTCAACAAATTTAATTCTTTTATTCCAAATTATTATTAAATTTGTTCCACGTAATATATTTTATCACATATATTTAAATCATATAAATTAATTTAAACCATATAAATTTCAATTTAAATTAATTTATATTCACTAATTGATTTTAAATTCAAGGTATTTCCATAAGTTGATCTAATTTCAATTTATTAATTCCTTCAAAACAAAATTTATTTTTCAATTATCTTATTATTCTATTTATCTCTATTAACATTTTATAATTAAAATTTAAGTGTATAACATTTATTATAACCACTCAAATTTTATTTATGAAATCATTTTATATTGTATATTATCCAATTACATTTTAATTTCTGAATAATTTAGGTAAGTTATATTGAAATGCAATTTAGTACTATACAAATAAAATCTTTAAATTCAATTATCTCAAGTTTAAATATTTATCCAAAAAATTTTGACTTCAGTTTATAATTGAAATCATAAACTTAAGAATTTAAATCTCCGATTTACTTCAACAATTTTGAGATAAATATATATAGTATATATCAGATCAAAATTTTATCTTTATATATATAATAAATCAAGCCATACCACAGAAATTCAAATCAAATTAAATTTCCAAACCTTTTAGAGATAATTATGGGTATACTATATATATTAGTCCAAATTAAATTTAAAATAATATACCCATATGTATATAATTCAAATCAAAATATTTTTTTTTCAAAACAAAACCGTAGCAAAGCTACAGAATGGTTTCTCCACTTCGAAACTCGAAAATGAATGTCGATGACGCTGCAGTCATCACCGAAATTATTTTCCAGCGACAAAAGAGAAGAGTAATGATTTCAACATTTAAAATTCTTTGAAAACAGTTTCTATTCGAAAATACCTTTAATAATATACACTTTAAAACCAAAGTTGAAATCACCGGAAATCAAATTCTCAAATTCCTGATTTTAAAATTCATTTCGATTCCAAATCAATTTATAAACCATGTTTATAAATTCATTTAGAACAATAAATGATAATCAAATATTATCATTCAACAACCAATTTAATTAACTATTTAATTCCAGAAATTCCTATACTTATATATATATATATATAATATAATCATACGAATCTATTCAATTTACCAAATTTGAAATAATATTGTGTCAGTTTGCTCTATTCAAGTGTTTTGGAAATCCTATCGATAGCGTTGATCAGACGAATCGATCGAAAACCCAAATCAACATCAACAACTCAAACAACACAATATATAAAACATTTTAATATTAATTACAAATACACTCCCTCACTCGGATATCCTCGAATGGATTTCAAAACAAAGATAGAGATTCAGATTAGAGAAACTCTAACTAAAAGAATTCAACTAAAAAGTACACCCGATAGGGAGATAAGATAATTGAGTTTTCAAACAGAAGATGGACAAACTCATATAAATCGCGGGTAACCTTAACCGGGTCAACCGTGATTCCAAGAATAAATTCGATGTAGAATTTTACGACAAATCGACATTCGATCACCAAAGATAGAATTCGGGTATAACAAAAGATAACAGCATCGTAAACCAAGGATATAGAAATCTTCGGTGAATCAATGCTGGTTGTACAGGAGTTTCAATCTTTTACAAATTATTCAGATATTGGCGAGACCTCCGATTTATTATAGAGATCATTCGAAGTGGAGTTATGGAATACTCCAGAATTAAAAAGACACGAATAGGGGAGACACGAATGGACTTTGGAACCGAAGGGAACGTTCCAAAATTCAAAGAAACCGAGTCAAAGAAGAAGGAATTCAAGCTCGAACGAACGTGATTCTGTAATTGAATTCACTACATATGTTGAGTTTTGCCTAAAACCAGAGCTCTGATACCACTTGTAACGACCCACTATTTTGGACCATTCAAATCGACAATAATCCACACATGTCAGACTTGAATAATTCAAAATAATAGATTGTTAATTTAAATTTGGCAAAACTTAGCATATACAATAAATAAATAATCACGGACCACAGACACAAAGTAATATAACAATAATGCAGCGGAAACAAAAGAATAGTGGTTCATGAAGCTACTATATATATATAACAGAGTTAAACAAGATACAACAGACGTCTTGAATACATAGATATCTCAATACAATAGTCAAATACAAGATCTGGATACATCACTGGAATTAACTGAATAACTGAAAGCTGGATAGATAGTTGGATCTCCAAGCGAAGCTCCAACTCCAAAGGTGAGTCTCGAATACTGTATCACTCAGTCTGACCCGAGCGTTAAGAAAACACAAAACACTCGAGTCAGGATTAACATTCTTATATCAATAAATCCAACTCAAGTGAAATAACGACTGAAATACAAATAACTCAAAGGATGTTTGGGATAACCATCCCTTAAGGATCCGTTAAACTATCTACTATGTAATAGTGTACGCTAAGTAGATAATGTCAAATCAGTAAAGTACAATATCAAAATAGCGTTAAGTCATGGCCCATTCCACCCTTAACACATTTTTATTCCCAAGAGCATATACAAGACCGTAGTTTCCCCAAAACCGGAAGTCACCAGAGGGCAATCCATATACTAAAGGTACAAACCAAAATCGTAGTGGTCGCGAATAGGATAATCAGTATGACAAGGTACATGAGGCCATACCAACTAGGATACTAGTAGTTGCGTGATCCAGACTGATGTTGGGCATAGCAGCTACTATCCCAACACCGCGAAACAACACTCCCAAATCAAGGGGTGCACCCAAATCGAATCACATAAGTAATAGATAAGGTATCGAAGAAGTGTGTCCGCTAGAGATGGCGATCCTCAATGGACCGGCGTGGCTCCTGTTTTAGTCATGTCAGGGGTCATCCAAAATCGTTCTCTTTCTTCAGTCAACGCGTTCACCAAAACCATCCACTTCATTCTGGATCAACACTCCGCGTATATTAGTTATTAAAGTGGTTTTCGGTATCGACAGAGAGTATGTCCATATCCGATCCCGGTCTCTTTAATAACTACGTATTATTACACCGATGGTCATTTAATAAATTTTCAAGATAGTTATATTTCAAAACCGACATATCATTGCCATTTCAAAACCATATCAATACGATATCACTTTTCCTTTAAATAAATCCATTTCCAAAATCATATCACTTTTCAAAGTTACATCGCTTTCGAAATCGTAAGTCTTTTAAATCAAAACACTTTGGAAATCAAAACCTTGAAATTCATAATACTTTGAAATCCAAACACTTCCCTCTTAAATAGTTTAGATATTAAAATTTGTATATATAGAAAAATAGTTTATAAAATAAAATAGTTTATATAAAATAGTTATAAGTTAAAATAGCTTATAATAAAATAATTTATATTGAAAATGATTTATTAACTAATTTATATTAAGTAAAATATGAATGGTTTTAGATATGGTTTAAAAATACTTTATATAAAATAGCTTCCTCAAATTTCATAAATCGATTCAAATCAACCACTACATCAAAACATGAAATTCCCAACAAAAATATTTCTGAATTACTAACAATCAAATGCCGTTATAAAATAATAACACTTAAATCCCTTTATAAAACTTTCAAAGCCATTGTAAAAGGAGCTGTAAATAGTTTATCACTGCTTTACACCGTTATTAAATTTGGTAAAAATGAAAATAAATTGAAAACAAAAGGGTAAAAAAGGGAAAATAACATCCGCACGCTCAACGCTTAGGCTCGTTACCCCTCCCACTTTTTTTGGCCGCGAAATCCCAAATTATTTTCGCTTTCCGCCAAACAAAAGGGGAATACTCTAGTTCGATTTTTTAGGTTTTCAGTTTAGTCGTTTAAATTGCAGGTTTGATTGCAAGTTGAGTCAAAGCTCGGCCGAATACGATTTAGCTTTCCATTCATCGATTTTCCTAGCCCATTCGTCGATTGCAAGTTGAGTGGAAGATAAATTGCAGGTATCGAGAATCTGTTCTTTAGTTATTCGATTTTTTTAGGTTTTCAGTTTAGTCGAATAAATTGCAGGTTTGATTGCAAGTTTAGTCGAATAAATTGCATGATCCTCCTTTATAGCTATGTGTTTCAGCATTTGTTGCACCCCATTTCGTTGCGTGATTTGAAACATAGTGGTACACGGCCTTAAATATTTTAGTTTGTTTAAATTATTTACTTGTTTCGATAGATGATCTTTTATATAGCTGTAAGAACTAATTCCTTCAAACATTTGTATATTTTTTGGTTAGTTATTAATGAATTTATGGAGTACTATTCTCATAGGAGGTTCTCTCTTGAACAATCATTTAAAAGAAATAACACAATTAGAGACTGTTATCTAGGGATCAAAATTTTCCAGTATTTATCTAGCTAATAACCAATTATATACCGAGATAAGTTTTTAACTTTAATAATAGAAGGCTGAATTTTGATCTTTATCTAGAACTCCAACCATAATTTGAAAGGGGGTAACAGTCTGCATAAGGGAACAGAGGCTGTAAGGGCATGGAGCACTTTGAGAAGAATTTGTCAACTTACACTACGATCCTATATTATCAGCCTTATTCATTTAAATATTTGAAATGTGCCCAGATGAAGCCTCAAGTGGTTTCAGGGGCTAAGGAGAAATGAAAGCAAGTAGTTGCTTCATACTTTTTGGGACCTAAACCATACTATCATCTTTTCAGAGCTTACATTATGGGAGTCTAGAAATCCATCGGTAACTTTCAAATTTATTCAAAAAATAATGGTTTTTATATAGTTAACTTTGAAAAACAAAACGACCGCAATAAGGTTCTTGCTAATGATCCATATTTCTACGATAAAAAACTAATAATCATTAAGAAGTGGAGTCTGGGGTTGAAGTTAACAAAAGATTTCCTTAAACTATTCTGTTATGGGTTAGATTTCGTAATCTGGATTTAGATTTCTGGACAGAGGAAAGAATTGAAAAAATTGCTTCACTCATCAGGCAACTTATTAAATTAGATGAAATAACAGGTAATATGTTGAGGATTTCTTTCATAAGGGTATGGATTGAGGTAACAGGTAACTTATTAAATTCTTTTTGGCAATTCTCCTTTGTATCTAGTAGTTTTAACACTATTGTCATCTGTACTTCAATCACAATATCTTCTTATGACCAAAATTTTGGATTTCTTTGTGTTTTAACCCTGTTCGATTCTGCATACAAACTTTCAATCCACTTAGTTCGGTACCCGAATATTTCATTCGGCCTATACCATTTCTTCAGTTACTAATAGATTCTGTTTGTTGTTTTCTATTTGTACATTCACAGTGAACCTGACTTATATTGCTTTCCTTACTTGGAACTGCTTCCTGTAAACATCTGATAAATTGCTTGAACAAATAGGTACTGTTTTATACTCTATGATTAAAAGTAGGATGTTCTGTGAGTATTTCAAATTTGTACATTTATTTCAATCCGTAAATTTTATGCAATCTCAAGAAGTACATATACTTATCACTTCCCCCAACGCCAAAACATTTTTGAATCTTTATTTGCAGGAATTATATACTATTAACAGTTATTTAAGCCTAGTTATTTTATAGGGTAAAGCTTCTATATGGTTCAACGTTTCATAATTTTCATTACAAGTACTTTCGACAGTCATTTCCAGATATAAACTCATGCCCAAACAAGTTGCACTTAATAGTCGTCCTGATGATGTGGATAAAGTATGGTGGCAGAGGTTTGTTGACATCGAATATAGTGACAAGAAAATGAAACAATGCAAGACAAATTCCAAAAACAAGGCCAAAAGTACTCTAACTCATACATTGGGAAGGAAACCTTATCTTAGACTATATGAAGAATTGGTATGTAAAAACATTTTTAGGTTAATATTTCAGTGACAAAAATATACTTTATGAAATTATTCAAATGCAGGCAGCTGAGAATCCAGGACAGAAGATCACACGTACAGTGGCATGGAAAGTGGCTCATACAAGTAAAAAAACGGGAAAGGTGATTTCATGTGCTGCCGAAAAATTTGTAAGTACTTCAACATCTATTCAAGCCTGTATCGGTAACTGTAAGTTTTTCCCATTGGGTTTGAGAATTGGATTTGAGAATATGCACTTAAATTTGTAAGTACTTCAACATCTATTCAAGACTGTAGAAAAATAAATTTTTATTTATTGCTTCCAAAAACAACATAGTATATATCCAATAACCACACATTGTCCTTATACAATGATATATCCAACACTATATTCCAAGTTGTCTAATTTGGTTGATTTTTTTTGTTTTAGTTTCAGAAGTAATTATGCCGATATAGGTATCAACTTTTTATATATGTCTGGATAACTCAGTGCTTTGCCAAATGGTTTAATTAGGTTTTGAAATTAAAAAGAATTCTTTTAGATCATTTATGAGTTCTTGGAATTGAGGTATTAGCCTCTTGGAAGAAATGCTTATACACTTTGATATTATTAATTCAGTGAAAAACTGGTATGAATTTTATGAAGAATTGGTGTCCCAAAGAATATAAATGATTTAAAAGATGATGGTTTATGTTTTTCTGATGAGCTGCTAGATGGTGGTTTGTGTATTCAGTTGATGCTGTTGACAGTGGTGTCAAGTGCGTAAAAGATGATGGTTTATGAAGAATTTTATGAAGAATTTTATAAAGAATTGGTGTCCCAAAGAATATAAATGATTCTTTTAGATGGGTAACTGACTGGAAATGGTTATAGTGCAGTGGTATGTCAAGTGCGTATGTTGTTGGTGAAGAAGGAGCAGTGAGTGGTTTGTGTATTCAGTTGATGCTGTTGACAGTGGGTAAGATGCTATGCGATTGAAGTAAATGTCACAGTTGTAGCAGCAGAGTGGTGTGCAGCAGTGATGGATGTATGAGGCAGTGGCAAAGTGGTTTTGGTTTATGGAAAGAGTGGGGGTATGTGCACTGTTGCATTGATTATGGTAGTAAAGTGGTTGTAGAGGAGGATTGGAAACTGTTGTTTTGATGTATGGGTGGATGTGGTGACAGCAGGGGTTGAAATTTGAGGCAGAGGTGAAACTGTCAAGGGAATAAGAAGGCAGCAGTTTGTATGTGTAGGGTGAAACTATTGTATTTGATGTGTAGGTTGTTTATGTGGGGAAGTGTTTGAATGGCCGAGAGGGATGGTCAGGTGAATGATTGGTGGCAGACAATTTGTTGTAAGAAGAGGTGAATATATGTGGTTATGTGAGTGTTGAAGGAGAGTATGATGGATGGCAGAAACGATGGTTGTGGTTGATGATGAAATGTAAAGTGATATTTGACAGGTTGTGGTGAAGTTTAGGGCAGGTGGTGACAGAAGTTGGTGAAGTGTGTTTTGGGGTTATGCAGTGGACAGTGGCAGTATGGATGTAATGTGCACAGAAGAGTGGCGATATGTGGGTACATTATGACAAAGGTGGCTGCTGTTGTTTGATGAAGGAGGGAAGGGCAGGCATTGAATGTTGTTTTGTTGAAGGGTAGTGTGCAGGTTGTAGTGTAGAGGAGGAGCACAGTAAACAGTGAGGCAGATTGACAGTATGGTTATTTTGGTGAAGTAAGAAACCGATGGGGGGATATAATAGTGAGGAGGATATGCAGAAATTAGGAGAATATTGCACCATTTCTGGATGTGCCTCAAATGTGTACATATTTCATCACAGTCCAGTCCCCGTTATTTTTTTTGGTGTTAATTCAGCCAAGAATAACTCTGTATGCATGACTAGACATATTCCTACTATTTACTATATTCCAGATAATTGGATACTAGTAGTACTTGTCATTATGTTGTCTAGTTATCTCCCACGTCTCAAAAAAAGAAGAGAAATTATGATCTTCATTCCATGTCCAACAGTCTTAATCCCTCTTAGTGAATATTGATTTTTTGAATTACAATGTTCAATTCCCTTATTTTAGTAAATAAGCTTGTATTCCATTAGGAATCGGATATGATGGATAAGCTTATAGACTTTTATAGTTACTTATATGATATATGTCCCATCCTAATAAATCCACTAGATTTTTTCCATTAATCCAAGGGTCTGTCCAAAGTACAATATTTTTCCTATTTATTAGCACTCATTTTATGCACTATAAGGCTTCTCCTTTGTGTTTAAGCATGTTTTTCACAGTGCAAGACATTTGTTGTTTACAGTTATAGTCCAGAAGTTGTTTTGATAACCGTAATTTTGTTTTATCTATGCAGACCATGGTGTATCCTTACTTTATAGTTGTTAGACCAGTTTTAATGTAGAAACCCTTGTGAGATCCTAAAAAATTTTGAGCTTAATATCATCTTCTAATTTTTGTCTACATAATTTGCTCCATGCAATTTTGTGAGTTTTGTCAAACCAAAAAAATATCAGCTCATATACTATTAAGTCTAATAATTGTTTCAGTGCGTATATAATAAACTAGCATCCAATATAAGATTATTATAATTGATAGTATATTCTTTAGTTTATGCTTTTACTTTATTTAATATGCAAAATATTTTCAAGTTCAACTTTTGTTTATAATTTATTTGGGTATTATGCAAGCATTAGTTGAAGCAGCGGAGGAAAGACAAAAGGAAAACTCTAGTTAAAGCACCACAAAATGGTAATTACAAGCAATTTGATATAATTGATGGAGGTTTTGTTATTTGGCCTGAGTGTCGTGTTCGTTGTTTGTAGGATCTAGAATTTATTTTGAAGTAATGTTAGAACTTGTAATATTTTGATTTCACTCTTTAGTTATGTATGATGAAATTGTGCAATTTAAGTTGGATGTTTGGATGCGTAATTGTTTATTGTTATCGAAATTTTGTAATTTTTGATATGTATGTACCTACTGTATTATAATAGACAATTCTGTAGTGTAAATGCTAGCAAAAATGTAGGTCTGCATGGTTTGGTAGCTGTAACGAACATATTCGTTACTAAAGACGAAATTTATAACGAGCATAGTCGTTACTATTGATGAAATTTATAACGAAAAAGTGTGTTACTAATGATGAAATTTGTAACGGACAAGGTCGTGATAATTTAGAATGACAACCCCTTCTTCCACCATGAAAGGGGAAACTAAGTAACGGAAAATACCCGTTACAAATCGATGCAAATAATAACAACCTATTTTGTTACAAAAATTTAGATTTCTAACGACAAAGTCCGTTGATAAGTGATATATCTAATAACGGGTAGAGGTCGTTATAAATATTTGTAACGAAATTCCTCACGTCTGTACCGCTCACGACTATATCTGTTATAAATTTCATTTGTAACGACTATATTCGTTACAAATAAACCTTTTTGGTGTTGTGAACTCGAATTTCAACACTTCAAATTTTATCAAATCTCAAATCATCAAATTCAATTCGATTCAGTTTCTAAATAAACCATTTTAAATTATCGATTTCAAATGCCTATTTGAACCATAATAAACCATTTCAATTTCAATATATTTCAAAGTTTAAATATTCGACATTTCAAAACTAAATTCGATAATTCAATTTATGTCCCAATTTAATTTCATTACCTTTAGTTTCTGAATTACTTCTTTAATCATTTCAATACATCAAAATACAACTTCAATTTACAAATTTATATAGACAAAATATCCCATTTAAATTTATATAAGTTTGAAATATTCATTTAAGCCACTTCTTAATTAATTCAAGTTATAAAACATATCTTAAAATTTCAAATTTAATAGATTTCAAATCAACTTATTTAAGTATAATTCTTAAATAATTAAGAATTCCAAATCAATTCAAATTTATCTTTCAACCTGAAACATTATAAATTCTATATTTAAAAATATAAATTTTACATAAATACTTAAACATATTTCATATTGATTCAAATCAACTTTATTAAATCAACTTTAATAAATCTTTAAAATCATTATTTATTAAACCATATATTTCTTTCAAAACCGTAGAAGTGTTTTTCAAAACATTTATATATAGAGCAACGGTGTCTGTATATAATTTTCTATCCTATGTTCAAGTGGTACGGATATTTATCATTTCAATCCGCAATTTAAAATATATTCGGGTATATATCTTTTCAACCCGAAATCCCAAATTCAACTTAATTTGAAAATCGCTTGGGTTTATCATTTCAACCCATAACGATTTTCTCCTATTCTAAAGTTCGTTCGGGTATGTATCATTTCAACCCATAGTGATTCTATACTAACAGGGAACTTGCAGAGTGATAACAGATATGATAATAATATAACAACGGTAACAGGCATATATCATCAGTATAAATAACAGATAAGGGTGTCAGATGTCACATGTGAACAGATACAGATGATGGCATATATATATATCAATATAAATAACAGATAATGATGTCAGGTGTCACAGGTGAACAGATACATATGATGGCATAGATATAGCAATATAAATAACTAACAGCAGTATATTTCAATTGTCGTTTTAATTGAAATCAAATTTAATAAATATAAGAACATTAATCGTGAGTGATTGCTCACCTTCCGTGGCTAGAGGGTATAGAAGATGACACGGATACGCACACTGATACGAACACTGAAATTTGAATGACGAATCGAAGCAAAGCAAAAATCAGCACGGATTCAACGATCAAAACTGATAATAAGAATAGATGGAGCAAATCAGAACAGGGTCGATGAAGATAATCAGAATCATCTTAATAGAACAGAAATATATACATTATTTGTTAAAATCAATTTCCATTTAAAGCACAATATATATATATATATATATATATTTAAAGCCTCAAATATTCGAAATCAAAAATATCTATAAAATCAAAAGTAAAATAGAAATGCAGACCACTAACTATACATGATAGACTTACAAAGAATAAAATTAAACATATGCAAATTCTTAGATCAAAATGTATACCAACTCATCATTTTACTGCAAACAAAATTTTGAAATACAGAATGTAAAGAAAACAACGTAAACTAGTATATATAGAACCAACTCACTAAAACAGTATTTTAATAACAACTATATATATTACGTTCGACACATCAAATATATATACATTTAAAATCCCATATACTATAGACAAAAATGTAACATATATGTATGGCCCTGGTAAAACTCATTTAGCCTTTGCATATAATAACTTACTTCATTGCATAAAACAACTTGTGACCAATACAACATCTTATATGTGCAGATCATATATATAACAACAAATATATTTAGTTAATATAGGGTATAAACTTCTCAACATCATATTGTAAACATACGCCCTCATATGCAGACTGACATATCACAGCTAACAGAAAAACAAAACTTATAAATATGTGCGACAACAAAAAAAATGCATTTTCAAAATAATATATATATACTTAAATTTGTATACAGGTTTTATTAAAAATATATACTCAACGTCTTATACATATATATCAATAAATATATAATACCTATACCGACTCACCAACCTATATATAAATATAGGTTGCATATAAAATATATAAGACACGATAGCTTTACACAAACTTTGGAACCATAAGTGTAAGATATATTCAACTTAACAACATGCAAACCGATATATATATATATATATATATATATTTATATATATATATATATATAAACATACACTCTATACATACGAAACAGGTAAATAAGTATTTGAAACATATGATACAATATAATGAAATTTGATACAATATACTATAATTTGATACAATATAATACAAACTAGAAAAATATTACTATAAGTTATGTAAATCAGAATAAAATAGAACAAGAGCAAACAACAGCCTTTAAATTATAAAATTATGCGCAGCCGTAATATAAACTATATATAAATCTATATATATGGACTTACATACAAATGACTTGAACCTAAAGGAAGAAGAGGCTGCAATGGCCAAAGCAAGGAAATGACGTTGGGTGGTGATGGGCTCGGTCAGCGTGCAGTGAGAGAGAGGAGAACAAAGGTGTTGGCATGGGGCAAAGAAATGGAGGAGGAGAAATGGCGAGTGGAACTGTGGAAGGGTGATGGTCGTTGTCAGGGCGGAGGAGACGCGGGTGGAGGCCTAGGCGCGTGTGGGTCGGTGCCAGGCCGAGATTGGGTTGCGTGGCCAGTCAAGTGGAGTGATGAGGAATGGACGAGTGGTGGCATGAAGGACATGTGCTGTGCGCGGTGGGAAGACACGGCCATGGAAAGAAGTGGTGGAAGGTTGAAGAGGCGAGCGGTTCAACATACATGCAATTTCGAATGTATATATTATTATTTTTCATAAACAGAGGAGGCGGCAAAGGACGCGGCTGCTCTAGGTGAAGCTCGGCAGAACAAAAGTGGGGAAGGAGGAAAAAGAAGTGTGGATCTGGGTTTTGAGGGAAATGAAGAAGGGGATGTGTGACTTCTAGTTTCAGAGAAGAAGATAAACATGTATATCTTTTGAACCGAATAAAATGGACAGGAAAGTACAAAAGGCACAAGTGAACAGCAATAAATTGAATAGATGGAAAAACAAACGTCAATGGTCAAGTTTTGATTTGAGCTGAACGTTTGAAAAGAAAGGGCAGAGGTAACGTAAACGAAACGTACCACAACAAATATAAAATTTGAAGTTATGGGAATGTAACAGCTGTAAATTGATTGAGCAGCTATTAAAGCAATTTATTGTGTTGCTTGGGATCCATGTTCAAAATTGAAAAGGCAAAGGAAAGCTAACGGTCACAAATTATAGTACCGATACGATGCACATTTTATTGTTTCCGTCGCGTACCGGATTTCAAAATACGGAAATAAATATACTGCGAAGATCAACACGACGAGACGATCAAAACGGTATACAAATATCAGTTGTATGATCATCCGATCAAAAGTCGATAATCGGTACCAGAAATGCTGCTATTTTGCCAGAATTAAGATAAACGGAGCGATAGAAATCCAAATTTAACGAAACGAAGAATGACGTTTCACTCAGAAGATGGTTTAGAAATTTATTGTATAAAAATATTCAAGTTTGGAAACATTTTATTTTCATCAATAATTAACTGACTAAATTTAAGTAAATTTACGCGCGAAATAAATTTTCATATTTTCGGACGAAAATTTACCAGTTGTTATGTTTAATTAGACGCATTCCAAATATCAAATTTATATTTCAAAATTTATCGTTTAAAATTTCCTAAGATTTCAATTAATAACGTTATTAAAACCGGTTAAATTTACGGGTCGTTACAATATTACACACCAGTTTAGGGCCTTGCCTTTTGGCTGTTGAGGCATTAATGGTTTGATTTAATTTATAAATTGATAAATAATAATTTTGATGGTAACATTAGTCTGTTAAATAAAGGCAGCCTCTATAATGTTAAACAAATTTAAGTGGTCTTGAGGATCTATGTTTTGTCATTTAATTTTCAACATGATATTATCAAATAAAGAAGATTGTGTTTTTATTTAAGCGGATCTCGTTCTTTGGGATTTATATAAATGTATTATGTGCGCAGGTTTTTGTACTCCTATCGGAAGCATTTACACTTACAGTGGCAGCGACGGTTGAAGGTATAAAAGATGTATTTTTATTACTTTCCTAATGACTTCATTGTTAGTAATGGTCTTAGGATTTTGCGTATTTATATTTCAGTTATTCAAAATGACTTGACCACATTGCACCATGTACTAACCTCTGTGTATCTGAACCATATTAAATACTAAATAGTTTATGCTGGGTAAGGATGTAGTTATGCACTGAGCTTCTATATTTATTTATTTTTAAAATTTTTTTTCTTTAGAATTGGACTTTCATGACTATTATTGCACCAACTGGTCTTTATAACTAAAGTAACGACAAACTAAAAAATAACATCACAAAAAATGGGGATTGAAGTAGATAATGCCTTCATTCAAGAAGCAGTTCACCGATGTAATCCAGACATACCCACCTTAGAAGGCGTCCCGCTCATCGACTTAACCCCCATCCTGACCAAAATATCACCCGCCTTTATTTAAATGTTTTTAATCGGATCAAAATATCACAAATTTCGAATCCGATTACACAGTCAAATAGTTTTATTGAATCCTAAAATCAATAATTCAATGAACCCCTCATATTGGAAGAGTTGAATTATTGACTAAAGAAATTTCATGCAGCGGAAATCACCAAATATTTCTAACATATATATTTTAAATATTTGTTTGCAGAGAATAAATATTTTTAAAATAAATATTTGCATGGTGCATTGCATATATTTACAGTATAAACGGTCTGTTTTTACTCAAGTAATAGTAGTTTTCATGAAACATGTTTCTACGGTGGGATAAAAGTGAATTTTGAAACTTTACAGGTGTTTGAAAAAACTCCCCAGAATAATAAAAATATGTAGAAATTAGGAAATGCAAGATGAATGATATACGGTTGAAGTTTCTCCCAATTTTCAATGGATGTTGTTATATAAATGTAAATTTCAGGCTTACTGTTGTTGTCAATAATGTTCCTATTAGAATTCATACTCGCTATGTGAAATAAACGTACGTATTGGCATGCCTAGCGCCTAAACACGTTTCATGTTTGTTTAATTACCTGTAAATACCATTTTAAGGCAAGTGCAGCTTTCAGCAAAAGCCGACCACACGTTGATCTTTTCTCCAATACAATAGCCACAGGTATGGTGTCCCTTTCATATACACATAGACATTTTGGCCTGTTTATTAGAGCGTATGGAAGTTGTTGGAATTCCTTTTAGATGGTGAATGAGATATATCCCACATCACCAAAAATATGCCCGGTTATATTTTTGGTAAATAAAAGTGAACAGTTTTACTGTTTGAATATGAATAGATGCGATGAATAGACGCGACGTTTTAAACAGCAACGGTTCTGGAGCATTGCAACTGAACGGACGCGACTGTTGCAAACAGCAACGGTTATGGAGTGTTGCAACTGAACGGACGCGACTGTTGCAAACATCAATAGTTGTGGAGCGTTGCAACTGAACGGACGCGATTGTTGCAAACAACAACAGTTCTGGAGCGTTGCAAATGAAAGGAAGTGACTGTTGCGAACAGTAACGCTTTTTTGACGAAGAGGTGCGACTTTTCTCAACGGATGCAGCCGTTGGGAATTCGGCTATAAATAAGGAGGAAACCTGATCACTTTCCTCACTCATTTTTCAAACCGAATTATCTCTTCTATCTCTTCATCTCTTAAATCATATTCAGTCCTATCACACAGAAGATCATACACATCACAATCTCGTGCAGATTACGTCTGTTGTATCTTGGGAGAATTTTGAAATAAAATTCTTAAGGAAATCATTACGACGAGCCTCAGACAAAATCAGGTTAGAACTTTTATTCTACATTCTACCCTTTAATTTTGTTATACTATTTATTCAAAATAGTATAACGCTGTTATTGTAATTTATTTACAACATTCATATTGTTATTATAATTAATACAGAATTCCAGTGTAGTGGAAATCTGAGTTATAAACTTGTGCGACGAGTTTATATTTGATTATTCTCTGTTTTGGTATACTAGACATATAACATCTTAAGAATTTTACTGTTTTCTTACTAAAACAGAGATGGCAACAGTAGAATTTTCAAAGACTACTACTCACAACAGACCTGAACCGTTCAAGGGAGATGGTCACGATTTTTTAACATGGTAGAATCAGATGTTATTTTACCTCACCACACTCGGTCTGCAACGGTATCTCGAGGAGGAGGAACCGATTTCTTCACCAGGCAAGGAAGTAGATGTTGCTACATGGAAACATTCCAATTTTCTATGCAGAAACTATATTCTGAATTGTCTCGACAAGGTGCTATACAAAGTATATCAACCTCTAAAGACAGCAAAAGCACTCTGGAATGCACTTGCCACGAAGTATAAGACGCAGAATATCAGTCTTAAGAAATTCATTGTAGACAAATTCATGGACTACAAGATGGTCGACTCCAAACCGGTGACTGCTCAACTGCATGAACTACAAATCATTATTCATGAACTCGAAGCGGAAGGTCATAAGGTTGGGGAATCGTTTTTGGTTGAAGCCATCACGGGAAAACTGCCACCGTCGTGGAGAGATTACCGCAATTATCTAAAGCATAAAAAGAAGGAAATCTCTTTACAGGATCTCATAGTCCGATTGAAAATTGAGGCAGATAACCGTGGAATTACAAAACAAAGCGAGGAGGCATTTGTGGCTGAAGATTCAAAGATCAAAAACAAAAAGAAGAATTTCCAGAAGAAAAGGAAAGCTCAAGACAACAAACCAAAAGACAACAAACGAACCAAAAAGTTTAATGGTGAATGTTGGGTTTGTGGAAAGGTTGGACATGCCGCTAGAGATTGCAGACTCAAGAAGGACCGCAACAAAGAGGCAAATTTAGTAGACAACATGGAAGTGGATGAGTCCATTTCTCGGCAGTTGTATCTGAATGCAATATGGTTCAGAATCCTAACCAATGGTGGGTGGACACAGGCGCTACTCGTCATGTCTGCTCTGGCAAATCCATGTTCTCTACATACAAGAAATTCGATCATGAAGAGAAACTCTATATGGGTAATTCTGCAGTATCTATGATCGAAGGCAGTGGCACAGTAATCCTCAAGTTTACTTCAGGAAAAACTGTCAAGTTAAATGACGTGCTCCATGTTCTAGACATACGTAAGAATCTCATCTCTGGTGCAATATTATCAAAGAAAGGATTCAGAATGGTGTTCGAGTCAGACAAGATGGTTCTGTCCAAAGCTGGAATGTATATCGGAAGAGGATATTTATGTGATGTCCTATTTAAGGCAAATGTAGCCGTTATCGGCAATAAAACTATGTATTCTGATTGTGCAATTAATAAAATTGAAGTTTCTTACTTGCTTGAGCACGAAATTTTACTATGGCATGATAGATTAGGACACATAAATTTCCGAAAAATGAAAATATTATCAAACTTGGGATTAATTCCAAAATTCCAAGTAGATAAGAACTACAAATGTGAGACATGTGTAGAAGCAAAAATGGTTAAAAAACCATTTCAATCTGTTGATAGAAGCACCGAACCACTAGGTTTGGTTCATACAGATTTATGTGATTTTAAATCATTACCTACAAGAAGTAGGAAAAAGTACTTTATTACGTTTATTGACGATTATACGAGATATTGCTATGTATATCTTTTGAATAGTAAAGATGAAGCAATTACGTCATTTATAAAGTACAAAGCTGAGGTGGAAAATCAGTTAAATAAAAAGATCAAGATATTGAGATCTGATCGAGGTGGAGAATATGAATCACCATTTGAACAGTTCTGTGCCGAAAATGGTATAATTCATCAAACAACAGCTCCATATTCACCACAACAAAATGGTGTAGCCGAGAGGAAGAACAGAACGTTAAAAGACATGATTAATGCCATGCTTTTAACCTCTGGTCTACCGACGAACTTGTGGGGGGAAGCCTTAAATATGTCTAATCACATATTAAACAAAGTCCCTCATAATAAAACAGGAACAATTCCATATGAGATATGGAAAGGACACAAACCAAGTTTTAAATACCTCAAAGTGTGGGGGTGCTTGGCAAAAGTTCCAGTTCCGCCTCCCAAGAAAGTCAAACTTGGACCAAAAACAGTAGATTGTTACTATTTAGGGCCAACCCAAAATAGTAGTGCCTATAGATTTTTGGTATTCAAGTCTGATATAGCTGATATTCATGTAAATACAATCATGGAATCTAGAGATGCCTCATTCTTTGAAGACGTGTTTCCGCACAAAAGGAATGAATGGAATAATGTCCCTAAAAGGACAAGAGAAGAATCAAGCAATTCACATGAAGATGAAACTCATCATGAGATTGAGGAAGTTGAACCAAGAAGAAGCGTAAGGGCTAGGACTTCTAAGACATTTAGTTCGGATTTTTTCACATATGTGTTAGAACATGAACCTCAAACGTACAAGGAAGCAATGTCATCTTCTGAATCTTCATGTTGGAAAGAAGCAATCCAAAGTGAGATTGATTCAATTCTAAGTAATAAAACTTGGGAAATTGTTGATATTCCACCTGGAATAAAACCTATTGGCTGCAAATGGATTTACAAGAAGAAAATGAAAGCAGATGGCTCTATCGACAAGTATAAAGCCAGATTAGTAGCCAAAGGATATCGTCAAAAAGAAGGAGTAGACTTCTTTGATACATATTCGCCAGTAACACGAATAACCTCTATAAGAATGCTAATAGCAATTGCATCAATTTATGGTCTAGAAATTCATCAAATGGATGTAAAGACAGCATTCTTAAATGGAGATCTCGATGAGGAGATCTACATGGAGCAACCTGAAGGTTTTATTTCCAAAGGAAATGAAAATAAAGTCTGTAGATTAGTAAAATCATTATACGGACTAAAACAAGCTCCAAAACAATGGCACGCAAAATTTGATAGTGTCATGATGAGAAATGGTTTTCGTATAAATGAATGCGATAAGTGTGTTTATTATAAACAAATTGGATAATCATATGTGATGATTTGTTTATATGTGATGATATGTTAATATTTGGTCCAAATACTCAGGTAATAGAGACCATAAAGAAGATGTTAACTAGCAATTTCGATATGAAAGATTTAGGAGTTGCAGACGTTATTTTGGGAATCAAAATAATAAGAACTCCTAATGAAATTGAATTGTCTCAGTCACACTATGTAGACAAAGTGATTGAAAAATTCCAAGACTATGGAATTAAAGGAGTGAGAACACCTTTTAATCCATCAGAAGTACTGCATAAAAACACTAATGAGAGTGTAATGCAACTGGAATACTCTCATGTAATAGGATGTCTCATGTATCTCATGAATTGCACAAGACCAGATATAGCTTATGCAGTAAGTCGACTGAGCAGGTATACAAGCAATCCAGGAAAGGAACACTGGAAAGCACTAATGAGAGTGCTTGGATATTTAAAAATACCACAAATTATTCCTTACATTATGGAAAATATCCTGCCGTCTTAGAAGGATATAGTGATGCAAATTGGATTGCTGATTCAGAGGAATCAAAATCAACAAGTGGTTATGTCTTTACCTTAGCAGGGGCAGCAGTGTCATGGAAATCTACTAAACAAACATGCATAGCTCGATCCACTATGGAATCAGAGTTCATCGCTTTAGATAAAGCAGGCGAAGAAGCAGAATGGCTTCGTCACTTTTTAGAAGATATTCCATTTTGGCCTAAACCTGTACCGGCCATATGCATACACTGTGATAACCAAGCTGCGCTAAGCAGAGCGCACAACTTTGTGTATAATGGAAAGTCACGACATATTCGTCGACACCATAACACAGTTAGGCAGTTACTCTCAAATGGAACTATTTCCATAGATTATGTGAGAACAAATGATAACCTAGCGGATCCATTTACTAAAGGTTTATCAAGAGAGAAAATTGACTGCGCATCGAGGGGAATGGGTTTAAAAGCCTAAACCAAAAAGAGTTATCTTATACGGAAACCTATCCTAGCGACTGGAGATCCCACGGACTAGGATCAATAGACAAACCAGTTCTGAATAACTCAAGACGTAATGCATTTGCGTGGACATAGTCCAACTCCATTCCTATGGTGCACAATATAAATGCATGCCTACAGAAGTATTTAAAGGTTAAAACTATGTTTTTTAATGATGACCATATCTTGGAAATAACAAGTGGGGTATATGTAGGATACTCTTAATGGTTGCGATCACCTATGTTAGTGTGAGCTGGGTCGGCTCTATGAGAATATTAAAAGGCTTTTATTCTCTAAAAACACTCGCAGAACCAAAAATTGTCCAGGACCAAAATGAACACAACCAAGAGATTGGATGTGAAGGGAAATAATGCTTTGTAAAGCTTATTGTCTGGATATACAATAACGGCTGACGGTTCAAGATGAAATAATTCACCGATTAGCCAAGTATATCCGATAAGTTTTAACTAGGGAAAGTTCAAAGTGAAATATCTACTTATCCTCGATATAGCATTATTTTCATATGAACTGTGTGATATTACACTTTGTGTGGGGGAGAGATATATCATCATTCATGTGGGGGATTGTTGGAATTCCTTTTAGATGGTGAATGAGATATATCCCACATCACCAAAAATATGCCCGGTTATATTTTTGGTAAATAAAAGTGAACAGTTTTACTGTTTGAATATGAATAGATGCGATGAAGAGACGCGACTGTTGCAAACAGCAACGGTTCTGGAGTGTTGCAACTGAACGGACGCGACTGTTGCAAACAGCAACGGTTCTGGAGCGTTGCAACTGAACGGACGCGACTGTTGCAAACAGCAACGGTTCTGGAGCGTTGCAACTGAACGGACGCGACTGTTGCAAACAGCAACGGTTCTGGAGCGTTGCAACTGAACGGACGCGACTGTTGCAAACAGCAACAGTTCTGGAGCGTTGCAAATGAAAGGAAGTGACTGTTGCGAACAGTAACGCTTTTTTGACGAAGAGGTGCGACTTTTCTCAACGGATGCAACCGTTGGGAATTCGGCTATAAATAAGGAGGAAACCTGATCACTTTCCTCACTCATTTTTCAAACCGAATTATCTCTTCTATCTCTTCATCTCTTAAATCATATTCAGTCCTATCACACAGAAGATCATACACATCACAATCTCGTGCAGATTACGTCTGTTGTATCTTGGGAGAATTTTGAAATAAAATTCTTAAGGAAATCGTTACGACGAGCCTCAGACAAAATCGGGTTAGAACTATTATTCTACATTCTACCCTTTAATTTTGTTATACTATTTATTCAAAATAGTATAACGCCGTTGTTGTAATTTATTTACAACATTCATATTGTTATTATAATTAATACAGAATTCCAGTGTAGTGGAAATCTGAGTTATAAACTTGTGCGACGAGTTTATATTTGATTATTCTCTGTTTTGGTATACTAGACATATAACAGAAGTCACAGTCTGTAAAACAGTCTCAACAATTGAACTAAATTAAATATGATTTTACGTCATTCGGTTGATTGATGTAATCTTTTATTTGAATTATTAACTTAAAAAACTGTAAAATGGTACTCGTTAGACGCAGCCTACACACATATACAAGCAGTAAATCAGTTGAGAACTGTTTTATGTAACACTGAATGACCATTTTGTGTATCTAAACCTTATTAAATACTAAGTAGTTTACGCTGGGTAAGGATGCAGTTATGCACCGAGCTTCTATATTTAAGTTTTTTTTTAATTTTTTTTCTTTAGAATTGGACTTTCATGACTATTATTGCACCAACTAGTCTTTATAACTAAAGTAACGACAAACTGAAAAATAACATTAAAAAAATGGGGATTGAAGTAGATATTGCCTTCATCCAAGAAGCAGTTCGCCAATGTAATCCAGACATCCCCACCTTAGAAGGCGTCCCACTCATCGACTTAACCCCTATCCTGACTACTCCCGCTACACTCACCTTTGGTGAACACATCCAATCCTTGGTTCGCCAAATGGGCTCCGCCTGTACGTTATGGGGCTTCTTCCAAGTCATCAACCATGGCGTCTCATTCAAACACTTGACAAGGTTCAACAGATGGCTAAAGAATTCTTCTCCCTTCCTTTAGAAGAAAAGAGATGCTTTGCTTATGTTTTATTCGTATTAGTAACATTTTTTTACCCCTTTTTCTTCTGTTGAATGCATGCATGCAGTTAATGAGATTTTAACTCCTACAGAATTCTCTACTGCTAAATGTATCTGCTCACTATCTGTTATGTTTAGATATTCTATAAGAAAATCTTGGCACAAATTGAATAACAGTGCCTACAATAAAGATAATAAGAAGAAAAAAAATTTATATATACATATATATGTACATTGCAATTTCATCATTTTAGAAATTGTCATAAGTTGTTGGTAATTTGGTACTTATTGTTGGTGAAGGCACAAATGGCTGTTCGAAATAGAACAAAAATAATCAGTTTACTTTTGAAATGTAGTAAACAATGTAAATATACTAAAATATTAAATAAAACGTTGTTATAGTTTATTGATGTGTGAACCAAATATGTTAGGCCTTTTGGTGATAATTAAACATGTAGTTGATTATGATGTTAGATAAGAATCTTTTTGTCTCATGTGTTTGATAAGCTTTTACTTTTTGACAGTCGTTAACTTATGTACAAAACTTGGGTGAATTTGGAACGTAATTCAAAAGAATATAAAGATGGGATGGAATTATTTTTAAACGAAGCTTTTTCCAAATCCATTCGAAATGATAAGATAATATGTCCTTGTAAAAAGTGCTGCAATCGTTATTTCAACGATAGAATTCATGTTGCTGGTCATCTCCTTTCATATGGAATGGACCCACTTTATATGATGGCTCGTTGGATGCATCATGGTGAATCGTATAATGAGGAGTCTTATGTAGAAACCGGGACTTACATCAACTTGGAAAATGATATGCAAATGGACAGTGATCAAAGGGGGAGAGGTGAAATGCATGATTTTCTCGATGAGACATTTATGTCCTTTATTGGACAAAGTGCAAGTTCGTCGGATCATTCTCCTATTTTTGAAGGTCAAACTCCCGAGGCAGAACATTTTTTCAAGTTGGTAGATGAAGCTAATAGAGAATTGTATGTTGGCAGTAAGTATAAAAAAATGGATGCAATTGTAAAATTGTACCAGATCAAGTGTTTGGGAAATGTGAGTAATTCAGGTTTCTCTATGTTCTTGGAAGCATTTAAAGATATGTTGCCTGATGGAAATTGTATGCCAAAGTCAAATGCACAGGCAAAAAAAATAATTGACGATTTGGGTCTCACTTACGAGAAGATTGATGCATGTCCGAATGATTGTATGCTATTTTGGAAGCAAACATCACACTTGCAAACTTGCTCTCATTGTGGCGCTTCAAGATACAAAGTAAATACAGAATATGAAAATGTTAAAAAGAAAGTATCTGTTAAAGTGCTTCGCTATTTTCCTTTAATTCCTAGGCTAAAGAGGTTGTATATGTCAAAATATACAGCAGAACATATGAGATGGCATTTAAATGGTGGTTCGAATGATGGTTTCATGAAACATCCAGTAGATTCTCCAGCTTGGAAACATTTGGATTCTCTATACCCTGATTTTGCATCCGAAATTCGAAATGTTCGTTTGGGCCTTGCAAGTGATGGTTTCAATCCATTTGCGCACTTAAATAGCAAACATAGCACTTGGCCAGTGATTATCTCTGTTTATAATTTACCACCGTGGTTGTGTATGAAGCAACCTTATCTATTTATGTCTTTGTTAATTCCAGGACCTCATGAACCAGGAAAAGACATTGATATTTATATGCAACCACTAGTAGATGAGTTAAAAGAGCTATGGGAGGTTGGCACGAATACATACGATGTTTTTTCAAAACAAACATTCAGTTTGAGAGCAGCTATTTTATGGACTATAAACGATTTACCTGCATATGCTAATTTATCAGGATGGAGTACATCAGGAAAGCTTGCATGTCCGCATTGTAACCACCAAACTTATTCAGTGTGTTTACCAAATAGCAAAAAGCAAGGTTATTTGGGAAGTCGTAGATTTTTACCTATTTCACATAGGTTTCGACTTGATGAATGTTTGTTTAATGGTAAGTGTGAGAAAGATCTTGCCCCTAAACCACTAACAGGAATCGAGTGTTTAAAGCAACTATCAAATTTAAGATTTACATTTGGTAAATCATCGGCCCTTGACTCTATCACTGGTCACAAACGACAGAGGAGTATGAATTCCAATAAGGAAACTCGAGTTGTTGGACCGTGGAAGAAAAAAAGCATATTTTTTACTTTACCTTATTGGCAACATCTGTTGATACGACACAATATTGATTTGATGCATCTTGAGAAGAATGTTAGTGAAAACATTTTAGGAACTTCACTTGGAAATTCAAAAAAAGGAAAGGATGGAGTTAAGGCCCGAGCTGATTTAGAAATTTTACAAATAAGAAAATCACTTCATCCTATTCGGGAAGGCAATAAGACATATATACCTCCATCGATATTCTTCATGACCAATGAGGAAAGAACGTTGTTTTGTAAAGCATTCTTAGTTGTACGTGTACCGGATGGATATTCAACCAATATTTCTCGATGTGTAGATGTGAAGGAAAAAAAGTTACAAGGATTAAAAAGTCACGATCATCATGTGATTATGCAACATTTGCTTCCACTTGCAATTCGAAGGGTTTTGCCTAGACCTCTTGTACTTGTTTTGCTTGAGTTATGTGCAATTTTTAGACAATTTTGTAGTAAAAAGCAACATGTTGCGTCGATGAGCCAACTAAAATATAGGGTAGCATTAGCATTATGTATGATGGAGAAAATGTTCCCTCCTTCCTTTTTCACTATATCAGTTCACCTAATAGCTCATTTAGTCGATGAAACCGCAATTGCCGGACCAGTTCAATATCGTTGGATGTATCCTATTGAAAGGTAATCAATTTTCCTTCATTTCATTTTGATATTTTGTTTTCCATCTTCTTATTACATCTTAATTATGAACAACATTTAAAATTTGAAGGTGAACCAATAATATTTAGGGTTGATGCTAGAAATTTGATAAGTATTTAGTAGGAATTAGGTAAATACAACTATAAATGCATATGTAACGAAGCATTTTTCATAATATCCACATCGAATATTACAATTATTATAAGTATATATGCACCTGGATTTGAGAAAAAAACTAGAGATTTCTATCATTACATGTAAAACCAATGTAGAAACTTTTGGACAATGATAAACGAATGCAAAAAATACAGTTTATTCGACAACAACATCACACCAGTACATTTGTTGATCCTGTTGTAAGCGTAACCACTTATCCCGATTAGATCCTCTTATGGTAATGATATGTTATAGGAAAAATGAGTACTTATTTGTTTCTTCAGGTACTTGCAAACATTAAAAAGATATGTTCGCAATAAAAGTAACCCAAAAGGAAGTATTGCAGTAGGATATCTTGCAGAAGAATGTGTTTCGTTTTGTTCAATGTACTTGAAAGGTGTAGAGACTCGTTACACACGCCATGGTCGTAATGCCGATACATCATTGCCTCGTGTTGTTGATAGGGGTCTGTCAATATTTGCAAATTCTGGTCGTCATTTAGGAAAATGTTTAGAGATTACTCTTGAAAAGAAAATTTGGGAGCAATGTCATACTTATATCTTATTCAACTGTGGCGAAGTGACTTGTTATTTAAAGTAAGACCATTATGTTAATCTAAAGTATCTACTTTTACTTTCACCATTGAATTATAAACAAACATTTCTTCTCTAACTTATTTTTTGGTAGTAAAAGATTGAGAGAGCTACGTAGAATGCATCATCGGAAAACTATTCGAGAAGTCGAGAGTTTGAGAAACAAGGAATTCCCTACATGGTTTAGGAACCATGTATGTGTCTTTGTATTTTAACATGCAATATTGATAACTTTTACTATAAAATGATGTGTAATAATACACTGATCATATTGGCTTAGGTAAATGACCTTCATACTACCGATGATTTTGCTGTATCAAATGACTTGCTTCGATTAGCTAACGGTCCAAGCAGGATGGTGAGACAATATAAGAAGTATGTGATAAATGGTTACAGGTTTCGAATTAAAACGGTCGATGACAAATACAAAAATCAAAATTGTGGTATCTTTGTGAATGCTGAAACATCAAGTTATTCGAATGTTAGAGATTGTAATCCAATCACCGGTAATATCGACTATTACGGTGTCTTAAAAATTATATATGAGCTTGATTATAGATTTCCTGGTGAAAGTGACAATCAAGCTTGCAAAGTTGTCCTGTTTGAGTGTGATTGGGTAAATAAGTCCGGGAAAAAAACTGACAGATACGGCTTCAATTTAGTGAACTTTAACCATGTGGCACAAAATAATGATAGGTTTATACTAGCATCACAAGCTATTCAAGTGTTTTATGTTCCTGATCCAAAACAACCGGACTGGGCAGTTGTAGTTAAAACAAAACCGAGAGATTTCTATGATTTAATTGTGGATGATAACGAAGCTGATGTCGACGATTACTATGCCACACCAAATCTTGATGATCCTAATCTTGACAACGAAGAGCTACAAATAAGAACCGATGTTCCCGGCGTTTACGTTAACAATGTGTTACCAACGCCTAATGTGGATGTTTCCTTACGGGAAGACGATGACAGTGATGAAGAAAATATTGGGAATGAGAATCAAAATGAGAGCATCAACTAAATATAGTACTTGAACTATATTTATGTTTTTTTAGTAAACTTTGTTCATTTAATATTTCATTTGAAGTTGGATTGTATTCTAATTGTATTCCGGTGTCGTTTATTTCTATTTGTCATGTACAGTTTCATATTTTTGCAGAACCATGGTACAAATTGATTATTAGATTTATTATGTATAATCACTTATTATATTTTTGCATACATTAAATGTCCTTTACTTTTATTTAAAAGTACAATATTGGTACATTACCGTTTATTTTTATTTTACAACTACTAAGATGAGCAGCTCTGAAACTTCTCATTCGGACGAAATGAATCCTTTGGATGATGGCATGCATGAAGATTGCGACTCTCAAAACAATGGTATTTTCATATTTTATTTACTGATCACTTTAATGGAATAAGTTTACAAAGGTTGAAAGTGCTATTTTTGGCCATAAAGCAACACCGTAAAGGGATCAATTTACGTGGCTAAAAAAATCATTGTACAAGCAGCTTATGACATGTTGTTGGTTTAGTAGCCTGTTACTGTTGAAAATATTATATTATTAATTTGGCAGGGTCAAAGAGTAGAAAAGGGCGTTGCTATAATAAACCAACATGGGGAAAATCCGGAAAAGAAAAAATTGAGTTTACAAAAGATGGTTTGTGCATTGTTCCAGAAGATGCCAAATTAGCAAGATACTTAGGTAGTTTGGCGAGAAACTACAACCTTATTCCTCTTTCTCCAAAAGACTGGCGATCCCAAGAAGATGCTTTTTTGGAAAACATGTGGAAAATAATATCGGTATGATGTATCTATTTAAATTTTACTTAATATTGGGAAATGGCTTTTTGTGCTTTGAATATTGGTTATTCATCTTCATATTTTATGGTAGCTTTTAAAATGTGGATTAGTAAGTGATATATTCTTAAGCTGAAATTTATTTCTTGACCCAAAAGACTAAATATGCATGAACTTGGTTGACGAAACATACTCAATGTTGCAAAACTTACAAGTTACACTATTTCAGTCAAAGAATATGGAGATGAAAAATAACAATCACAATTATTTCGATCCTACAGTTTTATATTGTTTCTACCATGACTTATTATTTTTAATTATAGCAGAGTTGTCACATTTGATAAAATAGGAGTTTACACAATTACTATGATAATGTGGATTTTGTTGTGTTTATGTTGTAGTACGCTAGTACATACGCATAAAATGTTTAAATTAATCACTAAAGAATCCATTATGAAAACTAACCTCAATAACGGTGATGTACACATTACGGTAATCTGGAAAGCCAATTTCACACCTATAACATTGAAGTGTCCTACAATTTCATCAGTTGGGAGTTTCTTTTGCTGATTAAGTCAAAGAATTTTTTTAATAGCCTAAATATAACAGTTTTGCATTATCAGACAACAGTATACTTTCTATACAACAGTGTACTTTTCATTGTTTTAACAAACATGAATAGGATTTTGCAGTTTTTAGCTTTTTATTATATTGCATTATTACTTCTACAATGATCTTATTATCTACTATCAAGCTGAATTAGAATTGGTCATTTCAAATTATATTCTTGTTTTTTTGTGGCTTTGATTTCGTCAATTTTTCCATGTTTAACATAAAATATTTATATCTTAAAGGATACAATAGACTGGCGTTCTGAAGACATACCCCACATCCCCATAATTCGTCATGTACTACTAAAATGTCTAGCCAAAAGAGTGAGAAATAATAGAGCCGATTTAAAAAAAAAATATTACACTCCATATATTGGCTCACCATCGCGCTTTATGTGTGGAGATGATCGCGTGGATAGCGAACAATGGAGGAAAATGGTAAACTATTGGGATAGCGACCATAAAAATAAAGTAACATCTCTTACTCTTATTCTTCTCTATATGTTTCAGTTTGGTACATATTACATCTATGTTGTTATTCACTATTTTTTTACTGTTTTGTGAATAATAGATAAAGGTTGACAAAAATATTGAGAACCGCAAGAAGCTGAAAATGAGTCACACGGGTGGCTCAATGTCCTTCATAAGACACCATGCTAGATTTGTAAGTAACCACTTCTTTACATGAACTTTATTTTCTTAGCCAAGTACATTGTTATAATTAAGAGGCATTATATTGTATTATAGTACTAGTATGGAGCTCGTGCCGATAGCACGGGTAAGATCATTAGTTTATCTATAACTTGTGAAACTATACATTGCAAGAATAAGAATTTTGTTACTGTAAAATTTTCTAAATATAGAAAATATAAACATGCGTAGTTTGGTTAGTATCTGTTTTTTCTGTAAAAACATAATTAATCCAAAGGTATAACAACTACTTTTTCATATATTAATCAATTCATATGATCGAGATTTAATGCTTACTTTCAAAACATATAGCAAATCTGTTCAAATAAAAATATATTAACATTTCTATGTAAATAAACAAAAGGTGTAGTTGAGGTAGATCTTGGAAAATACAATAATTCAGAATAATAAATGTAGAATTAAAACCAAAATTGCATAGAAAAACAATACCAAAATCTTATGTGATTTCTGTGCCTAATTGAGCTAGTTAATTAAATCAAATCATCCCTAAGTAAAATTTGAATTATTGGTAATCAAATTATGTGATTTATATTTTACTTTTACGTGCTGTATATACACCTGTACATGAACATGTTATTTAGCATCTATTTCTTATCGATCTTTTATTTCAATGTCATGTGAAAAAATAAATTAAACCATCGAGGTATTAAAAAAACTCTATAGTTAGGTGTGAAGTATAAGTTAATTTGCATATAAGAGTAAGAAAGAAGTTGCATATGTTATTTTCAATAAGCTGGATAGTATATAAAACCTTCAAACACCTCATCAAAATGCAAAAATCAAATTATGTGTAAGATTAGAAACATTAAAAGGATTTTCACCACTACATTTATGATATATTGTTGTCTTTACGGCTTATGCTTTTGGATTCAAAAAAATTTGATCATTATTGCGAAGGGAAGCTACAACAATAGTGGAGGCAGTAAATTCAACTTCAGTTTCAACATCTTCTAGATTAGTAGGATACTTACTGGAAGAAGGTACAACAACAATACCTGAATAAAATATACATTCTGTAATTTGATTATCCACCTAAACAAAAGTATAATAAATCAATTTGTTACTAAGCTGACTTCATATTAAATAATGTATCAAATTAGATATATTTTCTACCTAGCGAGCAACTGAGATGAGTTTGTGGGAGCTTCTCAAGTGCAACCATACAAATTAAAGGAGCAGATGTTGAAGTCATTTGATAAGTATTGATTGAGAACACTATATAAGGATAACACTCTTTTTATTTTATGCACCTGGCCACTTTAACAACAAAACCTATGATAAAGAATAACCATACGATAAATCAGATAAACTAGCCTTTCTATTCTTTATTACTGATATTGAAATGTTAATTTCATGATATAACAAAAGGAGGAAAGTACAAAAAAATTCCCAAAATATAACTATAAATTCTAGGAAGAACATATAATCTATTAAGTAATAACTAAATCTTTAATGCAAATGTATAACATGTTAAATTTGTTTTAAATAAGTGTTGCCAAAATTGATACTTGTTTTATGAAAGTTTCCTTGAGACTAAATAAATCAAGGAATGAACAAACTACAATTATCAAAACAATATATGTTACATAATGTTGGAATGACAACAGCAATTCAGCCTACTTGATGAATTTGTTTGCCAACAAAATAGCTATACCTACCAATAAATCAACTTTATTTTGAATAGGTGCATGCTTTTAAGTTCCATCTGTTAGTTTTATTCCTCTGGAAGAATATTGTAAACATACATTCAGCACAAACATGATAATATAATATAATTAAAGAACTGAATAATCAAACTTGACTATATATAGTTCTTAAAATATATGTACAATATAGTTGTCACAATAATATTGTAATGGTAAGTATTATCCAAAGTTTTATCACTGTATAGTTACGTAAATATTAACAGATTTTATGCTGTTAGAGTAATTGAATAGGGTAAATTTGGAGACCAAAACGTATAATCTGCTCAGTATTTCATCGTATATTAAATGAAAGCTTGTTAACTAAGGGTCGTTACGTTTCTAAAAAAAAGACAGTGCAAACAAAATTTTATAGAGAAAAACACCTGTAATAAATTTTAATGAGAACATTAACACATCTTACATAGCAATTTAACATAAAAATAGCCAAATTAATACATTAAAACAATGTGTAAGATTTTTTTTAAACTTTGGCAGCAATATTATAAGAAGAGATAGAGTTTTTTATGTCTCCAAGAAGCTGTTATTTATTTTGTTTGGCACGAAGAATCCATTAACATGTAATTATATTATAGAAAGAGAAAGAGTTTATTCTTATCCAGAAGCCATTAAATGGTAATTATTCCAAAATATCATCTTGTTTTCAATGTCAATCAAACGGTTAAGCCTCTAGTGAGGTACACACAGGAAATATAAATATACGTGAAACATGCATGTATTAATTAAATTCATCGACACTAACAACACTCTTTCAAAATTATGATTATTTCTATTTGTTAACAGATTAAAACAATAATTTATGTAGTGTAAAACATGGTCAACGATTAGCTATAGATCCATGCATATCCCATCTTAATGTTTAGTTAGTAGAATTTCAAAAATATGCAAATCAGAGAAAATTGAAACCAAAATGTGAATTGTATTGAAATTAAAATAACAAAATGAGAGTGGAGATTAATTACCTAACGGTATTGAACAATAGAGCAACAAACCTTCATCCCCAAGTTTACCAAGTAATTTCATGAGCGTACAAATGAAGATCAAGAAATATTTTTTGAAGTCTGTTTAACTATAAATTCATGGTGAGAGAAAGAAATATTAATCATGGGTATGGAGTTTTAATTCTTCTTTATGAAAGCAAATATTAAATGCATGGTTCACTTTACAGAGAGAAAAAAATTTTGAACCGATTATGGATCGTGGAAGCAGCAGTTTCGAAGATGACGTGATTTGCATCTTAAGTGTTAATTACATTCTTAGTTGTGCATTCATTAACCATCTGATGTCTTTTTATCAATAGATCTCATTCGTCCTTTGTCTTTTGTTTATCTACCAAGGGATTTTATTATATAGATAAATCATATATTCTTATTAAGCTATCATATGATTTATAGGATTATAATATAATTTTTATTTTCTCATTATGCTACTAACTTGAAACAAAAACAAATTTATGGTCATGAACCCGATCCTATTGAAGCATTTGATTTGGTTCATAAAAGAAAGGATAAAGATAGAAGCTGGATTGACGACACGTCTGAGCATACAGGGGTAAGAGATATTAATCTAGTTATTTTTATCTTCTTCTGACAAAGTGTGATAACTAAATAATATGTATACTGCACTATAAGTACACCATTTCCATAGAATTTGATAGTATTACTTTTTGGTCGCTCTTCCCGGTAGCCTCTTTGGCTGCTTTTGGTTTGGCTATACACTTGAAAATAATTTACCGATATGAATTTTTACTAATATTATAATTAATTAAATTAAGACAAGATGCTACCATGTTTGTCTACTTGCTTTTTCTGCAAATGAGTTTTTCTCTTTATCACTTCAGTGCTCATAAACAAACATGATAAGTGTGCTTAATTGAATGTTTTATAATAGTTAGGGAAGAGGAAACATATTTTTCTAACAAATCATAGGATATATGTTCATATAACACCATGTATTACATATTTAAATAAAAGAAGGGATATGTGAGTCTAATTGCTTTTTTCCTCTTTGTTGAGTTCACTCCACTATTAGCTGTTAGCTAATATAATGAAATCTGTTGAACTTACAAAATGAAGAAATGATACGGTGTTCGTGCATGTATTGTTATCATGTACAACAACAAGACTCTGCAAAAAATGATATGTAATTAAAACAGCAGAAATGGTATTCCTTCTAGAACTCGTCATAAGCAATTATTTCAGAGTATGTTGAAGCAGTTAATTCGAATAACGGGAAGGTCATGAAGTATATCATTTTTCAACAAAAACGGAAATGCGCCTTATACTACAGATTACACTTGGCTACCCTCTGAAACTGGCAGCACATAATATTAAGCAGATCAGTGCTATCTGCACTCAAAACAAGCTATTTTTACTTTCTTTTTTCTTTTTTCACCCAGTCTTTAAACCACCAAAGTGGACCAAAAATACATTTATGATTACATTATAATTGAACATTAAGGCGTTTAAATTTTAGTTGACAGTCTGAATTGTCATATTGAAATTTTTGCCTACATTGAAAATAATAAAGAAAGATGTGTTGGAGGGCTTCTCTTGTATATGGAGTAACATGCCCGGATTGAAAAAATAATAGGGCATCATCATGAAAAATAGAGAAGAAACAAGGCTTGGTTGTTTAGCACTAATATTTTATCTTATCGCTTTGACTAACTTTGATTGATGGCTTCTTTTGCTTTTTTACTGTTAGATGATCATGTTATTTAAAAATTTCTCATTAATAATTAACTTTCACAGGCACTTTTATCCCAAAAGCTAAGGGAATTAGTTGATATGCATGGTGAGGAGACGCCGGAATTGAGATTGCAAACATATGTGTCTGTAAGAGGTTATGAGACGGGTGGCAGAGTTCGATGCTATGGAGAAGTTGTAGCACCAAGCATAGTTCCATGGGTGCAACAAACTCAACATGTTTCATCTATTCGTAGATCCCGAAAAGGAAGAGATTATGCATCTTTGCAGTCGGAATATCTTGACCTACGGGAAATGTATGAACAACAAAAAAAGGAGATTGATGAGTTGTGAAGTTTGATTTTATCTTCACAGCATCAGCCTTCTAATCCAGATACTTCTTCCGGACAGCAATCATCTCCAGTTCATGTATCCATGCAACAACAAGCACCCATGCAACATCAATCGCCTATCCAACATCAATCGTCCGTCCAACATCAAATGCCTGTGCAAAATAATTCCTCACCACGACATCAGTCTCTCGTACATCTACAGTCAGCGTATCCACAAAATGGACCTTTTTACTATCCTCATCCATATCACGCGTCTTTATATGCACCAATTTCTCGTCTTGTGGGGAATTTCACATCAACTATAAGTGATATGGATTTTCTACAACAACTCATGTCGCCACATCACGTAAGTAGTTAGTCTTAAAAAACTTGATGTTATGTTGTTATTAGCTTCCTTGTTATGTAAGTGGTTTAGTCAAGGTACTTATGAATCATGTATATATGGATCTCAAATTTCATGTTTTGTTTGCTGTTTGAAATGAGAATTGAATGCAGTTTTCTGTTGCATGTAGTACAGAGGCTTTTTACTGTTGAACATGCTGTAACATGCTGCAGTGGAGTATTAATTAATTTCTCTTTGTGTTCTTTATCTGTGTATATGTTGAAATGACATATATTCTTGTTTTGCTTTAATTTGAATATGAAATAATGATTAAATTTCTACGGCAGATTAAATATCTGAGTTTGATGTTATATTCAATGGGGGCATTTACAAATGTCAGTATTTTTGTTAAACTGCCTTATCTAATTTTATATCAGAGGCATTGATATAAGCCTCAATTGTTTTAAATTTTTTAGAGGGTCATGTAATTGTCTTTAGTGTAGTGCTGTTGGTGTTTGGGTCCACATATAGTAGAGGCGAATTAAAAAACAAATTTGCCTCTATTTAGCAATAGAGGCTACAGTTTTAGAGGCAGATGTTCTTTTGCCTCTCATTGTTGTAGGGGCAAATATAGCTAGTTTTTAGCCTCTAGTTGAAATGTAAGAGGTGTTTCTAAATGCCTGTACTATTTTATCTCGTGTCATGGTAAAAGAGCTGTTGAGTTTTTAAAACATTATAGAGCATAATTATAAGGGTAAGTTCTAAGACATTCCACATTTTTAAATCTCACGGCGGAAGGAACTAAAATATAACTACTGAAAATAGACATTTCAGAAAACAGTCTCCAAAATACCTTATTTGTTATATACATTGTTTCAAATTACAACATATGTTTTACAGACTTTTAATACAGTAAATAGCTATATGATAGACAACAAGAATATGAGAACTCCAACGTGGAACTCCTTTCTCGATCTCCACGTACGATGCCCAATCAACTGCTACCATATGTTTTGCAGACCTTTGATACAATAAACAATATTTACCCAACACCACCATGACCTAGTGTCTGCTCCTAGGGAACTAGCTTCTCTACAAGTCCTAACATGCATTCAATTGCTTGTAAATAGGTCCATAACAATTCATGTTTTTTATATATTTATTTACATATTTGGGCCTTTGAAAAGACCCTCCTATTTTCACCCTAATTTCATAAGGATTTTTTTTTTAGAAATGATATATAGATATATCATTCATTACAAATATATTTCCCAGGGTCATTTTCTTTCTCCAATAAACAAAATATATCCAGGATCAAGATAACTTACCAATATAAATATATCAGTGTATTTCTGATAACATACACATACATATGAAGATGTATGTGTTCCTCTTGTTTATATTCAGAGTATATACTTTATTTTCTTTTTATTTGTTGTACAAGAACATTCTGTTTGATTTAGATTTTAGCAATTCAGATTAATTGATTTTTGACCATAGAATCCACTGGAAACATGTACTTTAGTCTGTTATTCTAATTAAGAAATGATCAAGTAATAATCAGTGGAAAGCAAGCTTTTAATATGGATGATTGTGTAAAAGTCTGTATAGTATCAAACTCAGGTTAAAAGAAAGTGGATCATAAGTGAACACAAGCAACATCTAGGCGTAATGGAAACGCGCCTAACTTATACATGAGAGGTCACGAGTTCGAGTGCTATGCTGGTCGGTTCAAACCCAATTTTTTTGTTTTTTTTTCTCCTGTATGGTTTGAAATCTGATATCTACCTATATCAGCACATATATACTTAATTTCATCCTATAATTTAACATACAAAATAAAATTTCTTGCTTTATTATTTTTAAAACCCTTTCCTACAATTGTTCTAGGAATTTATGTTTATATTTTTGCCCAAATATCAACATGTACACAGATATACATGTACATGTCAATATCTTTGCTCATTTTCCAGAAAACTGGGTTCAAATGGTTTCTTGCTTCATTTATTTGAAGTGAACAATTTGCCTGACCTATGGTCTAACCATATGGTTAATCTGACCATTCTTTTATTTGCATTTTTCAATCCAGAATCTACCTAAACTTCAGAGTATATGGAGTGTTGCCAGGTTTTGTTTGTTCAAACCAATTTACATTGCTTATCTGTCTTAAACTTTTAAAGATGATTGTAGTGAAACAATTGCTAAATGTACTAAGCTTTTGAAATGCATTTTTATTTTCAAAATACAATCTATCATGATCAACCAATACATCATTTATTTGAAGCTGGTTAACTCATGTATCCTGTATCTGCTACACACTAGTTCAAGCAATGGAGATACCATTCATTGCATTCTGTCTGAAGCTTTTAAAAAAAAAACATTTTACTTTTCTCAATACGATTCAGAAATGAATTCAAACTTATTTACAAAGCATTTCAGTAAAAAGAAACTAAAATCCTTTTAAGTTTACTTCTAGCTAAATCCAGATTTTGTTCTAAAACTCAGTGCTCTGTTATGTCTCAATATTAACTAATACATAATATAAATTATGCAAAACAGTAGCTCACCTACATATGCATATTTCTTTTCCAAGCATCCATATCAATACTTAAAATCATTTCCTTGTTCCCCACTCAGATATTTCTTTTAGATATTAATCCTTAGTGCATAACAATATATTTAACATGATACAACTAGTCCATCTAACCATAATAGAATTCATTACATGACTGGAAATCTTAGAAACATAAAAATTTTCCTGAATACATGCAGATATAATCAATTTAAGCTCTTATTGAAACTAGCTAGCATGTTCATTCACTCCTCCATAATAGCCATAACTTCATTTTTTTACTTAGTGCCTGGGTTACCTGAAAGAGCATGAGTGGCTGCCTCATTTTAAAATGAGACACCCCATATGCCATGAGCAAACAAGGGTCAGATCTATGATCTGGTATGAGTAACATCAATATATTCATGATATTAAGCAATAGAGAATATAAGAGCACCAATTAGTTATTTAAGCAAATTCCTGCAATCAATTACTTTAGCATAGTATAATTAAGTTGATTCAGGTATGATATATTCATTTATCATTCTTACACTTGCATACATAATCATGCAAACATAATTATCTATTTGCAACATTTGCATTCACTGGAACCATCTTGGTTCCATACCATTCAACCTAAGAAATATCCATATTCCTATTTCTTCATTTACAGGTTGTATAATTCAATTTAAATCCCTGCCTCATCTGCTATTAAGGAATCACTGGGACACATTGCAATGAACTAATTCACATCATTGCACAAAGATCTCAGGGCTTAAACAAACCATGTGCCAACTTGCATACTTCAAATATGACAAGCATTCCAGCAGCTTTCTTGGCCTTCCCTTCCCTAGTTTATTTACTAGTTTATTGTCTTAAATCCTATCATCAAATATGCTAAGTGAACATGTCACTGCAAACATGGAAACATCCATAATCTTTCCTAGCATAATTCTCCTCAGAAATAACCAGACAGTTATTTCCTAAATGGGGTCAATATGTCTTGATCTTAGTAAAATACAAGAATAATTTTCAACTGTAAAAAAAGAGGCATGGCATGTTCTTATTATATTGATCTGCAAGCCTTTATGATTGATTCAGATTCAGGATCTGGTTCAATCATAATTTTAGCTTATGAGTTTCTTTTTTTTTTTTTTGATTTGATTAAGGGCTCAGCACTTAGAAAATTTCTATTGCACCCTTAACATTTTTCTTCTCAAGCCTCAGCACTTATACCAAGTATAATGCAGCTCCCAACATTTTTTGTAAAGTTTCCATGCCATAGATCTATAACAGTTGAGAGTATTCTCTATATAATTTTAAGATCCTAGACTTTAACATTTATGAGTATAAATAAAACAGTATGATACACATCCAAAGACAAATGTCTCAACCAATCAAAGATCATCAAAATCATCCATATTAAATCATATCAGATTTAAAATAAGACATCCAAAAAGCATTGATGAAATCATATACATCAAAACCAGAAATATATAAATGGCAGTATAAAAAGTGGCTGCCTCATCTCAGGTCTTAATGCCATGAACTCAGTGAGGTTACTCACCTAAATATTTCTTCTTATTAATCCAGAAAATCCTTGTATGAGTGTTTTCTCCTTCCTTCCAATATTTTTCTTCTTTTCTTATTTTTGTGCAGCTTGGGGTAAAGATAATTCTACTGGCCAAAACTGCCTATTTATATGCAATTTTTCCACTAGGGTTTTGTTAAAACAGAATTCCATTTCTGTCCTGGCTAACATCATGCATTTTTCATTCATAATACCCCGGCCATATTAACCAATTTAAAGGCTGCATTTTCTTTCTTTTACTTTTCAGAAAATGGCCACTCACCTAGTCATGTTAAAAGTGTGACTATCCTATTTTTATATTTTAATTATTCCTGAGAATTCCCTTTGCTATTTTTGCCTACACAAGCATATTGACTTGTATCACATTTCATGTCATTTTAATGTTATAGTTTCACTTGCTTATATATATATACTTTTCAGTACTTAAAAATGTATATTTGTATACATATCTTATCTAGGCTTATTTAATTCCTCTTTAATTTCAGAAACATATGCACCTATATGTATACAGGTTTACAAATCCTTATAACATATATATATATATATAATTTTCTTTTCTGGGTTTTAAATAAAATTGGTTTACTGATTTAAAGTAAAACTTACTTTTCTTATTTTCTAAGATGATCCATATAATTCCAGAAATCAAATATCCATGTTGCAAAATCATGTTTGTATTGCTTTTTAATTCTTGTTTTAAATCCAAGAAATCTGGAGTTCTTCCTTGTGCCATTTCAGTGTGCACGTGCACACATATACTTGCACCCTATTTATTCCAGAGATTTCACCATATTTAAATCTAAATATTTCAAAAATTAAATCATTTTACAAAAATGATTTTTCACAAAATTTTGGGGTATTACATTCACCCCTCCTTTTAGGAATTGTGTCCTCACAATTTTTCTAACATTTATATCAAGCATCATTTTCTTTTCTGAAAACTTATCAAACATATGCATAAGCAAACAAATTCAACCATATCAACCATGCATAACAAAAAATTTTCCAGAAAAAAAATTACCTTTTAATTTGCAAAAAGCTTAGGATAATCCATTCTAATCTTATCCTCTAACTCCCATGTGCAGTCATTAGGATCACTACTCCACTGGATCTTAACTAGTTTCAAGGTTTTGCTCCTTAATTTCTTTTCTTCCTTGGCTACAATCCCCACTGGTTCTTTTTCATAAACCAAGTCAGGATTTATTTGAATTTTGGTAGGCTCTTCCAAAATGTCTTCTTTATCATGTACCCATCTTCTAAGTTGGGACACATGAAAAACATTATGCATTGCTTTCATTTCCTCTGGTAGTTCTAATTTGTAAGCCAATGAACCAATTCTTTCCAGAATTTTATAGGGTCCAACATACCTTGGTGTAAGCTTACCTTGCTTGCCAAATCTCATGACTTTCTTCATAGGTGAAATCTTGATGAAAACAAAGTCTCCCACTTCATATTCCACTTGCTTTCTCTTCCTATCTGCAAATTTCTTTTGCCTATCTTGAGCTGCTGCTATTCTTTTTCTTATTAACCCAATTTTCTCTGTAGTTTCTTGAACATATTCAGGTCCAAGAACAGCCCTTTCTCCAGTCTCTACCCAGCATATAGGTGATAAACATGGCTTGCCATATAAGGCTTCAAATGGTGCCATCCCTATGGTGCTTTGGTAACTGTTATTGTATGTGAATTCAGCTAGATGGAGGTGGTCTTCCCAGTTGCCTCCAAAGTCCAGTGTACATGCTCTCAACAAATCCTCTAAGACTTTGTTCACCACCTCAGTTTGACCATCTGATTGTGGATGGTAGGCAGTGCTTAAGCACAATTCACTCCCCATGGCCTCTTGAAAACTTTTCCAAAACCTTGAGGTGAAGATGGTATCCCTATCACTCACAATGGTTTTGGGTATGCCATGCAACCTTACTACCTCTTTCATGAATATTTGAGCCAATTTTGGAGCATTTCTTTCTGTTTTAACTGGGATAAAATGTGCTACCTTAGTTAGCCTATCCACTATTACCCATATACTTGTGTTTCCCTTCTTAGATTTAGGCAAACCATCTATGAAATCCATAGATATATCCTCCCACTTCCACTGTGGTATACTAAGGGGTTGCAACAGTCCTGATGGCCTTTGTGTCTCTGCCTTGACTTGTTGGCAAGTCATGCACCTTGCAACATATCTGGCCACATCTGACTTCATCCCCTTCCACCAAAGATTTCTTTTCAAATTTTGATACAACTTGGTGCTACCTGGGTGTATGGAGTACTTACTCCTATGGTACTCATTTAATATTTCCTCCTTCAATTCTATATTTTCTGGAACACATATCCTATTTTTATTCCTTAAATAACCATTTTTATCAACTTGATAATTTATTACTTCCTCCCCTTTTGATATGAGCATTTTCTTTTCCACCATGTTTAGGTCTTGTTCCTGCATTTTACCAATCTTAAGAAGTAAATCTGATTGCAGAGATATCATACTTAATTTCCCTTTACCTTCACCTTCTTCAATGGGCATCATTTGTACCTTACTGTTTTCCTCAATTTCCAAATCAGTAAGTATAGACAAATCCTTAAACTCTTCCATCATCAACATGGCTACCTTGGCATGTTGTCTACTCAAGGCATCTGCAACTTTATTTGCCTTGCCTGGTGTATACAGTATATCTAGATCATAGGCAGCTAGGAACTCTACCCATCTATGTTGCCTCATATTCAAATCTTTTTGTGAGAATAAATATTTCAGTGCCTTATGATCAGTGTACAAAATGAATTTGGCACCTAACAAATAATGTCTCCAAAGTTTCAAAGCATACACAACTGCTGCTAGTTCAAGATCATGGGTTGCATATCTGGTTTCATGTGGCTTTAATTGCCTAGATGCATAGGCTACTACCTGGTCTTGCTGCATCAACACAGCCCCTAACCCAGAGCCACTTGCATCAGTGTACACAACCAAATTTTCATTTCCTTCTGGCACTCTCAATACTGGTGCATTAATCAGAGCTTCTTTTATTTTGATAAAAGCTTGCTCACATTTTTCTGTCCATACAAAGGCTTGGTTCTTTCTAGTTAAATTGGTAAGTGGTGATGATATTTTTGAGAAATCTTTTATAAATCTCCTATAATATCCTGCCATCCCCATAAATGATCTAATCTCACTGATGGTGCTAGGCCTTTTCCATGCTTGGATTGCCACCACCTTATTAGGGTTCACTGATATTCCTTTGGCAGAGATAACCCAAGAAAATGCACTTCTTCTTTCCAAAATGCACATTTTGAAAATTTTGCTTTTAAATCATTTTCCCTTAGCCTTGACAAAACTAAATGCAAATGATTTTTATGCTCTTCCACTGTCTTGGAATAAATCAAAATGTCATCAATAAAAATCAGTACAAACTTGTCTAAATAATCTCTAAATATTATATTCATTAAATCAACAAAATATGAAGGAGCATTTGTCAAACCAAATGGCATAACCAAAAATTCATATAAGCCATATCTTGTGTTAAATGCAGTATACTTAACACTTGAGTCTTCAACCTTCATTTGATGGAATCCTGATGCTAAGTCTAGCCTAGAAAATATTTTAGCTTCACTGAGTTGGTCAAAGAGATCATCTATTCTAGGCAATGGGTATTTATTCTTGATTGTTACTTTATTTAGTTCCCTGTAATCTATGCACATTCTCAAGGTACCATCATGTTTTCTTACAAACACTACTGGAGAACCCCAGCAGGAATTGCTTGGCCTTATAAATCCCTTGCCTTCTAATTCTTCCAACTGATTTTTCAATTCTTTCAGTTCACTTGGCCCCATTCTATAAGGTTTCTTGATTATTGGACTTGCTCCTGGAATGAGATTAATTTATTACTCAACTGGTCTGTGGTGTGGAACACCCTTAACTTCCCCAAACACATCCAAGTATTCATTAACTATGGGAATTTCTTCAATGGTTAGTTCACTCAGATCTTTTTCTAAGTCAACTAAATGATACAATTTCCCTTCCTTAGCTACTTCACATAGAACTGTGATCCTCTGGCCTCTAGAATTTTGCAATGATACGGTGGATGAGTCTAAATTAATTATGGCTTTAAATTGCCTTAACCAATCTACCCCCAATATAACTCCTATATTTGGGTAATTTAAAACATATAAATTGGAAATAAAAATATTTCCTCCTATGTTTAACTCCACATCCACACAATTCATGTTCAAAACACTAGAACTCCCTAGGGGACTTTGTACAAGCAATGGGGTTTCAACCAATATGCAGTTTAATTTTAACACTTTAACTAATTCATAGGAAATCAAAGAGTGTGTTGCTCCAGTATCATATACTACTGGTATGGGTATGGCACAAATGAGTAACGTACCTTCCACTTGACCATGATTTTCAGCATCAATTTTCACTGCAGATTTGCCTTTACCTTCCAAAGTTGCCAATTTCCCTTGCTGTTTATTCTCAGGACAGTTCCTCTTCATATGCCCCTCTTTCCCACATAGGTAGCATTTGAAGGCTCCTCCTTTTAACTCTGGGCACCTTGGTTTGATGTGTCCTTCTTTTCCACAATGATGGCAAACCAATTTCTTCTTAGTATCATTGGCTTTTGTATCTTTACTCTTCCTGTTGTCTGCCTCCTCCTTCTTTTTATCATAAGGGTGATATCTTCCCTTATCCTTCTTGTTGTTGCTCTTAAAATTCCTATATTTCTCTCTTTCTTTGTCATGTTGTTCCAGTTTCAAGGCCAGATCAATTACTTGATCAAATGTTCTATCTGCATATGGTAGCATAGCTCTGCTAAGTCCTGGGTTCAGTCCTTTTATATACCTATCATTTTTGGATGCTTCATCTGCCACTAGCATTGCTCCATAATTGGATAGCCCCTCAAACTTTTGAGTGTATTCAGTGACATTCAAAGTTCCCTGCCTAAGTTTGATAAATTCTTCAAGCAAAATGGTCTTGGCTGATGCTGGTACAAATCTTGCCTCCAACATCTCTTTGAACTGATTCCAAGTGATTTCATTTTCATTTCTTCCAGCTATGATCACCTCCCACCAGCTTAAAGCTACCCCTTTCAGTTGTCTAGAAGCTACTTGCCTCTTCCTTTGGTCATCCAACTGCATGTCATTGAAAATCCTATCAAGTGTTCTCAACCATGCTTGAATTTCCATCACACTCTCAGTTCCTTCAAAACTCCTGCCTCCCAAATTGGAATAAGTCTTCAGTAGTTTTGAAAGCTCTTCATGTGGGTTCTCAGGCCTATGCCCAATTCCATCTCTTAAAACCCTCACAAATTCTTGCATATCAAGCATTTGAGGTGCACTGGGTCCTGCATTGTGATGAGATCCTCTTCCTACCATGGTCTGCTAACTAAATTCTGGGCAAATGGTATTAGTATATTATGAGTACTTCTATAATTTCTATTTTCTTATCTAAATTATTTCATCCAAAACAAACAGACATAATACATTTCTATAATACTTAACAATCAATGCAACCAAGTGCTCTGATACCAACTGAAAAGACCCTCCTATTTTCACCCTAATTTCATAAGGATTTTTTTTTAGAAATGATATATAGATATATCATTCATTACAAATATATTTCCCAGGGTCATTTTCTTTCTCCAATAAACAAAATATATCCAGGATCAAGATAACTTACCAATATAAATATATATCAGTGTATTTCTAATAACATACACATACATATGAAGATGTATGTGTTCCTCTTGTTTATATTCAGAGTATATACTTTATTTTCTTTTTATTTGTTGTACAAGAACATTCTGTTTGATTTAGATTTTAGCAATTCAGATTAATTGATTTTTGACCATAGAATCCACTGGAAACATGTACTTTAGTCTGTTATTCTAATTAAGAAATGATCAAGTAATAATCAGTGGAAAGCAAGCTTTTAATATGGATGATTGTGTAAAAGTCTGTATAGTATCAAACTCAAGTTAAAAGAAAGTGGATCATAAGTGAACACAAGCAACATCTAGGCGTAATGGAAACGCGCCTAACTTATACATGAGAGGTCACGAGTTCGAGTGCTATGCTGGTTGGTTCAAACCCAATTTTTTTGTTTTTTTTTCTCCTGTATGGTTTGAAATCTGATATCTACCTATATCAGCACATATATACTTAATTTCATCCTATAATTTAACATACAAAATAAAATTTCTTGCTTTATTATTTTTAAAACCCTTTCCTACAATTGTTCTAGGAATTTATGTTTATATTTTTGCCCAAATATCAACATGTACATAGATATACATGTACATGTCATATCTTTGCTCATTTTCCAGAAAACTGGGTTCAAATGGTTCCTTGCTTCATTTATTTGAAGTGAACAATTTGCCTGACCTATGGTCTAACCATATGGTTAATCTGACCATTCTTTTATTTGCATTTTTCAATCCAGAATCTACCTAAACTTCAGAGTATATGGAGTGTTGCCAGGTTTTGTTTGTTCAAACCAATTTACATTGCTTATCTGTCTTAAACTTTTAAAGATGATTGTGGTGAAACAATTGCTAAATGTACTAAGCTTTTGAAATGCATTTTTATTTTCAAAATACAATCTATCATGATCAACCAATACATCATTTATTTGAAGCTGGTTAACTCATGTATCCTGTATCTGCTACACACTAGTTCAAGCAATGGAGATACCATTCATTGCATTCTGTCTGAAGCTTTTAAAAAAAAACATTTTACTTTTCTCAATACGATTCAGAAATGAATTCAAACTTATTTACAAAGCATTTCAGTAAAAAGAAACTAAAATCCTTTTAAGTTTACTTCTAGCTAAATCCAGATTTTGTTCTAAAACTCTGTGCTCTGTTATGTCTCAATATTAACTAATACATAATATAAATTATGCAAAACAGTAGCTCACCTACATATGCATATTTCTTTTCCAAGCATCCATATCAATACTTAAAATCATTTCCTTGTTCCCCACTCAGATATTTCTTTTAGATATTAATCCTTAGTGCATAACAATATATTTAACATGATACAACTAGTCCATCTAACCATAATAGAATTCATTACATGACTGGAAATCTTAGAAACATAAAAATTTTCCTGAATACATGCAGATATAATCAATTTAAGCTCTTATTGAAACTAGCTAGCATGTTCATTCACTCCTCCATAATAGCCATAACTTCATTTTTTTACTTAGTGCCTGGGTTACCTGAAAGAGCATGAGTGGCTGCCTCATTTTAAAATGAGACACCCCATATGCCATGAGCAAACAAGGGTCAGATCTATGATCTGGTATGAGTAACATCAATATATTCATGATATTAAGCAATAGAGAATATAAGAGCACCAATTAGTTATTTAAGCAAATTCCTGCAATCAATTACTTTAGCATAGTATAATTAAGTTGATTCAGGTATGATATATTCATTTATCATTCTTACACTTGCATACATAATCATGCAAACATAATTATCTATTTGCAACATTTGCATTCACTGGAACCATCTTGGTTCCATACCATTCAACCTAAGAAATATCCATATTCCTATTTCTTCATTTACAGGTTGTATAATTCAATTTAAATCCCTGCCTCATCTGCTATTAAGGAATCACTGGGACACATTGCAATGAACTAATTCACATCATTGCACAAAGATCTCAGGGCTTAAACAAACCATGTGCCAACTTGCATACTTCAAATATGACAAGCATTCCAGCAGCTTTCTTGGCCTTCCCTTCCCTAGTTTATTTACTAGTTTATTGTCTTAAATCCTATCATCAAATATGCTAAGTGAACATGTCACTGCAAACATGGAAACATCCATAATCTTTCCTAGCATAATTCTCCTCAGAAATAACCAGACAGTTATTTCCTAAATGGGGTCAATATGTCTTGATCTTAGTAAAATACAAGAATAATTTTCAACTGTAAAAAAAGAGGCATGGCATGTTCTTATTATATTGATCTGCAAGCCTTTATGATTGATTCAGATTCAGGATCTGGTTCAATCATAATTTTAGCTTATGAGTTTCTTCTTTTTTTTTTGATTTGATTAAGGGCTCAGCACTTAGAAAATTTCTATTGCACCCTTAACATTTTTCTTCTCAAGCCTCAGCACTTATACCAAGTATAATGCAGCTCCCAACATTTTTTGTAAAGTTTCCATGCCATAGATCTATAACAGTTGAGAGTATTCTCTATATAATTTTAAGATCCTAGACTTTAACATTTATGAGTATAAATAAAATAGTATGATACACATCCAAAGACAAATGTCTCAACCAATCAAAGATCATCAAAATCATCCATATTAAATCATATCAGATTTAAAATAAGACATCCAAAAAGCATTGATGAAATCATATACATCAAAACCAGAAATATATAAATGGCAATATAAAAAGTGGCTGCCTCATCTCAGGTCTTAATGCCATGAACTCAGTGAGGTTACTCACCTAAATATTTCTTCTTATTAATCCAGAAAATCCTTGTATGAGTGTTTTCTCCTTCCTTCCAATATTTTTCTTCTTTTCTTATTTTTGTGCAGCTTGGGGTAAAGATAATTCTACTGGCCAAAACTGCCTATTTATATGCAATTTTTCCACTAGGGTTTTGTTAAAACAGAATTCCATTTCTGTCCTGGCTAACATCATGCATTTTTCATTCATAATACCCCGGCCATATTAACCAATTTAAAGGCTGCATTTTCTTTCTTTTACTTTTCAAAAAATGGCCACTCACCTAATCATGTTAAAAGTGTGACTATCCTATTTTTATATTTTAATTATTCCTGAGAATTCCCTTTGCTATTTTTGCCTACACAAGCATATTGACTTGTATCACATTTCATGTCATTTTAATGTTATAGTTTCACTTGCTTATATATATATATACTTTTCAGTACTTAAAAATGTATATTTGTATACATATCTTATCTAGGCTTATTTAATTCCTCTTTAATTTCAGAAACATATGCACCTATATGTATACAGGTTTACAAATCCTTATAACATATATATATATATATAATTTTCTTTTCTGGGTTTTAAATAAAATTGGTTTACTGATTTAAAGTAAAACTTACTTTTCTTATTTTCTAAGATGATCCATATAATTCCAGAAATCAAATATCCATGTTGCAAAATCATGTTTGTATTGCTTTTTAATTCTTGTTTTAAATCCAAGAAATCTGGAGTTCTTCCTTGTGCCATTTCAGTGTGCACGTGCACACATATACTTGCACCCTATTTATTCCAGAGATTTCACCATATTTAAATCTAAATATTTCAAAAATTAAATCATTTTACAAAAATGATTTTTCACAAAATTTTGGGGTATTACAGCCTTAGGCGGAGGTTCAATATTGACATTTTCATTGCGAACGGTCGACCGCTGTTACCCTACGGTCGACCGCTACCGGTCGACTGCTTGGGTTCCAGGGTCAACTGTTCACGAACAAAGTTTAGGGTTTTTAATTTTTCGATTATCGATTGTTTATATGTCTAATTTAGATCATTAACAGTAATTGATTAACCGTGATTGCAGTCTAAGCATCACTTTGCAATTAAATTTCGCGTTTGTTGATTTAGGGTTTTTAATTTCAAGTAGAAAAGCAGTATAAATTATCAATATTCAATTAACAATTTATTGATAGTTTCATGTTAGGGTTTCTAACATATTCATTTAACAGAAAAGGTGTACTTGCATCAAGTTATGTTTATCAAATTACTATAATTCCAATTTCTACCCTAGTCCATGGATTCCAAATTAATGTTTAAAGTACCAATTTTGATTTACTAATAACCTAAATTAATTAGAATGGATTAAACCTAACTGGAATAATCATCTAATCAAAATTGTTTCCACTCACCTCAAGCCTAAGTTCTTCCTATATGTTTGGCCTAAGAATTTCTCCTCCATATGATAACTCCACTTGCTTCTTTTAGATTCAATAGATTATGTTCTTCTAGGTTGGTTTTATTTTGATTTTTGAGAAGATTTTGGGTTAGAGGAGAGGTTGGATTTTGACAGAGTTTTGTTATAGTAAACTTTTAATAGAGAATTAGGTTTCATTAGCTTAGTATTTATAGGGGTAGGATCATAGCTTGGGCCATTATATTAGCTTAGGGAATAATTTTAGAAAATATGGTCCTTTCTCGTTTGTTCAATACATCATCATGAAAGCAGGCAACGCTTAATTTTATTCGAGTCACGGTCGACCGCCCCAGTACTATGGTCGACCACTACTGGTCGACCTTTAACCCTAGTGGGTTCAATGGGTGGCAATGAATTTTTGTGAAATTTCAATTTTAAATTTTATGTTCTATTTCCAATCCTTTTAACTCCCGTAACTTCTCCATACTAACTTCGATTACAAAGTGTTATTTATGAAAATCATTCGAAAAATCACTACAAACTCCATGGCACAAGTCCTTTGTAGCCAAATCCGAATGTATGTGAAAATTTGCTTTAAGTCCTTGTTTTATTTTAGTTTAATTTTTTATTAAATTTCACCTAAATTTCTGTTAAATTTTCGGGGTGTTACATTCTCTCCCTTAAAAGGATTTCGTCCCAAAAATCTCTAAGGATGGAAAAATGCAACTCGTACACACAACAACCAATAATTACAACCATCTACTCATCTAGCATCCACGAGCAATCTTTGTCCTTAGAAATTTCTAATGCATCATGTACATATATATGCAACGTGAAATGCACATGAGTCTATTTTAATGCCAAAATAGGCAGTCTACTGATTCAGTCGACCTCCTATCATGCAAAATGCTCATACTATGATTTCAAATGTATGCAACATCCTAAGCAAATATTTACTTGCAATTTTATATACATGCACAACCATTCGAACATATGCAACATTCATATGCATAACGTCCACTGGCACAATAATAATAATAAAAATAACAACATGCAACTAGATATAAGTGTGCATGTGTGTACCTAGAGGATATACTATCTTAATGTGTAAAAGAATACCATGCGAAAATACATCCATATACATCCATTAGCATCCATCATCCATAACATGTCCCACCGACACGTTTACAACCATTCCTAGCATTCAATGGTCTCTACCTAAGCTAGAACCTATTTGCAAAAATAATTTCTTCTAACTAAAGTGGAAACGTGCCAGAAAAGTGTTTGGTATATGTGGCTCAGACTTTCACCTCAAGTCCCATGTACCCTCAAGTAGATCGTCTCCCTACCGGACTCTAACCGGTTTAATTATCTCATTATAACATCGATTGTTCCATGCCCAAAAATATGGGTAGGTGTAGGGCGAACAAGGAACTCACCTACCCTTTTTTACTTCCCTAACTAAATTTCACCACTGGATAAAAATTTCCAATTTAGCTATATGTGCATTGGTAACCTTCAACAATCCTTGCTACTAACTCAAATGTTATTGTAACGTCCCGACCGTTCAAGCCCCGAATGTCGACACTAATACATCCACAATATTCACGTATCGAGCACTCAAGTGCTGTAAAGGCGAAAAGTTAGGGTAAAATAAAAAGAAAAAGAAACAGAACAAGGAAGAAGGAACATAATATTAGAATCTCACAAGTAGAACGGTAATATATAATATCAAAAGAACAACATAAAGGGTTACTCCGATACAAAAATTTTGGAGTTACAAAATCTAAGTACTATCATTAGCCTAGACAGTTATAACAACATATCCTCACAAATGCTGATATGTACAATATAATAATGCAACAGAAATAAGGATACTACAATGGGTGAAACATCCAGCTCGTCTTCTAGAGCTCTAAAGAACATTAACGAAAACCTGCCTTTCTCAAACTACTCAAAAGAGTATGCGAGGAGTTTAGGGAAAACAAAAACCAAGCGTTATATTTAAGTTTGGTATGAGAAACTCAAGAAATATGTTTACAACATATAATAGTACTTTTGAGACCACATGGAATGCCTTAACGGTTATCCCCTCAAAAGAACCACTATCTAATAAGTAAATAAGGTGATATATTAATAATGTCTAGGGTGGAGAATATAATTTAGGAAATAGCTAGAATGGTTACATTGGTTACTTCAGCAACATATTAGAGGGTACAATCAAAAGCGATAAGGAATGTTCGCATAATGATTTTTCTGTGGAGATCTCTTCGGTGGAGCCGGATCTAATCTCTTGCACAAGAGTCGGAAACTATCTCTAAATAGAATATACCATAAGGTAAACATAACCGGTTCACGTCTAAATACGTGATCCCAAATACCATCACCTCCCACACACAACATCGATAAGCATACTCTAGATATGGAGTGATAATATCCTATCGTGGGTCAACCAAACCCCAAGCTATACCCCTACTCTGTTTTCTATCATTTTTGATATCGAGGTTACGTTCGACATCTTTCACATGAGTCTTCATAATTCAAACAGAACACGAATCCCCAATTAGATTCCCACATATCGAACAGATCTCAAAACCATACATGGATTCCAGCATCTCGAACAGATCCACTTCCAAAATATAGAACATGTATCTCGGTCTTGAAGTGGTTTTCGATAAGTAAAACACTTACAAATCCCGATCTCTTCAGCACTGAATCGACAAATTTGATTATTCAATGATAATGAGAATGATCGCATATGAAAACTAAGTCTCGTATTATCACGTTTTTGAATTTTCATCCCACACTGTCCCTTGATCAAGAGTGAAGCTGGTAGGTTAGAGCTCTATTACTCATTCCAACACGAACATAAGTCTTCATTCCTATAGATAGACAAGCCTACTTCATCGGCTTTTAGTGCTAATTATACGACTAAATGTTTTCCATAAATGAGTAAGCATACAAAGCACGATCAAGTCACATAAGCGACTTCTAATCCTCTTTTTGTTTAATTCATCTTTTGTTAATTTAAACTTCTTTTATTAGAAAAACTTCTTTTATCTAATAAAACTTTGTTTACAATTTATATTATTCATTTTTCTTTTCCAATACTTCAAAAAATATTCATATACTTGTCTCAAATAGTATGAGTATATTCATAAATAATTGACAAGACTTCTTACATTAAACCTTTTCTTTTTCTATCTTTTTCCAAAAGATTCCTTACTTATAATTTCCTTTAAAATATCCATTTTAAGGATCTAAGTACTTTCACAAATCCATTCAAAAAGGTTTAAGACTAATGTTGCTTAAACATTGTAATAACCTGAATTTTTTTTGTTTTGTTATATTTAATTAATTTTAAATATTTAAATAATTGGTTTCTAAAGTTTAACAACTTGAATTCAATTATAGGGATTATTTCAATATTTGAATTGTGAATTTAATATTTGAATGGTGATTTAAATATTTGGATTGTGAATTAAAAATTTATTAAATGGATTTAATAACTTTATTTAACTCCTTTTAATTAATTAATAATTGTTAGCACCAAAATTGGTCACTAATACCCAAATCCAAGCGAAAGCACCAAATACCAGTCACAGCTCACAGATAGAAGATATGTGGTGAATATTAATATGGAGAACGACCAGAATTAAAATGAAAGCAGTAAAGTACAACAGATTTTATAGTGGTTCGGCTAACTCCGGCCTACGTCCACTCCAGAAGTTTCCTTTTTATTGATGTTAGAATCGATTACAGTACAAAATGGCAGAGTTGCCTTTGCCTTAGAAAAGAGAAAGTAAGAGAGTCGAAAGGAAGATCCCTTTTCTGAAGTCCTACATGCTGTATTTTTAGGCAAATCCCGAGTTACCGGGCTTCCTGAGTAGTCCGGGCCCATCAGGACCATAGCCGAGCCAATATCCTTCATTCTGACCGACCCACACTGCCATTCCGACCGACCTATGCCGATCCACTCCATACTCTAGTATGCCGATCCAGACCACCAGTGACCGAGCCACACTACCACGTCATCCATACCACCAAGTCACCGATCGGCACTTGCCGACCAACCATGCCGAGCCACATCCCACGAAGTCGACCCGAAGCAACAACTTCTTGGACATGAGGCTACCGAATGATGTCATGCCGACCCACTTTATATCCCACTGAGATACCGAGCGACAAACTGAAGCGAAGGACCTTAGGACTCGAAGCAACCGAGCCCCATTCCATACTGAGCCAGTTCCTTCCATTCCTACCGAGCCACCCCGACCGAACCACAATGCCGAGCGACAACCAAGGCTGACTCATGATCTAACTAGGCCGAACTACCTTCCATGATGAGCCGCCAACACGGCCGAGCCACCAATGCCGAGCCACCCATGCCAAGCCACCCATACCGAGCCACCAATGCCGAGCCACCCATGCCGAGCCACCTAAAAGACTCGAAGAAATCATCCATACAACTCGAAGCTCGACTCCATAAGACTCGAAGCAAATCTAGGGCGACTTGCGACTTATCGAAACCCAAGTTTCGAGTATCCAATAACCTTCGTCCATCGACTATGCCGAATCCCGGCTGTGGATCCATGATTATTATCCATGCTTGATCGTCCATCCATCCAGTTGATTAAATCTGTCATGAACCAACCTCGACGAACGAGTAGTCAATTTAGTTAAGTCCTCCTATCTACGGCCTTGCCAAAAGGTGGGTTAACAATAATAATTGTAAATTTACTTTGTAAATTTATTTAAAATAACAAATGGTTTGAATAAATAATAAGGAAATCAATTATCAATAAAATAACTTGATTTTTGTTATAGAATTTTCAATTTAATTTATAGGATTTTCCATAATTTTTAATTTGGAAAACATTTAAATTTTATTTGATGATTTTTCGACAAACATTGGTATTTTTGAAATTTTTGAAGAATTAAATAATCTGTGAATTTTATTGTTGATTTGTGATCGTGTCACAATTTGGTGCATGACCGTATTTTTATTTTTATTGTTCGTGGTTCGTAAGAAAACATAATATTATGTAGCAGAGTATTGCAAATATTTCTTTTCAAAACTTTTTAAAATCAAATCAAATTCAAAATTTTGAACTTGAATTGATGTTGATATGATATTTGATGAGATATGTTGCTTGAAAAACTTGATTATCTTATGATGGAGGTTAACTAATATTCTTGTTCATAAATTTAGCAAAGTTAATACTTACCAGAAGAAAAAAACATTCTTGTTTCTCTTCCTCTCTTCTCTTCTTAGTTTATAGTAAAACCAAATAATGGCCTTGAGCCTTCAAAAATCAAAATCTACAAATTCACTCGACAAAAAAGTATGAAACTAGGACAATTGAACTCGTAGTGGTGTAGGCTTCCACTTCAACTCCATTTTGTTGAGTGTAATCTCGTTTAGTGATGATCGACCATGATAGCATGAACTAGGGTTAGCTTTTCAGGTCGATATATGAGGAGTTTAGTGAAATTGAGTTCATATCGGAGATTATGGTGCAAAATAGCATAAATGGTGAACTTTGGTAAGGTTTGGTGGTTTATAGGGTAGTGCGACCTATGTACGATCGTAAGGAGAGGGTGGAGGTCGTGATCTGCCTGGGAGAAGCGGAGGTGATGCTGTGAGTGCCAACGTGTTGGGCTCGAGTGAAGAAATGTGATAGTGGAGTCGGCTCGTCATACGAAGGTCTGAAGCTCCGTATTTTAGGCAAGGGGTGCACGACCATGTCTGTTTTATGCACATGCAAATTTTTATATGGAGGGAAGTTATAATTTTCATTAGAGGGTAATTAAGTTAATTACTTAATTAACGAATATTTTAATTCGAGAAACTTATAAAATCAATATCTTGCTCGTAAGAGGTCGGATTTGGATGCGGTCAGTTGCAATAGATTCATAGGAACCTTAGCTTCATGATGGAATTAGTTTAGTCAAATTTGAAGCAAGTGGAATTTTGGGCTAAAATCGAACGTCTTTTGATTTTAGACCAAATCGAACCACGAAAGCGTCAACTGGAATATTTGTGAGTTCATTCACCTCTAAATAAATTATATGATATTTGTTTTGCTATAGATTATTGTTGAATGCTTGGTTGATAATTTATATTGTTGTTTGATTGTTCGTTTTGGATTTAAATTCCTGCTTGAAAAAACGGATGGCATAAATAATTGTTTTGTTGCAGGGAACAAAAATAAAAGGAAAGTTGAAGAGTACGTAATGAATAGGTCGTTGTAGAACTCTTCGAAATACACATTCATATGTGTAATTTACAGGGGACTTTTGTAGAGAAACCCTATGGGGTTTCTCGCTAATATTTATTTATTTACTTATATTCTTATGCTGCTTATATTGCTGTTTGGTTGAAATATTTGTGGCATACTATTTGGTTTGAATAAGCATCGTTATAGCGATTTTCGCTATACCATCACTTATGAAATATCATCCTCTTAAACTTTTTTGTGTGTGGAACTTAAGCTTGTATTTTGCAAATAAAATGTTTGGTCGTGTGCAGCACCTTGAAATTTGTTTAAACTAAATTTTTTCAAATATTTTGACAATTTTGAAAATAAACAATTAGTGTTAATTAAAATTTATAAAAGGATTTATAAAGTTAATTGATTATTTTTTGGGATAATTATCATTGTCTAAAATTGATTAGTTATTATAAATTGATTGATTATTATTTAGATAATTAAAGTTGTTTTAAATTTATAAAGGTTATTCACCTTAAATATTTTGTAAATTCTTTTCAAATGGATGTGTAGGGATTATATAACTTTTGAAAGGAATTTATGGGTTTAAATATATTTTTAATTATTAGTAAATTATAATAAAGTTAATTAATAAAGTTATTGATGATGTTTAAAAAGTTAATTAACCGATTTAATAAACATGTTTAAAAAGTTAATTAACTGATTTAACACAAGTGTTAAAGGGTTAATTAACTGATTTAATAAAAGTGATTAAAGTTCATTAATTGATTTAATGATTATCAATGAATGTTGTTTGTTAAAGGATGATAATATTTAGTTATCGTCGATTATTGGTTGAATTAAACTAAAAACGAATACTTTGTGAACTCTATTTCACGAAGCGTTCGATAATTAGATTGAATTGAAATCTAATTACAATAAGAATTGTTTGCAATAACAAAGATTGTAACGACCCACTATTTTGGACCATTCAAATCGACAATAATCCGCACATGTCTGACTTGAATAATTCAAAATAACAGATTGTAATAAAATTTGGAGCAAATAAAATCAAATACAGAATCACAGACACAGAATATCAAAATAACTCACAGCGGAAATTAAAATACCATAGTAGGTCATGAAGCTACTATAACAAAATCTCAAACAAAATACATAATATCAGTCTGAAAAAAAAACATATACAATAGAAATCTCAAATACATAGAAGTTTATAAATACCAGAGCTGAAATAGAACAACTGAAACTGAAAGGAAATAGATAACTAGACAAGAAGAATCTCCAGTGATTCCTAGCTCCAGAAAAGAAATCCAAAGCTAAGCTGTAAATACTTAGGCTGACCCGAGCGTAAAGTAAAACACAAAACACTCGAGTCAGGACATACATACTTATATAATGTAAACCAACTCAAGTGAACTGTAGTAGTAATGCACAATAACTTAAAGGATGCTTGGGATCGCCCATCCTCTAAGGATCAGTCAAACCATAAATTAAATTACATCCCGTGGTTAAAATTCCAAAATGGTATTTTATACTTCGAAATCAAATATCATTTCAAATCCATTTCAAAATATCAAAATATTTCAAATCAAAATATTCCATTTAAATCATTTAAAAATGAAGTTATTATATTTAATAGTCAAATATTCAATTCTCAAAATTTTACCATTTTTAGAATTCATTTATTCACTTAAATATATTAAAACAGTGAAATTTCAACTTTTGCAGCATTTAGAAAATGCTACGGAAAGTTATGTTTAAAAACAATTCAATTAGCAAAAGACAGCATTTAAATGCTGTAATAGGTTTAGATTTCAAATAAAACTTTAGTTAATTTCAGCAACTATAGCACTTAGTTCATTTTAGCCATTTAGTTCATTTATATCAATTACAGCATTTACAAAATGCTGTAATATCTTTAACTTTAGAAATGATAGCATTTCAAGAATGCTGTCAATTTAAATTCCAAACTTTCACTACAATTTCATAAACAATTAAAATTTATTTAAATCCATTTTAACTTATAAAAATCATATTTTCTCACTTTAAAAACAATCATTTAAATAACCCTTAATTTATGATCTTACAAAGTGAAAGTTTCACAAACAATTATCAAATCTTTAATAATTCACTTATAAAATAAATGTAAAATTTTATAACATTTCATTTACTTAACATTTTAATTAAGTTTACCATTTCATAATTTTATTTAAATTCCATTTTATTTTCTTAACTTAACTTTTATTTTTAAAACACTTTCACAGCAAGTTAAGTTATACTTCAAATTTCAACTTTTAAACATTTATTTATTTAACTATTTTTAATTTATAGAAAAATCAATAACGCTTTATAAAATCATTTTAAATTCAAATAAAAATCAAATTATCATATTTTCTTACTTAATTTAAACTACATTTATAAACAAAATCATAAATTCCAAAATTTACTTATATTTCAAATCCTACTTTCCCATTTATTTATTCACTTATTTAACTTATAGAAAATCACTAATATTTGTAAAAATCATTTTTTAAAATTTAAATTTAAATCAAAATTTCATAATATTTACATTTTTAACATATTTTACAATTTCAAGAAAATATATATATTAACCACGGGTCTGTATATAAATTTTTCTAACCTAAGTCAAATGATACGGATAATATATAATTTCAATCCGTAATTTACAAAGGAAAAATCCGGGTTTTATCATTTCAAACCCTCAATCCCAAGTTAAATGAAATAAATAAAAATCGTTCAGGCCTATCATTTCAGCCCATAACGATTTTTCCCTATTCTAAAGTCTGTTCGGGTATGTATCATTTCAACCCATAGTGATTCTATTCTACAGGGAACTTGCAGTGTGATCAAGGTTTTAAATCTTGGATTTCGGTCACGTCTCGTCTCGAAGAATTTAGATAGCTTATCTCGTATCGGGTGAGATCTCGAACGAGATGAGTGCATCTCGGTCGTTCATCTCGGATTTACATCTCGATTTCTAAAATTCATTTCGGAGTTATCTCGGAGTATATGTCATGTCAAAAATTAGTTTTCATACACCTAAATTTATAATACTAGTCAGTAGTCACTACCTTAAGGAAAACACTATGCACTTACCTTGACTATATCACACGCTTATCATTAGTAATTTAGTATGGAAAAATATCTCTTGTATCATGTAAAATAAACAAATAACTAGATTTCATAAATAATGTTCAATATAATATCGTATGAGATAAAGTAGACAAGAAACAAACCATAACATATGCACTTTTACTTTGTTTGATCATTCACTTAACTTTCCTACACAATATAATCTCATTTCTACCTTTTATGATTTATAGTGCTGCAAGAGAAATCTTAATTTTATAACTTCAAATACAAAAGTCTACAAGTAGAATTAAGATATTCTATGTCTGATTATAGTATTTAATTATTAGCAAACAAAATCTCATTAAGCAACTAATAGTATAGATATTTCAAACAAACGTAGAAAATAGCATACATAGTACAAACAATTTTCAAACATTTTGTAATATTATAAGAAAAGCAAAAAAATGATGTACGAATGAACATGTAATCATCAAATGAAATTAATATATGAAAGAGAATTCCTTTATTGCTTAAAAATAAGCCTTGAGGAAAAAAATTATAGCAGCAAAGAATAAATGAAATCAAATTGGGAATCCATTTGGAACATAAAGTTAAATAAGTGAAGCCCAAAATTTATAGCCGCAAAAATATAGGGTTAGCAAAAAAATTCAAGAAAGTGTCGAAAAAAGAAAAATGAAATCGGATGTAAATTAATTTGGATCAGAAACCTAAATGAAAATCATAAAGTGAAATACTTACCATAATCGATGTACATTTTATCATCTTCTTACACTCGTCACTGCCGTAAAATAAGAGACGAAGATTAAATGAGATTTATATAAAAAATAAGGGTTAAAAAAGTACAATTAAGAAGGCTTAAATTAAGGTAAAGGATGAGCGAGTCCAATACGGAAAAAGAGTTGATTTTTTCCAAAATTCAAAAATTCGGCCGATATCTCGCTGTTAAATCTCGCCCGAGATACCAGACGAGATACTAAAATATCGTCCGAGATTTGGGTCAGACGAGATTCAAACGAAATAGCCTGTTTTGAATCGCCTGGGCTTGAAAATGAGATCTCGACCGAGATATCGTCCGAGATGAGCGAGATTTAAAACCTTGAGTGTGATAAACTGATATAAATAAACAGAATAGGATTATATAAAGTAACAGATGATATGACAGGTGAATAAACAGGGTGATCATCATATATAAAAAATATCACAGTCAGGTATAATATGATAATATAATCTACAGATTCAAATGGTGTCAATTTACTAATTATATAAGTACAGAATGTCTGGTGAGAAATACTCACCTCTACAAGCTGGAGATAACAGAACCAAACACACAAACAAGATCCCAAAAGGCACAAAAGCACGACTACGATTCAAGTGAGAGGAGAGCCAAAATAGTTGTCTTGTTACATATCAAACAAAACAAGATAAAGCACATAAATATACAACACAATATAACATTAAACAGTCTAGAATTTATGCATAACAAAGAACCAAACCACTTGCACTTGCTTTCACCTATCAAATGCTCGGCCATATGGTTTATAATGCACGGCTATGGTGTGTTAATGGATCAGGTATGGATTAATATGGTCGGCCATAATGAGGAAGTGAAGGAGTGAAACTTGCTTATGGCATGAGACAAGGTTCAAGGCAACAAAAGTGAAATTTTATGCAACTACAAGTCACGACCATGGCTCCAAGTGGCACGGCCAGGCCTGGTGGAGGTTAGGGGATGGTGTGGCAGTGGATTAGGGTCAGTAAGTGGCTGGTGGAGGTGGTGCAAAGGGCGGCCAAGGGGTGTGTTGAGGTGGCGGAGTCATGTGGAGGTCGGCTTGGATGTTTAAGGTGATGTTTTGCAAAATTTTTGTGGAGCTTCACATCAGGGATGGCCACGGTCATGTAGGTCAGAGGAGATGGAGGTGATGATAGCTGAGAATGATGGTGGTGAAGGTGATGGTGAAGGAGGAGGCTATGGCCGAACACTCATAGGTGAAAGCAAGGCAAAATATCAATAAAACAAGAAGAAAATGAGTAAGAAAATAGTGAAAACCATTACCAATTTTTAGAAATGATGGCCGAAAGTTTTTGGGGTGAGAAACTTTCTCTTTTGCGTGAAAAATGAAGGAAGATACGGCTGGAGAAAGGAAATAGTCGGCCTCATCAATGCAAGTGGCAATTTGAAATGAAAAGGTAAAGAATATGAAGAGGTTAGGGTAAATGAAAGGTTATAAAACTCTTCATATTTCTCACTTTCTTTATTCAAATAAACCAAAATAAAAACCCATGTAAATAAAATAAAATTGAATACCAGATAAAGAAAAATGAAATGAATAAATAAATTTTAGAAAAATTTAGAAAAATATAAGAAAATAGTTATTTATATGAAAACTAGTATTGAAAATAGAAAACAAAATATAACTAGTTTTGGAAAAATAACAACTACACTTTAAAAATGTTTTAAAACTAAAATATATACATAGAATGACATATTACACACATATACACAAATTAGAATAAGATATGACAAAAAAAATATTATTTATATAATTTAAAATAGATAATTTTATTAAATAAATCAATTTACACACAATATTGTAAAAAGCATAACTTTCACAATATAAATTGGATTTCAACAAAACGAAAAGTAGTATTCTTGAGATTTAATTTATTTTCATAATAAAAGATAAAATTCAAGAATTCAAATATTTAAATTTTAAATTTAAAAGTCAAAGTTTGACTAAATTGACCAAAATCCACATTTTTCTGGAAATATTCTATTTATTCAGGTTTGAAATTATAATTCACATAAAAATCAACATTTATAATTAAAATAACATAATTTATTCATTTTAATAAATAAAATAAAGTTTTAAATCAAAATTCAAATAAAATAATCAAAATAAACAATTAAAATAAATCACAGAATTCAGGGTTGTTACACTCTCCCCCACTCAAATCTTTTCGTCCTCGAAAAGAACGAACAAGAAAGAATAAGGAAAAGCAAGATAGAAAAAGCAAATAGTACCTGAAAAAAAACAATTCCCGATTCGAAGCACGAATGTTCTCCTCCGTCTTTCAGGTACAATCTCGATCATCAGTACCTCACAGTACTTTGATCAGACTAACAGATTTCCTTCTCTTAGCTGCTTCATACCTCTGCCGATAATACGAAGTGGCTTCCTCTTGACAGTCAAATTAGGCTAAATATCCAACTATCAAGAGCGGAAGGCTGAACCAAAAAGAGATGGGTCAAGAAGATACTAGAGAAGATGAGATACGTGGAATCCATCATGCACTCCTGAAAGCTTCTCGGACAAATTCAGATGATAAGCCAAAGAACCAACTCTTTCCACAATGCGAAAAGGACCCTCGAAGAGGAAAAAGGTAGGAATAGCTAGAAGGGAAAATAGATTGAAAGACCAGGATGAACCATTAGTTTAAACTATATAAATTTCAATTAAAATTTTATAACATTTTAAACATTTTATAATATGATGAATAGTCATTTGATAGTTCGAAGTAAACAATGTTTAAAACATTTTAAATCATTTAGAAAAATAAAATAAATGATCAAACTATCCTTTATATAATACTTTATCAAAATACTTTTATAACTCGATGTCTTAACAAGTTTATCCTCGTTCCTGTAGACTCTGGCAGTGCGTTGATCAGGCGCAAAGCTAGAATTCTCCAGGTACTTAGTAGACTTGTTTCAACACCCAGTGAAAATACTGGAAAAGCCTTTTAAAAATAGATATGGAAAGTACAATCCAAACAAAACAACCAAAACCTTTGTCTAACCATGGATCGCAGATATACAAAGTTTACGCCTGGATCCCCCAAGAAACATCCGTATCCGTAAGCTTTCTCAGCCCTGCGAATTTCGCCATGATGACTAGTAGACCGCAGATACACAAAGGTTACGCCTGGATCCCCCAGGAAACATCCGTATCTGTAAGCTTTCTCAGCCCTGTGGATTTCGCTACTAATACGACCTACATAGATCACAGGATACACAATGGTTACGCCTGAATCCCCCAGGAAACATCCATACCCCTAGGCCATCTCAGCCAGGTGAATTACGCTATGCAGTCGCGCTCGTAAGACCATGGGTAACGCCATGGAATTTGATGGACACTCGAGTATCATATCCGGAAAACCAAAATCAAAGAAATATCGATAGAATGAATCCACAATGTGGCCACAAAGCGGATATCAAGCAGAAGGCACTTTCCATATCTTTACTTCGAAAATATGTATCATATAGTACCTTTTCAAATCACTTTCAAATATCATACTTATATAAAGTCCATTATATATAAGATTTCATTTTCAAGTCAGATACTTTTCCAAATCAAAAGTATATCAAATCACACTTATATAGACTTCAATTATATAAGATTTCACTTTTCAAATTGAGTACCTTTTCAAATCCATAGTTTTCGAATCAACATCATACTTATACAAACCAATTTTTTTTATAAGTTCGATAACTCCCAAATCAAGTATTTAGTAACACAAGGTCCTCAAATTTCAAGTTGTTTCAATATAAGTTCAATTTTCAAAATCATATACGCTTTCACCAAATTATTCTTCCAAATCAAATATCTTCAGTTTCAAAGTTTCCAAAATAATAAATTTAGAAAATAAATCCAAATTTCCAAATCAATATAATTTAAGTCAAACAATTCATTTCCAAAATCAATGGTTTCAAAATCATCTTATACTTACATAAGGTCCATCTTATATAATGATCAATTTTTTTTTAATAAATTTCGCTGCATGAAGAGCCATATGGGATTGAACATCTTTGCTTACTAAAAGGTTTTGAATTTAGAATAGTTTTGTATATAAAAATAGTTGTAAAATAGTTTTGTATATAAAATAGTTTTGTAAAAATAGTTTTGTATATAAAATAGAATAAAATAGTTTGTTTAAGAAAATAAAAGAAAATTAGTTTTTAAAAAAATGGTTTTAAATTGATAGTAGTTTTTTTCATAAAGGAAAAATTCCAATTAAATTACAAAGATATCCAACCCAACAACTTCCAATTTCAGCGTTAAGTATATCAATGATATTAGAATATAAGATGTACATATGTCCTCATTTCGCAAAATCACATTCGATCGCTCGCTCGATCACACAAGTTTGCTTTCGAACTAGTATTGTCCATTCGACTTCCTTAATGCGGATTTCGATATGGTTTCTTGATGCAGCCCAGAATGATGCCCAGATTGATGAAGTCTTAGTTCGCTCACGACCTAGTAACAATTTAGGTCGCTCACGACCTAGTAAGGATGATACAGACCAAGTCTTAGGTCGCTCACGACCTAGTAACAATTTAGGTCGCTCACGACCTATGGAAGATCGCTCACGAGTTAACGAGGTACCGGAGCAAGGCGGTGAAGCGAGTTATGCGGAAGAAGGGAACCAACGACCTATGATAGGTCGCGTACGATCTAACAAAGGATGCACGCGGAGTTGTTCAAAAGAAGGAGTTTTAGGTCCCTCACGACCTAAGTTAAGTCGCACTACGACCTACGACCTAGTTAGGTCGCGTGAAATCCTTAGGTCGTGAACTTTGTTAAGTCACTGAAGAAGTTAGGTCGCTGCCGACTTATGAGTTAGGTCGCTACCGACCTATGTGTTGGGTCGTTACTTTATTGAGTCGCTATGTTCTTTTATGTCGGTGCTGTTTTAGGTCGTTGGAATATTGTATATGTTGAGTCGTTGTATGGTGTTGTAACATGTTTTCTTAAGTCGCTTGTACATAAGTCGTAAGTCGCATTTGTTAAGTCGGCTGAGGCGGGTTGTGTGTTGTAAATATCTGTTAGGTCGTTAACGACCTTGTTTAGGTCGAAGGTCGCGGGTGTGTCACTGCTTGTACTAAGTCGCATGTTATAGGTCGTTCACGACCTAGGTGTTGTACAGATTTCAGTGTTGGGTTGTAACTTCTATAAATAGGCCGGTGGTGCCATTTGTAATAGTTTAGTTGATTTGAATAAAAACTTTTGTTTTGTTAGCTTTGTGCTTTCATTAAATTGGCAGTTGAGTGTAATCTCCTATCTCCTCTTTCGGCATTCGAGTGTGCTCGAATCAACGATCGTAGAAGCCAATTCACGGTATCAAGTGCGCTTGATCAGCGTCTGAAGAATTGCAGATCTTCTTTCACGGTATCGTGCGCGATCAACATGACGAAGATAGCTAGAATTCGGTATCTTCGGATCAACGAATTTGGGCCATTCAGTATTCTTCATTCCATCGATTGCTACTTTCATAGAATCATCAATTTTGTTATTCCACTGCTGCATCATTTGGTATCAAAGCTAGACTTAGTCAATTATAGCTAAGCCGAGTCTTGGAGCCAATATTCTATTGAAGAGTTTAAACCGTACATCATTTGATATCATTTTGAAAGTTCAAAGCCGAGAATTGAAGTATTTGTGACATTTCAAATCATGCCACCGAGAAGAGCTAATCGCCATCAGAACGTAGAAGCTTTGTATAGAAGAGAAGAAGCTGATGAGATGGAGCAAAGAATAAACAAATTTTTTAGTGAAAAGCTTAACGAAGGGATTGGTCGATTAGAGAAGATGATGTTGGAGATGAATCAAAATCGGAGAAGGATTTCACCTGAATCTAACCATGGGGGAAGTAGAGTTTCACCACATTCCAATCGGGAGAGAAGTGCTGATAATGATCATAGAAGTTGAGTCGAGATTGTTATAGAGATGATGATGATCGAAGACGTGATAGGAATGTGAATGATCGAGATCGGAGGAATGTAGATAGAAGGGATGTGGGTGGAAGACACGAAGGTAGTAGAGATGTTGGTGGTCAGGATCGACATCGCTATACATCAGATTTCGAGGAGGAGTTTGATGGTGGTAGTGTTCATGGACGAGGACGAGGACAAGGAAGAAATCAGTCGGAGTATGATCACAAGTGGGAGTTTGGGATGAAAACTGAAATTCCAGAATTCAAAGGTGGTATGCAAGCTGAGGAGTTTTTGGATTGGTTGTCTAATGTGGAGGAGATTTTTGACTTCAAGGAGGTTCCAGAACATCGTAGAGTGAAGTTGGTTGCTACAAGGTTGAGGGGAAGAGCTTTGGCGTGGTGGCAGCAAACCAAACTTACACGTGAACGGATGGGGAAGTCAAAGATTGAATCATGGGAAAAGATGAAGAAGTTGATGAAAGCTACATTCTTACCTTACAATTATCAGTCTCTTATGTATCAACGCTTGCAGAACTTGAGGCATGGGACGAAGACTGTTAATGATTATGCAGATGAATTTTATCAGCTTATTGCCAGGAATGATATTATGGAAACGGAGGAGCAGCTAACAGCTAGATTTGTTGGAGGGTTGAGAATGCAGATTCAAGATATGGTGAACATGTTTGATCCCAGACCTATCGCTGAGGCACATTAGAAAGCACTTGCTTATGAGAAACAAGGGAGACGAGGTGGTGGTGTGTTTACAAATTCCAACAATACAATGAAAGGGGCTAGTAGCAGTGCGAATGTTTCGAAGGCTGTTGCAAAACCGGTTGTTAATGAAGTTGCTAATACCAGGATCAATAGTGGTATCAAATGTTTCAATTGTCAGGAGCTTGGTCACAAAAGCAATGAATGTCCAAAGCCGAAGAAGAGAACTATGATTGCCGAGGCAGAGGAAGATGAAGTAGAAGCTGACTGTTCTAATTCACTACATGATGAGGAGGAAGAAAATGTGTCGGGAGATGAAGGGTATTCATTAATGATGAAGAGGTCGTGTTTAACACCGAAACAGGAGGAGGAAAAAAGCTGGTTGAGGAGTAACATCTTTCAATCAACATGTACTATCTTGGGAAGGGTTTGCAAGTTTATTATTGATGCAGGAAGTTGCGACAATATTATCTCTACAGAAGCTGTGAAGAAGTTATCATTGAAAACAGAGAAGCATCCAAAACCGTACAAGTTAGCTTGGTTGAGGAAAGGTGGGGAGGTGAAAGTTGGACGAAGGGCTTGTGTTAATTTTTCAATTGGGAAGAAATACAAGGATGAAATTTGGTGTGATGTTGTGGACATGGACGTATGTCATCTGTTGCTAGGGAGACCGTGGCAGTATGATAGGGCTGTGCAACATGATGGTCGTACTAACAGTTATAGTTTTATGTTTGAAGGAACTAAAATCACTTTGATTCCTAAGAAGCGACAACAAGAAGAAAACAAGTTGGAGGAAATTGAAGAGTTGAAAACTTTGTTATCATTGAAGGAGTTTGTTAAGGAGGTAGAAGAAGAGCCTGAAGTATTCTTGTTGATTGGACGTGAGAGTCATGAAGTGGTTGAGATCCCTGAAGAAGTGAAACCAGTGCTGGGAGAGTTTGACGATATATTTCCTGAGGAGCTACCAACGGAGTTACCGCCGTTAAGAGACATTCAACATCAAATTGATCTTGTTCCAGGTGCTGTGTTGCCACATAGACCACACTACAGAATGAGTCCAAAAGAACATGAGGAGTTGAGGAGGCAAGTGGAAGAGTTGCTTGAGCAGGGGCGTGTGCAGGAAAGTTTAAGTCCATGTGTTGTGCCAGCATTGTTAGCACCGAAGAAAGATAGGACGTGGAGAATGTGCACCGACAGTCGAGCATTGAATAAGATTACCGTGAGATATAGATTTCCTATGCCTAGATTGGATGACTTGTTGGATCAGCTGAGTGGGGCTACTATCTTTTCGAAGATTGATTTGAAAAGTGGTTATCATCAAATTCGAATCAGACCAGGGGATGAATGGAAAATGGCGTTCAAGACACGTGAGGGGTTGTACGAATGGCTGGTTATGCCGTTTGGTCTTTCGAATGCTCCGAGTACATTTATGCGGGTGATGAATCAAATTTTTAGACCATTCATTGGGAAATTTGTGGTGGTGTATTTTGATGATATACTGATATATAGTGGAAGTCCAGAAGAACACTTGCAACATCTGAGAGAAGTGTTGATGGTATTGCGACAGGAACAATTTTATGCTGCAACGAAGAAATGCGTGTTCATGACGCATAGTGTTTTATTTTTGGGATATGTTATTTTGGATGGAGGTATACAGGTGGATCAGAATAAAGTTGAAGCAATCAGAAATTGGCCACAACCCAGGACGATTACAGAAGTTAGAAGCTTTCATGGTTTGGCATCATTCTACCGAAGGTTTATTCCACACTTCAGTAGCGTGATGGCACTGGTTACTGATTGTATGAAGGGGAAACAATTCTTATGGTCAGAGGAAGCAGGGGTTGCTTTTGAGCGGATCAAGGAGCTTTTGACGACAGCACCAATTCTAGTATTGCCTGATTTTCAGTTGTTGTTTGAATTGCATACTGATGCATCGAAGGTTGGAATTGGAGGGGTGTTGAGTCAGAAAGGTCGTCCTATTGCATATTTCAATGAGAAGCTATCGGGAGCAAAGATGAGATATAATACATATGATGTGGAATTCTATGCTATCGTGCAAGCTATCAAACATTGGAGACATTATTTGTTTCATAAAGAATTTGTTTTATATACTGATCATGAGGCGTTGAAGCATATGCAGGGACAGGACAAGATTGCGGCAAGGCATGTTTCGTGGATTGCATACTTACAATAATTTACATTTGTGGTGAAGCATAAATCGGGAATCACAAATAGAGCGGCAGATGCATTGAGTAGACGGAATCATTTGCTAACTACAATGAAGGTTGAAGTAACGGGGTTTGATGTATTACCAGAACTATTTGTTGATGATCCTTACTTTGCGAAGTATGTAGATGCAGTCAAGGAGGGGAAGACGGATGAGTTTGTAATGGTGGATGGTTTTCGTTTTAAAGGAAATCGATTGTGCATACCGGAGTGCAGCTTACGTATGAAGATTGTAAAGGAGTTGCATGAGGAAGGCATGTGGGCCGAGATCGTACTTTACAATTGATTTCTCAATCTTATTATTGGCCTTCGATGAAGCGGGAAGTTGGAAAGTTTGTGGAGAGATGTCATATTTGCCAAGTTTCCAAGGGAACAGCGACGAATGCGGGATTGTATATGCCGTTGCCCATGCCGATTAGACCATGGGTTGATATCAGTATGGATTTTGTTTTGGGATTACCGAGAACTCAGAGGGGGAATGATTCGATATATGTTGTAGTGGATAGGTTTTCAAAGATGGCACATTTTATCGCTTGTAAGAAGACAGCTGATGCCGTCCGTGTTGCCGAATTATTCTTTAAAGAAGTGTATCGCTTACATGGTTTACCAGAATCCATTGTTTCTGATCGGGATACTAGATTTCTAAGTCATTTTTGGCTGAGTTTGTGGAAGATGGTGGGAACAAAGCTAAATTTCAGTAGTGCTTATCATCCGCAGTCCGATGGTCAGACTGAAGTTGTTAACAGGTCTTTGGGAAATTTGTTGCGGTGCCTGGTGAAGGATAATCTGAAGAGTTGGGATATGAAATTATGTCAAGCAGAGTTTGCTCATAATCATGCTATAAACCGTAGTACAGGGTTCAGTCCATTTCAGATAGTGTATTCAAGTTTACCAAAGGAGCCGTTGGATTTGACGATAGTACCACAACCCAAGGGAACCGTTAAACGGGCTGTTGATTTTGTTGATGGATTGGCAGAATGTCATCAAATCGTTCAGGAACGATTGGAGAAAGCGAATGAAAAGTATAAGCGATCTGCGGATTTGAAGCGAAGAAGCGTTGAATTTAATGAAGGAGATTTAGTATATGCCGTACTAACGAAAGATCGTTTTCCAGTGGGAGCATACAATATGCTTAAAGCTCGGAAAATTGGTCCTGTAACGATTGTGAAACGGATCAATGAAAACGCTTATAAGTTGAAGCTGCCGGAGGATGTGTATACTTCTGATGTGTTTAATGTTAAACATCTTATACCGTATCATGGGAATGAGTTTGTTGTGGGAGAAGAGGGCGCAAATTCGAGGGAGAATTTTTCTCAACCAGGAGAGGATGATGCAGCCCAGAATGATGCCCAGATTGATGAAGTCTTAGGTCGCTCACGACCTAGTAACAATTTAGGTCGCTCACAACCTAGTAAGGATGATACAGACCAAGTCTTAGGTCGCTCACGACCTAGTAACAATTTGGGTCGCTCACGACCTATGGAAGATCGCTCACGAGTTAACGAGGTACCGGAGCAAGGCGGTGAAGCGAGTTATGCGGAAGAAGGGAACCAACGACCTATGATAGGTCGCGTACGATCTAACAAAGGATGCACGCGGAGTTGTTCAAAAGAAGGAGTTTTAGGTCGCTCACGACCTAAGTTAAGTCGCTTTACGACCTTCGACCTAGTTAGGTCGCGTGAAATCCTTAGGTCGTGAACTTTGTTAAGTCGCTGAAGAAGTTAGGTCGCTGCCGACTTATGAGTTAGGTTGCTACCGACCTATGTGTTGGGTCGTTACTTTATTGAGTCGCTATGTTCTTTTATGTCGGTGCTGTTTTAAGTCGTTGGAATATTGTATATGTTGAGTCATTGTATGGTGTTGTAACATGTTTTCTTAAGTCGCTTGTACATAAGTCGTAAGTCGCATTTGTTAAGTCGGCTGAGACGGGTTGTGTGTTGTAAATATCTGTTAGGTCGTTAACGACCTTGCTTAGGTCGAAGGTCGCGGGTGTGTCACTGCTTGTACTAAGTCGCATGTTATAGGTCGTTCACGACCTAGGTGTTGTACAGATTTCAGTGTTGGGTTGTAACTTCTATAAATAGGCCGGTGGTGCCATTTGTAATAGTTTAGTTGATTTGAATAAAAACATTTGTTTTGTTAGGTTTGTGCTTTCATTAAATTGGTAGTTGAGTGTAATCTCCTATCTCCTCTTTCGGAATTCGAGTGCGCTCGAATCAACGATCGTAGAAGCCAATTCACGGTATCAAGTGCGCTTGATCAACGTCTGAAGAATTGCAGATCTTCTTTCACGGTATCGTGCGCGATCAACGTGACGAAGATAGCTAGAATTCGGTATATTCGGATCAACGAATTTGGGCCATTCAGTATTCTTCATTCCATCGATTGCTACTTTCACAGAATCATCAATTTTGTTATTCCGCTGCTGCATCATTTCTCGACTAGAAACCATCAGTCTCCTTGCATAGCCATATACTATGATAGAGAATTCTAGAATCAAGCCCAAAATCCATATCAAATATTCGCCATCAAGAATCAAATGAAAAATCTTAACATGAAATGGTGTAATTCACCTCGAACTTGCGTACTCAAACTTGGATCACATTAATTATGCGAATAAAACAGCATACGTACAACTTATGTATCTATTCCAACTTGTTAAATATATAGTTTTATAAAGATGTTACTAAGTTAAAACATTTAAACTAAATTATTTTTTCAAAATATTTTGAAGACCAATTTTTTTTTCCAAAACATTTCAATTCTAAATTTCATATTAGAAAAATTCAAAATAGCCTTATTCATTTACTTAACAAAACAATTTCAACTTATTTAAATCATAGTACTACGTACTTTAAACATACATACCAAACTTATATACTTTATACTTTTCAAAATTACTTAGCTTTGAAAAGTTAACCTTGATTTGGAAGTGCTCGAACCTTCAAAATAGTCGAAGAAATCATATTTCAATCCAAGAGTTGGAAATCACAAATAAATCAGTTGTGAGAAATGCGGATTAAGGATCTTAAGGCTAGAATTAACGCTAGAGGGGGGGTGAATAGTGTTTTGTTAATCTTTTTGAGTTTATCTTAATTTGTTAATAATGTATACACTAATCAGACACAGATATGAACACAGAATCAAACACAGATGCAAATATAAAGTAAAAGCAGTAAAGGAAAGAACACACCGGATTTTATACTGGTTCGGAGTTACCCTACATCCAGTCCCGCACAACTAAGTACGGATTTCCTTTCAAAGTCAATTCAACAATTACAACCCTCGGTTTCAAGGCTACGAGGTACACCCTCTAGAATAACAATCCTCTGGGTAGAGATACTTGATTTCCGGGGCAACAAGTTCACCCAATTGATTTTCAAGGCTACAATCACACCTTTTCTCGCTTAATTGATTTCCAAGGCTACAATCACACCTTTTCTCGCTCGATTGATTACAAAGAAGTCTATAACTCAGATTAGCACTTGGATCTTGTAGAGATAGTGATGGAGAATCACACTAGAAATAATCGAGTATGATTCGATGTTGATTTCGGCAGAGTAATGGTATGATTTTGTATTAAGAAATGTGGAAGAAGAAGAGGAGTGAAAACCAGAAAAATATGATTAAAAATTCGTTGAAACTGACCCCTATTTATAGAAGAACAACAGTCATGTCCATTCGTGAAGGGTTATGGCGAATAGACACTTCTTCTGAAATTTGAATTTTGAAGCCAACTGACACTATGTCGACATGGGGTATATGGGTATGTCGACATCCCAAAGGGATTTTTGGTGTTTTGATTTTCTTTGAAAATAACCTCTATTTTATATTAAAATTATTTTAAACTTTATAAATATACTTGAATATAGTTGAAATACATAAGTAAATACAAAGAACAATATATACATAATTTAACTATAATTTTATATTTAATTCTAAGTATAAATATTTAAAAGTTAAATATATTATTTGAAAAGATAGTTTAAAATCAGGAGTAATTTTGACTCTGAAAATAAAGATGTTTTGAGGCTAAAATTATTTAAAAATGGAATCGAGGGTTTTGAATCTTTTTAAAAGGAAAGTTTTGAAATCATTTTGAAACAAGATAATTTTGAAAAATCATTTGAATTAAAATTAGTGGATACAAAACAATGTCCCACTAGATTTTCGTAGGTTCCATCCTACTTAGGGTTCCATCCCTTTAACAGGCTCGAAGTGGATTCCATTCCACGAATAAATTGGATATTAAGATGCCAGTGCTTTTCTACGAGTTTAACAAATATTCCTAATAAAACAAACTTAACCTTGAACTCTTGAACTCTTGATAATCTTGATACTCATGAGTCTTCTATCTCTTTATCTTGAATCTCTATACTGTACAGTCTTCATTCATGATACATGCATGGTTAGATCCTGCATATACATATATATATATATATAAACTTGTAATGTTAGTATTTATATTTTATAATCTATTCTAAGGTTGTTGTCATCAAAACCAACTCCTCAGGGACTAACAATCTCCCCCTTTTTGATGATGATAACCTTTGTTTATAAAATATTCCTTCTATCCTAATAACTCCTCCTAAAACTAACAACTCCCCCTTAATCTATGCCTAACTACCCTATTTTATATTTCTCCCCCTTTGTCATCAACAAAAATTTACTCCCCCTTACTCTTGGACTTTAGTACCTGCATTGATAAACTATACAACGGAATATTTAATATATAGATTAAGAAATAATGATACTTATGAGCATAATAACTTAATTAAAGACTATATTCATTTCAGTGTATATATATATATGTTTGACACACCAATCTTCAAGCCAAATAAAATCAATCCACACAAAGTATCAAATCAAACTAAATTAAATCAAACAAATTAATTCAGACAAATCAAACAAAGAAAGAAAATTAAACGTTACAAGGAACATCAACCCATCCTATTTCTCCAAAGATAGGGTCTTGTTTGATGGCATCCCAATTCTCATTATCAACAGATAGAGAAACGGGAGGATGTGCTTTATTCTCATCCTTGTGCAGGGAGGAGATCATCCAACGAATTGCATCGAAGTGTCTCTCTTGTTCCTTGATCATCTGCATTTGACTCAATTCTAAGTGACGTTGATTACGGAGGATGATAGAGAGAATATTCTTGAATGAATTGAGTGTTTCTTCAAGATTTCCAGATAGATTGTGTATAGGATTGGACATAATTGAATTAGAGAAAGAAATGAAGGATATAGAGAATGAAAAATAAATTTCAGTGAAGATTTCTGGAAGAAAAGGGTATATATAGGTGTAGAAATTCGTTTGAAATGAATAGACATTTGGTAGTTATTCCAATTTCAATTTCTAAATCAATAATCACTTCTGACCAGTACATGTCGACATGGTTTAGAGGGGTATGTCGACATACTATAGTGAATTTTGATGATAATTTTATTTTGTGAATAATGATGTATATATACTTCTATACTATACTAACATTTATTCAAGATATAAAATAAGCTGGGTGACAGGAAGGAAATTCAATTTCATTGCATAATAGGATAATACAATGATTAAACATAAAGAACTACACGAACATTCGAAATAAAACAAACTAAGACAAATACAATAAGATACTAAAAGATAAAACTAGTTAGAGGATGAAGATGATGAAGATAATCCAAGTTTCTTGCTGACTTTTGAAAAGAACTTGTTCATCTTTGAAGACATGTTATCCAACTTCTTACTAACGGATCGTTTTAAAATCCGTTGATTCTCCACAATTATCTTTTGGTTTTTGAGAAGGGTTTTGTTGGATGGATTGGAAGGATATTCAATACTTTCTAAGGATGTTTCACCTTCTTCTTCTTCTTCTTCTATTTCCATTTCATCACTTTCTTCTTCTTCTTCCTCTTCCATTTCTTCATGAGCCAAACGCTCTTCCTTTTCAGTAAAAGTCTCATAAGGTTGAAAAACATATGGTATTTTCATGAGAGAAATGTTTGAAATATTAAAAAAATTTCTAGAGACAAATTCTTCACCTTTGAAATCCACTCCAAAATAGTTGAAAATCCGAGTAAGGTAAATTCCATGATATAAAGTGTTTTCTCCCATTTTAAAATTTTTAGGACGAAGTTCATCCAAAATAACTTGCGCCCAATTGATATCATAGTTTTCGAAAATAGCAAAACGTGCTTTGCACACTTTTGAGGTAGGATTGTTAAAATTTCCCGATCTTGGGGTCAAAGTATGTTGTAAGAGAAGATTGACAATCCTTGCTTTAGGACGAAAGTTTCAGTTTTTAAATTCAAAGTTTTCATCTCCTTCAAAAATATGATGAAATGTCTCACGATCATGTTCATCGATTTTAAAACTAGAAAGATCCATTCCCGTGCTTTTGCAATTAAGAATGGTACCCAAAAGATCACAATTTAAAACAATTTGAGTGCCTTTGACACTACTCCAAATTTCATTCTCATTTCCATTATAAAAACCACGGTTTAAATTAGCATAGAAGATTTTGACAAGATTGGAATAGCAAACAAAATCATTTTGAGATGAGTCAATAAGACTTAAAACACCATTGTTTGCAAAAAGAGAATCAATTTCATAAGAAGAAAAATCTTGAAAAATAGCAAATTTTCTGGGATGGACTTTGGCATAATTAGCATAATTGATGTATGCTTTAATTGCCTCCGGATCATTGAGTAATTGCTCTTTGATTTTTCTGGAAATTCTCATGGTTGAGGGGTTGCTTGAAGAAGCCATTAGGGTAGAGAGTAGAGAGCTCGAGGATAAGAAGAGAGAGTTTGAATTTGAAAATGAAAGTGAAAAGATATGATAAAAGATAGTGAATAAATAGACTTTCAAAGGACATATTCTCTAGTCAAAAGGTATCTTTTCAGAGAAATAAATGAAGTGAAAAGGTGGAGGGAAATTCAAACATTTGAATTCAAAATTTGAAATTCAAATTCAGGTAGGCATGTCGACATCGTGGTAGGGGCCATGTCGACATGTGCCTTTGAATTTTCATGACATGATTTTCCTAAGTTATCTAATATACATATATATATATAAATATTATTATTAATGTCTATATTTCTGAAATATTATTATACTTATAATATATTTCAAAATGTGTCAAAAATAATAAAAATAATAATAAAATAATAAAATAATAGTAAAAATAGAAAATAAATTTTAAAATTCAAATAACATATCAATTCAAAATCAATCAATCAAACAATCAAGCAACTAATTCTATGCAAGCAATTTCAACCAATTGTATTGTAAACGTGTACCTTTTTCTGAATCCATTTCTTTGAATTTGTCGGCGTCGTGAACTGCAGTGAAACACAAATTCGAATTATCCGTCTTTTGATCATCATCACTTGAGGACGAGTCTGAGTCATCTATAGTAGCTGTAAATGCATGCTTCCGTTTCTTTGCTGGTTCATTGTTCATAGGAGGATTCTGCCTATCTGGATACGGACAGTCTCTTTTGATATGACCTGGTTCGTCACAATTGAAGCATTTGACAAAGTTTGGTACTGTAGTATGATTACCGGAATTCTTAAAGTTGTTTCTCTTGAGATTATTCATCTTTCTGTATTTCAGAAAATTCTGAAAATTCCTGGTCATAAATGCTATCTCTTCATCATTATCACTGTTTGAATCTGATCCATCGGTTAATGCATTGAATGCCATTGATTTCTTCTCAGATGCTTTGCTTTCTCTTCTCTCGTTCATTTGAACTTCAAATGACATTAGATTTCCAATCAATTCATCTATCTTTAAAGTACTGATGTCATTTGCCTCTTCAATCGCAAGTGTCTTTTGATCCCATTCTGGAGTGAGAGAATTCAAAAAATTTCTGACTTGATCTTCTTCCGAAAATTCCTTTCCCAAAGATATTAAAGAATGCACAATATCTTGAAATCGACTATACATGTCTGAAATAGACTCATTAGTATTCATTTTAAATAACTAAAACTGATTTGTGAGCATGGAAATTTTAGTCTGTTTAACTTTGCTTGTTCCTTCGCGAGTTACTTGCAAAGTTTTCCAGATTTCATATGCAGACTTACAAACTGACACTCTATTAAATTCATTTCTTTCAAGTTAACAAAATAGAATATTCATTGCTTTAGAATTATTTTGTGCAACAGTCTTTTGCTCAGTGGTCCAGTGTGAAAAATTAGTTGTGGGTTCAGAATATTCAGTTTGTGTGATATTCCATGTTTCTAATCCTACAGATTGTAAATATATTTTCATCCTACATGCCCAATATGCATAGTTACTGCCATTAAAAAGTGGTGGTCTGGCAGTAGACTGACCTTCTACAAATGAACTAGTGTTGGTGAAAATAGCACTACTAGTGTTAGTAGCCATTTTAAAACTTTTCAAAATTCAGATTAGGAAACTTTTGAAAACAAAGCTCTGATACCAAATGTGAGAAATGCGGATTAAGGATCTTAACGCTAGAATTAACACTAGAGGGGGGGTGAATAGTGTTTTAAGAAATCTGTTAATCTTTTTAAGTTTATCTTAATTTGTTAACAATGTATACACTAATCAGACACAGATATGAACACAGAATCAAACACAGATGCAAATATAAAGTAAAAGCAGTAAAGGAAAGAACACACCGGATTTTATACTGGTTCGGAGTTACCCTACATCCAGTCCCGCACAACTAAGTACGGATTTCCTTTCAAAGCCAATTCCACAATTACAACCCTCGGTTTCAAGGCTACGAGGTACTCCCTTCAGAATAACAATCCTCTAGGTAGAGATACTTGATTTCCGAGGCAACAAGTTCACCCAATTGATTTCCAAGGCTACAATCACACCTTTTCTCGCTTAATTCATTTCCAAGGCTACAATCACACCTTTTCTCACTCGATTGATTACAAAGAAGTCTATAACTCAGATTAGCACTTGGATCTTGTAGAGATAGTGATGGAGAATCACACTAGAAATAATCGAGTATGATTCGATGTTGATTTCGGCAGAGTAATGGTATGATTTTGTATTAAGAAATGTGGAAGAAGAAGAGGAGTGAAAACCAGAAAAATATGATTAAAAATTCGTTGAAACTGACCCCTATTTATAGAAGAACAACAGTCATGTCCATTCGTGAAGAGTTATATCGAATAGACACTTCTATTGAAATTTGAATTTTGAAGCCAACTGACACTATGTCGACATGGGGTATATGGGTATGTCGACATCCCAAAGGGATTTTTGGTGTTTTGATTTTCTTTGAAAATAACCTCTATTTTATATTAAAATTATTTTAAAATTTATAAATATACTTGAATATAGTTGAAATACATAAGTAAATACAAAGAACAATATATACATAATTTAACTATAATTTTATATTTAAATCTAAGTATAAATATTTAAAAGTTAAATATATTATTTGAAAAGATAGTTTAAAATCAGGAGTAATTTTGACTCTGAAAATAAAGATGTTTTGAGGCTAAAATTATTTAAAAACGGAGTCGAGGGTTTTGAATCTTTTTAAAAGGAAAGTTTTGAAATCATTTTGAAAACAAGATAATTTTGAAAATTCATTTGAATTAAAATTAGTGGATACAAAACAATGTCCCACTAGATTTTCGTAGGTTCCATCCTACTTAGGGTTCCATCCCTTTAACGGGCTCGAAGTGGATTCCATTCCATGAATAAATTGGATATTAAGATGCCAGTGCTTTTCTATGAGTTTTAAAAAATATTCCTAATAAAACAAACTTAACCTTGAACTCTTGAACTCTTGATAATCTTGATACTCATGAGTCTTCTATCTCTTTATCTTGAATCTCTATACTGTACAGTCTTCATTCATGATACCTGCATGGTTAGATCCTGCATATACATATTTATATATAAACTTGTAATGTTAGTATTTATATTTTATAATCTATTCTAAGGTTGTTGTCATCAAAACCAACTCCTCAGGGACTAACATCAGTAAATCAATTACAAAAGATAGGGTTATATCAAATCAGATCCAAAACTCAAGGATTGAACACCGGCTCATTTCAAATTGTTCAAATATATATACATATATCTTTCGAATATCACATCACACTTCGGAATTTTAAATCAAAAATTGGTTTAACAAATCAATCGCATAGCAAAGCTACTGAAGTGGCCTCTCCCCCACTCAGAAACTCGAAAATCAATGTCGATGATGCATGCATTCATCACCGAAATTATTTTCCAGTGACATAAGTGGGTTCTGGACTTCTATTTTCTCAAACTTCTTTTGAAATTTCTTCAAAATCATTTGAAACTCATTAAAATCATTTGAAACATTTCATATTCGGAAAATACTTTCAATTCATATTATTTTTATTTCAAATCTTAAAACCAGTTTCAAAAATGCCGGAGTCCAATCACTCAAATTTAGATTCAAAACCCTCAGTTATAAATTATTCTATATGAAACCATTTCTTATATAAATTTCAAAATTTCAAATCCATTCAAAACTTTAAATTTTCAATTTTAAAATGGTATATAATCCTTATCGAAAACATTTCACTTTTATATATAAATATGGTCATCCTTATCAAACAACAACTTCGATGACTACACAGTTTTCAAAAGACAATCAACCACAAATTTTCCAAGGAATGATTCAAGGATGGATTTCAAAACAAAACATAGATTCAAATTTAGAGGAACTGTAATTAAATAGAATTCTGATTCAAAGATAAGCTCAACCAAAGATGAGATAATTAAATTACCAATAGAAGATGAATAAGCTCATATAAATCGCGGGCGACCTTAACCGGTCAACCGTGACTTCAGGAATAATCGATGCGAAAATCATAGGCAAATCAACCTTCGATCGCCAGAGATAGAATCCAGGTATAGCAGAAGATAGAAAAAATCGTAAACCGAGGATACGGAAATCTCCGATGAACCAATGCCAATTGTAAAGGAGTTTCACACTTTTACAAATCATTCAAAGTTTGGCGGAATCGCCGGTCTTTATAGAGGTCATTCAAAGTGGAGTTATGGAATGCTCCAAAAATCATAAAAATACAATTAGGGGAGACAGGAATGGATTTCAGAACAAGTGGGAGCGTTCCAAAATTCAAAAGAATCCTAATCGAAGAAATCCCAACTAAGATAGAAGTTCATAATTTTAAGGAAATCCTAATCAAAGAAATTACTAACAAGGTGGATACGAAAGGGATAAAGTCCAGAAAATTTTCTTTCAAAACAAGAAAATTTTATATCAAAATAATCTTTAAAAATCCTTTAAAAATCATTTGAAAATCATTTTATACTTCGAGAATACGTTCTCTCACAAAGGAATGATTCTGAGATTGATTTCACTCATTCTAGGGTATTTCTACCCTATCTCTAATGAGTTTTTGCTCCACAGGTTAAGGTTTGCCTAAAACCAAAGCTCAGATACCAAATGTAACGACCCACTATTTTGGACCATTCAAATCGACAATAATCCGCACATGTCTGACTTGAATAATTCAAAATAACAGATTGTAATAAAATTTGGAGCAAATAAAATCAAATACAGAATCACAGACACAGAATATCAAAATAACTCACAGCGGAAATTAAAATACCATAGTAGGTCATGAAGCTACTATAACAAAATCTCAAACAAAATACAGAATATCAGTCTGAAAAAAAACATATACAATAGAAATCTCAAATACATAGAAGTTTATAAATACCAGAGCTGAAATAGAACAACTGAAACTGAAAGGAAATAGATAACTAGACAAGAAGAATCTCCAGTGATTCCTAGCTCCAGAAAAGAAATCCAAAGCTAAGCTGTAAATACTTAGGCTGACCCGAGCGTAAAGTAAAACACAAAACACTCGAGTCAGGACATACATACTTATATAATGTAAACCAACTCAAGTGAACTGTAGTAGTAATGCACAATAACTTAAAGGATGCTTGGGATCGCCCATCCTCTAAGGATCAGTCAAACCATAAATTAAATTACATCCCGTGGTTAAAATTCCAAAATGGTATTTTATACTTCGAAATCAAATATCATTTCAAATCCATTTCAAAATATCAAAATATTTCAAATCAAAATATTCCATTTAAATCCACATTTTTCTGGAAATATTCTATTTATTCAGGTTTGAAATTATAATTCACATAAAATCAACATTTATAATTAAAATAACATAGTTTATTCATTTTAATAAATAAAATAAAGTTTTAAATCAAAATTCAAATAAAATAATCAAAATAAACAATTAAAATAAATCACAGAATTCAGGATTGTTACAAAGATGCAAATTAACGAAATGTTTTCATAATAAGGTAATGGAATTGTATAAGTATATTTATAATATAACTTATAAATAGAAAGGATTTAAAAGTTGAGAATTTAAGAACGTAAATCCCAGTGCTTTTGAAATTATTTTCTAAGATTGTGATATAATAATTAGTATTATTTAAAAATATTTATGAATAAAAGTGTTTTAAAATGAATTAAAAGGAAATAAGTCGTGTACTCCCCTCTTCTGTCATTGGAAAATAATTTCGATAATGACGGCCGCATCATCGACATTCATTTTTGAGTCTCAAAGTTGGGGAGGCCACTTAGTAGCTTTGCTACGCATTCATTTTGATAAATATATTTTGATTTAAAATTTCTAAATATGATTTGATATATATAAAAGATATGAGTATATATATTATTTCAAAATGATTTGAAATAAACCCGGTATTTGAATTCTTAAGTTCTTGTTAATTAATGATTTTCAGTTGGAGGAATAAGTGATTTTTTTAATAGTTGGAAACTTCTAAAACGAGAAACAAGAAATTGAAGCTAAGTGTTTAAATGAAATATGAGAAGTTAAATTATAACTCTTAAATTTTAAGATAATGGAAATTTAAACATGTGTAAATTATTGAACATTCTTGTCAACTAAAATAAATAGATAAATTTGTATAACACTCAATTACATTCTAAAAACATATATAAAACTTACCAGAAATGTTTACAAAGTTGAAATAGTAAATATGAATATGTAATAGAATATTATACAAGTTTGAACTTAAGTAATAAAAATGTTTCAAATTGAAATTATATTTAAAGAAATGTTTATAAAAAAAATTAAGTTGTTATAAGAAATGTTATTCACTTAGTTAATGTTCTAAGAAATGTTAAACGAATAATTTGAGTAGTAAAAAGAAAATACTATTTAGATATGAATTGAAGAGAGGGTAAACAAATAATAAATTAAATCATATCTTTGTAAATTGTTTGTAAAATAAAAAAATAAATTTGCAAATGATGTTTTAAGATTTAGTAGTACTTTTCTAAGATAATTATAATTTGAATAATATTGTGTAAAAGAAGATACATCTGTATAAAATGATTATAAACTTAAGAAATGATTAATGAAATGAGAAAGTTGAAATTTGAATTATAAAATAAAATTTTACTTAATTCAAGTTGAATGAAATTGATTGTGATAAAAAGAAAAACATTATTAATATGAATTTGAGTTATAAAATAAAATTTACTTAAGTAAAGTTAATGATATGAATTAATGAAATGAACTAATGAGGTGAATCATTGAATTAATATAATTATTGAACCAAAATGGTCCATGAATGAATTTATATGAAATGTGTTAAACAAAAAGTGAAATAATTAAAATTTGAATAAATTGAATGTAAATGAAATAGATGTATATAAATTTGAAGCAAACTAATTAAATACTAATAAAGAATGAATGTTAATAAGAAATAAAGTGTATAAATTAACTGTTGACATTGGATAATGTGAATTCATATTGTTATGAATTAATTGGATGAATATTAATTATTTAATGGTTTCTTTTGTTTCAAATTATTGTTATAACTGCTTTGGGCCACATATGATTGTTTAGTTGTGTATTAGTGCTTCTGCTTATGATTTAGATTCAAAATTCATGTTATATGGTTCTATTAAACTCGTACATGTTTCAATATCTTTATATGCAACTAATATTCTAATTTGAGTTGAGATAGGTACATACAAAGATCGTTTAGACGTATACACGGTTTGATTTGCTTTTGCTTGCTTAATATGAGCGAACTCGCTCGCATTAATAATAAGATTAATAATAATGTACACATCTTGGATTACATATCGTACATTTATGTTTTTCCCTACGGGATGCCTCATCATTGAGATGAGATGTATATTTGTGATATATATCTATATTGTAAATTTTTACGATCGAGCCGCGCAAAGGAGCGCTGTCGAAATTTTTTGTAAATTCGAGTGTTAGAAAATTTTTGAGACTTTAAAATTTTATAACTTGTTTTTATAATAAATTATAATTCATGTAAAGCCGATATCAGAGTGGTGTAGCGGAAGCATAGTAAACATTTTGTAAATAAGATTTTAAGTTTTGTAAGTTGATTATTTTGAGTAAAATATATCAAATGTTATATTCCTTACTTAACCACTTTTCGAGGACGAAAAGTTTTGAGGGAGGGAGATTGTAACGACCCATATTTTTAACTATTTTTAACTATTAAATTTAATATGATTATTGAATAAAAATGGTTAGAAATAAAAATTTAATGATTTATTAATGTAGTTTATTGAATATGAACTTGAATAAAATTTTGAAATAACCAATTTCGAAGATTTTAGCAATAACAAGTATTGGAATGAAATTTTATGCATTGAATGTGTTTATAATCAATAGCTGGAACAAAATAATAAATGTTGAATTATTTAGATGAAAATAAAATAATTGCTTAATAACTAAAATTCATTTGAAATTTAATATTGGACATTGTTTAAATAATTGAATCCTGAATTTAATATGAATGAGAATGATGTAGGAAGTTGATTTAAATTTTATTTAAACAAGAATGAAAATTTTACCTCTAAATCTGAATTTAAAAGTGATAAAATTAATTTTGGATAATAGCTTGTTTTAATTAACGGGTAACAATAATCTTTTCAGGCACTATTTTGGATTTCAATGAAACCAGTTTCATCGGATCCGTAATAGTGAATTATTATAGGATTTCAAGTTTCATAACGATCGGACTTATCGTTTGACCGTGCGAGCTTGAAATGCGCAGAATTTATTTTTAGAACTTTAATTAAATTAATTTGATTCAAAATCTATCTTCTAAATATGATGAAATTGGCTTCCGAGACTAGTTCCATTATGTTTGGAATAGGAGTATAACATATAGAACGCTAGACGACACGATTCGTTTGGAGTTTGGAATTTTCGCGGATTGACCGGGTAGGAACTTTATATACAAGGACACGTTATAATCTCATTTTCGTGAACCAAAACCTAATTAAGTCGCGCAGTCGCTCCTCTTACGATATTAATGGCTGAAATCGCCTCTCTTCTCCCTTTGATTTCTCTCTATCGACTCAACGATATCGCATGCCACCAAAAGTAAAGTTGAAGATCTCGACGAGCTCTACGTTATGGACGGTCGGATCGTCAAATTTCGTGACAAGATGGCCATAATCCTATCGCATTCGTCATCAGGTTTTGGGTTTTGGAGGCACGCGATGAAGCGCTGGCGATGGCGAGGTGGTGCGCAGGGGGAGGCGCAGCTACAGCGGAGGTCGGCGGCTCGATGATGCAGGCGTTCGATCGATCATCGTTCGTTTAAAGAAAAAAAAGAGCAGCGAAATCGCGATCAGGAAGAGGATGTTGTAGATTGATGCGGCCTGGAGTGCAAAGAGAGGGATTAGAGAGGTTAAGTGTTAGTTACTTTTATTATTATGTGAATTTTGTTTTAATTATTATCGTTATGCTAATTTGTTCGTATATTGTTCGTACGAGGTCGGATCTGAGTGCCGTCTTTTGCGTTAGATTTGTGTTGACGTTGTCTACGCTATGGAGTTAAATTCATTGTAGTTCATTTCATTTGAATTTTCAAATTCGAACGAAGGTGAATGTTTTAAACCACTCACGAAATACTAAAATATTTTTACATTAATTAAATCAAAATCATGAAGTAATTTAATTTTATTGACTGCTGTTTGGTAATTTAATTGACATTTAAATTGACTGTTAGATATTAAAATTGACAGTTAAATTGAAATTGCAATTAAATTGCTAGTTAAACTCCCGATTATTGATAACTAGTTAACTGTTGTGTTATATTAACTGTTTGGATGTTGATTGTCATAGATGCCTATTGGTTGATATTTTGGATGATTGGATATTTATTTATTTTTATATATCCTTGTTATCACCCTGTATATTATTTGACAGTATATAAAATTGTAATTTGAATTATTTCGAATAAATTAAGAAATAGGTTGAAATGATATACCTTTAACATTTATTTTGGATTGAAATGATATATATCCATCCCTGAAATTAAAAATCAAAATAATTGATCACTTAGCCCGAGGATAGAAAATTATATACGGACACCAGATTGGTTAAATTAAATGGTTTTAAATTCTTTAATTTGAGTCTATTTAAATGATTTTGATTTAAAGGAACAAAAATCGAATTTATAAAAGATTGAACTAATTTCGAATTTGAGTTTTGAAATGTTGAATTTAAAATTTGTAAAAGAAATTGTTTAGAGAATTTATTTTGAAATGTGAAGTTAAAATCGAAATATGACTTGAATTAAGGAAATTGAAATTATTTTAAAGGTTTGAAATTTTACTTGAACTTCGAATTTATCTAAGTAAAAGTGATATAAATGGATATTTCAAATTTGAACTCGGAATTGAATTATTTTAAAAGATTTGAACCTTAAATTGAACATTGAAGTAAACTCTGATTTAAGTGATTTAAATTGGTATTTTGAAATCGAGCTCGAAGTTGATATAAGTTGAAATGGTTTAAAAATAGGAATTCAATTAAAATTGAAATTGAAATTAATTCGAATTGATATCAAAATTGAAATATATTCAAATTGATATTGAAATGGTAATTTGAATTGAAATTGAAATTGGTTTGAATTGAAATCGAAATTGAGTTGATTTGAATTGAATTGAGATTGAAGATAATGTGAATTGAAAGATTTGAAACTGAATCAATTTGATTGAAATTTGGACCTGGGCCCAGATTTGTTGAAATGGAAAGAGACAGTTTGAGTTGAAACTATTTTCAAAATAAATTATTTTAATAAAAACTGTTTAAAATTTTATCTTTTTTAATATTCAAATTATTTTGATTTTCCAAACTATTTTACTATATAAACCATTTTAATACTCAAACCATTTTATATCAAACTATTTTAAATTATTTTCAATTTAAACTATTTAAGATTATTCAAACTATTTCTAAAAATTCAAACTGGTCAAAGTGGGAACTGTTTATATTTAAATCGTGGATTTAAATGCGAATTTGGTTAGAATGAAGTTATAGCCTAAGTTGGAATTCGAAGTGGAAATTTGAATAAGATGATATTTTCAAATGAAACTGACATATTTTAAGTAAATATGATATTCTGAAATGAAGGATATTTTGAAGTGAATATGATATTTTGACATCAAGTATGAATCGTTTTAAAATGTAAAAGAACCAACCGGTGTATAAAATGACGTTTGGTTGTTAAAGAGGCCGGGGCCTTTTATTAGCATACTCTTTGTCGATATTGGAACCACTTTAACAACTATGTACACGGAGGAGACTCCAGAGCGAAGTGGTTGGATTTGGTGTACATTGCTGGATTTGAAGAAAGAGAACGATGATGGATCCCCGGCACTTGTGCCAATTTGAAATGACTAAAACATGACGGCTTGACAGGGCCAAGTGGGCTAACTGCCCTTAGCGGACATCCGTTCTTCGATTTTCTTTTTGGACTTGGTCCATACTATTTTCATGATGTTGGTTTCAATTGGTGCACCTTGATTTTGGGATGACCTCCCTTTGACTCGATATGGGATGGATGGACGTGGCGGGCGGTCGTGGTTACGATGCATTACTACCAGCCCTATAACCCGAACTAGTAGTATCCTATCTTGGATATTTCCTCACGTGCCTTGTCATACTTTTAGCCTTATACGAGATCGCGACGAGTTTGGTTTAGTGTTGCCGTATCACGTCGCATCCCCATCCCCCGACGTGCTACTGTAACGACCCGTATTTTTACGGATCGAAACATTGTAAAACAGTTGACATTTAGTCGCATTGTTGGTAAGTCGTCCAGAGTCTAAGTCTTAGGTTGTAGCATTGTTGGTAAGTCGTCCAGAGTCTAAGTCTTAGGTCGTATGAGGGATTGGAACGACCTAAGAAGTTAGGTCGTGAGGTGGGTAGGTCGTATGGTAGTTTAGGTCGGTCGAGCGACCTAAGAGTTGACGACTTATAGAAGTTAGCGACCTAGTAGACTAGACGAGGTAAGGACTTAGGTCGTATAAGAGATAAGTCGTGGGGTAGGTTAGGTCGTGTAAGCGACTTAAGAAATAGGCGACCTAAAGAAGCGGCGACCTAAGGGTTAGCGGTATAGGAGTTAGCGAGTTAACGACCTAGGAGATAAGCATGTTAGCGACTTAAGGAAGTTAGGTCGGCAACGACCTAAGAAGCTGGTGGTAGCAGTGGGTGACCTAAGGAAGTTAAGTCGCATAGGTATTGAGTATAGTTAGGTCGCTAAGTCGCATCTTTGTTAGGTCATAACCTAGCTAAGTCGCGTGAGTTGTTAGGTCGCGTAGGGGCTAAGCTGTTAGGTTGCGCGCTTATGTTATCTGTTAGGTCGCGCGCAGTGTAGGTCGTAGTGTTTTTAGGTCGTAGAAGCGCAGAATCGTTGGGTCGTGGATGCGCATAGGCTTAGGTCGCTAAGACTTAGGTCGTGGGGTTTCTTAGGTCGTAGGTCGTGAGAGTTAGGTCGTGGGCGACCTAAGGGGGCGGACGACCTATGAAAACTGCCTATAAATAGGTGGGTTTTTCTTCACTTTTTGGATCCGGATTTCGAAGCGACGAAGTGCTGCCATTTTGAGAGCTCAACTTCTACACTTCTTCACTTCTTTTCTCCACTCTAATCTAGTGATTCCTTCCATCCAAATCGAAGATCAAATCGAAGATCAAATCGAAGATTCAAGAGCTTAGATTGAAGATCTTCATCCATCGAAGAGAGATTTCATCGTTTGAAGCGGATTTGTGATAGATCAAGTTAGATCCTTCGTTGTCCAGATCTGAAGTGGGTTTCTTTTAAGGTGTTTAGGTGATTTGGTGAGTGGTGATTATCTCTCACATGGATCCAAAGGAGTATATCGGATCGTTGGCTTGATTTTGTGCTAAAGTAGTGATTTCCATGCATTTTCCTAATCCTAAGTATAGATCCATATAGATCCATTGTTCATAATGATTTGGCATCCATTTTACTACATGTTAACCTATGCAAGTTCATTCATCAAGATTATAGAGATATTGCTCATGTTTTCATGCTTGTTAGACTTTTGACTCTTTAATTACAAAATTGCCATTATTGTTATAATTGTCTATTTAGATCATATTTGAATGCTTGTTTACTTGGGTTAATGTTTGACTTGATTGATTGCTATGAATTAGATGATTGATGATTTGATTTAGATAAGATGGTTGAAGATGATTCGAAAGCTAAGGGAAAGGCTCTTGAATTGGAAAAGCTGCTTGTGGCATATGTAGCAGATGATGAGGCTCATATGGATAGATTTGATGATGATGTTGAGATGAAGCTTTGCTATGATGATGATGAGGCGAAGTATGATATGAGATAGCCTTGGTCTAATCCAGACGGGATCATTCCAAGCATGTTGATAACTCGGTGATATGGTTCGAGTTTAAGGATAATGGTTTGCTCGAGAGGCGCTTGAGCTAGTATGGAAATAGTCGTTGAGGAGGATGACTAGAAGACTGAGATCTCATCGTTGTTGAAGGTTCTAGCATGCTCAAAGCAAGAGTACGTTGGGCAGATTCGATAGTCCCTGAAGGCTACTGATTGGTAGTCGAGTACTCTGGGCAGATTCGATAGTCCTAGGCACGGGTCATGATGACGTGCAGAGTTATGTCTAGAACCGGGGTTTCCATTAGCCCTTGACGGACGGATGAAATAATGAGCCGGTCATTCAATTAACGATGATATCGAAGCAATGATAACAGTGATAGCCAGAGTCATGGATGTTTGGTTGTATCGTCATTCGGTCTCAAGAGCAGTGTTTTCTGGGTGCTTATCTAATCTTGGTTTAGGCCTTGGGGGTTTGTACTTGGAAAACATCGCCCTTGACTCGAGTGATAATTGCTTTACTTTAAATTGTATGCTTTGCTATGTTTGCTTCTGCTTAGTGTGTGTCTGGGGGCTATCACTGTAGAAAGAGGTGGAGTGGGAGGGTTGTATTCCTATTCCGTTTCCTTTATGCTCTTTTGGTATGTTGTTAGTTAATTTACCGCTCACTAAGATTGTTGTCTGACTCAAGGCTTTATGTTTTAACTCTTATTGCCTTGGGCTGTTCGTCCATTTTGGAACGGGCAGACTAGGTAGCAGATGACAGGTGATGTTCTTGCTTTCCACGATGCTGATGACGAAGACGAGCTGGAGGATTGCATATTATCTTTTTACTATATGTACTGGATGTTCCGCTGCTTGTATATTCTCTGAGTGTTATGTAGTGAGGCTTGATGTATTGACTATTCAGATGTTTGTATTCAACTATTATGAAGTTTTATTGATGAGATTCTATTCTGTGAAGCTTCACTATATATATATTCTATTGTATTTTGTCCATGCGCTGTGAGTAATATGATAGATTCTGCTATTTTAATTTACCCTGACAATCGTCCATGGCTGCCTGGCACACTTTACAGCGCACTATCTCTAGGTTCAGTGCAGGGGTCGTGGGCGGTCGTCACATTTGGTATCAGAGCTTTGGTTAATCGATTTTACCCAACGCTCGCTGACGTAACTACGTATGAGAGACGTAATTGTATTTTGATGGATGATTACTATATATAATATAGTAGCTTAGTAGAGTTTGAGTCCTTTATGTAGTTGTTTCTCTAGGTGTGATAATCATTCCTTTTTATAGATATTGAGAATGAGTCGAAGAGGGAGACCAGCTGCTAGGGAAGGCCGTGCTACTGAGGGGGCTGCTGATTATGCTGCTATGTTCGAAGCTATGATGACTTCGATCATGAGAAGGATGCCAGCTCCGGGGCCATCGGTGGATGTTGGAGTTCAAGTTCAAACTCCAAAGCCGGTGGATTTTGCTAAGTTGTGTAAGGATTATGCTGCTCTTGGAGGAAAGGTTTTCTTGGGAACAGAACCAACCATTGAAGTCCAGAGGTGGATAGATGCTTGTAGAAGGATCTTTGGTGATTTGGGAATCGAAGATGCAACTAAGAGGAAGTTAGCATCAAGACAGCTTCAAGGGAGAGCTTCTGATTGGTGGAACTCTGTCACCATTGATACTCCGGAGGAAGAGATTACTTGGGAGCAATTCCAAGCCAGATTTGAAGCTAAGTTCATTTCTACAGCTTAGAAGTCTGTTCTGTTCAAGAAGTTTGTGGAGCTCAAGCAAGGTGGAAGGCCAGTTCTTGAGTATGTTTCTGAGTTTGAAGCTTTGTCCAAGTATGCTCGGTCGTATATAGAATCTGCATATCAGAAGAATGAGAAGTTTGTGACAGGCTTGGACAGTTATCTTGAGAGGCAGTTGGTGGATCATTTGAACGATCCATTTGAAAAGCTTGTGGAGAAAGCTCTCAGGCATGAGAATCTGTTTCCTAAAGAAGGATCTGTTGTTGCTGTGACCGAGGGGGAGTCTAGACCACAGCAGGGTGGAAACAAGAAAAGGAAGCAGCAGCAATAAAAGGGTAAGGATGGCCAGAAGAAGCCGAAGGGCGAAGTGACCAGATTCAATTGTCAACAGAAGGGCCATTTCTCCAGGGATTGCAAGAATCCTAAGGTGCCGATGAAATGCCACAACTGTGACAAGCCGGGGCATATCAAGAGGAATTGTCCAGAACCGAGGAAGGACAAGCAGATTGTGCAAGCTTATGCTTTGGGAGCTGTTCCATCATCTTCGAAAGCTCCTACTGCTGAAGAGAAGGGAAAGAGCGTGGTGGTTCAGGGTACTCTTTTCATTTGTGGTGTTCCAGTTAGTGTGTTGTTTGATACTGGGGCGTCGCATTCTTTTGTTTGTAATGAACTTGTAGGCCGGTTGGGTTTAGAACCAGATATTGTTGATAGGCCATTGGTTGTGACTAATCCAGTTGAGGGTTCGTCTTGTTTGTGTATGCTATGCTGTGGTCTGATTGTATCGAGTCATGATTGCTCTTTTGTTTGTGATTGCTTTGTTCTGAACTTTGCGGGGTTCGGAATTATTTTGGGTATGGACTGGCTTAGGAAGTATGCGGCAAAGGTTGATTGTGATAGGTTGGAGGTGACAGTCGAGAATGTGGAGGGGCGAAAGATTGTGATATGATGTAAGCATGAAGAAGGCGTCTTCATGAGCTTCATGTATTCGCTGGTTGTTCCACGGGATGGACTGTCATCTGTGCCAATCGCTAATGGATTTGAGGATGTCTTTGACGAGGTCAAAGGGTTACCGCCGCATAGAGAGATCGAGTTTTGTATAGATCTAGTTGAAGGAGCCAGACCTGTTGTGATGCCTCTTAGGCGGATGGCGCCTAGGGAACAGCAGGAGTTGAAGGTGCAGGTTGATGATCTTTTGCAGAAAGGATTCATTCGGCGTAGTGTGTCCGAATGGAGTGCACCAGTTGTGTTCATAACCAAGGCGGATGGATCGCTGAGGTTGTGTGTGGATTATCGTGAGCTGAATAAGGTGACTAAGAAGAACAAGTATCCATTGCCGAGAATAGATGACTTATTTGATCAGCTTCACGAAGCGAAGGTGTTTTCTCAGATGGATTTGGCAACGGGATTTCACCAGTTAAGAGTGGCTAAGGATAGTGTGCCGAAGACTGCTTTTAGGACACCATCCGGTTTCTTTGAGTGGCTAGTAATTCCGTTTGGATTGACTAATGCGTCAGCATATTTTGTGGATCTTATGAATAGAGTGTTCAAAGATCAGTTGAGTAAGTTCGTGCTAGTGTTCGTGGATGATATTTTGATTTATTCCAGAACTGAAGAAGAGCACAAGACGCACTTGCGTATTGTTTTGGAAATCTTGCGAAAACATCAGCTGAAGGCTAAGTTTTCGAAGTGTCACTTCTGGAAGAGTGAAGTGAGGTTCTTAGGCCATATTATTTCTGGAAATGGAATAGCGGTTGATCCCGCTAAGGTGGCAGCAATCCAGGATTGGGTCAGACCTAAGAATGCATCTGATGTGAGAAGTTTTCTTGGATTAGCAGGATATTATCGACGGTTTATCAAAGACTTCTCCAAGGTAGCTGCACCGTTAACAGGATTGACGAAAAAGAACCAAGTGTTCAGATGGGATGATAAGAGTGAGCAAGCTTTCGGAATCCTGAAGGAGCGACTGACAAGTGCTCCCGTTTTGACTATTCCAAGTGGGAATGATGAGATGGTGGTTTACAACGACGCATGTGGTACTGGACTTGGAGCAGTGCTGATGCAGAAGAGTAAAGTTGTTGCGTATGCAAGTCGACAACTGAAGCCGCATGAAAGGAATTATCCGACTCATGATTTGGAGTTAGCAGCGATTGTTTTTGCTCTGAAGATGTGGAGACATTATCTACTGGGAGTTCGATTCGAGTTGTTTACAGATCATAAGTCGTTGAAGTATCTTTTCTCCCAAAAGGATTTGAATCTTCGGCAGCAACGATGGCTAGAGTTTTTAGCATCATATGATTTTGGTATAGCTTATACTCCGGGAAAAGGTAACGCAGTGGCAGATGCGTTAAGTCGAAGACATGTAGGATTGGGAGCCATGTTTTCAGAGTGGAAGAATCTCGAGTATTTAGTTGGATTTGACTTCAGGCCTAGATGTGAATTTGAACATGAGATGTTGGCAAACTTATCGATAAGACCGACTCTTGTGGAAAGGATTGGCGAGAGCCAAAAACGAGACGATAAGCTTGTCAAGATTATCCGTGATTTGGAATATGGATTGGACCCAGAAAAGGATAAAGGATTCGAGGTCGATCGAGAGGGTTGGCTTCGGAAGCAAGGACGACTAGTTGTTCCCGATATAGATGAATTGAGAAATGAAGTTCTGAAGGAAAGTCATCACTCGAAGTTGACAATTCATCCAGGTGGAAACAACATGTATCGGGATATGAAGAGAACCTATTACTGGGAAGGTATGAAGAAGGATGTTGGAAATTTTATTTCCAAGTGTATGAACTGCCAGTTGGTAAAAGCCGAACAGAAGAAGCCAAGTGGATTGCTTCAGCCATTAGAAGTTCCTACATAGAAGTGGGAGCAAATATCGATGGATTTTGTTGATGGGTTACCTAGAACAAGAACGGGAAATGAAGGGATTTGGGTCATCGTAGATCGTCTGACTAAGAGTGCAAGATTCATTCCTGTTCGATCGACTAGGACTGCATCAAAGTTGGCTGAGTTGTATGTTAAGTGGATAGTTCGATTCCATGGTATTCCGAAGAGTATAGTGAGCGATCGAGATCCATTGTTCACTAGTGGATTTTGGAAGAGCTTCCAGGAAGTTTTGGGAACCGAGTTGTGTTTGAGTACATCTTATCATCCTCAAATAGATGGTCAGACCGAGAGAGTCAACCGAGTTTTGGAGGATCTCCTCAGAGCTTGTGTTTTGGATTTCGGAGGATCATGGGAAGATCACCTTCATTTGGTAGAATTTTCGTATAATAACAGTTACCAGTCCAACATTGGTATGGCATCGTATGAGGCATTGTATGGGAGACCATGTAACTCTCCGACATGTTGGTTAGAGACCGGAGAAAAGCTGATGCTTGGGCCAGAGATGATTCGACAGACTTCAGATTGCATAGAGATCATTCGGCAACGAATGAAGGCAGCCCAAGACCGTCAGAAAAGTTATGCTGATAAGCATCGTAAGGATTTGGAGTTCGACGTAGGTGATATGGTTTTTGTGAAGATTTCTCCTCTGAAGAATGTTATTCGATTCGGGAAGAAAGGAAAATTGACTCCGAGATTTGTTGGACCATTCCCGATCACCGAGCAAATTGGAAATCTCGCCTATAGATTGGAGTTACCAGAAAAGATGTCGGGTGTGCACAATGTTTTTCATGTATCATATCTACGGAAGTATGTGCACGACTCGAATACAGTGGTTTCTGCTGATAGCTGTGAAGATTTCGAAGTTGATCCAGTCGATAAGAGACCTCGTAAGCCGCTTCGAGTTGTGGAAACCGACACGAAACAGCTTAGGAGGAAGGTAATTAAGTTGCTCAAGATACAATGGAGTGATGATGATAACGACTGTACATGGGAGGTGGAAGAGAGGATGAAAGCAGCTCATCCTGAACTCTTCAAGGTATGGCCCTAAAGTGTCGTGTCATTTAACGACATTGTAACTTGTTCTAGTTTTAGAATTCTGCATGCTAAGCTAGAATTGGATGCATGGTTTGTTGATTGCTATGGATGGTAGGCATGCAGAATAGCCTTTGTTTGCTCTTGTTTGTTTGGAATTTTGGGGGCGAAGTTCCAAAGAGAGAGAATGTAACGACCCGTATTTTTACGGATCGAAACATTGTAAAACAGTTGACATTTAGTCGCATTGTTGGTAAGTCATCCAGAGTCTAAGTCTTAGGTCGTAGCATTGTTGGTAAGTCGTCCAGAGTCTAAGTCTTAGGTCGTATGAGGGATTGGAATGACCTAAGAAGTTAGGTCGTGAGGTGGTTAGGTCGTATGGTAGTTTAGGTCGGTCGAGCGACCTAAGAGTTGACGACTTATAGAAGTTAGCGACCTAGTAGACTAGACGAGGTAAGGACTTAGGTCGTATAAGAGATAAGTCGTGGGGTAGGTTAGGTCGTGTAAGCGACTTAAGAAATAGGCGACCTAAAGAAGCGGCGACCTAAGGGTTAGCGGTATAGGAGTTAGCGAGTTAACGACCTAGGAGATAAGCAGGTTAGCGACTTAAGGAAGTTAGGTTGGCAACGACCTAAGAAGCTGGTGATAGCAGTGGGTGACCTAAGGAAGTTAAGTCGCATAGGTATTGAGTATAGTTAGGTCGCGACTTTGTTAGGTCGCTAAGTCGCATCTTTGTTAGGTTGTAACCTAGCTAAGTCGCGTGAGTTGTAGGTCGCGTGAGTTGTTAGGTCGCGTAGGGGCTAAGCTGTTAGGTTGCGCGCTTATGCTATCTGTTAGGTCGCGCACAGTGTAGGTCGTAGTGTTTTTAGGTCGTAGAAGCGCAGAATCGTTGGGTCGTGGATGCGCATAGGCTTAGGTCGCTAAGACTTAGGTCATGGGGTTTCTTAGGTTGTAGGTCGCGAGAGTTAGGTCGTGGGCGACCTAAGGGGGCGGACGACCTATGAAAACTGCCTATAAATAGGTGGGTTTTTCTTCACTTTTTGGATCCGGATTTCGAAGCGACGAAGTGCTGCCATTTTGAGAGCTCAACTTCTACACTTCTTCACTTCTTTTCTCCACTCTAATCTAGTGATTCCTTCCATCCAAATCGAAGATCAAATCGAAGATTCAAGAGCTTAGATTGAAGATCTTCATCCATCGAAGAGAGATTTCATCGTTTGAAGCGGATTTGTGATAGATCAAGTTAGATCCTTTGTTGTCCAGATCTGAAGTGGGTTTCTTTTAAGGTGTTTAGGTGATTTGGTGAGTGGTGATTATCTCTCACATGGATCCAAAGGAGTATATCGGATCGTTGGCTTGATTTTGTGCTAAAGTAGTGATTTCCATGCATTTTCCTAATCCTAAGTATAGATCCATATAGATCCATTGTTCATAATGATTTGGCATCCATTTTACTACATGTTAACCTATGCAAGTTCATTCATCAAGATTATAGAGATATTGCTCATGTTTTCATGCTTGTTAGACTTTTGACTCTTTAATTACGAAATTGCCATTATTGTTATAATTATCTATTTAGATCATATTTGAATGCTTGTTTACTTGGGTTAATGTTTGACTTGATTGATTGCTATGAATTAGATGATTGATGATTTGATTTAGACAAGATGGTTGAAGATGATTCGAAAGCTAAGGGAAAGGCTCTTGAATTGGAAAAGCTGCTTGTGGCATATATAGGAGATGATGAGGCTCATATGGATAGATTTGATGATGATGTTGAGATGAAGCTTTGCTATGATGATGATGAGGCGAAGTATGATATGATAATCCAGACGGGATCATTCCAAGCATGTTGATAACTCGGTGATATGGTTCGAGTTTGAGGATAATGGTTTGCTCGAGAGGCGCTTGAGCTAGTATGGAAATAGTCGTCGAGGAGGATGACTAGAAGGCTGAGATCTCATCGTTGTTGAAGGTTCTAGCATGCTCAAAGCAAGAGTACGTTGGGCAGATTCGATAGTCCCTGAAGGCTACTGATTGGTAGTCGAGTACTCTGGGCAGATTCGATAGTCCTAGGCACGGGTCACGATGACGTGCAGAGTTATGTCTAGAACCGGGGTTTCCATTAGCCCTTGACGGACGGATGAAATAATGAGCCGGTCATTCAATTAACGATGATATCGAAGCAATGATAACAGTGATAGCCAGAGTCATGGATGTTTGGTTGTATCGTCATTCGGTCTCAAGAGCAGTGTTTTCTGGGTGCTTATCTGATCTTGGTTTAGGCCTTGGGGGTTTGTACTTGGAAAACATCGCCCTTGACTCGAGTGATAATTGCTTTACTTTAAATTGTATGCTTTGCTATGTTTGCTTCTGCTTAGTGTGTGTCTGGGGGCTATCACTGTAGAAAGAGGTGGAGTGGGAGGGTTGTATTCCTATTCCGTTTCCTTTATGCTCTTTTGGTATGTTGTTAGTTAATTTACCGCTCACTAAGATTGTTGTCTGACTCAAGGCTTTATGTTTTAACTCTTATTGCCTTGGGCTGTTCTCCCATTTTGGGACGGGCAGACTAGGTAGCAGGTGACAGGTGCTGTTCTTGCTTTCCACGATGCTGATGATGAAGACGAGCTGGAGGATTGCATATTATCTTTTTACTATATGTACTGGATGTTCCGCTGCTTGTATATTCTCTAAGTGTTATGTAGTGAGGCTTGATGTATTGACTATTCAGATGTTTGTATTCAACTATTATGAAGTTTTATTGATGAGATTCTATTATGTGAAGCTTCACTATATATATATTCTATTGTATTTTGTCCATGCGCTGTGAGTAATACGATAGATTCTGCTGTTTTAATTTACCCTGACAATCGTCCATGGCTGCCTGGCACACTTTACAGCGCACTATCTCTAGGTTCAGTGTAGGGGTCGTGGGCGGTCGTCACAGCTACTTTGGCGTTATATGCAAACTGTACGACAATGCTTAAAAACACATTAAGGGGGGTTAATGTAAAGCCTTAATGCTAAAAAAATATTTATTTTACTAATTAGACATTACATATATAGCATATTCTACTATATATATATTACGGATCCTTAAGAGATGGAAAATCCGGTAACATCTCTTGAGTTATTGCACGCACGTTATACACTGGATAGGAGATGTAAAACCCCGTAAACATCTCTGACTACACTCTTGTTATATGTGATATTAATTTGACTCATATAAGGATATTTTAGTCCTGACTCGAGTGTATTGTCTTTTCATTATGCTTGGGTCTACCCTGTGTTTTCAGCGCATTGAAGATAATTTTTTTGGAGGACGAAGACAAGGATTTGGTATATTATTACTAGTATTATTCTCACATCATGTTGTTCTGCTGCATTATTCTATTATTCTGTTGCATATATAACTCTAATAAATGTTGTATAAATTATAATCAAATGTATAGTATAAACAGCTTCATGAATTGTTTATTTGATTATTATACTTTGTCATTCCGCTGCGAGATTCTGTATTTGTTTTCTTCTTTTTCTTAATTAACCCCAATTATTATCTGTGTTTTGGATTGTTTGAGTTGGACATGTGTGGATTATTGTTGATTTAAACCTCTTAAAATGTGAGTTGTCACAGAATACAATCCATACAAGTGCTAACTGTCTAAAGCACAAACTCCAGAACATCAAATAGTATAAGACCTCGAAAATTGATACTTCTTAATACATAATTTCGTTTCTATTATCGGTGTTCGGTGTTCACAAACCAATAAAGTCCAACAACCATATTAGTAAACATGATTAAAATGAAATAAAAACCAAATCAGCAATCTGAACTTGAAAGGAAATACAATCTATACCATAATAACCATCAAACTGTCATACATAGTTGCTAACATGAATCTTTGTAAGAACCTCAATACAATATAAATATCATTATGAACTTAATAGTAATGAAAATAACTCAAAATTTTTGGCTATCAATAACATCCATGTAAGGCCTTATAAAATCATGCCTGACATTTGTTTCAATGTTGCTGGTACAATCTGACATTTCAAACATGTTGAAACATCAAAATTAACTAATATTGCAGCCAACTCAGCCTCATATTATAAATAATTGACCTATACATATAGATATGTACATACATATATGTGTGTGTTTGGGGGAGGGAGTGCACATGCACGTGCGTACACATATACGTATACATAAGGAACATACATTTCAATTTCCAGAAAGTAGTTATAGTGAAATCAAGAATTGAATCACACACGAGGAAAAATGGATGACTAAACTAAAATAGATAAGTAAAAGGCTTTTAGACTGAAAAGTAATTCCATATTCTATGGGATCAATATTCTAGCGGAACTAATAGGATTTAGCTTATCACCAAAACTCAAGGGTGAAGTAAAAAAGCAGCTTTCTTGAATTTATCCCGTGTTGGTAAAAGAAGGAAAGGACAATCCATCACCGATATCACATTTGAAAATTCCTTATAAGCATTGTCAAGGTTTATAGCCATTTTGTCAAGGTATGAAAACATGATTCAATTTTTTCACAATTTCATGTTATTTGAACCATTTTCACTACTTCAATTTTGCCCTAGTTTTGTTCATAAATATCTGTTGAATTGATTTACATTTCTATAATAATAGACTATTTTCATGGTTATAGTATTAATTTGAATGTGTTTGTATTTATATGATTGAAGCTAATTTCATAAAAAGAATGACACGGTTGATTATCTTAAACACAATATAAGGCTATTCAAGCCATGAATTTTTTTGGTAAAACAGATATGAATTTATTTGGTTTAATTCTTTGATAAAATCCACTAAATAACATCAGTTCTTTGGTAAAATGGAAGTATTATTAACTTTAATTTTTTAAATTATCAATAAGTAAATAAAACTTATGTATAAACTAAGCAAGCGTCGGCAGAATTAACATTTTTATTTGAATTTAGTTAAACTGAGCAAGAAATTCAGAGCAATCATAGCAGGCCATTAAACATTAAATGGAGAAATAAGTTCAACAACTAACAACAAATCAATTTAGCCATCACACATCCTATGCGATAAGCAGCAAAAATCAATTCAAAAAATTTTTTAATGGTAACAAAGCAAACATGTCAGGCTTAAGCATAACAGTGTCATAATTAAACGCTTACTCGAATTTGAATGAACTCAATTCAAATGGTTTAAACTATCCAACTCCAATGGAATATGAAACTTGGTTTAGATCACTTTGATCATATCTATAAATTTAATTCGAGTAAATCTATACGTACGACATGAGTCTATTTGAATCACAAATTTAATTTGCATTAGTAACTAAAAATCTATTTCGATTTGGAGTTAGCGAAAGAGTAGCCCAACATGCGAAGAGGAGGATTTACCTGAAGGAACATGATTGAAGATGCTTGGTAGCAATGACGATGAAAAGTGGCGACAATGATGGAAGGTGACAGCGGTTGAAGTTAAAATTTTAAAGTGGAATGTTTGTACCGATGATGGAAGGCGACAATGGTTGAAGTTAATTTTTTAATGAATTTGTAATGTTTGCGATGATGAATTAGAATCTGGGGTTCAAGGAACTGAGTTTGAGAAAGTAGGCTAATTGGGGGAGAAACAACAGTTTAAGGGTTTATGAAGCGAGAGGATAAATGGAATTGCGAAGGGCATGTTAGGAATTGTGAAAAGACACAGTTGAAATCAATGGATTGAATTTACTTTATTAGAGATTAGAGATAAATTGAAGTAGTTTGTCAATTTGACAGTTGAAACATTATTTTCCTCGTAATTTGTATATTTAGTAAACCAGTATTTCTTATGTTTAGTCAAAAATTGACACAACACCCAAGGTCAACTAAAATGAGAAGAATAGATCTACAAACGAAAATAAATAGCTTAAACATATGATATTTAATAGTGATTCGGCCTCAAATCACAGCCTACGTCCACTTTGTCGCTGTTAGGGGTATGTCCTAGGGGCAATTTTGTAATTTATTATAAATTAATTAACTCTATAATCAATTCTCGTTCGTAATAAAGGTGTTTTTCTTTCTATTATATATTTTTTATAATGTGTTATAAATAATTAAAATATATTTAACATAAAATCCATAGATGGTGTATTTGTGATAGTGATTACGGATAGTTGTAATCATGAGTAGTATATCATAATATAATAAATGCATTATTTTAAATGTTCCTAGTCAAGACGCATCGAGACTAGAGTACGTAACAATCTCCAAATGTTGGGTAGTGTATTACTCATGACTCCTGGAGGGCACCTAGGGGTTCGTACTAATAATTATTAGAGTTGGAATAAGTGTTTTTATAAAGTAATCAAACAGTTTGGTTTTTATATGAATACAGAAGAAACGTGCATATATTGAAAGGAACTGGACAACGCTGTCATATTCTTAATACTTTATGTTGATGATCTATTTTTGATTGGTAATGGCATACAATTGTTGCAATCACTGAAGGCTTGGCTTTCCAAGAATTCCTTCATGAAGTATTTGGGAGAAGCGGCCTATATATTTGGTATAAAGATTCATAGAGATAGATCTAAGTCGGTGTTGGGATTGTCCCAATCCTTGTACATAGATACCATACTAAAGAGTTTCAATACGGAGAATTCCAAGTGTGGAAATTTTCCAACATAATCTGGAATCGTCCTTTCTAAGAAGGATGTGCCTCATACCAATGAGGAGAAAGAGAGTATGAAGAGGATCCCCTATGCTTCAGCCGTGGGATCCGTAATGTATGCTATGCTATGTACTAGACTGGATGTGGTACAGGTATTAGGATGCTTAAATCAATACCAGTATAATCCTGGAGAAAAACATTAGACGGTTATAAAATGTATACTAAAGTATTTAAGAAATAAGAAGGACTTATTCCTTTTATACGGGAATGGAGACCTCTTTATGAATGGGTACACAGATTCGAGCTTTCAAAGCGATATGATGATAATAGCGGTGGAGTCATTAGTTGGAAAAATTACAAGCAAGAAATCATAGCCGATTCCACGATGGAGGTTGAGTACATCGCCCACAATGAAGTAGGTAAAAAGGCAGTCTAGATGCACAAGTTTTTGAGTGAGCTTAGAGAGATTCCCGATACCAAGAATCATATGGCATTGTTCTATGATAACAATGTAGTGATGCAGATTGCAAAGAAGCCCAGAGTACATGAGAAGTCATGGCATATTCTTTGGAAGTTCCACCTGATTAGAGAATTTTTTGAAAAGAAAGAGGTTATTATACAAAGGGTAGATACTGAGGACAACATAGTAGATTAATTCATTAAGGCTCTAGCTCGGTCAACTCTCGAGAAGCTATTTAAAGAGATGGGATTGAGATTTCATAATTGGCCCTAAGTGCAAGTGGGAGATTGATAGAGTTAAGGGCGTGCCTAAGGGGAAATTTTGCAATTTATTATAAATTAATTAACTTTGTAATCAATTCTCGTTCATAATAAAGGTTTTTTCCTTTCTATTATATATTTGTTATAATGTGCTATAAGTAATTAAATATTTAATTAAAATATATTTAACAAAAAAATCCATAAATGGTGTGTTTATTATAGTAATTAAAAATAGTTGTAATCATGAGTATTGCATCCAACATAATAAACACACTATTTTAAATGTTCCTAGTCAAGACGCATTGAGACTAGATATCGAGTATCCGTTGAGACTAGAGTACGTAACGCTTTCCAAATATTGGGTGGTGTATTACTTACGACTGCGAAGGGTGATATTTGTCAAACAGATAATATCGATGTGACTGATTTACGCAGTTCTCTCCACTTAAGAATAATGTCGATCTCCAATATGAAAGCTCTGCTTTGGTTATAGTCAAAGCATGGCACGACTTCCATTGAGTGATTATAGGTGGGTCGATTGGTAGTATTGGAAGTGAAGCGCTATTTAAGAGAGGATTCGTCTCCTTGGTTATATGGGGTTAGTATCACGATCAACTCAAGTTAACTCAAAGTCAAAATCTCTAGCCAGAATAGTTTTGTTAATAATAATTGTTACTATTAAACCAAGGACTTTGTATTTGGACTATAGAGTTGAATATAGACAATATTGGAATTTTGACCATTACCAAATTCCATGAGTCCAAAGTGATATAGTTTTGACGAAGAGAATTGGTGTAAATAAATGTAACAACCGGGTACCACTCAACAAAGTAAAATTGGATTTTTTTTTTCAAAACCAAGTATGCGATAAATTTGGCCAAAATGTCATACCACCTACTAAGTGACGTGTGATCGTTAATATTCGAATAGTTCGATATTAATTGCTGATAAAATTTACACCTAATGGGTCACACAACCAAAACGATGAATATTCCTTTGACCAAACGATTTAACTAATTTATAATTGTTATAAATTAATTAATATTTATGAAACATTAATTATAAAATTTGATTTTGATTCTATAAACAAATATTATTAAATATATTACTAATAATTATAAATATATTAATCGATATACGATATCGATAAGTGTTAAAATATTGGATTTAAGTGCAAAATTATTTGTTTGGGTTTTAAATTAGTTTAAAGCCCATGAAAGGGGCTGGTTAATTCGGTTGCAATATAGGGTTAAAGGCAGCCTAATGATAGGGTTAGAGAGCTTTGAAATGGATGGCTAAGATGGAAGGAGAACGAGTAAAAGATTAGATCCAAACTTTTCTCCTTTTCTTCCTTTATATAAAGATCTCTACCCATATTTGTTTAGAGATTTTTGGAGCCGCCTTCTTAATACACTGCTGGTCGAACTTCCCCTCCAATCCCATTTTCATATCTAGTTCAAATCAAATCATGTTCGGTGCTAATCAATAACTGGTGGTCAACGATTCAGAGACTAGCAGTCTACTGAATTGGAATTAGTCTAAGGATCAAATTTCATCATTTCAAAGTGTACTTATAGGCTTTGGATATAAAGTATATTTCTAACATGTTCATAAATATTAATTTACATTTATAATCTTTATTTCATATATTATATTGTTAGTTAGGTGACGATTCCAACATGTAAATATATTGTCATAATTTTGATTAGGTGTTTGTATATGTATATATATGTTAAAAAAATATGTTAACACATCTATATGTAACAAGACTCAATATTTAAAAAATAATATTTTCTTATTATTTAAAAAATTTAATTTATATATATAATTTAAGTACTACTATATACTAATTCAAAATACGAAAACATAATTTTATACATAATGTTTAACGATCTTAATATTTTCGATAAGAAGGAAATAATTTTATATATTATATATTATTATAAACTATATTTAAATCAATTAATCTTATAAATAATTATATGAATTCATATATAATATTATAAAATATGTTTCATATATTATAGAATTATATTAATACTATTATACTCTTGACTGAAAATAAAAAACTTATTTTTATATTTTTAAATGTTTAAATATAAACCAAAATTAAGAAAATTGATTTTTAAATTGTTGAATTATATAATAACTTTTCAGATTATAAAATTTACATCTAAAATTTTGGTGGAAATTTAAAATTCAAATTTATTTCAAAAACTTAATTTTTTTATTAATTTTTAATTATTATGTACGATTTTATTAATATATTTATATTTACTAAAATTAAAAATTAAAAAAAATCTTGAGCCACGCGCAAGAACAGGTGGATATTTATTTAAATATACAATATTTTTAAGATTTTTATTTGTATTAATATATATTTATTATTATACATATATATTTAAGTATTTAATATATACATAGTTATATATATATATATTAAAAATAAAATTTTGTTATACATGTACTGTTTTCTACATTCTAACAATTTTTTCATTTAATATATTTTATAAACGATTTAAACTTATTTATATAATTAAAAAAAATCTTGAGCCATGCGCAAGAACAGGAGGATATATATTTAAATATACATTATTTTTATGATTTTTATTTGTCTTAATATATATTTATTATTATGCACATATATTCAGGTATTTAATATATATATATACATACATACATACATACATACATACATACATATATATATATTAAAAATAAACTTTTGTTATACATGTACTGTTTTCTGCATTCTAACATTTTTTTTTAAAAAACCCAACTCCAGAGAGTAGGGCTGGGGGATACAATTGTCCGCCACACTGACCTCCCTTTTTAAGCTAGCCCAGCCAAGAGCATCAATCCCCTACCATTTTTAATTTTGGTTTGATTAGGGATAACCGCTCAAAGCCTTAAGGGAAACATTTCTCGGCATGGTAGGACTCTAACAATTTTTTTGTTTAATATATTTTATAAACGATTTAAACTTATTTATATAGTTATAAATATATACATATTGTTAATACTATATATATATTTATACAAAATTATATATAAATAAAATTTTAGTTTATACATACATACATATTTATTGTTACATCTTATTTATAAAACCAAAAGTATATATAAACATACATTTGGGCAATATATTTGCATATTAGATGAGCAAACGTGTCTGTTGTGATGTAAATCTTAGCATCTATATATGAGCATATTATACCTTGTAAGAATTGATATGTTACACATGCACACACATAGATTTACATATGTATATGATATATATATATACAACATAAATTAGATAATACTATATCATTTATGAATTTACATAAAATAAAAGATTTTATTTAAATAAAATTTAGAATTATTCTAAATAAATTTGACTTCATAAGCCCAATAAAGATCCAATATGAAAAAAAATTGAAATTCACCCATAACTTCCACCGCAGGCTGATCCAGTTCCAACAATAGTATTAGAGTCCAATAGCCTATGTGGTCCAAATTAGTCATATTAGGGTTAACTATTAAGCTCACGACCCTAATAGTAGGGTGTCTACAAAGGTGGTGTCTAGGATTGGGTTTAGGTAATCAATACTCTGCCTTACCTAGCTGTTAGTCTGGCCCGAATAGATATATGAGCCCAAAGGCTATCCCTAATAGAAAAGGCCCAAATTTGAATTAGGCCTTGTGCTAATTTTCAAAATTTTTTGAAAATAGAAAATATAAGATTTTAAATTTCAAAGCTAAATTTAAAACAAGATATAAATATATTATAAAAGTTTCTAAATGTTTGAAAACACACACACACATATATATATATATTAATTTTTAAATTCTAAAAATTTATTAATAAGATTAATAAAATTAATTAATTAAATTAGTTAATTAACTAATAAATTTACACATGTATTGTATATTATGATATATGTTATGTTGTTTTAAAATGTTTAAAATAAAATAAGTATACATACATATATATATATATGAAATGAATTTTGAAACTAATATGATATAATTAAAATTGTTTCATTAAATAAATAAATTATGGGATAATTGATTAAACAATATACACATGTATATGGTATATGTGTTATACTATAAATGTTATAGTGTATAATAAATATTAAATATAAATGTTATATTAAGATAATATATAAAAAATTAATCAAAGTGTTAATTAATTAAAATTAAGTGAATGAGATTTAACTAATGTAATATTATACATAAGACTATTATATAAGTAATATGAAATATATAAGTTATATAACAATAATATTTATATAATATAATATAAATGTATAAATTGAAGGTGGAACATGAAGAAAACCTATCTAGACATAAGGAATAAACATATATGTAAATGTACGTATACCATAATTTCCATTATGTTTGACGCTTGAATCACGAGAGTAATTCATTAGAATTACATTATTCCGTAAGACGACATCATTCAATGTAATATATAGAAGATCATGAATCTTTAATATAATGTTGTCCTCAACCACACACACACACACACACACATATATATATATAACTTTTATGTTACTTAGTTGTTGAGAAAACTCGAGCTAGTGATGTTATGTGTAGCATTATAATATATTAAACAAACGAGGTAAGATAACTATATGGATTTGTTGAGCAAACTCAAGGTACGCATACTAGTCTTAGGCCATCATGATAAGTATGTACGCATGAATTTCATTTCGATTAGTTGAGAAAACTTAAGGTTGAAGTGAAATTAGGACAAGGTACCAAAGGTTAGGAGTTGTATATGATGCAATCGATAAGGAGTTATCCATCGTCCATGGAGCTATGATTTGTTAAGCAAAGTTAAAGTCAGAATTCCAAAACGGACGACTCCTAACACCTACTAGTGAAGTCAAAAGACTTTTATGTTTTGATTTAGGTTTTGGTAAAACATAAAAGACTAGTGAGAGATTATTAGTAAAATGAAACACAAAGTTTAACCATACTAATATTATAAGAACATATAATATGATTTGTACTAATAATCTATAAACTTGCAGAAAATGGCAACACCAAAACTGTTTTCTGAAAATGACAAGCTTATCGGATCTAACTATACCGACTGGCTAAGAAAAATTAAAATAGCGTTGACTTACAAGTGCCTTTGGACTGCTATTACATGCAAACCTAAAGAACAACCCACCAATGATACAGACTTCGAAGTACGACTTGCTTCTGAAAACTGGGTGTTAGGCCTAGAGACCGCCCAAGTTTTCATGTAGTCTACATTAGACAAGTCATTGAAGAGGCAACACAAAAATATGTCTGTCCATGAGATATTTGTTAATCTCAAGGCTCTTTTTGATGAAAAGTCACGTTCCATAGGGTACGAACTTACGAAGAAGTTGTTTAATACCAAGATGACCAAATGACAGAAAGTGGACGATTATGCGCTTATGTTGAAGGGCTCTATCGATAGGCTTTCACAATTGGCTGTACAAATAAGAAATAAATTGCAATTAGATTTGATCCTTGGTTCACTTACTGTAACGACCCGCTATTTTAGACTATTCGCATCCGCACATGTCGGACTTGAATAATTCAAAATACCGCGTTGTTAATTTAAATTTGGCAAAACTGAACATATACAGTAAATAAATAATCGCAGATCATAGACACAGAGTAATAAATGCAGCGGAAATAAAAGAGATAGTAGTTCATGAAGCTACTATATAAATATATAAGTTACATCAGAGTTAAACTAGATACAACGGAAGAGTAACACGATACATCAGATACAAATCAGAATACATCACTGGAATCATCGAATACTAAAAGCAGAATAGATGGCTGGATCTTCAAGCAAAGCTCCAACTCCAAAGGTGAGTCTCGAATACTGGTACACTCAGTCTGACCCAAGCGTAAAGAAAACACAAAACACTCGAGTCAGGATTAATGTAACAACCCGCATATTTATCGGTTGTATATTTAAATATTTTATTTAAATATGACATCGTTCGTCGGATTATAGTCCAAAAAGCTACTTTTTTGCAAACAGTCGAATTTAGACTCGAGACCACTTCCATTGAGTTCAAAATGCTGTTTGCGATCTTTTTGAGTATAAGCTTCGATATGTTTGGAGTAAGTCGATATTTGCTACTTTTTCTAGTTGGGTTTGGGTTTGGGTTCAGCCCACTAGCTAACTAAACTCACTTAACCCTCTAACTCAGCCCTCTCCTCTCCATTCTCTCATTCCCACTCTCCAAACTTAAGTAAAAACTAAAATGGGGGAAAGGAAGAGGAAATAGAAATTGCAAACCCTAGTTTCTTCTTGCATCTTGATTTCTTGCTCCAAAATCAAAGTGAAGCCATAGGTAAGCCTCCTCTCCATCTTCTCCAACTCTTTCTCCTTCAATTTCAGGAAGTTTCCTAAACCTAATTTGGGAAATATGTGTTGTCTTCTTAGATTTAAGCTTGTAGAATTGAAGTGGAGTGTGATTGGTTGTTTCTTTGCAATTGAGCTTCTTCTTCTTTGCTTGTGTGTAAAAAGGTGAGTTTTGAACTCACATCTACCTCTCTTGATATCATTGATGTTGGGTATGAATTCCTAACAAGTATTCATGTGCTATTGCTTTTGATTTGGAAAGAATTGGTATTCATTGATAGGGCAAGAAGTGCTGGAAATCAGGCTCCGACCGACCGAATGTAGGGTCCGGTCGACCGACCTGCTACTTGAGCACTTCCCTGCCTCTGTTTTGGGAGTGCAGGAATTTTGGCTCCGTCTGACCAACTAGGAAGTCCGGTCGACCGACCTGCTTCCCGAGAATTTTTCAGAACAGTGTCCGGTCGACCGAGCTCTGATAATGGCCGACCGACCTGCTCATGTTTTCCCTGTTTTGCCTATTTTTGCTCGTTTTGATTGGTTTTCCAAATTTTATCGATTCAAGTTGGTTCTTAGTGTTTAATATTGCATCTTTGGCTTTGATAACTTACCTTTGACTTCATTCACGGTTTTTATAAATAATCCCTCTAAATCATATTAAAAGCTCCCTTCTCCGCTTTATAAATTTCTATTTAAACACACACAATTTTGCACTTCGAATGAAGTGGAAAGGAGTTTAAATGGTTAGGTAAAACACGGACCATGAATCTGCGCGTTCACCTTTCCGATTGATCCCCGACCTATTCGATTGATCGTTTTGACCTTTGTGTCTGGTTTACCGATGAGATGAGGTAAGCATTGTAATGCTTTGAGTGTGAAATTGGCTAATGGATAGTAAACCGTTTAGTGCGAACGAGTGGTTATGGGACTCGCGTTAACACTTTTCGGGTTCCTTTTCAAGAGTTGTGACACATTCCGCCAGTTAGTGGTGTCCAGTACTGGGCCTCCGGACCTTCACCACTACGGTTTGTTGCCTTAGGGATAGTGTCTTCGGACTGTCTCCCTAGGTTTGTTGCCTTCAGGTATGTTGCCTTCGGGTTTGTGCCTTCGGGTTTGTTGCCCTATAGTATCGCTTCCGATGTTGGTCTTTTTGAGCCGCATGGGTGATATTGGGTTTGGAGCCTTCGGGCTTATGGATCCTTGTTATACAGTACTGAGCTTGAGCATCTTTTGTTGTTTTGATTGATATGTATATTCCCTAGTGCATCGCCTTTCGGTGTTGGTCTTTCTGAGCCGCATGATATGTAGCGATCATCTAGTGGAACTTGTGTACCTTCATTGGTATTTGTTATTTGCCTTTTGAATTGATTTGGGATATGATATCCTTTGCTTGTTGAGATGCCGATGATATGAGGCTTGTTTTGTTATGATTCATCTTATGTTAGATGATTGAATTATCTCCCTTGGAGACAATTTTTATATTATATGATCTTGCAGGTTCATTATCGTTCAGTTTATCTAACTGATTTGTTTAGCTAGATTGACCCGTGTATTTTATACTCGGGTCAGACCGAGATGTTTCAGGTTAGGTGCTTTTCGACTTAGCCTCTTTTGCTTCCGCATGGACTATTCCGCTAGCTCCTTTTTGTCTTAGCTTTTTGTTTAGTCCTTATCTGTTGTAACTCTGATACGTATTCTTGTGAACTCGTCTGTATATTGTGGTTTGCTATACCACTTGACATGTATCATTTTGTATACTCTGCTTTGTATCAGTATATGTGTTTATGATGATCCGCTGTTCTATGATGTATATTACATTGAGTTGTTACATTTTGTTCTGATAGATCCTATAGCCATTGTAGTTTTGCTTTAAGTATTTATTGAACTTGTCGAACCACATGAGATGATAAAAACCACTTTTCGGCGTGTTCAGTAGATAGTTAAAGTAAGACTACACATGGTCGCTTCCATTATACTCTATTGTCCGCATTAGCAGATGGTATTATCCATATAATACTCTTTGTTAATGAGGCTCTCGGAGTGGGGCGTCACAATTAACATCTTATATTTATAAATCCAACTCAAGTGAAATAGCAACTGAAATACAAGTAATTCAAAGGATTTTTGGAATAACCATCCTTTAAGGATCCGTTAAACTATCTACTATGTAGTAGTGTACGATAAGTAGATAATGCCTATCAGTAATATAAAATATCAAAATAGTGTTAAGGCGTTACCATTATTCCCCTTAACACATTTTATATAAGCGTTATAGTCTATACAGCACTGTAAACTCCACCGTAAACTAGTGGGCTATCAGGGAGTACTCCATAGGTATAACACAAAACAAATCGTAGTGGTCGCGTATATAGGGATACAAGTATGACAAGGCACATGAGGCAATACCCAAGGTAGTGAAACTACCGTTTGCCTGATCCGGACTGGTGAGAACGCATCGCCGCAGCGATCGCAACACCGCGAAACAACACTCCCAAATCAAGGGTGCACCAATCGACAACAAGTAATGAGTAGTTTTCGAAGAAGTGTGTTCGCTCGAGGTAGCTAGCCCTCATTTGGCCCGGCACGGCTCCTGTTTTAGTCATTTCCAATTTGACACAAGTGTCAAGGCTATCCATTATCGTTCACTTTCTTCAGTCATCACGTACATCATTCCAACCACTTCATTCTGGGTCACACTCCGCGTGTAGTTATTAAAGTGGTTTTCGGTTTAGACAGTGAGTATGTCCCTAACCGATTCCGGTCTCTTTAATAACTTTCGTGATTATTACACCGATTGGTCGTTTATTTATTTCAAACCAAATCAATTTCAATTTCAATTAGAATTCGAAAATCAACATTTCGTTTCTCTTTCCAAATCAATTTCCATAATTTATGTTTCAAAACTTCCACATTCATAATTTCAAATCTTATAATTCAATTTCAATTTCTATTTAAAACAATTCCAATATTGATTCAAGTTCGTATATAAGTTTCATTCCGAAATCATTTAAATTAATTTAATGTAACATTCAAATCAATTTAACTTCATTTATCGATTTCATTCAATATTCGTTAAGTAAATTTGTCATTCAAAACAATTTCTATTAATTTCCAATTCATTAAATCAATTACTTAAGTTCAACTCCATTATATCAAAACTTACAAATTGAATTCAATTAGATTCGTCAATCAAGTTCTTTAGATTTCAAATCTTATATCTATTCCAATAAATCACATTTATTTCTTGTTAAAGAAATTCAATTTCACTTATTTCTTTACTTAGTTACCAAATTCAAAACTCAATTAATAAAGAAACTAAATTTCACATATTCAAGAAGTTCAATTTCACTTATCAAAGAATTCAATTTTTATTCAATTATCAAATAATTCAATCTTATTCAATTATTAAATAATTTCAACTTAATTATTAATAATTTCAAAACTTAAAAATTTCAACTTAATTATAAATTCAAACTTAATTATTAAACCATTTCAAACTTAATTCAATGAATAATTCCAAATTTTATAGTCAAATAATTTATTTTAAAACAACGTTCTTTCATCAACTACTATGTTAATATTTTGATTAAGATTATTAAATATTAACATTTCCTTTCATTAAAATACAAATTCCAACTTCGTTTCAAAACCATATTATTTATTCAAATAAAATCTTCATTTTATTTTTAAATCAAATTATTGACCAATCGGGTTTTATTTAATTCTCTATCCTAAGTCAAGTTCATTTGGGTATTTATCATTTCAACCCGATTCCATTTCAATTCAAAAATCAAAGCATAGCAAAAGGGAACTTGCAATGTGATAACAGGGATGGTGTCAAAGTAAATAAACAAGCAATAACAACAATCAATAACAATCCAATAATCAATTCAAATAATCCCGAAATAACCGTATTAATTCGCATTGTTCTTTGTACGAATTAATATAATTATTTCTAGAATCTACACTATCATTTCATGTAGATTAAAGGTTATTACATTACAGTTTTTCACTTGTCATCTATTACAATTTCATCCATCATCAATTTAAACAACCTACATTCAACGGTTCAAGGGGTAATTAACCAAATCCTACGTGTCAATTAATTTAACATTAAAGGGGTCATATTATACGAATTTTTTTTACTAATCAAATTCAACATATAGATCCAATTTAAATCGTTAACTATCATATATCAATTCAATTGCATATTATTTATCACTTTAACATTAACAATTTGACGTCCAATATAAACATCAACAATCAATCATTTATCAACTAAACTGGATTATCATTGTATAAATGGCAGATAATGGTGTCAGATGTCACAGGTGAATTGATTCAAGTAATAACAGATATATAACAGTGTAAATAACTAACAGTTGCATATTTCAATTGTCGTTTCAATTGAAATCAGATTTAATAAATAAAAGAACATTAATCGTGAGTGATTGCTCACCTTTCGAGGCTAGAGAGATTTGGAAATGAAATGGGTTATGAATCCAAGCACGAATTTCCAAAGCGAAGGAAGATGGACACGAATTCAACGAACAAAACTGATAAATTGGAATCAATGGAAAAAAAAAATCAAAATCAGCTTGATATAACTGGAACGGAATATATATATATAAAAAAACCAAAAAATTAAACCGAATATATTAGCAAAACCTATATATATTATATTACACAATCTTTGTTTAATTTAAAATACATATAATTTAAAATCAAACATATGTATATAAACATGACAGCATAAACTATCACCATGATTCACTAAACAAAAATGTGTATATATATATATGTATGTATGTATGTATATAAGTACCTGATATACCTATATATGAGCTTCAGAAAAATAAAAGTAACAGCTTATTAAATCATACGTATATCTATAACTCATACAAATTCGTATATAACAAACTGATTTGTATTTCTTATATAAACATACACATGTCTGTGGCCCAACAAACCAGGTGTAACTCATACAATACTAACAGCTAATATATATAAACAACTTTTAACTCTATTTATACTATTTTTCTCTCTCTCTGATAGAACAGCTGCCTAAAACTTTTATAACAAATTATATTATATAGCATCAACATATTATAAAGTGCTATATGACATATATATATGTACCACTGTAAATATAACATAAATATATTTTGTCTACTTCAAAAAGAGGAACTGGGCACACTATACTATACTATATAAAATCTGAAAGCTGCAAATATTTTATACTTAAAACAGTATTATATTTATAAGATATGTATATATATATTTTTATATATTTACTTGCTAAACTGTTACAAAAGCTATTACATAAATGTGAATACATACATAAAAATTGTTAAACTGTAAGCGAAAATATAAAACGAAGATCAAAACCTCATATATATTTATATATAAGCTAACCAAAATCAAATATGTAGACTCGATATTCATAACAACATATGCAGACTTATAGGTGAAATACAACTAAATATGCATATAAGATAAAATACGTACTTAAGATCACAGTATATATATAGCACTTTTAATGATTAAAACAATACTTTAAACGCACTATATAACATAGCATAAGTAATATATATAACTTATATACAACAAACTTGAATAACTTTATATATATATACACACACACACAACGTATTATATACAAACTTATATAAGCTTATATATATATATATAAACAGATTTATATACATACCCAAAGCAGAAAAGTTGTTGTCGTCATCAAGCTGTAGCAAAATTCACCGTGTGGAGAGGGGCTGATCAAAGGGAGGAGGAAGGCGAGGTTGCCGCTGATGGGTTGGGGGAAATGGCGGTGATGAAGTCGGCTACGAAGTGGTAGACGTTGGGTAGTGATGAGAAAAGGTTGATCGGTTGCGTGGAGTTGTGTGGAAAGCTCAGGTGGTGTTCACGTGGGTAGGGCCGATCGGCTGTTGTCGGTGAAGTGGGCGCATGGATTGTGGGAGTGGCTGACAAAGAGGCCTGGTTGGCGTTTGGGTCGTGGGTAATAGTAGGGTGTTGCGGCCGGTTGATTGGTGGCGGAGTCGATGGTTGGGTGGGGGATGCATGGAGGAGGTTAGAAGTTGATTCAGGAAAATATAAAAGAAAAGAGGAGAAGTACAGGCAAGGTGACGTTGGCTTCAGAGCTTATAAGATTTGCAATTGTATTCACTTAATTATAATATTTATTTTATAGAATGCGGTACAGAATTGAAGATGAATGGCAAAGAAAGAAGAAAGCCAAAAGAACTCAAGTGAACGAACCAGAATGTATTGAAATTGTTGGGAATAGCAATAGTTAAAGCTGAATTCAGGGAATAATAATAGCTGGCAGCTAGTGGCTATTGAGTATACATGAGGAATCTGAATGGACTGAAAACTCAAAAGACACGAGACGTACACCGATACAGCTACCATTTCCGTAGATTCCGCCGCGTACCGGACTTCAAAACACAGAATTGAATATACCGCAGTGCTCAGCACGACGAGGTGATCAAAATGGTATACAGATATCAGTTGTATGATTTAATTATAAAACTTCGAATTTTTCTACAGGCGGAAAACGCAAGAAAAACGTAGAAAAATAAAATCGACGGAGCCAAAGAAGTCCGAATTTGGAAAAACGAAAAATGACGTTTGCTCAGAAGATGGTTTAGAATTTTTCTATGTAAAAATATTTAGGTTCCGAAAACATTTTATTTTCATCGCTTTTTAACTGATTAAATTGAAGTAAATTTACGCGCGAAATAAACTTTCATATTTTCGGACGAAAATTTACCAGTTGCTATGCTTAACTAGACGCATTCCAAATATCAAATTTATATTTTAAAATTTCATCGTTTAAAATTTCGCAAAATTTCAATTAATAACGTTATTATAACCAGTTAAATTTACGGGTCGTTACACTCTCCCCCACTCAAAACTTTTCGTCCCCGAAAAGGAACGAGGTAGGAGAATAGAAACAACCAGAAAGAAATAAGATTTGAAATACAAAATAACAATTAATTTAAACCATATAAATTCAAATTTAAATCAATTGATATTCAATAATTGATTTAATCCATTTGATTTCACTAAAATCAATCTCAACTATTTCTAAATTCATTATCTTATTATCGAATTATCTTCAATTTACAATTTCTAAAACCATAAATTTGAATAGTCTTTTATTATAATCATATTTTTCAGCAATTTAAATTCTTCTTTATTCCAAATTATTGTTAAATTTATTCTACTTAATATATCTTATCACATATATTTAACCCATATAAATTAATTTAAACCATAAAAGTTCCGATTTAAATTAATTTATATTTACTAATTGCTTTTAAATTCAAGTTATTTTCATAAGTTGATCAAATTTAAATTTGTTAATTCTTTCAAAACAAAATTTATCATATCATCTCATTCAATTAACTTATTAGCATTTTATTTTTTTTAAATCTAAGTGTAAAACATTTATTATAAACACTCAAATTTTATTTGTAAAATCATTTTATATTATATATTATCTAATTACATTTTAACTTCTAAATAATTTAGGTAAGTTATATTGAAATGCAATTTAGTACTATACAAATAATATTTTCAAATCCAATTATTTCAAGTTTAAATATTTATCCAAAATTTAACTTTATTTATAATTGAAAACATCCTTTAACATAATTTTAAGAATTAAATTTCCGTTTAATTTCAAACCCTTTAAAGATAATTATGTATATACTATATATATCAAATCAAATTAAATTTAAAATAATATACCCATATATATATATATATATATAAATCAAGTCATACTAAAGAAATTCAAATTAAAATACTTTTCCAAAACAAAACCGTAGCAAAGCTACAGAATGGTTTCTCCACTTCGAAACTCGAAAATGAATGTCGATGATGCGGCCGCCATCACCGAAATTATTTTCCAGCGACAAAGAGAAGAGCACTGATTTCAACATTTTAAAATTCTTTGAAAACGATTTCTATTTGAAAATACGTTCAATAATATACATTTTAAAAATTTAAAAACCAAAGCTTGAAATTTTAGGAAATTAAATTCTCAAATTCTTACTTTAAATTCATTTAAGTTTCTAAATAAATCTATAAACCAACTTTTATAATTCCATTTATTTTTTATGTTGGAATAATCAATGATTTACAAAACAAATAGTGAAAATCAAATATTACCTTTCTGACAACCAATTCAGTTAACAATTCAATTTCAGCCAATTTATACTTATATATAATATAATCATACAAGATTATTTTATTTACCAAATTTTGAAAATACTATTGTGTCAGTTTGCTATGTTCAAGTGTTTTGGAGATCCTATCGATAGCGCTGATCAGACGAATCGATCGGAAACCCAAATCACATCAACAACTCAAACAACACAATATATATATATATAACATTTTAATATTAGTTTACAAATACATTTCTTTGCTCGACGATACAGGAATGAATATTCAAAATAAGGATAGGGTTTCAAATTTGATGGACTCAAATCAAAGAGAAATTTGGTTCGAAGATAAGTTTGAAACAAAGATACGATGATTAAATAACAAAGTAGAAAGATTGATAAGTTTATATAAATCGCGGGCAACCTTGACCAGGTCGACCGTGACTTCATGAATAGGATCGATGCGGAATTTCGAGGCAAATCTACATTCGATCTCAAGAAATAGAATTCAGGTATAGCAGGAAATAGATAGCATCGTAAACCGAGGATATTGAAATCTCCGGTAAATCGATGCTATTGTAAAGGAGTTTCACCCCTTTTCAAATCATTCGAAGTTTGGCGAGACCGCCAATTCATTATAAGGGTCATTCGAAGTGGAGTTATGTGATACTCCAGAATTCAGAAGAATATGAATAGTGAGGGACAAGAATGAATTTCGGAATCGCAGGGAATGTTCCAAAATTCAAAGGAATCGAGTCAAAAAGAGAGAGATTCAACTCGAATGAAAGTGATTCTGTAAATACATTTACCCTATATGCTAAGTTTTTCCTAGAGCTACCAAAGCTCTGATACCAACTGTAACGACCCGCTATTTTAGACTATTCGCATCCGCACATGTCGGACTTGAATAATTCAAAATACCGCGTTGTTAATTTAAATTTGGCAAAACTGAACATATACAGTAAATAAATAATCACAGACACAGAGTAATAAATGCAGTGGAAATAAAAGAGATGGTAGTTCATGAAGCTACTATATAAATATATAAGTTACATTAGAGTTAAACCAGATACAAAGGAAGAGTAACACGATACATCAAATACAAATCAGAATACATCACTAGAACCATCGAATACTGAAAGCAGAATAGATGGCTGGATCTTCAAGCAAAGCTCCAACTCCAAAGGTGAGTCTCGAATACTGGTACACTCAATCTAACCCGAGCGTAAAGAAAACACAAAACACTCGAGTCAGGATTAACATTCTTATATTTATAAATCCAACTCAAGTGAAATAGCAACTGAAATACAAGTAACTCAAAGGATGTTTGGAATAACCATCCTTTAAGGATCCGTTAAACTATCTACTATGTAGTAGTGTACGATAAGTAGATAATGTCTATCAGTAATATAAAATATCAAAATAGTGTTAAGGCGTTACCATTATTCCCCTTAACACATTTTATATAAGCGTTATAGTCTATACAGCACTGTAAACTCCACCGTAAACTAGTGAGCTATCAGGGAGTACTCCATAGGTATAACACAAAACAAATCGTAGTGGTCGCGTATATAGGGATACAAGTATGACAAGGCACATGAGGCAATACCCAAGGTAGTGAAACTACCGTTTGCCTGATCCGGACTGGTGAGAACGCATCGCCGCAGCGATCGCAACATCGCGAAACAACACTCCCAAATCAAGGGTGCACCAAACGACAACAAGTAATGAGTAGTTTTCGAAGAAGTGTGTTCGCTCGAGGTAGCTAGCCCCCATTTGGCCCGGCACGGCTCCTGTTTTAGTCATTTCCAATTTGACACAAGTGTCAAGGCTATCCATTATCGTTCACTTTCTTCAGTCATCACGTACATCATTCCAACCACATCATTCTGGGTCACACTCCGCGTGTAGTTATTAAAGTGGTTTTCGGTTTAGACAGTGAGTATGTTCCTAACCGATTCCGGTCTCTTTAATAACTTTCGTGATTATTACACCGATTGGTCGTTTATTTATTTCAAACCAAATCAATTTCAATTTCAATTAGAATTCGAAAATCAATATTTCGTTTCTCTTTCTAAATCAATTTCCATAATTTACGTTTCAAAACTTCCACATTCATAATTTCAAATCTTATAATTCAATTTCAATTTCTATTTAAAACAATTCCAACATGGATTCAAGTTCGTATATAAGTTTCATTCTGAAATCATTTAAATTAATTTAATGTAACATTCAAATCAATTTAACTTCATTTATCGATTTCATTCAATATTCGTTAAGTAAATTTGTCATTCAAAACAATTTCTATTAATTTCCAATTCATTAAATCAATTACTTAAGTTCAACTCCATTATATCAAAACTTACAAATTGAATTCAATTAGATTCGTCAATCAAGTTCTTTAGATTTCAAATCTTATATCTATTCCAATAAATCACATTTATTTCTTGTTAAAGAAATTCAATTTCACTTATTTCTTTACTTAGTTACCAATTTTCAAAACTCAATTAATAAAGAAACTAAATTTCACATATTCAAGAAGTTCAATTTCACTTATCAAAGAATTCAATTTTTATTCAATTATCAAATAATTCAATCTTATTCAATTATTAAATAATTTCAACTTAATTATTAATAATTTCAAAACTTAATAATTTCAACTTAATTATAAATTCAAACTTAATTATTAAACCATTTCAAACTTAATTCAATGAATAATTCCAAATTTTATAGTCAAATAATTTATTTTAAAACAACGTTCTTTCATCAACTACTATGTTTATATTTTGATTCAGATTATTAAATATTAACATTTCCTTTCATTAAAATACAAATTCCAACTTCGTTTCAAAACCATATTATTTACTCAAATAAAATCTTCATTTTATTTTTAAATCAAATTATTAACCAATCGGGTTTTATTTAATTCTCTATCCTAAGTCAAGTTCATTTGGGTATTTATCATTTCAACCCGATTCCATTTCAATTCAAAAATCAAAGCATAGCAAAAGGGAACTTGCAATGTGATAACAAGGATGGTGTCAAAGTAAATAAACAAGCAATAACAACAATCAATAATAATCCAATAATCAATTCAAATAATCCCGAAATAACCGTATTAATTCGCATTGTTATTTGTACGAATTATTATAATTATTTCTAGAATCTACACTATCATTTCATGTAGATTAAAGATTATTACATTACGGTTTTTCACTTGTCACCTATTACCATTTCATCCATCATCAATTTAAACAACCTACATTCAACGGTTCAAGGTGTAATTAACCAAATCCTACGTGTCAATTAATTTAACATTAAAGGGGTCGTATTATACGAATTTTTTTTACTAATCAAATTCAACATATAGATCCAATTTAAATCGTTAACTATCATATATCAATTCAATTGCATATTATTTATCACTTTAACATTAACAATTTAACGTCCAATATAAACATCAACAATCAATCATTTATCAACTAAACTGGATTATCATTGTATAAATGGCAGATAATGTTGTCAGGTGTCACAGGTGAATTGATTCAAGTAATAACAGATATATAACAATGTAAATAACTAACAGTTGCATATTTCAATTGTCGTTTCAATTGAAATCAGATTTAATAAATAAAAGAACATTAATCGTGAGTGATTGCTCACCTTTCGAGGCTAGAGAGATTTGGAAATGAAATGGGTTATGAATCCAAGCACGAATTTCCAAAGCGAAGGAAGATGGACACGAATTCAACGAACAAAACTGATAAATTGGAATCAATGGAAAAAAAATCAAAATCAGCTTGATATAACTAGAACGGAATATATATATATATATAAAACCAAAAAATTAAACCGAATATATTAGCAAAACCTATATATATTATATTACACAATCTTTGTTTAATTTAAAATACATATAATTTAAAATCAAACATATGTATATAAACATGACAGCATAAACTATCACCATGATTCACTGAAAAAAAATGTGTATATATATATATGTATGTATGTATATAAGTACCTGATATACCTATATATGAGCTTCAGAAAAATAAAAGTAACAGCTTATTAAATCATACGTATATCTATAACTCATACAAATTCGTATATAACAAACTGATTTGTATTTCTTATATAAACATACACATGTCTGTGGCCCAACAAACCAGGTGTAACTCATACAATACTAACAGCTAATATATATAAACAACTTTTAACTCTATTTATACTATTTTTCTTTCTCTCTGACAGAATAGCTGCCTAAAACTTTTATAACAAATTATATTATATAGCATCAACATATTATAAAGTGCTATATGACATATATATATGTACCACTGTAAATATAACATAAATATATTTTGTCTACTTCAAAAAGAGGAACTGGGCACACTATACTATACTATATAAAATCTGAAAGCTGCAAATATTTTATACTTAAAACAGTATTATATTTATAAGATATGTATATATATTTTTTTATATATTTACTTGCTAAACTGTAACAAAAGCTATTACATAAATGTGAATACATACATAAAAATTGTTAAACTGTAAGCGAAAATATAAAACGAAGATCAAAACCTCATATATATTTATATATAAGCTAACCAAAATCAAATATGTAGACTCGATATTCATAACAACATATGCAGACTTATAGGTGAAATACAACTAAACATGCATATAAGATAAAATACGTACTTAAGATCATAGTAATATATATATATATATAGCACTTTTAATGATTAAAACAATACTTTAAACGCACTATATAACATAGCATAAGTAATATATATAACTTATATACAACAAACTTGAATAACTTTATATATACACACACACACACACACAACGTATTATATACAAACTTATATAAGCTTATATATATAAACAGATTTATATACATACCCAAAGCAGAAAAGTTGTTGTCGTCATCAAGTTGTAGCAAAATTCACCGTGTGGAGAGGGGCTGATCAAAGGGAGGAGGAAGGCGAGGTTGCCGCTGATGGGTTGGGGGAAATGGCGGTGATGAAGTCGGCTACGAAGTGGTAGACGTTGGGTAGTGATGAGAAAAGGTTGATCGGTTGCGTGGAGTTGTGTGGAAAGCTCAGATGGTGTTCACGTGGGTAGGGCCGATCGGCTGTTCTCAGTGAAGTGGGCGCATGGATTGTGGGAGTGGCTGACAAAGAGGCCTGGTCGGCGTTTGGGTCGTGGGTAATAGTAGGATGGTGCGGCCGGTTGATTGGTGGCGGAGTCGATGGTTGGGTGGGGGATGCATGGAGGAGGTTAGAAGTTGATTCAGGAAAATATAAAAGAAAAGAGGAGAAGTACAGGCAAGGTGACGTTGGCTTCAGAGCTTATAAGATTTACAATTGTATTCACTTAATTATAATATTTATTTTATAGAATGCGGTACATAATTGAAAATGAATAGCAAAGAAAGAAGAAAGCCAAAAGAACTCAAGTGAACGAACCAGAATGTATTGAAATTGTTGGGAATAGCAATAGTTAAAGCTGAATTCAGGGAATAATAATAGCTGGCAGCTAGTGGCTATTGAGTATACATGAGGAATCTGAATGGACTGAAAACTCAAAAGACACGAGACGGACACCGATACAGCTACCGTTTCCGTAGATTCCGCCGCGTACCGGACTTCAAAACACATAATTGAATATACCGCAGTGCTCAGCACGACGAGGTGATCAAAACGGTATACAGATATCAGTGGTATGATTTAATTATAAAAATTCGAATTTTTCTACTGGCGGAAAATGCAAGAAAAACGTAGAAAAATAAAATCGACGGAGCCAAACAAGTCCGAATTTGGAAAAACGAAAAATGACGTTTGCTCAAAAGATGGTTTAGAATTTTTCTATGTAAAAATATTTAGGTTCCGAAAACATTTTATTTTCATCGCTTTTTAACTGATTAAATTGAAGTAAATTTACGCGCGAAATAAACTTTCATATTTTCGGACGAAAATTTACCAGTTGTTATGCTTAACTAGACGCATTCCAAATATCAAATTTATATTTCAAAATTTCATCGTTTAAAATTTCGCAAAATTTAAATTAATAACGTTATTAAAACCAGTTAAATTTACGGGTCGTTACACTCTCCCCCACTCAAAACTTTTCATCCCCGAAAAGGAACGAGGTAGGAGAATAGAAACAACCAGAAAGAAAACAGATTTGAAATACAAAATAACAATTAATTTAAACCATATAAATTCAAATTTAAATCAATTGATATTCAATAATTGATTTAATCCATTTGATTTCACTAAAATCAATCTCAACTATTTCTAAATTCATTATCTTATTATCGAATTATCTTCAATTTACAATTTCTAAAACCATAAATTTGAATAGTCTTTTATTATAATCATATTTTTTAGCAATTTAAATTCTTCTTTATTCCAAATTATTGTTAAATTTATTCTACTTAATATATCTTATCACATATATTTAACCCATATAAATTAATTTAAACCATAAAAGTTCCGATTTAAATTAATTTATATTTACTAATTGCTTTTAAATTCAAGGTATTTTCATAAGTTGATCAAATTTAAATTTGTTAATTCTTTCAGAACAAAATTTATCATATTCATCTCATTCAATTAACTTATTAGCATTTTATTTTTTTTAAATCTAAGTGTAAAACATTTATTATAAACACTCAAATTTTATTTGTAAAATCATTTTATATTGTATATTATCCAATTACATTTTAACTTCTAAATAATTTAGGTAAGTTATATTGAAATGAAATTTAGTACTATACAAATAATATTTTCAAATCCAATTATTTCAAGTTTAAATATTTATTCAAAATTTAGCTTTATTTATAATTGAAAACATCCTTTAACATAATTTTAAGAATTAAATTTCCGTTTAATTTCAAACCCTTTAGAGATAATTATGTATATACTATATATATCAAATCAAATTAAATTTAAAATAATATACCCATATATATATAAATCAAGTCATACTTAAGAAATTCAAATTAAAATACTTTTCCAAAACAAAACCGTAGCAAAGCTACAGAATGGTTTCTCCACTTCGAAACTCGAAAATGAATGTCGATGATGCGGCCGCCATCACCGAAATTATTTTCCAGCGACAAAGAGAAGAGCACCGATTTCAACATTTTAAAATTCTTTAAAAATGGTTTCTATTTGAAAATACGTTCAATAATATACATTTTAAAATTTTAAAAACCAAAGCTTGAAATTTTAGGAAATTAAATTCTCAAATTCTTACTTTAAATTCATTTTAAGTTTCTAAATAAATCTATAAACCAACTTTTATAATTCCATTTATTTTTTATGTTGGAATAATCAATGATTTACAAAACAAATAGTGAAAATCAAATATTACCTTTCTGACAACCAATTCAGTTAACAACTCAATTTCAGCCAATTTATACTTATATATAATATAATCATACAAGATTATTTTATTTACCAAATTTTGAAAATACTATTGTGTCAGTTTGCTCTGTTCAAGTGTTTTGGAGATCCTATCGATAGCGCTGATCAGACGAATCGATCGGAAACCCAAATCACATCAACAACTCAAACAACACAATATATATATATAACATTTTAATATTAGTTTACAAATACATTTCTTTGCTTGACGATACAGGAATGAATATTCAAAATAAGGATAGGGTTTCAAATTTGATGGACTCAAATCAAAGAGAAATTTGGTTCGAAGATAAGTTTGAAACAAAGATATGATGATTAAATAACAAAGTAAAAAGATTGATAAGTTTATATAAATCACGGGCAACCTTGACCAGGTCGACCGTGACTTCATGAATAGGATCGATGCGGAATTTCGAGGCAAATCTACATTCGATCTCAAGAAATAGAATTCAGGTATAGTAGGAAATAGATAGCATCGTAAACCAAGGATACTGAAATCTCCGGTAAATCGATGCTATTGTAAAGGAGTTTCACCCCTTTTCAAATCATTCGAAGTTTGGCGAGACCGCCAATTCATTATAAGGGTCATTCGAAGTGGAGTTATGTGATACTCCAGAATTCAGAAGAATATGAATAGTGAGGGACAAGAATGAATTTCGGAACCGCAGGGAATGTTCCAAAATTCAAACGAATCGAGTCAAAAAGAGAGAGATTCAACTCGAATGAAAGTGATTCTGTAAATACATTTACCCTATATGCTAAGTTTTGCCTAGAGCTACCAAAGCTCTGATACCAACTGTAACGACCCGCTATTTTAGACTATTCGCATCCGCACATGTCGGACTTGAATAATTCAAAATACAGCGTTGTTAATTTAAATTTGTAAAAACTGAAAATATACAGTAAATAAATAATCACAGATACAGAGTAATAAATGCAGCAGAAATAAAAGAGATAGTAGTTCATGAAGCTACTATATAAATATATAAGTTACATCAGAGTTAAACAAGATACAACGGAAGAGTAACACGATACATCAGATACAAATCAGAATACATCACTGGAATCATCGAATACTGAAAGCAGAATAGATGGCTGGATCTTCAAGCAAAGCTCCAACTCCAAAGGTGAGTCTCGAATACTGGTACACTCAGTCTGACCCGAGCGTAAAGAAAACACAAAACACTCGAGTCAGGATTAACATTCTTATATTTATAAATCCAACTCAAGTGAAATAGCAACTGAAATACAAGTAACTCAAAGGATGTTTGGAATAACCATCCTTTAAGGATCCGTTAAACTATCTACTATGTAGTAGTGTACGATAAGTAGATAATGTCTATCAGTAATATAAAATATCAAAATAGTGTTAAGGCGTTACCATTATTCCCCTTAACACATTTTATATAAGCGTTATAGTCTATACAGCACTGTAAACTCCACCGTAAACTAGTGGGCTATCAGGGAGTACTCCATAGGTATAACACAAAACAAATCGTAGTGGTCGCGTATATAGGGATACAAGTATGACAAGGCACATGAGGCAATACCCAAGGTAGTGAAACTACCGTTTGCCTGATCCGGACTGGTGAGAACGCATCGCTGCAGCGTTCGCAACACCGCGAAACAACACTCCCAAATCAAGGGTGCACCAATCGACAACAAGTAATGAGTAGTTTTCGAAGAAGTGTGTTCGCTCGAGGTAGCTAGCCCCCATTTGGCCCGGCACGGCTCCTGTTTTAGTCATTTCCAATTTGACACAAGTGTCAAGGCTATCCATTATCGTTCACTTTCTTCAGTCATCACGTACATCATTCCAACCACTTCATTCTGGGTCACACTCCGCGTGTAGTTATTAAAGTGGTTTTCGGTTTAGACAGTGAGTATGTCCCTAACCGATTCCGGCCTCTTTAATAACTTTCGTGATTATTACACCGATTGGTCGTTTATTTATTTCAAACCAAATCAATTTCAATTTCAATTAGAATTTGAAAATCAACATTTCGTTTCTCTTTCTAAATCAATTTCCATAATTTACGTTTCAAAACTTCCACATTCATAATTTCAAATCTTATAATTCAATTTCAATTTCTATTTAAAACAATTCCAATATTGATTCAAGTTCGTATATAAGTTTCATTCCGAAATCGTTTAAATTAATTTAATGTAACATTCAAATCAATTTAACTTCATTTATCGGTTTCATTCAATATTCGTTAAGTAAATTTGTCATTCAAAACAATTTCTATTAATTTCCAATTCATTAAATCAATTATTTAAGTTCAACTCCATTATATCAAAACTTACAAATTGAATTCAATTAGATTCGTCAATCAAGTTCTTTAGATTTCAAATCTTATATCTATTCCAATAAATCACATTTATTTCTTGTTAAAGAAATTCAATTTCACTTATTTCTTTACTTAGTTACCAATTTTCAAAACTCTATTAATAAAGAAACTAAATTTCACATATTCAAGAAGTTCAATTTCACTTATCAAAGAATTCAATTTTTATTCAATTATCAAATAATTCAATCTTATTCAATTATTAAATAATTTCAACTTAATTATTAATAATTTCAAAACTTAATAATTTCAACTTAATTTTAAATTCAAACTTAATTATTAAATCATTTCAAACTTAATTCAATGAATAATTCCAAATTTTATAGTCAAATAATTTATTTTAAAACAACGTTCTTTCATCAACTACTATGTTAATATTTTGATTAAGATTATTAAATATTAACATTTCCTTTCATTAAAATACAAATTCCAACTTCATTTCAAAACCATATTATTTATTCAAATAAAATCTTCATTTTATTTTTATATCAAATTATTGACCAATCGGGTTTTATTTAATTCTCTATCCTAAGTCAAGTTCATTTGGGTATTTATCATTTCAACCCGATTCCATTTCAATTCAAAAATCAAAGCATAGCAAAAGGGAACTTGCAATGTGATAACAGGGATGGTGTCAAAGTAAATAAACAAGCAATAACAACAATCAATAACAATCCAATAATCAATTCAAATAATCCCGAAATAACCGTATTAATTCGCATTGTTATTTGTACGAATTAATATAATTATTTCTAGAATCTACACTATCATTTCATGTAGATTAAATATTATTACATTATGGTTTTTCACTTATCATCTATTTCAATTTCATCCATCATCAATTTAAACAACCTACATTCAAAGGTTCAAGGTGTAATTAACCAAATCCTACGTGTCAATTAATTTAACATTAAAGGGGTCATATTATACGAATTTTTTTTACTAATCAAATTCAACATATAGATCCAATTTAAATCGTTAACTATCATATATCAATTCAATTGCATATTATTTATCACTTTAACATTAACAATTTAACGTCCAATATAAACATTAACAATCAATCATTTATCAACTAAACTGGATTATCATTGTATAAATGGCAGATAATGGTGTCAGATGTCACAGGTGAATTGATTCAAGTAATAACAGATATATAACAGTGTAAATAACTAACAGTTGCATATTTCAATTGTCGTTTCAATTGAAATCAGATTTAATAAATAAAAGAACATTAATCGTGAGTGATTGCTCACCTTTCGAGGCTAGAGAGATTTGGAAATGAAATGGGTTACGAATCCAAGCACGAATTTCCAAAGAGAAGGAAGATGGACACGAATTCAACGAACAAAACTGATAAATTGGAATCAATGGAAAAAAAAATCAAAATCATCTTGATATAACTGGAACGGAATATATATATATATATATATATATATATATATAAAACCAAAAAATTAAACCGAATATATTAGCAAAACCTATATATATTATATTACACAATCCTTGTTTAATTTAAAATACATATAATTTAAAATCAAACATATGTATATAAACATGACAACATAAACTATCACCATGATTCATTGAACAAAAATGTGTGTATATATATATATATATGTATGTATGTATATAAGTACCTGATATACCTATATATGAGCTTCAGAAAAATAAAAGTAAAAGCTTATTAAATCATACGTATATCTATAACTCATACAAATTCGTATATAACAAACTGATTTGTATTTCTTATATAAACATACACATGTCTGTGGCCCAACAAACCAGGTGTAACTCATACAATACTAACAGCTAATATATATAAACTACTTTTAACTCTATTTATACTATTTTTTTCTCTTTATGACAGAACAGCTGCCTAAAACTTTTATAACAAATTATATTATATAGCATCAACATATTATAAAGTACTATATGACATATATATATGTACCATTGTAAATATAACATAAATATATTTTGTCTACTTCAAAAAGAGGAACTGGGCACACTATACTATACTATATAAAATCTGAAAGCTGCAAATATTTTATACTTAAAATAGTATTATATTTATAAGATATGTATATATATATTTTTATATATTTACTTGCTAAATTGTTACAAAAGCTATTACATAAATGTGAATACATACATAAAAATTGTTAAACTGTAAGCGAAAATATAAAACGAAGATCAAAACCTCATATATATTTATATATAAGCTAACCAAAATCAAATATGTAGACTCGATATTCATAACAACATATGCAGACTTATAGGTGAAATACAACTAAACATGCATATAAGATAAAATACGTACTTAAGATCATAGTATATATATAGCACTTTTAATGATTAAAACAATACTTTAAACGCACTATATAACATAGCATAAGTAATATATATAACTTATATACAACAAACTTGAATAACTTTATATATATATACACACACACACAACGTATTATATACAAACTTATATAAGCTTATATATATAAACAGATTTATATACATACCCAAAGCAGAAAAGTTGTTGTCGTCATCAAGCTGTAGCAAAATTCACCACGTGGAGAGGGGCTGATCGAAGGGAGGAGGAAGGCGAGGTTACCGCTGATGGGTTGGGGGAAATGGAGGTGATGAAGTCGGCTACGAAGTGGTAGACGTTGGGTAGTGATGAGAAAAGGTTGATCGGTTGCGTGGAGTTGTGTGGAAAGCTCGGGTGGTGTTCACGTGGGTAGGGCCGATCGGCTGTTGTCGGTGAAGTGGGCGCGTGGATTGTGGGAGTGGCTGACAAAGAGGCCTGGTCGGCGTTTGGGTCGTGGGTAATAGGAGGGTGGTGCGGCCGGTTGATTGGTGGCGGAGTCGATGGTTGGGTGGGGGATGCATGGAGTAGGTTAGAAGTTGATTCAGGAAAATATAAAAGAAAAGAGGAGAAGTACAGGCAAGGTGACGTTGGCTTCAGGGCTTATAAGATTTGCAATTGTATTCACTTAATTATAATATTTATTTTATAGAATGCGGTACAGAATTGAAAATGAATGGCAAAGAAAGAAGAAAGCCAAAAGAACTCAAGTGAACGAACCAGAATGTATTGAAATTGTTGGGAATAACAATAGTTAAAGCTGAATTCAGGGAATAATAATAGCTGACAGCTAGTGGCTATTGAGTATACATGAGGAATCTGAATGGACTGAAAACTCAAAAGACACGAGACAGACACCGATACAGTTACCGTTTCCGTAGATTCCGCCGCGTACCGGACTTCAAAACACAGAATTGAATATACCGCAATGCTCAGCACGACGAGGTGATCAAAATGATATACAGATATCAGTGGTATGATTTAATTATAAAAATTCGAATTTTTCTACTGGCGGAAAATGCAAGAAAAACATGGAAAAATAAAATCGACGAAGCCAAAGAAGTCCGAATTTGGAAAAACGAAAAATGACGTTTGCTCAGAAGATGGTTTAGAATTTTTCTAAGTAAAAATATTTAGGTTCCGAAAACATTTTATTTTCATCGCTTTTTAACTGATTAAATTGAACTAAATTTACGCGCGAAATAAACTTTCATATTTTCGGACGAAAATTTACCAATTGCTATGCTTAACTAGACGCATTCCAAATATCAATCTATATTTCAAAATTTCATCGTTTAAAATTTCGCAAAATTTCAATTAATAACATTATTAAAACTAGTTAAATTTACTGGTCGTTACACTTACTCCTTTATATGAACCGTTCATACTGAATTATAACATGAACCAGTTGAATGTGAATCTCGTAGAGCTCCTCAATATGTTTAGGTCGGTGGAGTCATAATCTAAGGATCAAGGACGGTACTTGCAGTAAAGGGCAGTGCATCATCTTTGAAGAGTTCGAAGAAGTGGAAAAGAGAAGGTAAGAAAAAGAAAAGTAAGAAGACCGATGACAATGGTGAATTCACCAAACAAGAAAGGCCGCTAGAAAAGGAATTGTCCTGACTACTTGAAGATTTTAGAGGAAAGAAGCAGAATGGTTCACCGCCTCCATCAGGTACATTTAAGATTCAAAAATGTTTTGTAATCAATAAATTATCTTGGGTCTTAGACACTAGATCTCGTACTTATATATATAGTTCGTTACAAGGGCTTAGGAACTGGCATCACATGGCAAAAGAAGAGATGAGGCTTTAATTTGCTGATGGATCTATTGTAGATGCTATGGCACTAGGAGACTATCATTTAGTTTTGCCTATGGAGTAGTATTAGTATTAAAAAATTGCTATTTCATAAAGGACTTTATTTGTGGGATTATTTCTATTTCTGGATTGTCTGAGATTGGATATATATTTCATTATGTAAACAATGTTATGAACATTAGTTTGAATGGATATAAAGTCTGCGATGGTATTCTTGAAAATGCATTTATGTGATTAATATTAATTATGTGTGTTCTATCAATAATTCTGCTAACTATATAAATGGTAGCTGTCTTTAGCACTGTAAATTAGGTCATATTAGTGAGAAATGACTAAATTGAAAATCGAAGGTTTTCTACCATAAGTTGATTCTAAATCATTTGACACAGATTAGTTTTGTCTTAAAGGTAAAATGACCAAGCACCCCTTTAGTGGGAGCAATGAAAGAGTTGATAAACTCTAGGGTTATTATAAAGTGATGTATGTGGCTTGATGCCCGTAATTACTAAAGATAATAGTTCTTACTTTGTCCATTCATTAATGATTTCTTGAGACTAAGATATATGTATCTTATGGAGAACAAATCCGATGTCTATGAGAAATTTATTGAATATAAAAACGTATTAGAAAACTAAATGGGTCATAAGATTAAGATTCTTCAATCTAATCGAATATGCGAGTATGTTGGACAGGATTTCCAATAATACTTAAAAGATAATGGGTTATGTCCTAGGTTACTCCACCTTATATTCCGCAATACAACGGTGTGTCGGAGTGAAGAAACCAACCCTATTAGATATGATTTATTCCATAATGAGTAAGGCCGAGTTACCTCTGTCCTATTGAGTATATGCGCTAGAAACCACATCATATATATTGAGCTAATTACCCATTAAATCAGTGCCTAAGACACCATATGAGATGTGGTATGGTAAGAAATATCAACTCAAATATTTAAAGTTATGGGGTTGTCCGGGATACATTAAGAATGTTGGTCCTAATAAACTAGAGGCATGATCGGTATTGCGTAAATTTAGAGGATATCCTAAAAAATCGATGAATATATATTTTACCATACCAAGCAACAAAAGGATATTGTTTCTCGACACACTGTCTTTTAGAAAAGGAATTTCAATCAAAGTAAATTAATAACGATGTTGTAGACTTATATGAGATATAAGAAGTTAACATCGAGGCCGTAGCAGTGGGAGAACCAAGTTCACTCGTATACGAAAACACACAACCTATTAGAAGGTTTAGTAGGGAATCTCATGCACCGAAGAGATACTTTCTCATGGATGGCGAGAAAGAGGATTGTGTCTTAAATGACAACACTCCTTTATCATTCCAACAAGTACCGCATAGTAAAGAGTCTGCACTCTGGCTTGGAGCTATGAAATCCAAGATGGATTCCATGCACATGAACAGAGTTTGAACTATGTCAGATGTACCCAAAGAGATAAAACCCATCGGCTGCAAATGGATTATTTAAGAAAAAGATAAATTCAGATGGAGAAGTGGAGACTTACTGAGCTAGGCTAGTGGTGAAAGGATTTCATCTTCAAGATGATGATTTTGATAAGACCTTTTCGCCCGTAGCCTTGCTTAAGACCATATGGATTATGCTAGCCATCACTACATTTTATGACTACGAAATATGGAAATGGATGTAAAGATGACTTTCTAAGTGATGATCTTAAATAAACCATGTATATGTGATGCAAGTCAAGTACTAGGTCGTGACCGACCTAGCAAAAGCTTAAGTCGTTTGGAAACGATAGGTCGTTTACGACCTATCACCGAGGAAGCTAACAAGGAAGTTCGCAAGGAAGTCCTAAATCATGACCGACTTTAGGCAACCATAAGTCGTGACCGACCTAGTAGAGAGCGGCGAGTTAACAAGCTAAAGGGACTAAGTCGTGACCGATCTAAAGATGTCATAAGTCGTGACCGACCTAATGGAGAAATGCGAGTTAACCAGCTACAGGGAAAGGCGCTCGCGCGACTTAACAAGAATGATATGGGAGGAGCAGTTGAGAATGCACAAGGGATAAGTCGGATACGACTTAAGGAAAATGATAAGTCGGCACCAAGTTTCGACTTAGTTAAGTCGTACCATCTTATGTCGCTAAAGCCTGAAGACCGAAGATCTTTATGCCGCGTTAATCTGGACCGTGGATGTTGTAAGTCGTCCAAAGAAAGTCGCCTATGCTAGTTAAGTCGAAGAACGGAGTTGCAGATAAGTCGTTACCGACTTATAGTAAGTCGTAAGTCGGCATGTGTTTAAGTCGATAATTCGTAAGTCGTTCTGTACATATGTATTGAGTCGTATGATTTTTTAGGTCGTACTTTCGTAAGTCGGCATGGGCTTGTATTATGTTGTATTTCTTTAAGTCGTATGTCGTAAGACGTCTGTATGGTTAGGTCGAGTACGACCTATAGTAAGTCAAAAGTCGTCTGGTCTTTAAGTCGGTTGCTTTTAGGTCGTGGTTGTTAGGTCGGCAACGACTCATGTGTTGTACAATTTTTCTTTGTTTTGTAACTTCTATAAATAGGCCGGTGGTGCCATTTGTAATAGTTTTAGTTGATTTGAAATAAAACTCTTGTTTTTGTTAGCTTTGTGCTTTCGCCAAATTGGTAGTCAAGTGTAATCTCCTATCTCCTCTTTCGGTTAATCGAGTGCGCTCGATTCAACGACTGTAGAAGCCGATTCACGGAATCTAGTGCGCTAGATCAACGTGTGAAGAATCGCAGATCTTTGAACCCGGTATCGTGCGCGTTCAACGAGTTCGGGATAGCTAGAATTCGATATCTTTGGATCAATGAATTCGGGCATTTCAGTATCTTCCAATCCATCGACTACTACATTCATCGATCTACATTGTTTTTGATTAATCCGCTGTGTCAGTTTTGGTATCGGAGCCTGTTCTAGCCAATCATAGCTAGATCGAGACTTGGAGCCTAATCATTTTGGAGTTTTGAAGAGATCAAGTGATAGCCGAGCTTGAAGTGAGAAGCCGAGCTAAGTAGAAGAGTGGGAGATCAAATTTGCATCATTTGGAGAAGTTGTGTTCATCGTGTTCATCGCGAAGTAGCAACAAAGTGGGAGTTTTCGATCCATTTCATTTTGGATCAAAGTCCGAAAGGTGTTTGAATTTTGAAGTGTTGAAGAGTTTTGTGAAGTTTTCAAATCATGCCGCCAAGAAGAGCTAATCGTCACCAAAATGTGGAAGCTTTGTATCGAAGAGAAGAAGCTGATGAGATGGAGCAAAGGATCAATGAAAACTTTAGTGAAAAACTTAACGAAGGGATTGGACGGTTAGAGAAGATGATGTTAGAGATGAATCAGAATCGGAGAAGGGTATCACCTGAATCTAACCATGGAGGAAGTAGAGTCTCGCCACATTCCAATCGAGACAGAAGTGTTGATGATGATCAAAGGCGTGGGGGAAACGTGAATGATCGAGAGCGGAGGAATGTCGATAGAAGGGATGTTGGAGGAAGACGTGATGGTAGTAGAGATGTGGGTGGACGAGATAGACAACGATATACATCTGATTTTGAAGAGGAGTATGATGGTGGTAGTGTTCGAGGACAAGGACGAGGACAAGGAAGAAATCACTCTGAGTATGATCACAAGTGGGAGTCGGGAATGAAGACTGAAATTCCTGAATTCAAAGGTGGTATGCAAGCGGAGGAGTTTCTAGATTGGGTGGCTAATGTTGAAGAGATTTTTGACTTCAAAGAAGTTCCAAAACATCGTAGAGTGAAGTTGGTTGCTACAAGGTTGAGGGGTAGAGCTTTGGCATGGTGGCAGCAGACCAAACTTACACGTGAACGGATGGGAAAGTCAAAAGTTGAATCTTGGTAGAAGATGAAGAAATTGATGAAAGCAACGTTCTTACCTTACAATTATTAATCTTTGATGTATCAACGTTTACAGAATTTGAGGCAGGGCACAAAGAATGTTAATGATTACGCGGATGAATTCTATCAGCTTATTGCGAGGAATGATATTATGGAAACGGAAGAGCAGCTGACATCTAGATTCATTGGGGGATTGCGAATGCAGATTCAGGATATGGTTAACATGTTTGATCCCAGATCTGTAGCGGAAGCACATCAGAAAGCATTGGCTTGGGAGAAACAGGGAAGACGAGGAGGTGGTATGTTTACCAATTCCAATAATCAAGTGAAGGGTGTTAGTGGAAGTTCTAATGTTTCAAAAGTTGTTGCAAAACCAGTTGTGAATGAGGTTGGGAAGACGAAAGTCAGTAATGGTTTCAAGTGTTATAATTGCCAAGAAATGGGCCACAAAAGTAGCGAATGTCCAAAGCCGAAGAAGAGGGCTATGATAGCGGAGGTCGAGGATGAGGATGAAGAAGCTGAATGTTCCAATTCACCACCTGATGAGGAGGAAGAAGAAGTGACGGGAGACGAAGGTTACAATCTAATGATGAAGAGGTCCTGTTTAACACCAAAGCAAGAGGAGGATTGTAGTTGGTTAAGGAGCAATATTTTTCAGTCAACATGTACCATTCTGGGGAAAGTTTGCAAATTTGTTATTGATGCTGGAAGCTGTGATAATATAATTTCTTCAGAAGCTGTGAGGAAGTTGGCGTTAAAGACTGAGAAACATCCGAAACCGTACAAGCTAGCTTGGTTGAGGAAAGGCGGGGAGGTGAAGGTTGGACGAAGGGCTTGTGTGAAGTTTTCAATTGGAAAGAAATACAAGGATGAAATCTGGTGCGATGTGGTAGATATGGACGTTTGTCATTTGTTGCTAGGGAGGCCGTGGCAGTATGATAGGGCGGTGCAACATGATGGGCGTACCAACAGTTACAGTTTCATGTTTGAAGGCACAAAGATTACTCTAGTTCCAAAGAAGCGACAACAGGAGGAAAACAAGTTGGAGGAGATTGAAGAGCTTAAAACTTTGTTATCTTTGAAGGAGTTTGTGAAGGAAGTAGAGGAGGAACCTGAAGTGTTTTTGTTGATTGGGCGAGAGAGCAGTGAAGAGGTTGAAATTCCGGAAGAAGCAAAGCCAGTTTTGAAAGAATTTGACGATGTATTTCCAGAGGAGTTACCAATGGAGTTGCCACCGTTGAGGGATATACAACATCAGATAGATCTTGTTCCAGGTGCTGTATTGCCACACAGACCACATTATCGAATGAGTCCAAAGGAACATGAAGAATTGAGAAGGCAAGTGGAAGACTTGCTTGAACAGGGGCGTGTGCAGGAGAGTTTAAGTCCTTGTGCTGTACCAGCTTTATTGGTACCCAAAAGGGATGGAACGTGGAGGATGTGCACAGATAGTAGAGCATTGAATAAGATCACAGTCAGATACAGATTTCCGATGCCGAGGCTTGATGATCTATTGGATCAAATTAGTGGGTCTATAATCTTTTCTAAGATTGACTTGAAGAGCGGTTATCATCAGATTCGCATTAGACCAGGGGACGAATGGAAGACAGCATTCAAGACGAGGGAAGGATTGTATGAATGGCTAGTAATGCCGTTTGGTCTATCGAATGCACCGAGTACATTCATGAGGGTGATGAACCAAATTTTCAGACCATACATTGGGAAATTTGTGGTGGTTTACTTTGATGATATTCTGATCTACAGTGCTAGTACAGAAGAGCATGTTCAGCATTTGAAGAAAGTGTTAATTATTCTTCGTGAAGAACAATTCCATGCTGCTACAAAGAAGTGTGTTTTTATGGCGAGGAGTGTTTTATTTCTGGGGTATGTTGTGTCGGAAGAAGGAATACAGGTTGACCAAAGTAAATTCGAAGCTATCAGAGATTGGCCGCAACCCAAGACAATAACGGAAGTTCGTAGTTTTCACGGGTTGGCTTCATTTTATCGAAGGTTTATTCCACACTTTAGTAGTGTGATGGCGCCTGTGACTGATTTTATGAAGGGTAAACAGTTTGCATGGACGGAGGAAGCCGGGGTTGCTTTTGATCGAATCAAAGAACTCTTGACGTCTGCACCAATTCTAATATTACCAGATTTTCAGCTAGTGTTTGAACTACATACTGATGCATCCAAGGTTGGGATTGGAGGAGTGTTGAGTCAGAGGGGACGTCCTATTACATATTTCAGTGAAAAGTTATCAGGAGCGAAGATGAGATATAGTACTTATGATGTGGAATTTTATGCTGTTGTGCAATCTATTAAACACTGTAGACATTATCTATTTCAGAAAGAGTTTGTTCTTTACACTGATCATGAGGCATTAAAGCATTTACAAGGGCAAGACAAGATTTCAGCGAGACATGCATCATGGATTGCATATCTGCAACAGTTTACCTTTGTTGTGAAACACAAATCGGGAGTGACGAATCATGTTGTGGATGCTTTGAGTAGAAGGAATCATTTGTTAACAACAATGAAGATTGAAGTAACAGGATTCGATGTGTTACCAGAGTTATTTGACGAAGATCCTTACTTTGCAAAGTTTGTTGATAACGTCAAGAATGGTGAGACGATGAGTTTTTGATGGTAGATGGTTTTCTGTTCAAAGGAAATCGATTGTGCATACCTGATTGTAGTTTGAGAATGAAGATTGTAAAAGAGCTACATGAAGAAGGACATTTTGGGAGAGACCGTACATTAAAGTTGATTTCACAGTCTTACTTTTGGCCATCGATGAGGAAAGAGGTGGAGAGGTTTGTGGAGCGATGTCATATCTGTCAGGTTTCGAAAGGAACTGCGACTAATGATGGTTTATATATGTCGTTACCTGTACCAACTAAACCATGGGTTGATGTGAGTATGGACTTTGTGTTGGGGTTGCCGAGAACACAGCGTGGTAACGATTCCATTTATGTGGTGGTTGACCGATTTTCGAAAATGGCACATTTTATTGCTTGTAAGAAGACGGCGGATGCTGTTCATGTTGCTCAGTTGTTTTTCAAAGAGATATATCGACTTCATGGATTGCCAGAATCTATTATGTCGGATAGGGATACTCGTTTTCTGAGTCATTTTTGGCTAAGTTTGTGGAAGATGGTGGGAACGAAGTTGAATTTTAGCAGCGCTTATCATCCGCAAACGGATGGACAGACCGAGGTCGTGAACAGATCGTTGGGAAATTTGTTAAGGTGTCTTGTACAAGACAATCTGAAAAGTTGGGATGTGAAATTATGCTAGGCAGAGTTTGTTCATAATCATGCTGTAAATCGAAGTACTGGGTTCAGTCCATTCCAGATTGTTTATTCGAGCTTACCAAAGGGGCTGTTGGATTTAACGATAATACCACACTCGAAGGAGACCATTAAGAAAGCCGCTGAATTTGTTGAGGGGTTGACGGAATGTCATAAAATCGTTCAGGAACGATTGGAGAAAGCGAATGAGAAGTATAAACGTTCTGCAGATCTGAAGCGAATGTATGTTGAATTTAATGAAGGAGATATGGTATATGCTGTGTTAACAAAGGATCGTTTCCCAGTGGGCGCTTATAACAAATTGAAAGCCAGGAAAATTGGTCCTGTAGAAATCGTCAAACAGATTAATGAAAATGCTTATAAATTGAAGCTGCCAGAGGGTGTGTACACGTCGGACGTATTCAATGTTAAGCATCTCGTACCATATCATGGGGATGAGTGTGTTGTAGAGGAGGATGATGCAAATTCGAGGATGAATTTCACTAAACCAGGGGAGGAGGATGCAGGTCAAGTACTAGGTCGTGACCGACCTAGCAAAAGCTTAAGTCGTTTGGAAACGATAGGTCGTTTACGACCTATCACCGAGGAAGCTAACAAGGAAGTTCGTAAGGAAGTCCTAAATCGTGACCGACTTTAGGCAACCATAAGTCATGACCGACCTAGTAGAGAGCGGCGAGTTAACAAGCTAAAGGGACTAAGTCGTGACCGATCTAAAGATGTCATAAGTCGTGACCGACCTAATGGAGAAACGCGAGTTAACCAGCTACAGGGAAAGGCGCTCGCGCGACTTAACAAGAATGATATGGGAGGAGCAGTTGAGAATGCACAAGGGATAAGTCGGATACGACTTAAGGAAAATGATAAGTCGGCACCGAGTTTCGACTTAGTTAAGTCGTACCATCTTATGTCGCTAAAGCCTGAAGACCGAAGATCTTTATGCTGCGTTAATCTAGACCGTGGATGTTGTAAGTCGTCCAAAGAAAGTCGCTTATGCTAGTTAAGTCGAAGAACGGAGTTGTAGATAAGTCGTTACCGACTTATAGTAAGTCGTAAGTCGGCATGTGTTTAAGTCGACAATTCGTAAGTCGTTCTGTACATATGTATTGAGTCGTATGATTTTTTAGGTCGTACTTTTGTAAGTCGGCAGGGGCTTGTATTGTGTTGTATTTCTTTAAGTCGTATGTTGTAAGATGTCTGTATGGTTAGGTCGAGTACGGCCTATAGTAAGTCAAAAGTCGTCTGGTCTTTAAGTCGGTTGCTTTTAGGTCGTGGTTGTTAGGTCGGCAACGACTCATGTGTTGTACAATTTTGCTTTGTTTTGTAACTTTTATAAATAGGCCGGTGGTGCCATTTGTAGTAGTTTTAGTTGATTTGAAATAAAACACTTGTTTTTGTTAGCTTTGTGCTTTCGCCAAATTGGTAGTCGAGTGTAATCTCTTATCTCCTCTTTCGGTTAATCGAGTGCGCTCGATTCAACGACTGCAGAAGCCGATTCACGGAATCTAGTGCGCTAGATCAACGTGTGAAGAATCGCAGATCTTTGAACCCGGTATCGTGCGCGATCAACGAGTTCGGGATAGCTAGAATTCGGTATCTTCGGATCAACGAATTCGGGCATTTCAGTATCTTCCAATCCATCGACTACTACATTCATCGATCTACATTGTTTTTGATTAATCCGCTGCGTCAATATGTCATGGCCCGGGGGTTTTGTGGTCAGTGGGAGTGAGGACAAGGCTTGTAAGTTGTCAAAGTCTATATGGACTTAAACAAGCTTAAAGGAGTTGGAATAAGTGTTTATCAACAGTTTGGTTTTTATTAGAACACAAAGGAAGCGTGCATATATAGAAAGGAACTAGGCAACACGGTCATATTCTTAGTACTTTATGTCGATGATCTATTGTTGATTGGTAATGACATTCCATTTTTGCAATCAGTAAAGGCTTGGCATTCCAAGAACTTCTCCATGAAGGATTTGGGAGAAGCGGCTTGTATGCTTGGTATAAAGATCCGTAGAGGTAGATCTAAGAGGCTGTTGGGATTGTCCCAATCCTTATACATAGATACCATACAAAAGAGGTTCAATATGGAGAATTCCAAGTGTGGAAACGTTCCACCAAAGTCTGGATTCGTCCTTTCTAAGAAGGATGTGCCTTACACCAATGAGGAGAAAGGGCGTATGAAGAGGTTCCCTTATGCTTCAGCTATATGATCCAAAATGTACAATATGCTATGTACTAGACCAGATGTGGCATTTGCATTAGGATGCTTAAGCCGATACCAATATACTCTTGGAGAAAAACATTGGACGACTACAAAATGTATACTAAAGTATTTAAGAAACACGAAGGACTTATTTCTTATATACGGGAATGGAGACCTCTTCATGAGTGAGTATACAGATTCGAGCTTTCAAAGTGATATAAATGATAGTAAATCGGTGTTTGATTATATCTTTATGATTAATGGTGGATCCGTTATTTGGAAAAGTTCCAAGCAAGAAATTGCAGCTGATTCCATGATGGAGGCTGAGTACATCGTCCTCAATGAAGAAGCTAAAGAGGCAGTCTGGACGCGCAAGTTTTTGAGCGAGCTTGGAGTGATTCCCAATGCTAAGAATCCTATGGCATTGTTCGATGACAACAATGCGGCGAAGCAGATTGAAAAGGAGCCCAGAGTACACAATATGTAATGGCATGTTCTTTGAAAGTTCCACCTGATTAGAGAATTTATTGAGAAGAAAGAGATCATAATACAAAGGGTGGATACCGAGGAAAACATAGCAGATCCATTCATTAAGGGTCTAGCTCGGTTAGCTCTCGAGAAGATGTTTAAAGAGATGGGATTGAGATTCCATAATTGGCCTCAAGTGCAAGTGGGAGAATGATAGAATTAGGGGTATGCCCTAGGGGAAATTTTGTAATTTATTATAAAATTATTAACTTTGTAATCAATTCTCTTTTGTAATAAAGGTTTTTTTCCTTTCTGTTATATATTTGTTAAAATGTGCTACAGATAATTAAATATTTAATTAAAATATATTTAATAGAAAAATCCATAAATGGTGTGTTTATGATAGTAACTACAAATAGTTGTTATCATGAGCATTGTATTACAAAATAATGAACACATCATTTTAAATGTTCCTAGTCAAGATGCATCGAGACTGGATATCGATGTATCTGTTGAGTTGAGACTGGAATACGTAATACTCTTCAAATGTTGGGCAGTGTATTACTGGTGACTGGTAGGGAAACCTAGGGGATATGTACTGATAGTTATTTGATAACCTTGGAACAACTCACTCGATAGTTTTCTGTTGGTTAATATAACTGATGTCAAGTAGAAAATATCAATGAGAATGATTTACACAGTTCTCTCGACTTGAGAATACTTTCGATCTCTAATATTAAAGCTCTGCTTTGATTATAGTCAAACCATGGCATGACATGCATCGAGTGACTACAGTTGGATCAATTGGTAGTATTTGAAGTGAAATGACTATTCGAGAGAGGATTCACCTTGTAACTACCCATACCTACATGGGACTAAATTTCAACAAAAATCGAAACCCATCCATCAAACCACAAATAGTTGGATTTGGTACCTTCGAATAAGCATGAGCATTATCAGAGATTGATAGAAATCTAAACTCACAGTGGAAACAATAATAGGATAAGAATACCGACTATGACTACTACTTTGGAATTATATTCCAGGGATAACAGATTGTCACATCAACACGAGAATAAGAGAAAAGAAGACTTCTCCAACAACCAAACATATCCAGCTCCAATGACATGTTCCTCTAAATCTATCCTCTGGGTTGTAATGAGGAGGAGGTCAGAAAAATGTTCTGGTGAATGGAAAATCTATAAATTGGCCATAACATAAATTTATACTGATTGGTTTCCATTTAATTGTTATTTCTATTAAGGTTAGCAATTCTAATCTAACCTTGTATTGCAATACCTATCCATTCCTAAGATACAAAATACCGACGAAGCCTTATCAACACCCAATGCTTCCATACCTATTTTCCACTTGATACTTCTAAATATGAAGCGGGCTTCTACTATCACCACATAATACTTTTAAAAGAGAAATAGGCAGACTCCGTCATTTGAGACCTCAATCGAGGTAGACCCCGCCATTTAAGACATATTCCCATGGTGGATTTCTAGCATCATCATTATTGGTCTATTGGTCCCTGCTATAGAGACTTTGGACCACTATCTATGTCCATATAATTTTTATAATAGCCATACTACTAGTGCATACATTGTTATTAAAGTCTTAGCAATGTGAGAGACTGTACCTAAAGCCACTTAATACCTCATTAATAAAAACTAGGCAGACCTTTGACCATTAACACCTATTTATAGGTAGGCCTTTGCCATTTAATACCTAACCCTAAGGCGGACAACTTGCTGGTACTATCTAGCTGACATTACTTAGAAATCTCATTAGGCTTCTTAGTACCTTTTTTATAGGAGAGAGTCGTACTCTGGATTAGTCACTTAGTACCTCGAACTCGAAGCGGACCCTTCTCGAGATATCCATCATCACTGTTAATTATAAATATAGAATCTCGTTAGGTTACTTCTTTCAGTAGGAAGGTGGGCCATGCAATAGCCACCTAATACCTCAACACCAAAGTGAACCTTTTTGGAGATATCCTTATTTATTTAAAATCTCACTAGGTTACTTAATATTTCCTTTTAGGAGAAAGGCGGACCCTACAGCCACTTAATACCTCAAACTAGAAGCAAATCCCTATGGAGATATCCCTCACCACTCCTAATTCCAAATTTGGACCATTTAATACTTTTCAATTAAGATAGCAGGTCTAATCTCTCACGCCATCACGGGTCCTACGATTATTAATATCTCACATCAATAGTAAGTGCACCAGGCTGCTGGTAGCCTCAAAGTGAAGGGCGGTCTACCGTCGAGTGACTCAACTGACCTCGTATCACTAACCTACTAAGTCAAATTAACCATCGTAAGTCTTTACTTATATTATCTTAGGTAGACAATGGACTTAGCTTACAATTCCCTTTTTATTTTAGGCAAAATACTTATCTACCCATAGATCCTCTTTAACGCTCATAAATGTCAATTTTTTCATAAAATCCTAATGGACATTTCCTAAGGCATTCATGTATGGTTACTAATTTCAAATTAGTAGCATTCTATATCTATTCCATTTTTATCAGTCCCTTTTTATCCATTTGTCCCTATTAATTGTAACCCTCAAATTCATTTCCATTAATCGCCCATTAATTGGAGTTACAGTATTTATTTCCCATACTAACCAATTGTAACCCCTAGTCTAATCCTATCCATTATTTTCCCATTAATTGCCAGTTAATTGGGGTTATAATCTTTTATTTCTTATTAATTATTTGCAATTCCTAATTTATTTCCCATCAATAGGAATTACTACACTTCCTAATTCTACCTATTCACTTCCCTAAATATATTAATGATTAACGAACGTCATGCATAAATAATGCACGAATAAACGTTGTTCTTCTTTATTAACATAATAAATACGTATAGACTACCTAATAAAACTACTTATTCACATTAAAATATATTCTAGTCATAAATATTTAACTAGAATATGCTTTTCATATTTAAGATGCTGGAATTTGATTCCTTAGGAAGATTTTCTGCTATGATTTGCATAAATTGTTTTAACACAAAAAGGAAAGATTGACTCCATTTGAAATTACAAGGAATGGATAATTTCTTTTTAATTGGAATAAATCATGTAAACTGCGGATAATAAATTTGTACTTTACACATCTCTTCTCTATTTGTTTGTGGGTATTCCTTGTTAAATCAAACACTGCCCTCTGGAAATAGTGGAAAAGGTAAACAGATTTATAAAAATCAAACGGATGTCCTTCCCACAAGTTAAACTATGGAAAATCTACAACATAACGCAAACTGGGCAATAATCCAAAAATCCTATTTTACACACAAGTACAGATGTGGAATAAAAATATACAACATTCAAATTCTAAAATCTTTGGGACTGATTTCCAGATCTAGTTGTAAACGTATTTCAAATTAGATCTAAAACAATAATATGTAGGCAATAGTTTTCTATACTAATTTAAGCCTACAATTTGTAAATAAAATTGATTTAGGCATAAAAATAAAATGTATGCCAGTGGAATAGGTTTAAAATCATAAACAATATATAAAATTTCCCACTCACCTTTTAAAAGCGATCCAAATCTCCAAATTTGAAGTAGAACCTTTGATTCATCTCCAAATCCTTTTTAATCCAAGAAATATATATAAAAATGGTATGTACATAAAATAGAATTTCAGATCTGAGAGGAGATTTGGGATTGGGAGAGAAAATAAATACAAGTATACAAATATATAAAAATTACCTCAAATACGCATATAGTTGATTCTCTTCCTTCTCCTTTTTATTAGATTTCTAATTTTATCAAATTTTTATGAATATAGATATAAATATCTTATTTTTATAATTTAGAAAGAAAGTGGAGAAAAAGAAATGGCAAAGCTTCACTACTACCTTCAAAATAATATGAGAAGAGAAGGAAGGGTTAGGCCTGAATTTATAGGTGTGAGAATCAACCTCAACCGTCAGATCAAAATATATTAAATCTGGGCCATAGGCCTAGGCTTACCCTAGCCACCACAAAGGGAGCGGTTGACCGCCCTTACCTTGGGGTCGACCGCCCCTGATCGATCGCTCAATGTGGAGGGTCGACCTATGGACCCGAGTTAATTAGTATAAAACGTTAATTTATTTTAATCGAATTATTTTCGTTTCGAATTCATTTTTCGTCTGTAACTTCTTCGTTTGGACTTCGATCGCAAAACTCCGAATACGAAGTTGCTTAGAATTTTTCCACGAGTGCAATGGTGCGAGTTTCATGGTCAAATTTCATCGTTTGCGCAAATTCCATTTTTTGGAGCTAATTAATTAATTGACTAACTAATTAAATAACTAACGCCAAATTACGGGGTGTTACATTCTTCCCCCGTTAAAAAGAATTTTGTACTCGAAATTTCACCAATGACTAAGTAATGGTTTGGGCTCTTAATTTCCCTAAACTACACAACCAATGAGTGTACAACCAATTTTGCAATCAAACGTGCATAAGTGCATAGTGTATTACCACATAGAAAATATGTATGCATAATGATTCTAAATTAGATCCTCCTACATGAATGTGTTTCTTTTGAAAACATTTTTGGAAACATGATGCAAGCAACTTATATATATACACACACTAGCAGTTCTATATATATGCATCTTTTGAAAAACCTTTTTAACCAAAACCCCATATAGAAGTATGAAGTAACCAATTTTGCATCCAATTCCTACCATCCAATAATCTAAAGTATTGAATAATCGCTTTTTAGAATTTACTCCTATACCAGGAAAAGGAATTTAGGTGAAGAATTTAACATTTTTACCACTCTATAATCTTTCTATTCTTCTAGTGTAGTGGAAATTTCCACGCTACCCTGGATTTGCTCCAAATTTTCGATGCACAAAACGCATAAGGAGGCTTATTTTAAGCTATAAAACAGAATTAATTCTTAAAATAGACTCACGCGCGTCGTCGACAAGGTATGGAAATAGAAATTTTAAGGCTGAAACATCTTTTCCCTTTTTATCACTTGCATTTTTAGCATCGTCGATCCTAATGCACCGCTAAATCCACAAATTCTAACTATATTTGTCTTCCTTATGCTTAACATATAGCCTTCAAAATCAAATATTTCACAAAAAACTTTCTCATTTTTCAAATTTGTACGTCATTTAAAAATAAAATCCCAAAATAATTAGATGCACATTTTCCCTTGAAATCAACTTTCTGAACAAAAATTCTAAAAATAATTTAAGAGCCAAAAATAACAAAAACACAACTTTTTTTTAAAGAGAAGCTTTTCAAATCAAGGGGAAACTTTTCAAATATTTTCCTTCTCAAAAATTTCGATAAATCAAGCCATAATTCAGTGTAGTCGGAAGTCAATTATACGCTAAACGCATAAACCAAATTCTAAAATCTACAACTAACCTTTACCCATAAAACTTGACATTTTATTTTAAAATTATCATCATGTCCAATTACCCAAAAAAATTAGCTTTTAAGAAACATGAGTAATGACACGTGATACCAAAACAACTTTATCATGTCTTTTGCTAACTATTCAAAATTTCTAGTCTTATATTGCATTTACTATAAGTTAAGTGTCTTTTATGAGATTTACATATTTATACTACTTCTTAACTACATAAACATGAGCGGTTTACATAACTCGAAACAATAACACAGTAAATAAATAGGAACTCAAGATATCGTGCATGCCTTTTTCAAGAGACAACCAACAGTTTTAAAACCCAAACAAACCTAAAAGAAAAGAACAATTTCTGAAGGAAAAAGACAACAACACCATAAATCCTAAAATAATTCCTACAGACTATGAGATGTTAGTCCTTGTGATGATGGTTTTGATGACAACAACCTTAGAATAGATTATAAAATATAAATACTAACATTATAAGTTTAGATATATATGTATATGCAGGATTTAACCATGCAGGTACCAAGAATGAAGACTGTACAGTATAGAGATTCAAGATATCAAGATTGAAGACTCATGAGTATCAAGATTATCAAGAGTTCAAGATTTCAAGATAAGTATTGAGTCTAGAATTATGTTAAAACTTCATAATAGCACTGAAATCTTCACTCCATTTTTCTTTTGGGATGTAACCCATTTCTACCTTTTTAGTGGCTTACAAACCCACGACAAGTAGCTTACAAACCTACGACAAGTGGCTTACAAACCCACGAACATCCTGGTTTTGTACAAGTTCTCGAGTCCTGACATGATGAGATATTCTGCAGGAAGAAGCTTGCAAAACTACTTCAAAATGATTTTTAAAACTACTTCGGAATGGTTTTCAAAATTGCTTTTCAAAATGTTTTAGCCTTAAAAATTATCTTTTCAAATGAATTTCAAAAAGATGTTTTAGCCTTAAATATTCTTGTTTTTAAACTTCGTTTGTTTTAAACTATCTTTTAATTATAATATATTTATACTTAGATTTAAATATAAAATTATAGTAAAATTATATATATATATTGTTCTTTATATTTATCTATGTATTTTATCAATAGTCAAGTATCTTTATAAAGTTTAAAATAGTTTTAATATAAGATAAATATTGTTTTTATAGAAATTCAAATTATCATTTTTGGCTGAGGGATGTCGACATGCCCCTAGGTAGTATGTCGACATAGTGACAGTTGAAGTTCAAATTCAAACTTCAAAAGAAGTGTCTATTCGCCATAACTCTTCATGAATGGTCATGGCTGTTGGTTTTCTATAAATAGGGGTCAGTTTCAACGAATTTTCAATCATATTTTTCTGATTTTCACTCCTCTTCATCTTCCACATTTCTTATTACAAAATCATACCATTACTCTGCCGAAATCAACATCGAATCATACTCGATTACTTCTAGTTTGATTCTCTATCACTATCTCAATAAGATCTAAGTGCTATTCAGAGTTATAGGATTCTTTGTAATCTATCTAGCGAGAAAAGGTGTGATTGTAGCCTTGGAAATCAATCAAGCGAGAAAAGGTGTGATTGTAGCCTTGGAAATCAATTGGGTGAACTTGTTGTCCCGGAAATCAAGTATCTCTACCCCGAGGATTGGTATTCTGGAGGATGTACCTCGTAGCCTTGAAATCGAGGGTTGTAATTGTTGAATTGCTTTTGAAAGGAAATCCATACTTAGTTGTACGGGACTAGATGTAGGGTAACTCCGAACCAGTATAAAATCCGGTGTGTTCTTTCCTTTACTGCTTTTACTTTATATTTGCATCTGTGTTTGATTCTGTGTTCATATCTGTGTCTAATTAGTGTATACATTGTTAATAAAGTTAGATAAACTCAAAAAGATTAACAAATTTCTTAAAACACTATTCACCCCCCCTTCTAGTGTTAATTCTAGCCTTAAAATCCTTAATCCACATTTCTCACATTTGGTATCAGAGCTTTGTTTTCAAAAGTTTCATTATCTGAATTTTGAAAATTTTCAAAATGGCTACTAACACTAGTACTGCTATTACCACCAACACTAGTTATTTTGTAGAAGGTCAGTCTACTGCCAGACCACCACTTTTTAATGGCAGTAACTATGCATATTGGGCATGTAGGATGAGAATATATTTACAATCTGTAGGATTAGATACTTGGAATATTACACAAACTGAATATTTTGAACCCACAACTATGTTTGCACAGTGGACCACTGAGCAAAAGACTGTTGCACAAAATAACTCTAAGGCAATGAATATTCTGTTTTGTTCACTTGAAAGAAATGAATTTAATAGAGTGTCAGTTTGTAAGTCTGCATATGAAATCTGGAAAACTTTGCAAGTAACTCACGAAGGAACAAGCAAAGTTAAACAAACCAAAATTTCCATGCTCACAAATCAGTTTCAGTTATTTAAAATGAATACTAATGAGTCTATTTCAGATATGTATAGTCGATTTCAAGATATTGTGCATTCTTTAATATCTTTGGGAAAGGAATTTTCGGAAGAAGATCAAGTCAGAAAATTTTTAAATTCTCTCACTCCAGAATGGGATCAAAAGACATTTGCAATTGAAGAGGCAAATGACATCAGTACTTTAAAGATAGAAGAATTGATTGGAAATCTAATGTCGTTTGTTCAAATGATCGGGAGAAGAGAAAGCAAAGCATCTGAAAAGAAATCAATGGCAATCAATGCATTGACCGATGGATCAGACTCAAACAGTGACAATGATGAAGAGATAGCATTTATGACCAGAAATTTTAAGAAATTTCTGAAGTACAGAAAATTGAATAGTTCCAAGAGAAACAACTTTAAGAATTCCGGTAATCAGACTACAGTACCAAACTTTATCAAATGCTTCAATTATGACGAACCAGGTCATATCAAAAAGAACTGTCTGTATCCAGAAAGGCAGAATCCTCCTATGAACAATGAACCAGCAAAGAAACGGAAGCATGCATTTACTGCTACTCTAGATGACTCAGACTTGTCCTCAAGTGATGATGATCTGAAGACGGATAACTCGAATTTGTGTTTCACTGCAGTTCACGACTCCGGCGAGTTCAAAGAAACGGACTCAGAAAAAGGTACACGTTTACAATATAATTGGTTGAAATTGCTTGCATAGAATTAGTTGCTTGATTGTTTGATTGATTGATTTTGAATTGATATGTTGTTTGAATTTAAAATTTTATTTTCTATTTTTACTATTATTTTATTATTATTTTTTTATTATTTTTGACACATTCTGAAATATATTATAAGTAAAATAATATTTCAGAAATATAGACATTAATAATAATATTTATATATATGTATATTAGATATCTTAGGAAAATCATATCATGAAAATTCACAGGCACATGTCGACATGGCCCCTACCACGATGTCGACATGCCTACCTGAATTTGAATTTCAAATTTTGAATTCAAATGTTTGAATTTCCCTCCACCTTTTCACTTCATTTATTTCTCTGAAAAGATACCTTTTGACCAGAGAATATGTCCTTTGAAAGTCTATTTATCCACTATCTTTTATCATATCTTTTCACTTTCATTTTCAAATTCAAACTCTCTCTTCATATCTTCAAGCACTCTACTCTCTACTCTAATGGCTTCTTCAAGCAACCCCTCAACCATGAGAATTTCCAGAAAAATCAAAGAGCAATTATTCAATGATCCGGAGGCAATTAAAGCATACATCAATTATGCTAATTATGCCAAAGTCCATCCCGGAAAATTTGCTATTTTTCAAGATTTTTCTTCTTATGAAATTGATTCTCTTTTTGCAAACAATGGTGTTTTAAGTCTTATTCACTCTTCTCAAAACAATTTTGTTTGCTATCCTAATCTTGTCAAAATCTTTTATGCTAATCTAAACCGTGCTTTTTATAATGGAAATGAGAATGAGATTTGGAGTAGTGTCAAAGGGACTCAAATTGTTTTGAATTGTGATCTCTTAGGTACCATTCTTAATTGCAAAAGCACGGGAATGGATCTTTCTAGTTTTAAAATTGATGAACATGATCGTGAGACATTTCATCATATTTTTGAAGGAGATGAAAACTTTGAATTTAAAAACCGAAACTTTCGTCCTAAAGCAAGGATTGTCAATCTTCTTTTACAACATACTTTGACCCCAAGATCAGGTAATTTTAACAATCCTACTTCAAAAGTGTGCAAAGCACTTTTTGGTATTTTCGGAAATTATGACATCAATTGGGCGCAAGTTATTTTGGATGAACTTCGTCCTAAAAATTTTGAAATGGGAGAAAACACTTTATATCATGGAATTTACCTTACTCGGATTTTTAACTATTTTGGAGTGGATTTCAAAGGTGAAGAATTTGTCTCTAGAAAAGTTTTTAATATCTCAAATATTTCTCTCATGAAAATCCCATATGTTTTTCAACCTTATGAGACTCTTACCGAAAAGGAAGAGCGTTTGGCTCATGAAGAAATGGAAGAAGAAGAAGAAGAAAGGGATGAAATGGAAATAGAAGAAGAAGAAGAAGAAGAAGAAGAAGAAGGTGAAACATCCATAGAAAGTATTGAATATCCTTCCAATCCATCCAACAAAACCCTTCTCAAAAACCAAAAGATAATTTTGGAGAATCAACGGATTTTAAAACGATCCGTTAGTAAGAAGTTGGATAACATGTCTTCGAAGATGAACAAGTTCTTTTCAAAAGTTAGCAAGAAACTTGGACTATCTTCATCATCTTCATCTTTTAACTAGTTTTATCTTTTAGTATCTTATTGTATTTGTCTTAGTTTGTTTCGAATGTTCGTGTAGTTCCTTATGTTTAATCATTGTATTATCCAATTATGCAATGAAATTGAATTTCCTTCCTGTCATCTAGCTTATTTTATATCTAGAATAAATGTTAGTATATTATAGAAATATATATACATCATTATTCACAAAATAAAATTATCACCAATTTTCACTGAAGTATGTCGACATACCCCCCTTGACCATGTCGACATGTACTGGTCAGAAGTGACTATTGATTTTGAATTTGAAATTTGAATAACTACCAAATGTCCATTCATTTCAAACGAATTTATACACCTATATATACCTTTGTCTTCCAGAAATCTTTACTGAAATTTATTTCTCATTATCTGTATCCTTCGTTTCTTTCTCTAATTCAATTATGGCCAATCCTATTCATAATCTATCTGAAAATCTTGAAGAAACACTCAATTCATTCAAGAATATTCTCTCTATCATCCTCCGTAATCAGCGTCACTTAGAATTAAGTCAAATGCAGATGATCAAGGAACAAGAGAGACACTTAGATGCAATTCGATGGATGATCTCCTCCCTGCACAAGGATGATAACGAAGCACATCCTACCATTTCTCTATCTGTTGATAATGAAAATTGGGATGCCATCAAACAAGACCCTATCTTTGGAGAATAAGGATGGGTTGATGTTCCTCGTAACGTTTAATTTTCTTTCTTTGATTGATTTGTTTGAATTAATTTGTTTGATTTGGTTTGGTTTGGATTGATACTTTGTGTGGATTGATTTCATTTGGTTTGAAGTTTGCTGTGTGAAACATGTATATATTTACATTAAAATGAATATAGTCTTTAGTTAAGTTATTATGCTCATAAGTATCATTATTTCTTAATCTATATATTATATATCTCGTTGTATAGTTTATCAATGCAGGTACTAAAGTCCAAGAGTAAGGGGGAGTAAATTTTTTGTTGATGACAAAGGAGGAGAAGTATAAAATAGGGTAGTTAGGCATAGATTAAGGGGGAGTTGTTAGTTTTAGGGGGAGTTATTAGGATAGAAGGAATATTTTATAAACAAAGGTTGTCATCATCAAAAAGGGGGAGATTGTTAGTCCTTGAGATGATGGTTTTGATGACAACAACCTTAGAATAGATTATAAAATATAAATACTAACATTATAAGTTTAGATATATATGTATATGCAGGATTTAACCATGCAGGTACCAAGAATGAAGACTGTACAGTATAGAGATTCAAGATATCAAGATTGAAGACTCATGAGTATCAAGATTATCAAGAGTTCAAGATTTCAAGATAAGTATTGAGTCTAGAATTATGTTAAAACTTCATAATAGCACTGAAATCTTCACTCCATTTTTATTTTGGGATGGAACCCATTTCTACCTTTTTAGTGGCTTACAAACCCACGACAAGTAGCTTACAAACCTATGACAAGTGGCTTACAAACCCACAAACATCCTGGTTTTGTACAAGTTCTCGAGTCCTGACATGATGAGATATTCTGCAGGAAGAAGCTTGCAAAACTACTTCAAAATGATTTTCAAAACTACTTCGGAATGATTTTCAAAATTGCTTTTCAAAATGTTTTAGCCTTAAATATTCTTGTTTTTAAACTTCATTTGTTTTAAACTATCTTTTAATTATAATATATTTATACTTAGATTTAAATATAAAATTATAGTAAAATTATATATATATATATTGTTCTCTATATTTATCTATGTATTTTATCAATAGTCAGGTATATTTATGAAGTTTAAAATAGTTTTAATATAAGATAAATATTGTTTTTATAGAAATTCAAATTATCATTTTTGGCTGAGGGATGTCGATATGCCCCTAGGTAGTATGTCGACATAGTGACAGTTGAAGTTCAAATTCAAATTTCAAAAGAAGTGTCTATTTGCCATAACTCTTCATGAATGGTCATAGCTGTTGGTTTTCTATAAATAGGGGTCGGTTTCAACGAATTTTCAATCATATTTTTCTAATTTTCACTCCTCTTCATCTTCCACATTTAATATTACAAAATCATACCATTACTCTGCCGAAATCAACATCGAATCATACTCGATTACTTCTAGTTTGATTCTCTATCACTATCTCAACAAGATCTAAGTGCTATTCAGAGTTATAGGCTTCTTTGTAATCTATCTAGCGAGAAAAGGTGTGATTGTAGCCCTGGAAATCAATAAAGCGAGAAAAGGTGTGATTGTAGCCTTGGAAATCAATTGGGTGAACTTGTTGCCCCGGAAATCAAGTATCTCTACCTAGAGGATTGGTATTCTGGAGGGTGTACCTCGTAGCCTTGAAATCGAGGGTTGTAATTGTTGAATTGCTTTTGAAAGGAAATCCATACTTAGTTGTACGGGACTGGATGTAGGGTAACTCCGAACCAGTATAAAATCCGGTGTGTTCTTTCCTTTACTGCTTTTACTTTATATTTGCATCTGTGTTTGATTCTGTATTCATATCTGTCTCTAATTAGTGTATACATTGTTAATAAAGTTAGATAAACTCAAAATGATTAACAAATTTCTTAAAACACTATTCACCCCCCCCTCTAGTGTTAATTCTAGCCTTAAGATCCTTAATCCGCATTTCTCACATGAGATACCTTGGTCCACGGCTATAGCTCGATCCATCGCTGCAGCCTTGCAGCAAGGCATCTATACATCCAATCTCGTGCTGCTGGCGCTACTGATATTGCTGACGGCTTCAGAATTGTCGTCTTCCTAAGGAAGGATCTAATGATGGTAGAAGGTATCTTCTACTAAACCGCCTCTCCATGGAGATTCACCCATATTACCTAAGGACAAGAGTAGCTAGGTGAAAATAGGGAAAGAGACTCTGTGGTGTGCTAATCCTTGATCAACAAATTAAATCAAAAGGGTGCGGGTCCAATTGACGACGATGCCGCCAATACTAGTATAGGTAGTCTTCCGCACCATAGGGTAAATTTGGTAGTAACTTCCCGTCTTAGGGTTGACATTATGCTAAATGATGTGCACAACCAAATGGGAAGTCAGACATAGATTATTCGTCTTTCGACTACCTACATCCTTAGAAAAGATCTGCTATAAAATCTTTAAGTCAATCACTTCAAAATCATTCAAGCCTATGTCCTTCACGGAGGCCTCCAAAATCTCAGCAAGAGCATCATTAGTTAGCTCAGTCAAGACCTCCTTCACCTTCGAACGAATTAAACTGTTGCCTACATCGAAATTCTACGCCAATAGGACAACGAAAAGGCAGATGCAACATGGGTAACATTCCTGCTCGAAGGTCTCGAAGCAGAGGATCAATGCATATCCTACCATGATGAATAGCTTTTCCAACCCAAAAGCAGTGAAACCTTCTGCTCATTCCAGTCTAGCTAATTGGCCTCTTGAGGGTTGAGACCATAATGGTGCGAGGAAAAACTGACAATGCGGAAAGGTGTCTTGAGCTAAGAAGTGGTCGAAGGGAGGAAATAGGGTTTAGATCTAGAGTGGTGATGGGGCGAGATCTAACGTGCAAAAATAGCATGAGGGGGTGGCAAGATTGCTGCTCCTAGGGGAAAATGGCATCGCCTAGGGAAGGAACGGAAGAGAAAGGTTGATACTCGGAGGAGGAGGATGAAGATTGGGTTCGGCTGATTGAGGAAGGAGGAACGAAAAAAGGTAATTGGAAGAATTCGGACGTGACTTTTATAGTCCCTTTCTAGGTTCAAGTTGTGCCAAAACTCGTTAACTGGTAGACCACTCTAGGTTTACCGCTAGGTGGTCAACCGCTAGACGGGTTTTGAGCATTAATTGAACCTAGGCACAATTAGTGTCGGATTGAATAATAATAATTATTTCGCGCCCTTTCCATCAATTCGACACGATCTGAAAAATTCTTGTCCTCATCATGATGGTATCAAAGCCTACCGCCTAGTCCCGAACCATGCTCCAACAATTACAGTAGTCCTAACAAAACTGTCGCAACCAACAACAATCCCAAAAACCCAAAAATATTCTAGCTGCTATTTTCTACCTACTTCGCACACAAATATTTCTTCCAATAGCTGGTGGGTACAACACTTCAAACTATATACCCTAATAAAAATTAAATGTCATCCCTATTTTGTATGTACCATAAAGAGAAAAGATTTTAAAAACCTTGATTTTATAAATTGAAAAATCACTGAGCTGAATATATGCTCCTTTATACTTGTTTCTAAATAATAAAAACTATTTCATACCAAAACTTCCCTTAAAAGTCAAACTTATATATATATATATATATATATTTCAGGGTCTCCAAAAATCTTTCTAAAACACAATTTTCCCAAATTATAAAACTATTTCCTTACCAAAAATAAAAACCAAGCCTTTACTAATACATACCTACAAATTTTTTGTGGATTTCAAGAATTCATCCTTTATAAACAAAAAGTTTCTTAACACGACCAACTTAGTGGTATACGTGTTTCTTTGTAAATTAAAATTTTGAAACTTTCCCAAAACAAAATTTCCAAAATAAATCCTTGGGAAATGAAATCCTTTGAAAACTCTCTTTCCAAAATCTAAGGCATTTCTAGAATATACTTTATGAAAATTCTCTCATAGTTTTTAGACTAAGGAATTGACATTAGTTCTCCAAATAAAAATCCAGTTTGCCATCAAAAAGGTGATCGATGGACAATCTCTTTCCAAAACTAGTTCTTGGATGTTTGCGATATACAGACTCCAATTTTCCACCCATCTAGAATAAACGTGTGTCTTCAACCGGAACTCATCATCAAAATCCAAAATCACAAGGTAACTACAATCTTAACCATCAAGTCAAACACCTCCAGTCTCCAGGATTTTGCCATATATCGTACTCGTACTCTTTATCAACAGCACCTTACGCATTGCTAGCACTCCATGGGGTACTTCGGAGTCAGCGTGAAAATCTTAGCTCTAAGATATTTCTAACCCATGGTTTCTTTGTCAATTCATTTAGAGTGGAACTACAACTACTTCTATTTTTAGAATTCTTAGAATCTAATGTAAAAATATAATTATACTAGATAGGAAAGTAAGAATATGTTCTCTCGATTTATCCTAATTCCTCTGATCTACGAACCTAAGCTCTGATACCAAATGTAACAACCTATACCTTAATGGGCCTAAATTTCAACAAAAATTAAAACCCAAGTCCATCAAAGCACAGATCACTTGATTTGGTATCTGTAAATAAGCATGAGCATTATCAGAGATTGATAGAAATCTAAACTCATAGAGGAAACAGTAATAGGATAAGAATATTGACTATAACTACTACCTTGAAATTAATGGTATTCCATGGATAATAGATTGTCACATCAGCATCGAGCATGAGAGAAAAGAAGACTTCTCTAACAACTAAACACATCTAGCTCCAATGACCTGGTCCTCTAAATCTGTCATGTGAGTTGTAATGAGGAGGGGGTCAAAACAACGTTCTAGTGACTGAAAAATCTATAGACTGTTCATAACATAAATTTATACCGATTGGTTTCCATTTAATTGTTGTTTATTTAGGTTAGATATTCTAATCTAACCTTGCATTGCACACACGATTACTTACTTACTAATTTCCAAGGTACAAAATACCGATGAAGCCTTATCAACCACCTAGTACTTCCATACCAATTTGCCACTTAATACTTTTAAATATGAAGTGAGCTTCTATTATCACCACATAATACTTTTAAAAGAGAAATAGACAGACTCTGCCATTTAAGACCTCAATCGAGATAGATCCCATTATTTAAGACCTATTACTAAGGTGGACTTCTATCATCATCATTATTGGTCTATTGGTCCTAGCTATAAAGACCTTTGACCACTATCTATGGCCTTATAATTTATGATAGCCATACTACTAGCGAATACATCGTTATTAAAGTCTTAACAATGTGAGAGACTGTACCCAAGCCACTTAATACCTCATTAATAAGGACTAGGCAGACCTTTGACCATTTAACACCTATTTATAGGTAGGCCTTTTCCATTTAATACCTAACCCCAAGGTTGACTCCTCACTAGTACCATCCAGCTGACATTGCTTGGAAATCTCATTAGACTACTTAGTACTTCTTTTATAGAAGAGAGGCGAACCCTAGATCAGTCACTTAGTACCTCAAACCCGAAGCGAACTTCCCAAGATACCCATCATCACTCTTAATTATAAATATAGAATCTCATTAGATTACTTCTTCCGATAGGGAGGTGGGTTCTGCAATAGCCACTTAATACCTCAACACTAAAGTGAACCTTTTTGGAGATATCCTTTTTTATTTGGAAACCCACTAGGTTACTTAATACTTCCTTTTAGAAGAGAGGCGGAATCTACAGTCACATAATACCTCAAACCAGAAGCGAACCTCCATGGGGATATCCCTCAACGCTGCTAATTCCAAATTTGGACCATTTAATACTTTTCAATTAAGAATGTAGATCCAATCTTCACGTCTCACGGGGCCTAGGACTAGTGATATCTCACATCAGTAGTAAGTGCACCCGACTGCTGGTAGCCTCAAAATGAAGGGTTGTCTTTCGTCGAGTGACTCTACTGACCTCGCATCACTAAACTACTATGTCAAATTAACCATCCTAAATCTTTACTTATATTATCTTAGGTAGATATTGGACTTAGCTTACTAATTCCCTTTTATTTAAGGTAATAAGGTTTACCTTAAGTACTTATCTTCCCATAAATCTCCTTTAATGATCATAAATATCAATTTGTCAAATATATCCTAACAGACATTTCCTAAGACATTCATGTATGATTACTAGTTTCAAATTAATAACCTTTTATATTTATTCCATTTTTATCCATTTGTCCCTACTAATTGTAATTCCCAAATTCATTTCCATTAATTTCTCATTAATTGAAGTTATAGTCTTTAATTCCCATACTAACCAATTGTATCCCCTAATATAATTCTATCCATCATTTCCCATTAATTGCACATTATTTAGGGTTACAATCTTTTATTCCTATTAATTATTGGCAATTCCTAATTTATTGCCGGTTAATAGGAACTACTGCACTTCCCAATTCTACCAATCGCTTCCCTAAATATAATAATAACTAACAAACGTTATGCATAGATTACACATAAAAAACGATGTTATTCTTTATTAATGTAATAAATACGTATAAACTACCTAATAAAACAATTTAATCCTATCCAAATATATTTTAGTCATAAATATTTAACTAGAATGTGCTTTCCATGTTTGGGCTGGAATTAGATTCCTTAGGAAGATTTTGCGCTATGATTTTCATAAATTGATTTAACACAAAAAGGAAAGATTGACTCTATTTGAAATTACAATGAATGGATAATTCTTTTTAATTGGAATAGGCTATGTAAACTACGGAGAATAAATCTATACTTACACATCTCTTCTCTTTTTGCTTGTAGGTATTCCTTATTAAATCGAACGTTGCCCTTTGGAAAAAGTGGAAAAAATAAACAAATTTATAAAAATCAAACGGATGTTCTTTCCACAAATTAAACTATGGAAAATCTACAACATAACACAAATTGGGCAATATTCCAAAAATCCTATTTTACACCCAAGTACAGATCTAGAATAAAAATATACAACATTCAAATTCTAAAATCTTTTGGACTGATTTCTAGATATAGGTGTAAACATATTTTAAACTAGATCTAAAACAAGAATATGTTGGCAATAGTTTTCCATTCTAATTCAAGCCTAAAATTCACAAATATAATTGATTTAGGCATAAAAATCAAACGTATGCCAATGAAATATATTTAAAATCATAAAAAATATATAAACCTTTCCACTCACCTTTTCAAAGCGATCCAAATCTCCAGATCTGAAGTAGAACCTTTGATTCATTTCCAAATCCTTTTAAATCCAAGAAATATGTATAAAAATGGTACATACATACATTAGAATTACAGATTTGAGAAGAGATTTGGGATTGGAAGAGAAAACAGATACAAATATATAAATATACAAAAATTACTTCAAATACGTGTATAGTTGATTCTCTTCTCTTCTCCTTTTTATTAGATTTCTATTCTTCTCCAATTTGGATGAATATAGATATAAATACCTTATTTTTATAATTTAAAAAAAAGTGAGAAGAAAAAATGGCATAGCTTCGCTACTACCTCCAAAATATTATGAGAAGAGTAGGAAGGATTAGGCCTGAATTTATAGACGTAAGAATCAACCTCAACCGTAAGATCGAAATTTATTAAATCTAGGTCGTTGGGCCTGGGCTAACCCCAGCCGCCACACGTGGAGCGACTGAACGCCCCCACATAGGATTCGACCACCCCAGTTCGACCGCTCATACTAGTGGATCGACTTGTGGGCCCGATTAATTGATATAAAATGTTAATTTGTTCTAATCGAATTATTTCTGTTCCGAATTCGTTTTTCATCCGTAACTTCTTTGTTTGGACTTCGATCGTAAGACTCCAAACATGAAAGTTGCTCAAAATTTTGCCATGAACATAATGGTGTAAGTTTTCTAGTCAAATTACAGCATTTGCAAAAATTCCATTTTTGGAGCCTAATTAGTTAATTAACTAACTAAATAACTAACGCTAAACTACGGGGTGTTACACGTCTCCTTAGTTATATGGGGTTGGTATCATAGTTGACTCAATTTAACTCAAAGTCAATATCCCTGGCCAGAGTATTTTGGTTAGTAATAATTATTACTATTAAACCAAGGACTTTATGTTTGGACTATAGAGTTGAATATGGACAATACTGGAATTTGACCATTACCAAATTCCATAAGTCTAAAGTGATATAGTTTTGACGAAGAGGATTGGTGTAAATAAATGTAACAACCGGGTAACGCTTAATAAGTAAAATTGGATTTTACCAAAACTAAGTAAGTGATAAATTTGGCCAAAATGTCACACCGCATGCTAAGTGACGTGTGAACGTTAATATTCGAATAGTTCGATATTAATTGCTGACCAAATTTACACCTAACGAGTCACACAACCGAAACGATGAATATTCCTTTGACCAAATGATTTAATTAATTTGTAATTATTATAAATTAATTAAATTAATTAATATTTATGAAATATTAATTATAAAATTTGATTTGATGAATAAATATTGTTGAATATATTAATAATGTTTATAAATATATTAATCGATATACAATATCGATAAGTGTTAAATTGGATTTAATTGCAAAATTATTTATTCAGGCCTTAAATTAGTTTAAAGCCCATGAATAGGGCTGGTTAATTCGGTTGTAATATGGGATTATAGGCCTCCTAATGATGGGGTTAGAGAGCTTTGAAATGGATGGCTAAGATGGAAAGAGAATGAGTAAAAGATTAGATCCAAAATGTTCTTCTTTTCTTCCTCTATACAAAGATCTCTACCTACATTTGTTTAGAGACTTTTGGAGCCCCCATATTATATTTAAAATGTACCAGTTTCGGCATTACAACAAATTTTTTTTATTAATATATTTTATAAATGACTTAACTTATTTATATAGTTATAAATATACATATATTGTTAATATATTATACTTATGTTTATATATAAATATTCATATATTTATACAAAATTATATATAAATAAAATTTTAGTTTATACATATATGTATATATATACACATATTCATACATATGTATGTACGTATGTACATACATACATATATGTATATGTGTTATCCTGTCTTTTGGTAAGGCCGTGATACCATGAAATTGGCTAAATGGATTTGCGATCATCAAGGAAGGAAGCCTGGAGAGATGATTATCAGGTTTAGAGATCACTTATAAGCAAGGCTATGGATGATAGTCAAGCAGATTCAAGAAAGTAGCATCCAAGAAATGGCTATGTATGGATTTGCACTTCCCCTAGGCAGGAGGTCGGATCAGATCAATATGGATAGGAATAGATTGGATCGGATCACTATGGCTATGGATCACTCGAATCGGTCGTTCAACTCAACGATGATCGCTCAATATCGCAACAAACACTCACGGAACTACGCAACAACTCAAGAAACCAAAAGAAGACTTGGAGGGGGACCCACCATAGGAATCGTCAAGCCCCATGTGGATTTCTTGACTGATCAGTGCCAATCCCCCAATAGGGATCAGTGCTAATTGCTCATAAAGGCCTGGATGGGCCCATTTTTCTGGAGGGGTTCATCTTGGTCTTGGGCGTCTGCTCGTGGATTTTCAGCTGGATATTTTATCATCTTCCTCTATAAATACCAGTCATTGGCTCAAGGAAATGGTACTTCTTTTTGGCTCTCTCCATCTTCTTCCCTAAGCTATACTCTACCATTTTTATTCTTGAATTTCATGGATTGTAACTGTAATCAATAGTATAAATAAAAGGAAAAACCTTTGGAGTGGACATAGGCCGAAGTACACCGAACTACTATAAATTCTCTCGTGTTCATTTACATTCTTTCTATTTTAATTTGCTATTCTTTATATTTTATTCTCAACTCCATTCTGTTTGGATTTGGACATTAAATCTGCGGTGTTTTTATATTAATTGAGTGTTTGTGACCAATTTTGGTGCAAACATTTTGGTATTGGAGCTAGGTTACTTGCACCTACAAATTTGGAAATGATTTGAAGCTTGGATTTAGATCAATGGTCAAGCAATCTACAAAGAAAGCACTTGCGGAAAGGATTCACCATGGAGGAATTCAGGAGGCATCCTCATGAGCTGGGGTTAATCAACCCTCCATTTACAACACTAGAAACGAGATGAAGAATATGATGGAAGCGATGCAGGAGCGAATGATGAGGAGACAAGAGGAGATAATGCAAAATTTCCTCAGGCATATTGGATAAGTTGGAGCACGAAACCAAGGATTTGAAGCAGCTGGCAATCAGGATCAAGGAATTGGAGTAGCAGTAGTTGTAGAAAATCAGAACCAGAAGCATGAAATCGAAGCCAACAGGCAGGAGAATGGAACGGAGCAACCTGGGTCAATCCCCAGCCAACAAGGAGGGATCAGCACCAATCACCTATGGCAAGAGGGCATGCCCCTAGGTTAGGCTAGATTGGTTCACTGTAGGATAGTGGTTGATGCTGTTCGGTTGAATGTGGATCAGAATGTAGATGCATGTCAAGTGGAGTATGTTCCAGAATACCCTCATGGAGTCGGGGGCCAAGCTGGAAATATGGATTGGAGATCATCTATGGATGAGAATGAAATGATGGCTGAGCAGATACGACAGATAATGAGAAGAAGATTGCCTAACAGGATTCTGGAAGATGTCAGTCGAAGTCCATTCTTCGAATATCAGGCAGGCTAGGAACCCATTGGAGTTTAAACTACCAATACTGGAGGTGTATGACGGACGACGGACCCTACAGTGCAATTGACGAGGTATATCCAGCAAATGGAAGTGTTGGAGGGCATCAGAGGGGGTCATGGTGAGCTGTTTTGGCCCAGAATGGATAAGGTTAAACAGAAGTTGGATGATGGATATGACGGATTGAATAGGCAAAGGAAATAGTGGGAGCCGAAGTTCTCCTCTTATTTGGACTTGATGGAAAGCTTGGAACGGATTTATCTAGACACAAGGGGAAAAATCCTTTATTGGAAACGGTAAAGAGGGATCCCATGGAGCGAGAACGTAGATCTGGAAAATATTTCCTATTCCACGAACTATATAGGCATACCACAGATGAATGCAGGCACTTACGGGATGTGGTTAAGGAACACGTCGGGAATGGCAGGCTACTGCAATATGCAAGGAATCGGGCAGCGATGGTGGAACAGGAGCAGCCACTGTCCGCATCAAATGGAAATGGACTTGGATAGATTTCACAGATCCTCATCTCCTGATCGGGGTGGCATGAATTAAATAAATAATAAATTCCACAATAAAATGGCTAAGTTACTTACACATATACTGGATCGAGGTTGGATCTTAGGCATGCACTGAGATGATGATAAACCGTCATGCCTGGAGAGGCAATGCTTGGTTTTCCTTGTTTTTTGGTTTTTTGCTGTAAGAATTTAAATTTGATAATTTAACTTAAATCCTCATTAATGCGATGAACAAAATAGGTCGCGGTTGTCCCGACCAGAGAGAGGGGCAATAACCACAAGGTGCGAGTCCCTTTGTCAGACATCGACAGGATGGACTCGTACGTCATGGATTAAGCCCTCGATCGGAGTGTCAAGGTTGGAGAAAGGAAATCAATATGTGATATGTTCCTGACCGGAGAGTTAAGGACCGGTGCAAGAAGTGAGTCACTTCGCCGGAGAGCAACAGAATCGGCATACTTATCGTTATTCCCCCTTTCACCGGAGAATGACATGATGGGGTCCAGCAGGGGTTCGGAGAGATCATGATCTGCCTAGGAAGGTCAGGACATCGATTTATGTTTAGGGACACTGAACTAGAGCGCAGGAAGTAACGTCGCTTCGTCGGAGAGCAACTTGATTGGCATAATTATCGTTGTTCCTTCTTCATCGGGGAGTGACAGGATAAGGTCCAGTAAGAGCTCGGAGAGGCTACGATCGATCCAGGTGGATCAAGACATCGCTAAATGCCCCAATAGGACTGGAGTGCAGTGAGTGAGTCACTTCGTTGGAGAGCAACATGATTGACTCACTCGTCGTGAAATCCCCTCACCGAAGAGCATGTGGATTAGGCTTAGCGATAGTCTGGAGAGACCATGAACTTGGATAATGATCCAGAGAGATCGTGGATTAGCTTACTGACTTCTAGGATTTTATACAATTTTGGATTTAGATATTGACCCAAAGAGGTCATGGACTTGGATAATGATCTGGTGAGATTGAGGATTTGGCTAACGATCCAGAGACATCAAGAATTTGGATAATGATCTAGTGAGATCGAGGATTTGGATAACGAATCGGTAAGATCAAGGATTTAGCTGACGATCCACAGAGATCAAGGATTTGGATAATGATCCAGTGAGATTGAGGATTTGGATAACGATCTGGTGAGATCGAGGATTCGGCTAATGATCTGGGGAGATCAAGGATTAGGATATATATCCAGTGAGATCAAGGATTTGGCAAATGATCCGGAAAGATTGAGGATTTGGAAAATGATCTGATGATAACGAGACTTTGGATTTGGCAAACGATCCGGTAAGATCATGGATTTGGTTAATGGCTTTGGACGGATATGGATTCGGCTAAGGATTCGAAATGGTTTTGGAATTGGCTATCGACTCGGAATAGTCGCGGACTGTGGCAATTTGGTTTGGCAAAGATTGGATTTTGGATTAGAAATTTGGCTATCAATGGATTATGGACTTTGGATTTATGGCAATTCAAAACATACCTTTCTATCGCAAGGCACGTTTAGGGGGAAAATGTTATCCTGCGTTTTGGCAAGGCTGTGATACCATGGAATTTGCTAAATGAATTTGCGATCATCAAGGTAAGAAGCCAAAAGAGATTATTATCAAGTTTAGAGATTAGTTATAAGCAAGGCTATGGATGATAGTCAAGCAAATTCAAGCAAGTCGCATCCAAGGAATGACTAACTTTGGATTTGCACTTCCTTTAGGCAAGGATCGGGTCAGATCAATATGGTTAGGAATAGATCGGATCAGATCACTATGGCTATGGATCACTCGGATTAGTAGTCAAACTCAATGATGATTGCTCAATACTCACAAACACTCAAGGAACTACGCAAACAACTCAAGAAACCAAAAGAAGACATGGAGGATGACCCACCATAGGGATGGGCACCAGGCCCAATGTGGTCTTCTTGATCGATCGATGCTGATCCCCCATAGGGATTGGTGTTGATCGCTTATAAAGGCCTCGATGTGCCCCATTTTCTCTAGAAAGGTTCATCTCAGTTGGATATTTCATCATCTTCCCTTATAAATACCAGATTATTGGTTCAAGAAAAGGGATCTTCTTTCTGGTTCTTTTCATCTTCTTCCCTAGGCTATATTCTTCAATTTTTATTCTTGAATTTCATGGATTGTTACTCTAATCAGGAGTATAGATAAAAGGAAAATCTTTTGGAGTGGACAAAAGCCAGAGCATGTCGAATTACTATAAATTCTCTTGTGTTCATTTACTTTCTTTTTGTTTTAATTTTTTGTTCTTCATATTTTATTCTCTACTCCATTCAGTTTGGATTTGGACATTGAATCTGCGATGTTAACATATCAATTGAATGTTTGTGACCAATTTTGGTGCATATAGTGTACTGTAATATTTTATTTATAAAAGAAAAAGTACTTATATAAACATACATTTGGACAATATATTTGCATATTGGATGAGCTAATGTGTCTGTTGCGATGTAAATCCCAGCATCTATACACGGACATGTTGATAGAGTTAGGGGTATGCCCTAGGGGAAATTATGTAATTTGTTAAATATATCTAACTCTTTGAACAATCTTGTTCACAATAAAGGTGTTTCTTTCTATTATATACTTGATCTAATGTGGTTATATTATTAATTAGTTTAATTAAAAGTATGTTTAATAGAAAATCCAGTGATAGTAGTTACAAAGTGTTGTAACTGTGAGTAATTTATCACAATAAAACAAATATACCATTTTAAATGTTCCTAGTCAAAATGCATCGAGACTGGATATCGGTGTATCCGTTGATACTAGAGTATGTAACGCTCTCCAAATGATGGGCAATGTATTACTCATGACTTTTGGGGGCACCTAGGGGTTACATAATGATAGTTATTGGATAACTATGGAATGAATCACTCGATAGTTTTTTGTTGGTTAATATAACAAAGGTCAAATAGAAAATGTCGATGTGACTGATTTACGCAGTTCTCTCCACTTGAGAATACTGTCGATCTCCAATATGAAAGCTTCGCTTTGATTATAGTCAAAGCATGACACGACTTCCATCGAGTGACTATAGTTGGGTCGATTGGTAGTATTGGAAGTGAAGTGCTATTTATATGGGGTTAGTATCATGGTCAACTCAAGTCGACTCAAAGTCAAAGTCTTTAGCCAGAGTATTTTTGTTAATAATAATTATTATTATTGAACTAAGGACTTTGTGTTTAGACTTTAAAGTTGAATGTAGATGATATTAGAATTTTGACCATTACCAAATTCCATATATCCAAAGTGATATAGTTTTAACGAAGAGAATTGGTGTAAATAATTGTTATTATGCAATGGCGCCCCAACCCTGTCCTCTCCCTTCTTTCCCGTTACCTGTCTCCTCTGCTCTTCCCATGGCGTCCTTCCCCCCTTCTGTTTTGAACTGTCCTTTGTACCTTTCAGCTGCTCCCTCATCTCAATCAATCATCCCCCCTCTTCCACCGTTGCCTGATCCGCCTCTAAATCCTCCCTCTCTCTCCTTACTTGGTCCTGTTCCTCCTCCACCATGTCCAACTGTTCTTCCTCCTCCTCCTCAGTCTCAACCACGATGGAATACCCTTTTCAAGGCCAAGCCTCGAAATGCGGGTTGCTTTGAACCAGTCCAGTTCCCGCTGGTTTATGACAAGGGTGCTCTTGTTCCACCAGTTGAAGTTATTGATGCAGGGAACGTGGTTTGGGGTCAAGCCCTTGTTGGTTTTTTCCTTGATAACCCGCTTCCATATATGGTTGTTCTACACCATCTCAAACGTGCATGGCGTCTAAAAGGCTCGATTGAAGTGAAGTCTGATGGTAGTTTGTTCCTGTTCAATCTGTCCTTTGAGGAAGACAGAAGGAAGATTATTCACTCTGACCCCATTGTGATGAGGAACAAGCTTTTCATTGTCAAAGAATGGGATCCAACCATTGGTAACAGTGTAAGCACTATAAAGTCAGTGCCAGTTTGGTTGAAGCTATCGAATATTCCCCTCTACTGCTGGTCTCACATTGGAATCAATTGGTTAGCGTCACGTATAGGTAAATTTCTTTGTATGGATGAAAGGACTGAAAAACTTGAAAGGATAGGTTTTGCAAAATGTTTGGTTGAAGTTTCAGCATGCTCTGAGTTGCCTGACTCCTTCATGGTCAAGCTTATGGATGGCTCTGATCAGCTTGTATTTGTTGATTATCTTTAGAAGCCGCAAATTTGTGGTGATTGTAAGATTTTTGGTCACCTGATGTCGTGTTGCCAAGTGAAAAGGAAAATAAGTGCAAGTACTGATGTGGACATTCCAGCAGTTTTACCTGACATGATCACCAAAGCACAAGGTAAAGAAAATAATACTGTGGGTATTGGTGAGCAATCACATGGAAATGTACAAGGAGGCTGGAAGAAAGTCCAGCCAAGAAAGGGCAAGGTTCTCAAGAATAAGAAAATGAGTGGTGTCGATGTATCAATTCTGAATGATAATGAAGTAGTTCATAATTTGGGTAGTTCTCTGGTTTTGCCTCTGAACCCTAATGCAAATAATGTTGGTGGTATTGCAAGGCATACTCTTGTGCAAAATATATCAGATGTTGCTACGCAAACTGCAGGAGGGAGTACAGCAGAGCACTTGCAACATGTTCCAACAGTTAACAAGCAAGTAGAAGGATTGAGGGAGGAACCACATTTGAATGCTAACTTTTTCTATACTTTTGAATGAAACATCTGAGACTATGGTTAATGATTTCAATACAAGCTCATTATTGGTTTGCCCTGAAGTAACGTGTTCTGGTAATGACTTACTACCATCATCTTTGCATGTGGTGGATACCTTATCTTCCATTGACACTGCTACTTATCAGCAAATACCAAGCTTGGTAACTGAAGTAGTGATACTTAACCCACTCTCCAATGACCAATCATTTTCAACTATTAATAACGCGCATGCAAAGGTGGTGGCCACTAATACAACAGCACTTGAACAAACTTTCATTAACCATATTGAGAGTATTGTTTTTGATCTTTTTAAGCCAATTTCTCTCTCAACCATTCCCACTACTTCTTCATTCTCAAACCCACCCGATCTCACAACCTCTCCCTATTCTTATCCTGGTACCATACCTGGATGGATAACACCACCCTCCCATCTGAATAAGAAAACTTCAAGTGCCACAAAGACTTCCTCTTTAACAGCCAAAATTAAATCTGTTAGATCTTCCCCTCCTACAACTAGGAGTAAGGCAAGTGTGATCCACCTATAATTCTGTTTTTCATGTATAAAATCGCCTCTTGGAACATCAGAGGAGCACACAATCCAGCAAAGCTTGATCAGGTTAAGTCTTTGATTAGTGAGCATGACATAAGGATATTTGCAATCCTTGAAACCAAACTATCTTTGCTTTTTACGCAAAAAGCAGCATCCTACATTAATCCTACTTGGCATTTCCATCATAATATAGACAGTGCGCCGTATGGTAGGATCCTTGTTATTCATGATCCTCTTTCCTACTCTCTCACTCCCATTCTTTCTTCATCCCAGTTTATTCATTTTCATGCCTTTTACCTTCCTCTCAACTTATCTTTCTACTTAACTTTTGTTTATGCTCATAATGCTAATTCTGTAAGGCTTTCACTTTTAAACACAATCCCTTCTTTAAGACAAAACTCTCATCCTTGGCTTGTAGTTGGTGATTTCAATTGCTGTTTTAACTTAAATGACAAATCTGGTGGTCTTCCCTTAATGCCCAAGGATATTGCCCCCCTCAACAACTCCATATCTGACTCTGAACTTATTCCCATAGTTCGTACTAGTGTGCCATTTTCTTGGAACAATAGAAGTAGGTCTGGACAAAGAGTTTTCACCAATATTGATTTATCTTTCTGTAATGCTCCTGCAATTTCCTTATGGTCAGCCATCAATGCTCATCTCCCTTATCCCATCCTTTCTGACCATTCTCCTATAATTATATCTCCCATCCCAATGCCTACCAGAGGAAAAAAGTCCTTCAAATTTTTTAATGTTTGGGTTAAAGACCCCCGTTCTTATCAGTTGTATCAACAAAATGGCATAACACTAATCATGGTAACCCAATGTTTACTATGTGCAGGAAATTGAAGACTGTTAGGACTGCTCTTCGACAATGGGCTTCTAGCAAGTATGGAAAAGGATCCCTTGCGTCTAACTCTCTTAAGGCCGAGCTTAAGAAAGCTCAAATTTTACTTGACAGGGACCCAGCTAACCCGATCCTTGCTCAGAATGAATCCAACCTTTTTATTCAGCTAAATCAAGCTCTGGATATTGAAACCTGTATGTTAAAGCAAAAAGTCCATCAAAAGTGGTACAGCGAAGGAGATAGAAATACTGCTTTTTTCATGCCTCTTTAAAGAACAAGCAATCGTCTGAGTATATCCATTCTCTATGGGATGATGAGGGAAATTTTCTTACATCCCCTGACAAGATTGACGAGTATCTGCTACGGCACTTTTCTAATATTTTAGGTAATCAGGACAATTTCATACCCAATCTTGACATTCTCAATAATCTACCTCTTCCCCGCATAAGTACTATGATGTACAACAAACTTGTTGCAAAGGTGACTGACAGTGAGATAAAGTGCTCTCTTTTTGCTCTGAAAGCCTCTTCGTGTGGGGGGCCGGACGGATTTAATGTTGTTTTCTATAAATCTTGTTGGGATATTGTAGGAACTGATTTTATAGCTGCAATTCACAATTTCTTTAATCATTTCAAGCTGCTTGGTGAGGTAAATGCAACGAACCTTGTCCTAATTCCTAAAGTCAGGCCATTTCAAAATGCATCTTCATTTCGACCAATATCCTGTTGCAATGTAATTTATAAGTGCATATCCAAGATACTAGCCACCAGGCTAGTCTCTGTGCTTCCTGAAATTATTTCTTCCAATCAGTCTGCCTTTCTACCTTCTAGGAGCATTCTTGACAACATCATGTTGGCTCATGAATTAATTAATGGATATGGAAGGAGTCAAATCTCCCCTAGAACAATGTTGATGCTAGATATCTCAAAGGCTTACGACAGTCTGCAATGGTCCTCTATTGTACGTGTCATGGCTCTGATGGGTTTCCCTAAAGTTTTCGTTGCTTGGCTCTATATCTGTATATCCACTCCATCTTACTCCTTATGCTACAATGGGAAAACAAATGGTTACTTCAAAGGGAAACAAGGAGTTAGGCAGGGAGATCCGATTTCTTCCTACATTTTTATCATTGTTATGGAAGCTCTTAATTGTATGTTAGCAATGAAATTCAAGGATAAGTCAATATCATACCATCCTAAGTGTTCTCAGCAACATATTTCCTCCCTATTTTTTGCGAACGACATTGTTATTTTTACTAAACCTAATGAGCACTCTATAGCTAGCATCTTTCAGTGTCTTCATTCTTTTTTTCTTGCCACTGGCCTTAAGATAAATCATTCGAAATCTCACATTCTCATGACTGGCGTTAGTACTGATGAAAAGGATAGGCTCTTGTCTTTATCCGGTATGCTATCCATGGATAATTCTATGACATATCTTGGCCTTCCTCTTTGTACTTCTCGAGTTACCAAGGCTCACTGTATTACTCTATATGAAAAAATCCTCACCAAGTTACGCTCTTGGACAACCAGGTTGTTATCCATGGCTGGTAGATTGGTTTTGGTCAAGTCAGTTTGTTTTTCCATCACTGTGTATTAGGCTAGAGTTTTTATTCTACCCAAACAGCTTCTTGCAATGATAAGAAATGCCGTGCTTCGTTTCCTCTGGACTGGATCAATACATAATAGGAAGATTATTCCTTTGTCTTACACTTTCATTGAGAAGCTTCTTATTTTTAGAGGTTTAGGTATCATCAACATCTCAACTTGGAACAAGGCTGCTGTCAGTGCCCAAGTGGATGCTTTGTTAAACAGGAAGGATAGCCTCTGGGTGAATTGGGTCAGGAATTATTGTTTAAAGAAGGAGGATTTCTGGACTATGAAAGTTGCTCAAAACTCTAGCTGGATTTGGAGGAATCTGCTTGGTATCAGAGGATCTATTCTTCCTTATGCTAAGTTTTCTATTTCCCCTGGTTGCACTGTAAATTTTTGGAATGATCCCTGGATTGCTGATGGTTTGGTGCTATCTTCAAAATTGAGTCATCATGATCGAATGCAGTCGCTTATTCATGGGAATGCTAGTGCTATTGGCAATATAATTAATGGGAAGCTGTGCACACCCAGATCAAGTAATCAGTATGTCAATGCTTTGTGGAGGAGTCTTCGCGACTATGTCATCCCAATCGATCAAGTCTCTACTATACAGTGGAAGGGAAGATCTCACAGAATTGGTTGGGTTTATGGTCTTCTCTGTCAAATTAATACTCAACCTAGATTTCTCTGGAATAAGGTGTGTTGGAATACTATATCTACAGCAAGTGATAATTTATTTTTTTGGCGTATAATTTATAAGGCTGTACTTACCAGGGATAAGTTGCTATAAGTTGGTATGGTCATTGATCAACGCTGCCTTTTTTGTAACATGTATCCTGAAACCGTTGACCATTTATTTTTTGAGTGTGTCTTTCTATCTAACATGGCAAGCTCTCTTTTGTACAAGACAGGAATAGCAAATTTTGCTGGATCCTCTGTGGAATTATGGGATGAGTTAAAGAATGTTGCGAGTATGAGGCATGGGAATACTGATATTACTTTTTTTGTGCTCAAGGTGTATTTCAGAACTGTTTGGCTTGAACGAAATTCGCGATGTTTCAACTCTGTTGCAGTTTCTGCTCCTGACCTTTGGTACAAAATTATGAACAAGATTGAGACAGGAGTTAGGTTCTCATGTCATGGTTTCTCGCCTCACAGTTGTGGTTTCTGGAAGTGACTCGGTAGTTTTTTGGTTAAGTTTAAGCTTTTCTTTGTCCTGATCATTGCCATCTGCGTGGTGGTTGTGTTTCCTTTCTTCTTGTAGTTCTTTGTGTGTTTTTTGGGTTTTGGTTTTTCTTTTTTTCTTCTTTTCTATTCGGTGACAAAAGTTTTGTTTTTGTCACTTTTTATCCTTCTTTTTGTCTAATAAATACTGGTAGGGGTCCAGTTTCAACCTCGCTTGCTTTTCAAAAAAAATAAAAATAAAATAAAAAGTAAAATTGGATTTTACCAAAAGATTTGTAAGCGAGAATTCAACCAAAATGTCACACCACCTGCTAAGTGACGTGTGAACGTTAATATTTGAATTGTCCAATATTAATCGCTGACTGAATTTACACCTCTAAATCGCACAACTGTAATGATGAATTCTCCGAAAAACCACATGATTTAATTAATTTATAAAATGTTGTAAATTAATTAGTATTTGAGAAGTATTAATTATTAATTATTTTATTTGATGTTTGGGGGTTATTTGTAATTATTTGAATGTATTTATAAAAGTTTTATTTGCACGCATTGATATACGATATCATTGTAAGTAAACATAAGATAATTACATGCGTTAATTTATGGAATATTATGTCATTTAATGGCATGTAATTTTTTGCCATACCATGTAAAGAAATAGGAGTGAAAATATAAAATTAATCAAGAGAATTAATTAGAGAAGTTTTAATTAACGAATGGGAAAGGTTTCCTACTTTAAAATAAAACATATTCTCTAATTCATTCTGCATATTGTATAATTGAGTTTCTCATTTTTCATTCTTCTTTCTGTAACTTTTCCAGTTCTCTTCTTCTCTAATGACTAAAAATATGAGATCTTCCATGGCTTCAATTATTCCTAAAATCAAGTACAAATAAAATCAATTATGAAAAGTGGTTTATTCCTCTTGATCCTTGCAACATCTGGATACTAATTTCTGAATCTAGGAGATTTGATTCATCATTCAAGGTGCAAATCATTGATTTCATTTTTGGTAGTTTTAATTTCATTTATTTGTATACTCATTATGTTGAAATGGTCTAGATTTATTCATATTTTATATCTTCTATATCATCATGTTTAAAAGGTTTAGATTTATTCATATCATATCTCTTCTATCTTGTGTATTCATCTTGTAATATAACTTAGATCTCCTTTTATTCATCTCATTTAATTATATGATCATTATGTAGATTTAATTTGAATCTCTCCTTATTTACATATCCATTGACTATATGTTTATTATGGTTGACTTCAAATCCTTTATCCGCTTTATTTTGCGTCCCTTTTGTATAGTTAGATCTGATTTATCATACAACAAATTTGTATATGCCCAAGTTGTCCAATATTTTTTTCTATCATTGTTTTGGAATTGTAAAAAAAGGAATGTGAAAATATTTTATTATGTTGTAATGTTGTATATAAAATTCTACAACAATTGTATACATAATAATTAATAAACTATATTTGTTGGTGGTTTAATACAATAAAATTAATTTCCAATGTTGCATAGTTAATTTCCAAAATGATTTAATTTTACTTGTTTTAGTCATAAAGGTAAAATTTTCCTTTTGTTTTAGAATTCATAAGTGGTCATTTATGTAAAGTTATAGACTTTTATTTCATACCTATGATTAAAAGATTGAATCATTTTGTTAGCATTAAATTTAATCATATATGTTACTTAAATTACGATCTTCATACACATATATAAATATATTTATTATTTTAAAATGAATACATAACTTGCAATTGTTTATACATATAGATATACATGTGTTTATGTTATTTTAATCTAAATCAAAATGGACCTTTTTGGAAATTATAGAATTTAATTTTAAGCTCTTCCTTAATTGAAACCTTTGTTACAATTGTTAATTCTTGTTTTGACAAACTCATATATATATATATATAGGAAAACTTATTTTAACATGTGTATGTGTAAACTTATCTACTATTATACATGTATATTTTATTGCTTAAAAAAAACTTGGACAACAAAGCCATATGCAAATTCTATTTTAATGTCATTTAATATGTTATTCAATGTAATTATAAAGAGTTAGAAATGTAAGGGTTTCTATCCCTACATTTATAGCCTTATCATTTGTAACAACCCGCATATTTATCGATTTTATATTTAAATATTTTATTTAAATATTTAATCGTTAGTCGGATTTTAGTCCAAAAAGCTACTTTTTGCAAACAGTCGAATTGAGACTCAAGACCACTTCCATTGAGTCCAAAATGGCGTTTGCGATCTGTTTGAGTATAAACTTTGATATATTTGGAGTAAGTTGAAATTTGCTACTTTTTCTAGTTGGGTTTGGGTTGGGTTCAGCCCACTAGCTAACTAAACTCACTTAACCCTCTAACTCAGCCCTCTGCTCTCCATTCTCTCATTCCCACTCTCCAAACTTAACTGAAATGGGGGGAAGGAAGAGGAAATAGAAATTGCAAACCCTAGTTTCTTCTTACATCTTGATTTCTTGCTCCAAAATCAAAGTGAAGCCATAGGTAAGCCTCCTCTCCATCTTCTCCAACTCATCCTCCTTTCAATTTCAGAAATTCCTAAACCTAACTTTGGGAATGTTCTTCTTTTAAAAGCTTGGATTCAAGCTTCTTGTGTTGAGATTGAAGAGTGGTTGTTCTTCCCTTGTCTTCAAGCTCCTTCTTCATTGTCTTTGTAAAAAGGTGAGATTTTTATCTCACATCTTAAACTATTTTTATCTTTGATTGTTAGGTATGAATTCATAACAAGTATTCATGTGCTATTGCTTTTGATTTGGAAAGAATTGGTATTCATTGATAGGGAAAGAAGTGCTGGAAATCAGGCTCCGGCCGATCGAATGCAGGGTCCGGTCGACCGACCTGCTACTTGAGCACTTCTCTGCCTCTGTTTTGGGAGTGCAGGAATTTTGGCTCCGGATGACCGACCAGGAAGTCCGGTCGACCGACCTGCTACCCGAGAATTTCTGTCTCTGGTCCGGTCAACCGACCTCAGGGTCCGGTTGACCGACCTGCTCCCTTTTGCCACTTATGCCTATATTGCCTATTTTGTTTGAATTTCCAACTTTAATCGATTCGTGTTGTCTCCCTTTTGTTGTTATCATTTATTATCGACTTTGATGACATTTTCTTTGGGAATTATTGGAAATATCCATTTTGATGAATTTGATATCGATTTCTTTGTATTTTATTCATGTCTTCGAATGTGAATTTTTATGATTGATTGTTTCTACAATCACTTCTATGATTTGTCACTTCAAAATATAAAGGTTTTCTATACTAGTATTAAATATCAAAACTTCTTCATCAAAACGATTTCAACTCTATTTTCAATATCAAACTCGTTATAAAACTGTTTTCCAATCTATTAGTATATACAAACCTTTACCTCATTCGTATGAGAAAATATAATTAAACGGCTTAGCAAAACAAGTGGTATGAAACACTTGCGTTTACTTCGTCAGTTAATTGATGGACTTGTTCGATTGAAACTCTTGTGACAATTTTCTAGTGGAGATCTACAATCTGCTCGTAAATATTTGAGTTAAGCAAGTGGTTATGGGACATGAAGCTAAACTCTTATATTTACTAGCTTAGTGTAATTGACACTTCTTTATGATCGATGATGATCATTTTATGGTTTAGACTAGCAATGTGCGATGTCTCTTTGATTCGGTTCATCGGACGTTACGCTATACGACGTCGTTGTTCCGTTTTATCGTGATTTGGTTCATCGGACGTTACACTGTACGACGTCGTTGTTCCATTTTACTACGTGTTGGTTCATCGGACGTTACGCTGTACGACGTCGTTGTTCCTTTTTATTTTGCTTCGGTTCATCGGACGTTACGCTGTACGACGTCGTTGTTCCATTTTGCTATGTGTTGGTTCATCGGATGTTACGCTGTACGACATCGTTGTTCCTTTTTATTTTGCTTCGGTTCATCGGACGTTACGCTGTACGACGTCGTTGTTCCATTTTCCTATGTGTTGGTTCATCGGATGTTACGCTGTACGACATCGTTGTTCCTTTTTATTTTGCTTCGGTTCATCGGACGTTACGCTGTACGACGTCGTTGTTCCATTTTCCTATGCGTTGGTTCATCGGATGTTACGCTGTACGACATCGTTGTTCCTTTTTATTTTGCTTTGGTTCATCGGATGTTATGTTGTACGACGTCGTTGTTCCTATTTATTATGTCTCTGGATCATCGGACGTTACGCTGTACGACGTCGTTGCTTCGGATTATTTGATTTCTGGATTTCTCGTTGTGATTTCTGGAATTTATGTTTCACCACCTTTTTCAGTTGGCATTAATATGTATGTCATTTATTGTGGCTTGGTGAATTAAATAAAGAATATGACATTCTTTTTATGCTATGAGATTCGTGAGATATTTGTATGATTTTCCTTTGTTGATTTTCTAATGTATACTTGTCGAGGTATGACCTTTTTGGTTATCATACGTTTTTATTAGGGGCATTTCACTAGAAGGACAAACTTTGTAGTCCAATTAGTTTCTAGGACACACATCCATGGAAATTAATTTCAAGACCAAAGTCAGTAGAATAATTACTTTTAAGGACAAAGTCAGCAGTCCAATTACTTTCAAGGACATAATTTCATATGTTTTTAGGCCTTAGAAACTAATTATTTTGCATTTTGTCCTTAAAAGTAATTATTTCAGTCGTGTGTCCTAGAAACTAATTGCGCTTGCTAAAGAGGCCCTTGTGGCTAATTTCCACTTTTTTTATTATATCTCTTCTTATATCTCATTTTATCTGATAATTATAGCTAGACTGATCCGTTTATTATTTTCTTCTTAAATAATACTCGGGTCAGATTGAGATTTTACAGGTGCTTCCTCATGACTTCTTATCTGGAGCCATCTTCTGACTTTTGGCTAACTACTCTAGTTTAGTAGTTTTTGTTGTATACATTTGAGATTTAGACTCCTTGATGTATACATATTATTTTGCCTTGCACTTGTATCTATTCTTTTGTGTTATTGTGGATCTTATTTGACCACTACTCTGATGTACACTTTCATGTGTTATATTTATATCTATTTCCGCCTTTGTGATATGAATTGTCTATGACTGATTTGTGTTATGTTTATTTCTATATTTGTTTCCGAAGTCCATATAGCCACTGTGTAGTAGCTTTGAGTTTGTATCGGTATGTCGGATTTCCTCTTGAGATGAAAAGTTATATTTTTATCTGGCATATTGGTACTCGCACAAAGCAATTACACAGATGGTCGCTCCTCAACAGCCTTATTCTCCATGCTAGTTGACGGGATTACCCCGTAGTGTCCTTGGCTAGCGTGGGTATAGAGGTGGGGCGTCACAGCTTGGTATCAGAGCCAAACTTCGGAACAATGTAGAATAATCTAGCAAGGATCATGTCCTAAGTCTTTCTTAGGAATTGTGCCTTAGGATTTATTTCGTGATCTTCCTATTCGATTTCTATTTGATATGGGTTTCATCTCATTATTTTTATATCAAAAGAACTTGTGATTCTTTTTCTTTAAACATTTCTGGGCTTGATGACTTCTTTGAGGATTGCGAATCCGGATTGGTGGGTCCGCAACACTCAATTTGCTTTTTATTGATGTCGAAATTATTTTATGTGATTTTTCTTTCCGAGCCGATTTTTACTTATGCTTCAGAATTGACTTTTGTAAGGATTGGCTTAATTATTATGAAGTCATATCCTTTGTCCCGTGTGGTCTATTCATCTTTGACATTTTCAATCTGTTAAGCAGATTTCTGTTTTTCCTTTGTGATTTTGATTCCAATTTGATGGCATCATTTTATTCTTTAAGCTCACATGATGAGGAAAGTGTTATTTCTCTCATTCATGTAGTTTGAGAATTTTCCGGTATTTTTGAGTTTGTCTTAGGATTATCACCTAAGCAATCTTTTGAGATTAAGGTCTTTTTAGCTCGACCTCGCCACCGATTTTCATTTGCTACGAGTTGCGGGAGTTAGCATTCCATTTACCGCATTCCGCACTCGTTATGAAACTTATGAATGACTTATTATGTCTTTCAGTTTGTCCAGCTTATTTCATCCATTTTATTAATCGAGTATTCTACGATCTCGATGACTCCATTCTTGTATATATTGATTTTGGATGAAAACAACAATTTAAAATTTTGGAAATATTTTTCATAAGATTTATTTATAAGTACAATTTTATTTTGCTATTAAACGAGCAAAGAATATTCTTAAAGGTTTTTAAGAAACATGTTTATCATATAGAAGATGGTTTTGTGATTGTATTGCCCATTGAGTGCTTTAAGAATTTTGGTCGATGCGCTTGATCAACGTTATCGATAGGAATCTCCTAAACGCTTTGATGAGACAAACATACACAGTAAATTGATTTGGAATAAGTAAATTTTTCTAAAAATAATTATTACATAAAGATAATTGTAATTTTGAAAGCCTTAGCTTTTCGGGAAAGAAGATTATTTTAAAAGAACTCTTTCTTTTCAATATTCCTAATTCTTGTTATTCCCGTAGGGAACCAAGATTTTATCTTTTGTACCAATGCTATATCGTATTGGTTTGGATGTCATTCTCTGGCCAAAGAGAACGTGCTATCATTTATTCTTCTAAATAGTTATAGCCTATCGAGACTAGGTATGCCACTCATGATCTAGTGCTTGCGGATATAGTTGTCGCTTTAGAGTTTGGCATCATCGTTTATTTATGGCGGAGAAATTTGTTCTCCACCTCGATCATAAATCTTTGGAATATTTATTTTCTCGTAAGGAACTTAATATTGGCTCGAGTTCCTTACATCTTATGACCTTGATATTCTTTGAATGTCCCGGAAGGGGGAATCGTGTTGCTGATGCCTTTAGTCGAAAATAACAAGTGGTTGTTTCTTTGATGATGTCCGTATGGAATACCAAGTTCATCGGACGTTTCGATATACTTCGTTTATTTGAGCTTCGTCTCATTTCTTTTATGGACTAGCGTCCGATGTTCTTTTATGGAGTTCGGTTCATTTGACGTACCGTTTGTACTGCGTCGATGTTCCGAATTGTTTTGTGTTTTGGTTCATCTGGCATACCGTTATTATACTACGTCGTTGTTCCAAATTATTCGAGTTTCTAGTTTCTTGGGCGTACCGCTTTTGTGCTACGCCGTTGCACCGGTTCAATTTTCTGCTATTCATGACGTTTTCCACGTCTTTTATTTTATGGAAATGTCTTTTGGATTCCGATTTTTATTTTTTGAGCCTGGTGTTATTGATGAAACTGAAGTTTCACCAGATTTGACTTTTGAGCAACATCCTATTTGCATCATTTCTTCGGAGGTTGAGCGCCTTTGAAATAAAGATGTTCTTTTTGTGAAAGTTCGATGGTTTTCGAATCCTATGGATTGCTCTTGGGAATCCAGAGAATTCATCGGGCGATCACATCCAGACTCATTCTTTCGTGCTCTTTTTGGTGAACTTCATATTTTAAATCTTCTTTTGTGTTGATATGCTTTTATGGTTGTTACCCTTTTTTTCCTTCTTAAGTATTGCGAGGACGCAATTTCTTTAAGGAGGGGAGTCTGTAACAACCCGCATATTTATCGATTTTATATTTAAATATTTAATCATTAGTCGGATTTTAGTCCAAAAAGCTACTTTTTGCAAACAGTCGAATTGAGACTCGAGACCACTTCCATTGAGTCCAAAATGGCGTTTGCGATCTGTTTGAGTATAAACTTTGATATATTTGGAGTAAGTTGAAATTTGCTACTTTTTCTAGTTGGGTTTGGGTTGGGTTCAGCCCACTAGCTAACTAAACTCACTTAACCCTCTAACTCAGCCCTCTCCTCTCCATTCTCTCATTCCCACTCTCCAAACTTAACTGAAATGGGGGAAAGGAAGACGAAATAGAAATTGCAAACCCTAGTTTCTTCTTGCGTCTTGATTTCTTGCTCCAAAATCAAAGTGAATCCATAGGTAAGCCTCCTCTCCATCTTCTCCAACTCATCCTCCTTTCAATTTCAGAAATTCCTAAACCTAACTTTGGGATTGTTCTTCTTTTAAAAGCTTGGATTCATGCTTCTTGTGTTGAGATTGAAGAGTGGTTGTTCTTCCCTTGTCTTCAAGCTCCTTCTTCATTGTCTTTGTAAAAAGGTGAGATTTTTATCTCACATCTTAAACTATTTTTATCTTTGATTGTTAAGTATGAATTCCTAACAAGTATTCATGTGCTATTGCTTTTGATTTGGAAAGAATTGGTATTCATTGATAGGGCAAGAAGTGCTGGAAATCAGGCTCCGGCCGACCGAATGCAGGGTCCGGTCGACCGACCTGCTACTTGAGCACTTCTCTGCCTCTGTTTTGGGAGTGCAGGAATTTTGGCTCCGGCTGACCGACCAGGAAGTCCGGTCGACCGACCTGCTACCCGAGAATTTCTGTCTCTGGTCCGGTCAACCGACCTCAGGGTCCGGTTGACCGACCTGCTCCCTTTTGCCACTTATGCCTATATTGCCTATTTGGTTTGAATTTCCAACTTTAATCGATTCGTGTTGTCTCCCTTTTGTTGTTATCGTTTATTATCGACTTTGATGACATTTTCTTTGGGAATTATTGGAAATATCCATTTTGATGAATTTGATATCGATTTCTTTGGATTTTATTCACGTCTTCGAATGTGAATTTTTATGATTGATTGTTTCTACAATCACTTCTATGATTTGTCACTTCAAAATATAAAGGTTTTGTATACTAGTATTAAATATCAAAACTTCTTCATCAAAACGATTTCAACTCTATTTTCAATATCAAACTCGTTTATAAAACTGTTTTCCAATCTATTAGTATATACAAACCTTTACCTCATTCGTATGAGAAAATATAATTAAACGGCTTAGCAAAACAAGTGATATGAAATGCTTGCATTTACTTCGTCGGTTAATTGATGGACTTGTTCGATTGAAACTCTTGTGACAATTTTCTAGTGAAGATCTACAATCTGTTCGTAAATATTTGAGTTAAGCAAGTGGTTATGGGACATGAAGCTAAACTCTTATATTTACTAGCTTAGTGTAATCGACACTTCTTTATGATCGATGATGATCATTTTATGGTTTAGACTAGCAATGTGCGATGTCTCTTTGATTCGGTTCATCGGACGTTACGTTGTACGACGTCGTTGTTCCGTTTTATCGTGATTTGGTTCATCGGACGTTACGCTGTACGACGTCGTTGTTCCATTTTACTACGTGTTGGTTCATCGGACGTTATGCTGTACGACGTCGTTGTTCCTTTTTATTTTGCTTCGGTTCATCGGACGTTATGCTGTACGACGTCGTTGTTCCATTTTCCTATGTGTTGGTTCATCGGATGTTACGCTGTACGACATCGTTGTTCCTTTTTATTTTGCTTCGGTTCATCGGACGTTACGCTGTACGACGTCGTTGTTCCATTTTCCTATGTGTTGGTTCATCGGATGTTACGCTGTACGACATCGTTGTTCCTTTTTATTTTGCTTCGGTTCATCGGACGTTACGCTGTACGACGTCGTTGTTCCATTTTTTTATGTGTTGGTTCATCGGATGTTACGCTGTACGACATCGTTGTTCCTTTTTATTTTGCTTCGGTTCATCGGACGTTACGCTGTTCGACGTCGTTGTTCCTATTTATTATGTCTCTGGATCATCGGACGTTACGCTGTACGACGTCGTTGCTTCGGATTATTTGATTTCTGGATTTCTCGTTGTGATTTCTGGAATTTATGTTTCACTACCTTTTTCAGTTGGCATTAATATTTATGTCATTTATTGTGGTTTGGTGAATTAAATAAAGAATATGACATTCTTTTTATGCTATGAGATTCGTGAGATATTTGTATGATTTTCCTTTGTTGAGTTTCTAGTGTATACTTGTCGAGGTATGACCTTTTTGGTTATCATACATTTTTATTATATCTCTTCTTATATCTCATTTTATCTGATAATTATAGCTAGACTGATCCGTTTATTATTTTCTTCTTAAATAATACTCGGGTCAGACTGAGATTTTACAGGTGCTTCCTCATGACTTCTTATCTGGAGCCATCTTCTGACTTTTGGCTAACTACTCTAGTTTAGTAGTTTTTGTTGTATACATTTGAGATTTAGACTCCTTGATGTATACATATTCTTTTGCCTTGCACTTGTATCTATTCTTTTGTGTTATTGTGGATCTTATTTGACCACTACTCTGATGTACACTTTCATGTGTTATATTTATATCTATTTCCGCCTTTGTGATATGAATTGTCTATGACTGATTTGTGTTATGTTTATTTCTATATTTGTTTCCGAAGTCCATATAGCCACTGTGTAGTAGCTTTGAGTTTGTATCGGTATGTCGGATTTCCTCTTGAGATGAAAAGTTATATTTTTTTCTAGCATATCGGTACTCGCACAAAGCAATTACACAGATGGTCGCTCCTCAACAGCCTTATTCTCCGTGCTAGTTGACGACATTACCCCGTAGTGTCCTTGGCTAGCGTGGGTATAGAGGTGGGGCGTCACATCATTCCTCAATTTATTATACATGTCAAGAGAAAGAAACCAAAAGGTTTTCCTTCTCTAAATTTTCTCATGCTTAGTTACACAAATATACAATTCTTATATGTTACAATTATATTTCACAACATGAATGTATTTGATAAATTCGTTCCATTACACATAAATATATACATAAGAGATATTTGATATACTCTAATTTATAGATACATTAAATTAAAGTAAAACTTTATTTATAAATTAAATAAAATATTGATTTTATTTAAAAGAAACTTAGAAAAGTTTTAAATGAATTTAGATCTCATAGACCCATTAATGATTCAAAATGGTAAATTTTTTGAAATTCACCTGTTTCTTCCGTTGCGGACTGGCCCGGTTCCTTCAATGATATCAGATCCCAATAGCCTATGCGGTCTAAATTAGTCATGTTAGAGCTAACTAACTAAGCTTGCGCACTTAGTACGGTGTCTAGAAAGGTGATGTTTAGGATTGGAATGAAGTAATCAAGTACCCTGTCCTATCTGGTTACCTGCCTGGCCTAAAAGGTAATGTGAGCTCATAGGTTGCCCCTAATAGAAAAGGCCCAATTTGAATTGGGCCTTAGGCTAATTTTCAAAATAATTTTGAAAATTAAGACATGATTTTAAATTTAAATTAAAAATATGTTTATTATAAAAGTTTATAATATAACATAAATTTTCAAAATATTTGAAAAGCAATCAAAAGTTCAAAACGTTTGAAACTATGTAAATATTAATTTCAAAATTTAAAATTATTAATAAAATTAATAATATAAATTAATTAAATGAGTTAATTAACTAATACTTATATGCATGTATTATATATGTTGATATATGTTATGTTATTTTAAAGTGTTTAAGATAACATAAGCATACTTGTATGTATATAAGATAAAATTTTGAAATTAATATAAATTAATTAAAAAATTTAATTAAAGGTTAATTAATTAAATAAAAAATACGCATATATAAGATATATTTGTTATACTATAAAGATTATAATAGATACGTCCAATATAAAAGTTGGATTGGAATACTAATTTCAAATTAATTAAAGAGTTAATTAATTAAATAAGATTTAATTTATAAAATGTCATACATAAGATTATCATATAAGTAATATGAAATATAAAAGTTATATAACAATAAAACTTATACGATATGAATATATAAATTAAAGATGGAATATTAAAGAAACCAAAATAAACTTAAGGAATTAATACATACGTAAATGTACGTATACTGTGATTTCTGATGTGTTTGACACTTGAATCACGAGGGTATTTCATAAGAAATACATTATTTCATAAGTCGATATCACTTAATACAATATATTGAAGATTATGAATCTTCAATATAATGTTGTCCTCTACCATATATATATATTAATAAATTAATTGCATACTCCTTAGTTGTTGAGTGAACACAAGCTGGGGATGGTATGTGTAGTATTGTTAATATATTGAACATATGAGGTAAGAAAACTATATGTATTTGGTGAGCAAACTCAAGGTATATATAATAAGGCCATTACGATATGGTAGGTACGAGTGAATAATATCTTTCGATTTGTTGAGCAAACTCAAGGTCAAAATGAGATTAGGACAAGGAAAAATAGGTTAGGAGTTGTATGTGAAACAACTGATAAGGAGTCCATCGTTTGTAGGGCTATGATTTGTTGAGCAAACCCAAGGTCAGAATACCAAGATAGATGAGTCCCAACACCCACTAGTGAATTCGAAAGACTTCTATGTTTCAACTTAGGGTTTGGAGAAACATAAAAGACTAGTGGGAGCCTTATTAAGAAAATGAAATGGTAACATTTCACCTTTCTAATATTGTAAGAACATATGCTAACTAATGTTATAATTATCTACAATGATAAATTTTTGCATTTAATATGATTGATAAAATGTTTATCAATTAACATATACAAACGAACTGAATTAAAAGTTGACAAATGGAAATATAATGCCTACTTGTTTGCGCCAAAATTGGTCACAAACACCCAATTGTCGATGGAAGCACCAGTTCACAATCACAGATTACAGATAACAAGTATGTAGAGAATTAAAAATGAAGAACACTAAGCAAATTAAAAGGAAAGCAGTAAAGAACACAGAGTTTATAGTGGTTCGGCAATCCGGCCTACATCCACTTTGAAGTTGATGATTTTATTAATGTTTGCTTGCTGACTACCACGAGTTACAACTGATTACAACAGCAAATTTCGAGTACAATGATGGTTCCTGCAGAGTCTGGACGTCGAAGAATCCAAAAGATCCTTTTTATGCAGGCTCTGGGTGTTATTTATAGGCGTAGGCTGCAAATATCTCGCTCAGATCTTGAGAGACCTCTTCTGGCACGTGAGTGGGCCCACACGATCGATTTCATGTGGTTCGCACTCGATCTGTGATCGATACGAACGAATTTCTTATCGATCAAGCCTTGGCCCATTCGAGTCGAAATTAAGCATGAACATTCTTTAGGTTGTACGCAAGCCCTTGTGAAAATTTGGTAGCATTTGGACTTGTAGATTGTGAGATATGATCGACGCAAGTTTGGGTTTTATGTAGGCTATTTAGTTCGCATCGATCCCCTTCGTATCGATCTGGGCATGTGCCTGCAAGTTGACGTGGTGCTAACTCCTCGGATCAACCCACTTTTCATGCCGAGTTGACTGCTTCCCCCTTCGTATCCATCGAGTGCTATGTCCTTCGGATCGATGCTTGGCGCTCCTCTTCGTATCGATCATCTGCGCTCTACTTCGTATCGATCATCAGCACTCTATTTTGTATTGATGCCCTGTGTTCCATTTCGTATCGATGGGGAGGTTTCATATCGACTTGTTGTCGATGGATACGAAGTATGTTTAAGGCTTGATTGATACGAAATGGACGTATGTGGATGGATATGAAGAGAGTGGATCCGGATGGATATGAAGAGAGTGGATCAGGATGGATACGAAGAGAGGACTGTTCACCGATGGACATGAGATGGACCGATGAGAAATGAGCTTGCTCATTGATGGATACGAGGAGGATCGACTATGATGGATACTAAGCCGGATGGATACGAGATGAGGTCCGAGGGTTGATGGATACGAACATGATGGTTGCAAGGCGATGGATACGAACGAAGCCTCGGGAATGGATTCGAATGGGATGGATACGAAGGAGGCGATCTGATGGATACGAATGGAAGCCTTGCTTGAATTGCATCGATCATATCTTGAGCATCTGAACTTCGATTGACCTAAAATTTGAAACGTAGCCTCTCCTAGCCTTGTGCATCATTCCCAATCGATCCTGTCTTGATTGAAGCCCGGTCAATTTTTGAAAACATCGATCGTAGCCTTGTTCCCAATTGATCTCCATTGTTGATATCCATCCTTTCCAGCCAATTTGTGGATATCCCGGCCTTGACCAAAAGGCGGGATAACACTACTATTAAATTCCTATTGCATGTTAACATTTCAACACCCATGCAAGTGCCCGATTTTACAGCTACTAAATACATTCGTTGTTTGGTTTAGTGTAATGACTCGTATTTTTGGATCTTCAAATTTGAATATTTAATTTGTTTAAATATTCAGATTTGAATTAAATTGTAATAAAATCTATGTTTCAAATTTGGACTTGATTTTTGATGACGTATTTTTAATTTAATTTATAGAATTTTTTTGTAATTTTTAATTAGAAAATAACTAAATTTTTGTTTGACGTTTTTACGGCAAACGTCGGTACTTTTAAAACTTTATAGAATTTGATTACTGGTGTGTTTTATCGTTGTTTAATGATCGTGCCATATTTCTATACGAAAACATATTTTATTTTCTATCATTCGCGGCTCGTACGCGGACGTGAAGTTGTATGGCAAGGTACCGGAATTAAGTTATATATCAAACAAGTACACACATTACTCACCATATTAACTCAGTCATCTACTTCAACCAACAGCCGCACCTCAGCCAAATTATTTTCCTCCTTTTTCTCCACACTGCTCTGATTTCCTTTCACCTCAGCAGCCATAGCAGCCTCTTGGTTCACCATTGTCTCCTTTGATTAGATGGTAAGCAGGTTAAAGCTTGGATATATACAACTACTATCAGAACTTCTTCTTTTTTCATCCGGGATGTCTCGGTAACACTTACTTTCGTTTTTCTTCTATCAATGAAAATAAAACCTTACTCAACTTTCAAAAATCAAAATATCCCGTTCTACTCACTTTTAGCTAAATCCTCCAAAATAAAAGTTGTTCGTATATATCCATACTATTTTTAGAAATTGACGGCGCTCGATTTCGTCGAGTGGTGCTCAAGTTATCATCCATATATCAGCATAGAGGGAAATATGTTCTTAGTATTCAAAAATTGTTTTCTCTCAATCCAAATCGAATTGACCATCGCTGTTTGTATCGTTTCGTTTGTATGAGCTTGTAGTATTTTTAAGGAAGTTTCGGTGATGTTTGGTGATGATGATCGACGTTCGGTTAAAATTAGGGTTTTGGTTAATCGGGGATTTACGCATTGTTTGGTCGAATGGATTATGGGGTCGAGTTCGTGGTGGCAAGGCGAGGTCATGGCAGAAGTTCTGGGTGGTCCGGTCGTAGTTAGGAGGTGCGACATTGGAAAATGTCGTGAATTTTTTTTTGCTCGAATTTAAGTGCAGGAGTTCGATCGAAATAATGCCTCGAAGGATTGGAGGAGAAGGCGGGGTCGCCATTATGACGCGTTCAAGGAGAGTGATGCGCCAATGGTCCAAGATCGGTCGTTGCTGGAGTTGGAGAGATGTGCACGTGCACGGTGATGCATGAATCATTCCAGGCAAGCATATGGAAGAGAGAAGGGGATTTTGGGAAGAAGCTACTGTGTTAAGTAGGTAGCAGGCTTTGGGTTGTGGAATTATTTTTGAAGATGGGCTATGGACCGAATTAAAGAAGGCGAGAAATGGAATGTATATTTTAGTTTATCCTTAATTTAATATGTTTAAGAATTTTTTTTATGAACGGCAACTTCCGGTTAGTTGTATATAGGGGTTGTTGGGCCTATAATTTGAATTAGGTGAGAAATTATTATTTAAGTTAAATTGGTTGAGTTTAAAATATTTAAGATTTTGAAAGTCCACCTCTTGTTCATGTTAAATCCTATTGACCCATGAATTTTTGCGTTGTACTCGTATGAACGAGTACAATATTTTAGTGTAACTTATTGATAGCTTTGGACAAATATAAATTTATGTCATATGAAACGGACTGGATTTAATTACGTTATTACAATTAATAATGTCATTTAATTATGAATGTTTATTTGGCCAAATAAATTACTATTAAGTTAAATTGGATTGAATATGATAATTGGACATCTGTTTAAGCGGAATAAAACACCGTTTCGCTAATTAAATTAATTTGGCAATTAATTAGCAGAATAAATCCCCGTTCTGCTATTTTATGGATTTGGACATTTGATTTAATACCGTTAATTGATATTCTGCTTTAAATATGTGATATATTAATTAATGATGGATAAGTGTTGGATTTATTTACGGAGTCATTGATTATGTAAATATTTGTTGTTAACTTGGAAAGTTAATCGAATAATATGGTAGCTTATTAAGTACCATGGCAATCGATAAGCCTCATTCAAATTCAAAAATTTATTATTGTTTTGAAATTTAAATTTAAGCATAATTATTATTATAAGATTTAAAGATAATTATCATTTAGTAATAAGATTTTAAAAAGGGTATAACTTATCTAGTTAATAATACTTAAAGTAAATTAATAATTGGTTAAATAATGATTTAAAGTTAATTATTTTATTAATATGATTCTTAAAAGTTATTTTTAAAGTTATTTAATTATTGTTTTGAAACGTTTAATTTAAATATTATTTTAGAGTTATTTGGTTATGGGTTAGGAATGTTTTAATTATATTTTATTTAATTATTTAAAATGTTATCTATATTTTAATTCTTGATTAAAGTTGATTAATTATATTAATATAAGTTATTTAATCATATTTAAAGGATAATTAGTTCTCATATTGATATTAATTTAAGGTTAATTAATTACTGTTTTAATAACATTTAAAGTCAATTAATTATTATATTACTATTGTTTTAAAGTAACTTATTAATACAACAATAGTATTTGAAATTAATCTAATATATTATTAAATAGATTCTAAAGTTATTATTTGAAAATAAGATTTGACTTAAATGGAATATAGGGATGTTTAATAGCAATTTGTTATTTAAAGCTATTTTAAATAACTTATGGTTTATTAAGGATACGTATTGACTTAAAGAGTCTATTAAGGAGTTGGATTAAATATGGAAGGAGTTCTATAAATCGCTTTGGATAATTATTAAGGAATTTATAAATGAGTTTTAAGAATTGAAAAAGGAAAAGTTTTTTAAACGAAATCTTGAAATTTATTAAGGATGTTTTTCGAAGAGATTGGTATTTTGGGCTTCTATGTTTAAGTGATAATTGGGTTTAATCATTTAAAATATGATTTCAAAATAGAATATCTTTCTAAGTGTTGGTGAACATACCTTCCAAGTTTGGAAGTGAGATGGTTAAATACACTTATACCGGTGAGATAAGTATATGGTTATATTTTCTAAGTGTCGAAAACTATAGTAGTTTATGAATATAGTTATTCCGTTGAGATAAGTATATGGAAGTGATTTCCAAATATTTGAAATGAGACGTTAAATTAATGAAAGATTAATTTTAAAGAGGCTTAGTGATTTCTATGGGAATGTAATCTTTGTTTTAAATGGTTTTTTATTTGATAGTTAAATAACCAACTATCAAATCTGGACCAAACGTAACTCTGGAAATATCTAGGAGAAACATGGGAATTATATGATACAGTTACTATCGGTGGTGCTATACTGTATGTATAATCGTGTTTCGTTCTTCTAGTACCATGATAAGGAAATCCATTCACTAACGGTTAGGAGGTGATCTCCGATCTTATCTTTGTCTGTTTATTTCCTAGAGAACTGGGGTTGAGTTCACCGAAAATTATTGTACGTTGTTTCGAAGAGACCGGGATCAGGTATGTTATCCGAAAACCACTTTGATCCAACGAATGCGTTTCGAAGTGAAGACATCGTGAAGAGCATGGAATTGAAGATAGAGATGTGAAGTGCAAGGGCTAATCGTTACTAATCCTGAGGGTGATCCCAAAATGGGTGTAGTAGGAATAGTACCTTCTGTTTCGTTCAGACCTAGAACGGACTTGTATGGATGAATGCTATCAGCACATTGTCATTTGAGGGTAATGAGCATTCTATGTGTAAATTCTTGAAAGGTAATCGTAGCCTCAAGCCTCATCAACCGGGAATGATTGAAAATCAGGGGAGATGCAGCAAGGCTAAGTGGGCTGCAACCATTAGGGTATGTTGTCACCCTTCTAGATACATCTACATATTTATGAATTGGTTGTGCATGAGATCTCAAAGGTTGCAAAGCAACCAGGGTGATGGCATATTTGGTACTATCCACTAAGGGGTAGGCCGGTATTTTATTGGCAGGGATCGATAAGTTCGATCTCGGTACATTTTCTAGATGTGTACCTTGATAGGTGGTGCCCCAATGCCTAGTCATTGTATGGAATCCATTCTCCGATAAGCACCGTACGGTTTAGATTGTGCCTAACTAAGTTGAAATGTGAGATGCAAGCATTTCAGCTATTTTCATGTTTTACTTTGACCTCTAGGCATTATTATAATATCATTGGATTTTTGATATAAAGGTTTTGGTTATCGTAATGTAAAAACCCATTCATGTTTATGTGCGGCATGGTCTTACGATATGCTTTTGATTTTAAAGGATTTTAAAAGTTATAATAAATAAAATTCCTTGTGATTTAGGTTCTCATGCTAGTTTTACCAAACTGACCTGGGCATGGTTTTTCCTAAATGCTCGGGTCAAACCGAGCATATTTCCCGGTTTAGATGGATATTTTGGAGCTTCAGGAGAGGAGCTAGAGGCCCAAAGACGTATTCACGTAGATGATTATATTTTCGTTGCTTACATTGTTGTATATTATTCAGCAATTGTGAGGACATGTTGTTATAACCGTCCGTGCTAAATAAGTTAGTATACTCTGAATAATGTATGTATATATATAAATGACAGTTTTGTTTTTATGTAAAGATTTGTTATATATTATAGATTATTTGTTCCGCTGTGAGATTCTGTGTTGGTCGGTTTCTTCTTATCTTCTTTCTTTTCCCTAACTATCTGCCTTTCCGTTCAATTCGGGCTGGACATGTATGGTTTATTTTCAGTTTGAATTGTATGGAAAAAGTGGGTCGTTACAACGTGGTATCAGAGCTTAGGTTGAGTGAACACCTTGGCTTTGGTGGGGCAACTCATTAGAGATAGGGTCAGTAGCACCGAAGAATGAGTTTGAGTGTATATAAGAGTGCGTATTTGTTAGTGATATAAAAATGTTTTGTATTGTTTTGTTTGTTCTATTGAGTGGCTTAAGAATCGTGGTCGATGCGTTTAGCAAACGTTATCGATAGGGATTTCCTAAACACTCGAACAAGACCGATTGACACAGTATTATTTTAAAAGGGGTAAATGGAATAATTTTACATGGAAATATATTTTTATATATAAAAGAATAAATTTTTATAGAAAATTAATATAGTTATTCTTCGTTGTGCATGGTTGTTATGAACTGATAGTATTCCATCATCTAGGATTTGATCGGTCATGCTCATCCATTTCTGAGCATTGACTATTGTCCATTGATCTATCTTGAATCTTCCTTTGAAAATATAGATTGGGTAATAGGAAATTTGGAAACACTGAAACGAATTCCTTATGAATTAAATTTTACAATTTGAATATAAGGCACTCGTTGATAATGTTGGGTTAAATTTTGATTTCTAAGGGTGTTTATTTAAAGAGAAAAAATTTGAATATTCTGGAATGAATATTTTAGAAATATGAAAATTGATGTGATTAAGTTTAGATAAATATTGTTTTATTAAAAGCAATTTGGAATATTTTGAAATAAATATTTTAGAAATGATTGAATATAAAAGTTGGTTGTATTAAATTAGGGTTTTATAAGAGAAGTTTATTAAAAAGAATGTTTAAACATTTCCAAAATAATACTTGAAGAATGATTTATATAAAGAAAGCTAGAATATTTTCACAATAAATATTTGAGAATGATTTCCTTTAAGAGAATAATTTTTATAAATTTGATTAGCTAAAACATGCTTTATAAATAAAAGAAACTCGAAAGTTTAAATTCCAGTGATTTTGAAAAAATGGTTTTCGAGGTTTAAAGGGTTATTATTGGTATTTGGAAATATTTTTGAGTTTCTAAGCGGGAAATTGCTACCATTAGAACTCTACTTTTGGATAAAATAAATTTTGATTTGATTCAAAGGGTATGGTTTGATTTACCAAAAAGTAAAGGTGTAAATTATTAATTCAAATGATTATGGAGAAAAGAAATAATAATTTATTTGAGATAGTTTTGGATCTTTAAGGGTTTTTTGGTGTACTAATATTTTGGAAATAACTTGCTTAAAAATATATATATATAAGTATAAATACCTTTGAAAGGAATTTTATAGAAAATGGATATTCCTTTGGATTTGGTTTGGGAAATAAATCCCGATTTGTTTTGTGATGATCAGAATAATCTTTTAAGTGACGATCAGATGTTTGTTGAGGCGAACGGTATTGTGCACTTAGTAAATTATTCTCTTTGTCATTATATGGTTAGGACGAGTTCGAATCCGAACGAATTCAAAGCAAATTGGAATTGGAACTGGATATTTTGTTGAAATATTTCGCTAGAAATATATTTGTGATATTGTTTCAAAAATGGATTTGGAAGGAAAGAAGTGATTTTTTAGTTAACTAGTTCGAGTGGCTCGAAAATAACTAAAAATGGGTAAGAGATACGTTTAGATGGTAAATGTTTCTCTTCAGTATTATTCTTCTTATAGGGAAGGATGTAATAATGTTTGGTAATACCCAATTCCTTGGGATAATTTTGGGGTTACTCGGGCTATTTATATATATATTTGATTTATGGATTTAAATATATATAATATCATTTCAAAGGTTTTTGAAAATTAATATCCAAGTATTTAACTTTTAAGTTCAAAAATATACGGTATCGTTTAAAAAGTGTTTTGAATAGAAACCGGGTGTTTTAAATTCCTAAGTGAATTAAAAATAAATGTTTGAATTTAATAGTTGTGTATACCTTTGTAATATGGTAGAGTGTTTTATAAGTTTTACAAATCCAATGGAGTTATATGACATGTTTATAAATATTTAATGAGAATAGAATTGGTATTAGAAATAACAAATTAAATAAGTGCGAAGGTACACATAGATCATTTCTTTTTTCATATTGTTTTGATCTAATATTCGAGTACAAGGCTTTGAGTCATTTTAAACCATTCCAAATAAGAATCTATTACTCGATTTTTGACGGCAAGCACTTGATGAGGGTTCTTAATATGGAACCAAGGTTTTCTATCATAGCTACAACTACGTAAGGAGAGCAGAGGTTCCTAACCAAGGAGTCTGATCAGGATCCGCACTAGAAAATCGGTTAAGCGATACAGATTTGGAAGTAGAGTCATGTATTCGAGTAGTGATCGAATCAGATTCTGTATATGAATGATCTATGGACATCATGCGGGCTTATGAACAGTATTGAATGTTCTTGTGCTGAAATTTCGGGGACAAAATTCTTTTTAAGGGGGAAAGAGTGTAGCGACCCGTATTTTTGGATCTTTGAATATGGATATTTAATTTGTTTGAATATTCAAATTTGAATTAAATTGTAATAAAATCTATGTTTCAAATTTGTACTTGATTTTTGATGATTTATTTTTAATTTAATTTATAGAATTTTTCTGTAATTTTTAATTGGGAAAATAACTAAATTTTCGTTTAACATTTTTGCGGCAAGCGTTGGTACTTTTAAAACTTTATAGAATTTGATAACTGGTGTGTTTTATCGTTGTTTAGTGATCGCGTCATATTTCTATATGCAAACGTATTTTATTTTCTGTCGTTCGCGGCTCGTACGCGGATGTGAAGTTGTATGGTAGGGTACCGGAATTAAGTTATATATTTTCTTTAACAAACAAGTACACATAGTACTCACCATATTAACTCAGCCATCTCCTTCAACCAACAGCCGCACCTCATCCAAATTATGTTCCTCCATTTTCTCCACACTGCTCTGATTTCCTTTGACCTCAACAGCCATAGCAGCCTCTTGGTTCACCATTGTCTCCTTTGATTAGATGATAAGCAGGTTAACGCTTGGATATATATACAACTACGATCAGAACTTCTTCTTTTTTCATCCGGGATGTCTCGGTAACACTTACTTTCGTTTTTCTTCTATCAATGAAAATAAAACCCTACTCAACTTTCAAAAATCAAAATATCCCGTTCTACTCACTTTTAGCTAAATCCTCTAAAATAAAAGTTGTTCGTATATATCCATACTATTTTTATAAATTGACGGCGCTCGATTTCGTCGAGTGGTGCTCATGTTATCATCCATATATCAGCAAAGAAGGAAATATGTTCTTAGTATTCAAAAATTGTTTTCTCTCAATCCAAATCGAATTGACCATCGTTGTTTGTATCGTTTGGTTCGTATGAGCTTGTGGTATTTTTAAGGAAGTTTCGGCGATGTTTGGTGATGATGATCGACGTTCGTCGAAAATTAGGGTTTTTGTTAATCGGGGATTTATGCGTTGTTTGGTTGAATGGGTTATGGGGTCGAGTTCACGGTGGCAAGGCGAGGTCGTAACGGAAGTTCTGGGTGGTCCGGTCGTAGTTAGGAGGTGCGACATTGGAAAATGTTGCGAAATTTTTTTTGCTCGAAGTAAGGTGCAAGCGTTTGATCGAAATAATGCCTCGAAGGATTGGAGGAGAAGGCGGGTTGCCGTTGTGACGCGCTCAAGGAGAGGGATGTGTCGATGGTCTCAGATCGTTCGTTGGTGGCGTTGGAGAGATGTGCACGTGCGCGGTGATGCACGAATCGTTCCAGGCAAGCATATGGAAGAGAGAAAGGGTGTTTGGGAAGAAGCTACTGTGTTGAGTAGGTAACAGGCTTTAGGTTGTGGAATGATTTTTGAAGATGGGCTGTGGGCCGAATTAAAGAAGGTAAGAAATGGAATTTATATTTTAGTTAATCCTTAATTTAATATGTTTAAGAATATTTTCTTATGAACGGCAGCTTCTAGTTAGTTGTATATGGGGGTTGTTGGGCCTACATTTTGAATTAGGTGAGAAATTATTATTTAAGTTAAATTGGTTGAGTTTGAAATATTTAAGACTTTGAAACTCCACCTCTCGTTCATGTTAAATCCGGTTGACCCGCGAATTATTGCGTTGTATTCGTATAGACGAGTACAATATTTTAGTGTAACTTATTGACAGCTTTGGACAAATATAAATTTATGTCATATGAAACGGACTAGATTTAATTACGTTATTATAATTAATAACGTCATTTAAATTTATATACCTTAATTATGAATGTTTATTTGGCCAAATAAATTACTATTAAGTTAAATTGGATTGAATATGGTAATTGAACATCTGTTTAAGTGGAATAAAACACCGTTCTGCTAATTAAATTAATTTGGCAATTAAATAGTAGAATAATCCCCGTTTTGCTATTTTATAGATTTGGACATTTGATTTAATACCATTAATTGATATTCCACCTTGAATATGTGATATATTAATTAATGATGGATAAGTGTTGGATTTATTTACGTAGTCTTTGATTATGTAAATATTTGTTTTTTAACTTGGAAAGTTAATTGAATAATATGGTAGCTTGTTAAGTACCATGTTAATCGCTAAGCCTCCTTTAAATTCAAAAATTTATTATTGTTTTGAAAGTTAAATTTAAGCATAATTATTATTATAAGATTTAAAGATAATTATCATTTAGTAATAAGATTTTAAAAAGGGTAATAACTTATCTAGTAATAATATTTAAAATAAATTAATAATTGGTTAAATAATGATTTAAAGTTAATTATTTTATTAATATGGTTCTTAAAAGTTATTTAATTATTGTTTTGAAATGTTTAGTTTAAATATTATTTTATAGTTATTTGATTATGGGTTAGGAATGTTTTAATTATATTTTATTTAATTATTTAAAAGGTTATCTATATTTTAATTCTTGATTAAAGTTGATTAATTAATTAATCTAAGTTATTTGATCATATTTAAAGGATAATTAATTCTCATATTGATATTAATTTAAGGTTAATTAATTACTATTTTAATAACATTTAAAGTCAATTAATTATTATATTAGTATTATTTTGAAGTTAACTTATTAATACAACAATAGTGTTTGAAATTAATATAATATATTATTAAATAGATTCTAAAGTTATTATTTTAAATAAGATTTGATTTAAATGGAATACAGGGATGTTTAATAGCAATTTGTCATTTAAAGCTATTTTAAATAACTTATGATTTATCATGGGTATGTATTGACTTAAAGAGTCTATTAAGGTGTTGGATTAAATATGGGAGGAGTTCTATAAATCACTTTGAATAATTATTAAGGAATTTATAAATGAGGTTTAAGAATCGAAAAATGAAAAGTTTTATAAACGGAATTTTGAAATTTATTAAGGATGTTTTGTGAAGGGATTGGTATTTTGGGTTTCTCCGTTTAAGTGATAATTGGGTTTAATAATTTAAAATATGATTTCAAACTAAAAAATCTTTCTAAGTGTTGGTGAATATACCTTCCAAGTTTGGAAGTGAGATGGTTAAATACACTTATACCAGTGAGATGAGTATATGGTTATATTTTCTAAGTGTCGAAAACTATAGTAGTTTGTGAATATACTTATTCCGTTGAGATAAGTATATGGAAGTGATTTCCAAATATTTGAAATGAGACTTGAAATTAATGAAATATTAATTTTAAAGAGGCTTAGTGATTTCTATGGGAAATGTAATCTTTGTTTTGAATGGTTGTTTATTTGATAGTTAAATAACCGACTATCAAATCTGGACCAAAACGTAACTCTGGAAATATCTAGGAGAAACATGGGAAATATATGATACAGTTACCGTCGGTGGTGTTATACTGTATGTATAATCTCATTTCGTTCTTCTAGGACGATGATAAGGAAATCCGTCCACTAATAGTTAGGAGGTGATCTCCATCTTATCTTTGTCTGTTTATTTCCCAAAGAACCGGGGTTGAGTTTACCGGAAATTATCGAACATAGTTTCGAAGAGACCGGGATCGGGTATGTTACCTGAAAACCACTTCGATCCAACGAATGCGTTTCGAAGTGATGACATCACGAAGAGCATGGAATCGAAGATAGGGATGTGAAGTGCAAGGTCTAATCGCTACTAATCCTGAGGCTGATCCTAAAATGGACGCAGTAGGAATAGTGCCTTCGGTTTTGTTTAGACCTAGAACTGACTTGTATGGATGAATGCTATCAGTATATTGTCATTGGAGGGCAATGGGCATTCTAAGTGTAAATTTCTTGAAAGGTAATCGTAGTCTCAAGCCTCATCAACCAGGAATGACTGAAAATCAGGGGAGATGCGACAAGGCTAAGTGGCTTGCACCCATTAGGGTATGTTGTCACCCTTCTAGATACATCTACATATTTATGGATTGGTTATGCATGAGATCTCAAAAGGGTTGCAAAGCAACCGGGGTGATGGCATATTTGGTACTATCCAGTAAGGGGTAGGCCAGTCTTGTGTTGGCAGGGATCGATTGGTTCGATCTCGGTACACTTTCTAGACGTGTACCGTGATTGGTGGTACCCCACTGCCTAGTCATTGTATGGAATCCATTCTTCAATTAGCGCTGTACGGTTTTGATTGTGCCTAACTATGTTGAAATGTGAGATGCAAGCATTTCAGCTATTTTCATATTTTACTTTGACCTCTAGGCATTATTATAATATCACTGGATTTTTGATGTAAAGGTTTTGGTTATCGTAAGGTAAAAACCTGTCTGTGATTATGTGCGGCGTGGTCTTACGAGATGCCTTTGATTTTAAAGGATTTTAAAAGTTATAAAAAATAAAATTACTTATGATTTAAGTTCTCACGTTTACCAGACTGACTCGGGCGTGGTTTTTCCTAAATACTCGGGTCAGACCAAGCATATTTCCAGGTTTAGATGGATATTTTGGAGCTTCATGAGAGGAGCTGGAGGCCCAGAAATGTATTCGCTTAGATGATTATATTTCCGTTGCTTACATTGTTGTATATTATTCAGCAATTGTGTGGACAGGTTGTTATAACTGTCCGTGTTAAATAGGTTAGTATACTCTGTTTGGTGTTTGTGTGTGTGTATATATATTACAGTTTTGTTTTTGTGCAAAAGATATGTTATATATTATAGATTATTCATTCCGTTGTGAGATTCTGTGTTAGTTAGTTTCTTCTTATCTTATTTCTTTTCCCTAACTATTCGCCTTTCCGTTCAATTTGGGCTGGACCTGTGTGGTTTATTGTCAGTCTGAATTGTACAGAAAAAGTGAGTCATTACAGTCACTTATGCATTTATTTGGTCAAGACCATGTATTGCATTCTATGAGTTTCGAACTCTAAAAGCAATACAAAACTATGGATATTTGATCCATATACAATTGCATATAAATGCTATATGGTGAATGGTCAAAGTTTGTAATGTACAATATTTCGATGAAATTAGTTCATTTGAAAAACCAAATAAACCTTAGTGCGAGATCGAGTATTCAATCTGATTGATTACAAAAGGGATCATAATGTGTTAATGTAACACAAGACCAAAAACTACAAGATAAATATAAGAACTCGATCGTTGAAATGTCATTTTGATCGGTTTATGTAAAGTGCAAAATATTTGATGTCCTTAAATGTTTAGGATAATCGAATGCGCTTTTGTAAAGAGTTTGTTATGATATTGTAGTATGGTTTTCTTTTGAATAGTTCGACCATTTGAAAGGAAAACGAATGTATAAGAACAGATGTAATTAAGGTATAGTTGGGTGAAGAGAATGAACAGTCACTTCTGCTTCATAGAGAAACATTGGAAACGAGAAGTGTAATAATAATTGATACTTAATATTGGAATAAAAAATATAATTTCTATTCCTAAATGTATATTCATATAGAAAATTATTTTCTACGAGATTTATTTCTTTGAGCTCAAGATATTTGATCAGCGAATTCTCCACTGTAAATAGTTGCAGTGTATGAAATAAACAAATTATATTAACTGAATGATGGACCCTCGAATTTAGTACACTATTATAGTAATGGTGAAAATAGTGGGAGCATGTCATATATCACTTTTTAATTACATCATAGTCCGAAAATTGTTTCTGTAAAACTTACCATACATTATTTATGAAATAATGATTATTTTTAGCATTGACAAAAAAATTGACATAGCTATATTCAATATGAATATTCTTTATGAAATAATACAATAATGTGGTATTTTTTTTATAAAAAAAGTGAGGTATTGGAATACAAAAGTATCTAATATTATTTACGGTTGTTTTGGAATTATAGACCAAGCCGTAGTTTTGAGAAATAATTTTATTTTATGATTTTGAATCATATGATACTTGTTAATTATATCTTAAAAAATAAAGTGCTTTGCACCCATTTAGTTGGAATAGTGACTTCGGTTTCGTTCAGACCTAGAACTAACTTGTATGGATGAATGCTATCAGCATATTTTCATTGGAGGGAAATGAGCATTCTAAGTGTAAATTTCTTGAAAGGTAAACGTAGCCTCAAGCCTCATCAACCGGGAATGACTGAAAATCAGGGGAGATGCGATAAGGCTAAGTGGGTTGCACCCATTAGGGTATGTTGTCATCCTTCTAGATACATCTACATATTTATGGAATGGTTGTGCATGAGATCTCAAAACGGTTGCAAAGCAACCGGGGTGATGGCATATTCGGTACTATCCAGTAAGGGGTAGGCCGGTCTTGTGTTGGCAGTGATCGATAGGTTCGATCTCGGTATATTTTCTAGACATGTACCGTGATTGGTGGTACCCTACTGCCTAGTCATTGTATGGAATCCATTCTCTAATAAGCGCTGTACGGTTTTGATTGTGCCTAACTATGTTGAAATGTGAGATGCAAGCATTTCGGCTATTTTCATATTTTACTTTGACTTCTAGGCATTATTATAATATCACTATATTTTTGATATAAAGGTTTTGGTTATCGTAAGGTAAAAACCTGTCCGTGTTTATGTGGGGCGTGGTCTTACGAGATGCCTTTGATTTTAAAGGATTTTAAAAGTTATAATAAATAAAATTCCTTATGATTTAAGTTCTCACGTTTACCAGACTGACTCGGGCGTGGATTTTCCTAAATACTTGGGTCAGACCGAGCATATTTCCAGGTTTAGATGGATATTTTGGAGCTTCAGGAGAGGAGCTGGAGGCCCAGAAACGTATTCGCTTAGATGATTATATTTCCGTTGCTTGTTGTATATTATTCAGCAGTTGTGTGGACAGGTTGTTATAACTGTCCGTGCTAAATAGGTTAGTATACTCTGGTTGGTGTCTGCGTGTATATATATATTACAGTTTTGTTTTTGTGTAAAGATTTGTTATATATTATAGATTATTCGTTCCGCTGTGAGATTCTCTATTGGTTAGTTTCTTCTTATCTTCTTTCTTATTTCTTTTCCCTAACTATTCGCCTTTTTGTTCAATTTGGGCTGGACATGTGTGGTTTATTGTCAGTCTGAATTGTATAGAAAAAGTGAGTCATTACAGTCACTTATGCATTTATTTGGTCAATACCATGTATTGCATTCTATGAGTTTCGAACTCTAAAAGCAATACAAGACTATGGATATTTGATCCATATACAATTGCATATAAATGTTATATGGTGAATGGTCAAAGTTTGTAATGTACAATATTTCGATGAAATTAGTTCATTCGAAAAACCAAATAAACCTTAGTGCGAGATCGAGTATTCAATCTGATAGATTACAAAAGGGATCATATTGTGTTAATGTAACACAAGACCAAAAACTATAAGATAAATATAATAACTCGATCGCTGAAATGTCATTTTGATCGGTTTATGTAAAGTGCAAAATATTTGATGTCCTTAAATGTTTAGGATAATCGAATGCGCTTTTGTAAAGAGTTTGTTATGATATTGTAGTATGGTTTTCTTTTGAATAGTTCGACCATTTGAAAGGAAAACGAATGTATAAGAACAGATGTAATTAAGGTATAGTTGGGTGAAGAGAATGAACAGTCACTTCTGCTTCATAGAGAAACATTGGAAACGAGAAGTGTAATAATAATTGATACTTAATATTGGAATAAAAAATATAATTTCTATTCCTAAATGTATATTCATATAGAAAATTATTTTCTACGAGATTTATTTCTTTGAGCTCAAGATATTTGATCAGCGAATTCTCCACTGTAAATAGTTGCAGTGTATGAAATAAACAAATTATATTAACTGAATGATGGACCCTCGAATTTAGTACACTATTATAGTAATGGTGAAAATAGTGGGAGCATGTCATATATCACTTTTTAATTACATCATAGTCCGAAAATTGTTTCTGTAAAACTTACCATACATTATTTATGAAATAATGATTATTTTTAGCATTGACAAAAAAATTGACATAGCTATATTTCAATATGAATATTCTTTATGAAATAATACAATAATGTGGTATTTTTTTTATAAAAAAAGTGAGGTATTGGAATACAAAAGTATCTAATATTATTTACGGTTGTTTTGGAATTATAGACCAAGCCGTAGTTTTGAGAAATAATTTTATTTTATGATTTTGAATCATATGATACTTGTTAATTATATTTCAAAAAATAAAGTGCTTTGCACTCATTTAGTGGGAGCATAATAAGAGTTGATGAACTTTTTGGATTGATACATATAGATGTATGCAATCGTATTTCTATAAATACCAAAACAATTCCATGTACTTCGTCATATTTACCGATGATTTATCGTCGACATGACATCCGTATTTGATACGCGTGTAGTATGTCTATGGTAAACTTATATAATATAAAACAGAAGTAAATAAATAACATGTGATAGATGATTTGATTTGAACGAATGACTGAGTATATTGGAAAATGTTCCGAACGTACCTAAAATGAATAAAGATTCAATCTCAAAATTACTCCTCAATGTGATACATAATAATGCATCGATATTGAGTAATCGTACTTTGTTGGACAATGTGCGATAAATTGTGAGTGAAGTTGAGTTAGTTTCTTTCTATAAGGTAATGTACTTAAGGGTAGTACACAAGGTTAATATTATTTCATCCAAATAACAGTTTATAAATTTTTACAAGATGAGGCTTTATCAAAAACTCCAACATATCTTAGGCCAAGGAATTGGCACATTGTGCGAGTCGAAAGATTGCACGTAATAATTGTTCATGAGAGATCTCGTATGAATCTCCTCAAAAGGATTTTGAAAAGACTATCATTGGATGACATATTTATATTTCGAACATAATTTTTGTAAACTACAACCAAATCGGTTTTATAAATAAAGGTATTCATAAAACATTTATGAATACCTTTTCTATTGCACTGAGAAACAATTGTTGTTTCAAGATATACTAACTTCATTATGAAGAAATTTCTTTGGGGAATTATTGGTAGTAAAAATGGAACTGGATACGATCCATGGATAGAACTGGTTATATGAGATGAAATGAAATTAACTAACCTAACAAACACATAGCATTAGAATGTCTAATAAGTATTCTCGCACATCGAAGAGAAACTATGAGTTCTTATTAATGTCAAAAATATATACTCCTAGATTGTTTAATTAAACGATTGATAGTGTTGACTCTATATGGTATGACGCACAAATCCGAAAGAATTCCAAGTACGCTATCAATATAGATTTTGGTGGTCGTAACTGAAGGGATATGATCCATTGACCTCGACCGTGTCTTTATGATTAAGATTAATGCAGTTGGAATTAAATGAGCAATGTTGATAAGAATAATATCGCAAATTTAAATTGTTGAAATTAACGTAATAGATTCGATATTCAACATGTTTAAGTCAATTTGGATTTACTCACAAAATTATCGCTTGATAAGCCCTAGTGTTTTGGTACATACGTATTGGAACGTAAATTATAAATAACGATTTAGAATAAGCTGTTTACATATATTAACCAAAAATGTCTCAAAGTCAGTGAAAGCGATATTGAGTTTATGAGTCTTTGGATATGATCCAAGAAATGATACAAAAGTATCATTTTATAAGCATCAAGATTGAATAAGTATTTTGATAGAAATATCAAATAGTTTGATTTTTAATCAAAATGCAGAGGAAGCGTGTGTTCATAAGAAAGAACGTTAAAAGGTACATTGATATTTCTAAGTTACAAGTAAACAACACATTGTTGATTTTAACGATGTGCTTGTGTTAAAATCAGCCTTAGCTGTTTTAATACTTTTAATACTCAACATTGGATTAATAAATGATGCCTTTTATAGTAAGTATAAAAGATGTCGGGAATGTCCCAAATGATATGCAAGAACACCTTATTAAAATGTTTAATATGGAACATGCAAGATTGATTACTTTGTATTGGCAAAAGGAATTATCATACATCTTGTGTTGTCTATAGTATCATGATTTGTTTATGTATTTGATACATGAAGAAAATATCAAATCTAAATTGATATCACTAAATCGTTGTTTGAAGTATTCTTGTGTATTTATGAAATACTAGAGAATTATTTATAGAAACAAAAACTTTTTATGAAGGTGTGTTCGAACTCAAACTTCATAAGTCATATTGAGTATATTATGTCAATAATAAATTCAAGTTAAGAATCTTTAAGTTGGAAATGTTCCAAATGGAAGACCGTGGCTGATTCAATGAAAAGGCTAAGTACATCGCCTTGAATATTGCCGCAATAAATAGTGTATACAAAAATATAAGTGCACCAATTTATAATTGAGCTGATTCCAAATGTTTTGAATCTCGTAACATCGTTATATGATAACAATGTCGTGATATGGTTCGCAATAGAATTTAGAGCTCAATAGAGGTCGAGAGACATACTTCGAACTGTTCCACGTGATAAAGCAGTATAACACCGTCGGAGAGAGTTGATTGATAGAGTAGATAATTGAAACATAATAGCATACCCGTTCACAAAGGGACTGATCCAACTGGTTTTGAGAAACCAATTGGAGAAGTTGGAATAAGATTCCATAATTGACCACAAGTGCAAGTGGGAGATTGATGAGTTAGGGGTATGCCCTAGGGGCAATTATGTAATTTGTTAAATATATCTAACTCGTTGAACAATCTTGTTCACAATAAAGGTGTTTCTTTCTATTATATAATTGATATAATGTGGTTATATCAATTAATTAGTTTAATCAAAAGTATATTTAATAGAAAATCCAAAAATGGTATATTTTGCGATAGTAGTTACAAAGTGTTGTAACCATGAGTAATTTATCACAATAAAAAAAATATACCATTTTAAATGTCCCTAGTCAAGATGCATCGATAACTGGATATCGATGTATCCGTTAAGACTAGAGTATGTAACGCTCTCCAAATATAGGGCAGTGTATTACTCATGATAGCTAGGAGCACCTAGGGGTGACAAACTGATAGTTATTGGATAACTATGGAATGACTAACTCAATAGTTTTCTGTTAGTTAATATAACTAAGGTAAAACAAAAAATATCGATGTGACTGATTTACACAGTTCTCTCGACTTGAGAATACTATGGATCTTCAATATGAAAGCTCTGCTTTGATTACTATCAAATCATAGCATGGCTTTCCTTCGAGTGACTAAAGTTGGGTCGAGTGGAAGTATTGGAAGTGAAGTACTATTCAAGAGGGGATTCCTCTCTTCAGTTATATGGGTTAGTATCATGGTCAACTCAAGTCAACTCAAAGTTAAAGTCTATGGCGAGAGCATTTCGGTTAATAATAATTTTTATTATTGAACTAAGGACTTTGTGTTTGGACTATAAAGTTAAATGTGGATGATATTAGAATTTTGACCATTACCAAATTCCATAAATCCAAAGTGATATAGTTTTGACGAAGAGAATTAGTGTAAATAATTGTTACTATTAGGTACCGCTTATAATAAGTAAAATTGGATTTAACAAAAGATGTGTAAGCGATGAATTCAGCCAAAATGTCACACCATCCACTAAGTGATGTGTGAACATTAATATTTGAATTGTTCAATATTAATCGCTGACTGAATTTACATCTTTGAGTCACACAACCGTAATGATGTATTCTCCGAAAAACCACATGATTTAATTAATTTTTAAAAAGTTGTAAATTAATTAAATTAATTAGTATTTGAGAAATATTTATTATTGTTTATTTTATTTAATGTTTGGCAGTTATTTGTAATTATTTGAATGCATTTATAAAAGTTATATTTGCGCGCATTGATATATGATTTCATTGTAATTAAATAAAAGATAATTACATGTGTTAATTTATGGAATCTTATGTCATTCGATGGCATGTAATTTTCAGCCATACCATGTAAAGAAATAGGAGTGAAAAGAGAAAGTTAATCAAGAGAATTAATTAGAGAAGTATTAATTAAATAATGGGAAAGGTTTCCTTCTTTTAAATAAATCATATTCTCTAATTCATTCTATATATACAATTGAGTTTCTCGTTTTTCATTCTTCTTTCTTTAACTTTTCTGGTTCTCTCCTTCTCTAATGGCCGAAAATATAAGATAATCCATAGCTTTAATTATGCCTAAAATCAAATACAAATAAAATCAATTATGAAAAGTGGTTTATTCCTCTTGATCTTTGCAACATCTGGAGGCTGATTTTTGAATCTAGGAGATTTGATTCATCATTCAAGGTGCAAATCATTGGCTTCATTTTTGGTAATTCTAATTTCATTTATTTGTATACTCATCATGTTGAAATGGTCCAGATTTATTCATATTATATATCTTCCATCTCATCATATTTAAAAGGATTAGATTTATTCATATTGTATCTCTTCTATCTTGTGTATTCATCTTGTAATATAACTTAGATCCCCTTTTGTTCATCTCATTTAATTATATGATCATTATGTAGATCTAATTTGAATCTCTCCTTATTTACATATACATTGACTATATGTTTATTATGGCTGACTTCAAATCCTTTATCTATTTTATTATGTGTCTCTTTTGTGTAGTCAAATCTGATTTATCATACAACAAATTTGTATATGCCCAAGTTGTCCGATATTTTTTTCTATCATTGTTTTGGAATTGTAAAAAAAGGAATGTGAAAATATTTTATTATGTTGTATATAAAATTTTGTAACATCTGTATACATAAACATTAATGAACTATATTTGTTGGTGGTTTAATACAATAAAATTAATTTCTAATGTTGCATAGTTAATTTCCAAAATGATTTAATTTTACTTGTTTTAGTCATAAAAGTAAAATTTTCCTTTTGTTTTAGAATTCATAAGTGGTCATTTATGTAAAGTTATAGACTTTTATTTCATACCTAAGATTAAAAGATTGAATCATTTTGTTAGCATTACATTTAAACATATATGTTACTTAAATTGCAATCTTCATACATATATATAAATATATGTATTATTTTAAAATGAATAGATAACTTGCAATTATTTATACATATAGATATACACGTGTTTATGTTATTTTAATCTAAATCAAAATGAACCTTTTTGTAAAAATGTAGAATTTAATTTCAAGCTCTTCCTTAATTGAAACCTTTGTTACAATTGTTAGTTCTTGTTTTGACAAACTCATATATATAGGAAAACTTATTTTAACATGTGTATGTGTAAACTTATCAATTATTTTAGATGTATATTTTATTACTTAAAAAAAACTTGGACAACAAAAGCATACGCAAATTCTATTGTAAATGCCATTTAATTTGTCATTCAACGTAACTAAAAAGAGAAAGAAACGTAAGGGTTTTTCTCTCTACATTTATAGCTTTATCTTTCCTTAATTTATTATACATGTCAAGAGAAAGAAAACCAAAGGTTTTCCTTCTCTAAACTTTCTCACGCTTAGTTACACAAATATACACTTCTTATATGTTGCATTATATTTCACAACACGATTGTATGTGATACATTTATTCCATTACACATAAATATGTACATAAGAGTATATTTGATATACTCTAATTTACATACATGTTAAATTAAAGTAAAACTTTGTTTATAAATAAGTAAAATATTGATTTTATTTAAAAGAAACTTAGAAAAGTTCTAAATGAATTTAGACTTCATAGGCCCACTAATGATCCAAAATGGTAAATTTTTTGAAATTCATCTATTTCTTCCGCTGCGGGCTGACCCAGTTGCTTCACATATTATACTTGCATAGGTTGATACGATACACATGGTATATAATACACGTGTTTATATAGTACAACATAAATTAAATAATAATATATCGTTTTATGAATTTAAATAAAATAAAAGGTTTTATTTAAATAAAACTTAGAATTGTTCTAAATAAACTAGACTTCATAGGCCTAATAAAGATCCAATATGATTAAAAAAATTGAAATTCATCCATAATTCCCGCCGAGGGCTAGCCCAGTTCTAATAAACTTTACTTTTATTTCAAGTGTTCTTGCATGAGTACAAACGAGTTACAATGTTTTAGATCTAGAAAATAAAGTAAATTCGATTTTGATAACACTTCATGGAAGAGTTAGATTAGAGAAGAGAATATCAGTCAAAAAGTGTCGAAAAGTCCTTTCTTCGTTGCTCTAACACTAATATTTAAAGGCGAATGCATCCACCGGAGGTGCTAGCTCGCAGGAGACCTGGTAGAACTTAGATCTTAAAAGAAAGAATAAGTAAATTTCGTAATAAAAATTATGTCAGTATCCACCACAATCATCTCGGTACCATATTCTACTCGGTGCTACTCCACTTTTGCTTCATATCCGTTCACGTCTTCAAGTTTCCAAGATTTGCTGCAAAAATTGCTCTTACAGATCATCTCGGTACCGATATGATTTGTCATATGCGAGACTTGTCATTTTTTGCAAAAACTGTAGTAGTTCGCCTACTTGAACAGAAGTCGGACCCCCATCAAAACATCTCTATCCTGACCATGTATGACTTGCATCATCTTTGCTCTAACTACTTGTGCTCCATTATTCTCTCATGACAAACCAAACCTTAGATTCTTGATTCATTTATTCATCATCTTGAAGTCTAGATCTATCAAGAAGTCGCTTGGTTCAAATGCTAGATAACACTTGCCCTACAAAGTATAGTTTCAGGAAAACAAAGCATGTTTTGGATCAAGGCAAACTGTAACGACCCAGAATTTGACCACTTTAAAATATACTATTTAAAGTGATTTTAAATATAAATTAAGTAACGTTATATGATTCAAACAAAATTAGATAGGGTTTGGGAAGTGAAGTATACATAAAAATAGTAACATTTGCTTATATCGACAAAAGTGACAAAATCCTGATTTCAGAAAAGTATGTTTCAATGGTTAAATAAATTATTTTAATTAATTTATGAGTGTTTATATTTTTAAATAACATTATACAAATTTATTTTTAAATTTGGTTTACATAAATAAATGGTTTAACCAAAACGTCAAAATGTGACCGTAAAACATTTTGTCGAAAATCTCTATTTTGTCGATTAAAAGTTATCGCAACGTCGTCGCACCTTTATTTTGCTATATAGGAACATATATTCAAATAGTGTAAGTTTTAATTAATTCACTAATCAAATTTACTTTTACTAAACATACTTAGAAAATTCTAGAATATAATTAAGAAAAAGTAAGCACAAAAAGACAAAAATGTCATTTCAAAGCAAAAGGTAAAACATCAAATCAAAGAAACACAATTATTATTATTTTTTACTTAATATCTAAGTGAAAATGACATAAAGTAATGATTTGAAATGTGATGTTAAGTGTTAAAAAAAATAAGATTACTTTATAAGTAAGTAAGGGTATTTTGGTCTTTTTACAAAATATTATTTTAATCAAAAAACTTTTCTATAAATATGACCACCATTCTTCCACTTTCTTTACACATTTCTACCTTCGTCTTCTTCTTCCTCTTTGAAGCTCTCTTTAATGGCTTCTTCTTCTTCTTCCATTTCCTTACTAACTTTTTCAAAACCATATCAAATCAACTCCAAACACAACCAAACTTTGCCAAAGACCTTAGAATACTATTAGAATATGATTTAGCATCTAATAAGTCAAGAAATGATGGAGGAAGGAGTGGAATAAGGCATGGCCGAACCTATCAAGGAAGAGGAGCAAGTTCGTGAAGCTCCGGAGCAAGAAAAAGAGAGGAGGTAATGGCCGAGCACTAGAAAGTGAGGCGAAGTTGTTTATGTGATGGTTTGGTATAGTTAAGAAGATGTAGTGAAGTGTTGGAAAATGAATGTTGGTAGGAAGTGAATCAATTTGGTTAAAGGTGAGTACTCATATTTACTAATAAACCCATAAATTGTTTCAAGTATAATGATTTAAAAGTTAAGTATATGTTGGATGGTTTAATGGATGATAACTTGGTTGATATTATGGTTGATTATATGTTTATGATATGGATGATAACTTGATTTGATAAATGATAAGAGAAATGATTAGTAATTAACCATAGTTAATTAAATGAGAAATTTTCATTGGTTTTGAATTTATATTTTGGTTATGTTAAAACAATCATATTTATATCCTTATGACATATGAACGTTTATTTGATTATTAATATGGATGATTTGATAGTTGGTTAGATAATTTAATTATGATAATATGTCCCGTTATGATATTTATAGTGAATGTTGGATTTGAAATCATATGTTATGTGATTTGTTGAATGGATGTTATGATAGTGATGAATATGGATATTGGTTATGTTCATTTTGATTAAGTGATTCTTTGTTAATAAGACCAAATTTTAGTGATATGAGATACCTTGGAAAAATAAGTCTCTTTTCGATTAGAAGTGAAATTAAAGTAAAAATAAAAGAGAATTTGAAATTTGAAGTGAAACGGATTTGAAAAGAATAGTTGAATTGAAATTGAAATTAAGATGAATAGTGAAATTGAAATTAAAATCGATTTTGAAAAATTGAAATTGAGATTAAGGTTGAATTGAAGTTTAAATTGAACTTAGATTTGAAATCTAAGTTTTAAATATGTTTAATTTGAAGTTAGAATTGAAATTGAATTGAAATTGGGATTTAAAAATTTAATATTAAAATAATGTGAATAAAATAATATTATAATATGGTAATAGTGAAAATATATTTTAAATACTTTAAAAAGTGAAAATATTGATTTATAATGATTTTATAAGTGATAGAAATCAATTTGAATAAATTATTTCAAATATTGAAAAAATAGTTAAAATAAGGTGCGTCGCGCAACGGTAGTTCGTGATTTCGCGCCGAAAAGTTCAAATGAATGTATAGAGTGGAATATAGCTCGAAATTCTTTGAGACAAGAAAATTCCGGACTATTATATCCATATCTTCTAAACGAAGAAAGAAAATCAAAATTTTGTTGAGTAGACTTTTAATCAAGTCCAAATCAATTTTCTAGAAAAATCGCACTAGTGAAGTTAAGTGACCATAACAGGAAATCTGTTTAAATGAACGTTTTTAATATTGAAAAAATATGGAATAAATTTGATAAATCTATTTAAATGGTTTGAAAGAGATTTGGATTGAAAAATATGAGTTATCAAATGTTTAAAAGTTGATTTAAACAAATAAGCTTATATAGCACTTTCCGCGGCACTTTTATGCTGCGAATGGTATAATTTTTTGAAAATAAGTTTAAATGTAACGATTTTTCCTGAATCAATTGCGAATGTTTTTAAAAGGAAAATTAAGTGTTTAAAATATAATTTGGAATCTTTATAATCAATTCCAAAATAAAGTTGATTACTGAGTATGCGGAAACGACTAGTACATTTGTCCCACCTGTGAGATCTGGGAAGATAAAACAAGGTGTTTAACTAAGGTTAGGGATGAAGCAACCAGTGCCCTAAACTTACCTGGCCCGTGTTTTCTTTTCTTAGGCGAGGGGTGGAACAGATCGAAAGGAAAGCCCGAATGCTCTTAAATTAAAAAGATCATATTGAGTTTCTGAAATAAAAAAAGATCGGTATTATCCAAAATTTAAGCAATCTTCAAAATGAATGATCTCTATGATCCTTTTTACTCAGAAATGTTTGTTAAGATTAATTTTAGGGTTTATCATAAACGATGTCTTAAATAACATTGTTTCTGACCCGCCTAAAAGTTAAAGGATTTGATTGAAAGTTAAGTAAATTTGAGATATTTTCCAAAGAAAAAGAATGAATTTCTTAGAAATTACTCTAAGTCAAAAGAAAGAGATTTCGAAATCATCCGAAAAGAATTAAAGTGAAAAGAGACTTAATAAATCCTGTATACTCATATTCACTTTTTATCGATAATTGGATTTCGAAGGAACCGGGGTCGGATTTGGGTGATTCCTATCCGAAAACCACTTCGAACCAATATATACATTCGAATGTGAAGACATGTTGAAGATGATGATTATTGAAGACCGTGGATCTTCATAACGTGGAAACTACATGTTGAACATGCTCTGGTTGGCCCCCTTTATAGAGTTATTTATAGTAGTGGTCTTCTCGTAATGGAGATTTTTCGGATTGCAAGGACTACTCGCTACTAGTGGTAGTAGGAGAGTGCCTTCGGTTTGTCCTGTTCCTGTACAACTTGTCTGGACGTTTGTCTGACATTGCATTCTAAAGATTACGTACATTGGTTTTTACAAACATACATCAGTTGGTGGCGGAGAAGGCAACTTCTCTTAGCTTAACACCCTCCTTGAGACGTACGAGCTCAAGGGTTGTATTTTTGTGGAAGGCAATTAATAGTTAACGGAAATGGCAATGTGGCATTCAAAGATGTGATATGTGCTATGTGAAAATGTAATCGTTGCCTCAAGCCTCATCAACCCGGAAATAACCGAAACAGGATTAGATGCAGCAAGGCTAAGTGAGTCATTCCCAATTAGGGTATGATTTTCCCCTTCTAGATATATTTCTTCCCGCTATGACGTTCGGGATGTAAATTAATGTGGTGTATGGAAAACGAGCGCTTGGTTAAAGGTCGGTAACGACCGGGGGATGACATATTCGGTACTATCTATTTAAAGAGGTAGGCCGGTCTTGTATTGGTAGAGGGCAGATGTTCTGTGCCTCGGGACATCCATCTAGAGGTGTACCCATTTCGAAAGGTAGATCCTTCACCTGGTCATTTGTATGGAAATCCATTCTCCAATAAGAACCTACGGTTTTGTTTGTATTGGCGTAATGAATAGCCTCGAAATGCTATATGGGTAACCATTTCGGATAAGATTAATAAGTTTATTTGCAAATGTTTTCAAAGAGATGTCATTAGAAATAATATGAAATGTTTTGATATATAAAAGTGTTTTAGTTATCATAAGATAAAAACCCGTCCGTGTTTATGTGTGGGCGTGGTCTTATGAGATACTCTTTATTTTCGAAGGATTTTATTCAAAGGCTGATATATGACACTGTCATTTATTATTGAGTTTTTCTCACACTGGTTTATCAAGCCTGATCCGGGTATTTTCAATACTCGGGTCAGATCCGAGTAGTTCCAGGTTTAGTCGAAGACGATTGGAGTTTTCCAAAGGAGAGCTGGAGATATTCATCTACGTATGGTCATATCCTATTATCCACTGTACTTAGTTGTTTTAGTTTGATGGTTGTCAGCAATTGTAAGGACAGATGTTTATAACTGTCCAAGCTGAATTTAGGTTAGACTCTGATATATGTATTTAAAAGTTTTCCGCTGTACAGATATTGGTTCAATATTATATGTTATTCCGTTCATGTGAGATTCTGTTCTGTCTATTTTTCTTTATTACCCTTCATGTTCTGTATTTTCGTGCAATTTGAGTTCGACATGTGTGGTTTATTGTCGATTCAAAGGGTACGGAAAACGGGTCTTGACATTTGGTATCAGAGCTGAAGGTTAAGCGAGAACCTTGGCTTTGTTATGGGTAAAGACTCATCAGAGATAGGATTAGTAATATCCTAGGATGAGTAACTCATTAGAGATAGGGTTAGCAATACCCTAGAATGAGTTATGAGAGTATTATATAAATGAGTGCGTATTTGTTAATTTTATAAAAGTGATTTTGTTTTATAAAAAAATTGGTAAATGAAATAGTTTTACCTTGGGTTTATATTTTAAACATCAAAAGGGGATATTATTTATTTTTTTAGGTTAGAAATTAAGGATTGATTGTCATTTAGCTTAGTAAAACTAAAATATGAATATCTTGTGATTAGAATTGCACAATTTGACTATAAGATATTTCATATAGAATCAATTAGTTGAAAGCTAGAATTTAGAAATTTAATCATATACCCTTAGATATTTAGTATTAAGAAATAATAATGATTAAGTGAGTATCATAATGGATGGATTCAAAAGCTAAGTACAAATATCCGGTGAAGTAAAATTCACGATTTGACTATAAGATATTTGATGATAATATCGAAGCTAGAAGTTGTAATTTGAGAAAGTAAAAAGAAAATGCATGCTTAGAAAAATTCTTATCAATAAGATAGAAAAAGATAAGCCGAAATTGAAATTTTGGATAAATATAATATGAAACGGTAAGTTCTACAACTTATAAAGGAGATAAGGTAATTTGAAATTTAGACACTTTGATTAGGTTAAAAATTAAAGTGAAATTTAGGAATAACAGATATAAGAAATATCATCCTAATATAAAACTTTGAATTAGTGATACATTTAGGGTAACATTTGTAATACATGATAAAGTAAGATTGGAAGTTGATAGGTTGGAAGAAAAAAAAGGGAAATTTTTGAATAATATGGTTATTAGGTTGATTTTAGTATAAAAATGTTTAAATAACAAATACCATGTGAATAAAGTTTCACAATTTGACTACAAGGTATTTGATGGATTTAAAGTTAATAAATTTGATTTAGAAATGGATAGGTAAATAAGTTAAGTAGTTAATCATAGAATCGGTAAGAAAACGATGTACACTTAGTAAAGTTGTCTTATCGATATATGGATAAGATCAATAATGTCAGCTAAATTAAGACCTTAGATAAATAAAAACAAGGATTAAGTCTTTAGCACCATCATCACCTCGACTTTAGCACCATCAAAATAGAATTTAGCCCAACAAATCGACACCAACCACTTCGAAATTCCTACCACGGGATCTTGACTGTAAGCTAGGTAGGTTCTTGGCTTAGATCTAGGCATTGTTACATGGCTGCCACCTTGTCAACGCTGCCTCATCACTTATCACAATCACAAATTCATATTCGACCATAATCTTGTGCCTGTCCTCCGGATATGGCCGACTTGAAATCACACTTGCTCACGGCCTCAAAGTACTCGGAGTTGGCTATAGGTTTCTTTGGATTTGAGCTTGAGTTTTTGTCTCTAGGTCTATTTATGCCTACTTCGTGTCTCTACAACCTTTACCCTAAGTTTCTTTTCGATCGTGCGCCTAATTCTTTAAATGTGAACTTTCACAAATGGAAGAGGAGCAGGGACCTCTTGTCTTATTTTGTCGAATATGGATTGATGATCTATTTTTTGTGAGATGGTTTCAAGAAATGGTCGCATTGGACACACTCAGGCGTCTAATCAAAACTTGTGTTGACACTTCAAGTCAAACACTACAATCCTACGTCAGTCCAAAGAAAACTCTATGTCTTTTCGAACAACTGTTCGATTATCGTTTATTATACGATAATGAATAAAATCGAACACTAGTTCCATAGCATCATGGAGTTCGTTTGCCAGAACGAATGGACTATCTATATAGAGTGTTTGTTGGAACTAGGCTAGCCCGTAGTGGAATAATTTGGTAAATTTCAATTTTTTTATCATTTGGATCTTCATTAGGTCTACGTAGTCTAACTTCATTTAGAACTTTTCTAATTTTTTTTATTAAATAAAATCAATATTTTATTTAAATTTATAGATAAAGTTTTATTTTATACAATATGCATTATATTTTATATATGCGTATCATATACACATATGTGAGTGCGTGCATATGGAACAGGATAATGTGTACATGGTTTGACATGTCCATGTATAAATGTTGGGATTTACATCGAAATGGACATGTCAACCCCTCATGTATTTAAATGGACTGTCAAAATATGTATATGTATATGTGTATTAAAATATTGCATATACATATATAATATAATTGTATAACTATTATAAAATATTGGTTGTAAATTATTTACATAACATACACATATGTGTATATATATGATTAATATCCCTTTTATTTAGCACTATTTGTAGCCCCTGATATCACCCACAATTTTATATTTATATATTTGGTCTATGTGATAGGAGAGAGAAAGAACAAATATTTAAGTAGAAATTTATGGCTAATATGAAGGTGTTACAAAATGATGCTAAATAAAAGGGGCTATTGATACTAGCTCATGTATATATATAATTAAATTATAAAAGTATTTTAAATATTAGTTTGAAAACTAATTTAGAATATTTATAATATGATATCTAAACCGAAATTATTATATTTTTTAAAATTTAATTAAATACATATTACATATAAAAATATAACTAGTTATATATATATTACTGCTACTTTCGACCAGATAAAAATATTAATTTTTCTATTAATTTTAATTTTGGTTTTATATAATTTATTAATTAAATACTTATATTAAATTTAAAACCATACGGAAATAATAAAAAAAATTAAATTTCATTTTGGAAACAATAATGTATATTTTACATATATACATACAAAAAATAATTTTATATTTTATTGACGAAAGCTTCTTTGGTTTAAACAAAAAAATTCACATAATTTAAAATATATTTATCATATGATTTAATCTTTTGTATTTAGACTAATTTATTAAAATCATTTAATAATATTATCTTAAACAATTTTTTACAAGCTGTGAATAGTAAACAAACATACATAATTATATATATATATATATATATATCCACTTATATACACAACCACTAGTGTGTGACAATCCATCAATATACCAATTTATGATATTTCTAACTAAGCAACGTTTGGAACAATAAGTGCATGAACATCGGTATAGTATTATAGTTCAACAACGTACCTTTCACCAAAGTCCAAAATTCGCATGTTGAAGTAAATAAATAGACTTCTTGAATCCAATCCCAATCCCGAAGTTGCTAGCTGTAAAGGCCTGGAAATCCGTCCAGTTCGAGCTGATAATAAACCACACATGTCCAACCCAAACCGAATGGAAAGCCGGTTCTTTATGGGAAAGAAAGAAGAGAGAAGAAGAAGAAGAGAGAAAAAGAAACAGAAGACAAGACAAAAGAAACTAAAACAATTACAAAATCTCACAATAGCAGCGGGAAAACATATAATATCATATCAATGATTTTTACAAAACTGAAACTGTAATATAATATACATACATCAACCAGAGTATGACAATCAAATCAAATTCATTAGCTTGGACAGTTATAATAACATGTCCTCACAGATGCTGATAATTCAAACAACAATGCAGCGGAAAAATAAACATATACGTGGAATTTGACCAAAAGACATCTAGCTCTCCTGCTGAACCTCCAAAGCATCCAAATCTACATCTGTAAATATACTTGGTCTGACCCGAGCATTGAAAGGGAAGAACGCCCGGATCAGTCTGGTAAACCAGCATGAAAAAACACATCTCAACTGAATTATTTTAAAGTTAACAAAGCGTTCTTTTATCAAGACAAAGGTATCTCGTAAGACACGCCCACACATAAACACGGACGAGTTTTTACCTTACGATAACCAAAACATTTCATATTAAATCATCTGATATTATACTAGGGTCTAGTATACAAATAGTAATTCAAATTACCGAAATTGTTACCATTATTAAATTCCGGAATATATTAGGCTCTACAAACAAAATGGAAGGCATGTATTGGAGATTTGATTCCATACAAAAGACAAGGTAAGGGACTACCTATCGTATAGCACATCTCTTGAAAAATGTACCTAGGGTCCAGATACTGAACTCCTAAACCAGCACAGATGCGGCCTACCCCTTCCATCTGGATAGTACCGAATATGACATCACCCCGGTCGTTCCCGGCCTATCCGTGGCCACAACATACAATACTTGAATATATAGGGTAATCTAGAAAGGTGATGACCATATCCTTATAGGAGCAACCCACATAGCCCAGCCGCTTCTACCCTGTTTCTATCACTTTCGGGCAATGAGGCATAATGTCACGATTACCTTTCACATAGCACATTCGACCTCGAATGCCACATAGTCATTCCTTCGATCACTGTTGACTTTCACGAAAATATAACCTCCGAGCTCGTACGTCTCAGAGAAGGGTGTTAAGCTAAGAGAAGTTGCCTTTTCCGCCACCAAACAGATGTACGTTTATAAAAGTCAACAATGCAATCTCAAAAATGTAATGTTAGACATCCATCCATATAAGTTATCCAGGAATAGGAGAAACCGAAGGCACTCTCCTACCACATCCTGTCGGGAATTACCCCTAGAATTAGTAGCGAGAAGTCCTTGCATATCGTAGATTTTCATAACGAAGCACTACTACCACCAAAAAATATATGATAAGTAAATTTCACCTCGAAGGACTAATGGCAAGTAGCCGTACATCATGAAGAACTCCATCTTCAAAATCATAATCATAACCTACACTTTCGAACGCATACATTGGTCCGAAGTGGTTCTCGGATAAATCCGACCCTAGTCTCTCGAACCAACAACGATAAATATGCCAAATATTTGATAGTTGGTTATTTAACTATCAAAGCAACAAACAATATCTTGCACTATAAGCAATCACTATGCCATTTAATTAATCTTTATTAATTAAATCAATTTCCAAATATTTACTTCAAACTATCTTTTAAAAGATATATTCTCAAAACCATTTCAAATCTTTCTATATTGGAAAACATTTCCATATACTTATATCAACAGTATAAGCATACTCACAAATCACTTCACTTCCAACACTTAGAAAATATCTTCATATACTTGTATCAACGGCATAAGCATATTCACAAATCACTTCATCTCATCAGTTAGAAAATATTTTCATATACTTATATAAAAAGTATAAGCATATTCACAAACCACTTCATCTCATCACTTAGAATATATTTTCATATACTTATACTAACAGTATAAGCATATTTACAAATCATTTTAGGGAAGCTTTATATTTTTCAAACCACGTTTTGTTGGGTCAAAAACAAATGTTACGTAAAACATCATTACGACAACCCAAAACATTAGTATAGGGATTGGGTAAAATATATATAGATAAATACCATATACCATATAAGACATTTCCATACGGCAATCATTTACTATAACAACAGTGTTATAGTCCATGCCTTCCTTACTTCCCCGAAAACATCTATTACAACAATAAATGTTGAAATCTATGTTTTTGGTGCTTATCACATTTTGAAAACATTTCAAAAACCATTTAACTCCATTTAAAACCATCACTTCCCAAAACCATTACTTTCAAAAGACAAATTTATTTTTAAACCATTACTTCATCAAAATATCACTTTCAAAACTCCTTTAAATAAAAATCCATATGTGCATCTCAACATAAAACATTCCCATATTTATAAAACTTATTTTTATAAATCTCCTTTAAATTTTATAAAACTTCTATTTTATAAAATTCTTTTATTCATAAAATTCTATTTATAAATCCATTCTCTTATAAATCAATTTTACTATCATAATGCACTTATAAATCCATTTCTTTATAAATCAAATTTATTTATAAAATCCATTCATAAATCTATTTACTAAATCAACTTCAAAACCATTTACTATCATTTATAAATTCCGATTATAAATCTATGCCTTTATTTATAAAAACATCACCTTTATAAATCTTTTGTATAACTTATTCAAAAATCTATTTCAAAGTATTTCTCAAAACTATATTTTTAAAACATCAAAAATCATAACTTTTATTTCTTTAAAAAAATCATTTCTTTTATAATTAAAAATCATTAAAAACGCATATACTTCCAAATCGCTTCGAAAACCTTTTCAAATAAAAATAATCATTTCCAATATTTCAAAATATCAAAACAAGCCCTAGTGCTACCATAGCACTAAATAAGTCAAATCACATCAAAACATCATCATGATGTCCATCACATCATATATTAGTATATATATGAAAACAAAATCAACTGTGGTGAGGAATCATGTTGGATCCCACCAACCTGTCCTCCTGCATCAAATACAGCATATAATCATATAAATAAAAATCAACCACTTTGAGGTGGGATTCGTATACAAAGGGTCATACGCTCATACACGGGAATGCAATAGGGTCTCATCCGCTTCAATAGGCGGGAATACATCCAAATCAACTAATATATATAATATATCATCCAAAAAAGCATCAAACATCATATATAAAATTATTCCCACTTATATAAAAATATAAGCATGCCAAAGAGGTGAGTTTACTCACTTTGGTTGCACTCGTCGTTGCAGCGTTTTATTTCGATCAAAAACGAACAGCCGTTTGAATTTAACAAAAATTCCTACGTGCTCCAATCAAGTCCAAACCAGCTCTAAAATATAGTGCTCGTCAACACAAACCCAGCCCCGCTTGTTTCGTTCGAATCGAAACTCGTATGAAAGAGTTATGTATTTTTAAACATTACACGAATTTTAATATAATTTACCAACGTCATTAAACTATTTAATTACCTAATTAACTTTTTAAATTATCTCCCTCTCCGTGTAAACTCACGCACACTCAAACCCAAAGCCGACCAACTTCAGTTGCTTGCCGCACCTCCGGCGTTGACCGAGACGACGATCGGACCACGTCGTTCAGAGTGCCAGCCCTAGCTCCACCTCATATAGGAGACCGGTCCCACTTGAGTGAGATGACCCACTTTTCACAAATGATTTTTTTTTTAATTTACAGTGATCATCTATTCAAGAGAACATCCTTTCTCTACTATCCAGGATCTTTCAACCAATATAAAAATATTGTTGTAATCAAATCACCCAACTTACATACAAGATGTTCTAATCATTCCTTTTTATAGATATTGAGAATGAGTCGAAGAGGGAGACCAGCTGCAAGGGAAGGCCGTGCTACTGAAGGAACTGCTGAGTATGCAGCCATGTTCGAAGCTATGATGACTTCGATCATGAGAAGGATGCCAGCTCCAGGGCCATCAGTTGATGTTGGAGTTAAGTCCAAACTCCAAAACCAGTGGATTTTGCTAAGTTGTGCAAGGACTATACTGCTCTTGGAGGGAAGGTTTTCTTGGGAACGGAATCAACTATTGAGGTCCAGAGGTGGATGGATGCTTGTAGAAGGATCTTTGGTGATTTGGGAATTGATGATGCAACTAAGAGGAAGTTGGCATCAAGGTAGCTTCAAGGGAGAGCCTCTGATTGGTGGAACTCTATTACCATCAATACTCCGGAGGAAGAGATTACTTGGGAGCAATTCCAAGCCAGATTTGAAGCTAAGTTTATTTCTACAGCTCAGAAGTCTGTTCTGTTCAAGAAGTTTGTGGAGCTCAAGCAAGGTGGAAGATCTGTTCTTGAGTATGTTTCTGAGTTCGAAGCTTTGTCCAAGTATGCCCGGTCGTATATCGAATCTGCTTATCGGAAGAATGAGAAGTTTGTGACAGGCTTGGATAGCTATCTTGGGAGACAGTTAGTGGATCATTTGGACGATTCATTTGAGAAGCTTGTGGAGAAAGCTCTCAGGCATGAGAGTCTGTTTCCTAAGGAAGGATCTGTTGTTGCTGTGACCAAAGGAGAGTCTAAACCACAGCAGGGTGGAAACCAGAAGAGGAAGCAGCAGCAGCAGAAGGGTAAGGATGGCCAGAAGAAGCCGAAAGGCGAGGTGACTTGCTACAATTGTCAGCAGAAGGGCCATTTCTCGAAGGATTGTAAGAATCCGAAAGCACCGATGAAGTGTCACAACTGTGACAAGCCAGGGCATTTCAGGAAGAATTGTCCAGAACCGAGGAGGGACAAGCAGATTGTGCAAGCTTATGCTTTGGGAGCTGTTCCGTCGTCTTCGAAAGCTCCTACCGCTGAAGAGAAGGGAAAGAGTGTGGTGGTTCAAGGTACTCTTTTCTTATGTGGTGTTCCAGTCAGAGTTCTGTTTGATACTGGAGCGTCGCATTCGTTTGTTTGTAGTGAACATGTAGACCGGTTGGGTTTGGAACCGGATATTGTTGATAGGCCATTGGTTGTGACTAATCCAGTTGGGGGTTCGTCTTGTTTGTGTATGATATGCCATGGTCTAGTTGTATCGAGTCCTGATTGCTCTTTTGTTTGTGATTGCTTTGTTCTGAACTTTGCGGGGTTCGGAATTATTTTGGGTATGGACTGGCTTAGGAAGTATGCGGCGAAGGTTGATTGCGAGAGGTTGGAAGTGACAGTCGAGAATGTGGAGGGGCGAAAGGTTGTGATACGATGTAAGCATGAAGAAGGCATCTTCACGAGCTTCATGTATTCGCTGGTTGTTCCACGGGATGGACTGTCATCAGTACCGATCGCTAATAGATTCGAGGATGTCTTTGACGAAGTCAAAGGGTTGCCGCCGCATAGAGAGATCAAGTTTCGTATAGATCTAGTTGAAGGAGCCAGACCTGTTGTGATGCCTCTTAGGCGGATGGCGCCTAGAGAACAGCAAGAGTTGAGGGTGCAAGTTGATGATCTTTTGCAGAAAGGATTCATTCGGCGTAGTGTGTCCGAATGGGGTGCACCAGTTGTGTTTGTAACCAAAGTGGATGGATCGCTGAGGTTGTGCGTAGATTATCGTGAGCTGAATAAGGTGACTAAGAAGAACAAGTATCCATTGCCGAGAATAGATGACTTGTTTGATCAGCTTCACGAAGCTAAGGTGTTTTCTCAGATGGATTTGGCAACGGGATTTCACCAGTTGAGAGTGGCTAAGGATAGTGTGCCGAAGACTGCTTTTAGGACACCATCCGGTTTCTTTGAGTGGCTGGTAATGCCGTTTGGATTGACTAACGCACCAGCTTATTTTGTGGATCCTATGAATAGAGTGTTCAGAGATCAGTTGAACAAGTTCGTACTTGTGTTCGTGGATGATATTCTGATTTATTCTAGAACTGAGGAAGAGCACAAGACACACTTGCGTACTGTTTTGGAGATCTTACGGAAACATCAGCTGAAGGCTAAGTTTTCGAAGTGTCACTTCTGGAAGAGTGAAGTGAGGTTCTTAGGCCATGTGATTTCTGGAAATGGGATAGCGGTTGATCCCGCTAAGGTGGCAGCAATCCAGGATTGGGTTAGACCTAAGAATGCATCTGATGTGAGAATTTTTCTTGGATTAGCAGGATATTATCGACGGTTTATCAAGGACTTCTCTAAGGTGGCTGCACCGTTAACAGGATTGACAAAGAAGAACCTAGTGTTCAGATGGGATGATAAGTGTGAGCAAGCTTTTGGAATCCTGAAAGAACGATTGACGAGTGCTCCTGTTTTGACTATTCCAAGTGGGAATGATGAGATGGTGGTTTACACCGACGCATGTGATACTGGACTTGGAGCAGTACTGATGCAAAGAGATAAAGTTGTTGCGTATGCAAGTCGACAACTGAAGCCGCATGAAAGGAATTATCCGACTCATGATTTGGAGTTAGCGGCGATTGTTTTTGCTCTGAAGATGTGGAGACATTATCTATTGGGAGTTCGATTCGAGTTGTTTATAGATCATAAGTCGTTGAAGTATCTTTTCTCCCAAAAGGATTTGAATCTTCGGCAACAACGTTGGCTAGAGTTTTTGGCATCATATGATTTTGGTATAGCTTATACTCCGGGAAAAGGTAACGCAGTGGCAGATGCATTAAGTCGAAGACATGCAGGACTAGGAGCCATGTTTTCTGAATGGAAGAATCTCGAGTATTTAGCTGGATTTGACTTCAGGCCTAGATGCGAATTGGAACCTGAGATGTTGGCAAACTTATCAATAAGGCCGACTCTTGTGGAAAGGATTGGCGAGAGTCAAAAGCGTGATGATAGGATTGTCAAGATTATCCGTGATTTGGAATCTGGATTGGATCCAGAAAAGGATAAAGGATTCGAGGTCGATCGAGAGGGTTGGCTTCGAAAGCAAGGACGACTAGTTGTTCCCGATATAGATGGATTGAGAGATGAAGTTCTAAAGGAAAGTCATCACTCGAAGTTGACAATTCATCCAGGTGGAAATAAGATGTATCGGGATACGAAGAGAACCTACTACTGGGAAGGTATGAAGAAGGATGTTGGAAACTTTATTTCCAAGTGCATGAACTGCCAGTTGGTAAAAGCCGAACAGAAGAAGCCAAGTGGATTGCTTCAGCCATTAGAAGTTCCTACATGGAAGTGGGAACAAGTGTCGATGGATTTTATTGATGGATTACCTAGAACCCGGACAGGAAATGAAGGGATTTGGGTCATCGTAGATCGTTTGACTAAAAGTGCTAGATTCATTCCTGTTCGATCGACAAGGACTGCATCAAAGTTGGTTGAGTTGTATGTCAAATGGATAGTTCGATTCCAGGGTATTCCGAAAAGTATAGTGAGCGATCGAGATCCATTGTTCACTAGTGGGTTTTGGAAGAGCTTCCAGGAAGTTTTGGGAACCGAGTTGTGCTTGAGTACAGCTTATCACCCTCAAACAGATGGTCAGACCGAGAGAGTCAACCGAGTTTTGGAAGATCCCCTCAGAGCTTGTGTTTTGGACTTCGGAGGATCATGGGAAGATCACCTTCATTTGGTGGAGTTTGTGTATAACAACAGTTACCAGTCAAGTATTGGTATGGCACCGTATGAGGCATTGTATGGAAGACCGTGTAACTCTCCGACGTGTTGGATAGAAACTGGGGAAAAGCTGATGCTTGGGCCAGAGATGATTCGACAGACTTCAGATTGTATAGAGATCATTCGACAACGAATGAAGGCAGCCCAAGATCGTCAGAAGAGTTATGCCGATAAGCGTCGAAAGGATTTGGAATTCGACGTAGGAGATAGGGTTTTTGTGAAGACTTCTCCACTGAAGAATGTTATTCGATTCGGGAAGAAAGGGAAGTTGACTCCGAGATCTGTTGGACCATTCCCGATCATCGAGCGAATTGGAAAGCTCGCCTATAGACTGGAATTACCAGAGAAGATGTCGGGTGTGCACAATGTTTTTCACGTATCGTATCTACGGAAGTATGTGCACAACTCGAGAACGGTGGTTTCTGCTGATAGCTATGAAGATTTCGAAGTTGATCCAGTTGATAGAAGACCTCGTAGGCCGCTTCGTGTTGTGGAAACCGACACGAAACAGCTTAGGAGGAAGGTAGTTAAGTTGCTAAAGATACAATGGAGTGATGATGATAACGACTGTACGTGGGAGGAGGAAGAGAGGATGAAGGCAGCTCATCCTGAACTCTTCAAGGTATGGCCCTAAGGTGTCGTGTCATCTCGCGATATTGTAACTTGTTCTAATTTTAGAATTTTGTACGCTAAGCTAGAATTGGATGCATGGTTTGTTGATTGCTATGGATGGTAGGCGTACAGAATAGTCTTTGATTGCTTTGTTGCTTGGAATTTCGGGGACGAAATTCCTAAGGGGGAGAGAATGTAATGACCCGTATTTCTACGGATCGAAAAATTTGTCAAAATCTGGAATTTTCAGCATTTTTAAGTTGTTTCAGATTTTTGGTAGAAGTTGGTTAAGTCTTAAGTCGTGACCGACTTAAGGGCTTCAGGTCGTAAGTCGTTATGTTGTGGTAGCTTAGGTCGTAGGGTGTTGGAGCGACCTAAGGTGGTTAACGACCTAAGAGACAGGAGGCAGCGACCTAGTAGTTGGGTTAGCAAAGTTAGGTCGTAGCCAGGTTAAGTGGTAGGTCGCACTGTCTTGAGTCGTACCTAAGTATTAGGTCGTTCAGAAGATAAGTTGTATGGTGGTTTAGGTCGTGGACAGTTTGGAGCGACCTATGGGAGTAGCGAGTTAACAACCCAGTAGTTAACGACCTAGTGATGAGCGACCTAGTGGTTCCGAGTTAGCATAGTTAGGTCGTCTAGATGACCTAAGAAGGTGAATTGGTTAAGTGCTAGGTTGGTTGGAGTGACCTATAGGATTAGGCGACCTATAGAAAAGCGACCTAAGGAAACTAGTAGTCAACGACCTAATTGTTAGCGACCTAAGAGATAGCCATTGCTAGCGAGTTAGTGAATATAGGTCGTATCCTAGCTAAGAAGGATAGGTCGGCAGCGACCTAAGGTAGGAGTAGTTAGGTCGTATGTCTTGGGTGTAGTTAGGTCGCTAGGCTATTAGTTGTTAGGTCGCGAGAAAACACTTATGTGTTAGGTCGCTGAGAAGTTATGTCGTAGCATTGTTAGGTCGCTGAGAAGTCGCGTCTAAGTGTTAGGTCGCGAGAGTGGTGTTTTAGGTCGCGTGAAGACTTAAGGTGGTAGGTCGTGAGCGACCTAAGAGGTTGTTAAGTCGCAAGCGCTGCTAAGTCTTAACTCGTAGATAGGTTGGCCTGGTAGGTCGTAAATGCGCTTGGACTTAGGTTGTTAGGTCGAAGAGGCTTTAGGTCGGTGGGGTTTATAGGTCGTAGGTCGTGGCTCTATAGGTCGTATACGACCTAACTCCGAGCGACCTAGGGAAGTTTCAGCTATAAATAGAAGGGGGTTGGCTTCATTTTTGGGATCCGGATTTCGAAGCGACGAAGTGCTGCCATTTTGAGAGCTCGACTTCTACACTTCTTCACTTCTCTTCTCCACTCTAATCTAGTGCTTCCATCCATCCAAGTTGAAGATCAAATTGAAGAATCAAGAGCTTAGATTGAAGATCTTCATCCTTTGAAGTGAGATTTCGTCGTTTGAAGCGGATTCGTGATAGATCAAGCTTGATCCTTCGCTGTCCAGATCTGAAGCGTGTTGATTTGGGGTTGTTTAGGTGATTTGGTGAGTGGTGATTATCTCTCACACGGATCCAAAGGAGTATATCGGATTGTTGACTCGATTTGGTGTTAAAATAGTGATTTTCATGCATTTTCTTCATCCTAAGTGTAGATCCATATAGATCCATTGTTCATGATGATTTGACAACCATTTTACTAAGTGTTAACCTATGCAAGTTCATTCATCAAGATTGTAGAGATATTTCTCATGATTTCATGCTTGTTAGACTTTCAACTCTTTAATTACGAAATTGCCATTATTGTGATAATTGTCTACTTAGATCATATTTGAATGCTTGATTGTTTGGATTAATGTTTGACTTGGTTGATTGCTATGAATTAGATGATTGATGATTTGATTTAGACCGGAGATGATTCAAAAGCTAAGGCAAAGGCTCTTGAATTGGGAAAGCTGCTCGTGGCATATGTAGCGGGATGATGAAGCTCTTATGCATAGATTTGATGATGTGATGTTGAGATGAGGCTTTGCGAGGATGTAATGAAGTGAGGCATCATGTGATGAAGACTTGGTCTAATCCAGACGGGATCATTCCAAGCATATTGATAACTCGGTGAAATGGTTCGAGTTAAGGATAATGGATGGATACGAGAATGGTCGTCAAGGAGGATGACTAGGAGGCTTGGGTCTCATCGTTGTTGAAGGTTCTAGCATGCTCCAAGCAAGAGTACGTTTGGGCAAATTCGATAGTCCCAACGACTAACTGTTGATAGTCGAGTACTCTGGGCAGATTCGATAGTCCTAGGCACGGGTCACGATGACGTGTGGGAGTTATGTCTAGAACCGGGGTTACCATTAGCCCTTGACGGACGGCTGAAAGAATGTGCCGGTCATTCAATTAACGGTGAAACCGAAGCAATGATAACAGTGATAGACAGAGTCATGGATGTTTGGTTGTACCGTCATTCGGTCTCAAGAGCGGTATTTTCTGGGTGCTTATCTGATCTTGGTTTAGGCCTTGGGGGTTTGTACTTGGAAAACATCGCCCTTAACTCGAGTGATAATTGCTTTACTTTACATTGTATGCTCTGCTATGTTTGCTTCTACTTAGTGTGTGTCTGGGGGCGATCACTGTAGAAAGAGGTTGGAGTGGGAGGGTTGTATTCCTATTCCTTGTCCTTTATGCTCTTTTGGTATGTTGTTAGTTAATTTACTGCTCACTAAGACTGTTGTCTGACTCAAGGCTTTATGTTTTAATTCTTATTGCCTTGGGTTGTTCGTCCATTTTGGGACGGGCAGACTAGGTAGCAGGTGACAGGTGTTGTTCTAGCTTTTCACAGTGCTGATATCGAAGACGAGCTGGAGTATTGCATATTGTTTCTTTCTTACTATATGTACTGGATGTTCCGCTGCTTTGTATTCTCTGAGTGTTGTAGTGAGGCTTGTTGTATTGACTATTCAGATGCTTGTATTCATCTATTATGAAGTTTTATATGATGTCATTTTGTTCTGTAAAGCTTCACTATACATATGTTCTATTGTATTTTATCCATGCGCTGTGAGTAATACGATAGATTTTGATGTTTTAATTTACCCTGACAATCGTCCATGGTCGCCTGGCACACTTTACAGCGCACTATCTCTAGATTCAGTGCAGGGGTCATGGACGGTCGTCACAGTTATGTTCATGTATCTATAGTTTTCTTTAGCTTACAAATAATTTTCTGCTTCTTTTTTTCAGAGAAGTATGTACATATGTATTATATCATCTTGTATACATATCAATATTTACCCAATATATTTATGGTCAACTTATCATATATATTTTTCCTAGGCAACCAAAAATAATTCAAACAAGTATATTAAATTAAATTATAAAACTTGTTCATAAAATCAGGGTTATCACATATACCCTTCCTTTTAGGAATTGTGTCTCACAATTCTTTCATACTTAATTCAGACATTTTCAATTCAGCAATCAATCATTAATTAAACTTCTATGCATAACAAAGTATTCAATCAAATCATTCATTAGTATACTTATGTATATATATATTTTTACCTTTTGGTTCAATCAATTAGCTGGGGATAATCACTTCTGATTTTATCTTCCACCTCCCATGTGCAATCATTTGGGTCAAGACTCCATTGCACTTTTACTAATTTTATTTCTTTGTTTCTCAGTTTCTTAATTTCCTTTGCAACTATGCCTACAGGCTTCTTCTCATACACCATCCTGGGATCAATCTGCACTTTCTCAGGGGATTTTAAAATTGTTTCTTCATTATGAACCCATCTCCTTAACTGGGATACATGAAAAACATCATGCATTGCTCTCATCTCCTCTGGTAATTCTAACTTATAGGCTACATTTCTAATTCTTTTTAGAATTTTATATGGTCCTATATACCTTGGAATCAACTTTCCTTGTTTTCCAAATCTCAAAATCTTTTTCATGGGTGATATTTTAATAAATACATAATTCCCCACATCATACTGCACTTCTTTCCTCTTTTGATTAGCATATTTCTTTTGCCTATCTTGGGCAGAAGCAATCCTTTTCCTAATCAAGGCTATCTTTTCAGAGGTCTCTTTTACATTTTCTGGTCCTAAGACCACTTTCTCCCCAGACTCAATCCAACTTGAAGGTGATAAACAGGGTCTACCATAAAGTGCTTCAAAGGGTGCCATGCCTATGCTAATGTGATGGCTGTTGTTATATGCAAATTCTGCCAGAAATATGTGATCTTCCCAACTTCCTCCCCAATCCAATATACATGCCCTCAACATGTCTTCAAGTAATTTGTTCACAATTTCTGTTTGGCCATCAGATTGAGGGTGATATGCTGTGCTCAAGCATAAATCAGTCCCCATTGCCTTGTGGAAACTTTGCCAGAATTTCGAAGTGAAGATGGTATCTCTATCACTTACTATAGTCTTTGGTATTCCATGCAATCTAACTACTTCTTTAATAAATAACTGAGCTAAGGTGCATGCATTCCTATCTGATTTTACAGGTATAAAATGAACTGTTTTGGTTAACCTATCAACTACAACCCAAATACTATCATTTCCCCTCCTAGTCTTAGGCAAACCATCAATGAAGTCCATTGATATGTCGTCCCATTTCCATTGTGGTATTTGTAAAGGTTGCAGCATTCCTAAGGGTCTTTGATATTCAGCCTTTACCTGTTGACAAACCATGCACTTAGACACATATAATGCCACTGCACTTTTCATCCCACTCCACCAATAATCTCTTCTTAGGTTGTGATACATTCTGGTGCTTCCCGGGTGTATGGTATACTTGCTTCTGTGATAAGCATCCAAAATTTCTTGCTTCAATTCTTCAATGGTAGGAACACATATTCTCTTTCCCTTCTCCAAATGACCTTGTTTATTCAATTGAAATCCTTCCACTACCTCACCATTTAATATTTGAACTTTCTTTTCAAGTAAAAATGGATCTTGGTCTTGTAACTTTATAATTTTATTTTTCAATTCTGATCCCAAAGTAACAAAACTCAGCTTCCCTATTTCTTCCTTCTCACTGCATAAGCTCATATTTCCTTCACTGTCCCTTTTCACTTCTGAGTCAATCAGTAATGATAAAGTATTAAATTCTTCTATCATCAATCTAGCTATGTTGGCATGCTGTCTACTCAAAGCATCTGCCACTTTATTAGCTTTGCCAGGTGTATATAGTATTTCAAAATCATATGAGGCCAAGAGTTCAATCCATCTTTGCTGCCTCATGTTCAATTCTTTTTGTGAAAACAAATATTTGAGTGACTTATGATCTGTATAGACTTCAAATTTAGCCCCTAACAAATAATGTCTCCATAACTTAAGAGCATACACTATAGCAGACAATTCAAGATCATGTGTAGCATACTTTACCTCACTGGGCTTCAACTGTCTAGAGGCATAAGCTATTACTTGATGCTGTTGCATCAACACTGCCCCAAGTCCCTGTCCACTTGCATCAGTATATATCACCAAATTCTCATTCCCTTCAGGCACCTTTAGTATTGGAGCTTGTATTAATGCTTCTTTTAATCTCTCAAAGGCTTTCTCACACTCCTCAGTCCAAACAAAGGCCTGATTCTTCCTAGTCAATTTAGTTAATGGAATTGAAATTTTTGCAAAATTCTTTATAAACCTTCTATAATAACCAGCCATTCCCATAAATGACCTAACCTCTGTGACACTGGTAGGCCTTTTCCATGTTTGAATTGCCATCACCTTATTGGGATCTACAGATAAGCCTTTTTCTGATACTACATGACCTAAAAATTTTACCTCATTTTGCCAAAAAGTACACTTTGAAAATTTTGCCTTTAAATTTTCTTGCCTTAATTTCTGCAGTACTATATGCAAATGATTCTCATGTTCTTCAATTGTTTTAGAATAAATCAGTATATCATCAATAAATATCAATACAAATTTATCTAAATATTTTCTAAAAATTCTATTCATCAAATCAACAAAGTAAGAGGGGGCATTGGTCAAGCCAAAGGGCATCACCAAAAATTCATAAAGTCCATACCTAGTATTAAAAGCAGTATATTTGATGCTTTCCTCTTCTACTTTCATTTGATGAAATCCTGAAGCTAAGTCAAGTCTAGAAAATATTTTTGCACCACTTAATTGATCAATAAGATCATCAATTCTTGGCAAGGGGTATTTATTTTTAATTGTGATTTTATTTAACTCCCTATAATCAATACATAATCTGAGAGATCCATCTTGCTTCTTAACAAAAACCACTGGTGCTCCCCATGATGAGCTACTAGGTCTGATGAATCCTTTTTCTTCTAGTTCAACCAACTGCTTTTTCAGTTCTGTTAGTTCTTTAGGCCCCATTCTAGTTGGCCTCTTAACCACTGGGTTAGCTCCTGGAATTAGTTTGATAGAAAATTCTACTGGTCTATGGTTAACAATTCCCTTAACCTCACCAAATACATCAGCATACTGATTTACTATAGGGATTTCTTCTAATGCAGGCATGTGCTTCTCACCAGTCAAGTTATCAAGGGTGGCTATGCTTCTGTTCTTATTTGCTTCACAAAGAACAACTACCCTTTTTCCATCAGAAGTTTTCAATGATAAGGTGGAGATCTCCATATTTATAACTGTCTTATATCTTTTTAACCAATCAACTCCTAAAATAACTCCCATGCCTGGATATTGCAACACATATAGGTCTGCACCAAACATATGTCCCCCTATATTCAGTCCTAATTGTTTACATATTATACCCAATACACAGGAACTACCTAAAGGACTTTTAATAAGCAAGGGCTTATCTACAAGCATACAATTTAATTTTAGCTGTTGTACAATGTCATGGGAAATTAATGAGTGTGTAGCCCCAGTATCATACACTACTGCAAAAGGTATTGAGTGAATAAGCAAAGTACCTTCAACTTGGCCATGATTTTCAACATTTGGACTTCCAGTTATTTTGCTTTTCCCTTCCAACATTCCCATCTTTCCTTGCCTCAAGTCTGGACAATTCCTTCTTATATGCCCTTCCTTCCCACACAGATGACACTTGAAAGATGCTGGTTTGGGATTTGTACACCTATTCTTCATGTGTCCCTCTTGCCCACAATTATAGCAAGTGATCTTCTTTTTAACCTCAGCAGTTTTGACTTCTTCTGATTGCTTGGTGGAAGCTACATCCATTTTCTTTTTATCATAAGGGTGAAACTTACTCTTTCCTTTCTTGTTTTGGTTATTTTTAAATGCTCTGAAATTTTCTCTGGCTTTATCATGTTGTTCAAGGCTCAAAGTCAGATCTAAAACTTGATCAAAGGTCCTATCCTTATATGGTAGCATGGCTCTACTGAGACTGGCATTCAATCCTTGGATGTATCTGCCATTTTTAGCTTCCTTAGTTGTGATGAGCACTGCACCATACTTTGCTAGAGATTCAAACTTTTGGGTATACTCAGTAACACTCAGGGTTCCCTGTCTCAATTTACTGAATTCTTCCAGCAAAGACTCTTTAGCTGATGCAGGTACAAATCTTCCTTCCAACATTTCTTTGAACTGGTTCCATGTCACCTCTCCTTCAGGTCTTCCAGCTATAATGACTTCCCACCAGTCCAAAGCTGCTCCTCTCAATTGTCTAGATGCTATTAGCCTCTTCTTTTGGTCTTCAACTTGCATATCAGCAAAGATTCTATCCAAAATTCTGAGCCAATTTTGAACTCCCATTATTCCTTCTGTTCCATCAAAAGTCTTGCCTCCAAGATTGGTAAAAGTCTTGAGTAGTTTAGAAAGCTCCTCATGTGGATTTTCTTGCCTATTGCCTACCCCATTCCTTATAGCTCTCATGAAATCTTGCATATTCACCATGGGTGGTTCACTTGGTCCTACCCCTTGTTGTCTGGGTCTTACCATAGTTCTATGGATACAACACTTGAGTTAGTCCATTTTATCTAATCTTTTTTTAAGTTACCCTATTCCAACTCATTATCATTCAATTATAACAGATATTATTAATATAAGTATATAAAGACAAGGCATCCAAGACAGTCAATACTTTCATATATTCAAAACAACCAAGTTCATTCAAGATTTTTACTATGTTATTTATCAACATAGCTCTGATACCAAATTGAGATGACCCACTTTTCACAAATGATTTTTTTTTAATTTACAATGATCATCTATTCAAGAGAACATCCTTTCTCTACTATCCAGGATCTTTCAACCAATATAAAAATATTGTTGTAATCAAATCACCCAACTTACATACAAGAAACCATATATATATGATACTTGGAGTTTTCCTCTTTCTTTTTAAACAGAGTAGAGGAGTTTTGGAAGCAGAGAATTTATTTTTGGAATTTTCTATATAATTTTCTCATGGCAAAATAATTTTCAAAGAAGCTTTTCTGTCTTACTTAATTTTTGGCAAATCCTAGATGTTATTTCTCTAGTTTTAGAGTTTGTTTAGATTTCCATGAATTTAGATCTACTGAACACTTAATTATCCCTTGTGCAAGTGTGTGTATATGTATTCTGTGTGCATGTGTGTATCTGTGTTCTGGGTGCATGTGTGTATCTGTGTTCTGTGTGCATGTGTGTATCTGTGTGACTTCAGGTAACATATTTTTCCATTATATCAATCCTGGTTTACCGGTTTGCTTTATTTGTTACCTTTCTTAACCAAATAGCTTAGGGTATTAGACTGGTTGAACCCAGGCTTGGCAAAGTTGGTCAAATTAGCCTGAGTTCCTCTGCTACTTTACACAAATGTCATACAGATTAATCTGGGTTTCTATCCTACTTTATTTTCCATCAATACTTACAACAGATCTCTGGTTACTCTTTTAATTTCCAATCTACAGATCATTTCAGATTATTCTTATCATTGCACACTTTTGCTAAGCATTCAGGGAGTTAATACTATAAATTGTATCACTTAATAAAACATTCTCAAAAGCATCTCACAACTTTCAACAGAAGTCTCATGAGTAGTTCAACACTTGCAAACTGAAAATAGCATTACATTAGTTTCTTCCCAAACAACTTAACCAACATTTCATAGCATAAGTTCAATTTAACATCTATTTTAATATCCTTGAGTCTGTAACTATTATATCCAATTCCTTAGCAGCTAATTCATCCAATTCTTGATCAAGAAAATGCCTATTTACCTGCACAATCACCACGAGCTGCCTCATAAAAAGATGAGACACCCAATGGTATACAAACACACAAAGGGTCAGACTAAATTGTCTGGTATGAATAATCTTACTGAAAATTTAAATAACTTTATAAACAGATAAGGTAAAGCAATGTTTCTCTAGTATACATTCCTCTATCACATGTGCATGTTCATTAATGCATAACATAATGATACATAATTCAATGGATGGTTTCAGAGAGCACTAACATATAATTCTCATAGAATACTCTAAACCAACCAATATGATCATCATTTAATCATTTTCCCTATCCATAACTTTCTGGCTATCAGGGATTTTACCCAAACCTACCTGTGAACTTATTCTCCAAATTCAATCTCAGGTATTTTATGATGGACTTTAGCTACTTTCCTTCTATTAAAACACACACTGTCTGGGGCATATTCACCGTTAATCCAGCACACTCAGGCCCCTGGGTATAATCATACCATGTGTGAGCTTGCAATATTTCCCTTTCCAAGCCATACTTTTGTAGCCCTAAGATCCAAATCCTTAGTTATATTACTAAGTGTTCATTTTCCCTCTTTCCCCCATTTATGCTAATCCCTTCTGCATCTCATAAATTAATCAGAGAAAATAAACAACTCAACCATCATGCATGTGTTCAAAGAACAACAGATCATTTTTAATAATCATAGATTTATTCATACAAGCTAGTTTGATTTCTCAGTGTACATATTATTTAAATCATGGGTTTTGGGGAATCATGCCTATAAATATATGGTCATGTATAATTTGCCTTGATGCATCCATTTACCTCTGGCTTAATCAGATACTCACAGATTCATAAGATCTGACTAAACCACAAGCTTATATTCTTATCTGGATTTATTTGTAATCATAGAAGTTCAGCACAAGTATAACATTGCACTTCTATGTTACCATGTTTATTCTTGAGACATAAACAACAACCACTTTATGCTACAGCCCCATCTATTTTTCCATTTTTAGACCATAGATTTATATCATATATCCCTGGAGTTTCCATGAATTAATCTATATGCAACAGTCACATAAAGAGAGCATCTCATCTCAAAGATAATTTCATGACACAATAATCATTCAAACATGAAAGCCATCAATATATTTTCTGGGTATATTAACACAAAATATTTAAGCAGATCATCAACACACCAATATCATAAAATAAGCACAGATTAATTAAAAATATAAAAACCATTTAGGCTGCCTCAATATTCAGGACTTAATGCCAATTTTCAGTGAGGTTACTCACCTTAATCCTTTTCCTTTGATCTGTTATCTCCTACTTATCTCTAATGGCCAGTGCTTCTCAATTTTTCTCTTTTGCTAACTATCTATATTTCTGTATATTTTTTTTAAGAAAATGGTGACAGATCCTTTCACCCTTAAACCCTCTTTTATACAAGACCTTGGCTGTCTCTAGGGTTTTAAAATTTACCCAATGTCAATTTTACCCCACCACTTATGATCAACCTCTCTTTCTATTTTAAGAGCAAATGAGTAAATGGTCCCTGGTTCTATTAACATAAATTACACTTTATTACCCCAGTCACCATATTTGCATGATCTCTATAAAAGCTGAGAGAATTGCTAAAAGTGGATAAAGTATTTATTCAACAACTCATACCATTTCCATGCAATTTCTAATAATTTTTCTTTAGCCAGCCTTTGTTTAAAATGCCTGTACAATATCTATATTTCTATCCTTGCCTAAACCTTTATTTTTCTTATTCTAGACTTTGTTTCAACGACACATTCATATCTGTAATAATCATGTTATGTTCATGTATCTATAGTTTTCTTTAGCTTACAAATAATTTTCTGCTTCTTTTTTTCAGAGAAGTATGTACATATGTATTATATCATCTTGTATACATATCAATATTTACCCAATATATTTATGGTCAACTTATCATATATATTTTTCCTAGGCAACCAAAAATAATTAAAACAAGTATATTAAATTAAATTATAAAACTTGTTCATAAAATCAGGGTTATCACATTGAGCTCCTCCTCGGCATGAAAAACATGTTCGAACTGATGATGAACGCGGCGAAGATCCGCCTTCAAACGACAATGATAACTCGATCCAACCATTGAACTTGTAGAGCTCGTTACGCTCTACGATATTGTAGTTGAATCTTTTTGTAACATCTTGCCATTTTGGACCATTCAAATCGACAATAAAACCACACATATCAGACTTGAATAATTCAAAACAACAGATTGTTAATAAAATTTGGGGCAAATAAAATCAATCATAGAATCACAGACATAGAATATCAGAATAACTCGCAGCGGAATAAAATAAACATAGGAGTTCATGAAGCTCCTAGATACATAGTCTCAAACTAATACATAATACCCAAGTCTGAACACAAATACAATGGAAATTTTAGATACATAAGTTCTCTACTACAAAAGCAAAAGCTGAGTGGAAATAACTGGAATGGAAATATCAAGTAGATAGCTAAATCTCCGGCGGATCTCTAGCTCCAAAAGGATGAATCCAAAGCTATGAAACTCAGGCTGAATCGAGCGTATAGCAAAACACAAAACACACGAGTCAGGACATACATATTTATAAAATGTAAATCAACTCAAGTGAACTGTAAAAGAAATGCATCAGTAACTTAAAGGATGCTTGGGATTGCCAATCCTTTAAGGATCCATTAAACTATCTAATATGTAGTAATATACGCTATTATAATAATGTCTAAAGTAAAGTAAACTATTAAAATAGCGTTAAGGCGTTACCCATATCCCCCTTAACACATTTTATACTGCCAATAGTCTACACAGTACCGTAATTCCCCGTAAACTGGGGCCACCAGAGGATACCCCATAGGTACGACATAAAACAAACTCATAGAAGGCGCGCTAGGGTAGGTGACACGGCACATCTAGGCAATGTCAGGGTAGATATACCAATTACACTTCCGGACTGTTAGTAACGCATAGCCGCAACTACCGCCCAACTCGATACACACTCCCGAATCAAAGGTGCGCACCAAATCAATCACAATGTAACAGAATGGCTAACGATGAAGTGTGTCCGATCGGAGGAGCTACCTCACTTGGCCCGTCGATTGCTCCTGTTTTAGCCACCTTATGCTAACTCACGGGAGTTATGTCCACGTAAATATACCTTTAGGATCGTCGCCACCATCCTACTTCATTCTGGAATCTCCACCGCGTACACAGTTGTTAAAGTGGTTTTCGATATCGACGGAGAGTATGCCCATATCCGATCCCGGTCTCTTTAACAACCAAACGTTATTATAACCCGTGGTTATTTAAATTTCAAATGGTTTATATTCCATATCAAACATATTCATTTAAAAACCTCATAAATCCAATATCATTATTCTTTAAAATATTGTTCATTTTTCCAAAGTTGTAACACTTCCAAATTTCATTTAATTATAACCCCATTGAAACATAAAAATTTAGAGATCATAGCACTTTAAAAATGTAACCTTTAGAACCCTAACATTCGAAACTATAACCCTTTAGAAAATTTGTAGCATTATGGAAATGTCACTTTTAAGAAAACGCAGTAGTACAGAAATGCTACCATAAGAATTCGCAGCGATGCAGAATTGTTGCTGTAAGAATTCGCAACGGTGCGGAATTGTTACAGTAAGAATCCGCAACAGTGCAGAGTTCTTCAATAAGAAATCGCAGCAGTTTTGAATTTTTACCGTAAGAAATCGCAGCAGTTTTGAATTGTTACTGTAATACTTCCTACTATGATGGTTTATATAATCAGATAGTACATATATTTACTGTTTTTTTATCATAGTCATTATACCATTCTTATTACATTACTCTAATTTTAGCTATTTGGTCATTAAAGAAACCACACTTTTAGTTAAATAACTTTGTTACTATAATCTCAAATTTTAAAGCTGAAATCCTTATGCTAAGTTAAAAGTACGTTATTAACTTACACTTTATTTTCTTTTCAGTAAATAATATTTATCATTTTTATTACCCAAGTTATACCATTTACATTAGTTAAAACTTACATGTCAAATGTACGTTTAACTTACATTTTTTTTCCACAAAAAAAAACCATTTATCATTTTAATCACTATTACATGAATTAAAACTTACAATTTATAGGTTAGAATAAAATACCATTATTAAGTCACATCGGATTATAAAATTTCAATTAACCTTCATACTGTAAATTTGATTCCAAAATTTACATTTCCAACTATTTATTTCTTACAAAAATTTTAACTCATGTGAACAAATTCACAGAAATTATTACATTAAATTTTAGTTGAGATTCATATATAGAAATCCAAAATACTTAATAATTTTTAGAAAATCATTTTAAATCAACCACGGAGTCTGTATAAAATTCTCTACCCTAGGGTCAAGTAAATACGGACATATATCATTTCAATCCGCAATTTATTAATTTTTTGGGTTTTATACCATTTCAAATCCGCAATCCCAAGTCAAATAAAATAGCTCAGGCCTATCATTTCAGCCCATAACAATTTTCCTTAATCTAAAGATCATTCGGGTATGTATCATTTCAACCCATAGTGAAGGAACTTGCAGTGTGAGAACATAATATTAAATAAAAAAACAATAAATAACATATCATGGCATATGATCACAACAGGTTTAATATCATAGGAAATAACATAATAAAACATAGGTGAAATTTCTAACTTGCATATACATATCCATACAATTAAATTGTCGTCAATTCACCAAAATATAAGTATGTAGTCAAGCGTGATTACTCACCTTCCTTTGGTTAGAGAAGTGATTCAAAACGCAACACAACGACTATGACAAGCACAACAAATTACGGACAAGCTCGAGTGAGAGGAGAATCCATATCTGACGCTTTGAAAAATAAAATAAATTCCATACGTAAACAAATAATTCACATAGAAAATTAAAAGTAGAAAAATTATATATTTGTAAACATGTGAAGAGGGCTTGTCTACGGAACACGTAGGTTTGGTCTAGGGTTTATTTGGGTTCGGCCATAGGGTTTGGTTTGGGTTTGGGTTCGGCCATAAGGGTTTGGACTAGGTTAGGGTTCGCCCATAGGGGTTTGGACTAGGTTAAGGTTGGGTTTTGATGGAGAAGGCTCGGCCAAGGGTTAGGGTTTTGGTAGTGGAGGCTCGGCCTAGGGTTAGGGTTTTGGTAGTGGAGGAGATGGTCATGGCCAAGGCAAAGCAAGGGGAAGGGTTTGAGGAAGTTCGGCTTTGGGGTTTGTGGTGGGAAGAAGAGGAGTGGAGGCCGAAATTTGTGAAGAGGGAAGGGAAAAAGGAAAGAGGAGAAGTGGTTTTTGGCTAGGGTTTGTGGTTGGAGGAAGAGGAGATGGGTGTAGAGGCAAGCATGACCGAAATTTGTTGTGGAGAGAAGGAGGAAAATTGTAGAGGAAAACAAAATTTTAGAGAAGAAGAAGAAGGTGAGGAAGAAGAAGAAAACTTACATTAATTTGCGGAGGCACAAATGAAAAGATGAGGAGTCTAGAAAACCCTAGAATATTATATAGTCATCTCAACAGGTGGCTTCTCATCTAACTAAAGGAATTCCTAGCCCATTAGTACAAGCCCAAAGTCACAATGTAAATAAGAAGAATGTTAAGGGAAAATAACTTCGTGTAATACGCCAAAAGTTGTAAATTTTTAGAAGTATGAATCAAAATTAAACAAAATGAAAAACAAAGGAAATGTTAGAATTAAATCCAACTTCATAAAAAAAAGTAAAAGTTTAAAATTCAAGTTTTAAAATTTTCACAGAAAGTCAAACTTTGACCAAAGTTGACTAAAATTTGCATTTTAAGAAAAATCTTTATTTTATTAAATTTGGAAGAACATTTCACATCAATCCCAAAATATTACATTAAATTTCCAAATTTTAAAATAATTATATTCAAAATTTCAAATGAATTTTCATTTAAAATATTTTCAAAATTTGCGGGTTGTTACACTCTCCCCCACTCAAAACTTTTCGTCCTCGAAATGGAACGAGACACAGGAAACAAAGAGGGATAAGGTAGGATAACGAATGATACCTGGAACAAATAATTCCGGATTCGAAGCACGAATGCTCTCTTCCGTTTCCCAAGTACAATCCCGATCATCAGTGCTCCATTGCACTTTGACTAGGTTGACAGATTTTCTTCGTAGCTGCTTCGTACCTCTATCAATGATACGAAGTGGCTTCCTCTCGACAGTAAGGTTCGGCTCAACATCCAAACTCTCGAGAGTAGAAGGCTGGACAATCAAAGATGGATCATGAAGATACCGGCGAAGATGCGAAACATGGAACACATTATGCACTCCAGAAAGCTTCTCAGGCAAATCCAAACGGTAAGCTAAGGAACCAACTCTCTCTAAGATGCGAAAAGGACCAATAAACCTAGGAGCGAGCTTCCCTCTCTGACCAAAGCGAATCACATTTCTTAATGGAGAGACCTTAAGGAAAACCTGATCACCAATAGAAAATTCTAAATTCCTCCTACGCCTATCAGCATACTTCTTCTGTCTATCTTGAGCAATCCTCATCTTTCTCTTAATCTCCTCAACCTTCTCAGATGCTTCTAGAATCATATCAGGACCAAGAACCAAATGATTACCAGATTCAATCCAGCAAGATGGAGATTTGCAAGGGTGTCCATAAAGAGCAGCAAATGGAGCCATTGCGATACTAGTATGATAACTATTGTTATAGGTGAATTCAAAGAGATGGAGATGATCTTCCCAAGATCCTCCATAATCAAGGAAACAGGTACGAAGAAGACCTTCCAGAGTCTGATTCACTCTTTCTGTTTGACCGTCGGTCTACGGATGGTAAGCCGTGCTCAGATTCAGACGAGTACCTAAATATTCCTGTAAAGCTTTCCAAAACTTACTGGTAAAGATGGGATCTCTATCACAAACAATACTGACCGGAACACCATGAAGATGAACAATCTCTCTCATATAAATCTCAGCTAAACTTGAAGCAGAACGGTTGGACCTAACCGGAATAAAATGAGCTGACTTGGTCAATCTATCCACAATTACCCAAAGACTCTCATTACCTCTCCTAGTCCTAGGTAATCCATCAATAAAATCCATAGAAACTTGTTCCTATTTCCAATTGGGAACCTCAAGGGGTTGCAATAATCCAGCGGTCTTCTGATGATCAGCCTTAACCTGCTGACAAGTTGCACATCTACTAACAAAAAGGGAGATATCATGCTTCATACCACTCCACCAATACAGCTTCTTCATATCATCGTACATCTTCATCACACCTGGATTAATATAAAGTCTAGACTGATGATTTTCCCGAAGTAACTCTTGCCTCAATCCACCGACATTCGGGACGCAAATCCAATTATTAATCCTTAAAATCCATTTATCATCGATCTGAGCTCCACTACCATCTTGGCTACTACCACCAACCCTTCTACGAACATTTCCCTGAATAAGCTTAATTATCCTATCCTCATCCTGCTTAGCAACAATATGATCCATAAGAGGAGAAGAAACAACAAGCTGACATAACATCGCCTTCTTCCTACTCAAAGCATCGGCTACAAGATTAGCTTTCCCAGGGGTATAGTTGATGTCAAGGTCATAAGAAGCAAGGAACTCTAGCCACCTAACTTGCCTCAAATTCAAGTCCTTCTGGGTGAAAATATATTTCAAAGACTTATGATCCGTAAAGAGCTCAAACTTAGTTCCCAATAGATGATGTCTCCAAAGCTTCAAAGCAAAAACTACGGCAAGCAATTCCAAATCATGGGCAACATAATTGGCTTCATGGGTCTTCAACTAACGACTGGCATAAGCAATAACCTTCCCATCCTACATCAGAACAGCTCCCAAACCATCTCAACTAGCATCAGTGTATACCGTTAATCCCTCATTTCCATTTGGAACGGTAAGAACTGGTGCGGAAGTAAGCTTGCACTTTAACTCATTGAATGCGGCTTCACACTTATCATTCCATATAAACTTAGCATTCTTACGAGTCAAAGCAGTGAGAGGTGCAGCAATCCGAGCAAAATTCTCAATGAATCTCCAATAATAACCGGCAAGGCCCAGAAAGCTATGGATATCAAATGGAGTCCTAGGAATTTCCCAATCCTGAAATAGAATAGGTAAAAATAAGAACTACAGAGAAAGATAGAAAGATAAAATTACAAAAGAAAGAGGAGAAGAAAAGATAGAAGAAAAGACACAAACCAGAATAGATATCCTAATCAAAGAATTCTATTAAACAAGGTGGATTTGAAAGGAAGGAAATTCTAAGAAAAGGAATTTTATTTTGAAATAAGAAAATTTTATATCCAAAATAATCCTTGAAAAATCATTTGAAAACCATTATATGTAACGACCCGGAATTTTACTTCCCAAAAATTCCAGATAGTTATGAAAAGAAGAAAAAGATAGAAGAAGAAGAAACAGAAAGACAGCACTGATTCTCACAAATCGCAGCGGATCAAAATAATATCAGTTTACAAAAGAATACCTGTATCTGTCAATTATATTTTTACATCAGAGTTACACTCATACACAAACACTGGACATATACAAATCGCATGTCTCAGATAAACAGAAATAATATTCAAGCGGAAACACTCCATACGTTCTTGCCATCCAGCTCGTCTCCTGAGCTCCAGAACGTCCTTACCTGAAAATCTGTAATACTCGGTCTGACCCGAGCATTACATCAAAGTAACACCCGGGTCAGGCTGGAAACCAGCGTGGGTAAACCCATATAATTTGAAATACTAAATTCAAACCATGAAAGAAAACCCGGGTAACTCGTACTTCACTACGAGTTCATTACTTGTTATGCTCAACACTTATTTTACAAATCAAATTCTAAGTATTCTACTCAATTCTAAGGTCCATATTATTCCATTCAGTCTATTGATTCCACATATCAAAATTTAGGGAAATATAATTACAATTCGAAGTGGGTTCCGAATATCGCTGATATCCGATCTCTGTCTCTTCGAATTCAATACCATCTTTTTAAGCCAAAATGTTTTAAAGTTAAAGCAGTTCAATTCTATTATTTATATACACACAGATAGATAATTCACAATATCACAGATAGATAATCTACATTATCATCACAATTCAACCAAAGCATTCATATCACACAGCATCAATTATGTTTTATCTGAGATCTCAAACCATTCAAGGCAATCAATATCATGCATCCATACATAAGCAAGGATTAATCACTATCTATAATTAATTTAAAATGAATTAAATTAATTACCTCATCTCTAATTAATTTAAAATAAATTAAATTAATTACTTCATTCTATAATCCTGCTTACTTAACCATTATTAATTACAAATCAATTAATTAATCACCATCTAATTATTCATTTAAATTAATCAACCTTGATTAATTATCCTTTAATTATATTTAAGTAATTAACATTTAATTAATTTCACAAATTAATTATCCTTAACCAAAAACAGTAATTAACCTTAATTACTTCATTAATTAATTAACTATAATTAATTACATTAATCCTTAATTAATTACAATTGATTAATTACTTTATAATCACTTATCATTGATTAATTATCCTTAATTAATCATCTCTTAATTACAGCATTAATTATATTAATGATCCCTAATTACTTTTTAATTATAATTACTCTATTTAAATTAATTACATTAAGTAATTAATCTTTAATTAAACCACATTTATTAATCACTCTTGATTAAATCACATTCAGTAATTAACTATTCTTATTTACATCTTAATTAATTATCTTTAATTAATCCCTTGATTAATTACAAAAAGTAATTAAATCCAAAATTACTTTCAATCTTCAATTAATTACATCCTGTAATTACCATTACTAATTACTTCACTAAGTAATTACACTTCATTAATTTCATTAAGTAATTATACTTATCACATTTACTTTCAAATTTGATTTTAAATTTAAGACTTAAAATGAATACAAATTTAACTTTAACAAAGTTTAAAAACAATTTAAAAACCCTTTTAAATCACATGTTAAAGACACACTTATTTTATAAAAGAAATTTACAAGAGTTTTAAAACCAAATTCAATTTAAATTCAAATCACTTTTAAAATATACTTTAACATTTTAAAGTTGTTTAAACATTTTAAATTTGATAAAACTTTATTTTATTTCAACTAGAATACAAATTTAGATTTGAATATATACTTAGAATTGATTTAAAACTAGTTTAAATCTTGCTTTCCATTTTAAAATTTTATTTTAAAATTTTAAACTGATAGGTTTCTGAAACCTGTAACTAAACAATGACCCGAGCCAGACCTCAATTGCTTCGAGCCAAACTCCTCAAGTCTTCGAGTAATTCACACAAACTACTCGAGAAAACTTCGAGTACCTCCTTCCCTTCAACCCAGACTCATCAAATACAAACAAATGCACCATGCATATGCACGGTGGCTTCGACCACATCTGGTCATCACCACAACCTTCAGCAAGATGACGATCATCCCCAGATCAAACTACTACCATCAGAACTTTACCATCAACTCGAAATCAAAATCGAGCAGTCAAACCCAAAACTGGAACCACCATCAAAACCTGGAATCACCTCGTTCTCGCTCCTCCGACCACCGGAGTGCCAGCGGCTTCAGCCACGTCTTCGACAACCCCAAAACTTCCATCCCCCAGAGTATCGTGAAACTCGATCCACCAGAGGGATCGTGCCAACCCAAAAACCCGACCATACCAAAACTAGGTCAACAGACTTCATCAATCAACCACCGTCACCACCTTGCCTCGATCGCCATCTTGATATTTTTCCCAAACGCTCTGATCATTCCACTTCCTCCACTGATGACCGCGACCTCCCAGATCATCTCGATCATCAGAAACCACCCAGAACTCAATTTCTGATCAAACTCGAACTGCTTGCTCAAACCAAAACTAAATTTTTTGATTTCACTTCTAAAATCATGATTTTAGTTAAGGATTCAGATTATATGCCTGAATCAATGAATTAAGATGTTTGAATTTTAAACAAAACCCAAGCTTGCACTGTTCTTCTTGGTTTTCCAAAGTATTTCAAATTTAATTCACTTAAATAAAAATTTTAAATCTTAATCTATGATTAATCAAACAGATCTTGTTTGAAACCTGAGTCCAACAGAGATTAGATCAAGAGATAATGGATTTTGATTTAAAATCTTGAGCTTTGAAACTGAGAACAGAGATATATCTGACATGCACACTTTCAACACATTCATATATACATAAATCATACTTATATATACATGCAAAGCATACTTCATTCCAGGGATTCACATGCAACAGATTTATTTACTTAAGCTTTAAATAAAAATATTTACTCACTGGTATAAAAGAAAGAAGAACTAGGTTGGTTTACTCACCTATTGTTTTTGAACAGAGCTCTGTCTTGGTTTGATCTTCTCTTGTTTAGTTGAATTGTTTTTGATTTATTTTCATGTTATAAAAATGCAGAAGTGTTTACTTCTTTTTTTTCTGCTTAGTTTCGAATGAATGAAATAAAGAAGACAAGGTGGAGATAAAATTATCAGACAGTATACTGCTGCCTTCCACAACAAGCATCTTTTTTTTACTTGATAAACTGATATGAACAAACGGTGACTAGATATTTTATAAAAGGCTTGATTTTTAAAATAAGATTTCATAGTGATTTGATATAATGTATACTTGAAAGGATAGGCCTTAAATGTTATGTTCCCTAAGATGTTTACAAACATTTTACATGAATTGGTATATGTGTGTGTGTGTATATATACACATCCTTACCTTCATACATTCTTCATACATATACTTATGAACATAGTTTTTTCCTTACCTTTATACACACTTATTACTTTACCTATGTACCATCATATACATACATTTATACTTATACATATTTTGAAATAAATTGCTTAAATATATTTTGTCATTGTATGTATGTACATATATATATATATTCTCATTTATACAAACTTCCATATATACTATTTCATATGACATACATTCAAATACTTGTATACCTATATATTTAAGTATATATCATTAACATCATAAAGTTTCGTATGCATTTATATTTTTATACAAATGTATTCTATCTTGGATTTTTAAATGGTAGAGTTATATATATAATTTATATTTTCTATAAGATTCATTATATTTTCGAAATTCTATAATTTAATATCTAATATGGCCTTTGGATTAACTCATATATCCAGACATTTGATATCGGAAATTATTTGTTTGACTAATCAAAATAACATTTCAATGATTTAATTCAACTAATTACCGATTATCAACCGTTAAAAATCTGGGTCGTCACATTCCTCCCCCCTTTAGAACTTTTCGTCCTCGAAAAGGAACGAAGCCAGAATTATTAAAATGCTTAAAATCAGATAAATTTTCTTTGATCATTTTTGAAACACTTTTTAATATCTATATATATTATTTCAAAGTAGTTTTTATAAAAATACTTTTATAACTCGATGTTTCAACAAGTCCATCCTTGTTCTTATAGAAATTCGGTCATACGTTGATCAGGCGTAGGACTGAAAATCTATAAATACTTGGTAAACCCGTTTTCAACACCCAGTGAAAATACTTGGAAATTTTTTTTATTGAAAATATAGGAATCAGTTTTAAAAATGGAGAAAACATCTTTGGTGAGAATGCTCTGGAAATCATCACCCACATCCATGGTCGCAGTTAACCCGATGGTTACGTTGCCATCCCAACAAAATCCATAGATAACTGTAGGCCTCCGCGCCCCTCGATTACACCATGGAACCCGCTATAGATCGCAGTTATACCCGGGCTTTACGTTGCTATCACAGCAAAAACCCATATAACTGTAGGCATCAGCGCCCTCGAATTTCGCTGCCAAAAGAATGAAACTCCTCCACTCGACCATAGATCGCTGTCTACCGATGTTACGTTGTCGTCCCGGCAAAATCAAGTGTAGACTGTTGGCACTCATCCTCCACACGATTTTCGCTATGGTCACACACAGTAGATCGCAGCGACATCGAGTTATACTATCGTCACAGCATAACCCAAATGCCCCTGTAGGCATCAGCGCCCTCGACTTTCGCTACCCAATAATCCTCAGGAACTAGTTTGTCCGGACTCCTCACAGGATCAACTTTAGAGCCTCCCCCTCTTTGAGGCTCAAGGCAGTACCACTCTGTGGCACTCTTGAGAAGTTCATTCAAGGGAGTGCCTTTTTCCCTAGAGCCACTTTCAAAACACTTTATACTATACACATATAGTTTTTCCAAATCATACACCTAGTATGAATTCCATATATATCTCCTTTCCCAAAATCGATTACCCCGAAATCGATAATTCACAAACTAGGCTTTCCAAATTCCAAATTTGATTTTCCTCAAAAAATCAAAAGGCCTTTTTAGAAATCCATAGGTTCCCAAAACCTTTTTTTCCAAAATCATTTTCACAAGATCCTTAATATATATAGATATATATAACCTTGAAAAATCTTTGGATCATTTCAAACTTGTATAAAACCCCTTTTTATACTTCAAATATTTCCAAAAACCCTTTTCTTCTGGCAAAAGATTCAACAAGGGGAGTTTTATCATATATATAACAAAGATACATAACTTTGTTTATTCCAAATCAAATATTCAAATTTGATTACTCTATAAAGTCACTTACCAAATTACTTACTTCCATAAAGTAAATTTTTACCATAGAAATATCCAATTTCCACTTTACTTCATCATATATTTCACAAAATATACTTTAAATTTCAAAAATCATTTTACAATTCTTATCCATAAATTTTCAATATCAATTTCATTCAAACCCGTACGAGGTACACATATCATCCGTACGCTATATCAATCTGATCGTTCACTCGATCACACAATTTCACTTTCGAACTAGTATCGTCCACCCGACACCCTAGTGCGGACTCAGATCTGGTTTCTTGATCAGAAACCGTCATTCTCCTTGCATAGTCACAACTATGATAGAGAATATCCAGAACCAAATCAAAAATCCATATCCAGGTTTGCCGTCGAAAATCGAGCGAAAAATCCTAACTCGGATCGATAATACTATCTCGAAATTCTATGCTCGAATCTGGATCAAACCACTATGAGAATAGAGTAATATACGTACATCCTACGTATTTATCTTCATTGATTATCAGTTAAATCAATTTCCTTTCTATTCATCCTTACTCTGATTTTATTCACTTATTCACATTTGCCTTAATCCCCATTTGGATTATCACTTCAATTCTTATCTCAGTTGGGTATTTAATCAATAACAGTTTGAACTCCGACCAGTTTATATTTAGAAAATAGCTTGAAATTTTTTAAAAATAGATAAGTAGTTGAAAAATAATTATTAGTTTGTAAAATAGCTGTAAAATAGTTAAGTAATTGTAAATAGTTGAAAAATAGTAATTATTTTTGTAAAACAATTGAAAAACAGTAATTAGTTTATAAATCAGTTGTAAAATTATTAAATGGTTCCAAAAGTAATTGTAAAACAAGCTTAAGATAGTTTTAGTGTAACGACCCGGAATTTTCGATCGTGAAAATTCCAGATAGTTAGGAAAAGAAGAAAAGAGGTAGAAGAGGAAACAGAAAACAATCACATATTCTCACATTCGCAGCGGATCAAAATATAATATCAAATAATATCAGTTATACAAAAGAAAATTGTATCTGTTAATTTCATTTTAATACATCAGAGTTACAACATTTCACAATCACTGGACATATACAAATCAACATATCTCATATAAACAGAAATATATCACAGCGGAAACACTCCATACGTTCCTGCCACCCAGCTCGTCTCCTGAGCTCCAGAACGTCCTTACCTGAGCATTACAACAAAGTAATACTCGGTCAGACCCGAGCATTACAACAAAGTAACACTCGAGTCAGGCTGGAAACCAGCGTGAGTAAACCCATATAATTTGAAATACTAAGTTATAAAGCCTCTTTGAAACCAGGGTAACTCGTACCTCACTACGAGTTCTTACTTATTATAGTCAAACAACTATTTCACAAAATAATATCTAAGTACCGTTACTTAGTTCCAATGGTCCAGATTACTCAATTTATTTCATTCCGACCTATTCGATTTACAAATCAAATCTATAAAGAATTATAGATTACAAATCGAAGTGGATTCGGGTATTTACTGATACCCGACCCCGGTCTCTTCGAATCCAATGTTATTCATTAAACCAAAAGTTTAAGTTTAAACAATACAACTTATACACAACAATTCATCTCATATCACAAAGCAGCACATATCACATATTCGGAGATATCATATAGTCCAAGGCATTCAATATCGTTCAATCATCCATAAGCAAGATTAATCAACCACCCCATCTCTAATTAATTTAATTAACCACCAATGAATTAAATTAATTACTTTAATTACTTTTAAATTCTGCATACTTAACATTAATTAATTACAAACCAATTAATTAATCATCCCTTAATTATCCATCTTAATTAATCATCCTTGATTAATTATTCTTTAATTACATTAAGTAATTAACTTTTAATTAATCACATAAATTAATTATTCTTTAACCATTTACATTAATTAACCCTTAATTACTCTTATTAATTACATTAATTAATGATCCTCTAATTACTTTCATTAATTAATTCTTCTTTTAATTAATTACATTCAATAATTAATCTTAAATTACTTACATAAATCAACTAACCCTTTAATTAATTACCTTAATTAATTAATCCTCTAATTAATTACATTGAGTAATTATTCTTTTAATTACTTCCTTAAATTAATTATCCTTTCATTATTAAATAATTAACTTTCAATTATAATTAATAACCTTTAATTAATTACCTTAATTAATTAATCCTTGAAACTTGCTTGATAATTTGATAAATACTTTTGCTTTGAACTTGTTTAATATTTTACTTTGAGACTTTGTTCATTATTTGCTTTGAAAACTTGATACTAAATTTTACTTCCATTTTAAATTAAGAGAACTCGAGCCCAAGACCAAAATTCCCAAGCCAACACTCGATTAAATTCCTTTTTCTTCCCTTCGAAGAAACTCGCGTACGACTCGAGCTAGACCCGAACAAAACTCCATCTTCCCCACTACCAAGAACAACACCCAGACACAACGTACACACGTGCACCGTGCACACCGATCTGGTCATCTCCGACCATCGTTGCGACCTCTAACAAGTCGTCGACGCTCCCCTCAGTCGACCCGACCACCCAGGTCAATCGATCGCGCCTGGAATCAAAAATGAGCAAGTCAAGCAACCCAGGAACCCAACTCGATCATCGAAATCCTTCTCGCGCCGCCACCCACGACCACCAGACAACTCGTCGATCAACCCAAAGCTACGTCACGTCTCCACGCTTTGATCCCCCATATGCGATCGCCTCTAGTTCGCCCACGTTGACGCAATTACCTCGACTACCATCTCGTCCAAAGTAGGTCCTTAAACCCTAAATCAACGTCGACCAACCTCACCGATGATCTAAAAATTCATTCACCATTTTTTTGATGATCTCCGGCCTTCAAGCTAACTTCGACATCAAGCTCGACCTACAACTCGTCGTCGTTCGTCGGAGTTTGACGAAAAATTGAAAACCGTTCAACTCAGAATTTCTCAACATCTACTTGCTTAAAAATCATGAAATTAACTTTAAAAATTACCATTTTTAAGCACGAATCTATTTCAATAATGAAAACATGAAATTAGAGTGATCGATTTTCTGACTTATATTGATCAACACTGTGATTTATCATTTTTGAAGAAGTTACCTAATATAGTTTCTTGAAACCAATTTTAAAATTTGTATTACATAGTTATAATCACTTTTCATTTAGAGATCGAAACCTAAAATCATTTAGATGGGATAATTTGAATTTTTGAACAGGTTTTAAACCCTGTAATGTTTGAATAGAGGCAAACAAACATGCACAAGATCAACCTACATATTTACACACATGCAGGCATATTTTCATCTATACCAACATTTTCCACAACATATTTCCAAGCATTAATCACATGTAAACAAGATATAACAGATTCCAGATTTTATAGAGGTAGTTTACTCACTTGAAAACAAGTTTGAACAGAGAACAGATTTTGTTTAAAAACACTATCAGCTTGATCTTTTTGATCCTCTAGCTTGTTTAGTTGAGTTGAAATTTAGCTTCAGTTGTAAGATTATATTTTCTTTTCTGGAATGCTAAGTTTTAATGAACGAAAAGAAATAAGGAGATTGATAAATATAACAAGTATTCAGGCTTTGTTTTACTGGTACAATTTTGGTCAGAGATTTTTCTTTATCTTTCTTGACCAGGTAACATTTTGTGGAAAAAATGAAATGATTCATAATATTTCGAAATGACTCTCCTGTGGCTTTGAATTGATAGCATTAAATGTTTCCATCCTTTCCATTTATAAGTATGTACATTTTTTTTTCTTGCCTTGCAAATACATGTATTTTCCATAGTTTATTTATTACTAGAATGATCTTAAGTGTTCACTTTAAAGTTGTTATACTTATTGTTATAATGTTAACTTGTATATTTATTTCTATTTTTAACATAACTCCTTATTATTTATTTATTTTTTTAATTTTTATTTTTAAGCTTAACTACCAAACATTTAATTTTAAAATCATATATTTTGTTATACTTATATTTAGTATTGATAAAATTTTATTTTATTTCAAGCTTTATTATCTAGATTACAACTATATATATATATTTAAATCAAAAGTTAATAAGGTAGAGTTTTATTTTAATTTAATGTGAATAAGGTAGATTTATTTCAAATATTTTTGAAAGACTTTATTTTAAAATTTTAAATCATAGCTTTCTTCCAAAATACACATATATACATAAACAAATAGTAAATGGCCCAAAAGTCTTATTTGTTTTTAAAATGATAAGTTGTATTTTTCTAAATTAATCGGATTAAAATAATATTACCAAAATCCTGGGTCGTCACGATGTATATTTTGCCTATTCACTATTTTATCTAGTATATATATATATGTGTCCATGCTTATGTATGTCTAATCCTCATATATATACATACCTATGTACTTATATTTATATTTGAACACCATAAGACTTGTCTATATGTTTATATATATATATATATATATATATTTGAACATTTATCTTTATCTAATCTATGGGATTTATCTTATCCAGAGATATTAAAAATGAAATCTCTAATATAGTTTTTGTAACATTCCCCCTTTTGACCGCCTCCAGTCGGTAATTAAACCAACTCGAAACGTTCAAAAAGACGAATTGTTATTTAGTTTATAAGGTTTAAACAGAATCAGCCACAGAAACACAGAATAATAACACTGAATTAAAACAAATGAGAATTTATTTCATTACTATAAATCTTTTTATATATATCAGAGTTAATACAATTTTAATACTGATACAGCGGAATATCTTAAAATACAATTTTCTGAAACTAAAATGATTCTTTACTCTCTCTCTAACTTCGCTGCTCGAAAATCTTCAAGCTGTAAAAATACTCGGTCTGACCCGAGTATTATATTCAAAAGAAAATAATACACAGGTCAGTCTAATTCAAACCAGTTTATTAGTGCATATAGGCAGTAATAATTTAAATAGAAGACAGTCACAGTAATTCTTGTCTATCCGACTCTTTTAACAAAGAACTCGGATAACGAAAATTTTAACCCTAAACAGTGTTAAACAATAAATCAGCAGATTTAAGACATCAACAGAGATAAACAGTGTTATTGGCTGCCGTACACGCACGCGTGTACGGCCTCGCCAGTACAGCATACAAGATCAATGCATCACGACGCAAAGAAATGTCAATTCAAAAACTGTCGAGTTTGGGTGGCTGCAGTGCACACGCACATACATGTGCACTGCCTCGCCAACTCGAGTGAATACTAACAACCATCAAAGCTGCAGAGGTCAAGTCAGTAAACTGCAAGTATCAAAGAGGCAAGAAACAGTTCAATACCCAAGCAAACTCAAGAACAAGTTTCCAAACAACTCATTACTGAACATTTCATCAAGTGCAAAATTCTTTATAAAAATGAACTGCAGCCCCACTTTGAATTCAAGGGCAAACTACAACATGTACTGCGGCCACCACTTGAATACAATGGGCAAGACTGCAATAGTGTAATGAAACAGTACAGGCAGTAAAAGAGACAACAAGTGATGTACAATTGAATACATCCTTAAAACAAGATAGACTATAAGTCAAGTGCCAGCATATAAGACAGCAAACACATGAATGTGCAACAGTGGAATGCGACAATGAACCAATATAAATTTCAAATGACACATACCAGAACAAGATATATATACACAAATTTCAGGTAGACCAGGATGCAAAGTTTACCAAGTACCAATGACTGAGCCGATAAATCAAAACATATAACTAAGTCGAGGTCGAGAATGATCAAGTCCAGGAAAGTAAATTTCAAATTTCATTTTAAATCCAACCTCTTTTCAATTATTTAACACTTCTAATAATAAAACAAATTTTTAAATTTTGAAAACTGGATTTATTTGCAAACTAGGTTTTAGACAACTTGAATTTATTATTTAAAACTTTGTTTATAATTTGAAATCAGATTGAAAAATCTAAAACAAAATCAGTTTAAACCATATGAGCAACTCAACAAAAACCAGATCAGCATCTATCCAGACTTAGATCATCAACATAGTGCACATGACCATCGGCATAACTCCAATAAAAGTCAGGTCAAAATGAAAGTATGAAGGTAGAGACCCCAAAAATAGTGACATAATCAAAACAAACACTAAAGCAAAGATGGTCGGAGTAAAAGTCTACAATGAAACCACAGTGAATATCAACATCAGAGACTTAGCCTAAATTCAAGAATATATGCATACACACATACATATGTATGTATGCACATATATAGTCTTGAATAAACAGAAGTAAAGTACAACAAAATGGAACAGTGGGCAGAACCATCAGACAAGAAATCAGACCAGTACACAATTGACCAACTACAAAGGCAGTAGTGAGTGCAGACAAACCAAACTCAAGCAAGTAAATACAGAGAACTACAAAGACTGCATATTAAATATGCAAAACCAAAGTTGCAGTGAACAACAAAATGCAATTTGAAATAGGCAGTGGTAAATCCCACCTTGAAGTATATAAGTGCAGACTAGTTACATGAATGACCAGACCCCAAATGTTGTCGACGTGGTGTACATGTTAATGAACAAACAAAATTCGAGTGTCGACCGAACTACAAATTCAAACCAAAGTCAGATAAATCCCAAGCATTGCCCAAAAAAGAATACAACTATATGAACACAGCAGTAAGGAGGTGAGGGCACCATAGATATGGCACCACAACACATAAATACATGAGAAAGCGATACAACAATTTAATGAACACCATCCTCAAATGACAAGTGCACCAACAGTAACAGTGCAATTCCAAACTGAAACAACAAGGTATCTAAAGCAACAATCACCACAATGTCGAAAGTACTACCAAAGGCAATAAACAATATAGCTAAAATCAAACGAAACACCACCGTCAAGCTCAGATCAAAAATCATCAAACCATGTAAATAAATTCACAAAATCGCATACATAAGAGGTTAAATTAGATGTGAGTAAATAATTTACTCACCTTAGATTCGAGAAGAGGCCGCGAGCGAGGAAAATCGAAGGAAATCGAATTGACCCAGGCGACACGCAAATCATCACTGTTCCGATCAACATGGGCGCGACTTCGAAGATTTCTCAAAAGCCCTAATTCGCGAACGAACGGAGGAGCGAAGCTGAAGCCCTAGCAAGCATCGAAAGAACGAACGAGAATCGGCGCTCGAAAATTACAAGCCCTAATTTTGAAGACGCCACCATTTTTTTTTCTTTCTTCGATTTAGGTTTTAGGTTTACGAATGAAATGAGAAAGGGATCGGGTATAGGGTTTTAAACGAAATGAATGGGCCGAGATAAAATTTTAAAGCCCAAAACCCTTTAACAAATTTTTCTTTTCTTCTCTTTTTTTTCCAAAAGGATTCTAACCGATTCAAAAATTCCAACAACAATTTTTTATTAAACAAATTCCAATTCGAATCGAAATTCCTATAAGCAAATAGCTAGCATAGAAATCGTTTAACGATGATATCTAATCGATGCAAAAATCCCGGTTATTACAGAAATTCAAATTGAATTCAATTTAATTTTATACGCGTTTATACGTCGTATGTTCACAAAACAACTCTGATAAATACGAAATTTGAAACCCAGTAATAATTCAATATTACGGACCCAATGAAACTGGTTTCGTCAAATTCCGAGACTGTGCCTCGGAAGGTTATTTTTAAAATTCAATTTAAGCGATAATATTTCAAAACTGAACAAATCGCTTTCAAATTCAATTCTGAAGCTTCTATTATCTTCAGTATTATCAATATGAATCCTCCAAGCCTTTAAATTATTTTTAACCGGCTTAAAATCGAAGATTCAAATTTTATTCAACTTTCAATAGATTAAATTCAAAAATTTAATCGCCAATTCCTTCTGATAATTTGAAATTCAAGTCAAATCATCATTCAAATATTTAAAATTAATTAAATATTTTCAATTTAAATTGTTCAAAATTCAGGGTCGTTACAAACTCCCCTCCTTAAAAACTTTTCGTCCACGAAAAAGGAAAGGTTGTTAAAATTTCATTAACATTTATACTCTAGTCAATTTTTACTAAACTTAAAACTCATTACAAATAAATGAATATAGGATTCATTTCATTTGTTTAATCTCTCTAGTTCTGTTTATTTTCTCTTTTGTTCAATGATTTCTACAATCATTGATTTCTAAAATCAAAACGCAAAAGTCTTTTATCAACATTTTCGATTTACAACTCAGATTCAAACTTAAAATTCTTCACGTTAGAGATTTATATAACATATCTCTTCCAAAGCTGTGGACTTTCAAAACATTACAAAGATCCTCTTCCTTAGTTCATTAAGTTGGAATTTCGTAATTTTACTTTCAAATCATTGATTCGCTATTTACAGTTTGAAAATACTTGCTAACTCGAAATTTAACAAGTCCATCTTCGTTCTCACAGACATTAGACATACGCTGGCCAGGCGCAGGTCTAAAAATCTCCAAGTACTAAACATACTTGCTTCAATTCCCAGTGAAAATACTTTTTAAAAATTCTTTTAAAAATGGATATGGAAAGCACGTTCCCCCATGGATTACAGTTCCACCCGGCGGTTACGCTACTATCCCAGTAGAGTCGCTTGTGGCTGTAGATTTCACATCTCTTAAATTTCGCCATGGTTGTCGCCATAGATTGCAGTACACACGGCGGTTACGCTACTATCCCAGTAGAATCGCTCGTGTCTGTAGGCATCACGCCCCTCAAATTTCGCCTGGCATTAGATTGCAGTTTACCCGGCGGTTGCGCCACTATCCCAGTGGAATCGCTTGTAACTGTGGGCATCTCGCCCCTCAAATTACGCTAATCATCAATCAAATCTAATCTCATCGCGATGATCTATCGCGAAGGATTTCCGATTCAAATAGTCACTCTGACTAAAATTCTACGTAGCTACGAATTTCAAATGGACACTCATCGAGAGTTCCAATACCTTCTCTAATAATAAATGGAAGGTACTTTTCCACATCCTCAGTTTAGAAAACATAATATCATATATGTAGTACTTTCATTTCACATTTCGTACATATAACATCTATGTAAACATACATAAGATTTCCATAACAATGTCTTTCTAAACTAACGGTTTCAAATTTACCGTATTCATATATATAAGTTCTAAAAACTTACATATCTCATATTCATAACAAAATAGAGGATTTCAAAATTTCCCTCTAAGTCGATTTGGAAATTTAAGGTTATCTCAAACCTAATTCATATTCATAATTCCATTTATTATCGACTTTCACATTCGATTTGAATAACATGCTTACATCGTCAATTCTCAACACAGAATTGATGTCTATCGATATATAACCTCTGAGCTCGTACGTCTCAGAGAAGGGTGTTAAGCTAAGAGAATAAATTCTCCGCCACCAACAGATATATATTTAATAGAGATCAATTGCTATGTCATCAATTCACAATGTTAGACATGCAATCCAAATCATCATCTGAAATTCAAAACTCAACTTATATTGTCTTTGATGTCGAAGTTAAACTCAATTTTAACTTAACTATTCAATCCTTTTGAAAAATTTCAAATTGAACAAATTGTTCAAATTCTCATTTAACTTTTCAACTTCGACTTCAAAAATGAATTTCAAATCATTTATTCCTTACGGAATATATTCACAACATTTCACATTTGGAAAAACATTTCCATACTTATTTAAAAATAAGTAATTCACAAATCCATTTATTTTCAACATTTGAAAATATTCGATATACTTAAATCAAAATTAAGTATATATTTCATCTTTAAGGAAATCATTCTCTTTCACATTTTCATTTGAGTTAAAACGAATGTTACGTAAAACATCGTTACGACAACTCAAAATCACTAGTATAGGAATTCGAAATTTAGATAGATGTATAAATCCCAATACTATGCAAAACATTTCCTTTCGGAAATCATTTACTATAACAACAGTGTTATAGTCTACCATTTCCTTATATTCGAAAACGTCTATTTCAACAATGAATGTTGAAATCTATGGTTTCGATATTCAATGCCTTTGAAAACATCTTTTTTTTTTAAAACAATTAACTTCGTTTTAAAATATCACTTTCCCAAAACATGTCCATTTTATTCAATAATATATTCACTGTCCAAAATCGTGAATATACATCTTTTAACAAGCTATAAGAATTTACTTATCAAAATAAGTCAGTTTCGAATTTATAAACAACGTTTATAAATTCTATTCCTATTCATAAACTTCAATTCATAAAAATTTACTTCATTAATCATTCCTTTATAGCTCAGTTTTATATCAAAATTTTAATTTACAAGTAAATTACTTATAAATTCTTTTATTTCGCAACTTCGATTCATTTTATAACTTCACATCTTAATTCTGTAATTTCCATTCACTTATGAAATCCATTAAATATTTCACTTTTAACACTTATACAATTCCAATATTTTATTAACACTTTTCAAATCTTCAATTTAAGCCGTTTATAATAATTCAAAATTTCCAATTTAAACTATTATATAAATTAATCAGTTTTCCATTTCCAAAATAATCAACTAGTTCTTTAGTAAACCATTCATCGACTTGATTTCCAATTTAATCACATTTGATTCATTCACATTGGATTTTTTTTACTAACATTCATTCATATCCAATTAGTTCACATTCACTAATTTATATTCAAGTTAGTTTGCTTTCAATTCAAATCAAATTTGATTCTATTTAGATTTACTTATCTTTCAATTTGAATTCAGTTACTTAGCTTCCAATTTCCATTAATACAATTTCATTAACACTTAATGAATTTCCATACAATCAACTAGCAACCAATGCACATTCAACTTAACCAAATTTATTTACTTTGCTTACATTCAATTTGGTTCAACACACTTAATTTCAATTGGTTTATATTCTAATTCTGATTGAATTCTTATACTCACCATATTCACAAATTCACTTTTACAATTAAAGTTGAATTTTCCTTATATAACTCAAATTCATATTCATTCTTCACTTTATCAATTCATTTTGATATCAAATTCAATTTGCTTCAATATTACTTAAGCCATGTTTCATTTTATCTCCACTTGCATTTATTTTCATCATACAACTTAAGTTCGTCTCAAATCTATTTGAAATTCTATTTTATTTAACTTCACTAAAGTCAAATTCATATCACTATTCAAAATTCAGATTTTGTTTCACTCAACAAAACTATTTAACCATTTTAACAATTGGTTTTACTTAAACTTTCTCATTTTATAAGTTAAACAACTTATTAATTTAAACTTTCCGATTCATATTATATAATCACTTATCTTTCAAGTTTAACTTTTCATCTCAATAATTTACTTAATCAAGTTCAATTTATTTAACTCTCTTTTAGTTAAATTTCAAATCATATATTTATTAATACTAACTCAATTCAATTTAACTTTTCTTAAGTTAAAAATCTTTATTTTCAAAAACAACTTTATACTCCTTTGCATTTGAAAAAAAACGTTTCCTTTTTAAAGTGTTTCTAGTAACTATTCATATTAAACATCATAAACTAAGCTTTGTGTAAACCAAAGCTCTGATACCACCTTGTAACATTCCCCCTTTTGACCGCCTCCAGTCGGTAATTAAACCAACTCGAAACGTTCAAAAAGACGAATTGTTATTTAGTTTATAAGGTTTAAACAGAATCAGCCACAGAAACACAGAATAATAACACTGAATTAAAACAAATGAGAATTTATTTCATTACTATAAATCTTTTTATATACATCAGAGTTAATACAATTTTAATACTGATACAGCGGAATATCTTAAAATACAATTTTCTGAAACTAAAATGATTCTTTACTCTCTCTCTAACTTCGCTGCTTGAAAATCTTCAAGCTGTAAAAATACTCGGTCTGACCCGAGTATTATATTCAAAAGAAAATAATACACAGGTCAGTCTAATTCAAACCAGTTTATTAGTGCATATAGGCAATAATAATTTAAATAGACGACAGTCACAGTAATTCTCGTCTATCCGACTCTTTTAACAAAGAACTCGGATAACGAAAATTTTAACCCTAAACAGTGTTAAACAATAAATCAGCAGATTTAAGACATCAACAGAGATAAACAGTGTTATTGGCTGCCGTACACGCACGCGTGTACGGCCTCGCCAGTACAGCATACAAGATCAATGCATCACGACGCAAAGAAATGTCAATTCAAAAACTGTCGAGTTTGGGTGGCTGCAGTGCACACGCACATACATGTGCACTGCCTCGCCAACTCGAGTGAATACTAACAGCCATCAAAGATGCAGAGGTCAAGTCAGTAAACTGCAAGTATCAAAGAGGCAAGAAACAGTTCAATACCCAAGCAAACTCAAGAACAAGTTTCCAAACAACTCATTACTGAACATTTCATCAAGTGCAAAATTCTTTATAAAAATGAACTGCAGCCCCACTTTGAATTCAAGGGCAAACTGCAACATGTACTGCGGCCACCACTTGAATACTATGGGCAAGACTGCAATATTGTAATGAAACAGTACAGGCAGTAAAAGAGACAACAAGTGATGTACAATTGAATACATCCTTAAAACAAGATAGACTATAAGTCAAGTGCCAGCATATAAGACAGCAAACACATGAATGTGCAACAGTGGAATGCGACAATGAACCAATATAAATTTCAAATGACACATACCAGAACAAGATATATATACACAAATTTCAGGTAGACCAGGATGCAAAGTTTACCAAGTACCAATGACTGAGCCGATAAATCAAAACATATAACTAAGTCGAGGTCGAGAATGATCAAGTCCAGGAAAGTAAATTTCAAATTTCATTTTAAATCCAACCTCTTTTCAATTATTTAACACTTCTAATAATAAAACAAATTTTTAAATTTTGAAAACTGGATTTATTTGCAAACTAGGTTTTAGACAACTTGAATTTATTATTTAAAACTTTGTTTATAATTTGAAATCAGATTGAAAAATCTAAAACAAAATCAGTTTAAACCATATGAGCAACTCAACAAAAACCAGATCAGCATCTATCCAGACTTAGATCATCAACATAGTGCACATGACCATCGGCATAACTCCAATAAAAGTCAGGTCAAAATGAAAGTATGAAGGTAGAGACCCCAAAAATAGTGACATAATCAAAACAAACACTAAAGCAAAGATGGTCGGAGTAAAAGTCTACAATGAAACCAGAGTGAATATCAACATCAGAGACTTAGCCTAATTCAAGAATATATGCATACACACATACATATGTATGTATGCACATATATAGTCTTGAATAAACAGAAGTAAAGTACAACAAAATGGAACAGTGGGCAGAACCATCAGACAAGAAATCAGACCAGTACACAATTGACCAACTACAAAGGCAGTAGTGAGTGCAGACAAACCAAACTCAAGCAAGTAAATACAGAGAACTACAAAGACTGCATATTAAATATGCAAAACCAAAGTTGCAGTGAACAACAAAATGCAATTTGAAATAGGCAGTGGTAAATCCCACCTTGAAGTATATAAGTGCAGACTAGTTACATGAATGACCAGACCCCAAATGTTGTCGACGTGGTGTACATGTTAATGAACAAACAAAATTCGAGTGTCGACCGAACTACAAATTCAAACCAAAGTCAGATAAATCCCAAGCATTGCCTAAAAAAGAATACAACTATATGAACACAGCAGTAAGGAGGTGAGGGCACCATAGATATGGCACCACAACACATAAATACATGAGAAAGCGATACAACAATTTAATGAACACCATCCTCAAATGACAAGTGCACCAACAGTAACAGTGCAATTCGAATGAATGCAGACTACCTGTAGCAAATGTGAACTACAACAGAGCTCACTACAAAGATGGGTGAAACAGTATGGAAGTAGTGTGACAACCAGTCACATATATACACACATGAATGTATATATATATAAAGCAATGCCACACTAACAACAAAAAAAAATGCAGGGTAATTCAAAGATTCTCAACCAAAAACTGGGACCAAGCTCACTTACAAATTTTTTGCACTGTAAAATAACACAAACTTGGTACAATTCCAACCATATATGTACACACACATACCTATGTATGTATGTACATATATGCAGATTTGGATAACAGATGACCAAGCAAAATACATAGTGTAAAGACTGAAGTGATAAACAACATAACCAAAACCAAGTCCATAACTTCAAGAGCAAAAATGCAAATTCGAATATACATATATACATATCAAATGATGTATATACATACGTGACTGCATACATATATATGGAGGCTAAAATGCAACTGGGTGCAAACAGTCTCCAAAAACATGAATGTACAACTTGTAAACCCATAAATATAGTACTGTAACTGGACAGTACAAGGTTCCAAAACAACAATTAACGCCCGAAGTGAAGAAGAACGACATCAACATCGTCAATTCAAGTAAGCGAAATTATTTGACATGAACTAAACAGAAATCACCAACAGCAAACAAAAGCAATATCACGAGCCGAAGCCCAAAAAGAATGGAGTCAACCAGTTCAAAAGTAATCGAAGCCAGGTTAAACAACAACGAAATCATACGAATAAAACAGAAGAATCAGGGAGCTTGAATTGGATATGAGTGAAAGTTTCACTCACCTGGTTTTCGAACTTGGCCAAATAGAAATGGCAGAGGGAGCAACAAGGAGACGATGGTTCGAACTCCTCCGATCGATCAACAGAGGTGCGAACTCGAAGATTTCTCAAAAGCCCTAATTCGCGAACGAACGGAGGAGCGAAGCTGAAGCCCTAGCAAGCATCGAAAGAACGAACGAGAATCGGCGCTCGAAAATTACAAGCCCTAATTTTGAAGACGCCACCATTTTTTTTTCTTTCTTCGATTTAGGTTTTAGGTTTACGAATGAAATGAGAAAGGGATCGGGTATAGGGTTTTAAACGAAATGAATGGGCCGAGATAAAATTTTAAAGCCCAAAACCCTTTAACAAATTTTTCTTTTCTTCTCTTTTTTTTCCAAAAGGATTCTAACCGATTCAAAAATTCCAACAACAATTTTTTATTAAACAAATTCCAATTCGAATCAAAATTCCTATAAGCAAATAGCTAGCATAGAAATTGTTTAACGATGATATCTAATCGATGCAAAAATCCCGGTTATTACAGAAATTCAAATTGAATTCAATTTAATTTTATACGCGTTTATACGTCGTATGTTCACAAAACAACTCTGATAAATACGAAATTTGAAACCCAGTAATAATTCAATATTACGGACCCAATGAAACTGGTTTCGTCAAATTCCGAGAATGTGCCTCGGAAGGTTATTTTTAAAATTCAATTTAAGCGATAATATTTCAAAACTGAACAAATCGCTTTCAAATTCAATTCTGAAGCTTCTATTATCTTCAGTATTATCAATATGAATCCTCCAAGCCTTTAAATTATTTTTAACCGGCTTAAAATCGAAGATTCAAATTTTATTCAACTTTCAATAGATTAAATTCAAAAATTTAATCGCCAATTCCTTCTGATAATTTGAAATTCAAGTCAAATCATCATTCAAATATTTAAAATTAATTAAATATTTTCAATTTAAATTGTTCAAAATTCAGGGTCGTTACAGTTTTTAATTCAATATATATATTAAGATATTTTAATTATCAGAATTTTATTTGTTCAACTTATCTAAAGTAATATTCTAATGATTTAATTCAATTAATTACCAATTAAAAACCGTTAAAAATCTGGGTTGTCACATTTAGGTTTAAAAAGAAAAGCTATATAGTAAATAGTTTGGAAAAATAGATTTATATTAAAACAATTTATTTTGAAAATAGTCCAGAGTCAAACTGTTCAATTCCCCATCAATTCAATTTAAATTTCCACTTCCATTTAAATTGACCCACTTCTAATTTGAATAACTTCAATTTCCCTTGAACTTGATTTATGCTCAATTCAAGTTGAATTAACCTCAATTTCTTTCCAAATTCAGATCAAATTCCATTTGATTTTAAACATATTCACTTTAATTACAATTTCAAATTATTCAAATTAATTTAGACTAATTTCAAATTGAATCCACTTCAATTTCAAATCATTTCAATTTCTATGTGAATTAATCCCAATTCCCATTTGAATTTGAACTCATTCAATCTTCAATTTTATTTCAAATTAATCCAATTCAAATTTTCCATTTGAATTTTATACTTATCCATCTTCAATTCTAGTTGATTCAAACTAAATTCAATTTGAACTAATGAAATCTAAATCTTAACCTTAAACCATCTCGAATTATATAAATTCGAGTTAAATTTTCAAATGTTGATTTAACCCCTTAAATCAAATTAACCTTTATTTTTAAATCAATCCAAATCTTTAAATAATTTAATTCTGGGTCCAATTCTCAAAATTCCGTTTTAAATTATCTTTACTTAACTTATTTCAAAGTTCAAATAAGAGTTCAAAACAATTTTAATTTACAAATTCGATTATTCAAATTTTCAGTTCAAAGTAATTCCATATCCTTAATTTCAAATTAAAGTTTAATTTCCCTTTTATCTCAATAATTGATATATTACCACACTTCATTCCTCATTCATTTAAACAAATCCAATTCATAATTTAAAGATTATTAATAAAAATAGGATAATATTATCCAACTTATTTTAAAACATCCATTTTCAATTTCCAGATCTCAAACCCATTTTGAGATCACACAAACTCCCACTTCAAATTAACCATTTAACTTCCCAAGTTAAATCTCAATTTCATCTTGAAATTTCCAATTCAGGTTGCTTGTTAACTTATTTAACTTTCCCAAAGTTAAATTCAATTTAATTTCATTAACCTTTCCCAATTTGAATTTGTGCTTCAAAAATTTAAACTTCACATTAATAATCTTATAAGTTCAAATACTTATCACCTTGGGTTTCACATCTCATTCCAATTTAAAACTCAATATTTAAGGTTTATTTCAAACCATATTTGATATTATGAATATTCCTCATATACATATTATTCCCTTTACACACTAAGTTACCCTTAAATTTTAAATCACCTTTGGTTTTTAATTCAAAACAGTTTTCGAACAATCCTTGTTTGCAACAAGTCCCTTTTATTCAAATAATACTTATTTATTATTTCTTTTAGCACTTTGACACAAATCCCAAATTTTCTGGCTTAGATTTAAAACTTCACAATTTATATCACCTTCAGTTCCAATTTATAAGTCATACTTATCTAAAACATTTCATTTTGCTTACTCATTAATACACATATTATTATTAAACATACAATCATTTGTGATAATAACCAAGATTATCATATCTGGAAACCAATTCATTATTATTTTATTCTGAAACTTTTCCCGATCAATTCAGGATTTAATTTCAGTTTGAATCCATTTCAAACTTACCTTTATTTAATTTCAATTTGGTTGTATTTCTATTATCTCTTAATTTAATTCCAATAATTTAACAACCAATTACCTTAACATTTATTGGTTAAGGAATATTGCTTTATATATATCAAAATATATTCTTATATAAAATCATTTAAAATCTTTATATATGAAAATAACAAGTACGCTCTCATATATATATACTCAACTCATCATAGTGTAACGACCCAGTATTTTGGACCATTCAAACCGACAATAAATCCACACATGCCGGACTTGAATAATTCGAAACAATGGATTGTAAATAAAATTTGGCAAAACTCAGCATATACAGTAAATAAAATAATCACAGATCACAGACACGGAGTAATATAACAGTAATGCAGCGGAAACAAAAGAGTAGTAGTTCATGAAGCTACTATATATATATAACAGAGTTAAACAGGATACAACAGAAGTCTCGAATACATAGATGTCTCAATAAAATAATCAAATACAAGATCTGAATACATCACTGGAATCAACTGAATAACTGGTAGCAGAATCGAAAGATAGCTGGATCTCCAAGCAAAGCTCCAACTCCAAAGGTGAGTCTTAAATGCTGTATCACTCAGTCTGACCCGAGCGTAAAGCAAAACACAAAACACTCGAGTCAGGATTAACATTCTTATATCAATAAATCCAACTCAAGTGAAATATCTACTGAAATACAAGTAACTCAAAGGATGTTTGGGATAACCATCCTCTAAGGATCAGTTAAACTATCTACTATGTAGTAATATTCGCTATTATAATAATGTCTAATATAAAATAAACATACTTTTAAATAGCATTAAGGCTTTACATTTTCCACCTTAACACGTAATAGTCCCAGTAGTCTATCCAGTATTAGCATACTCCCAAAAATGGGGGCTACCCTCGATACTCCACAGGCTACGGGAGAAATCATAACTCGTAGTAAAGCTCGGTATGGTAGGTGACACGGCACACAAGGCAATGCCAGGGTAGATATACCAATTACGCACACAAACTGATGGAAACCCATAGCAGCCACTACCGCTCCACCTCGAACAACACTCCCAAATCAAGGGGTGCACCCAACCAATCACAAAGTAATATAATGGTATCGAAGAAGTGCGTCCGATAAGAGGTGCTACCTCACTGGTCCGAGATCGCTCCTATTTTAGCCACCTTATGCCAACTCACGGGAGTTGGGTCCACGTATATACCTTAGGATCGTCGCCACCATCCTACTTCATTCTGGAAACTCCACCACGTACACAGTTGTTAAAGTGGTTTTCGATATCGACAAAGAGTATGTCCATATCCGATCCCGGTCTCTTTAACCACCAATCGTTATTATAACACCGTGGTCATTTCAAAATAGTTTATACATCAAAACCAAAATATCATTTTCATTTCAAAACGCAAATTTCTACGATATCATTTTCACTTCAAATATATCCATTTTCAAAATCATATCACTTTCCAAAGTTATAACGCTTTCGAAATCATAGTCTTTTAAAAAATCAAAACACTTTGGAATTATAGCATTTAGGAAATCATAACACTTTGAAATTATAGCATTTAGGAAATCATTACACTTTGAAATTATAGCATTTTGGAAATCATAACACTTTCCTTTTAAACAGTTTAGATATTAAAATTAGTATATATAATAAAATAGTTTATATAAATAGTTATAAGTTAAAATAGTTTAAAATAAAATAATTTATATTAAAAATGATTTATATTAAAATAGTTTATATTAAAATAATTTATAAAGTAAAATATCAATAGTTTTAAATATAATTTAAAATTACTTTATAAAATAAAACAGTTTCCTCAAATTTCACAAATCGATTCAAATCAACTCGAATTCCAAAATTTTAATTTAATCAAATCTCAAATCATCAATTTCAACTCGATTCAGCTTCTCAATTAACCATTTCAAATTATCGATTTCAAATACATATCTGAACCATAAAATAAGCCATTTCAATTTCAATATATTTCAAAGCTTTAAATATTCAACATTTCAAAACTAAATTCGATAATCTTATATATATATCAATTCACTTTTCTATTATTTAATTTTGAAATATTTACTTAATAATTTCAATATCATTTGAATACAACTTCAATTTACAAACTTAAATAAACAAAATATCCCATTTAAATATATATAAGTTTGAAATATCCATTTAAGTCACCTTTAATCAAATTTCAAGTTGTAAAACACTTCTTTAAATTTCAAATTAAATACATTTCAAATCAAACTTATTTAAGTATAATTCTTAAATAAATATAATTTCAAATCAATTTCAAATCATTATAAACTCTATATTTGAAAATATAGATATTAAATAAATACTTAGACATATTATTTATCAACTTTATTAAATCAACTTTAATGAATCTTTAAAATCAATATTTATCAAAACCATATATTTCTTTTCAAACCATAGAAATCATTTTCATAGTATTTATATATAGACCAACGGTGTCTGTATAGAATTTTCTATCCTATGTGTGATATCCCGGAATTTTTAGACAATATCAATTTAATAATCTGTTTAAATAATTAAATTGATCTGATAATCTTTGATAATAAAATTTGAATTGATTTAATAATCTAATTAAATAAATATTTAATTAGTGAATTTTATCTTTTAAAAACTAATAAAATGATTTCTATTTATAATGTATATATATGTGTGTGTATATTGTAAATAGGTAAGCTATGGTTTGAAATTTAATAAATAAATAAAATCTTGTTTTTAAATTTCTAATACATATATTTTGATAGTTTGGAAATTATGATTTCTTTAATATTAAGCTTTTCAAAGCTATCTAAACAAATAACTATATTGTTTTAAATAAGATTAATAATAAGGGTTATTTTCTCTTTTTAATATTGCTTAATAAATATGATTTAAGAGTATATATATAAGTTTAAAATACAATTTACATATGATATGTTAATTCATTTAGTAATAGTAGTAATTTATAATCTCTTTTATAAATTATTTAAATTTGACCAAATTGTTATTTCAAACAATATTATTAATATATTGTTTTATATATAGATAAATAGATTTTAAAGAAATTGAATGTGTTGTTATAAATAGTTTTGGATTTTAAAATATATGTATAAACTTTTATTTATAAATATAATTAGTTTGTTTCTTTAAAAAGTAATATATATATATATATAGATAAGTATTTAATAAATTAAGATTAAAAGGCTTTTATTTACATTTAAATAAATAAGTGTTACTTAATGACATGTGTAAATCTATAAAGACACCTAAATAACAAGTGTAAACTAATTAACTATGGTAAATGACAAATGTCAACGTTTTGAATTTTTTTTTCTTTTATTTGAATAAATCATTTTAACTTATATATACATATGTTCTTATCTTCATTCTTTTTCCTATCTCATTCTTTTTGAATCTTAAGAGAATTCAGCCTGAAGTATACTCAAAAACAAATCCTCATAAACATATCTGAAATTAAAATCCTCCTCTCAAAAACCAGAAAATCAAATCCCTGTAACTCATTTTCAAATCAAAGTCTTTAGCCTGCAATATCTTTTTCAAAACCTGAAAGCAAGCTCAAAGGAAAAATCAAAAGATCAACCTGTAACCAAATTTGCAAATCACAATCAAACCTGTAGATTCAACATTTTTCTGCAATCTGGAAACATGTTCAACCAAGTCATCTCTGCATGCAACTGCAATCTTTTCAAACTAAATCCAGCATTCAAGTTTTAAAGTTTCAAAGGCATTTCAGTTTTAAATTTTAAAGCTGTTTTCAAAAACAAAGTAGCTCTGTTCATCTTCATTTGCAGTCTGGTGAGTAACAATATTTTTAAATTTAAGGATAAAATCTGGTTGCATGCTTATCTCTGAAATAAGTTTGTTTGTGAGTATATTTTTAAGTATATCTCTGTGCATGTATATATATATGTATATTGGTGTGCATGTCTGTTCTCTGTTCCCAGTTTTAAGCCCAAGTTTGATTAAAAATTCTGTATCTCTTGACCTAGTCACTATTATAATTTAAGTTATAAACAATAATTACTTGTTTTATCATAGATCAGAGTTTAAAATTTTATTTAAGTTAAAATGAAGTGAGAATTGCTCTGGAAATAAAGTAGAACAGGAAATCTTGAGTTATTGTTAAAATTCGAACTTCGTAATTTATTGATTCAGGTATATGATCTGAATCCTTGTTTAAAAACATGAATTTTAAAAGTGAAATTATAATTTTTAGCATCGAATTGAAAGAGCAGTTCCTGTTTGATCAATTTAGGAGTTATGGGTAATCTCTGATGTTCTAGTGGATCGGAGAAGTCGCGATCTTCTCTGGTGATAGAGGGGTAATAAGGGATGTCAGGAAAATGTCTGTTGATGGTGAAAAGCACTGTGGCGAAGGGGTTTGATCGGGAAAGTTTATAACCCTAGTTTTGGTGAGGTTGAGAAATGGGTTCGTCACGACGTCCAGAGGGGATCGAGTTCATCTGAACTCTGGGGATCTGAAGCTTGAAGGATGATGAAGACGTGGCCAGAAGTTCTGGTGCTCAGGTGGTCTCGATCGACGAGGCGAGTTGAAACTAGTGATCGAAGTTCTGTTTCTAGGTTTTGATCGTGATGCTCGAATTCGATTGAGGTGCTTGTTCGAGGTTCTGGTGGTCGCGATCGTAAGTGGGTGTCGTGGTCATTATGCTAGCGTTGGCATCGATGGTCGGAGGCGATCGACTCGCCTGTGCACGTGAACGTGTGTCAGGGTATCAGTGATTTGCTTTGGGTAAAACAGAGGGAAGGTCTCGAGTTTGTCTCGAGTTATTCATGGGTATTGATCGAAGCGGGAAGGGTTTCGACTCGGAGCAATTTAGATAAGGCTCGAGTAATTTTAGTGATTACAGTTTTAGCCTGACAGTGTTTTAAAAGTTAAAATGAGTTTTTAAAAATTTGAAAACAGGATTTAAACAAGTTTTAAATCAAGTTTTCACATGGGTTCAGGTTTGATTTGTATTCTAGTTTGAGATAATTAAATAAGTTGATAAAATTTATAATGTTTTTATCAAATTTAGAGCATATAAAGTATATTTTAAAAAGGGTTTGAATTTAAATAAATTGGTTTTAAATTCTTAATGTTAAGTGTTTCTTTAACATTTGGTTTAAAAAAAAAGAGAATTGTAAATTTGATTTAAATTTGGTTAAAGTTAAAATTGTAATTTATTTTAAATCTTTAATTTGAAATGAATTAAAGAAATATTTAAAGTAAAATGTTTCAAAGCCCTTTGATAATAATAGTTAAAGTAGTTATAAAGGCTAATCTTTATTTTAAAGATTAATTAAGGTTTAATGATTTAGGATTCATTAAATTAATAAGATAATTAAAGAGTAATTTAATAATTTAATTAATTAATGATTTGGTGTTAATTAATTAAATGATTAGGATTATAAATTAATTATTTAAGGGTTAATTAATTTGGAATTAAGGATCATTTATTTAGATAAGTATGGATTATTAATAAATGATTAGGAATTAATTAATCAAGTGATTAAAGATTAATTAAGTAATTAATTAAGTAATTAGAGATTTATTAATTGAGAATTAATTTATTTGTAATTAATAATGTTTGATTTAAGTTTAATTACTTAAATAAAGAATTGTTAATAATTAATGAGAGATCATTGATTAGGGATTATTAAATACTTAATTAATATGATTAATTTTGATAATCAATTAGATTTATTAATTAATATGAAATTGGTTAAGTATAATTACTTAAAAGTAATTAATGAAGTGTAATTATTTAGGAAAGTAATTAAAGGTGATTACTAGATGTAATTAACTGAAGATGATTTAATAATGAAAGTAATTTGAGTTTAATTACTTTGTATAATTAATCAAGGGATTAATTAAAAGATAATTAATTAAGGAGTAATTAATTTATGAAATGGAGTAATTAAGGGTAGTTAATTACTAAACGAGATTAATCAAGGGTGATTAATAAATGTGACTAATTAAAGATTAATTATTTAATGTAATTAATTTTAAATGGAGTAATTAATTAAAGAAGTAATTAAGAATTTTTAATTAATATAATTAAAGATGTAATTAAGGGTTGATTAATTAAACTAATTAATCAATAATAAGTGATTAAAGTAATTAATTAATTGTAATTAATTAAGGATAAATGTAATTAAGTATAGTTAATTAATTTATGAAGTAATTAAAAATTAATTACTATAATGGTTTAAGATAATTAATTTGTGAAATTAATTAAGGATTAATTACTTAAAGTAATTAAAGAATAATTAATCAGGAGTGATTAATTAAGATGGATACTTAGAGTATGATTAACTAATTGGTTTAATTAATGATTAAGTAAGCAGGATTTATAGAATAAAGTAATTAATTTAATTCACTTTAAATTAATTAGAGATTGTATAAATCTTTACTTAGGGATGGATAAATGATATTGAATGCTTTGCATTGTTTGATATCTCTGATGAGATATGTGTTGATCTATGATATGGATGTTTTGGTTGAATTGTAATGATAATGTGAATTATCTGTTTGTGATGATAATGTAGGTTATCTATTGTGATATTGTAGGTTATCTATCTCTGTGTATATAGATAAAGAATTGAATTGTTTTAACTTTAAAACAACTTGGCCTTAAAAGATACGTTTTGGATTTCGATGAGACCGGGATCGGGTTTCCAGATTTGGATATCCGAATACCACATCGATCCAAATTAACGATAGGTCGTGAATCTCAAGTGAAGATGAAGATTCAAAGTGCAAGAGTTATTGTCGTTAACTCTGAGGGTGATTCGAAAATGAGTGTAACGAGATAATGCCTTCGGTTTCGTTCGAACCCGGAACGAACTTGTATGGATTGAATGCTTTCAGCACATCGTCAGGTGGACGATGAGCATTCTAAGTGATGTGTTCTGATTAAACGTAATCGTAGCCTCAAGCCTCATCAACCGGGAATGGCTAAAACAGGGGAGGTGCAGCAAGGCTTCGTGGGTAGCACCCACTAAGAGTAAGGTCATTCCTGTCTAGAGAGTTCCTTTATTTCGGCTTAGTGGTGCAGTTGGCGACGGCCATCTGTGGGGTGATTTTTATTCAGAATTATCCAGTAAGGGATGGTTCCGGCTTTGTGTTGCAGGGGATTGGGAGTAATCCTCGGTATGGTGATCTAGGCCCCGTACTGTGATGGGCGGTACCCCGGTAGCCCTGCCATTGTATGGAATCCAATTTCCAATAAGTGATAACGGACTTGATTGTATAACCCACTTTGTTGGCTAGTATGCTGGAATTTAATAATGTAACAATTTCAGCTATTTCATATTTATTTGAAAACCCTAGACCTATTATAATATAACTGGATTTCCTATCAATGTTTTGGTTATCGTAAGGTAAAAACTTTTCCGTGTTTATGTGCGGGAAGTCTTACGAGATACCTTTTCTTTCCAAATGGTTTTCAAAGTTAAGCAACTTTAACCTGTTACTCACACCAGACCCATGTCTGACCCAAGTGTTTATTTTCTGTTTTATAAACTCTTGGGTACTCAAATTTTTACGAGTAGCCAAGGGATTCAGGTTTAGCCTTGATGAGTTTTCTGGAGGAGCAATAGAGCAGGAGGCTTCAGCGTTCGTAGATATATATAGTAGTTCCGCTGTGTTGATATCTGTGATAGTGTCTTGTATTGTATTGAGTTGTAATGTCTAGACATGTGTTTATAACTGTCTAGTATGTGATGTGTAATCTGTGTAACTCTGATAGTCATTGTATATTATGTAATACTTATGTTATTAATATAATTTATTCGTTCCGCTGTTAAGATTCTGATGTTGTTGAGTTCTTTCTTCTCTTCTTTTCTCTTTTCTATCCCTTTCTTTCTTATTAATGATGCGTCATTCTGTGGAATGAATGGCGGGTTGTCACACTATGGTCAAGTGATACGGATATTTATCATTTCAATCCGCAATTTAAAACATATCCGGGTATATATCTTTTCAACCCGAAATCCCAAATTCAATTCAATGAAAATCGCTTGGGTTTATCATTTCAACCCATAACGATTTTCTCCTATTCTACAGATCGTTCGGGTATGTATCATTTCAACCCATAGTGATTCTATACTAATAGGGAACTTGCAGAGTGATAATAGATATGATAATAAAATAACAACAGTAACGGGCATATATATCATCAATATAAATAACAGATAATGGTGTCAGATGTCACAGGTGAACAGATACAGATAATGGCATATATATAACAATGTAAATAACTAGCAGCAGCATATTTCAATTGACGTTTCAATTGAAATTAAAATTAATAAGTATAAGAACGTTAATCGTGAGTGGTTTCTCACCTTTCGAGGCTAGTGAGGAGTTTGACAACAGAACAAGCTACGAATTACAAAGCAAAGCAAGATGGGCACGACTTTTGACAATAGGGCTGATAACAAGATCGATAAAACGAATCAAAACTGGATTGATGAAGATAAGTGGTATAAATGACCTTATATGCATAACTATATAAAATTATTTATAAAAAAATCATATTTAAATTTTCAATACATATTAAATTAAATATATATATATATACATTTGTATATCATATAAAGTAAACTAAAAAATATATATACAAGTAATTATATAAATAAATGAACAGTACACTATTATGTGCAACAACATATACATATCATCACTTACTAACATACAATATGTTTTAACCAAAGTATATAATAATATTGTAGCCGAGGTACATTACAGCAATTAGGACAACAGCCGACCTAGTATAATATATATATATAGGTATGATATTTAAAAAAATAAAATACTGCAAACATAATACTTTATATCTATATATACTATAGCCTACCCTATATAGAAGCTAACTATTATATAACTACAGCACACGACTATATATATTTTTGAAATACACGTATAACAACTTAGTATACTTTAATTTTTATAACCAACAACAGTTTTATATACTTACATATATACACGTAAAACAGTATATAAAATATGTGTTCAAACCCAAACAAACCTTTTATACATATCTTTACTAATACTATATATAAAATCTTTATCCACTTATATATAGCAGACCAATATATATATAACATACAAGCCTGAATCATAAAATTGAACTCAAGTACATAAACAAAGAAGAATAATATATATATAACTTTCATAGCAAAATATATAAACAGTTTTATATCTAAACAAATGTATATAACATGTTACAAAACAATTATATATATATATAACCTTAGGTAGTATAGATAACAAAATCAGATTATATATATATAGCATTAATAAAGCATATATGAGATAACAGCTAATATATATACATAAAATCTTATAACCTTCAAAGTATAACTTATACAAACTATATACACCAACTTGCCGAAACAAATAGCATATCTGTTGTTGCCGATAAGTGGAGAGCTGGCAGAACAAATATGAATAAAATATATACTCTACATACATAATATATAAAGTGATAGGTTAATTTATAATACAACATATATATATATATATAATAATACCCTTAACAAAATATATATATACCTTCTTATTTTTCTTCGAGGAAGCTACTGGAATCAAAGGACGAGAGCTCGGCTGAAGGAGGCAGGCTGGCGATGGGAAGCGAACGAGATGAACTTGCTGGTTAGGGTGGAGGACCAGAAAAGAGGAGCGGAGGCGGTGCGGCACAGACGGAGAAGCTATGGTAGCGGGAAAGGTCAGCACTGAAAAGGGATGAGGTGGATGTGGCTGGTCTTGCGCGTGGAGATTGCTTGGAGAGACGTGGGGAGGAGCTTCGGTTTGGGTAGGTGGCGGTTTCAGCCTGCTTTTTGGTGAGGAGGTGGCCGATCAAAGGGGATGAGCACAAAGGAAATAAGAAAGTTTGGCAAAGAAGGATAGCTCTGTGATATTTTAGTTTCTGTTTTGAACAACAGAATGAAGTGGAGCACGAGAATAAGGAGAGAAGCATAAGAAGAAAAGTCAGGTAGACAGAGATAAACGCATAAAATAATTAACGTGAATGAGCAACCCAGAAGTTTGAACGTACATTTCAAAATGAATGTGCATCATAAATTCATAAAGACTATCCATTATCATGTAGGAAATGAAACGGTGGAAAACGAGAAGACAAGGGAAACCAAAGCCAAAATATGAAACCGACCGGTTTCGTCGCGTACCGAACTTCGAAACACAAAAATTAATATACTGCGGAGATCAGCATGACTAGACGATCAAAACAGTATAAAAATATCAGTGGTATGATTGAATTATAAAAATTCGAATTTTCTACTAGAGGAAAATGCAGCAAAAATGCAGAAAAATAAGATCGACGGAGCTAAAGAAGTCCGAATTTGGAAAAACGAAAAATGACGTCTTAGTCAGAAGATGAATTAGAATTTTTCTATGTAAAATATTCAGGTTTGGAAAACATTTTATTATCATCAATTTTAACTGATATAAATTGGAATAAAATTACACTAGAAAATAAACTTCAATATTATCAGATGAAAATTTACCAGTTACTATGTTTAAATAGACGTATTCCAAATATCAAATTTTTATTTCAAAATTTTATCGTTTAAAATTTCACAAAATTTCAACTAATTACGTTATTAAAACAGTTAAAATTTACGGGTCGTTACACCTAGGGTACCGCTGACCCTATCCTTGTTGAGTAAACACACCAGAGCCAAGGTTCTCGCTTAACCTTCGCTCTGATACCAAATGTAACAACCTGGAATTTTACTTCCCAAAAATTCCAAATAGTTAGGAAAAGAAGAAAAAGATAGAAGAAGAAGAAACAGAAACACAGCACTGATTCTCACAAATCGCAGCGGATCAAAATAATATCAGTTTACAAAAGAATACCTGTATCTTTCAATTATATTTTTACATCAGAGTTACACTCATACACAAACACTGGACATATACAAATCGCATGTCTCAAATAAACAGAAATAATATCACAGCGGAAACACTCCATACGTTCCTGCCATCCAGCTCGTCTCTTGAGCTCCAGAACGTCCTTACCTGAAAATCTGTAATACTCGGTCTGACCCGAGCATTACATCAAAGTAACACCCGGGTCAGGCTGGAAACCAGCGTGGGTAAACCCATATAATTTGAAATACTAAACTCAAACCATGAAAGAAAACCTGGGTAACTCGTACTTCACTACGAGTTCATTACTTGTTATGCTCAACACTTATTTTACAAATCAAATTCTAAGTATTCTACTCAGTTCTAAGGTCCATATTATTCCATTCAGTCTATTGATTCCACATATCAAAATTTAGGGAAATAGAATTACAATTCGAAGTGGGTTCCGGATATCGCTGATATCCAATCCATGTCTCTTCGAATTCAATACCATCTTTTTAAGCCAAAAGGTTTTAAAGTTAAAACAGTTCAATTCTATTATCTATATACACACAGATAGATAATTCACAATATCACAGATAGATAATCTACATTATCATCACAATTCAACCAAAGCATTCATATCACACAGCATCAATTATGTCTTATCTAAGATCTCAAACCATTCAAGGCAATCAATATCATTCATCCATACATAACCAAGGATTAATCACTATCTATAATTAATTTAAAATGAATTATATTAATGACCTCATCTCTAATTAATTTAAAATAAATTAAATTAATCACTTCATTATATAAATCCTGCTTACTTAACCAATATAAATTACAAATCAATTAATTAATCACCATCTAATTATTCATTTAAATTAATCAACCTTGATTAATTATCCTTTAATTATATTTAAGTAATTAACCTTTAATTAATTTCACAAATTTATTATCCTTAATCAAAAACAGTAATTAACCTTAATTACTTCATTAAGTAATTAACTATAATTAATTACATTAATCCTTAATTAATTACAATTGATTAGTTACTTTATAATCACTTATCATTGATTAATTATCCTTAATTAATCATCTCTTAATTACATCATTAATTATATTAATGATCCCTAATTACTTTTTAATTATAATTACTCTATTTAAATTAATTACATTAAGTAATTAATCTTTAATTAAACCACATTTATTAATCAGTCTTGATTAAATCGCATTCAGTAATTAACTATTCTTATTTACATCTTAATTAATTATCTTTAATTAATCCCTTGATTAATTACACAAAGTAATTAAATCCAAAATTACTTTCAATCTTCAATTAATTACATCCTGTAATTACCATTACTAATTACTTCACTAAGTAATTACACTTCATTAATTTCATTAAGTAATTATACTTATCACATTTACTTTCAAATTTCATTTTAAATTTAAGACTTAAAATGAATACAAATTTAACTTTAACAAAGTTTAAAAACAATTTAAAACCCCTTTTAAATCACATGTTAAAGACACGCTTATTTTATAAAAGAAATTTACAAGAGTTTTAAAACCAAATTCAATTTAAATTCAAATCACTTTTAAAATATACTTTAACATTTTAAAGTTGTTTAAACATTTTAAATTTGATAAAACTTTATTTTATTTCAACTAGAATACAAATTTAGATTTGAATCTATACTTAGAATTGATTTAAAACTAGTTTAAATCTTGCTTTCCATTTTAAAATTTTATTTTAAAATTTTAAACTAATAGGTTTCTAAAACCTGTAACTAAACAATGACCCGAGCCAGACCTCAATTGCTTCGAGCCAAACTCCTCAAGTCTTCGAGTAATTCACACAAACTACTCGAGAAAACTTCGAGTACCTCCTTCCCTTCAACCCAGACTCATCAGATACAAACAAATGCACCGTGCATATGCATGGTGGCTTCGACCACCTCTGGTCATCACCACAACCTTCAGCAAGATGACGATCATCCCCAGATCGAACTACGACCATCAGAACTTTACCATCAACTCGAAATCGAAATCGAGCAGTCAAACCCAAAACTGGAACCACCATCAAAACCTGGAATCACCTCGTTCTCGCTCCTCCGACCACCGGAGTGCCAGCGGCTTCAGCCACGTCTTCGACAACCCCAAAACTTCCATCCCCCAGAGTATCGTGAAACTCGATCCACCAGAGGGATCGTGCCAACCCAAAAACCCGACCATACCAAAACTAGGTCAACAGACTTCATCGATCAACCACCGTCACCACCTTGCCTCGATCGTCGTCTTGATATTTTTCCCAAACTCTCTGATCATCCCACTTCCTCCACTGATGACCGCGACCTCCCAGATCATCTCGATCATCAGAAACCACCCAGAACTCAATTTCTGATCAAACTCGAACTGCTTGCTCAAACCAAAACTAAATTTTTTGATTTCACTTCTAAAATCATGATTTTAGTTAAGGATTCAGATTATATGCCTGAATCAATGAATTAAGATGTTTGAATTTTAAACAAAACCCAAGCTTGCACTGTTCTTCTTGGTTTTCTAGAGTATTTCAAATTTAATTCACTTAAATATAATTTTTAAATCTTAATCTATGATTAATCAAACAGATCTTGTTTAAAACCTGAGTCCAACAGAGATTAGATCAAGAGATAATGGATTTTGATTTAAAATCTTGAGCTTTGAAATTGAAAACAGAGATATATCAGACATGCACACTTTCAAAACATTCATATATACATAAATCATACTTATATATACATGCAAAGCATACTTCATTCTAGGGATTCACATGCAACGGATTTATTTACTTAAGCTTTAAATAAAAATATTTACTCACTGGTATAAAAGAAAGAAGAACTGGGTTAGTTTACTCACCTATTGTTTTTGAACATAGCTTTGTCTTGGTTTGATCTTCTCTTGTTTAGTTGAATTGTTTTTGATTTATTTTCAAGTTATAAAAATGCAGAAATGTTTACTTCTTCTTTTTTTTCTTGCTTAGTTTCGAATGAATGAAATAAAGAAGACAAGGTGGAGATAAAATTATCAGACAGTATACTGCTGCCTTCCACAGCAAACATCTTTTTTTTACTTGATAAACTGATTTGAACAAACGGTGACTAGATATTTTATAAAAGGCTTGATTTTTAAAATAAGATTTCATAGTGATTTGATATAATGTATACTTGAAAGGATAGGCCTTAAATGCTATGTTCCCTAAGATGTTTACAAACATTTTACATGAATTGGTATATGTATATATATATACACATCCTTACCTTCATACATTCTTCATACATATACTTATGAACATAGTTTTTGCCTTACCTTTATACACACTTATTACTTTACCTATTTCCCATCATATACATACATTTATACTTATACATATTTTGAAATAAATTGCTTAAATATATTTTGTCATTGTATGTATGTACATATATATATATATATTCTCATTTATACAAACTTCCATATATACTATTTCATATGGCATACATTCAAATACTTGTATACCTATATATTTAAGTATATATCATTAACATCATAAAGTTTCGTATGCATTTATATTTTTATACAAATGTATTCTATCTTGGATTTTTAAATGGTAGAGTTATATATATATATAATTTATATTTTCTATAAGATTCATTATATTTTCGAAATTCTATAATTTAATATCTAATATGGCCTTTGGATTAACTCGTATATCCAGACATTTGATATCGAAAATTATTTGTTTGACTAATCAAAATAACATTTCAATGATTTAATTCAACTAATTACCGATTATCAACCGTTAAAAATCTGGGTCGTCACAATATACTTGAAAATACGTTCTCTCGCAATGATTCTAAGATTGATTTTACTCATTCTAGGGTATTTCTATCCTATCTCTAATGAGTTTTTGCCCCGTAGGCTAAGGTTTGCCTAAAACCAAAGCTCTGATACCAACTGTAACATCCCGCCATTTTGGACCATTCAAATTGACAATAAAACCACACATGTCAGACTTGAATAATTCAAAACAACATATTGTTAATAAAATTTGGGGAAAATAAAATCAATCACAGACACAGAATATCAGAATAACTCACAGCGGAATAAAATAAACATAGGAGTTCATGAAGCTCCTAGATACATAGTCTTAAACTAATACATAATACCCAAGTCTGAACACAAATACAATGGAAAGTTTAGATACCTAAGTTCTCTACTACAAAACCAAAAGCAGAGTGGAAATAACTGGAATGGAAATATCAAGTAGACAGCTAATCTCCGGTGGATCTCTAGCTCCAAAAAGATGAATCCAAAGCTGTGAAACTCAGGCTGAATCGAGCGTATAGCAAAACACAAAACACTTGAGTCAAGACATACATACTTATAAAATGTAAATCAACTCAAGTGAACTGTAAAAGAAATGCATCAGTAACTTAAAGGACGCTTGGGATCGCCCATCCTTCAATGATCCGTTAAACTATCTACTGTGTAGTAATATACGCTATATAATAATGTCTAAAGTAAAGTAAACTATTAAAATAGCGTTAAGGCGTTACCTATATCCCCCTTAACACATTTTATAATGCCAATAGTCTATACATTACCGTAACTCCCCGTAAACTGGGGCCGCCAGAGGATACCCCATAGGTACGATATAAAACAAACTCGTAGAAGGCGCGCTAGGGTAGGTGACACGACACAACTAGGCAATGCCAGGGTAGATATACCAATTACACTTCCGGATTGTTGGTAACGCATAGCCGCAACTACCGCCCAACTCGATCCACACTCCCGAATCAAAGGTGCGCACCAAATCAATCACAATGTAATAGAATGTCTAACGATGAAGTGTGTCCGATCGGAGGAGCTACCTCACTTGGCCCGTCGATTGATCCTGTTTTAGCCACCTTATGCTAACTCATGGGAGCTAGGTCCACGTAAATAAACCTTTAGGATCGTCGCCACCATCCTACTTCATTCTGGAATCTCCACCGCGTACACAGTTGTTAAAGTGGTTTTCGGTATCGACAGAGAGTATGCCCATATCTGATCCCGGTCTCTTTAACAACCAAACGTTATTATAACCCATGGTTATTTCAATTTCAAATGGTTTATATTTCATATCAAACATATTCATTTCAAAACCTCATAAATCCAATATCATTATTCTTTAAAATATTATCCATTTTTCCAAAGTTGTAACACTTCCAAATTTCATTTAATTATAACCCCTTTGAAACGTAAAAAATTTAGAGATTATAGCACTTTAAAAATGTAACCTTTAGAACCCTAACATTCGGAACTATAACCCTTTAGAAAATTTGTAGCATTCTGGAAATGTCACTTTTAAGAAAACGCAGGAGTACAGAAATGCTACTGTAAGAATTCGCAGCGGTGCAGAATTATTACAGTAAGAATTCGCAATGGTGCGGAATTGTTATTGTAAGAATCCGCACAGGGCAGAATTGTTCAGTAAGAAATCACAGCAGTTTTGAATTGTTACCGTAAGAAATCACAGCAGTTTTGAATTGTTACTGTAATACTACCTACTACAATAGTTTATATAATCAGATAGAACATATATTTATAGTTTTTTTTATCATAGTCATTATATCATTCTTATTATATTACTCTAATTTTAGCTATTTGGTCATTAAAGAAACCACACTTTTAGTTAAATAACTTTGTTACTATAATGTCAAATTCTAAAGCTGAAATCCTTATGCTAAGTTAAAAGTACGTTATTAACTTACACTTTATTTTCTTTTCAGTAAATAACATTTATCATTTTTACTACCCAAGTTATACCATTTACATTAGTTAAAACTTACATGTCAAATGTACGTTTAACTTACATTTTTTCCATAAAAAAAACAATTTATCATTTTAATCACTATTACTTGAATTAAAACTTACAATTTATAGGTTAGAATAAAATACCATTATTAAGTCACATCGGATTATAAAATTTCAATTAACCTTCATACTGTAAATTTGATTCCAAAATTTACATTTCCAACTATTTATTTCTTATAAAAAATTTAACTCATGTGAACAAATTCACAGAAATTATTACATTAAATTTTAGTTGAGATTCATATATAGAAATCCAAAATACTTAATATTTTTTAGAAAATCATTTTAAATCAGCCATGGAGTCTGTATAAAATTCTCTACCCTAGGGTCAAGTAAATACGGACATATATCATTTCAATCCACAATTTATTAATTTTCCGAGTTTTATACCATTTCAAATCCGCAATCCCAAGTCAAATAAAATTGCTCAGGCCTATCATTTCAGCCCATAACAATTTTCCTTAATCTAAAGATCATTCGGGTATGTATCATTTCAACCCATAGTGAAGGAACTTGCCGTGTGAGAACATAATATTAAATAAACAAACACTAAATAACATATCATGGCATATGATCACAACAGGTTTAATATCATAGGAAATAACATAATAAAACATAGGTGAAATTTCTAACTTGCATATACATATCCATACAATTCAATTGTCATCAATTCACCAAAATATAAGTATGTAGTCAAGCATGATTACTCACCTTTCTTTGGTTAGAGAAGTGATTCAAAACGCAACACAATGACTACGACAAGCACAACAAATAATGGACAAGCTTGAGTGAGAGGAGAATCCAAATCTGATGCTTTGAAAAATAAAATAAATTCCATACGTAAACAAATAATTCACATAGAAAAATAAAAGTAGAAAAATTATATATTTGTAAACATGTGAAGAGGGCTTGTCTAGGGAACACATAGGTTTGGTCTAGGGTTTATTTGGGTTCGGCCATAGGGTTTGGTTTGGCTTTGGGTTCGGCCATAGGGGTTTGGACTAGGTTAGGGTTGGGTTTTGATGGAGAAGGCTCGGCCTAGGGTTAGGGTTATGGTAGTGGAGGCTCAGCGTAGTGTTAGGGTTTTGGTAGTGGAGGAGATGGTCACGCCCAAGGCAAAGCAAGGGTAAGGGTTTGAGGAAGTTTGGCTATGGGGTTTGTGGTGGGAAGAAGAGGAGTGGAGGCCGAAATTTGTGAAGAGGGAAGGAAAAAAGGAAAGAGGAGAAGTGGTTTTTGGCTAGGGTTTGTGGTTGGAGGAAGAGGAGATGGGTGTAGAGACAAGCATGGCCGAAATTTGTTGAGGAGAGGAGGAGGAAAATTATAGAGGAAAACAAAATTTTAGAGAAGAAGAAAAGGTGAGGAAGAAGAAGAAAACTTACATCAATTTGCGGAGGCACAAATGAAAAGATGAGGAGTCTAGAAAACCCTAGGATATTATATAGTCATCTCAACAGGTGGCTTCTCATCTAACTAAAGGAATTCCTAGCCCATTAGTACAAGCCCAAAGTCATAATGTAAATAAAATGAATGTTAAGGGAAAATAACTACGTGTAATACGCCAAAAGTTGTAAATTTTTAGAAGTAGGAATCAAAATTTAACAAAACGAAAAACAAAGGAAATGTTAGAATTAAATCCATCTTCATAAAAAAAGGTAAAAGTTCAAAATTCAAATTTTAAAATATTCATAGAAAGTCAAACTTTGACCAAAGTTGACCAAAATTTGCATTTTAAGAAAAATCTTTATTTTATTAAATTTGGAAGAACATTTCACATCAATCCCAAAATATTACATTAAATTTCCAAATTTATCAAATTTTAAAATAATTATATTCAAAGTTTCAAATGAATTTTCATTTAAAATATTTTCAAAATTTGCGGGTTGTTACAGTTTTCCATAATAGTTGATGGATTGGGAGAAATTTAGAGAAGTTTCGAAAATTTCTGGCCTTTGAGTTCTAACTGGCGGCTGGTAGTTTTAGTCTAGGGTTTTGTGAATTTTGGTTCTTATATACACAATTTTGTGACACTATTCATGCGCCAAATTTTCGAACTCCAAACGAAGCGTGCCGCCTGGCGTTTTATATGTTATACCCTTATTTTGAATGCAATGGAATATGTATCGAAAGCCAATTCGAACATATTTAGAAGATATCTTTTAAAAATCAAATTATATTAATTTTAATTACTTAAATAAATTTCTATGCGTTTCAGCTCCGCACGACCAAACCGTAAATCTGATCGCCATGAAATTTGGAATCCTATAATAATATGCTATTACGGACCCAATGAAACTGGTTTCGTCCAATTTTGAGACTCCCGAATGGCTATTTTACACGTCTAATTAAATATTAAATATTAAAATTTCCAATTTTTGTTTATTAACTTTTAATTCAACTTTAAAAGGTTACTAACTTTATTCTGACTCCAATAGAATATAAATAAACTTTAGATTTTATTTTCATTCTTATATTAATTTCAACAATCAATTATTTCCACAATTTCAAAAATTAAATTAACAATTTATTTATCAAATAAATCATTATATTTGAAATATAAGTTATTTAACTTATAAAATTAACCTTTGAATACTAAAAATCAATTAAATATTCCAATTTTGAATGACTAAAATTCTAGGTCGTTACGGACTTCCCCCTTAAAAGAATTTCATCCCCGAAATTATCAAGTAAGAAAGTTACTACAACCCCATTAGCTTTCAAAACTATTTAGTTGAAATAGATTACCAAATTCTCTGAAGTGTTTAACTTTCCCAAAATCAGTTAGTTACAACTTATATAAAAACTTTTCTAAGTCTTCAAATTCATTCTTAGTTGTTAACTAATATCATTCCAAAAATCAACTAACATCATTCAAAAACCAACACATCTTATTTCAAGTTATAACTCAAAAATCAAATTTTTGTTATCATAAATTTTCCAATTTTCCCAAAAAATTTATAATGCCTTAAATTACGAAAAATTTCGCTAGCCTCTCCTTTGCGCAGTTCAATTATAGTAGGATCACAACATATATATATATATATATATATATATATATGTCACAAATATACATCTCAACGTTGAGGATAATGCATCCCGTAGGAAAAAAAATATGAAAGTACGATATGTAATCCGAGATATGTACCTTTTATTGTATTTATTAGCGAGCACATACAACTAATATAGCACGAAAGTGAGCTCCAAATGCGAAGCATATGCCATCCACACCTACTAAACACTCAACAACCAAATGAGAACATGTATATAAAAAGTAAGATCAATATATAACATATACTAATGCAACAACTATATGTAAACATTGCAAATGCAACAAAAGAAACCATCAACAATTAATATTAATCTAATTAATGCATAACTATATCAATTTGCATTTTTAATGTCAAATTTCAATTTATACTTTCATTTACATTCAATTCACCTACATTCAATTTACTTACGTTTATTGATTTACATTCCATTAACTTATATTCCAATAATTTACATTCCAATAATTTACATTCTAATTATCATTCTTCAATTCATTAACTTTCAATTTCATTTACATTTATATTCACCATTCACTAATTTATTCAATTCTCGTTCATTTACATTTACAATCATTCTTCACTTAGTATATTTTTTTAATACTATTAACACTTAATAACCATTCCATAAAATAATTACTTAAGTTAACTATAAACATTTTATACACAGCACTTATGTTTATTTTCACTTCACAACTTAAGCTCATATTCAATTTTAACAACAACATTCCAAAACATATTCCATTGACTAATTTATTTCATTAACTCAATTCAGTTCATTCGTTACATTAATTCATTTAATTAATTCACTTTAAATTCTATTCATATTTAACAACATTTCAAAACATACTTGTGATGACCTGCCTCTTCGTCCCTTAGAAATCGACACTAATATATCCTCGGTATTCTCGTGCCGCAAATCCAAGTGCTGGAGAGGCAGATTATCATGGTGTAAAAGAAAGTAAAGATAGAAGATAGAACACTAACAGAATCTCACATCATATTTAACAAAGGGAAATCATAAAGGTAGTACATATAATCACTCTCAAAGTGAGATATCAGAGTCGTGATAAGTACTAACCCAGCTGGGGTAGTTATAACGGCCTATCCCTACAGGTGCTAGTAGAAACATATACATAATACAAAAATAGCAGAAAGTGGGGGTAATAACAAAAAGATCCAAATTGCTTCATGCTTCAGGCTTCATGCTCCATAAGCTCCAAATACTCCAAAATGCTTAAAATCGGCTAACTACTAGGCTGCCCAGGGAAAATTAGGGCACCCAGAGTTTAAGGGAAAAGAGAATAAACTCCGGGCCAGTCATGGGCTAGTGTGAAAACTTAAAATGTGCATTTTGAAAACAAAGGTACCTCATAAGACCGCGTCACACATAAACATGGAATGAGTTTCTACCTTATGATAACCAAAACATCTGCCACGTAAAATAGTTGGGTATTATTTTTAATGACATCCATTGAAGAGGACTTTTCAAGTGTATATATTCAAATAGCCAAAATTGTTACATTGGTTAAATTTAACGGCCTAATAAGTTTACAATCAAGTTCAAAGGTACTTATTAGAGAATGGATTTCCATACAATGGCAGGTAAGGGACTACCTTTCGTACAGTACATCTCTAGAGGAATGTACCGAGGATACAAACAATCCTTCGCATTTGGCAAGACTGGCCTATCGCTATTTGGCACTCATGCATGGCACGGATAGAACCGAGTATGACATCACCCCGGTCATAACCGACCTATCTGGGATCCCATAGCATAGACCACATACTCGACATATAGAGAGTAATCTAGAAAGGTGATGACCATACCCTAATGGTTGCGAACCACATAGCCTTGCACCGTACCCTGATTAAACCATTACCGGGTGATGAGGTCTGAGGTAGCGATTACCTTTCACATAGCACATTCCACTTTGAATGCCACATTGTCATCCCATAGTCATACGACTGATTTCTACAAACGTATAACTCCTGAGTTCGTACGTCTTAGGTAAAGGTGTTAAGCTAAGAGAAGTTGCCTTCTCCGCTACCAAACAGATGATACATTCATAAAGATCAATTTATATAACTAGAAATGCAACGTCAGACATTCATCCATACAAGTTGCCCAGGATCTGTACAAATTGAAGGCACTCTCCTACCACATCCTGTCGGGAGTTACCTCTAGGATCAATAGCGAGAATTCCTTGCATCAAAGATCTTAAAAGAAGAACTACGGCCACATAATATGATATAGGAAATTTCCCCCGAGGGTCAGTGACAAGCAGTCCAACATTCCATCTTCAATATCAGTTCCACGTCTTCACTTCGAATACGTAAATTGGTTCGAAGTGGTTTTCAAATAGGAATCACCAAATCTGACCCCGGTTCCTTTGAACCAATCATCGATAGAAGGATGTTAAGTAAATAGGGAATTATTCTTTTAATTTATTTCTTCCATTTTATCAAAAATATCTCTTAAAGATATAAAATTTTAAAACATTTATTTCCAGTATATACGGAATCTTTAAACCTCTCTTATCATATCATTTGATTACTTAGAACCTTTTTAAACTTGGAATAATTTGACATCATTTCATTTTTCACTTAGGAAAACATTTCCAAATCATATCATTTAAATCTTAACATATATTTCTTAATTCAAAACCCAAAGTTTTTGTTGAGTTAAAACCATGTTATCTAGGATGTTAATCCAAAACCAATAAATATTAAGTGAGAAAAATCTATAGAAATTATCTAGTTTTACTCAATATCAATTCATGTATTCCACAAGAACTATGGGGGGAATAACGGTGAGATCATCTTTTAAATTGCACAAGTAGTACGAGTTCCCTCTTCGAGCTTTAACACCGAGTATAAGAAGATTATCTCCATAAATTCCAAGTTATTTATATTCGGAAAATCATATCCTTTATACTTTGAAAATTTTTGATCCGAGCAAATCAAATTTACTATCCCATCCATTGGGCCAGTCCGGATAGCCAGGGGAGTAGGAAACTGGTTTTACAAACTCAAGCCTAGACACTATCTCTCTGACACCCAAGAAGCGGTCAAGTTATATGATCAACTCTAAATCATTTAATGTATAACCATTCTATAAAATTTTCAAATCATCTTTAAAATACTTTATAAATTATTTGAAAACATTTACAAAAGATTTGGGAACGAACGGTTGCATTTAAAACTATATTTCAATAGTTGCAAAAAGTGCTGCGGAAAGTATTTTTTAAGCTATATTGATCAAAACAACTTTTTATCATTTGAAATTTTATTTATATAACTCAAATCACTTTTAAAACCTTTTGAAAGATTTTTAGAATTTATTTAATATTTTTAAACATTTTTAAAATATCATTTTCAAAGAAATCCCTTTATGGATTCTGAACTGCAAAACCGCGATTATTTTCAAAACTTGTTTTACTCATAATTTAAAATCTACTACACCAAATCTCGATCTTTTTCTTTCATTTGAAAACTATGATTATAAGAGTTCGGAAAATCCTTATTTCAAAGAAATCCAACTCTGAATCCATCGTAAAAGGAGATTTAAACTATAACGGCGCGAAATCGCGAACTACTATTTTTACAAATTTTCCATTTTCTTTTCAAACTTTGTCGAAACACTTTTAAATGTTTATAAAACATTTCTAAATCATTTCAAACCAATTTAAGAGGTTTAAACATTCATATACACCATTATAAAAGAAAAGTGTTTTCCTTTGTGATTTTCGACGTATATTAAACATGACTTGTTAATACAATCAAACAACGATATTAAACAATCAAACTTGATGATCAAAGCATATTAAATATCTATTTCAAACATCATACCATCATCCAAAAATATAATATAAGTAAGAGTTTCTCACCCTGGATTAAACGATTAACCTAAAAATGGATATAGCTTCGCTAACTCGAAATCTAAGCTCACGATCACCTGGGCACTTGCTGTTGGAGGGCTCGGCCTTGACTAGGGGGCTCACGGTCTTGGTTGTAGGGGAGGGAAGGCTCAGCTATGGTGGCATGTGGTGGTGGCTGTGGGTAAAGAGAATGAAGCGGAGGAGTTTTGGTTGAGTTTTGATGTGTTTTACACTATATATATGTATTATATAATTTTAGTTTCTTTTTGAGAAATATTTTGGAATTATTTTATTAGCATGAGAAGCCATGAAAGAGGAGAGAAAAGAGCTTAGAAAATGAAGAAGAGAGTATGTGAAAATGAAGAGAAGAGGTGTGGTATTTATAGGCTAAGAAGAGGTAGAAAATATCTTCACATACATCATCACCTTCACATGCACCACCATTATTTACCATCTACATCACCTTATGCATGTTTTTCCATCCCTTCCATGTGCTCCATCACATCATTTCACTACCAAGCTATGTGCATTGACTTTAAGGAAGGCTAAGGATGAAGTTTGTGAAAGTATCTTAGATATTTTGTTATATATGTCTATATATAAAAGTATATATGTTATATGTGTGTGTATATGTTCATGAGTACATGTGACATGTATATACATGTGCATGTATGCACACAATAGAATAAACAATGTTTCAATGATTGAACAACTTTTGTTCGTCAAACCGTTAAAAATCGGGAAACCGATTCCAGGTCACATTTTTACTTATAAACTAATTTACATACAAATATAATAAAAATTTGAAATAAAATTTCTCATCATTATTAATTAATTAAAATGATCATATTTTATTAATAAACCCATATAAATTAATATTAATAATTATTTACAAAAATTATTATTAAATCGATAGAGCGCCATGAATTTTCTTTTCTTTTCTTTTCTTATGATTTCAAATCAAGTGTGTGTATATATTTATAAAATTAATGACAAATTATTACTTTATAACTATTTTAAAATAAGTTATCAAAATTATTATTTTATCTATTAATTCTTTTTAATCTCCAATAAATTTACTAAAGTGATATATTTGCAGGTCGTTATAGACTTCCCCCTCTTAAAAGAATTTCATCCTCGAAATTAAGGATAAGAAGAAGGTAACTCAGAAACAAATATATATATATATATATATAATGAAGTGATACATATGTATAAGTTATAGCAAGTGACATCAGCACAAGCCGGTGAGTACACTATACAACATACAACTATGTATCCATTCTAAACTCAAGATAGGCTTTACGCACTCTCTCTTCTGTCTCCCATGTGTAGTCCGCTGTATCACCACTCCATTGGACTTTAACTAGTCATACAACTTTTCTCCTTAACACTTCTCATCACGATCCACAATTCACATAGCTTGCTTGATAACAGCAAAATTAGGCACAACTTCCAAATCTTCTTGGGCGGATGTTTTTATAATCTGCTCTAGATTATGCACAAATTTTCATAGTTGAGATATGTGAAATACATTGTGCACACCCGACAATCTTTCGGGAAATTTCACCCAATAAGCCAATGGGCCAATCCGCACGAGAATGGGAAAAGGTCCAATAAATCGAGGTGCCAATTTTCCAATTCTTCCAAATCTCACCACTCCTCTCATCTGGGAAACCTTCAGGAATACAAAATCTCCTATCGTGAATTCCAAATTTCTACGCCTTTTGTCCGCATAACTCTTTTTCCTACTCTGGGCTTCTCTCGTCTTTTTTATGATCATATCAACCTTTTCCAAAGCTTTTCTAATCATGTCAGGGCTGTACCAATCGGTCTTCAGTCTCGATCCAACATACTGGAGAACTACTCGGACAACCATATAAAGCTTCGTATGGGGCCATGCCAATACTAGCCTGATAACTGTTATTATAAGAGAATTCTATCAGATGAAGGTGGCTTTCCCATGAACCTCCAAAATCTAAGATACAAGCTCTTAGAAGATCCTCCAACACCTGATTTACCCTTTCAGTTTATCCATCGGTCTGGGGGTGATATGCGATACTAATTTTTAGTCTTGTTCCCAAAGCTCTCTACAATGCTTCTCAAAACTTACTGGTAAACATTGGGTCTCTATCATTAACTATGCTACTAGGAACACCATGCAATCGAACTATTTCCTTTATATATATTTCCGCAAGGTTTGCAGCAGTTCGTGTTGGCTTTACAAGGATGAAGTGCGCGCTTTTGATTAGCCGATCTATGATGACCCAAATGCCTTCATTCCCCTTTCTTGATCAAGGCAAATCATCTATGAATTCCATTGATATTTTTTCCAATTTCCAAGTGGGAATTTCAAGAGGTTGGAGTAGCCCAGCTATCTTTTGCTGATCACTCTTGATTCGTTAACAATTTGCACATTTACTCACGTAGATGGAAATGTCTCTCTTGATACCTCCCCACCAGAAAGTCTTTTTAATGTCCCTATACCTCTTTGTCACTCCGGGATGTATTGCGAGTATAGAGTTGTGACATTCAGTTAAAACTTCTTGTCTAATCCCATCGACATTGGGGACACATATCCTTCCATTCATCCTCGAGATTCCCTGCTCATCCACTTTGAAAACTTCCCATCTTTCAGGTATCATATTCTTTTCTAATTCCCTTGCTATTTTTGCCATGATCGGGTCCTTGAGCTGACTCCCTTTATTCGACAAATCCATGCTGTACACACCACTAAATGAGCTATGACGGCTTGCTTTCTACTCAGAGCATAAGCCATAACATTGGCCTTTCCTGGCGTATATAGAATATCCAAATCATATGATGCGAGGAATTCCAACCAATGTTGCCGCCTCATGTTTAAGTCCTTCCGAGTGAAAAGATATTTCAAAGATTTGTGGTCTGTGAAGAGCTCAAACTTTTCACCTATTTAAAGAAGGAATATTATTTACTAGGGCAATCAAAGTCTATTAAAATAAACTATAATGAATTCCTACCCAGTAGATAATGTTTCCACATTTTTAATGAAAATACAACGGCTAATAACTCTAAGTCGTGTGTTGCATAATTCCTTTCGTGGACCTTCAGTTGTCAACTTGCATAAGCAATGACCTTTCTGTGCTGCATTAGAACCGCACCAACTCCTTCCCCACACGCATTTGTATATACAGTAAATCCGCTACTGCTAATACGGGAGCAGTGGTTAATCTTTTCTTGAGCTCTTGAAAAGCTTCTACACATTTTTGTGTCCACTCAAACTTCACATCTTTCATGGTCAGCTTTGTTAAGTGAGAGGAAATCTTGCATAAGTCTTGATAAATCTCCAATAGTATCCTGCTAATCCCAAGAAACAGTGAACGTCCGTGGAGTTTGGGGTTGTTTCCAGTCTAGAATAGCCGTAATCTTTGCTGGATCAACTGCAATTCACTCTCCTGACACCACGTGCCCAAGGAATCTTACTTCTTTTTCCCAGAAGTGGCATTTTGAGAATTTAGCTTACAGCACATTTCTCCTCAATATTTCTAATACGATTTCAAGAAGCCCTTCATGTTCTTCCTCATTCTTTGAATATATCAAAATGTCATCGACAAAGACTAATACGAATTTATTGAGCACTTCTCTAAATACCATATTCATACGGTCAACGAAATAGGCGGGGGCATTTGTTAGCCCAAAGGGCTTAACCAGCCATTCGTAGAATTCATTTGAGCTTCTGAATGTGGTTAAAGGAATGCAATCTTCTGCTATCCTTAGCTGATGGAATCTGGTGGCTAAGTCCATTTTTAAGAATACCCTAGCCCCATGTAATTGGTCAAACATATCATCTATACGAGGTAGGGGATACTTTTTTTTTATTGTTCGTTTGTTTAGATCTCTATAGTCTATACACAATCTTAACGAGCCATCAGACTTTGCAACAAAGACCACTGCTGCCCCCCCAACTTGAGCGCTAGGTCTTATCAATCCCTTCTTCAACAATTCATCAGTTTGTTTTCTTAATTCTTCCGTCTCTTTAGGAGCCATCTTCCGAATTGGGTGAACAACTGGACTTGTGTTGGGAAGTAAATCTATTCGGAATTCAATTTCTTGATGGGGTGGTGCTCGCATCGGCTAAATGTCAATCGAATTGGAAAATAGCCGATCAAATTTATATTAAAAATTACCACAAACGCATGGCGTACAAATGTTGGTATGTGGCGAGTACGGATCGATCCGTAGGGAATTGTTAGATTTTAAATTTCCTATTCAATCAAATTAACCAAAGTTGAAAGTTGTTTAAGCTAAAAATGTAAGAAAACTAACAAAAGAAAATTGATAAAAATATGAGAGTGTGAAGGCAATTTAGAGGCAATTTCCACTCTCTAGATCACATAAATCAACAAAACGAAGTTATGATATCTCTTTTGGTCATTAGTGAAATTAGTTGATGTGCTTATCATATGTATGACATATTTGTGCTATTAATTAGCCCAACATAAGCCATCAAAATATAACACAACCACTAATCCACTATTTAACTCTCATGAAAATGACAACAAAGTTGAAAATAAAATATATTCTAAGCATGGCGTTTTAACTATTCATTAGAAATATAGACCATCAAATTTTGATTTTAAAATCACTTCATTACCAACATCACATGTAGATGAAGAGGTAATTTTTGTTTTTGTTTGTTTAAGCATAGCCTATTTGGTGTCAGCAATATAGGCTATCAAATTCAAAGCTAAAATAACAAGTTAACCCATTCAAACATTTCCATTAAGCACAAAAGGAGAACACAAATCATCAAAATATTGAAGCTACATGATTAAGAGAGCTTCATTACCCCTAAATTGAAGGGGTTTAGCCTCTCATATTTGTTATCATATCAACGATTGTAGCATTCAACATAAAACAACAAGAAAAGGAAAATGCAAGCTAATGAAAAAGAGAGCACACTAAAAAGAAATAAAAACTAATCTACTTGCATAAAAAATGAAACTAAGCTACTAACATAAGAAGAAAAAGAGCATGTAAGTAGAGAAGAACATTAATTAACATTGCATAAAAAGAGGAAAATTACATAAAAGAAATGGCTAAGTAGCCATGAAAAGAAATAAAAGAAAGCTTTGATTTATTTGTGAGCCTAAACTAAACCAAAGAGGCTAAGAGAAGAGAGCATAATTACATGAACGTAAGGGGTATTTATACATGTATGAAACCCTAATCCATTTTTTTGGAAACTACCCTTGAGGTAGTGTGGCCACCAAGTAATCATTAGCATGTGTTAATCCTCCACTTAAATGTACATGTAGCTTTAATTTTCATTAGCATGTGCATTAGCTCCTAAGTGTACATCATGGTAAGTGGGTGGGTGGGGTCCTCTATGTTGTCATGAAATAAATTATTTCCATCTTCATTTGTTCTCTAACTCTTGTGCATGCATATCTTCATGAAAACCTCTTCCATTTGAAGCCAAATTCTTACAAAATAATATAGAAATTCCAAGTAAATTTTCTCATATTAATACATGCACAAAAAATGACCATTTTGCACCTATATGAAGATGAATATGTGACGATTTGAAAATAATTTGAATTTTGGTTTAAACGTGTTAAAACACCCAATATGATCATTTATTTAATTTAATTTGATACAATATGAAAGTAAAAATATGCACATTTACGTACACATCAGGTGGTAGTCTTTTTACTTCTTCAAAAACATCGGAAAATTCCTTTACTATGGGTATTTCTTCTAGATGTTTTTGGAATAAATTAAGCGCATATATGTAACTCTCCTTTACTGGACTAGGGTTCTCGCATTTTATCACGAAAGGTCTACCTCTTTTATTTTGTCATAGTACTATCCTTTCCTTACAATCAAGAATAGCTTTATATTTGGACAACCAATCCATACCAAGTAAAATTTCAAATTCATCAAAGTTAAGGACTATTGGATTGCATGGAAAAATCTGGGATAGGTAGGTAACTTAGATTCCTTCACAAATCATAATATGATTAGCCATTTTGTCTATTGGGTTAGAGACACATATGGGAATATCTAATATTTATGGTTTAAGTTTAAGTCTATCAACTAATTTCTTAGAAATAAAGCTGCGGGAAGCCTCGGTATCAAACAATACTCTAACTAATATGTCATTAATATTAATTTTACCTTCTAGTACTCCCTTTCCATTTGCATCTGTTGATGTTGAAGGTTCGACTTTGATAGCAAATACTCTAGCTTGTTCTCCTTTCTTTATTAAGGGACATTATGTTATCCCGTGTCCTGGCTTGTGGTAGTTGTAGCAGGTTCCCCTTTGTCTCTTAGGACTTTGCAGGTTGCGGAAAGGTGACCTTTTTGCTGGCAATTATAATAGGTTACATCTTTCAAACGATCTACCTCTGGCTTGGCTTTCTCTGGTTTCTTCCCTTGCTGGTTAAATTTTCTTTTCTTACAATAGTTGTTGCCATTGCTTTGAGTAGTAGGTGGGTCTTTCTTGTTTAGGGTTAAATATTGGAAACCCATATCCACCAAATCCGTGAAAGTCCCTTTTACATGCACAGTCATTCTGTCTTGATACTGTTTCTTCATTCCAGAAATAAACATTTCATTCTTTTTCAAAGGAGTGTTAATTAGACCGGGTCTAAATCATGACAATTCATTGAATTTGTTAGTATATTCTTCTACTGACATTTCCCCCGTTTCAAATCCATAATGCTTTGGTAAAGGCATGCTTTTATAGATGCAGGCATATATTGCTCTTCCAATACCTCCTTGAATCGTGCCCAAGAAAAATTGTCTTCTGATTCAGTCATAGTAATGGACTCCCACCAGGCGAGAGCTCCATCCTACAATTGCCAAGAGGCCAAGAATCTCTTCTGCTCGTCTGCAATATTTAGCCCTTTGAAAATCCTTTCACATGAACGGATCCATGCTTGAACTTCTATGTTGGACTATGTTCCCTTGAACGTCTTTCCTCCCAAACTAGTATTGTAACGACCCAGAATTTCCATCATTTGAAATTCGTATATTTAATTTATTTTAAATATTAATAAGTAAGATTTGGAAGTCGAATTAATTTAATTTTGATATAGTGATTTAATTAGGCGATTAAATTATTAATTTAATACTTGAAATTGGGTAAATAATTGAAATCTGAATTAAATGTGATTAAAAATGATTTATAAAATTATACTAAATCATATTGGAGTTATAATGATGTTATAGAACTTTTAAAATTGAATTAAAAGTTAATTTGTGAAAATTGAATATTTTAATATTAAATCGACTAGTGAAAATAGTCAATTTTCAAATAGTCTCGGATTTTGACGAAACTAGTTTCATTGGATCCGTAATGTGAAATCATTGTAAGATTTCAAATTTCGTGTCAATCGGATTTACTGTTTGTCCGGGGCAAGCCAAAACGCATCGAAATCGATTTGAATTGGTTTAATTTAAATTTGATCGTTTAATTCCGTAACTCGCACAGATGACCGAATTAGCTCCCGAAACACATTCCATTGTGTTCGGAACGTGGGGTAAACTTTAGAAACGCCAGCCGGCATGCTTCGTTTGGAGTTCGGAAATTTTGGGATGAATAGTGTTTTTGTGAAATTTTCTATAAAAGACCCCCTCTACCTTCACTTTGCAAACAAACTCAAAACCCTAGGGTTTCTTCTTCCAGCCACGTACATTATTTTCAATGGCCAGAAACGCATCAACTTTCTCCCTCAGAATCTCTCGATCCGTGAAGAATTAACAGGAACTCCCAACTAGAAAAACGTAGAGAGCATTGATATCTCTCTATCCAACGGTCAAGATTGAAAACGAAGCATCGTGGAGCCCTAAAATCAGCCACGTTCGTGCTCGTTTGTGCACATATCACGAGGTCAGGGAGGCGACCGAGCTCCACATCCCTGGGGCCGATGGTGGCTCTTGAGTAGTGCTTCGAGGCGGCGCTACCTGATCGTCTTCAAACTGCATGTGGTAGTCGCGAAAATTGAATGATGGAAGGCGGCTATGGGTTATTTGGTCACGTTCATTTCCTGGAGAGGAAGAAAGGGGATAACGGCCGAGATCTGCAGTTGAAGCTTGTGTGGTCCAGATTGCGTTTAGGGTTTGAAAATTTAATATGAAATAGAAATTGATTAATATAAATTCGTGTAATCTTCGTAATAGCATAACTTTTTGGTACGAGGTCGAAAACGCACGAAACAACTTGCCTTGGAATCGTATCGATGATCTCTACGCAATGGAGCTGAATTGGAGTCGTTTGGAGTCAGTGAAAATTTTGGGTAAAATTAAACGTCTGTTTAATTTTATCCGAAATAAAACGCTGCAACCGTTATAAAATGCAAGGTGAGAACTTCTCACTCAATCGAATGTTTTGTTTCGATTTAAATTTTAAATTGTTAAATTTAAAATTGTTGATAGTGTTGATTGTGATGATTGGATGATAAATTGTTATCTATTGTGTTAAATAGACCCTATACGCCGTATATTAAGCGGAGGTTATTTATTAAAAACATATACCGCGATAATTCTACTATGAAGTGGAATTGGTATTATATATGTATATAGCAATATATATATATATATTGGAATATGTATATATTGGAGTTGTTGATTTCCCGCATTATATAGCGGATGAGACCCTATTGCGCCGCATAATAGCGGATAATATTTATAAATCCCATATACTGCGATAATTTCACATTGAAGTGAAATTGGTATTGTGCTAACATCTGTGGATGCAGGGAAACAGGTTGGAGGGATCCAACTGGATTTCTCAAACATTTGAATTTATTTCAATGTTGTGTGTTGATTTATTTCTAATCGCCGTGTGATTATTTATTTATAATCTGTGAATGATTATATCTGTGATTGAATTCGTTGAAGGCTATAATTTAGCCGAATATATTTTTGGTACCATTGGATACCAGAAATGAATAAATTGGTTTTTTTTAAATTAAAATTGGAAATTTTAAGTAAATTCTTTTGAAAGAATTGGGTGAATTTAAAAGAAAGGATTTTAAAGTATAAAGTTGATTTTTGAAATTTTATCGAATTATTTCTAAGAATATGGTAAAAGATTTTATAAAGGGATTTTGAATAGTATTTTTCGAAAGTTGAAGAATTTATTTAAAATGGAATTTTAAATGGTTTGGAAGAGATAAATGAATTTATTTTAAAAGGTGATTAACTTCTAGAAATCAATTTATAATTGATTTGGTATTTGAAAATAAATCTTTGGGAAATCGATATGAAAATTTATTTGATGATTAATTGAGCAAATTGATTTGTGTTAAAATGAATTTTTTTGAAATCAATTTGTAACGGATTTGGTGTGAAGTAAATTTTGAAATCAATTTGTAATTGATTCGACGTTTGAAATAAATGTTTGGAAAATCAATTTGGGTTTTGAAACAAATTTGGAAATCAATTTGAAAGTTGATTTGGAGTTAAAAATGGATATTTGGAAATTTAAAATTCACAATGGAATTTATTAAGAAAAGGGAAATTTGTTTAAAAATAAACATTGATTTATTTTTGAAGTGTGGAAAATATGATTTGAAATTGGTTTTCAAAGTGATGAAGTGTGGAAATAAATTTACAGATTTGAGATGTAAATTTGAAATAAATCGATAAGGATTTATATAATTGGTTTAAATGAATGTGATTTGAAATTGTTTCAAATGGTTGAAGTGTAAATCGTATCTCGCGAAGAGATTTGAAATTTAATAATTTGGGAAAAATTATTTAAATTGGATTTTTGTTTTGGATGTTGTTTGATAGTTAAATAACCAACTATCAATATTTGCCTTTGAAATGGCACTTGATTTGTTTTTAAAACAAACGCTCACTATTCGGGTTAGCAAGACCTTTGTGTCATATAACCCATTCCGAATTAGTGATACGACGATATGGATCGTATTGAAGACCGGTGGTGAAGACCGGATATTTTCGAAAATGAAAGGACAACCTGTCGAATGTCTCTGCACCGAGTTGCTCTGGTATAGAGATTTATATAACTCTTTTTGTGATGGGAAGTCCGGACGTGATTAGTGAATATCCGGATTACAAGGGCTTCTTTGAAAGTGCCTTCGGTTTCGTTCGATCCCGGAACGGACTTGTATGGATGTGTGTCTAACGTTACACTTTGAGATGTAAAGCCGATTTCTATCAAATACATTTCTGTTGGTGGCGGAGAATTTATTCTCTTAGCTTAACACCCTTCTCTGAGACGTACGAGCTCAGAGGTTATGTAGTTGATGGTTACTAGTGATACATTCCCAATTTGGTAATGTGGCATATGAAGTGCTGTTGATCATTTGTTGATCAAAGCGTTGCTTTGTGAAAAAGCGTGGCTTTGTGAAAAAGCGTAGCTTTGTGGACGAGACTTCGTCGAGCCTCACAACCCGGTAATGGTCGAAACAGGAATGTTGCGGCAAAGGTTTTTAGGGGTAGCGCCCCTAGGGTATGTCATTTCCTTCTGGATAAAAGGTGATATCATGGTATGGAGCCCAGATATTTTACCTATGTTGATTATACTTTGTGGTTGTTGCTTTGTGATTGAGGATCCTCGGATAAAGGTCGGTGACGACCGGGGGATGACATAGCTCGTGTGTTAGCTACCTAGTTACAGCTTTTCAGCGTGAGGTAGCGTCGGCCTTGTGTTTGCAGAGAGCAGGTTGACTCTCAGGGCGTCTTTCCAGAGGCGTTTCTATTTCGGTGTAAGGAAGTTCCTTTGCCTGACCATTTGTTGGAAATCCAAAGAAACAATACGAACCCTGTATGGTTTTTAGTTGTATTACCTGCTATGGAATGTGGCGGTAACCTGCTACTGAACGTAGTAGCTATAGTAGGCATACAATAATGGTTGTATGTTGGCTAGGATAATATTATATTTTCGAAATGATTTTCGACACTATGCACTAATGATAATAATATCGAATGATTTTTGCGTAGTAAGCATTTTTGACTATCATAAGAAGAAATCTCCTCCAATTCTGTGTTTGCATTGTGTGTGTGGCGGGAGGTCTTATGGTAGTTTCATTTTCCAAAAGCATTGCGAAAATGTTTTATTTTCTTTGAGATAAACTGTTTTAGTTCTCACACCAGTCACCATGACTAACCTGGAGTTTATTGTTTCCTTCCTAAACTCTGGGTGCCCCTCATTTTCCACATGGGCAGTCTAGAGTCAGGTTATCAGGTCATTCTGGATTCAGGAGATGCTGTGGAGCTCAGTGGCGAGCTAGATGGCGAGACGTATCACTTGTATATGATATTATTTATTCCGCTGTGTATTCTGTATGAGGACAAGTTTATATAACTGTCCAGTTGTGTTGTATATTGTTGTTGTAGACTCTGATGTGATGTAATGTATAAAATGATATAGTTCTTTGATTTAAAGATTATTCATTTATCTATTATATGTTGTTCCACTGCGAATGTGAGATTCTGATATTGTTTCTGTTTCTGTTGTTTCTTCTTTCTTTTTCTTCTGTCTTCTTCTACCTCTTCTTTTTCTCCATAACAATTCGGTTTTCCGGCATTCGATTGTTCGGCAGTTGATACAGTGGACGTATTAATGTCGATTTTCGAGCGTCGAAAAGTCGAGTCGTTACATTTGGTATCAGAGCATATGGTTAAGCGATAACCATGGCTGTGTTGGGAATTACTCATTAGAGATAGAGTCAGCAGTACTCTAGAATGAGTGTGAGTGTAATAATAGATGCGAGTGCGTATTTGTTAGTGAATATGAAATTGTTTTATATTGTGTTTGCTTATCCGTTGAGCTGTTTATGAATTTTGGTCGGTATGTGGGACGCCATATTATCGATATGGGTTTCTAAACACTTAAACGAGGCAAGTTGACATAGTATCATTTTAAATTGGGTAAATGAAATAATTTTACCTCGATTATATTTTGTATATAAAGGAAATAATTTTTCAGAATTATTAAAGTGTATTTAAATTGATTGTTTGGTTGTTGAAAATATAAATATATATAAGTTAATAAAAGTTGTTTGAGTAAGTTAAATGAAAACAACAATTGTGAAAGAGTAAATTGTATAAGCAAATGAATTACAATGTATGAAGTTATAATTAAAATGATTTACAATGATAAAAATAATCTTATATATAAGAAGTGAAATTTCATAAGTAAAATATTTGTAAATGTGATTTATAATCTAAAATAAAATTTCAGAGAAATGTTTTTGAAAGGATTTGATATTTTGGAAAACTGTTTTGGAGAGATGAAAGCTCTAAACTCTTTTCGGTCGCTGGAAAATAATTCCGATGATGATCGCGACATCATTGGTGTTCATTTTCGGGTTTCCAAAAGAGGAATTGCTGCCAAATTGTTTTAAATGGAAGTTGTTGAAAACTGGGTTGGTTTTGGAAATTCAAAAGATAATTTGAATTGATTTCAAAAAATGGTTTTGAAATGATGGAAAAACTCTGGAATCTAATAAAAAATAGTAATGGAAATTGCTACCATAACAAATTGAAAATTTAAGTTTTGTTGTGATAAACAAAAATTGAGATTAAAATCCAAGTTGTAATTGATAATTATATGTGAAATGAGTTTTATACTTATAATGTGATTTGGAAGTTAAATAAATAAGTTGTGTAACTTATAGAATGGGTAAAGGTAAGTGAAACCAATTATTAAAGTGGTTAAACAATTTTGTTAAGCAAAATGTGATATGAATTTGACTTTGGTAAAAGTTAAATAGAATTTACTTTAGAATTAGAATCTGAATTGGATTTATAAATGGAAATTTAAGTCACGATTAAAACAAATGATGTTTAATTGGAATATAACTTAGGTAATGTTGAATGAAGTTGATTTTGATATCGAAGTAAATTAATGAAATGAAGGCATTAAATGGATTTGAACTTGAGTTATATAAATGAAATTCAACTTTATTTGTTAAATGAATTAGCAATTGAATTAACAAATGAATTGAATGTTAATCAATCAAATGAGAATAAATTGATATGGAAAAATAGATATAAGTGTTAATTCATTAAAACTAATGTAAATTGGAAGTTGAATGAATTGAATGGAAACTAATTTAATATTAAACCAATTGAAATTGAAAGTGTTGAACCAAATTGAAGTTAAGTAAATTGAATAAATTTGGTTGTGATTGAATGACATTGGATGTTATATGATTGTTGGTTGATTGTTTATAATTCATTAAGTGTTAATGAAGTTGAATTGATAAAAATGGAAAGCTATGGTAATTGAATTTAAATTGAAAGTGAAGTAAATTTAAATAGAAATTGATTTAAATTGGAAGTGAACCAACATGAATTTAAATTAGTGAATGTAAACTAATTGAAGATGAATAATTGAATGTCATTGTATATGAATTGGTTGTAAACAATTACAAGTGATGTCGAAATCATATAAGTTGCTTATAAACCTTGTTTAGTATGCATTTCCCTTAATATGCATATGTTGTAGTTGTTTAAAAGAGTAAATTGTTAATAACTCTATATATATGTCACTTACATATTTAAACTGAGTAAGTACAGGTGCCGTGGCTGCCGTTCGGTTGATTTGGTTGCGCTAAAATGCTAAATTAATAACTGCTTTGCTTAAAAATGCTAAAAAGGTATGCCTACGCAATAAAAATAGGAAATATGAACTGTTTTTCTGCATTTCCGACCGGGTGGGTCGATGTATATATATTTATGTCTATTGTGATCCTACTACGATCGAACCGCGCAAAGGAGACGCTGGCGAATTTTTCTGAAAATTTAAGGCGTTAGAAATTTTTTGAAATTTTGGAAAAATTTTGTTAATGAAAAGTTGATTTCTAAATTGTAATGAAAATGTAGGAATTGAACTAGAAATGAAAACCATTGTTTTGGTTGAAGTTAAAGGTTTTGGAAAAGTTGAATATAAAATTTTCACTAAGTGGATTTTTGGAAAGTTAATGGATTTTGTGAATTTTTCTTACTTGGTAATTTCGAGGACGAAATTCGTTTAAGGGGGGAAGTTTGTAACGACCAGAATTTCCGTCATTTGAAATTTGTATATTTAATTTATTTTAAATATTAAAAAGTAAGATTTGGAAGTTGAATTAATTTAATTTCGATATAGTGATTTAATTAGGCGATTAAATTATTAATTTAATACTTGAAATTGGGTAAATAATTGAAATCTGAATTAAATGTGATTAAAAATGATTTATAAAATTATACTAAATCATATTGGAGTTATAATGATGTTATAGAACTTTTAAAATTGAATTAAAAGTTAATTTGTGAAAATTGAATATTTTAATATTAAATCGACTAGTGAAAATAGTCAATTTTCAAACAGTCTTGGATTTCGACGAAACTAGTTTCAACGGATCTGTAATGTGAAATTATTGTAAGATTTCAAATTTCGTGTCAATCGGATTTACCGTTTGTTCGAGGCAAGCCAAAACGCATCGAAATCGATTTGAATCGGTTTAATTTAAATTTGATCGTTTAATTCCGTAACTCGCACAGATGACCGAATTAGCTCCCGAAACACATTCCATTGTGTTCGGAACGTGGGGTAAACCTTAGAAACGCCAGCCGGCACGCTTCGTTTGGAGTTCGGAAATTTTGGGATGAATAGTGTTTTTGTGAAATTTTCTATAAAAGACCCCCTCTACCTTCACTTTGCAAACAAACTCAAAACCCTAGGGTTTCTTCTTCCAGCCGCCTACATTATTTTCAATGGCCAGAAACACATCATCTTTCTCCCTCAAAATCTCTCGATCCGTGAAGAATTAACAGAAACTCCCAACTAGAAAAACGTAGAGAGCATTGATATCTCTCTATCCAACGGTCAAGATTGAAAACGAAGCATCGTGGAGCCCTAAAATCAGCCGCGTTCGTGCTCGTTTGTTCACGTATCACGAGGTCAGGGAGGCGACCGAGCTCCACATCCCTGGGGCCGATGGTGGCTCTTGAGTAGTGCTTCGAGGTGGCGCTACCTGATCGTCTTCAAACTGCATGTGGTAGTCGCGAAAATTGAATGATGGAAGGCGGCTATGGGTTATTTGGTCACGTTCATTTCCTGGAGAGGAAGAAAGGGGATAACGGCCGAGATCTGCAGTTGAAGCTTGTGTGGTCCAGATTGCGTTTAGGGTTTGAAAATTTAATATGAAATAGAAATTGATTAATATAAATTCGTGTAATCTTCGTAATAGCATAACTTTTTGGTACGAGGTCGAAATCGCACGAAACAACTTGCCTTGGAATCGTATCGACAAGCTCTACACAATGGAGCTGAATTGGAGTCGTTTGGAGTCAGTGAAAATTTTGGGTAAAATTAAACGTCTGTTTAATTTTATCCGAAATAAAACGCTGCAACCGTTATAAAATGCAAGGTGAGAACTTCTCACTCAATCGAATGTTTTGTTTCGATTTAAATTTTAAATTGTTAAATTTTAAATTGTTGATAGTGTTGATTGTGATGATTGGATGATAAATTGTTATCTATTGTGTTAAATAGACCCTATACGCCGTATATTAAGCGGAGGTTATTTATTAAAAAAATATACCGCGATAATTCTACTGTGAAGTGGAATTGGTATTATATATGTATATAGCAATATATATATTGGAATATGTATATATTGGAGTTGTTGATTTCCCGCATTATATAGCGGATGAGACCCTATTGCGCCGCATAATAGCGGATAATATTTATAAATCCCATATACCGCGATAATTTCACATTGAAGTGAAATTGGTATTGTGCTAACATCTATGGATGCAGGGAAACTGGTTGGAGGGATCCAACTGGATTCCTCAAACATTTGAATTTATTTCAATGTTGTGTGTTGATTTATTTATAATCGCCGTGTGATTATTTATTTATAATCTGTGAATGATTATATCTGTGATTGAATTCGTTGAAGGCTATAATTTAGCCGAATATATTTTTGGTATCGTTGGATACCAGAAATAAATAAATTGGTTTTTTTGAAATTAAAATTGGAAATTTTAAGTAAATTCTTTTGAAAGAATTGGGTGAATTTAAAAGAAAGGATTTTAAAGTATAAAGTTGATTTTTGAAATTTTATCGAATTATTTCTAAGAATATGGTAAAAGATTTTAAAAAGGGATTTTGAATAGTATTTTTCGAAAGTTGAAGAATTTATTTAAAATGGAATTTTAAATGGTTTGGAAGAGATAAATGAATTTATTTTAAAAGGTGATTAACTTCTAGAAATCAATTTATAATTGATTTGGTATTTGAAAATAAATCTTTGGGAAATGGATATGAAAATTTATTTGATGATTGAATGAGCAAATTGATTTGTGTTAAAATGAATTTTTTTGAAATCAATTTGTAACGGATTTGGTGTGAAGTAAATTTTGAAATCAATTTGTAATTGATTCGACGTTTGAAATGAATGTTTGGAAAATCAATTTGGGTTTTGAATCAAATTTGGAAATCAATTTGAAAGTTGATTTGGAGTTAAAAATGGATATTTGGAAATTTAAAATTCACAATGGAATTTATTAAGGAAAGGGAAATTTGTTTAAAAATAAACATTGATTTATTTTTGAATTGATTTATTTTTGAAGTGTGGAAAATATGATTTGAAATTGGTTTTCAAAGTGATGAAGTGTGGAAATAAATTTACAGATTTGAGATGTAAATTTGAAATAAATCGATAAAGATTTATATAATTGGTTTAAATGAATGTGATTTGAAATTGTTTCAAATGGTTGAAGTGTAAACCGTATCTCGCGAAGAGATTTGAAATTTAATAATTTGGGAAAAATTATTTAAATTGGATGTTTGTTGTGGATGTTGTTTGATAGTTAAATAACCAACTATCAATATTTGCCTTTGAAATGGCACTTGATTTGTTTTTAAAACAAACGCTCACTATCCGGGTTAGCCGGGAAAAGACCTTTGTGTCATATAACCCATTCCGAATTAGTGATACGACGATATGGATCGTATTGAAGACCGGTGGTGAAGACCGGATATTTTCGAAAATGAAAGGACAACCTGTCGAATGTCTCTGCATCGAGTTGCTCCGGTATAGAGATTTATATCACTCTTTTTGTGATGGGAAGTCCGGACGTGATTAGTGAATATCCGGATTGCAAGGGCTTCTTTGAAAGTGCCTTCGGTTCCGTTCGATCCCGGAATGGACTTGTATGGATGTGTGTCTGACGTTACACTTTGAGATGTAAAGCCGATTTCTATCAAATACATTTCTGTTGGTGGCGGAGAATTTATTCTCTTAGCTTAACACCCTTCTCTGAGACGTACGAGCTCAGAGGTTATGTAGTTGATGGTTACTAGTGATACATTCCCAATTTGGTAATGTGGCATACGAAGTGTTGTTGATCATTTGTTGACCAAAGCGTTGCTTTGTGAAAAAGCGTGGCTTTGTGAAAAAGCGTGGCTTTGTGAAAAAGCATAGCTTTGTGGACGAGACTTCGTCGAGCCTCGCAACCTGGTAATGGTTGAAACAGGAATGTTGCGGCAAAGGTTTTTAGGGGTAGCGCCCCTAGGGTATGTCATTTCCTTCTGGATAAAAGGTGATATCATGGTATGGAGCCCAGATATTTTACCTATGTTGATTATACTTTGTGGTTGTTGCTTTGTGATTGAGGATCCTCGGATAAAGGTCGGTGACGACCGGGGGATGACATAGCTCGTGTGTTAGCTACCTAGTTACAGCTTTTCAGCGTGAGGTAGCGTCGGCCTTGTGTTTGCAGAGAGTAGGTTGACTCTCAGGGCGTCTTTCCAGAGGCGTTTCTATTTCGGTGTAAGGAAGTTCCTTTGCCTGACCATTTGTTGGAAATCCAAAGAAACAATACGAACCCTGTACGGTTTTTAGTTGTATTACCTGCTATGGAATGTGGCGGTAACCTGCTACTGAACGTAGTAGCTATAGTAGGCATACAATAATGGTTGTATGTTGGCTAAGATTAATATTATATTTTCGAAATGATTTTCGACACTATGCACTAATGATAATAATATCGAATGATTTTTGCGTAGTAAGCATTTTTGACTATCATAAGAAGAAATCTCCTCCAATTCTGCGTTTGCATTGTGTGTGTGGCGGGAGGTCTTATGGTAGTTTCATTTACCAAAAGCATTGCGAAAATGTTTTATTTTCTTTGAGATAAACTGTTTTAGTTCTCACACCAGTCACCATGACTGACCTGGAGTTTATTGTTTCCTTCCTAAACTCCGGGTGCCCCTCATTTTCCACACGGGCAGTCTAGAGTCAGGTTATCAGGTCATTCTCGATTCAGGAGATGCTGTGGAGCTCAGTGGCGAGCTAGATGGCGAGACGTATCACTTGTATATGATATTATTTATTCCGTTGTGTATTCTGTATGATGACAAGTTTATATAACTGTCCAGTTGTGTTGTATATTGTTGTTGTAGACTCTGATGTGATGTAATGTATAAAATGATATAGTTCTTTGATTTAAAGATTATTCATTTATCTATTATATGTTGTTCCGCTGCGAATGTGAGATTCTGATATTGTTTCTGTTTCTGTTGTTTCTTCTTTCTTTTTCTTTTGTCTTCTTCTACCTCTTCTTTTTCTCCATAACAATTCGGTTTTCCGGCATTCGATTGTTCGGCAGTTGATACAGTGGACGTATTAATGTCGATTTTCGAGCGTCGAAAAGTCGAGTCGTTACAGGTATAGTTCTTGCATAAAGTGGCAAAGTAGATTTGGGGTTGTACCCAAATTGTTACTTCCTCGATCATTGTGGCTGCGGGAGTTCGACCATTTGTATTTGTGGTACTGCTACCTCCCCTTCCCATACCTCGTCCTCTTCTTCCAATCATTTCGTACTATCTGCATATAGTAAGGAAATATCTTTTTAGAATATATAGACGAGATATCTTAGGAAATTGTCATAAAGTTTGAATATACTCTTTTTTTAAGTGTGCGCCCTCTCAGACTAAACTCATTCTAGGGCATTACTAACCATGTATTTCATGAGTTGGCCCCGTTAAGGCTTAGGTATTCACTCAACCATAAGCTCTGATACCAAATGTGATGACCCACCTCTTCGATCCTTAGAAATCGACACTAATACATCCTCGGTATTCTCGTGTCGCAAATCCAAGTGTTGGAGATGCAGATTATCATGGGGTAAAAGAAAGTATAAGAAGATTATCTCCATAAATTCTAGGTTATTTATATTCGGAAAATCATATCCTTTATACTTTGAAAAAAATTTATCCGAGTAAATCAAATTTACTATCTTATCCATCGGGCTAGTTCGGATAGCCAGGGGAGTAGGAAACTGGTTTTACAAACTCAAGCCTAGACACCATCTCTCTGACACCCAAAAGGCGGTCAAGTTATATGATCAACTCTAAATCATTTAATGTATAACCATTCTATAAAATTTTCAAATCATCTTTAAAATACTTTATAAATTATTTGAAAACATTTACAAAATATTTGGGAAAGAACAGTTGCATTTAAAACTATATTTCAAAAGTTGCAAAAAGTGCCGCGGAAAGTGTTTTTTTAAGCTATATTGATCAAAACAACTTTTTATCATTTGAAATTTTATTTTTATAACTCAAATCACTTTTAAAACCTATTGAAAGATTTCTAGAATTTATTTCATATTTTTAAACAATTTCAAAATATTATTTTCAAAGAAATCTCTTTATGGATTCCGAACTGCAAAACCGCGATTATTTTCAAAACTTGTTTTACTCATAATTTAAAATCTACTAAACCAAATCTCGATATTTTTCTTTCATTTGAAAACTATGATTACAAGAGTTCGGAAAACTCTTATTTTAAAGAAATCCGACTCTGTATCCATCGTAAAAGTGGATTTAAACTATTACGGCGCGAAATCGTGAACTACCGTTACGGGACGCGCCTATTTTTACCAATTTTCAATTTTCTTTCCAAACTTCGTCGAAACACTTTTAAATATTTATAAAACATTTCTAAATCATTTTAAACCAATTTAAGAAGTTTAAACATTTCATATACACCATTTCATTAATAAAAGGAAAGTGTTTTCCTTTATGATTTTCGACGTGTATTAAACGTGACTTGTTAATACAATTAAACAACGATATTAAATAATCGAACTTGATGATCAAAGCATATTAAATATCTATTTCAAACATCATATCATCATCCAAAAATATAATATAAGTAAGAGTTTCTCACCTTGGATTAAACGATTAACCTAAAAATGGCTATTGCTTCGCTAACTCGAAATCTAAGCTCACGATCACTTGGGCTCTTGCCTTTGGAGGGCTCGACCTTGACTAGGGGGCTCACGGCCTTGGTTGTAGGGGAGGGAAGGCTCGGCTATGGTGATGTGTGGTGGTGGCCGTGGGTAAAGAGAACGAAGAGGAGGAGTTTTGGTCGAGTTTTGTGGTGTTTTACACTTTAGTTTCTTTTTGAGAAATATTTTGGTATTATTTTATTAGAATGATAAGCCATGAAAGAAGAGAGAAAAGAGTTTAGAAAATGAAGAAGAAAGTGTTTGAAAATGAAGAGAAGAGGTGTGGTATTTATAGGCTAAGAAGAGGTAGAAAATATCTTCACATACATCATCATTATTATCACCTTCACATGCACCACCATTATTACCATCTACATCATCTTACACACGTTTGTCCTTCCCCCCCCCCTCATGTGCTCCATCACATCATTTCACTTCCAAGCCATGTGCATTGACTTTAATGAAGCTTAAGGATGAAGTTTGTAAAAGTATCTTAGATATTTTGTTATATATGTCTATATATAAAAGTATATATGTTATATGTGTGTATATATATGTTCATGGGTACATATGTCATGTATATACGTGTGCATGTATGCACACAAGAACATAAACAACGTTTCAATGACTATGAACAACTTTTATTCGTCAAACTGTTAAAAATCGAGAAACCGATTCCCGGTCACATTTTTACGTATAAACTAATTTACATATAGTAACCAAAATTTGAAAATAAATTTATCATCATCATTAATTAATTAAAATGATCATATTTTATTAATAAAACCGTATTAATTAATATTAATAATTATTTACAAAAATTGTTATTATATCGATAAAGCGAAACGAATTCTTTTTTTTCTTATGATTTCAAATCAAGTATATATATTAATGATAAATTATTACTTTATAAATATTTTAAAATGAGTTATCAAAATTATATAAAAAAATATTAAGTCTTTTTAATCTCCAATAAATTTATTAAAGTGATATATTTGCGGGTCGTTAAAACACTCCATATTGAATTCATTTTAATTACATTTTCATAAATTTCCTCTTTTAAGTTCATAAACATTTTCCTTAGTAATATTGTCATTTATAAAACATTACTTAAGTTTATATTCATTCCATTACTTATTACAAATCAAATTCAATTTCATTTTTATTCAACATTGCTTAAGTCAAATTTCATTTCAAAATTCATTTTATTTAACTTAAATTAAATTAAATTTCATTTCATAATTCAATTTCAAATTTACCTTTCTTTACATACATATTCAACAAATTAAAAAAATTTGTTTTAACTTACTAATTCTCCATGTTTATAAGTCATAAAACTTAGTATTTTTTGTTTTCAACAAAACATCCAATTCTTATTATTTTCAAATCTCTTGAAAAACAATTTTTCAAAATCAACTGGATTTAAATTTCCCAAATTCTTAGCTTTTAAATCCATTTATTTACAAATCATATTCATAAGTTACTTCTTATATATAATTTCCCTTTAGTTATATAAGACCATTCTTAATTATTTAACTTTATTTACATTATAATAACAATAACTTTTATTTTTAACATAAACAACAAACAATAAACAACCGATGATGTAACAACCCGGATTTTTGAACGGTTAATTTGTGATATTTAAATTGGATATAAAAAATTTAATTTGAACCTTAAGTTGATTTTAATATGAAAAGTTTGTTTTTATAAGGATTCAGAATTTAGAAATATCGATCTATTGAATATTGGGTAAAATATTAAATCTGGGGTTGTAAGCTTGTTTAAATATTTTAACGGCTTATAAAATGTATATTAATAATACTGAAAATAAAAGACGGATTAAAATTGAATTTAACGGTCGTCTGTTCAATTTAAAATTTACATTGTTAAATCGTCGTTTGAAAATAGCTATCCGAGTCGTAGTCTCGAATTTCAACGAAACCAGTGTCGTTGGATCCGTAATATTGAATTATTGCCGGATTTCAAATTTCGTAATTTTCGAAGCTACCGTGTGATCGTTCGAGATAGAAATGTCTAGACGAAAATTTAACGTTTAATTTAAAATATCTTCACCAGAACTTTCTCGTCTCCTTACTGTAGCCAGATAAAGATTCCTTCGCAAGCCACCTTTCTCTTTAAAACATCAACTGAACTTTTTCCTTCAAGTAAAAATTTCGCAGAAAGAAATCTAGTTCAAACGGAAGAAAAAAAAATGGCGTCCAATTCAAGCCTTCACTCGAACGAAATCCAATTCAATGAAACTAAATCCCAGTGGCCATTCATCAATTCAAAATCGCTACTTCCCCTTTTCTTTCCCCAAATCGAACGAAAACCCTTCGTTTATAAAAAAAGGGGTGGGTCGCGCGCGCTCGCGAGAGAAGCTCGAGGCTTGGCGTGACGACTACGGCAACCTGGTAGCTCAAGGTGGTGGGGTTCGATTGCTCAAAGGCTCGCGGTCGATTTGAGAACTCGGTGGCGATCGGCAATGGTCGCGTACGCATGGTTTTGGGAAGGCTCGGCGGCCGCGTTCGTTCGCAGTGGAAGCTAGGGTTTCGAGTGCGTGGTGACGGCGGCGGCGAGTGCTCGCGCACGCGTGTTGAGCAGGGGTCTCGATCTAGGCTCGGGCATGTGAGTTTGGTCACGGTGGCAACGAGAGACGATCGATCTGGGTAATCGTGATGCCGCGAGGTAGACCTTTATTCGATTTTAATATAATTAATTTTGTATATAACGCATGTATATAGAATACTACAGTGAAGTATATATGTAGATATATATATATATATACGTAGTTTTTATTAAGAAAATAAAACAGTTGTTTAAATTAAATTGAGTAGGTATAATTTTTGAAAGGAACGAAATATAGGAATATTTTGTTTAAGGTTATGGGATTTATAAAAATTAGATCTTTGAAGCTATTATTTATTTTTACAAATATGTAGTTTCAAAAACATTTTTGTAAATAGACATCTCTATATTTTAAGTATTACTAGTTCATTTTAAAATAATGAATTACGTGGATTTACCCGTTTAATTCACTTATTAAATTATTTCCGTTACTAAAAGATTTTTGAAAAAAAAAGATTTGTTAAAAGGGAGATAAATAGTTTAAATTAAATTGTGAGTTAATTAAAATATTAAACGATAAATTTATCATTTGATTAGGTTAAATATTAACAAAATTCATATAATTGTTTATACAAGGTCAAAATCGGAAAATCGGATCGAGATTGAAGTGGATTGCAAACGGAAATCGAAGGTGAGATTATCTCACTCATTTGGATTCCACAGTTAATTTAAACAATTAAATTTAAACCATTGGATGTGTTTGGTTGATTTATAATATTATATCTGTTGGATGATATTATTATATATAGTAGTATATATATCAATATATACATATTGGAATATGTATATATTGGAATTGATATTCCCGCATTATATAGCGGATGAGACCCTATGCGCCGCATAATAGCGGATGATATTTTATAAAATCCCATATACCGCGATATTCCACCTTGAAGTGGAATTGGTATTTTATCTTGTGCTAACATCTGTGGATGCAGGGAGAACAGGTTGGAGGGATCCAATAGTATTCCTCAAAATATTTATTGATTTTATGTTGGTTGTTGTTATATGACAGGATGATGATTTGATATGGATTTGTGATGTGAATTGAATTAATTATGATAAAATAACATTGAAGTTGAAGTTTAAAATTTATGGATTCAATAAATTAATTTAACGAAGTTAAATAAAACTCAATAGAAAATATTTATTGAAATGTTAATCTACTTCAAATTGAGAATGAAGAAAAGAAATAAAGATATCTTATAAACTGTAATTAGTTAATTTGAGTTTTGGAAAGATTAAAAATATATTAAGCTTTTGAAGAGTTATTGTAATCAATAAGTGAAATTTTATTTAAGAATAAAGGAAGATGTTATTAATAAATACGAATAAGAAATTCTGTTAAGAGTCAAAAGGAAAGTTTATTATGGGATAAAAGGAAATTTTATTAAGTAACGAAATGAAATTTAGTTAAAGAACGATAAGGAAATGTATGTAAAGGAAATAAATTATAAAGATGGAATTCTTAAATAAAACTATTTGTTTTAAATATCAATGGAACTCCAGGATATTTTATAAATTTATAAATGGAATTTATAAATGGATATAGAAAATATCAATGTATATTGGAAGATAAGTAAGTGAATTTATATTGAGATATGGAATGCAATGGATGGAAATAGTAGAATATTTCCAAAGGTGGTTGTAGACAAGAGGCATTTATAAAGGAATATTGAGTTTTCTAAAATTATAAATTTATTTTAAAGGGAATATTTTAAATTACTATACTATGTAGATTTCATAAATCATTTTTGAAGTTAAAATATTTCAAATTAGTTATTTTTGAAGGCATAGCAAATATTTATAATAAACTCTAATTTTTCTAAAACCAGCTTTGAAATTTATAAATAACTAGATATAAATTTTAATATTCATATTTAATAATACTTCTTATTTTATAAATCTAGATGTTTCCAAATTGTTTTTAAAATCCAATTAAAATCCTCTTGTGATGGTAAGCAATTTATTTAAATGAGATAAGATTTAGGAGAAATCTTATAAAGATGAGAAACTGAGTTTGAGAATTTATAAGCAAACGTGTAAATTGATTTTGAGAAAGGAATGAGAAAATAAGGATATTTTCAAAAGGTGAATCAAAATGGAAGTAAAGTATGAGAATCATTTAAGTGATTCCATGGAAATAAAAGGACTTTGAAAATTGTTTCAAATGGGTTAAAATGGAAATAATATCTGAATGATATTAGAGATAAATAATTTGTGGAATTATTTATGGTTGATGGTTGCTTGTGAATGATTAATTGATAGTTAAATAACCGACTATCAATATTGGACATTGCGTTGATCGTTTCGAAGAGTCCGGGATCGAGATTAATTTCTCAAAAACCACTTCGATCCGGTTTGAACGATTACGAATGAAGACCGTAAAGAGTTGAAGACGGTGATTCGGTTTGTCCAGACCCAGGACAACTTGTATGGATTGAATGCTTTCAGAACATCGTCAGGTGGACGATGAGCATTCTAAGTGGGACACGTTCTTTAAAGGTAATCGTTAGCCTCTAGCCTCATCAACCGGGAATGGCTAAAACAGGGGAGGTGCAGCAAGGTTTCGTGGGTAGCTCCCACTTGAGAGTAAGGTTTTCCCTGTCTAGATGTCCCTATTTATTCGGCTTAGTGTGCGGTTGGTCGCGCCAACCGTGGGGTGATCTTACTTGGAACTGTTCAGTAAGGAATGGTTCCGGCCTTGTGTTGCAGGGGAGCGGGCGTACTCCTCGGTACTCTGATCTAGGCCAGGTACTGTGACGGGCAGTACCCCAGTAGCCCAGCCATTGTATGGAATCCAATCTCCACTACGTGACTGTACGGTTTTGATTGTGCCCAACTATTGCTGAAACGTGAGATGCAAGCATTTCAGCTAGATTCTATTTTACTTTCTATAGACACTATAATAATATCAGAGAACTTTAATATAAAAATGTTTTAGCTATCGTAAGGTAAAAATCCGGCATGTTTATTTGTGGCGGGGTCTTACGAGATGCTTTTGTTTTCAAAGGATTTTTGAAACTTTAAAAAAATCAAATTGAGTGTGATTTTCTCACGCTGGTATTCCAGACTGACTCGGGTATTGTTTTATATGATGCTCGGGTCAGACCGAGTTAAACAGGTTCAGGTATAGCTATGGAGCTCAGGAGACGAGCTGGATGACAGAGCGTATTTCCGTATTTGTCTATTATTTCCGCTGTGTATGGGCATGTATGATTGATTGATGTACTCTGATATGTATGTATATATGACAGTACAGATTCTTTGTATTTAAAACTGTATTCTATATATTATATTTTGTTCCGCTGCGATGTGAGATTCTGATGTTGTTTTTGTTCTTCTTCTTCTACCTCTTTCTTCTTTAACCCAAAATGGTTCGTAATTCCGTTCACTTTGAATCGATGTTGGAGAATAGTGTCGATTTAAAGGGGTACGGAACTGCGGGTCGTTTCACTTGGTATCAGAGCTGAAAGGTTAAGCGAGAACCTTGGCTCTAGTGGGGATTACTCATTAGAGATAGGGTCAGTAGTACTCTAGAATGAGTTGAGCGTATTAATAGATATGAGCGCGTATTTGTTAGTGAATATAAAATGGTTTTAAATTGTGTTGATTGATTTATTGAGTGGTATATGAACCTTCGTCGGCACAGCCTCGAAACTGGATCGAAGGGGTTTCTAAACACTTGAATAAAGCAATTCGACACAATATTGTTTTTTTTAAAAAAAGTGGGTGAATGAAATAATTTCATCCTAAATATATTTTGATATAAAAAGAAATATTTTCTAAAATTATTGTATAACTTGGATGTTTGGATGATAACAAATGAGACAAATAAGATTTATAAAACTTGAAATGGCCTGTATAACCCAGGAAGTATTGAATTTGAATGTTTGAATTAAAATTAAAAGTGAGAAGTTAAAAAAAAAGGGAAACTTAATTTGGATTAAGGTTTAAATTTTGAGATGTAATTGATGATTGGAAGAAATGAATTAGCAAATTTTGTATGAGATTGAAATGAGAAAATGAAAATACAAATAAAAAATAAATAAATATAAATGAATTGGTGAAGTAAATAAAATTTTAGAATGTAAATGAAGTGGATTGAGAAGTTTAATAGAACATTAAATGGATTGAAGTTAATTAAAGCTAAGTAAATAAAAGTAAGTTGAAATGAAATTGAACTGGAATAAAAATATTCCGATAACTTATAAAAGAAATTGACAACCGTTTGTTTAAGAATATTTTTAGCTGTAAATAAGTGTTCAACCTTGAATGAAAATGAAATATGAATATATTCAAGCTTAAATGGGTAGGAATGGGGGAAAATATAATTAGGTGACTTATAAGTAAATGGAGAAGTAAAATAGTAAGCCAAAATGAAATTGTTTTGTTTTGGGAAATGAAATGGAAATCCAAACTTAAATTACAAAATAGAATTTAACTCTAAACAAAATATAATGAAGTGATTTTGTAATAAAGATCAAATATCGAATTTAAAAGGAAAGCAAGCTAACTTGGAATAAAATTAGGGAATTGAAAAGGTTAATGAGATTTAAAATTGATCCGATATAAGTTGAGTTGAGAGTTAATAAACTTTGATTTTTAAAATGGAATTGGAGTTAGAAATAATATTCAATGTATAATGATAATAAACTGAATTAATGTATTGTCGAATGAAAAAGTTAGATTATGAATTGGATTACAAATAAAATTCAAGAGAGTGGTAATAAAATCGAAATTGTCTTTATAGTTAAATAAATAGATTAGTAGGGAAATGTGAATGTGAATTTGAAATTTAAAATGAATAAGTGGATAAGCATATTGAATTAAATTTAAAAGTGAAATGGATTTGATAACTAAGAATCAAATCAAGAAGTTGAATTTGGAGTGTTTATAAGAAAAACAATAGATAAACTTGATTTATCAAGTTAAAGTAACTTGAAGAAAAATGAATAACTTAAGCAAATAATTGAATAGAGGATCTGCTTAAGTAAATTTGATAAACGATTAATTAATGAAGTGTTTCTAACATGAATAAAATGGTTTGAATGAAACCCATGCAAATTTGAAAAATAAAATGCAAAGATATGGGTTGTAAATAAATAAATGGGAATGGATTTAAAAATAAACTGAGTTTGAATAAATTTTGGAAAAGGTATGAAACTAAAGGAATTGTTATTTAAATGAAAATAGTCGAATGGCATTAATTAGTCGTTCGACGAAAACGGAAGTAAAATAAAAATCTTGTGGAATAATGGAAGTAAATAAAATTTGATTTTTGAATCAAATGCAATAGATATGAGTTGTTTACATTACAATAAATTGAAAATAAAAAGAACGATGTAGAAAATCATTCCGAATTGGATAGGATGTTATAAACTGAGTAAAAGCAATTGGATTAATATTGGAACCTTATCAATTGCTTATACAAATTGTTTTGTGTATATTGTTTATAGAATATGGCTTTGAATTGATAAGTAGTAGAATTGATTTTGGGAAATCAATAAAATTGAAAATGGGTTTGTTGGGACCTAGGTATGAATTAAAGATAAGTGAATAAGTTGTAAATCATCTGAAATGAATGCAAATGGTTTATGAATCGATTAAAAGCAAATTGTACTAGTTTGGAAACTATATAACCTTGTTTATGAAGACATCTTAAATGCATTACATATGTTATAGTTGTGTTGCAATTGCTTAAATGGATGAAATGTTATAAATTTCATAAATATGTTGCTTATAAGTTTAAATTGAGTAAGTACAGGTACCAGAAGGCTGTTTAGCGAGAGTTTGGACGCGTAAATGCTAAAATAAAATAAGCCGCTTGCTTAAAATGCTAAATAAGGTACGCCTACGCAATAAAAATAGGAAATATGAACTGTTTTTTGTTTTTCCGACCGTGTGGGTCGATATATATATATTTATCTCTATTGTCAAATTGCAAAAGCTCCTCCGTGCAAAGGAGATTCTGCCAAAATGTTCCAAAAATTTTGGGAGTTAGAAAATTTTAGAATTTTTGAAATTTTCACTAACGAAAAATGATTTAAAATTGGTAAGTAATTTGAATTGAAACTGAATAGTGAAATCTAATTTAAATTGTATATGTAAAGTAACATGAAATCGGAGAAATTAAAGGAAGAAAAAGTTTATAATAAACTTTTATTTGAGACTAAAAATAAGTTAGTAAGTGAAACCAATTGAAGAAGTAGTTAATTAAATAGGGATTGTGATATTGTGAATAGAATTCAGTATTCAAAATGTAAGGGAAATTGAATGGAGGTAAAATTTAAAATGAGAATCTGGATGAAATTGAGAAAAAGTATTGAGATTTGAAATTAATTTGCAAATTGAATTTATATGGAATTGGAATTCAATTTGAATATAAACTTTAGTAGTGAAGTAAAAATGATATTGAGAATGCTGTAAAGAAATTTACAAAATGGTGTTTGAATGTTGTAATTGGACTTCATTGCTAAATTGAATATACAGGTGTTATGACAGAAGATAAATTTGAATTGCCAACTTAAAAGGTATGTATTTAAAATTTCTGTATGAAATTTGATTGGATTTTGATCTAGCCACTTGGCTTTTGTTTTTCTTTTTGAGATTTGGGGGACGTAGAGCCATTTTGTAGTAGTACCGAGCTAGCTGCGCAAAGGAGACGTTGGCAAAATTTTTAAAAATTTAAAGAGTTAGAAAAATTTTGAGAAAATTTTAATAATTCAAAATTTGATTTCAAATTTAAATTCAAATTGATGAGCAAGTAATGTTATTGGGAACCTATGGATGAGTTTAGAAAGTTAGAAAGGGATTAGAGTGTTTTAATAAAAGATTATTCGGGAAGATCATTTGAAACCAAATTGTTTGGGTAAAAGGAAAGACTAGGAAAGTGCACAACATGTTTAACTAAGTAACTTTTAATAAATTAGTGGGTTTGGGCATTCTTTTGTGTTAGTAATTTCGGGGACGAAATTATTTTAAGGGGGAAGGAATGTAACAACCCGGATTTTTGAACGGTTAATTTGTGATATTTAAATTGGATATAAAAAATTTAATTTGAACCTTAAGTTGATTTTAATATGAAAAGTTTGTTTTTATAAGGATTCAGAATTTAGAAATATCGATCTATTGAATATTGGGTAAAATATTAAATCTGGGGTTGTAAGCTTGTTTAAATATTTTAACGGCTTATAAAATGTATATTAATAATACTAAAAATAAAAGACGAATTAAAATTGAATTTAACGGTCGTCTGTTCAATTTAAAATTTACATTGTTAAATCGTCGTTTGAAAATAGCTATCCGAGTCGCAGTCTCGAATTTCAACGAAACCAGTGTCGTTGGATCCGTAATATTGAATTATTGCCGGATTTCAAATTTCGTAATTTTCGAAGCTACCGTGTGATCGTTCGAGATAGAAATGTCTAGACGAAAATTTAACGTTTAATTTAAAATATCTTCACCAGAACTTTCTCGTCTCCTTACTGTAGCCAGATAAAGATTCCTTCGCAAGCCACCTTTCTCTTTAAAACATCAACTGAACTTTTTCCTTCAAGTAAAAATTTCGCAGAAAGAAATCTAGTTCAAACGGAAGAAAAAAAAAATGGCGTCCATTTCAAGCCTTCACTCGAACGAAATCCAATTCAATGAAACTAAATCCCAATGGCCATTCATCAATTCAAAATCGCTACTTCCCCTTTTCTTTCCCCAAATCAAACGAAAACCCTTCGTTTATAAAAAAAAGGGGTGGGTCGCGCGCGCTCGCGAGAGAAGCTCGAGGCTTGGCGTGACGACTACGGCAACTTGGTAGCTCGAGGTGGTGGGGTTCGATTGCTCAAAGGCTCGCGGTCGATTTGAGAACTCGGTGGCGATCGGCAATGGTCGCGTACGCATGGTTTTGGGAAGGCTCGGCGGCCGCGTTCGTTCGCAGTGGAAGCTAGGGTTTCGAGTGCGTGGTGACGGCGGCGGCGAGTGCTCGCGCACGCGTGTTGAGCAGGGGTCTCGATCTAGGCTCGGGCATGTGAGTTTGGTCGCGGTGGCAACGAGAGACGATCGATCTGGGTAATCGTGATGCCGCGAGGTAGACCTTTATTCGATTTTAATATAATTAATTTTGTATATAACGCATGTATATAGAATACTACAGTGAAGTATATATGTAGATATATATATATATATACGTAGTTTTTATTAAGAAAATAAAACAGTTGTTTAAATTAAATTGAGTAGGTATAATTTTTGAAAGGAACGAAATATAGGAATATTTTGTTTAAGGTTATGGGATTTATAAAAATTAGATCTTTGAAGCTATTATTTATTTTTACAAATATGTAGTTTCAAAAACATTTTTGTAAATAGACATCTCTATATTTTAAGTATTACTAGTTCATTTTAAAATAATGAATTACGTGGATTTACCCGTTTAATTCACTTATTAAATTATTTCCGTTACTAAAAGATTTTTGAAAAAAAAAGATTTGTTAAAAGGGAGATAAATAGTTTAAATTAAATTGTGAGTTAATTAAAATATTAAACGATAAATTTATCATTTGATTAGGTTAAATATTAACAAAATTCATATAATTGTTTATACAAGGTCAAAATCGGAAAATCGGATCGAGATTGAAGTGGATTGCAAACGGAAATCGAAGGTGAGATTATCTCACTCATTTGGATTCCACAGTTAATTTAAACAATTAAATTTAAACCATTGGATGTGTTTGGTTGATTTATAATATTATATCTGTTGGATGATATTATTATATATAGTAGTATATATATCAATATATACATATTGGAATATGTATATATTGGAATTGATATTCCCGCATTATATAGCGGATGAGACCCTATGCGCCGCATAATAGCGGATGATATTTTATAAAATCCCATATACCGCGATATTCCACCTTGAAGTGGAATTGATATTTTATCTTGTGCTAACATCTGTGGATGCAGGGAGAACAGGTTGGAGGGATCCAACAGGATTCCTCAAAATATTTATTGATTTTATGTTGGTTGTTGTTATATGACAGGATGATGATTTGATATGGATTTGTGATGTGAATTGAATTAATTATGATAAAATAACATTGAAGTTGAAGTTTAAAATTTATGGATTCAATAAATTAATTTAACGAAGTTAAATAAAACTCAATAGAAAATATTTATTGAAATGTTAATCTACTTCAAATTGAGAATGAAGAAAAGAAATAAAGATATCTTATAAACAGTAATTAGTTAATTTGAGTTTTGGAAAGATTAAAAATATATTAAGCTTTTGAAGAGTTATTGTAATCAATAAGTGAAATTTTATTTAAGAATAAAGGAAGATGTTATTAATAAATACGAATAAGAAATTCTGTTAAGAGTCAAATGGAAAGTTTATTATGGGATAAAAGGAAATTTTATTAAGTAACGAAATGAAATTTAGTTAAAGAACGATAAGGAAATGTATGTAAAGGAAATAAATTATAAAGATGGAATTCTTAAATAAAACTATTTGTTTTAAAAATCAATGGAACTCCAGGATATTTTATAAATTTATAAATGGAATTTATAAATGGATATAGAAAATATCAATGTATATTGGAAGATAAGTAAGTGAATTTATATTGAGATATGGAATGCAATGGATGGAAATAGTAGAATATTTCCAAAGGTGGTTGTAGACAAGAGGCATTTATAAAGGAATATTGAGTTTTCTAAAATTATAAATTTATTTTAAAGGGAATATTTTAAATTACTATACTATGTAGATTTCATAAATCATTTTTGAAGTTAAAATATTTCAAATTAGTTATTTTTGAAGGCATAGCAAATATTTATAATAAACTCTAATTTTTCTAAAACCAGCTTTGAAATTTATAAATAACTAGATATAAATTTTAATATTCATATTTAATAATACTTCTTATTTTATAAATCTAGATGTTTCCAAATTGTTTTTAAAATCCAATTAAAATCCTCTTGTGATGGTAAGCAATTTATTTAAATGAGATAAGATTTAGGAGAAATCTTATAAAGATGAGAAACTGAGTTTGAGAATTTATAAGCAAACGTGTAAATTGATTTTGAGAAAGGAATGAGAAAATAAGGATATTTTCAAAAGGTGAATCAAAATGGAAGTAAAGTATGAGAATCATTTAAGTGATTCCATGGAAATAAAAGGACTTTGAAAATTGTTTCAAATGGGTTAAAATGGAAATAATATCTGAATGATATTAGAGATAAATAATTTGTGGAATTATTTATGGTTGATGGTTGCTTGTGAATGATTAATTGATAGTTAAATAACCGACTATCAATATTGACATTGCGTTGATCGTTTCGAAGAGTCCGGGATCAAGATTAATTTCTCGAAAACCACTTCGATCCGGTTTGAACGATTACGAATGAAGACCGTGAAGAGTTGAAGACGGTGATTCGGTTTGTCCAGACCCAGGACAACTTGTATGGATTGAATGCTTTCAGAACATCGTCAGGTGGACGATGAGCATTCTAAGTGGGACACGTTCTTTAAAGGTAATCGTTAGCCTCTAGCCTCATCAATCGGGAATGGCTAAAACAGGGGAGGTGCAGCAAGGTTTCGTGGGTAGCTCCCACTTGAGAGTAAGGTTTTCCCTGTCTAGATGTCCCTATTTATTCGGCTTAGTGTGCGGTTGGTCGCGCCAACCGTGGGGTGATCTTACTTGGAACTGTTCAGTAAGGAATGGTTCCGGCCTTGTGTTGCAGGGGAGCGGGCGTACTCCTCGGTACTCTGATCTAGGCCAGGTACTGTGACGGGCGGTACCCCAGTAGCCCAGCCATTGTATGGAATCCAATCTCCACTACGTGACTGTACGGTTTTTATTGTGCCCAACTATTGCTGAAACGTGAGATGCAAGCATTTCAGCTAGATTCTATTTTACTTTCTATAGACACTATAATAATATCAGAGAACTTTAATATAAAAATGTTTTAGCTATCGTAAGGTAAAAACCCGGCATGTTTATTTGTGGCGGGGTCTTACGAGATGCTTTTGTTTTCAAAGGATTTTTGAAACTTTAAAAAAATCAAATTGAGTGTGATTTTCTCACGCTGGTATTCCAGACTGACTCGGGTATTGTTTTATATGATGCTCGGGTCAGACCGAGTTAAACAGGTTCAGGTATAGCTATGGAGCTCAGGAGACGAGATGGATGACAGAGCGTATTTCCGTATTTGTCTATTATTTCCGCTGTGTATGGGCATGTATGATTGATTGATGTACTCTGATATGTATGTATATATGACAGTACAGATTCTTTGTATTTAAAACTGTATTCTATATATTATATTTTGTTCCGCTGCGATGTGAGATTCTGATGTTGTTTTTGTTCTTCTTCTTCTACCTCTTTCTTCTTTAACCCAAAATTGTTCGTAATTCCGTTCACTTTGAATCGATGTTGGAGAATAGTGTCGATTTAAAGGGGTACGGAACTGCGGGTCGTTTCAGATGATAACAATCAAATATCACCATTCATTAACAACCAATAAAACATATACAACTATAATAATTTTTGAAAAATTATTCATTTATATATAAAATATAATTTAGGTAAAAGTATTTCATTCACCCCAATTTCAAAACAAAAATCATTTGTATGTATCATTAACAAATACACGCTCGTATATATACACTCAAACTCATTCTAGGATATTACTAACCCTATCTATAATGAGTACCCACTCAAAGCCTAAGTGTTCGCTAACCTAAGCTCTGATACCAGCTGTAAAGGCCCGAAAATTCGCCCAGTTCGAGCTGACAATAAACCACACATGTCCAAACCAAGCTGAATGGAAAACCAGATCTTTATGGGAAAGAAAGAAGAGAGAAGAAGAGGAAGAAGAAGAGAGAAAAAGAAAAGGAAGACAAAACAGAAGAAACTAAAACTATCATAGAATATCACAATCGTAGCGGAAAAGAATATAATATCATATCAATGATCTTTACAAAACAGAAACTGTAATATAATATACATACATTAATCAGAGTACAACAATCAAATCAAAATCGTCAGCCTAGAACGTTATAATAACCTGTCCTCACAAATGTTGATAATTCAAACAACAATGCAGTGGAAAATAAACATATACATGGAATACGGCCAGAAGACATCCAGCTCTCCTGCTGAAGCTCCAAAGCATCCAAATCTACATCTGTAAATATACTCGGTCTAACCCGAGCATTGAAAGGGAAGTACATCCGGATCAATTTGGTAAACCAGTATGAGAAAACACATCTCAACTGAATTTATTTTAAAGTTATCAAAGCGTTCTTTTATCAAAACAAAGGTATCTCATAAGACATGCCCATACATAAACACGGATGGGTTTTTACCTTACGATAACCAAACATTTCATATCAATTCGTCTGATATTTTACTAGGGTCTAGTATATAAATAATAATTCAAATTGCCGAAATTGTTACAATTACTAAATTCCGGATTATGTTAGGCTCTACAAACAAAATGGCAGGCACATATTGGAGATTGGATTCCATACAAATGACAAGGTAAGGGACTACCTTCCGTACAGTACATCTCTAGAAAAATGTACCTAGGGTCCAGATACTGAACTCCTAAACCAACACAGAACCGGCCTACCCCTTCCATCTAGATAGTACCGAATATGACATCACCCCGATCATTCCTGACCTATCCATGGCCACAACATACAATACTCGAATATATAGGGTAATCTAGAAAGGTGATGACCATATCCTTATGGAAGCGACCCACATAACCCTACCGCTTTTACCCTGTTTCTGTCATTTTCGGGTGATGAGGCATAAGGTCACGATTACCTTTCACATAGCACATTCTACTTCGAATGCCACATTGTCATTCCTTCGATCACTGTTGACTTTCACGAACATACAACCTCCGAGCTTGTACGTCTCAGAGAAGGGTGTTAAGCTAAATGAAGTTGCCTTCTCCGCCACCAAACAAATGTACGTTTATAAAAGTCAACAATGAAATCTCAAAATGCAATGTCAGACATCCATCCATACAAGTTGTCCAAGAACAGGAGAAACCGAAGGCACTCTCCTACTACATCCTGTCGGGAATTACCCTTAGAATTAGTAGCGGGAAGTCCTTGCATATCGTAGATTTTCATAACGAAGCACTACTGCCACCATAAATATATGATATGTAAATTTCACTTCGAGGGACTAGTGGCAAGTAGCCCTACATCACGAAGATCTCCGTTTTCAAAATCATAATCATATCCTGCACTTTCGAACACATACATTGGTCAAAGTGGTTTTGGGATAAATTCAACCCCCATCTTTTCGAACCAACAACGATAAATAGACCAAATATTTGATAGTCGGTTATTTAATATCAAAGCAAAAAAACAATATCTAGCACCATAAGCAATCACTTGGCCATTTAATTAATCTTTATTAATTAAATCAATTTCCAAATATTTACTTCAAACTATCTTTAAAAAGATATATTCTCAAAACCATTTCAAGTCTTTCTATATTGGAAAACATTTCCATATACTTATATCAACATTATAAGCATATTCACAAATCACTTCACTTCCAACATTTAGAAAATATCTTCATATACTTATATCAACGACATAAACATATTCACAAATCACATCATCTCATCACTTAGAAGATATTTTCATATACTTATATCAACAGTATAAGCATATTCACAAACCACTTCATCTCATCATATAGAAAATATTTTCCTATACTTATATTAACAGTATAGGCATATTTACAAATCATTTTAGGGAAGCTTTATATTTTTCAAAACACGTTTTATTGGGTCAAAAACGAATGATACGTAAAACATTGTTACGACAACCCAAAACATTAGTATAGGGATTCCATAATATATATATATATATATATATATATATATATAAATCCCATATACCATATAAGACATTTCCATTCAGAAATCATTTACTATAACAACAGTGTTATAGTCCATGCCTTCCTTACTTCCCCAAAAATGTCTATTACAACAATTGTAACAGCCCGCAGTTCCGTACCCCTTGAATTGACATTAATCTCCATTAATGAACTCAAGAAGAACGGAAATACGAACCATTGGGTTGAAGAAGAAGAGGTAGAAGAAGAAAATAGAAAAAAAATCAACATCAGAATCTCACAATCGCAGCGGAACAATATACAATAGATAATAACTGATCTTTACAAAAAAGAAACTATATCTGTTTATACATACATCATCAGAATACAACATCAGAGTACAATATAATCAACATCACAATTTAGGACAGTTATAATAACTTGTCCCACATACAAAATACACAGCATACACAACACAGCGGAATATACATCATATACGTGTGATACGTCTCGCCATCCAGCTCATCTCCTGAGCTCCACAGCATCATATCATGTATCCTATAATACTCGGTCTGACCCGAGCATTATAATAAAATAACACCTGAGTCAGTCTGAAAAACCAGCGTGAGAAAGCACACCCAATTGGATTATTAAAGTTTTCCAAACCCTTTGAAAATCAAAAGCATCTCGTAAGACCACGCCACAAATAAACATGTCGGGTTTTTACCTTACGATAGCCAAAACACTTTTTATCAAATTCGTCTGATATTATAATAGTGTCTATATACAAATACTTATTCAAATAGCTGAAATTGTTACATGATTAAATTCCAGCATACTAGCCACAAAGTGGGTTCTACAAACAAAAACCGTACAAGGCACGTAGGGAGAATGGATTTCCAACTAATGACTAGGCACTGGGGTACCACCTGTCACAGTACGTGGCCTAGATCACAGTACCGAGGAGTACGCCCGCTCCCCTGCAACACAAGGCTGGAACCATCCCTTACTGGATAATTCCGAGTAAAATCACCCCACGGTTGTGATCAGCAACCGCACCACTAAGCCGAAATAAAAAGGGACATCTAGACAGGGATGACCTTACTCTCAAGTGGGGGCTACCCACGAAGCCTTGTTGCATAACCCCTGATTTTCAGTCATTCCCGGTTGATAAGGCTTGAGGCTAAGCATTACCTTTAGAACATATCCCTTAGAATGCCCATCGTCCACCTGACGATGTTCCGAAAGCATTTGTCCATACAAGTCCGTCCCGGGTTCGAACGGAACCGAAGGCACTACTCCTACTACATCCATTTTGGAAATATCCTTAGGATTAGTAGCGACTAGCCCTTGCACTTCACTGCTCCATCTTCGATTTCAAACTCGTTTTCCCCACGAAAACGTACAAACCGAATCGAAGTGGTTTTCGAGAAATAAATCCCGATCCCGGTCTCTTCGAAACGATCAACGCATTGGCTAATATTGATAGTCGGTTCTTTAACTATCAATTAACATTCACAATCATCCATCAAACAATAAATAATTTTCCAAATTATTTATTTACCTCAAAATATCTTCGCAAGATATATTTCCATTTTCAATCCTTTGAAAACAATTTCAAACCGTCCTTCTCTCATGGAATAAATTTTCCAAATATTCCTATTTTCACTGAAATCACCAAGTACCAAAAACATTAGATTTTTAAAATAATTTAGAAACACTTTATTATAAAATATACTTTAAAACATTTAAATTAAAACTACTTTAATACTTTATTCAAAGATATATACTTTAAGAATATTTAAAATAAAGCTACTTAATAAAATATAAAACTAGATTCTTTTATCATTTAAACATAATACCAAACCATCTTTAAATAATTACTATTAAAATAGATTTGAAAAATACTTACTTTAAAGTTTAAACATTTAAAAATAATAGATTTTCCAAAACATACTTTAAATCAACTTTTAAACCTTTAGCTTATACTTAAAACTTTACTTTGGAAAGGTACTTGGCTATTCAAGGAAATACACTTTTCTTTCACATCTTTCAAAATAAATCACTATTTATTTTTAAACAAATTTACCCATTTCTATAATAAATTCCCACCGTGAATTTATTCTTCCCAATATCCACTGGTATATTTCTTCACTTTATAAACCCAGTTTATAAATCCAAAGTCTCACTTCTCTTTTAAAAACCTTGTTTTAAACACTTAAATCAATTCCCAAATTGATTTCTGATTTACTTTACTTTTAAATAAATTTCTTTACTTACTCAGTTTATTTCAAAATCCTTTAACTTTAAATTTCATTTCTTTATTATGATTGAAAAATCCCTTTAAACTGAGAATACCAATTTCAGATTTCCCAAATCCCTTCTCTTTTCTTTTTAATTAAATTTAAACCTTGAATTAAAATAAATTCTTTATTCTTTTAAATAATATTGCTTAAGCTTAATATTCATTATTTCTCTGCTTATTCAAAATCCCCTTTTTCTATATTTATTTGAATTTTGAATCACTTTTATTCTTTTTCAAATTTGTTCTTAAATTTATTCAAATTCTTTAAAATTAGTTTACTTGAAAATCCATTCCTTATTTTCCTTTCAAAATCCACTTCTATATATTTTGGTAATTTAGGGTACCGAATATTCAAGCAAACCATAACATTCAATATTCCAATTATCAATATAATTCACCACAGAATATCCAATATTCATAACACAGAATATAAAACAATCTAAATAATTTTGAGGAATCCAGTTGGATCCCTCCAACCTGTTTTCCCTGCATCCACAGATGTTAGCACAATACCAATTCCACTTCAAGGTGGAATATCGCGGTATATGAGATTAATATAATATCATCCGCTATTATGCGGCGCATAGGGTCTCATCCGCTATATAATGCGGGAAATCAATCACTCCAATATATGTACTACTATATATAGCACATTAAATCAATTCAATCATTCAATTTAATATTTAAATTTAACTATCTAAATTTAAATGACCCAGATGAGTGAGATTAAATCACCTTTGCTTTTATTTGCAATCCACCTCAATATTGCCTTGGTTTTCTCGATTTTTGACCTTGGATAAACAATTTATATGATTTATTAATATTTGAATTAATCGAACAATAAATTTCCCATTTAATAAATTAAATTAACATTTTCCACGATCTTAAACTACCAATAATATTCTCATTTTAAATTTAAATCTATTAGGTAAGTAAAATTATAAATTTCACTTTACTATTAATAATTTTCTAGCCGATATATACATATATACAAATATTGATTCCAATCAGTGATACATATGCTACTGTATTTTAAAACTTCAGTTATAATATACATATATACATGTATCCTGAAATCTGTATATATATTTACATATGAGATTTAATCAAAACATAGGATACTTACTGCTATCGAAGAATACTAAAACCCAACATCACTAGGATGCCGACGCTGTCACCAAGGGTTAACGCAGCGTCCCTGCTTCCCAACCCTAGCCTCGACCACCTGAGGTGTTCACCATCCCTCTGCCTGCCGACATCCCCAATTGCACGTGCACCCACTACACATCCATGCGCGAACACGACCACCCGAGCCCCTTCGCCTCGCGCGAGCTTCTAGATCTGCCGCTCGACCCCACCTACGTTCGCGAAACAAGGCTCACGATCTGGTTTCCCAGCAATTGAACAAATCAATTTGAATTAAAAAAGAGGGCAGCCATTTATTTCAATTCGCATTTAGTTTAGAACGAGAAGAGAAATTTCGAATTTGAGTTCTGTTATTGAATTGCGATTTTTAACGACCCGGGTTTATATTTTATTTTTGAGGAGAAAGCTTCGGCCATTATCCTTGTTTTCTACGAATCTGATTTTTGAGGTGAAAAGTCACGTGGATATAAAAGAACGGAGGGAGACAGGAAGCGCGATTTCTGGATAGTGCGTAGTGTAGGGAAGAAGGAAAGCTACAGTGATTACGAAATGACAGGAAAGCAGCTGATGTGAGATGGAATCTGATAATTCAAATTTAGGTTATATTTAAATCAAATTTTCGATTTAACTTTCAGTGAGTTTACCTACCGTACGATCACACAATAACCCCAAACGCTACAAAATTTGAAATCCGATGATAATTAAATATTACGGATCCAATGGAATTGGTTTCGTCGAATTCCAAGACTGTGCCTCGGAAGGCTATTTTTAAATATCAATTTTAACCGATATATTTTAAAACTTAATAAAACACTCCAAATTCAATTTTAACGCTTTTACTATCTTCAGTACTATCAATATAGATTTTACAAGCCCTCAAATTATTTTTAACAGGCTTAAAACTCCAGATTCAACATTTTACCCAACTTCAAATTATTAAATTTAATAATTAAAGTATCCCATAAATAGTGATATTTGAAATTCAATTTAAAATTATCCTTTTGAATATTTAAAATCAATTAAATATTCTCATTTCAAATATCCAAAATTCCGGGTTGTCACAACAATAAATGTTGAAATCAATGTTTTTGGTGTGTATCACATTTTTAAAACATTTCCAAAATCATTTAACTCCATTTAAAACCATCACTTCCCAAAACCATTACTTCCAAAAGACAAAAACCATTACTTCATCAAAATATCACTTTCAAAATTCCTTTAAATAAAAATCCATATTTACATCTCAACATAAAACATTCCCGTATTTATAAAACTTATTTTTATAAATCTCCTTTGAATTTTATAAAACTTCTATTTTATTAAATTCTTTTATTCATAAAATTATATTTATAAATCCATTCTCTTATAAATCAATTTAAATATCATAATCCACTTATAAATCCATTTCTTTATAAATCAAATTTATTTATAAAATCCATTTATAAATCTATTTACTAAATCAACTTCAAAACCATTTACTATCATTTATAAATTCCGATTATAAATCTATTTCTTTATTTATAAAAATATCACCTTTATAAATCTTTTATATAACTTATTCAAAAATCTATTTTCAAAGTATTTCTCAAAAGTTTATTTTTTAAACATAAAAAATAATAACTTTTATTTCTTTAAAACAAAATCATTTCTTTTAATAATTAAAAATCATTAAAAATGTATGTACTTCCAAAATCGCTTCAAAAACCTTTTCAAATCAAAATCATCATTTCCAATATTTCAAAATATCAAAACAAGTCCCAGTGCTACCATAGCACTAAATAAGTCAAACCACATCAAAACGTCGTCATGACATCCATCACATCATACATCAGCATATATATGAAAATAAAATCACCAGTGGTGAGGAATTCTATTGGATCCCTCTAACCTGTCCCCCTGCATCAAATACAGCATATAATCATATAAATAAAAATCAATTGCTTCAAGGCGGGATCCGTATACAAAAGATCATCCGCTCATACACGGGAATGCAATAGGGTCTCATCCACTCCAATAGGTGGGAATATATCCAAACCAACTAATATATATAATATATCATCCAAAAAAGCATCAATCATTATATATAAAATTATTCCTACTTATATAAAAATATAAGCAGGCCAAAGAGGTGAGTTTACTCACTTTGGTTGCAGTCGTCGTTGTATCATTTTATTTCGATTAAAAACGAACATGCGTTCGAATTTAACCAAAATTCCTATGTGCTCCAATCAAGTCCAAACTAGCTCTAAAATGTAGTGCTTGTTAGCACGAACCTAACGCCGCTTGTTTCGTTCGAATCGGACCTCGTATGAAAAGGTTATGTATTTTTAAACATTACACAAATTTTAATATAATTAACCAACGTCATTAAACTAATTAATTACCTTATTAACTTTCTAAATTATCTCCCTCTCCCTGTGAACGCACGCACGCTCACATCCAAAGCCAACCAACTTCAGTTGCTTGCCTCACCTCCGATGTCGATCGAGACGACAATCGGACCACGTCGTTCGAACCGCCAGCCGTAGCTCCACTCTGACAGGAGACCGGTCCTACTCGAGCTCCTCCTCACCATGAAAAATGTGTTCAAACTAACGATGAACGCGGCCAAGATCCACCTCCAAACGACGATGATAACTCGATCCAACCATTAAACTTGTAGAGCTCGTTACGTTCTACGATATTGTAGTTGAACGTTTTCCATAATAGCTGAGCAATTGGGAGAAATTTGGAGGAGAAGTTTCGAAAATTTCTAGCCTTTGAATTCTAACTGGTGACGGGTAGTTCTAGTCTAGGGTTTTGTGAATTTTGGTCCTTATATACACAATTTTATGGCACTATTCACGCACCAAATTTTCGGACTCCCAACGAAACGTGCCGCCTGGCGTTTTATATGTTATACCTCTATTCCGAATGCAATGGAATATGTATCGGAAGCCAATCCGATCGTGTTTGGAAGATATCATTCAAAAATCAAATTATATTAATTTAAATTACTTAAATAAGTTTCTATGCGTTTCAGCTTCGCACGACCAAACGGTAAGTCCGATCGCCATGAAATCTGGAATCCTATAATAATATGCTATTACGGACCCAATAAAACTAGTTTCGTCTAATTCTGAGACAGTGTCCAAAATGGCTATTTTTACACGTCTAATTTAATAATAAAATTTCCAATTTATGTTCGTTAACTTTTAATTCAACTTAAAAGGTTACTAACTTTATTCTAACTCCAATAGAGTATAAATCAACTTTAGAATTCATTTTCATTCTTATATTAACTTCAACATTCAATTATTTCCACAATTTCAAATATTAAAATATAAGTTATTCAACTTATAAAATAAACTTTTGAATATTTAAAATCAATTAAATATTCCAATTTCGAATGATTGAAATTATGGATCGTTACACTAGCTTTCGAATTGCCTAACCACCGACGATTGAATCGAAACAAATTGATTTGAATCAGTGCTTGGATTTTTGGAGTTGTTACAGGGGGAGGGCGCCTTATATGAGCAACAAAGGAAGAGTGCAAAAGTACTTGTGAACTGAGGGTTATAGGAATTATATAAGAGAGTCTAGGGAGTGAAATAAGGACCGAGATCCACTTATTTCTTTTAACATTTCTTTCCATTTTGAATTCAAGATTCCTTTCCACTCCACAATCATATCGCCAGCTTCATGGTTACCCTATAGCTGCTTATAGCAAGCCCTAATTAGGTATTATAACTATTTTAAGCTCGAATAATATTTGCGGCATTTAAATCAAATTTAAACGTGTATCGATATCATATATCGATTAGTATTTATATAACTATTACATGCACACTATTTAATATTTTTTTAATTCACATTAAATAAATTTTGCAATTAATATTTCATAAATATTAGTTAATTTAATTAATTTATAATAATTAAAAATTAATTAAATCGGATGGTAAATAGGAGTATTCAACATTTCGGTTGTGTGACTCTTAGATGTAAATTCGGTCAGCGATTAATATCGAACAATCCGAATATTAACGTCCACACTTTACTTAGCAGGTGTATGACATTATGGCCAAATTTATCGCTTACTTGGTTTCGACAAATTCAATTTTAATTTACTAAGCATTACCCAGTAGTGACAATTATTTACACCAATTCTCTTCGTCAAAATTATATCACTTTGGACTTATTATGGAATTTGGTTATGGTAAAAATTTCATTATCATCCATATTCAACTCTATAGCCCAAACAAAAAGTCTTTGGTTCAATAATAACAATTATTATTAACTGTATCGCTTTAGCCAAAGACTTAGACTTTGAGTTGACTTCTGTTGACCACAATACTAACCTCATAAAACCGAGGAGATGAATTCTCTCTTGAATAGTGTCTCACTTCCAATGCTTCCACTCGACCCAATTATAGTTGTTCGATAGATGTCATGCCATGATTTAACTATAATCAAAGCGAAGTTTCCACATTAAAGCTCGACAGTATTCTCAAGTTGAAGGAATTATGTAATACTATCACATCGATATTTTCTCTTTGGCCTTAGTTATATTAACCAACAGAAAATTATTGAGTGAGTCATTCAATAGCTATCCAATAACTATCGATACGTAACCCATTGGTTCCCCCAACGCACGCGCACGCACACACACACACATATGCATATATACAAAATATCCATATATATTTTATAAAAAAATCAGGGTCATAGTAAGGTAGATGATACACATAAACATACATGTCTCATATACATAATACATGTCTATCACGTACTACTAAAATAACAAGTAAGTTATCCATAATATCGATGCCACACCTCCAAAATGCTCCAATTGTGCACCCTAATAGCATATCCTCAGAAGTATGTAACTCTCAAACAACTCAATTGAGTACTCGAGAGTTGTCATGGCATAAACAGACAAAGAAGAAACGTGGATCAGACTTAAAGCCTAGCGTGGGAGTAACTATCTCAAACTATATACAAATAAAATAGAAAACTTCTATGGCATAGCCGCTTCTCTTCACGAACAAGGCTCAGGGGTCATTCGGACTATTCATACACAAGTAAACCTATCTCAAAGTGATAGGAAATCATACCATAACATGCTCTTCTGTTGTAATCAATGAATCGGCACAGCTAATATAATGCGACTAATATGCAACAGCATACTATGATAAAGTAAACCAACATACAAATGCAGAGACAATATAAATATCGCAATATAAGCACAACCTCGATTACACTACAATACTATCAACCAACTAATATAACAATACACACACACACATAATACACCTATACTTTTACAAGGTCAAACTAATTTCAAAATCAAAATTTGAATTTTAAAATATATAAAAATTTGGCCAATATAAAAAGAATTCTTTTGATGGCCGCAATAGCATTTTTTTAATATTTTGAATAAGTTAACTGGTTTTAAAATTTGAAATTTAAAATTATTATAAACCCAAAAATCAATATTTATATATTTACATGTATACATATATTTATATATTTACATGTATATATCCATATACATACATATATATAGACACACACATACATATTATTTTATTTACATTTATGCAAAATAACTTTTTATAGTAAATAAAATTTGTTTTTAAATAATATTTGAATTATAAACATATTTCGTAATCATGTATTTATATATATATATATATATATATATTAAACATAAATATTATTTTATAGAAAATTCATGTCGAAATAAAAAATAAAAAAATTATATTATTATTGATACATGTATATTTTATATGATTTACTTTATAAGCTTTAATTTAACATCATTATGTCACACCCCGACATCTTATTGACCGTAGGACAAAGTAGTCAATTTTTTCCATGAAGCCATATGATAGTTTATATGTTTATATTGTTATGATGCTTATGTTATGATTATGTATATCATACATAATAAAATATGAAATTAAAATAAATTAATTAATTTTAAAAATTATAAACATTAACAATAAATATTTTTTAAATCAAATTAAATAAATTAAAATATTTCAGAACTCTTTGATTAATTAAGTACTAAATTTGAGTAGTACAAAGAAAATATTATTTACAAAAGCATGAAAAAATTTCAAAGTTCACCCTTTTTACCTTCGCTACTAGCATACCTGATACAACACATCCAACAAGTTATTACAATAATAGTATGTATAATTGTAAATGCATAGTAAAGTATGTGATCTATACTACTATGTCATTGGGCAAAGTTTGGTCATCCTCTAATTTGCATGTATAGAACCTACACCTATATTTATCTGCCCCTAATGCTATCTATGAAAAGTACTACAACAATACAGCACATTTCATGCACTCATTACCCCGTAGATTAGCAATCCTATCGAGTATAGTGGAACCTTATACTCTAAGGAAAGTGTGTCCTATTCCATTTTCACCATCAATATCCGGTCAGATAAGAACTACCATCAATTTCCTTTGCAAAGATTAACATCCCCCTTTCATTCATTAGCAACTAACATATAGTCTGGGTCATCAACACATCGTCTGAGATCTCCTTAGTATAACACTTTTGTGCCTTTAGCACCCCCAAACAATAGTACAATGAGTTTGTTTGCTAAGCACTGTTACCCAATATCTTGCCGAAGATAAACGTTGCTCATCTTATGGTCATCCACTCTTAAATCAATGCCCTTAACTCCAAGATGCACATTTATGAATAATTATATAATAATAATATGATCACAAGACTTATCATTCATTCCTTATTACTTCGATGGTTACTACATAACTAGCATGAAGTCACATGGGCGGAGACCCAAAACGATAGTCTTATATCTTAAGTACATTAATCGTACATGCCAACCCATTGTTATACCACTCAACCACCCATTAGCTCGATATTCTTTGTCTAAGGCTGTATTTTTCGACATGGCTCAAAAATTAAAGTGTCCAGATTCTTTCCAAAACTTCAACTGACAAAGAACACGTTATAATGAACACTATGCAGTTAAAACCCCACTAAAGCCCCACAATATCCCCGTTATAGCGCATAGCGCTCTTTGATCCCTATGCTTTTTCAATTTATCGCTATTAAACAGTAGATCCGCTTTATGCCCTGTTATTTTTCGCTATATTCGCTAAATCAAGACTTGTAGCACCTGCTTTAGCAACATCGATATAAAAGCTCGATTTAACGAGTTCTATTTTAAACCAAATCAATAAAGTTACTTTCCTAAGTTTTCCTCATGGTAACCATGAACAAAGCACTTCAATACCAATCCATAGCATACTCTCGATCGATGCCCAATACCATCGATAATTACTTTTATGATTTCCTTGCTTGACTCTGGGCCTGCCCAACAATTACTTCAGGGAAAATTTTCAACTTTGAAGGATCAATATTAGTCCATCATGGATAGAACCGAATCATAAACTTACTCTGAAGATTCCCTTGCTTGACTCTAGGTCTACACCTATGTTTCCCCGGGGATTGTCTCAACTTTTTATGGATAGGTGTATATCCATACACTTAACCAAAAAAAATTTCTTGACTCATTCCCTTACCTTAGAATCCATGTATAACTAATCTATAGTGTTTGGCCATTTTTTGCTACCGACTCTAGTTATTTCCTTCCAAATCTTAGAAGTTTTCTTGTGTTTTCCCCAGAGTTCATCAACCCTAATCGATACCATTAATAGCTAATTTTGTGATTTGCTTTAGATTTGCATTAGTAAACCAATCCTAGGTTTAACCTAGGATTTCCAATACTGATCCATAACTTCAATTTTCAACTTCATCGTTTGGCCAACTTTTAACGATCGGTGCCGATCCACAATGGATCGAAACTGATCCAACACTTAGAAAAATCTCATCTTTCTTCTATTTTAGCAAGTCAATCCAACTTCCATCGATGGTCCTATGCTTCTTTGCTTATCCATTGTATCAGACTTTCCGAAGCAAAATGTCATAAATACAAGCATATAATCCAAACATACAAGCATATGAGTCAAACAACAAAATAAACATCCAAGCATACACATCCTATGTATCGTTCAATTTGCACCGCAGTACATGTTAATTGGATGTAATCCTGTATTTATGGTTTTTAAGTGATATCTAATCATAGTCTATCTATATAACAACATATAATTCATCCACAATATAGATGTAGCAATATCTCAAAGGTCAACCGGTATAAATAATCATATACACAAATTTAAACTATAATACCGTTAGATATAGTCTCCCACACACCAAGAACTTCCGTGCAAGCAATAAAAGCATTCAAATAATTCCAAATATGATGTAGATATGCTATTTGGAAATAAATCTCTCTAATAACGAGATTTGCTTATATAAATAGTATGATTTTGTCCTGATTTGAATTAGTATGAATTTATTTTAATTTTAGGTATTTATTTTAGTCTAAAGGTGGGTTATTTGATATGAAGTTAAGGAAATGGAAATGAGATGTTTGGAGATGAATTAATGGTTTGAAAAGATGATTACTGTAGTGATTAAGGATTATCCCAATGTCACTTAAGTGGGTCGGGTTAGTTAATTTGCTGAAACATGTCCAGTTTCATAAAATTCTTATTTCGACCATAACTCTCTCTCTCTCTCTGTGTAACTGCAAATGTAACAAGTCTATATTCTGTTTTGACTGGAGAAAAACCTCTATACGCAATGGTAATAGATTCGGGACTTAATTATTTAATTTGCAAAATTCTCTTTTGCCCTTCATTATTTAATTAACGGGTTGATTATTAAATTGAACATTTTAATTGCTAGGTGTAGATTTTACGGGTCATAACATAAAACGTCTGATTCCCTATAACATTTACATAAATATCCATAAAGTCTCAAAATCGATTAACTAGTCTCAAGGAGCGATTATTTATCTCCCAGCAATCCACGTACATTATAACACATTTGGCTAAACATATAACAATCGTACAATAATCCAAACATACTTCAATCATGTTTGGTGTGAGTAATAGTGCAAAGGTTCAAATTTAGGATGGAGCATGAGCTTGTCAAAGCTTGTTGAAGAATAAGAGATGCCAATATGGTTTTATGATATTGTGGCTTTAATAGTAAGCATGTTTATATTAATGATTTGACAAGTAGAAGTGAAGGTACGGTTGATGTTATAGATTTGGAAAGTCAGAGAAAATTTTTAATAGGGAGACTGTGAGAGATATATAACCTATTGGGTCTTCCTTGCATGATATGTGACGGAGATGTTGGTACCACATAGTTCTTTATGGAGTTTTTGGTTTAGTTTATCTCGAGATGAGTCCCCTACATCAGTCAAACTAAGGAGTTTAAAGTTCTTGCATCATGTTTGCGCATGGTTTCTCCTTTATATTTGGAAGAGAAGGTAGAGAACAGAAGGTGGAGAGATGTTTGAGCACTAGTTAAATTTGATTAGCTTGGTCATGAGCTGTTGACACTTAAAGTGCAAACTCAACAAGTCATTTTTGTGCTTGGCGAGTTGAGATTGATAGAGAGATTGATGATTTGTACACTGTATCAAGGTGAAAATCTAAAATTTTGGCGATATAATATATTTTGTTGAAAAAGATGGTTTTAGCAATGTAATGGTGGAAGCGTGCTTGGTTGAGTTGTGTTGAAATTATGTTGATTTGAAGAAGTGGTTGGAAGTGTACATCGGCATGGAGTAACAATAGGCCGAAGTCTTCAACTTGAACCAAACAAGTCTAATGACCTGGTCTCGACAATCTATTGGGTTTAGTATTTGAAGCATAGGATTTTGCATGATGGAAACAAAGAAAATTAGGCGATTTTGAGCACATTTCAATTGAGCAGCTTATGCAACCCACTCAAATGGAAACATATCAGTTGACTCCCCAATCCAAGTCAGTCAACTGGCTTCAATAACCGAATCCTAGGATTCTGTGTGATGAAAACAAAGCAAAAGTAAGCCATTTTGAGGCCATTTCAATCGATTGGCTTATTCAAGCGAATTGACTGGAAAGTGTGTCATTCAAATGGCATCAACAAATTTGCATGTGGTTGGGCAGTTTTTGAAGCGAGTTGAGCCAATAATTATCCAATTTCGGGTTTACTCTTTCCTTAAGTATATTTCTCCTATGAATTGAAGTTAAGGGCTATTAGTAAACAGTCCAAGAAATCTATAACAAATATTCATGAAACTCTCTTGTAATTCATAATGGGCGATTGGAGATTTATTTCTTCACTTCTTTAGAAATCTTTAACTAATTGCAGTCTCTCTTGTAGTTCATAATTTGTTACAATTGCATGTGATTCCTCCTTGTTTTGTTTTCTATGACTACTTATTCATTATTGTGTGATATACTGGTCTATTAGTTATTAATTCTATATCTTGGGTGTCATTGTTATAGCAAGATTAGAGATTTGTGTTTAAAAATAAATTCTCAATTAAGATTTCAAGATTAATTGCTGATCCAAAATTCATTATAATGAACACTTAGTAATTATGATGTACGATATCTAAGTTCTATGGATTCTTATAAATATATACTCTTGTAGTCGACAATGTACAATATATAAATAAATCTACATGTATACAAATATACACAAATATACATTGAGAAACAAGATGAAGGATTTGAAATGTGCTCACCCATATGTGTTATAGAAAACATAAGATAACCAAATAGGCAAAGCCAATTGCGATATACCGCAAACTACATTAAAAGAAAAAAAACATAACCACGTCACATGGTAATCAAATTAGAGTAAGGTCACTTGGAACATGATGCATGCTTCAATCAAAAGAAATAAGCATACGTTCTACTTCATATTGAACTAATTTCTATAATCGTGTTGTGTTGTTTCCAGATTTAGGAAGCATTAAAAGAAGAATGTGTTTGCGTGTTGAGAAATAGGTATTGAAAGAAGAATGGTTATCTACCGTAAAGATGGAACAAAGGAAAAATGAATGGAAAAGAAAAATTAATGCGTCAGGTTCGATGCGAGACTTACGTTAGATGCTAACGAGCCAAATTTCGTATGTTGCATGGAATACAACGGATGTCGTGTCGTATGTCCCTTCTAGAGAGCGAACCAGCTTCCGGATGCACCCCTACCTTTGCACATGCAAAATTTGTTTACATATAGGGTTTCCATTTATAACCAACAAAAACAAACATACATTCATGCATACATACATACATGGACAAGTTCGGCTACACCTCAAATCCCCCGAATTGCAACCACAAGTTCCGAATTAAATAATATGTTTTCTCTTTTGTCACTTCACTCTATTATTTAATTCGTAACTTGTACCTGATATTCAAAGAGATTTGAGGTATAGCAAAAATACGGTGTAGCTGATACTTACCATATGTATATAATGTGAACATTTCTCTAGTTTTTTTTTTGGATTAGTGTCTAATAGTTATTGTTTTCCTGCGAAATTGAAGAATTGGTAGGAAAAGAACTATTATTGATGACGAGAATACCGAAATATAAAAAAATAGCATGTTGCCAAATTGTTAGAACATCTCCAACTATTTAAGGGGTTAATATTCAGATCCTAGGCCTGTCAACGGATACTTTCAGATGCGGATAATGCCATAGCCGCATCCGCATCCGCATCCGAAATCATTTTCGGATATCGGATATTCGCTTCCGCGAATATGGACGGATATCAGATAATTATCATATCCGCTTACGACCGATAAATCAAGAAATATAAATGGAAAATTTTAATTTAACATAAACTTTTTTCAATCTCATTAATTATAAAAGTGTTAAAAATAAACAAATATGATGATAATAAATAGTTTTGAGTAGTTAATATGCATTTAATACATAATATAAACTTCTAACTTAATAAAAGCATAAATAAATATCTTCTGTACCAAAATATACATAATTTAAACTATAATCTTGAAAAATACCGAACGGATAATTTTCAGATGTGGATGTCTTCATATCCACATCCATTTTTCCGAATATCATATATTTATCCGTTTTTCGGATGCGGACTGATTTCAGATTTTTCGAGTATCCATTGTGAGCCATCTCAGATCCTGAATATTAACTCATGAATATTCAAAGAACTGCTCAAGAGTCAAACGTCTATTAAATAGGCTTTTGATATTTTAGTGCCTATTTAGTAGACGTTTGAACATCAGACACATATTAAATAATGAATATTAGATTTAGGTCCTTAAATCAAACTTATTACACGAAAACTCCTCCCTAAAAAAGATTGTAAATTAGGTCTCTGAAATTAAGTTGCTGAATAATTGCATACACTTATGTAATTATTTAATGAATAATTGCAGACATTTATGCAATTATATCTAAAAATTGCATAAATGTCTACAATTATTCAGTGAATAGTTGTAGAAATTTCCGTAATTTTCTTTGTGAATAATTGCGGAAATGTCTGCAATTTTTGAATATAATTGCATAAACGTCTTCAATTATTCACTAAATAATTGCATAACACTAACTTAATTGTCGGGATCTAATTTACATAATTTTTCTGACAAAGATGTTTGGAGTATTTTGAAACTTAATAGGGACTTTAGCCAAACTGTCCCTATTAAATATAAGTGTCCGAGCTTTCTATTTTTTTAATAATTCAAAGTTACTTGCCTATTTAGTAGATGAATGAAAGTCAAACGTCTATTTAATAAGTTCATAACATGAAACGCCAATTAAATAGATATCTGGATCAATTTAGAATCCTGAATTGATCTCTGAATATTACCTTTAATATTAAGTTGAATCATGTTTGTTTCATATTCCCTTAATATTCCATTAAATAGAGCACCACTGGAGATTGCTCTAAGTTCCACCAATTCTAATTGCTTTAGCTTTCGTAAGGTTGTAAACTGAAGATAAAACCCCAAGTTCGATGTTGATTTTTGTTGGATTTTTATAAAACATTGAAAAGTTTGAACCGTTACCACGTATGCATACAAAAACATTTGGAGAGTTAAGAATTGAAACAAATAGACAGACACGTCAAATTCAGATCACCAAAGTTGCTTGGATTCATCTACTAGTCAACTTTGTTCTACCTACGCTTTCATACTCCCTGCCATTTGTTAAGTATGTTCAATTAAAAACACTTATTTAGTTCCGTTAATATATTTATCTAAACCTTCTAAAGTATTCGTTCTAAATTGATGAACCAAATTCACATTGCATTCTATTATTTGCATTTTTGGTAGTTACAAATGGAAAAAAAAGGTACCGAAATAAAATTTGAGATTTTTTTTTAATTTCATTTTGAAATTCATTTTGAAAATATATAGCAATCAATTTAGATACAACGTACGAGGGAACAGTAAAACACGTGTATGGTGAGGAAGCGAGGTGCGCGTATCGGTCACGCGGTGGGTAATTAAAAGCAAAGCAAAGCAAAATTGGTCCCATTACTTGCGTGGCCTTCATTAACTTTACTTTTGCTTTCTCTCTCATTAAACATTAATCTCTCTTCTCTCTTCTTCTCTTCCCTTCTGCTCTGAGAATATGAAGTACGTTTGGGTTCGAGTTATCACCCCTATGAGGCGGGTTTGGATCCGCGTTGCTGCCCGGATCCGAATGCGCAAATCTGGTATGTTTCTTTCTGAGCTTTTGCTACTATGTATTAACATATTCATCTTTTTGCTCTTAAAAGTAGAAGATGTACAAATCGGAAAGGGCAGAAAGTCTGTCATTTAGGCAAGTCGAAAACAATAATATAATTTAGTGTGTGTTCGGTACAATTGATAATTCAGATAATTAGGAGTTGAATAATATTATTTAATGTAAAATTAAAGGGAACAGTTCATCCATTGATTTGACCATTAGATCACAAATCTAATGGTTTACAGTACTAGATGCCCCGTTCCTTTTTTTTTTTATCATATACATTTAGTTGATGCATAAGATTTCAAATTCAATCATAGTCGGTTTAGTAATCATACGTCCTAAGCTCTAAAATGGCATGCACATAATGGGGGTTAGATTGGTCTTCAAAATTTGTGTGCCCACAGTCCTTCATTAAATCTTCATAGTTTACTTACATATCACTAGCTTAGTGTTATCTTTGCTATTGTTTCCTTAATTCTCATATAAGATCTTGCTAATGAAAACACCGTATCTATGGTTTAGGGATCTATATCGCTCAATCCCTAGACACACACACACACAATGATATCAGGAAGGATCAAGACTTTCCTCCTTATAAATCCCCCTTTGTTCGTTTGTACAAACAAGTTTAGGTTCAAAATGAAATTTTGTAGATGTATCTTACTCATTTGTGAGATTATCTTCACAAAAATTTGAATCAATTTGAAACTTTTAGTTCATTCTTATGTTTCAAATCGACAGTTAATATAAATATTTTAGATGCATACATCCATCGGCGATTTTGAAGAAGTTAAAGTAGTGTTTGGTTTAAAAACGAATTTGGTATTTTCGGTTTTCAATATGCATCTCAAATATGAGAAGAATGGATGGACGACGGAGGGGATGAAAGAAAGACGGATTGGAGGACGAAGAGATAGGATTGTTTCACAGGCTTGTATTATTTCCCAAAATACGGAAAATTAAAAAAAAAATTGTTTTCTATTTTGTATGTTAACTTCGTTTCCTAAATTAGTCGTTTTCAGCAATATACGCACGTCATGTGCATTTTTGTATGGACGAAAATCCAAAACTAAAAACAACGAACCAAACTCGTATGCGTTTCATAAGCGTTCATGTTAACAAAACGATTTATCTATAGAAAATAGAGTAATAAACAATTAATAATTTTATTTTATAATTTGATTAAAATAGTGTGTTTTATTAAACATTCATGTATATCTTTATGATCGCATACTGATTGTAACAAGTTTGCTAGATAGATAGTCCCCTATAACAATTTTAACCACTAGAATAATATATTTACATAATTTTTTGCAAATATATTTATAATCCTTTTATATTCAAGAGTGTATTTTATGTCTATCCTTTTATATGCACATGCATCACTTGTGGGTGCGAGAAATCTTGAAAGTTTCTCATAACGTTTAAAATTCAAAACTGTCCACTTCAGGATTGATGCAACTGAAGAAAGAAGTTAACACCTGCGAGTACGAGGACGTGCGCATAATGTGGGAAATGCTGAATAAGACCGATGCCAAATCCGCACCTCTCCTTAAGAGACTCAGTTTCCCAAAGAAAGGAGAGATGGAGCTTCGTCACATATTCGGTTGTATATCTTGCACATTCTAAATGAGCAATACAACAATAGTATCATTCCAGTAATAATGCATACTTGTAATGGAGAAGAAAGATTCGCACGTGCATTCTATGTGCCGTCTTCTCCACTTTAGTTCATCTTATGTATTTGGTCTTCTAAATAATGTTGTCATGGCTGTACTCTTATGTATAACCCTACTTTCTATGTTGAACTTTTGTTCATACATATTATCTGCTTTCATTTTCGGTTTTCTCTCTTTTGTACTACAGACACAGGTATATTTTATGTGCAATGCATCTCATATGAATAAACACAGTGTATATAGTTACATGGTAAGCAACTAGCTCATTTTTGCAAGAAAACATCTGTAACAAAACGTAGAAAATGAAAGATGTAAACATTCCAAACTAAATAGGTTGCAACAAACAACTGAAAGCAGACGAGGTAGAGTCGTTTTAGTCATGGTTTACCTCAACTTCAGCTTTGGGTGAAATGCGAGGGAACTGGACAAGCTCATCTAAAATGTACATCACGTCTTCAAAGTAATCTTCAAAATCGATCACCATTGTTTTAAGAACTGGCGCATTTGCAAGAACAAACTCGATGAACTTGAGCTCATTTTCAGATCCACGGAAGTCAGTCATATCTACCTTCTCAAGATGATCAAATCTGAAATTGAAGTCATGTTCTCCTTTCCAAAATCCTTCAGACGATATCCTCCATGCTTCATTGTCCCGTGAAATCTACACATAACAACTTATTTATAACAGTATGTACTTCTGATAATACTAGTAATGATGTGTGCATATCAGATACACACACACTGGTTAATGAAATATTGACCACACTCTTGGAACATAAATGTGGGTATGCAGTGTTCTTAATACCAATGGAACAAGAACTAAAAATAGAAACATTAAAAATTCTCAGAATAAATTTTAGTAATTTTACGGATAATTTTAGAGTTCGCAAAAAAGGGGAATTTCAGAAGATGCAAAAGGCAGCTGACAATTCTTGCAAGTCACCAAAATTGATGGACAAAGTCAGATGTTTGAGCAGACATACAAATGGAAGATGCTCTGGAACACGACCAACGGCCAAATGCTAGAAGAAAATTAGAAATAAAATAAAAATTAGTAACAGAATCTTATATAAGCAAGAATCCTTAAGAAGAGTATGTCTTACCTGCAGAGCATTTTTGACAAATTCAAGTTCCTGAAGATTTGGCATGGAACCAAAAAGTTCAGCTATTTTGCAGTCTTTATATTTAGCTACTTGTGAAGAAACAGGAGATTCCAATCCAAAAGAAAAGGAGGCCAAAAGTGGTGTGTTTTCGAATTGAAAATAGCAATAAACTTCTCTTGTTTGAAACATCATGAGATTAGGAGCATTGATTTTGAGAGAGGGGCATCGATCGACTTCATATAAACTTAACCTACTTAAGAGTGGACATGAGTTTAGTAAATTTTCAAGCACCTTGCCATTGATATCAACATTATGAAAACGCAGTTCTGTCAAGTTGTCAAATCCTTTGAATGAAGTGGGAGGAGGCTTACATACACATTTAACAAGTTCAAGATGGGTCAAGTCAGAACATGAGAAAAGATAGGAGGGGAGAATATAGGGACTGCCATAACTATTCTTTAGGATTAACTCCTTTATGCCATTTTTCGATAAATATGAGATCCATCGATCGACGGCAATGTCTTTATCCGCCACTAAGCCAATGTCGAGTTCGAACTTGTCAACCGATCCACAATGCACTGAGAAAATGTGATCGATAAAATTCACACGTGCTACCTGTGAATATGGTAGGTCATTATAGTTTATGGTTATTTTCGGAACAGAATGTCATTGATATCGCCAACTTCGTGATAGAAAGCTTGTACGCATAGCTTCCTTGATTTTCAGACGTGACAGTATAGAATCGATTATGTTTTTTGGTAGAACACTTATTCTATCCACCTTAATCCCAGAGTTCATCTTGCCTGAAAATATAATTTCAGCTATATAGAGACCAAATTGTGCATCGCTAACTTATAAGCAATTGGAAGAAAATTTAAAATGACAACAGAAAAGAAGAAATATAATTATTCGTACATAAAAGTGTTGGGAGAAGGCTTCTCAAATTTTTAAAGCTGCCCTTTTTATATATGCGCGCGTGCACACACACATATACATATACACATACATATATAAGGATAATAATTAAGTTTACTAACCCATTGTGCCAAATGTGCATGAAAATAGAGAATTGCAAAAATCATTGTGCAAAATTTGCATGATAATAGAGAATTGCAAAAGAGTATGGTTCAATGGAGTGAAATGAGAAGATAAAGTAAGCCCATATTTGTTCAATGGAGTGAAATGAGAATTGCAAAATTTTGTCCAAGTTTTCTTAGACTTATCAATAATTACAACATTAGCAGCAACAACTAGTAAAAAAATGGCATTCTATATAATTTTTTTATTATTTGGGAAGCAATAATACTAGATCATTATTTGTCGTTTCTCTAGAGAGAGGGGAAAAAAATACTAGGATCCCTAAAGTCAATTGGACCTTCTAGCATTGTTATTTGGAAAGAAACCAATTACTGCTCATGAATTCTTGCTTAACAACCATATCATCACTATGGTGTAATGTGTTATTTGATATAAGCCCAGGATTATTGCAATTGTGCACTCTTCTCTTAAATTACACTATGGTGTAATTTGTGTGCGTGCATAAACTTTGTTTAGCAAATTTTAATTCATAGTCTGCTAAAAATATATGTAAAACAATATCTAATTCAACATGAAAAATGTATAGATGTTGCAATAAAGATGTATGTGATTATGCTTCACTCTTCATTTCTCCATCTAATTTTCAACCTTATATTAGTGAATATAATACTATCGTTAACATGTTTTATAACCTTTTTTTTTTACATGCGTCGATATTCTACCTTACAATATTTGTTTATCCTTCCCAAAATTTCAGGTATAAAAATTGTACATATTAATCAAACGTAAATATCACTGATTCTCTTTCATCAAAATGCTGAAGCTATATGTCAAATCTTAAGGTTTAAATAAGTCTTACACTAGCATATATGAATAAAAGCACAGTTTCGGATCGATAAAAATAAAATATTATTGAGGAAGTCGATAAGCACGTATTAAATTAACTACATAACCTAGATTAAGAAGAAGAAGAAAAAAATACAAGGCTGATTTGCATACCTTGCGGTTCCATTGCCGAGAAGCAGGTAACTTAATACAATTGTTAGTGCAAACCCTAGTTTTCCTTCTTTTTTTATTTTTAGGTTTTTCTGCGAAATAAAGCCCTAATTGTTGGTCTCCACGATCTTTGCTCTTCAACCGTTGTGTTTTGGGCACCCTTTGTTTAGGCTGCACGAATTCTAATCGTCGGTTGTTGAACGCAAAAGATTTAGAAACAAATAAAAGTTAGAGGGAAGTTTTAAGTTCAATATTTTCAAGGGGAAAAATTTTTAACATGTATCAAGCCTTTTATATAATATTATAAAAAATTTCAATACTACCTTTCATTTTATTTGAAGCTATTTCTGTTATACACTTGTATCATTTCAATCTAAATAAAATAAATATTGTAACTCTGTTTGAACAAATTAAAATTAAATTAAATTTAAATTAGATATAATTACATATCGATCAAAACATAAGATCCTAAGTTTCTTTCAAAGGCATCACTGGAATCTTGAATATAAAAATAACGATCATCATCTTATTTTGATACTGATTTACACGAAGATTGAGAAACAAAAAAAGATATTGAGATGCATTCTCTTCATTATCTTAAAATTAGAGAATTAATGTTTAAAATTAAAGAATTAAATTTTAGGCTTAGGAGATAGAGAATTTGGAGATGAAAATGAAAGTTGAAGAATGTTGGTTATAAAATGGGTAATTTAGTAATTTCAATTTGATTTTACATGTGGAGAATCAAATATCTGATTCTGTAACAACCCGAATTTCAGTGGGTCCGGTTTTTTCACAAAAATGCTAAAATCCAAGCCCACTGAAGCCCGAATTGGGTATATGATATCCTGCAATAGGCAAAGACAAATATATCAGAGCTCCAATAAATATCTCACAGCGGAACAAACTGAAATATAATAGTAAGTAAATACTCACCAAAATAACACTTTCTAAATAAGTGTCTAAAAGCTGGAAAGTCTCTGACATCTATCTAACATCTAGGATGTTATGAGGAGGGGGTCAGAACTAAAGTTCTGGTGAATGGACAAATTATACACTTCTAAACTTAATTCTACATATACTGTTTTATTTCCATTTTCTGTTATATTAGGTTTACTGAGTCTACAATACTCTCGCCTCTGTGCATGAATCGTGCCCATTTACTCCCTAGTAGATTAAAACCTAATAACTAATATATATGTAGTTATATGCCCAATGACCGCATCGGTCCTAGGTACTACCCATAGTACCTTCCGTATCCTCCTCGAAAAGGACTCCATCGACTTGCTCCTAGAGCGTTCTGTGACTATATCTGTAAATGACAGCTTCGTGAGGCCTACAATACAGATGTTCCATCATCTACTATGAAAACGTAAAACTGCGTCTGCACTAGCCTATACTAATACTCGGACATCCACAACGTACCACCCAGTGCGTACCTTGAGGACTATACGTAATCATTCTGACCACTCCCCGAATCCCGCTAAACAAGGTCTACCTTGTACGGAACTCAGTCGGGGATTTTCTATATCTGTAAAGGATAGCTTCGTAGGCTTACAATATAGATATTCTAGTTGGTCTGTCTCTTTTCCCATCGTGGCTATGGCCCCACGCAGCCACCCCTCAACTAATCAAAAGACCTCTAGAGAGCTAAGTGGCTGTGTCCTATTGCAAACAATCTAAACATCCAATCGGCTGCGCCCCTCATCCAATGTCTCGATAGTGAAAGAATCATTGGCCTGCTGGTTTAACTCTAGTCTTTCCCAAACTCGCTCTTGGTTGATGATGGCTTGATCTCCACATGCGACTATCCTTTTGGGTCCTGCCCACTAAAACCTACTCGCAAGTCAGAGTACAGTGTCATACGAATATCCTACTCCATTCATCAAACTTTTGACTGCCTATAAATGTCTGCTTCGTTAGGCCTGCAATGCAAAAGCAGTCAAGGCATACTCCCTTGATGGAACACCTACAAACCTGTAATGACCCGGATTCTTCAATGTCGGTAAATTGGGTGATCAACTGATTTTATCATTGAAATATTAATTTTGATTAGTCGAATAAATAAATTTCTGATAGTCAAAATACCTGAAATAGATATATAAATTGATTTGAAAACTATAACAAATATTGAATTATAAAATCTCTGGATATGATAAATCCTATAGAAAAGAAAATAAATTATATATATATATATACCCCACCATTTAAATTAAGATAAAATATCCATAAATATATAGATAAATATATATAAGCATTATGATGCTTGAAAAAACACACACACACACACACACACACATATATATATATAAGTATATAAATATACAAGTATATGAATGTATGCTTATATGAAATAATATATATGAAAATTTGTATAAATGTGAATGTATGTGTATAATGACAAAATGTATAGAAGTAACGTAGGTGAGAATATGTAGAAGTAAATGTATGTATATGTAAGTAAATAAATGTGTATAGAGAGTATGTATACATGTTATAAAAACAATGCATATGGGAATATAAATATCTATATAAAAACGAATATATATGGGAAGATACATGTATGGGAGAGTGTGACAAAACATATTTATAACATGATAACATATATGATGACAAATACTAGCAAAAGTACATATATATATATATATTAAATAGTGAAAATGCAAGTATATATATATAATAACAACATATATGGATATATATATATATATATTCATAAAAGTATTGTATGTGTGAATAGGTGTATATATGTTATAGAAACATTGCATATGGTCTAAGTTGTGGGGAAAATATATGTATGAAGATATATATATATATATATATATATATATATATATATATATATATATATGAATGCTTAATGGAAACATCATCATAACAAATATCAATGTCAGGTCATGTGAAATATAATCCACATAATAAATCAAGTCATCTTTTAATCAAATCACTGGAATTTAGGAAATCAAATCAAATCTATATTTTCAAATCAATATACAAACAAAATGTAAAAACACCACATCCCTGTACCTGTTAGAGGCTATAGCCTATATACCACATCCCTCTGTTCATTTTTACTCATTCAAACAAACTAAAGTAGAAGGAAAACAAGCTGCCATTACAACTTAAGTAAGATCAAACAACTCAAGCACGAAAGGATCAAAGAAGCAAGCAAAAAAAATTCAGAGAGAAAAAAAGAAAAAAAAGAAATAAAGAATCACTGCTCTGTTCAAAGGAGAGGTGAGTAAACTAAAATCTCTTTACACTACAATCTATGCTAATACCTGGATATGAAGTAGCAGTTGTTTGATAAGTGTGTTTTGCACAGAAATACATATATTTATATACATATATATACACTTATAAATATGAACTAGAGTGTTATAACCAGAGCCTCTACCGCATTTTATTCCTGCTCTGTTTTTTTTATGAAACGGTTATGCTTAATTTTAAAAATCCCTATCTCTCCCTCTAAATTGTTTTAGGTTATGTTGTAATAAGCTAAGTTGTTTGTTTTTGGATGTATATTGCTCTAAAATTGGTTCGGTCGAATATTATCAAGTATACATACAGGAAAAAGTGTATTTACAGTAAGTTAACCCAGATCGTAAAAATTCGAAAATCGAGTTTCAATCTTTTGCTTGTGTAAACGTGATCGCTGTGTGAAATGGTGATTTTAGGTGGTGGTTGGATGATTTTTAGTGGAGAAATGGGTGAGATAAAGGGAGATGACCGTAGATGGGGGAGGAGCCAATTTCCGGCGAGGTGGTTGTTTTCGTGTCAGGGAATTCGATGCGGAGTAGCATCGATGGGTGGGGGATTGAGGAAAAATAGCGTGGTATTTTTCCATGGCTCGTGGTGGCAGGTCGAAGGTGGATTAGGGTTTAGGGTCGTGTTGGGTTGGCTTCGGTTCTGGAGCAAATGGCGACGTGGTGAGGTGGATTTAGACGTGTGTACCAGGGGGAAATGATGGGAGAGTTTGCGGCGAAGCTCTAGGTGATTTTTGGTGGTCGATGGTGGAGTGTAATGGTGTGGCGAGGTGACTGGATTATACTGCCTTCGTCCAGGTTTTGAGTGAGGAGGTTCGATTTTCATACGGGGGTTTGATTGTGATTTCAGGGGGTGGACATGGACGTAGGGACGTGGGTGGACTTGGAGGGGTGATCGGCGACTTGGATTGGAGGTCGGCTGTTTCATGTACGTGCATGGTTTGGTGCACACGAGAAGGTAGGGAAGTATAAAAAGAAAGGAGGAGAGGGTAGGAAGAGCAGTTGTTTTCTGCTTTTGGGCCATCGTGGGCCGGCGCGTTTGTTTTTAAATATATATATATATATTAGAAATGTTAAAAGGTTAAGATCCTCTCATCCAACCTTATAATCTAAGCTAAAACTTTCTAATAAATAGTGAACCTAGATAAGTTTTAAGAATTTAAGGTGAGTTATATAGATGAAAGCTTATCTGAGCAAGTCTTAGGAAAATAGGTAGGTAATTAGTTTCTAAGTGGTTTAAAAACTTTTGTTAATTAGTAAAATTTGTTGTTGGATTAGTAAATTTTTAAATTAACTAAGAATAATTCTCTTTATAAATTAACTAAGAATAATTTGTTGTTGGATCAAAAATATAAGTATGCCCAGTTAATGGAAACTAATTAATTTTGTGGTGAATTCATTTAAATATTAGTGTTAAACGTTATTTTGGTTAGCGATCTATGTTTGGGTTTATTGCTTCCTGAATTTTTATTTCAATTATCCTTGTCTGTACCATCAAGTGGCTAGGCAAGTTGTAACAGTTAAAAACAAACGTCGATACGCTTTATTGGAAATGAACAGTTGTAAATAAGCTTCCATGTGTGATTGGGGAAAACCCTGAAGATAAATTATTTATTTAAAACGGACTTGGACATTTGGAATTTATAAATTTGAGCCCGAAGAGATCAGAATTGGATACAAGAATTTTCTGGAACCACTTCGACCTAACAACCGCTACGAACCCTCATGGGTTCCAGATTATAGAGTTAGATATGCTGGAATTGGATTAACTTTACAAATTCAATCATTTTAAATAAGTAAATTGCACTTAGATGTTATTATAATATCAATGGATTTCGGGAAAAGTGTTTTGTTATAGATGAGATAAAAACTCATCATATTACGAGTTACCTGGGTTTTCAAAGAAGCATTATAACTTAAGTATTTCATATTTAGATGGGTTTACTCACACTGGTTTCCAGCCTGACTCAGGTGTACTTTATTGTAATGCTCGGGTCAGACCGAGTATTACAGATTTTTAGGTTAGGACGCTTTTGGATCTCAGGAGATGAGCTGGAGGACAGAGACGTATTGATTATATTCCGCTGTGTATTATAGACCGTATGGTCAGTATTTAGGGACAAGTTATTATAACTGTCCAGATTTATTTGTTGATGGTTGTACTCTGATATCTTGTATATGTACTTTGATAGTTACAGCTTTTCTTGTATAAAATGGTGCTATTGTATATTACATTTTGTTCCGCTGCGCTTGTGAGATTCTATGCTGTTTTTTTCTGTTTCTTCTTCTATCTCTTTTTCTTCTTAACCCTAACAGTCTGGGATTTCCGGCACTCGATTGTTCGGCACTCTATACAGTAGATGTGTTAGTGCCAATTTTCGGGGTCGAAAATCTTCGGGTCGTTACACTTGGTATCAGAGCAGAAGGTTAAGAGAGAACCTTGGCTCTGGTAGGGATTACTCATTAGAGATAGGGTCAGTGGTACCCTAGAATGAGTTGAGTGTGTTATATATGAGGGTGTACTTGTTATTTTCATATATAATGATTTTAAAAATGATTTTGACATATAAAGAAATAATTTTTGTAAATTATTATAGTATATTAAGGTGATTGGTTATAATTATTATAATCAGATAAGACTATAAGATTTAAGTGGTTAAATATGTATATAACCAAATAGGAATTTGATAAGAGTGGATTAAACAAATAAGTTAAGTTAAAGGTGGGCTCAAACTAGAATTTAAATTCCGAAAATTGCATAAGTGTTTTACAAAGTGTTTTGTAATGAAATAAATTTACCCTGATTATATTTCAAAGAAATAATCTCCCAGGAAATTAGTGTGAAAAATTGATGTATTTGGTTTCTAGATATGATAATACTGATTTTTGCCATAAATTGGTTATTGTGTCTAAAGAAAGGATGTTCATTACAGAATAAACAATAATAAAATAAAGTGAAGTGTTTTAAGGAAGTAAAAATTTATGTAAGTATGACTTATAAATTGAAATGGATTTAAATTGTGAAGTTTTAAATCTAAGCCCAAAAGAAATTTGGAATTGTTTCAAAGTGTTTAAGGAGATAATAAATAATATTATTTGGAATATTTTTGAATATAGAATCCTTGTTTTAAGACAAGAGTTAAAGATAAATTTGTTTTGGATAAAAACCAAGAATGGTTTAAAATTTAAAGTGGGATTGATATGAAATGAATAAATATGTATATATATATATGTAGATACATATATGATTTCAAAGTTGATTTGAAAAGAATATTGATGTTTGAATTTGGAATCCCCCTGAGACTATGAAGTATAACCCTAAGAAAAATAAGTTTTTGAACTTATAAGTGGGAAGGGGTATTGATAAAAGTTTAAATTTGGAGTGAAAAAATTAAACTGAGTAAGGTTAAATGGATTGAACGAATAGGAAATTTAACTTAAGGGAAGTTAAATAAGTTTTGAACGTACAATCTGAATTGGAAAATTTCAATGTGAAATTGAAAATTTTAACTTAGGGAAGTTAAATGGATAAAATTGAAAAGGGAAGTATGGATTTGATAAAATGCTACGTATGGATAATTTCAAACAGCTTTTGAAATAAAACGAGTTTCTAATTCTAAAAATTTGTGATGGATGTTATTGATTGATGTTTGGATAATTTGGATGTTTATTTACTTTCATATCCTGTTATCATCCCGTTTGTTATTTACAGTATATAAAACTGTAGATTGGATTATTCCGAATAAATTTAAAAGTGGATTGAAATGATATATATATACATATCCAACCCTGAAATTGAATAGAAATTAAATTTGGATTTAGGAAAATTGTAACAACCCGTAAATTTTAAAGGTTTTTGTAACAACCCGCATATTTATCAATTTTATATTTAAATATTTTATTTAAATATTTCATCGTTAGTCGGATTATGGTCCGAAAAGCTACTTTTTGCAAACAGTCGAATTGGGACTCGAGACCACTACCATTGAGTCCAAAATGCCATTTGCAACCTTTTTGAGTATAAACTTTGATATGTTTGGAGCTAGTCAAAAATTTGACCATTTGCACTTTGGGTTTGGTTTTGGGTTCAGCCCTCTGAACCACTTCTCCCCATTCTCCCTCACTTCCTCCTCATTTCAGTTCTTGAGCAACAATGGTGAGTGGATGGGAAATTAGAATTCCCAAGCCCTAGTTTCCATTTGCAAATCAAGTTCTAGTTCCAAATTCAAAGAGAACCCATTGGTAAGCATCTCCTTCTTCTTCTCCAACTCATTCTCTTATCAATTTCAGAAATTCCTAAACCTAACTTAGGAAGTGTTTCTCTTTTTAGCCTTGATTCAAGGTTGTCGAGTTGGAATTGAAGTGTGATTGTTCTTGCCGTGCTCTATAGCTTCCTCTTCATTGTTTTTGTGTAAAAGGTGAGATTTTCATCTCACATCTTAGCCTATAATTATCTTTGATTGTTAGGTATGAATTCCTAACACTATTTCATGTTCAATTGCTTTTGGTTTGAATTGCTTTGGCGAACCTTTCAATTTTTGATGTTTTGAAGTCAAAACTTTGCATCTCCTTGCTTTGAATTATGAACATGTTTTTGGTTGTGAATCGGAGTGCCTATAGGGCCGTATTACCGATTGACAAAAACCCCGAACTCCATTGCTCGACCGGGTGCAAGTGTGGGAGAGAGTTTGCTCTCCCACTAGGCTGAAAAACGATTTTAGCACGTCACCAGACGTCTGCAGGTAGGCTCAGACGTCTGGAGACTGTTTCAGGCAGTTCCTGAAACTTGCTGCAGACGTCTGAGCATATACCCCAGACATCTGGAGCCCGTGACGTGCTCTATTTCGCATGCTTTTGCCTATTTAGCTCGGGATTTCAATTTCTATTGGATCAAGGTTATCCGATTCGTCGTCGGGGATCTTATCCGAAAAACATTCAACAGAACTTCTTACTTTGATGGTTTTGGAAATTGATTCCTTTGGATTTTTCTCACGTCTTCGAATGTGAATTTTATGTGATTCGATTTGTTTCAACAATCGTTTTGTGACTTGTCACTCTAAAGATTTGAAGGTTTTAATACTAGTAGTAAATATCAAAACCCTTTCATCAAAATGTTTTCAACTCTATTTTTAATACCAAACTCGTTTATCAAACCGTTTTCTAATCTACTAGTATATACAAGCCTTTACTTCACTCGGATGAGAAATCGAATTAAACGACTTAGTAAAACGAGTGGTATGAAACGCTCGCGTTCACTTTGTCGGTTAGCTCTTGGACTTGTTCGATTGAACCCTTTTGTGACAATTCTCTAGTGAAGACCTACAACTTGTTCGTAAATATTTAAGTTAAGCAAGTGGTTATGGGACATGAAGCTAAACTCATCTATTTACTAGCTTGGTGTGATTGACACTTCTTGATGATCGATGATGATCATTTTATGGTTTAGACTAGCAATGTGCGATGTCTCTTTGTCCATGTGAAGGACTGTACTTCACTTTATTGAGCTTCGTCTCACTTCTTTGTGAGCTAGCAACCCATGTACTTTTAATGTGCTTCGATTCATCTGATGTACCGTTTGCACTACATCGATGTCTCGGCCTTCCGATTCATTGGACGTACCGTTTGCACTGCGTCAATGTTCTAAATTGTATTGTCTTTCTGTTCGATTCATTGGACGTACCGTTTGCACTGCGTCAATGTTCGATTTATTGGACGTACCGTTTGCACTGCGTCAATATTCGATTCATCTGATGTACCGTTTGTACTACATCGATGTCTCGGCTTTCCAGTTCATTGGACGTATCGTTTGCACTGCGTCAATGTTCAATTCATTGGACGTACCGTTTGCACTGCGTCAATGTTTCGATTCATCTGATGTACCGTTTGTACTACATCGATGTCTCGACTTTTCGGTTCATTGGACGTACCGTTTGCACTGCGTCAATGTTCCAAATTGTTTTGTATTTCGATTCACCTGATGTATCGTTTGTACTACATCGATGTCTCGACTTTCCGGTTCATTGGACGTACCGTTTGCACTGCGTCAATGTTCCAAATTGTTTGTGAGTTTTCATGCTCCCGCTTGGGATTGGACATCCTTTTCTTGTGATTTCTGGATTTCTATTTATTGATTTCTGGGATTTATGTTTCACCACCTTTTCAGTTGGCATTGATATGTATGTCATTTATTGTGGCTTGGTGAATTAAATTAAGAATATGACATTCTTTTAATCTTTGAGAAGATTCTTGTGATATTGATTAATCTCTTGTTATTTTTAATTACGTACTTATCACAGTATGGTATTATGGTTATGATACGTTTTTGTCATATCTCTTATTTTATATCACTTTATCTGATATTTATAGCTAGACTGGTCCGTTTATTATTTTCTTCTTAAATAATACTCGGGTCAGACTGAGATTTTACAGGTGCTGCCTCATGACTTCTTATCTGGAGCCATCCTCTAACTTTTGGCTAACTACTCTAGTTTAGTAGTTTTTGTTGTTTACATTTGAGTTATAGACTCTGTGATGTATACTTATTCTTTTGTGTAGCTTGTAGCTATCCTTTTGTATTATCGTGGATCTTTCTGACCACTACTCTGATGTACACTTTCATGTGTTATATTCATATCTATTTCCGCCTTTGTGATATGAATTGTCTATGACTTATTTGTGTTATGTTTATTTCTATATTTGTTTCCGAAGATATTATAGCCACCATGTAGTAGCGTTGAGTTTGTATCGGTATGTCGGATTTCCTCTTGAAATGAAAATGCATGTTATACTATCTGACATATCGGTGCTCGCATAAAGCAATTACACGGATGGTCGCTCCTCAACAGCCTTATTTTCCGTGCTAGTTGACGGCATTACCTCGTAGTGTCCTTGGCTAGCGTGGGTATAGAGGTGGGGCGTCACAGTTTTATTTATTAAATTAGTTGAAATTTTGTGAAATTTTAAACAATAAAATTTGAAAATAAAAATTTATTATTTGGAATACGTCTATTTAAACATAGCAACTGGTAAATTTTGATCTGATAATATTGAAGTTTATTTTCTTGTGAAATTCTATTCAATTTAAATCAGTTAATAACCGCTGAATTTCAAAGTTTTCCGAAACCTAAATATGTCAACATGAGAAAATTTATTTAGAACACTCTGAATTAGACTGCAAAATTCGTTTCGCGAAATTCGGACGTTTCTAGCTCCGTTTGGATTTTTCCGTACGGAATAGCAACGTATATCGGTACCGATTATCGACTTTTGATCGGATGATCGTATCACTGATATATGTATACCGTTTTGATCGTCTCGTCGTGCTGATCTCCACGGTATATTCATTTGCTTGTTTCGGCGGCTGATGGACAACGGAATCTGTAAAACAGTTCACCGCATCGATACGTTACGAGCCTTTTGTTAGTTGGGTCCATTCAGATTTCAAACAGCAGCCACTAGCTTTTATTTTAATATTTATCTCATCGGTTACTAAATTTAGCCGTTGCCATCCTAGTCGTTTCGAAAACCAAAAGAATAAATTTGTATACGTTTGAATTTTTGATTTTGAACGGTCGATATTTATTTGCCTTAATGATTCAACTGAATTTTGGGATGACCGTTGCTCTTACATTTTGTTTTATATTGCCTTTTCCATCTCTAGCCGTTCATTTCAACTTTTGCTATGTGATCTTTTCTTCCACTCAAAAAATTTCTCTATCACCTTATATTCTTCTATCTCCTATTCTACCTACTTTCTTTCTCTCCCCCCTCTTTCTTTTATTTTCTTTTTCCTTTCTCTTTTATTCCTGTTACAGGAAACATTTAGAACCCTATCTCCACGTTCAACCTCTAATAGTCGTGCCTTCAAACAGAAGCCTCCTGCGCAACACCCACAGCACGCAACCACCACGGCCGGAGTCGCACCACATACACCGCCTCCACCTCAACAAGCTAGCCGAGCCTACCCAGCACCCACCGTAGATTCCAACACACCGGACGAACCACCTTCTGACCTCTCCACTTCCTCCAGCACCGACTTCCACCATCTCCACATCCCCCTCACGCCACCCCAGCCCGACCGAGCACCAAACCCATCCACGACACTGACCAAGCATAGCTCGACCCTACCTCCAGATCAGGACCGAACCACCCTTCCAATTTCCATCGCCGCACCTTTCTCCGCTTGACAAACATGATCGCGGTCGGATCCGCCATCCACTCCGAGCACGTAAGGACTTTTCCCCTTTGTTTTGAATATTATATATGTGCATGCTTTTGTGTATATGTTTCATATGCCACTGCTTTGTGCGCAACCCACTATCTCTACTTTTATATGGTATGTGTGTGTTTGTATATATAATAATATGTATATATATTAGTTTATATATGTTGCTTATAGGTATGTATATATTTTATATATATTGTTTTCTTTTGTGTCCTAGATCTAGGCTTTTATTCTTCAAACACATATATACTATATATTATACGATAGTTTATATAAGCATATTGAGCTGTAAATTTTGTTTTGAAATTTAATTTTTGAAGGCAAGTATGGGTTTCGAAACAAAAGGGAAATTTGGTTTTAATATATATATATATATATATACACACACACAGAGATCTACTTTGTGATGTAATGCCCGATTGTATGTTGATGTGTTTTAAAAGGAAATTTACATGTAAGTTGGATAGTATGATAGTATGTGTGTCAGATCTTGTGAAATATGCTTACTGTATATGATTTTATAAGTGAAGAAATGTATATAATAAGTTATATAAGTTTATAAGTATATATATGTTATATAAAGCAAGTCTGCGTATAAATGTTGGTTAAATATAAGTTCATACAGTTTATGAAGTATGTTTGATGTTTAGATATATAGTATATATAAAGTCATAGTTTGCTCGCCTAAATGAGTTATAGGGATCTTCATAATATTGGATTTAAAGCTTATATATGATATATTCAATTGTTGGTATTATACGTGTAAAGGGTGTGCCTGTTAAATTTAAGTTGTATAAATGAATATATTTTATTTTATAAGTATGGGATTAAATATAAATTTTAAAATAAATACATGTTTTAAATTGATTTCAGAAAAAAAAAATATTTAGTTCAATTTATATCAACTGATTCTAATCGTTCTCATCGATCTCTCATTATCAGCTTTTGGTCCGTCGTGCCCGTTTTCTTCATCAAATTCGCGTTCAATCTTGCTTTGCTTTGGATTCATAACCCATTTCATTTATCGAACCTCTCTAGCCTCAAAAGGTGAGCAATCACTCACGATTAACCTTCTTATATTTATTAAATTTAATTTCAATTGAAACGACAATTGAAATATACTGTTGTAGTTATTTAAATTGTTATATATGCTATTATCTGTAACTGTTCACCTATGGGATATGACACCATATCCTGTTGTTTATATTATATTGTACTGATGATATATGCCTGTTATATTATTATCTGTTATATTATTATCATATTTGTTATCATTCTGCAAGTTCCCTGTTAGTATAGAATTCACTATGGGTTGAAATGATACATACCCGAATGGACTTTAGAATAGGAGAAAATCGTTATGGGTTGAAATGATAAACCCAAGCGATTTTCATTTGAATTGAATTTGGGATTGCGGGTCGGAATGATATCTACTTGTATATATTTAAATTACGGATTGAAATAATAAATATCTGTATCACTTGACCATAAGGTAGGAAATTATATACAGACACCGTTGGTCTATATATAAATAATTTAAAATGATTTCTATGGTTTTGAAAGGGAATATATATGGTTTTATTTAATATTGGAAATGTTTTATATAGAAATAAGTTTTAATATAAAGTTGATTTAATTAATATAAAGTTGATTTAATTAATATAAAGTTGATTTAATTAATATAATATGTCTAGGTATTATATTTCTAAATAGATTTTCAAGGATTTGTATAAGTTAAGGAAGATAAAGTTGAATTAATTAAAATTGTATCTAATTAAGAATTCTACTTAATTAAATCGATTTGAACTATTGACTTTGAAATTTAAGATTTGATTTTATAACTTGATTTTTGATCTAAAGTGATTAAATGGATATTCCAAGTTTAAAGAAATCGAAGGAAAATTTTAGTTTAAATGTAATTTAAGGTTGTCTAAAATATACTGAATTTATTAAGTGAATATTTCAAGGCTAAAAAAAATAATGAGGTTAAATCAAGATCTATACGAAGCTGTAAAACTTTGAAAGGTTGAATATCAAAGCTTTGAAAAATATTGGAATCTAAAGGGTTTATTTTGTGATTCAGATCTGTATTTGAAATCAATATAATTTGAATTTGTTATTTAGAAACTGGATTGAATTAAAATGGATAAATCTAGATTGAATTAAATTTGAATTGGAATTCGAGTTGATTTGAATCAATTTGTGAAATTGAGGAAATATTTATATTTAATGGAAATGATATTTCGGTTTTGAAGTATAAATTATTTTGAAAGGACCACGGTGTTACAGGGACGTTGGTGGTTAGTAGAGTACACTTCTACATGGTAGATAGTTCCGCAGATCCTTAGAGGATGGTTATCCCAAACATTCTTTGAGTTATTTGTATTTCAGTTGATATTTCACTTGAGTTGGATTTATTTATATAAGAATGTTAATCCTGACTCGAGTGTTTTGTGTTTTGCTTTACGCTCGGGTCAGACCGAGAAATTCAGCATTTGAGACTCACCTTTGGATTTTGGAGCTTCGCTTGGAGATCCAACTATCGATTCAGCCTTCAGCTTTCCAGTTGATTTGTTCAGAGAGGTCATCTGTTTGTACAGGAGACTTCACTGTATTTGAGATATTCTGCTGTATTTTATTTCTAACTCTGATGTTTATATAGTAGCTTCATGAACTACTATTTATCTATTCCGCTGCATTATTGTTATATTACTCTGTGTTTGTGATTCTGTGATTTATTTATTTACTGTATATGCTGAGTTTTGCCAAATTTAAATTAACAATTTGATATTTTGAGCAATTCAAGTCCGACATGTGCGGATGCGTATGGTTGAAAATTTATGGGTCGTTACAGTTGGTATCAGAGCTTTGGCTCTAGGCAAACTTAGCATATATAGTAAATTTATTTGTAGAATCACTTTCGTTTGAGCTTGAATTTCTTCCTCTTTGACTTGGTTTTCCTTTGGACTTAGGAACATTCCCTGCGATTCCAAAATCCATTATCTTCTCTCCCTATTCGTGTTTCTTGATTCTGGAGTATCCCATAACTCCACTCCGAATGATTTCTATAAGAATAGGCGATCTCGCCAATCTTTGAATGATTTGTAAAGGGGTGAAACTCCTTTACTAGTGGCGTTGATTCACCGAAGATTTCTGTATCCTCGGTTTACGATGCTATCTATCTCCTGCTATGCCTGAATTCTATCTCTGGCGATCGAATGTCGATTTGCCTTAGAATTCTACATCGATCATATTCCTGAAGTCACGGTTGACCCGGTTAAGGTTGCCCACGATTTATATAAGTATATCCATCTTCTATTTTGAAATTTAATTATCTCATCTTCGATCGAGCTTATCTTCGAATCAGAATACTATTTGATTAGAGTTCCTCTAATTTGAATCTCTATCTTTGTTTTGAAATCCATTATTGAATCATCCTTTGAAAAATCGTGTTTGTTTGTATTTTTAGATATTGTTTTATATACCGAAATTATTATTTGATATGCATGATTACATTATATATATAAAAGTGGAAATGTTTTCGATAAGGATTATATATCTTTTTAAAATAAAAAACTAGAATTTGAAGTTTCGAAAGGATTTGAAAATTTGAAAATTTTATAAGAAATTGATCTATATAAAAAAATGATTTTTAACTGAAGGGTTTTAAATTGGAAATTTGAGAGATTGAATTCCGGTATTTTTGAAATTGGTTTTAAGATTTTGAAAATATATAATAATACGATTTGAAAGTATTTTCCAAATAAGAAATGTTTCAAATGACTTCAAATGAGTTCCAATGATTTCGAAGAAATTTAAAAAAAAGAGAGAAGTTTTCAAGAAAATAGAAGTCCAGAACTCACTTATGTCGCTGGAGAATGATTTTGGTGATGAGTGCACGCATCATCGACATTGATTTTCGAGTTTCAGAGTGGGGGATAGGCCACTTTAGTAGCTTTGTTATGCGATTGATTTTGTGAAACCAATTTTGATTTTCAATTTTCGAAGTATGATTTGATATTTGAAAGATATATGTATATATATTTTAAACAATTTGAAGTGAGCCCGGTGTTAAATCCTCGAGTTTCGGATTTAACCCTATCTATTGAAATTGATTTACTGATTTGTTGCTGATTTCCAACTATTGGTTTGGAAATTTGATTTCTCCGACTATTTTGAATGTTCGAACACTTCCAAATCGAGGTTTAATTTTCAAAGCTAAGTTATTTCAAAAGGTATAAATTATTTAATAAAGTATATAAGTTTAGTTTTGTATGTTTAAACATGAAGTAATTTAAATAAGATTTAAACTATTTTGTTAAGTAAATGAATAAGACTATTTCGAATTATACTAATATGAAATTTAATTTTGAAATGTTTTGAATAAAAATTTAGTTTTAAATGTTTTAACTTAGTAACATCTTTTATAAAACTATATATATAATATAATAAAAATAGTTTTCCAAAGGTAAGTGGGATCTTTCATATAGAAATGAATAGTTTAAAGGTTTTCAGGGGATGCTTATAAATTTGGAAATCATTTCGAGTATAATTAATTTTGAGAAAAATGTTTGGTTTCGAAAATAGATTGGAATTTAAAACCCAGTGTTTATATGAAGATTTTAGAAATGAATTTGTTGACCCAAATTATGTTGATTTGGAAGCTAGGATTATTTTCTAAACCTATTATTTTGGAAACTTTGAAAGAGAATATATTTAATTTGGAAGAAATAATTCGTTGAAATCGTATATGATTTTGAAACTGAACTGATATCGAAACGAATTGAAATTGAGAACCTTGTTTTACTAAATACTCGATTTGGGAGTTATCGAACTTATATAAAATTGATTTGTATAAGTATGAAGTTGATTCGAAAACTATTGATTTGGAAAGGTACTCAATTTGAAAGGTGAAATCTTATATAATCGAAGTCTATATAAGTGTGATTTGATATATTATTGATTTTGGAAAGTATTCGAATTGAAAATGAAATCTTATATATAGTGGACTTTATATAAGTACGATATTTGAAAGTGATTTGAAAAGGTACTATATGATACATATTTTCGAAGTAAAGATATGGAAAGTGCCTTCTGCTTGATATCCGCTTTGTGGCCACATTGTGGATTCATTCTATCGATATTATTTCTCTTGTTTGGGTTTTTCGGATATGATACTCGAGTGTCCATCGAATTCCATGGCCATCTCCATGGTCTTACGAGCGCGACTGCATAGCGTAATTCGCAGGGGCTGCGAGAGCCTACGGGTACAGATGTTTCCTGGGGGATCCAGGCGTAACCATTGTGTATCTGCGATCTATTGGGTCGCTTGGTAGCATAATCCGCAGGGACTGCGAGAGCCTACGGGTACGGATGTTTCCTGGGGGATCCAGGCATAACCATTGTGTATCTGCAGTACTACCAGTCTTCATGGCGTAATCGTAGGGCTGCAGTGGCCTACGGGTACGGATGTTTCCTAAGGGATCCAGGCGTAACCATTGTGTATCTGCGATCCATGATTCGACATGTTTCGGTTGCTTGTTTTGTTTGGATTGTACTTTCCATATCTGTTTTTAAAAGTTTTTCCAGTATTTTTCACTGGTTGTTGAAACAGGTCTACTAAGTACTTGAAGAATTCTAGCTTTGCACCTGATCAACGCATGGCCAGAGTCTGCAAGAATGAGGATAAACTTGTTGAAACATCGAGTTATAAAAGTATTTTCGAAAGGAAAATTTGTTTCGATATAGAAGTATTTTATTTTAAAGGTATTTTATTATAGAAGTATTTCCAACAAAGAAATTTTGTATTAATATTTGAAATTGAATTTCTTATGGTTTGAATTAATTATTCGTGCCCGATACTATTCTTTTGAATCTACCTCATCTGCTCAGCTTTATTTATCCACCTATATTCTGTTTCTCTGAATCTACCTTTTTGAATATATCCTTTTAAAATATTGTTTATTTATATACTACATAGTTTAATAGAAAATTTTAGTGTTATAAATATTTTAGAAGTTATTGATTAAATAAAACACATTTAAAGCAGATGATTATTGATTTATTAGTAATATTTGAAAAGTATCTTGAAATGAAATTTATAAATTTATGAATTATGGATTTAAATGTTTTCAATAGCTTCTTTGTAAATATAAGTAATGATGTAAATAATTGTTTTCAAATAGTTTACATATATTTATAAAGGTGTTATTTAAATATATAAATGGCATTTATAATGGAAGCAAGAAATTTTACAAATGAGTTTTGAAAAGTACTAAAGTATTGAAGATAATTGATTTGCAAATGAAGTGTTCAAATGAATATTTCAAGTAAAATTTTATAAGTTCTTTGAATATACAATTTAAAAATATTATATAAATGGAAATATTTTGATTTGCAAAGTTTATAAATGACTACTTATGGATATAATACATGGGTTTAACCAAATTATTGAATATTAATTAAATTAAATTGAAATTTATATAGTTTTAAATTAATTGTCTATCATTGTCTTTCTATCTATTTTTCTTTCTGGTTGTTTCTATTCTCCTACCTTTTTCTTTTCGGGGACGCAAAGTTTTGAGTGGGGGAGAGTGTAACAACCCGTAAATTTTAAAGGTTTTATTTATTAAATTAATTGAAATTTTGTGAAATTTTAAAAAAAAATTTAAAAAAAAATTATTATTTTGAATACGTCTATTTAAACATAGCAACTGGTAATTTTTGATCTGATAATATTGAAGTTTATTTTCTTGTGAAATTCTGTTCAATTTAAATCAGTTAATAACAGCTGAATTTAAAAGTTTTCCGAAACCTAAATATGTCAACATGAGAAAATTTATTTAGAACACTCTGAATTAGACTGCGAAATTCGTTTTGCGAAATTCGGACGTTTCTAGCTCCGTTTGGATTTTTCCGTACGGAATAGCAACGTATATCGGTACCGATTATCGACTTTTGATCGGATGATCGTATCATTGATATCAGTATACCATTTTGATCATCTTGTCGTGCTGATCTCCACGGTATATTCATTTGCTTGTTTCGGCGTCTGATGGACAACGGAATCTGTAAAACAGTTCACCGCATCGGTACGTTTTGAGCCTTTTGTTAGTTGGGTCCATTCAGATTTCAAACAGCAGCCACTAGCTTTTATTTTAATATTTATCTCATCGGTTACTAAATTTAGTCGTTTCCATCCTAGTCGTTTCGAAAATCAAAAGAATAAATTTGTATACGTTTGAATTTTTGATTTTGAACGGTCGATATTTATTTGCCTTAATGATTCAGCTGAATTTTGGGATGACCGTTGCTCTTACATTTTGTTTTATATTGCCTTTTCCATTTCTAGCCGTTCATTTCAACTTTTTCTATGTGATCTTTTCTTCCACTCACAAAATTTCTCTGTCACCTTATATTCTTCTATCTCCTGTTCCACCTACTTTCTTTCTCTCCCTCACTCTTTCTTTTATTTTCTTTTTCCTTTCTCTTTTATTCATGTTACAGGAAACATTTAGAACCCTATCTCCACGTTCAACCCCCAATAGTCGTGCCTTCAAACCGAAGCCTCCTGCGCAACACCCGCAGCACGCAACCACCACGACCGGAGCCGCACCACATACATCGCCTCCACCTCAACAAGCTAGCCGAGCCTACCCAACACCCACCGTAGATTCCAACACACCGGCCAAACCACCTTCTGACCTCTCCACTTCCTCCAGCACTGACTTCCGCCATCTCCACATCCCCCTCACGCCACCCCAGCCCGACCGAGCGCCAAACCCATCCATGACCCTGACCAAGCACAGCTCGACCCCACCTCCAGATCTGGACCGAACCACCCTTCCAATTTCCATCGCCCCACCTTTCTCCGCTTGACAAACATGATCGCAGTCGGATCTGCCATCCACTCCGAGCTCCGAGCACGTAATGACTTTTCCCCTTTGTTTTGAATATTATATATGTGCATGCTTTTGTGTATATGTTCCATATGCCACTGCTTTGTGTGCAACCCACTATCTCTGCTTTTATATGGTATGTGTGTGTTTGTATATATATATATATATATATTAATATGTATATATAGTAGTTTATATATATTGCTTATAGGTATGTATATATTTTATATTGTTTTCTTTTGTGTCCCAGATCTAGGCTTTTATTCTTCAAACACATATATACTATATATTATACGATAGTTTATATAAGCATATTGAGACTGTAAATTTTGTTTTGAAATTTAATTTTTGAAGGAAAGTATGGGTTTCGAAACAAAAGGGAAATTTGGTTTTAATATATATATATATATATACACACACACAGAGATCTATTTTGTGATGTAATGCCCGATTGTATGTTGATGTGTTTTAAAAGGAAATTTACATGTAAGTTGGATAGTATGATAGTTTGTGTGTCAGATCTTGTGAAATATGCTTACTGTATATGATTTTATAAGTGAAGAAATGTATATAATAAGTTATATAAGTTTATAAGTATATATATGTTATATAAAGCAAGTCTGCATATAAATGTTAGTTAAATATAAGTTCATACAGTTTATGAAGTATGTTTGATGTTTAGATATATAGTATATATAAAGTTATAGTTTGCTTGCCTAAATGAGTTATAGGGATCTTCATAATATTGGATTTAAAGCTTATATATGATATATTCAATTGTTGGTATTGTACTTGCAAAGGGTGTGCCTGTTAAATTTAAGTTGTATAAATGAATATATTTTATTTTATAAGTATGGGATTAAATATAAATTTTAAAATAAATACATGTTTTAAATTGATTTCAGAAATATATATATATATATATATATATATATATATTAATTCAATTTATATCAACTGATTCTAATCGTTCTCATCGATCTCCCATTATCAGCTTTTGGTCCGTCGTGCCCGTTTTCTTCATCAAATTCGCGTCCAATCTTGCTTTGCTTTGGATTCGTAACCCATTTCATTTGTCAAACCTCTCTAGCCTCGAAAGGTGAGCAATCACTCACGATTAACCTTCTTATATTTATTAAATTTAATTTAAATTGAAACGACAATTGAAATATACTGCTGTAGTTATTTAAATTGTTATATATGCTATTATCTGTAACTGTTCACCTATGGGATAAGACACCATATCCTGTTGTTTATATTATATTGTACTGATGATATATGCCTGTTATATTATTATCTGTTATATTATTATCATATCTGTTATCATTCTGCAAGTTCCTTGTTAGTATAGAATTCACTATAGGTTGAAATGATACATAACCGAATGGACTTTAGAATAGGAGAAAATCGTTATGGGTTGAAATGATAGACCCAAGCGATTTTCATTTGAATTGAATTTGGGATTGCGGGTCGGATGATATCTACCCGTATATATTTAAATTATGGATTGAAATGATAAATATTCGTATCACTTGAGCATAGGGTAGGAAATTATATACAGACACCATTGGTCTATATATAAATATTTTAAAATGATTTCTATGGTTTTGAAAGGGAATATATATGGTTTTATTTAATATTGGAAATGTTTTATATAGAAATAAGTTTTAATATAAAGTTGATTTAATTAATATAATATGTCTAGGTATTATATTTCTAAATAGATTTTCAAGGATTTGTATAAGTTAAGGAAGATAAAGTTGAATTAATTAAAATTGTATCTAATTAAGAATTCTACTTAATTTAATCGATTTGAACTATTGAATTTGAAATTTAAGATTTGATTTTATAACTTTATTTTTGATCTAAAGTGATTAAATGGATATTCCAAGTTTAAAGAAATCGAAGGAAAAATTTAGTTTAAATGTAATTTAAGGTTATTTAAAATATACTGAATTTATTAAGTGAATATTTCAAGACTAAAAAAATAATAAGGTTAAATCAAGATCTATATGAAGCTGTAAAATTTTGAAAGGTTGAATATCAAAGCTTTGAAAAATATTGGAATCTAAATGGTTTATTTTATGATTCAGATCTGTATTTGAAATCAATATAATTTGAATTTGTTATTTAGAAACTGGATTGAATTAAAATGGATAAATCTAGATTGAATTAAATTTGAATTGGAACTCGAGTTGATTTGAATCAATTTGTGAAATTGAGGAAATATTTATATTTAATGGAAATGATATTTTGGTTTTGAAGTATAAATTATTTTGAAAGGACCACGGTGTTACAGGGACGTTGGTGGTTAGTAGAGTACACTTCTACATGGTAGATAGTTCCGCAGATCCTTAGAGGATGGTTATCCCAAACATTCTTTGAGTTATTTGTATTTCAGTTGATATTTCACTTGAGTTGGATTTATTTATATAAGAATGTTAATCCTGACTCGAGTGTTTTGTGTTTTGCTTTACGCTCGGGTCAGACCGAGAAATTCAGCATTTGAGACTCACCTTTGGATTTTGGAGCTTCGCTTGGAGATCCAACTATCGATTTAGCCTTCAGCTTTCCAGTTGATTTGTTCAGAGAGGTCATCTGTTTGTACAGGAGACTTCACTGTATTTGAGATATTCTGCTGTATTTTATTTCTAACTCTGATGTTTATATAGTAGCTTCATGAACTACTATTTATCTATTCCGCTGCATTATTGTTATATTACTCTGTGTTTGTGATTCTGTGATTTATTTATTTACTGTATATGCTGAGTTTTGCCAAATTTAAATTAACAATTTGATATTTTGAGCAATTCAAGTCCGACATGTGCGGATGCGTATGATTGAAAATTTATGGGTCGTTACAGTTGGTATCAGAGCTTTGGCTCTAGGCAAACTTAGCATATATAGTAAATTTATTTGTAGAATCACTTTCGTTTGAGCTTGAATTTCTTCCTCTTTGACTTGGTTTTCCTTTGGACTTAGGAACATTCCCTGCGATTCCAAAATCCATTATCTTCTCTCCCTATTCGTGTTTCTTGATTCTGGAGTATCCCATAACTCCACTCCGAATGATTTCTATAAGAATAGGCGATCTCGCCAATCTTTGAATGATTTGTAAAGGGGTGAAACTCCTTTACTAGTGGCATTGATTCACCGAAGATTTCTGTATCCTCGGTTTACGATGCTATCTATCTCCTGCTATGCCTGAATTCTATCTCTGGCGATCGAATGTCGATTTGCCTTAGAATTCTACATCGATCATATTCCTGAAGTCACGGTTGACCCGGTTAAGGTTGCCCACGATTTATATAAGTATATCCATCTTCTATTTTGAAATTTAATTATCTCATCTTCGATCGAGCTTATCTTCGAATCAGAATACTATTTGATTAGAGTTCCTCTAATTTGAATCTCTATGCTGAGTTTTTCCAAATTTAAATTAACAATTTGATATTTTGAGCAATTCAAGTCCGACATGTGCTGATGCAAATGGTTGAAAATATCGGGTCGTTACAGAAATGGAATCATTTTGAACTCAAGTTTGAAATGTTAAAACAAAACTTATCAACCGGAATTGTTTAAAAGAATTAGGTTTAAAATTTTGAAGTTATAATTGGGTAATAAATTGAATTCCGAGAATTGATTTGTTTAAAAAGACTTGGACTCTTACTCGAACCTCACATAAGTTTAAGTAGAAGTAATTTAAAAGAATATATGGAATTTGGGCTCAGAATTGAATTATTTTAAAGATTTGGGTTGTTAAATTAAATATTAAAGGTTAATTTGATTTAGGTGATGGTTCAAAATTTTGGAAACCGAACTCGAATTTATACAAATCGAGATGGTTCAAAATTTGAGAATGAAATTGAAATTAATTCAAATTGGAATTGAGTTGAACTAATAGGGATTGTAATCGAAGTTGAATTAGTTCGAAGTCGAAATTGGAAAATGATTTAAATTGGGGATTGGAAACTGAATCAGTTTGGCTCCGAAACTATTTTCAAATAATTATTTAATATGAATTGTCTTAAATCTATCTTCTTAAATATTTAGATTATTTTGATCTCTCCAAGCTATTTACTATACAAACCATTCTTTTTAATACCTAAACTATCTTATATTAACTATTTAACTATTTTACAGCTATTTAACTATTTTACAATTACTTAACTATTTTAAACTATTTAAGCTAATTCCTAAATTCAAACTGGTCAGAGTGGAAATTATTTATATTTAAATCATGGATTTAAATACGAATTGGGATAAATTGAAGTTATAACCCAAATGGAAATTAAAGCAATTTTGTAGTGAAAGAAAAATCGGATATTGAAGCAAAAATGATTTTGAAATGGAAGAGTATATTTGAGAAATATGTGATGATTTAAAATAAAAGGTTGGATAGTATTATAACTGAAAACTTACTTTATAAAGAGTAAGAAATGTACAAATGACTTTGTAAAGGAAATCGAACTTGAACAAAATTTGATTTGGCATTAATGAGGTTATATATATATATTGGTTATATATTAAAAACTTCCTTTATTGAAATTATAACCAGAAAAAATGATCTTTGTAAGGTATTTGAAATATAAAGTGGAATTTATATAAGTACGAAGTGATCCGGAAATTGTTCAAGTTGAAAGAATAAACATATATATATATATATAAGAATGATTTTATGGAACTGAAAAGGTTTTTGGAACTCCTTGATTTTGAAAGGCTTTTGATTTTGGCAAAAAGCAAATTTTGGAAATTTGGAAAACCAAATTTAAGAATTATCGATTTTGTGTAAATGGGATTTATATGTGATATATATAAAGAGTATGATTTGGAAGGTACTATATGTGTATAGTATGATATGTTTTGAGAATGCTATAGGGAAAAAGGCGCTCCCATTTAGAGTTGAAACTTATAGTAGTAGATCCATGGGTGGTTCTGCCTTGAGCCCAAGGGGGGGTTCTAAATTTGGATCCCAGGGGACGTCCAGACAAAACTTTAGTTCCTGAGGATTATGATTGGGGTAGCGTAATTCATGTGGCGCTGATGCCTACAGTTACATTGGGTTTTGCCGTAATGGCAACGTAAACTTTGTTGTAACTGCGATCTATCGCCGTTCCATAGCGTAAGTCGAGTGGCAGTGATTGCCTACAATCTATGTTTGATTTCACTGGGATAGCGATGTAACATCGATAGATTGCGATCTATGTGGTTTGGTTCCATAGCGAAATTCGTGTGGCAGTGAGTGCCTAAAGTCTACACTGGTTCCACTGGAACAGTGACATCACTTTGTGTAGTCTGCGATCTATGTGGTAAAGTTTCGTTTGGCAGCGTAATTCGAGGGGTGCTGATGCCTATAGTTACACAGGTTTTTCTGTGATAGCAACGCGACCCTGAGTGTAGCTACGATCTGTGCAGTTTCCATGGCGAAAGTTGAGAGGTGCAATTTCTATATAAATATACTTGGATTCCTAAATATACTTGCAATTTCTATATAAATGCAATCTTTTGAAAACTCAAAACATTTTTCATCCAATTTTTCACACACTCCTACTGAATAGGGGTGTAGTTCAGTGAATTTTACATTCAAATCATACCACACAACTTTTAATATTCGAATTTCAGAAAAAAAAATCTAATTTTCCGAACTCGATTTCTTATGTCAAAAAGAAGGTAGAAAACGAAAAACTTCACCTTTACCGTTTTACTTTTGCGCACCTCTTTCTCTGTACTTGGAACTTATGCTACCATTCTATAAAAATCTCTATTTTACCATCCCAAGCATAGTTCAAATAAGAAAAATTTTCTTTTCAAATTTTTTCCCAAGCTTAATTTGTATTTTCCTTTTGCAATTCTCATTTATTTTTATTGACGTTTCTGTTACTTTCTTTAGATCTTACTGTTTTTCTTTTAGTTACTTTTATCTACTTTTACTTTTCTTTAATATAGCAGCTAAACACAGCTATCTTCTAGGGCTAAGAGGCCTAGGACCATGTCCACTCTGACACAGAAAGGTCCTACTCTAAGAATCCAAGTAACTCATATGCTCCTCCTGCCGCCTATTTCTTTTTACCAACTTATGCTGTATTACTCACGATGAATAAGATCTATTCATCTCTTCCTTTCGATACTCAAAATGGAATAACCAAGTCTAATTTACTGCAATGAATAAGGATTTTAATTTATGTAGTCTCTATCTAAAAAGACAACTAAGCTTGGGGAAATTTTCTCTTTACCTTTACTTTTCATTTTCCCCCAACAAAGGTCTATTCATCCCAATCACGTGTATCTTACTATCTTACTAATATCACTTCACTATTCTTCTATAGTCTACACATACGAAGCAACATTCCTAGGTTCTCACTAGTGTCTCATACACTTTACGGGAACTTTTATTATTACTACTAAAAGTAATCACTACTATCTCCTACATAGCCTTACCCTTTTTCCCATCATACCTAATAAATGATTCCTATCTACTCAATATTTAAAAGTTTGGTTTGTTATTTATCATTTTATTTTAAAAATTAAAGCTTCTAAATTTTATTTTATTTCTGAAACATAAAATCCAAAAATTCTTGCCTTTAAAAGTATTACTTTGAAGTTTCTATTAAATTCAAAGGTACTTGGTTACTTAACATTTTATCTTTCTAGACTTGCATCTTTACAGCTTTTTGAATTTAAATTATTTCCCAAACCTATAGGGGAAAACTTATAAATTTTAAGTTCAAAATTTATTCCTCTTTTCCTTTTAAAGACCTTTACAGCTTTCCTTAAAAATATTTTGGACTTTTTAAATTTAACTGTTTACTAAGTTTTTCTCTTCCAAAAACTTATTTACTTTTTCACCAAACCATTTTTCTTTAAAACATGCCTTGCTTGTTCTTAAAACATTTTTCTTTTTTCTTGACTTCCAAAATTGTCCTCACATGTTTTCAAAATATCTTCTTTTCATAGATTTTCAAATTTACTAAAACTGGAGTAGATAAGAACAATTATTTTATCAAAAATCTCTTAACTTTCCCACTCTTCCAATTAATTAACCTTTGAGGAGTTTCTAACTTATTGCAAATGGGGACTTTCTGCAAAGGCAAACAACCAATGAGCATAATCAATGGAAAAATATGAAATTTCCATTGCTTAGCTTTCCTACTAAGGCTCTCTATAATATCCCTTCTAACTAACACCGTCTCTAATTATTACACTTCTAATTACACCTAATGGCTTTATACCTTAATGTATTGGAACTAATTTCTCTTATGAGAAACCATTAACATTAAAACCTTCTATGAATCCATTAAAAGAGGATTTCATGTTCATGTGAAATTACAAGGAACTTATTTTATATTTTATCGAAATAGGCTATACAAAATATGGTGCTTTCTATACCTTGTACATCTCTTTCACGTATTCCTTATAACTTGCCCAAAACATCTTTATTTGTGATTCATAGAAAATTATATCATTATTCATTTCATTCCAATAGATTAAAGTATGTTTAATCTATATTCACTTACAAAAGATACTTCCTACCGAATCTATTAATTTAACTTACATCTTTTTTTTCTAAAGAATCCATTTTCAAAACTGTTTTAATATTTTCATAACTAGAAAACATTTTCATATACTTATTTAAATAATAAGTGTACTTACAAACCACTTTATTTCTATACTTAGAAATTATCTTCAAAACACATTTTTATTTGGGTCAAAACAGATGTTGTGTAAAACACCGTTACTACAACCCAAAAATACTGGTTTATGGATTCAATTTAAATAAATATTAATAAATCCCATATGCTATGTAAAAACATTTCTTTTGGGAGTCACCTATTATAACAATAGTGTCATAGTCTATGCTTCCTTTTTTTACCGAAAACATCTATTACAACAATTGTTATAACCTATGTTTTTGATACTTAACACACTCTAGGTTTTTACATTTAAAATCTTTGTCTACCTACAAAAAAAATAGCGAACTATACATGCTTTATAATTCTTTAAAAAGAATTTCACTTTTAACAAAATTTACATTATAAAAACCAACTTAAATTTCATATCACTTATTTTATCGGGCTAGACATAAAGTGGATTTCCTTCTTACTACCCTAGGAATATCATTCCTAAACTTTACAAATCTCATTCCCTTACTAAAATCTCTTATTCCTTCTAAAATAAAAATACTCTCCCTATTATCCCTAGGTAACTTTCCCACTTCCTATAACATATGGATACCGATCTTCTCTCAAAACAAAGCTAATTGTACACTATAAATTGGTAATAACTTAGGGCTTAACACTCTTGGGTCATCCCAAACCCAACTAGCAAACTATGCACAAATGAACTTCCAAAAACTTTCCATATGTTAAAATCTTTAATTGGGGACTATTTGGATTTTAGTACATAATATATTTATATTTTATTCAAAAATACAAATACGTTCACTCACTATCTACCTAGGAACCCTAAACCTAGGCTCCGATACCAAATGTAACAACCTGAATTCCAGTGGATCCGAATTTTTGACAAAAATGCTAAAATCCATGAGCCCGAGTTAGGTATCCGGTATTCTGTAAATATGCAAAGACAAATATATCAGAGCTCAAATAAATATCTCACAGCGGAACTGACTGAAATATAATAGTAAGTTAATACTCACCAAAATAACACTTTCTAAAGTGTCTCAAAGCTGGAAAGTCTCTGCCATCTACCTAACCTATAGGATGTTATGAGGAGAGGGTCAAAACTAAAGTTCTGGTGAATGGACAAATTATATACTTTTAAGCTTAATTCTACATATACCATTTTATTTCCATTTTCTATTATATTAGGTTTACTGGGTCTACAATAGTTTCGTCTTTGTGCGTGAATCGTACCCATCTACTCCCTAGTAGATTAAAACATAATAACTAATATATATGTAGCTATATGCCCAATGACCGCATCGGTCCTAGGTACTACCCATAGTACCTTCCGTATCCTCCTCGAAAAGGACTCCATCGTCTTGCTCCTAGAGCGTTCTGTGACTACATCTGTAAAGGACAGCTTCATGAGGCCTACAATACAGATGTTCCGTCCCCTACTATGAAAACGTAAAACTGCGTCCGCACTAGCCTATACTAATGCTCGGACATCCATAACGTACCACCCAGTGTGTACCTTGAGGACTATACGTAATCGTTCTGTCTACTCCCTGAATCCCGCTAAACAAGGTCTACCTTATACGGAACTCGGTCGGAGATTTTCTATATCTGTAAAGGACAGCTTCGTTAAGCCTACAATACAAATATTCTAGTTGGTCTATCTCTTTTCTCATCGTGGCTATGGCCCCACACAGCCACCCCTCAACTAATCGAAAGACCTCTAGAGTGCTAAGTGGCTGTGCCCTACTGCAAACAATCTAAACATCCAATTGGCTGCGCACTTCATCTGATGTCTTGATAGTGAAAGAGTCATTGGCATGTTGGTTTAACTATAGTCTTTCTCGAACTCGCTCTTAGTTGATGATGGCATGATCTCCGCATGCGACTATCCTTTGGGGTCATGCCCACTAAAACCTACACGCAAGTCAAAGTACGGTGTCATACGAATATCCTACTCCATTCATCAACCTTTTGTCTGCCTACAAAGGTCTGCTTCGTTAGGCCTGCAATACAAAAGCAGTCAAGGCATACTCTCTTGATGGAACACCTACAGACCTGCCTCCGGGGGTGTGGCTTCGTTAGGCCAACCCCAGAGGGCCATCCTAGAGTACCCTCACGTCCTGTTGAAGCCTCGTACTTCCTTCTAGCCCAGTATAACTAAGTTTGACGTGCTTCTTCTGTGCTGAAATCTGTGATGAACTGCTTCGTTAGGCTCTTCATCCTTTGGGCTGCTCCAAACACATCTTACTATTTTATTTGACCCTACGTCTAATCTTTTATTCTGCATTTAGTTTACTTTTCTAATTCTATTGGTTACTTATTTACACTAATCAGCATAAGCCTGTCCCAGCCTCACCTAACTGTTGTGACTACGTCCGACTGTTACAAATTCACTTATCATAATAACTGCTTTGCTTTTATCTTACCATTTGCGCAGTAAATGCAGATCTAGGTACATTTTTGTTTATTGACTCTAGTCTTGTCAAATAATTAACTTGATTTCTTCTTTGATTTCTTTAACGCTTTACGTTATTCTCTTCTATTCTAGAAAGTAGTTCTATTCTATTTTGTTGGTTACAAAAACTATGCTAAAAATCCATTTCCATATTTTAATACTAAATAATGCTATAAACAATAACTCGTAGTTGTAAGATATTTCTTTTTATTGTTTCTTTAATTGTTGGGTAATGCAAAATACATAAATGTCTTTATTTTACACTAATTCCCTTTTTCTTCCTTTTATTCTTGCAATTACGTTTATCGTTATTCTTATAATATTAAACTATGAAAATGTATTCTCTTTTCTAAACCAACCAACTAATCTATCACTAACTTCAAATCAAGTTATTAAATTTTCCCCTTCTTAATTTATTTCTCCCGTTTTAGCATAGTTTACTATAAATTTCTTGCTTTTAGGCTTAAGCCTTTCTCTATAACTGTTAAGCCTATTATTCATATTTAATTGGATTCCTTTCTTTCTTTTCCGTATAAATAATAGTTAAATATAAGTTCTCTTATAAGATTTACAGTTACAACATAATTAATTAACAGAACTAGTTACTGAAAATAAATGCTGAATTAAATATTTAATGGGAATCTAACGATAATATATCATAAACGTAAAAGATATATAATTTAAATCCACTCAGGAGTCGTCCTTAGCTTTGCTCCATGGCCTTCTTGGATCCCCTTCTAAGGTGTCTAATATTTTTTATTAAGAAGATCTTCTCCCTATAAATATTTTCATTTTAGGGTCTAGCCTTAGGCAATGAACCCAATTGGGAGAAAATCTTATTGTGAGAAAATAGCTAGGCCTAGGGTCCTATTTATAGTGGAGTTTTGGAATCTCAGACCGTTGGATTTTTGGATTGAATCTGGTGTGACCTTCATCGCTAAATTTAGAGTTTTCTATATCTCATGGGATGGAGTTTAGGTGATAGAGGAACAACTTAATGACCTTTAATGGTAGTATGGCAGTTATCGATGATAGGAGAGCAAGTGTTGAAGGTAAAGTTGTGGTTAGGATCGACATTGGTGGTGATGGAGGAGAGGTGTGATGGGTTTTATGACGATGAAGGGTGGAGAAAATGATGGAGATCAACATGGTAATTTTAAGGGTGTCAAACCTGATTGTCATAGGTAAAGTAAGTGGTGAGAAGGGCCAGCATTGATTTGGAAAAGAAGTAGTTCAATATAATTTATAATGCTGCTTTGTAGTATCATATTATGAATTGAAAATTTTAAATTAAACATATTTATGCCTCAGGTACTAATGTTACTTCGTGGTCCCATTTTATGAATTGTAATAGCATTTTAGATGAAGTATATGTATATCAGCGCATAGTGTTGTTCTACAGTACCATTTTATGAATTGTTGTAACATTTTCTATGAAGTAAATGTATGTATTAGTTCATAAAGTTATTTTCAAGCACTAATGTTGAACAAAGTAATTATTTTTATATTCTATGTTGTAGCGGTATTTTATGATTTCTATGAAGTTATTTTATAGTATGTTATTATGTTGTGTTGCTTTAGAGCTGTTAGCCAAAAAATTGGTGTAGCACCAAAAACCTTGTGTTTAATCTTTGGTTATGAATTTTGAGGATTATAGTATTTGATTCCATGAATATGATAGTCCTATATCACTACATCAAATCAAACAATAGAAAATATATAGAAAAATGCAAATATATAAAGAAAAAGATAGGAAAACCAAAACATAAGAACTTATAGTGGTTCATCTTTGCTTATGTCAACTTTAATTATATTTTATTGCTGTTTATCACTAAATCCAGAAGTAAATACAATTACAAGCTTGAAATTCTATCAAAAATTGTAATGGCGGCACTTTCGGTAATATATTTAACAATAATTTACCAAGATCTCTTTTTCATTACATGTAGACTCGTATTTATAGTTGACGTTGGCTATTATTAGATTGTTATTGGGCCTTTGGCTCTTCCTCGCTCTTGTTCAAGATATGCAAATATCGATCCCTCCTTGATGCATTTAAGTCAGGTTCTTCACCATGTACACTGAGAATGATGGCATGGGGAAAGTTTGATGGATCAGTGTTGATATATGGACTCAACTAAATCTCCCCTTTCTTCTTGTTATGCCTTGTACTAGATCGTCTTTTAGTCTAGCATTTATTCCTTCATCAGTTTGAAGTCTAAAATCCTCTAATTTACGCTTATGAAAATCGCGGATAACACTTGCCCCCCAAAGTACGCTTCGTGAATACAAGGTGTGCTTTGAACGAAGAAAAATGACCAAATCGTGATGATGCTTTCGTTACTCTGATCGTTTCCACGGAATGTCTTGTTTTCAGAACACGTCGTTTCCACATAGTTATTAAGTTACATCTTTTTGAAAGATGTAAATTTTGGAGTTTTGCTGACCTAAAAACTTATTCTTCTAGTCGAACATTTCATCGATCCATATGCAAGTTGATTCTCACAAATCTTTGAACTCTACATATAATTGAGAATTACCTTAATTGAAGGTAATGGTTTGCTTTTAAACAGGATTATCCTTTTAATTTATGAGTTTATGCTAATCGATTTTATACCTATAAAGTTGGGACATAATTTTTTTTGCATCCGTTCTCTTTTCTACCAACATTCTTTTGGAACTTAAGGTTCACAATTTCCTACAACCGGTGTTGTCTTCCTCCGGCATCCGAAGCAAAGTATGGCGTTGCTCCTCCCACGCCATGCTTACCATTCTCTAGTCGTGTGTTCACCACTATCGATTTCTCTTCCCATTCTTGACCTACATACCTTGATTTTTGGCCATATCGAGTGGATTGGGGAAGGATAGTTAAGTTTTTGGTGAAGTTGAGGTTGGATTGAGTCATGGATGATAAAAATTATCCCATGGATTCAAATCAACTTTGTCAATTTGGGACCATTACATAAACCCTATATCAATTGATATTGGTCGATGTATGTAAAACACCACAGATTTGAAAGTTTTGCCAAGTTCCATCATTGAAATGTCCAGGAATACACATTCTGTTGATATTCATTCAACAATTCCAAAGTCTTCAATTTCTAGAAAAATGCATTACCTCTTCTGGGATAGCTTGATTGAGTACTACAGCTCTTATCCACATGGATTAATCCGGGGTTGTTAATGTAGTCACTACGTTAACAGTATCCATCAAACATACAGTTCCATCGCGTACCACGAACATGTTTGCAAGCACAAAAGAGCATTCACTTCACATAGCACGCTTTTGCATACCATACATAAAGCACAACATACATGCACGTATAAGGTATAAACTGCTCCAGTCGATGTATAGAGTTAGATGTGTTGACACATATCAATATTCGTTGGGTGATGTACATCGAACGCCAGGGCTGGAGACACTAAGTACACTTGAGTAAGAAATAAAATAAAATAAACCATACTTATAAAACTCATCACCTGAATATTATTTCCAGTACACACACATATATAGCTACTCGTTGCACCCCTTGACTTACTGCTATGGCAGTTGCTTCTACTTCTATCTCTCCAATCGTGGCTTCTAGCTCTATGTCGGTTGCATCTTCAATGACTTCCACTTGACCTTCTAACACTTTGAGAGAGCCCATAGCCATTGTTACTTTGATGATAGTCGATGAACCTCCCAGCAACGTAGCTCCAAACATTGCTCTAGGTAGAGCAGTAGTAGTTGATAACTCATTAAATTCTCCACCCTCTTACATTACCACCGAGGATCTCTGTCGATCCACCAGAGACAGAGGAATTTGAAAGATGAGGCCAGACTCCTACAGTGGTTCGAACGGGCTAAATATCCACCAATTGGATACACGGCTTGTAACAGGTTCACGTGCTTCTCTAGAGAAGTGCTTCCATTCAACCTGTTTCCATGCCACATCATTTTGCCTCCTTGGATTGCTTCATCTTAGATGCATCTTAATGCATATGTCATTTTTCTTATTTGGAAGTTGGGATTGGTAAAAATTCGCTACTTTTATAATTTGAAGTGGCGATCCTTGGTTTTTTGTACCTTTCTTTGAGGTGCACCACTCCAATAGAGTTGTCATTGATCAACACAACAAGCATAGTGATTTCAAGGACAAATACTTTTTTCTGTGTTTTGCACCATAGGATTTTCTTAAAGATGTCTCTTTAGATGCAAGTTCTCCATCTTATATTCCAAATTTCCTATCATTTATCTTCACTTCATCAGATTTCTCTACCCTCTTTATCCATTTGTAGATATACCAAATAGATTGTTGAATGACAATCCTTGTCGTCGGATGTCTGACTTAAAGGAATTCTAGAGCCATAGCCCCGAATTTCTTTCCTCCTTACTGATTTAAGGTTATATCAATTCTATCTTCTTTACAATGGATGCTCAATTTTCTACAAACATTCGACACCTATAAATCAAAATGCTATGGCCCAACCCCAAGGTAAGTATTAGTTAGTGCTAGCCAGTCGAGATATGCTCCAGCTCGAAGAAGAGTCGTCAAAGTAGAAGAGAAAGAAGATGAAAAGGGGGGAAAAGGAGAAGAAGAAGAGGAACCCAAAGAGAAATCATCTAGGGAGAACGCTAACATTAGGGAAACTACAATCCAAACTCCTCAGTTCAGACATTTAAAGGGACGTGCTCCTGAAGTTAATCCCAGTTTATTGTTAAGCATGACCGAAACAACAACTTCTGCAACTCATAGTAATGAGGCCATTGGTCCTTCAAGTTATCCAACACTTGATGGTTTGGCCAACCAAAATCTTGACTTTGCTTAGATGGTTAGAGAAGATGATCTTTTATTGGGAATGGGTCTAGTCGAGCTCACTCCTATGGGGTTGAGCCTAATCCATCCACGCACCCTGACGTGGCTGGTCCACGAATTAGGTAGAAATATTCCATACACGCCCCCTAGGACTACACATACTGCCACGCTACACGTCTTTACACATTTACTGAATCTGTCGTAACCTTTTCTTTTCTTTCATTTACAAGCAAGATAAGTCACCATAGATTTTTTACCGCTCTCTACAGGAACTTGGACTAACAACGTTCTATCTCTCAACCACTAGGCCATTCTCACTACCATGATGAAGGTCACATGAGAGATTATCAAAGTGACAACCGAAGAGAAGATCATGAGGAGAGACATAATTATGATTATTCCTAACATACTCACTTTACTCATGGCCCAAGCTCTTACTATTCCAGCATTTATCTCTACTGCCATGCCCACGTGACTGTCGGTCTAAGTGGAGTCGTTCACCTTCTAGGCGCTCTCCTTAGTGCTATAAACACTCCATCCATAGTCACTCATCGGGCTCTATTCCTGTTCCATCTTCATCTTTAGTCCTAAGCGATAAGGAGAAGAAACCATCCAGCCACCCTGCCCCTTCACCTTTGACCCCCATATCCATGGTTCCCCTAGCCAGTACTTCTTTTGAGCGCGTTATGCGCCATGGAAATAGGGCCAATTCTGTTGTTTCTACTCCCATTGCTCCAATTTCCTTTGATTACGTTGCATCCTTTGGATCCCTTAATACTTGGATTTATATCTCACTGGCCTCAAATTTTCCTACCACTTGGACAAGATTCCATAAGACACAACAAAGAAAGCCACGAAGCCATTGGTCTACTTAAAGAACATTGTGAGTCGTATTGGAGGTTATAAAAGCATTTCAGCTAGCCTAATACAATCGGCAAGACCCTACTTAACTAAAAAGAGGGTCAAATCAAAGAAAATTAATGCTTAATCACTACCATGGATGCAAAGGTAGTAGACTTAAAGAACAAAAGAGAAGTGGAAGCAAAAAACTAGGCTAATGAAAAGGAAACTATTAACATAGATATCCCGGAGGCCAATGTTAAAATCGAGATGAAGGAAAAGCAGTTCAAGCAAGCACACACTCCTAATCGCAACTTGGTCAATGAAGTTAAACAGATTAAAATTAATACTACGAAATCAAATGCCGAATCTTTTGATGTAAAGAAGGAGTTAGCTCAAGTGAGAACAAAGTTCGAGCTAACTAAAGTGGAAGCCAATGAAGTGCTTAGGTTTGAATTAAAAGTCGTGAAACTCAAGTACAGTCTCATAGAAACTCAAATCAAGCTAATGTAGGCCTATACCAATAAAATACCACCACTAACGAATTTGATTCTCTAGTGTTCGATTCCTATGAAATGGTCTTTCACATTAAGTCTCCGGTGGCTTTTAAAGGACTACTCTACATACTTATATAAATCCATGATAACCTTGTGAAGGATGAGCAATAATAAGATGAGAGAATGGCTTACCCTTTCATTGACCCTGATGTTAGTGCTGAATTTTTTGACTTTGAAGATCTACAATCCCTCGAGGAATGTCGTAAGCTAAAGGCCGATGAACAGTCGATGCTCACAACTGAGAGAGTCCCTTTGATCTTTAATCAAAGAAGTCAGTAGAGCTTTAATACAACAACTGATTCCACTCTAGTTGAATCTTTGCTCGTCGACTAGTTATGTTATCGTCGACGTTGTTGTATCGCCTCCTCAACCATCTAAGGTCTCCTCTAAAATCTCTGTACAACCATATGTGCCTATACTTCTCTTTGCTCCTCTTTCTAGAGTCCAGCTATTACCTATCATCAAGGAGAGGTGGACAATCAAAACTAAGGTTCCAGCCTTGGATCATGCCACTTCTGTAGGTGACGACCCCCTTTAGTAAAAGGTATTCCAACACATTCTCATTTGCTTCAAAAACTCCAGTTGTCTCCATTCAAGTCCTATAACTTATACCGGTCTGTCTTGAATGTTTTAGGGGTCTTAAGGCTCCTTTTACAATCCATCTTTCGAATACTCCTACTAATAAAGAAAATTGGATCCAGTCTCGGTCCTAACGCCAAATGGATTTTAGCTTTATCCGAGGGGTCAATATATTATTATCAATTTGGAGGAGGAAGGAGAAATCGTTACCTCTCAAACTCCTAGGAAAGAACATGCCACTTCTTAATCCTTTACCTTCTGGGAGGTTAAGATGATCAAAGTGAAGAACGAAAAGCTGGATGAAATCCTCACTTCGAAGTCACTCACTCCTCCTCTAACACCTAAAGATCTAACACCACCCTCACCACCGAAGGCCCTATAGCCTTTGGAGAAACAAAGAAAAGAAAGAAGCACATTATAACTATTTTAGAGCCTCCCCTCCCTGAACAAGAGACTCCTCCAAAGGATGAAGGCACTTTAGGGAAACAACCAAAGAAGCTTATCCCTAAGCGCAAGCCCAAGAAATGATTATTTGCCTCTTGTTTTGCTCTTTTTGTACTTTCTGCACTATTTTTTACAATGTCATAGCTCTCGAGTTGTGTATAAAAAATAAAAAATAATAAAATTTCATTTTTTTTCAATTGTGTCTTTCACTTTCCTGCATTTACTTTACCATTCCTATAAATATTGATGTATACACCAATAATGATTTACATTTATGCCATACCTGCTTGTATGTGTGTCTTTACAATGCATTTATTTACTATAACTCTATGCATATAGATAAAGTTATTCTATTACACTTTGATGCTTTGTAGTTAGTTTTATTTATTATTAATAAAACTTATTACATTCAATGGTAATAAAACTGTGATGCCTTGTTAGTTTTCACATGACTTTCCATTCATGTTAGTACGAGTACATTGTAATTCCTACTAAGTATATATTGTCAATTTTTTTATACAACGATATTTATTTTGGAGTATTGGTGTTTATCAATGCCTATCTTTGGGCATCTATTGTTAATGTCACCAATCTTCAGGCTTTAATCAAGGATTAGGTATGTAGGGATTAATTATCTAATTTGCTCCCAGTTAAATTATACTCCGAGGAATCGAGCATGATCCAAAAAGTCTGTGGTACCCATCTTTAAGTACCATTAACCATTTGAGCTTTAAGGCACGTGATGTTTGTGCTACCAGTCATGTATCATAGCGTTAAACCTAATGAATACGTTTCCATTGATTCAAGAAGGAAAATTTATTAAAATTTCTTTAGAGAATGCTGCTTTATCACATAGAATTTAACCCATTGAATATCCAAATGAAATAACTAAGAAAATAATTCAAGTGAAATAGAGGCGCAAATGCTCACTATTCCATGCCCGTAGAACTTGGTCTCTATTTACATTTAATAGCTTGAAAGCGTCGTATCCAAGATTCTACTTTATCATATAGGTTCCTTCCTTGATTCAGACCAAGTTTCCCCATGTTTGGAAAGACCCGTTTTAAAATGAGGTCGCCAATCTCTAACTTACGGTTTTTTACCACAGCATTGAACTATCATGCTACTCTTTACTAGTGAGCAGCTACCCTCAAATTCGACTCTTCTTGTTTTTCCTCTACCAAGTCGAGAGATACTAGAAATAACTCCTAGTTTATCTTAGGTCATAATGTATGCACCAATAAGAAGGAACTTCCATTTCAATTGGAACCATCGCTTCAGTTCTATATGCTAGTGCAAATGGAGTGTGTCAATTGCATATTTCTTGGTCTTCTCATAAGCCCATAATGCAAATGGTAACTCATCAACCCAGTTTCCTTTTGCTTGTTTCAATTTCTTCTTAATAATGGATTTGATTATCTTGTTCACTACCTCCACCTGTATGTTTGCCTATGGACTTGCTATTACCGAGAAGCTCTTCTGGATTTGCTACCGAGTACAAAATTTGAAGAAACTCACGAACTGAGTTCCATCGTCGATGATTATTTTATGATGTATTTTTATAATGTTCTCCAAACCTACACAAAATGTTTCTGACTACAAAATTAATCACTTTTGCCGAAGTGATTATAGTTAGTGGCTCCACCTCAGTAACACTCCATATTTTGGAGTCCCATAGTATGGAGAATTAATTAATTAAATTAAATTAATATATGAGGTAAAAGTAAGGACAAGTTATTTAAATGGGAATGAATTTAAGATGACGAGTTATGAGAATTAATAAAAATAGGCTAGAATGGGGTTTTAATCCAAAACCCATATTACTAATCCCTTAACCCTCCCACTCTTCATTAGTTCTTCACTTACTCAAAAAAAGCAAAGTAAAGAGAAAATAGAGGCTGTGCATAACTTCAAAAGGAAGAAGAAGATAAATCAAGCAAAAGAAAGAGCTTTCATCACTAAGAAGGGAAGACTTTTTAACCAAGTTTGAACCTAACTTAGATGAGTAATTCTTTCTCTAAAACTTTCCAAACTTGTATAGGTTAGGAATGTATGTATTTAGGATATTTTGAATGTTAATGAATAAGTTTTGGAAGATTAGAAAATATTTATTCATATTTGGGAATTTAAAGATGATGATTTTTAATGTGTTCAAGAAAAAAGTGAATCAAACCTTCTCCAAATCACTTGAAATTTTTACGGGATATGTAAAATAATAATGTGGAGATGGACTTTTGATTTCATTATTTTTTCAAATTATTTAGAATTTATATGAATTTTCTAATTTGACAACATGACTAATTTTGGAAATTAATTATTTAAAATAATAAAAATAAATATTTTGGATTGAAAATTTTATACAAGATAAAATATGATGATTAAGATTTTTGGTGAATTTTAGGAATTTTTTCCATGCATTTTCGAATATATATGAATATGGTAAAGTGAAGAGCTAATTACAAAAAGGCAACTAATTAATTAATAAGGTAATTAATAACTTCTGAAAATAATAAAACCTTGGTAAACCAATAATAATTTGACAAATAACTTAGTTAAGTGAAAATTAACTCCTTTGAATGGAAACGAAATGTTTTCCAGTTAATAACCAAATTGCCATATCAACTGGAGATAGCTGATATGAACTGGAGATAGCTGATATCGACTTGCGATAGCGGATGCCAACTTGAGATCTCAACTTGCGATAGCTGATATCAACTTGCGATAGCTTAATGTCAACTGAGAATAGCTGGCATCAACTAGAGATAACTGATATCAACTTACGATAGTTGACATTAACTGGAGATATCAACTTGCGGTAGCTGATTTCAACTGGAGATATGTGATGACCCACCCTTCGCAATACCCCGAATCAATTTTATCAATTCAAATATTAAAACAATCACATTCTTAATCTTAAATGGATATATAAATGAAATTTAAGTACTTATTTACACCATACTCATGTTGTAGATAAACTCACTTACCTTATATGTTGTTTTGAAGAAGTATCCTTCTCTATTCCAATTTGGCGTTCTTCTCCTCTATTTAGCTTGAAATTGTTTTTATTTACTCCCCATCTTCTTTCCAATTTGATTCTCTTTCTTTTGGGAGGTATTCGATTTATTTATGTTTGGAGATTTTTTTAGGGTTTGAGGAAGAAGAATAAAAATGGAAATTACGAAGGCTACAGAATGAATGGAAGTAGAGGATAAGGAAAATTAGGGTTAGAACATCCCTTATATAAGCACAAAACCTTAATCCCCACAGCGCCTATCTGGGTACCTGATTCGCTCTGTAACGCCCATTATAGTAAACAATCCATATACACTTTATCTGGTATCCATTTCTGATGTTTTATATATGAATTTGGATTAGAAAAATCTACTTGACACAATGGAAAAGTCAGATTTTACAAATTATTTCATTTATAAATTTTCTATTTTCAGCTTTATGTAAAATTACCAAAATATCATTTTTCAATTAATTATTTATTTTATTAAAAATACATTGTTTTATAGTAAAGAGTCAAATTGTACGAAATACTATTAAATATCTCATAAATATCATGAATGTTCAATTAATTAGGAATTACACCTACTACTATCGATTCGACCACATTTATATTTAGCATGATTAGGAGTATATTTTAAATATACTCATCTAAATGTAGTACAAGTGCAACACATAAACAATGTACATAATTAATGTGTCATTTGTAGGTGCAAGGATTTACACCGCAATGGATACATTCACCCTTTATATATACTTTTGTTGTTACTGGTTTTATTATGAAATTATGTAAAATAACTACATATATATCTTAAAATTAATTTGACTAATTTTATATGTTTTGAAATAAAAAATTATCAATTGAAAATTGGTTTTGACTTGTAAAGAATTCAAGGTTAGATCTTTGATTTTAAACAAAAGGCCTCTTATAAATTTTGACTTGAAATAACATACACACACACATTCGAAAATAACAAATATGTATAAAATTTATATTCAATTTTATAAAATACCTTTAAATAATTAACAAATGCAGATTACTTATATTTATATACACAATATGTTATAAAAATTATTCTTTTCAACTAACTAAACTTGTTTTTAGACCTTTTTTTGGATTATGGTTGAAAACAATTTCAATATAATGTTTTACGATTTTTTTCTTTTAAACATTAGTTTATAAAACAACAACAAATAATAGATGGAACAACATAGGCAAATATAAATTCATTATATAAGATATGAATAAACTATACTATAAGGATGTAATATACAGTCAAAATGAGATTCGATAATTACCTTATGAAGTAACCTAAGATTCACACCTTGAATGATTGAATAACTCCTAAATTTAACTTAATCAGCCCCCAGATTTTTCTACGATATAGAGATGAACACCACCTCGTATTAATTTGATTTTATTTTTATTTTATTTTGGAAATATTATAGCCTTGGAGCCATGGACTTGTCGGTTGGAATGAATAAGAAAGAAGAAACAAATACAATGACAATTAATGTGTTTAAGTAGGCATTTAAAAAGTGGAAAATATGGACTTTCTCCTTCCTTTACTCATTCATTTAATATTATTTTGAAATAACTTTTGAACATACAAACCCTATCTAGCAATGTTATTGAAAATGTGGAGGACTTTTCTCCTTCATTTACTCATTCTTTTAATACCATTTCAAAACTATTTTGAACACCCAAACCCTTCCTCTCCTTATCCCTTAGGCCAACAATGATGTGCCTTAGAAATGCTTCAAAAATCCCAAAACCAATTTAATAATTAATCGATTTAAACCAAATTTGAGTATTTGTCGATATCGTATATTGATATGTACATGTACAGCTTTTATGTATGCATGTTATTAAATACTAATGACATTCAAAAATCAAATAAAATTTAATAATTAATTTTTTTTAAATATTAATTAATACAATCAATTTACAGTGATTATAAATTAATTAAATCATGCGATTTTCAGAGTATTCTTTATTACAGTTGTGCAACGTGTGCCTATAAATTCAATCAGCGATTAAAATCAAACAATTCAAATATTAACGTTCTCACGTGATCTTTACTAGTAGTGTGACGATATGGACGAATTTATCACTAACACATCATTTCGGTAAAATTATATTTTACTATTTTAAGCAGTACCTCTTAATAATGATTGTTTAGACCAATTATCTTTGTCAAAACTACATCACTTTAGGGATTATGGAATTTGGTATTGGTCAAAATTCCAATATCATCCACATTCAACTCGGTTAGTCCAAACACAAAATCCTTGGTTTAATAGTAACATTTTTTATTAGCCATATTGCTTCGGCTAGAGACTTTGAGTTAACCACAGTTGATTGTGATGCTAACCTCTTAAAACCGAGGAGACGAATTCTCTATTGAATAGTGTTTCACTTCCAATGCGTCATCTCAGACCTAACTACAATCACTCGATGAATTGCCATGCCATGATTTAACTATAATCAAAATGGAGTATGCACATTGAAGTTCCATAGTATTCTTAAGTTGAGAGAACTATGTAACATCGTCACTTTGAGATCTCCTGTTTGACCTTAACTATAGTTAACCAACAGAAAAATCTCGAGCGAGTCTTTCCATTGTTATTCAATAACTTTTAGTATGTAATCTCTTGGGACCCTTAACATCCATGAGTGATACACTACCCAATATTTGGAGAACGTTATGTACTCCAGTCTCAATGGATAAATGGATATCTTTTCTTAAAACATTTCGACTATGAATATTTAAATCAATATGTTATTTTTAATATGATAAAATTCTCACGATTACAAACGTTTGTAATTATTATCACAAAACATGCTACTTAACGATTTTCTATTTATATATACTTTAAATTAATTTCATGATTAATTATATCATAATATAACAAAGTATATTTTTCCGAGGGAAATGAGTGATCCTCCAGAGGAGGAGAGCACTCATATAGTATAACAAAGTATATTATTGAAATCAAACACCTTTATTATAAACAAGGTTGATTACCAGTTAGATGTATGTAAAAAATTATATAATTGCCCATAGGACGTACTCCTAAGTCTATTAATCTCTCACTTGCACTTGGAGTCAATTATGGAATCTTATTCCAGCTCCTTCAATCAGTTTTCTCAAAAACTAATTGGATTAGTCCCTTAGTAATGGATATGCAATATTGTTTTAATTATCTACCCTACTAATTTACTCTCTTCGATGCTAATAAAATAATTTATCAGGGGGAACCTTTCAAGGTGTATTTTTCGATTTTTAGTGAGCTCTAGGTTCTTTTAAGAACTGTATCATAGCATTGCTGTCAAATAACAATATAATAGGATTCTCAATATTTGGAATCACCGCTCGCCTTGCTATAAATTTGTGCATTTATTTATATCTTTTACTACAATGTTATATAAGGTATTGTACTTAGCCTTTAGTTAAATTGGCCACTACTTATTGTTTCGAACATTTCTAACTAATAATTCGCCACTTAAGATTGAACATGAATTTAGGATTGACATACTATATATAATCGCTATCACTTATGAAGTTCGAGTTTATGCACTCCTTTATAAGGAGTTTGTTATTTCTATAAATAAATTCTTTAGTATTTCATAAATACTTGATAATACTCTAAACTATCGCATAGTAATCTTAATTAGGATTTGATACTTGCTTTATTTATCAAATGTTAAAGCGAAGTGTGATATTGTAGATAATACAGCATGTATGATAATTCCTATTGCCAATGCACTTGGAATTCATCTTACATGCTCCATATTAGATTTAGTTTTTGTGTATATTGATCAGGGACATCCTCAACATCCATTTATATTGATTATAAAAGGTATCTTTTCAAATCCTATACAAAGAATTAAACAAATAAACTAAAATGATTTTAACAAGGGTATATAATTAAAAATCATAAGTCTATTATTTACTTACAATTTAAGAAATATATTGGTATCTTTAATTTTCTTTCTTATAGGCATATGCTTCCTCTACATTTTGAATGAAATTTAAAATATTCAATTCCTCTGCCAAAATGCTTGCTCAACATTAATGCTTGTTGAATGATACTTTCGTATTAAATCTTGGATCATATCTATTACTTACAAACTTAGTTATTCTTCCCACTGAACTTGAAATATTTTGGTTGCTATGTACAAACATTCTATTCTAAATCATTATTTAGAATTTCTATTTCAATATACATGTTCCAGAAATGAAGTCATACTAGAATATAATTTTATGAGTAAAACCCGAATTAACTCAATCACGTTGAATGATAAATCCATTACGTTAATTTCAATAATTGAAATTTACGATGCTATTCTTATCAAGGTTGCTACTATATTCCAACTGCATTGGTCCTCTTCTCGAAGACATATTAATAGCCGATGGATTATATTTCTTTGGAATAACTATCAAAATCATTCTTTGATAATGTACTTGCAATCCATTCTGGATTTTTGCATCGTTGCATGTAGCAGAGTCAATACTCTTTATGGATTTTTACAACCAAGGAAGTTCTTTTCTCAACATTGATATAAAACTCATGGTTTCTCAATAATGTGTTAAAGTTCTTATTAGACATTTTAATTAGCTGTGTCTATTTCAGTTTTATCTTTAGATTATATCTAAATCCATTGTAACGACCCGTAATTTTATCACTTTGATTTGAAATATTTAATTAATTTTAAATATTCAAATATAGGTTTATTAAACATAAATAATCATGTTTTATGTGATAAATAATAATGGTGATTTTATTGGAAAAATGTTTACAAAAATATGTTCTTTGGAAAAATATCGATAATATGACCGAAAATCGTTTTATCGATAAACAGCTTTTTACCGTCAGAAGTCGCGCATAATTTATTTTACATACACTTATTTCTCTATTTAAGCAAGAATATGTAATAAAATTGTTTATTTTATTTTTGTAAATAAATTGTCTTTATGACATCATCAATGATGTCATCATTTTTAAATAATTGATTTTTGAATTTAAATTGAGTTTAAATGATTTCATAAATTGTTTTAAAATCAAATGAGGCCCTTTTTAGTTATTAAATAATAATAAAAATGTCATTTTTAAATTTTGTTTACATATATATAAATTTTAACTAAGAAGTAAAAATATGACCAGAATCCGGATCCCTGAATCTCAACGGTTTGACGAATAGAAATTATTTTAAGTTGTTGCAACATTGTTTGTACATGCACACACATGCATAAACATACATATACATACATATATATGTATACACAATTAGTCAAATCAAAACTATAGAAAATATCTAAGATATTTTTCACCAAAAAGCAAACATCAAATCCACCATTAATGCAAGTCATTCCATGTTTAAGATATTTTTGCAATATGTCTTATCACATTATATATCATTAATGCATGCACTTGAGTATGTTGCCAAGGATCTGATGTTGATGTGATGTGGTGTAAGAGATATTTTTTGATAATATCTAAGGGTAGTTTAGTAAATTGCCACATTTTCCAAAGGCTATAAATAGGACCCTAAGGCTTCACAATTTAACACATCCCATTTCATGCTTTCTTCTTCTTCCTCAAAGCTATAATGGCCTCCTCAAGATAGTTAAGCTATCAAAAATATTCACAAAAATATACACATATTCTCCACATCATCAAATCACCCCAAAACCCAAGCTAAACACCTCCCCCTCCTCCTCAAAGTGCACGGCCACCCTCATCACCCCTTTTGGCCGAGCAATCACCTCCCCTAAAGTACAAGGCTGAACCCCCTAAGAGTCCCAAAGCAGGATTCACAAGCTCCGGTACAAGAATAGAGAGCTATAGTCGATTTCGTAGCATTTAAAGTTAGATCGGGAAAGCTATTATGTGAGAAACTCTAATAATTTATTTTATAAAATCTAAGATGATATGATTTATATGCATGTTTATGATGGTAGTTTATCATGTTTGGATATGCTAATATGTTTGCTTAGTTATGGAAATAATTCACGTTAAATACAAGTCGAATTTATACAGAGAAACCACTTTCTTATTATGAATTATAAATATGTTACAATATAGTTAAAACTCTTTAAACATGAATAAAAATGGTTTAAAAATGTTTTATAAACATTAAAACTCATTTCGGCAAAGTTTTGAAAAAGATATGAAAAATAAGTTAAAATAGGCGCGTCGCGTAACGGTAGTTCGCGGTTTCGCACTATAAAAGTTAAAAAATGTATAGAATGAAATATAACTCAAAATTATTCGAAATAAGAATTTTTCTCCTATAAATATAGTTTTCAAATGAAGAAGAAAAATCAAGATTTTAATTTATAAATTTTGAGATATATCCAAATCAAGTTTCCAAAAACATCGCGTTTTGGCAGTTCATAAAATATGGAGTTCAACTCTTTAAAATGGATGTTTTTAAGTCTTTAAAAATATGAAATAAAGTTCACAAATATGTTAAAATGTTTTAAAAAGGATTTGAGTTATTAAAATGGACATAGATGAAAAGAAATTAGTGTTTGACCAAAGAAGCTTTTAAAACACTATTCGTAGCGATTTTTGCAACGGTTTTGGTAACTTTTGAAAATCATGGTTTATATTTAATTTTACTTCCCAAATATTTTGGGAATGGCTTTCAAATAATAAACCAAGCATTTTAAAAGCAATTTAAAGGTTTGGAGTTGATAAAATAACTTGGTCGCCTTATGGGTGACAAAGAGATGCTCTCTAGCCCGAGCTTGGACAACCAGTGTCTGGGTTACGCTCTAGCTATCTGGACTAATCCGACAAAGGGGATAGTAAATTTGATTTACTCAAACCACATTTTCCTAAGATAAAAAGTGATTAGGAGATTTCCAAAAGTTAAATAAGATTTTAAATAGTAAGATTTTGGTGATATAGGAAACATATTGGTTAAACTCTGTATTAAATTCCGAGGAGGGAACTCCTCCTATTCGTGTGAATTTAAAAGGTGATTTCATCGTTATTCGACGAATAGTACAAGTTGAATACGGAAATTAGTATTGAGTATAATTAGTATAATTTCTATGGATCCTTTTTACTCAATACTAAATGGTTTTGAATTTTCCATCTAAGATAACATGGTTTCAACAATAAAAAGATATGTTTTGGAAATATGAAACCTTTATTAAATTTGAATCAAACATGGGAATATTTTCCAATGTAATTAATGAGAAGTGGTTTGGTGTTTTTGAAGTTAAAAAGAGGTTTAATAATCCCGTATATGCTGAAAAAGAAATGATTTAAAGATGTATATCTCTAGGAGATATTTTATTGGATAAAAGGATATTGATTAAGTGAATAATAATCAGCCATATAATGGACATCTTTTTATCGATGGTTGGTTTGGAGAGACAGGGTTGGATTTGGGTGATACTATCCAAAAACCACTTCGAATCAATATACGTTCGAAAGTGAAAACATATTGAAGACAATGATTTTGAAGACGAAGATCTTCATAATGTAGGGCTGCTTTCCACTAACTTCAGGGGTAATTCCCACACCCTGTATATGGTGGCAGTGGTATCTTCATTTTGAAATCTTCGATGCAAGAACTACTCGCTACTAATCCTAGGGGTGATTCCCAAATAGGATGTAGTAGAAGGAGTGTCTTTGGTTTGTCCAGTTCCTAGACAAATTGTACGGACGAGAGTTTGAAATTGCATTTCTAAGACCACGTACATTGATTTTTACAAACGTACATCTGTTTGGTGGTGTAGGAGGTAACCCTTCTTACACTTAACACCCTTCCCTAAGGCGCATGAACTTGGAGGTTGTACTTTTGTGGAAATCAATAGTGTGTCATTAGAAATGGCAATTTGGCATTCAAAGTGGGATTTGTCATGTGAAAGGTAAAACGCTACCTCAAGCCTTACACATCGGTAATGGCAAAAGCAGGATAGATGCGGCCGGGCTAAGTGGGTCGCATCCATTAGGATATGATCATTACCTTTCCAGATCAACCTCTATATTTCGGGTTTGTTGTGTATGATTTGGGATCCCATGGATAGGTGGGACCGAGGTGATGGGATATTCGGTATTATCTATGGCATAAGTAGGCCGGATCTATATTGGTAGAGGGCAGCGGGACTATGCCTCGGTACATTTCTTTAGAGATGTACTATCGGAAGGCAGTCCCTTACCTTGCCATCGTTGGAAATCCATTCTCCAATACATGCCTTCATGGTTTTGATTGTAGAACCTAGTATGCTGGAATTTAATTAATGTAGCAAATTCAGCTATGATTAGTATGTTATTTGAAAGGGTTTTCAAAGAATGTCATTAAAAATAATATCCCTGATTTTACATAGCAAATTTTGGTTATAATAAGGTAAAAGTCTGTCCGTTTTTATGTATGGCGTGGTCTTATGAGATACCCTTTGATTTTAGAAGTATCTATTCTTTTGAGTTTTCTTACACCGGTCCCATGACTGACCCGGAGTTTATTTTCTTTTCCCTTACACTTTGGGTGCCCTATTTTTCCGGGCAGCCAAGTAGTCAGGTTTAGCTCAAAGCATTTTGAAGGAGCTTGGAGCAAGGAGCAGAAGATTCCTCTGCAGATAATCATCCATTTCTATTTCCGTTGTATTATGTATAAGTATTTACCAACACCTATGTAGGGATATGCAGTTGTAACTGTCCCTAGCTGGGTTAGTATTTTCCTTAACTCTGATACATCATTTTGAGAGTGATTATATGTACTATCTATATGTAAAAAAATTAAGTTGCTCAATGCGATATGAGAATCTGTGTTTCCATCTTCTATCTTTATTTTCTTTTACCCCTGATCATCCGCCTCTCCGGCACTTGAATTTGCGGCATGTGAATACCATGGATGTATTAGTGTTGATTTTTGAGGATCGAAAAGGTAGGTCGTCACACTTTGTATCAGAGCTTAGGTTGAGAGAACACCTAAGCCTTGATGGGGTTGACTCATTAAAGATATGGTTAGTAATGTCCTAGAATGAGTTTAGTCAATGAGAGTGCGTATTTGTACTTTTTATCCGAATAAAAATGTTCGAATATTTAATACCCATTCCCTAAGATAATCTCATCTATGGATTCTAAAATTGTTTCCTTACTATATGCAGATAGTAGGAAATGAGTAATTGAAGGGGATGTAGAGGGGCAAATAACAGCACAACAGCTATTAATGGTCGAACTCCAAATGCTGCGGTTATTGAAGAAGTAGTAGTTCCTGTGCAACCTCAGGTTAACTTTGCTGCACTATGCAAAGATTATACCAGGTTAGGTGGAAAGCCATTCAAAGGAAAAGAATCTATTATTGAAGTTCAAGCTTAGCTCTGATCATGTAATAAAATCTTTAAAGGATTAAACATCGATGATGATCAAAAAATGTTCTTAGCCTCCTAGCAATTGAAGGATGAGGCTCTAGCTTGGTGGGAGTCCATTACTATTAATGAATCTGAAGATAGTTTCTCTTGGGCAAGGTTTAAGAAGTTTTTGAAGAATAATACATGCCAGCTGCTGGAAAGTCCCGCCTCTATAGAGGTTTTACGGATCTAAAGCGAGGATAAATGTCTGTGGAAGAGTATTTGTGCAAGTTTAATGAATTATCTCGCTTTGGGCCTGGACTAATAGATACTCCCCTGAAGAAAAATGAGATGTTTACTACTTGGATGAAGGAGCAATATCAGGATAAGATGACCGCTCATGTGAAAGGAACCTTTGTGGATATGGTGGATTTGGGTTTTTGGTATGAAGTTTTGGACAAAATGAATCCGGTAGCAGTTCAAGGCAACAACAACAATAAGTGGAAGAAATCTTGGCAAGGCAAGACGAGTGGAAGATCTCAGGAGAAACAGTTTAAGAATGTGGAGTGTTTTAACTGTGGAAAGAAGGGCCATCTTTCAAGGTTCTGTAGGAGTCCCAAATTCAGAAACAAAAATAGGGTCCCATCTCTCCTATAGTTCCGAAAAGTCTCTGCCACAACTGCCATCAGCCCATACACTTGAAAAATGCTTGCCCAATAATGAAGAAAAGAGAGCAAGTTAAGTTTTATGCTATCAAGGACGAGCCTTCGACCTCTAAAGATGTAAAAGGCAAGGGAGTTCTAGAAGATCTATGTTAATGAGAATTTAGTTAAACTATTGTTTGATACTGGGGCTTTGCATAGTTTTACTGCTAAAGGATTGGTTGATAAATTAAAACTAATCACAAAAATAGTAGATACCCCTATTTGCTTGTCTAATCTCGTAGGCAGTACAACTAATTTTTGTATGGTTTGTGAAGACGTCCGAGTTACCCACCTTTCCCATAATTTTTCATGCGACCTATTTGTTCTTGACTTTATTAGGTTTGAAGTTTTACTCGGTATGGATTGGTTGTCTAAGTGTAAAGCTATCCTTGATTATGTTAAAAGGACGGTGACTACATGGACCAACTTCGAGAGGTTTATTGAAATATTGTGTAATGAACCTAGTCCAGTGAGGGATAGTTTCATGTATGCACTAGACTCATCCCAAAAAGGTTTAGAAACGATACAGATTATTAAGGAGTTTCAGGATATTTTTGAAGAAGTGAAAAGTTTGCCTCCACATCAGGAAATTGAGTTCCTTATTGACTTGATTCCTAGTGCACGACCTGTTATACACCCCATTCGAAGGATGGCTCCAAAGGAGAACGACGATTTGAGGAATCAAACCGATGAGTTGTTAATGAAAGGGTTGGTTAGACCTAGTCGCTCAATTTGGGGTGCAGCGGTAGTTTTCATTGCAAAGTTTGATGGCTCTCTAAGGCTTTGTCTAGATTATCGAGACCTGAATAAGCAGATGATTAAGAATAACTATCCTCTTCTTCGAATAGATGACTTGTTTGAACAACTTCATGGTGCTCGAATATTCTCACGAATGGATTTAGCCATAGGATTTCATCAACTAACGATAGCAGAAGATTGCATTCCACTAACTGCATTCAGAGGTCCGGATTGTTTCTATGAATGGTTGGTTATGCCTTTTGGGCTAACCAATGTGCTTGCTTATTTTGTGGACCTCATGAATAAAGTGTTTAGAGATGTGCTCAACAAATTCGTGTTGGTTATTATTAACGATATTCTTATCTATTCAAAGACCGAGAAGGAACACGAAAGACACCTGGAGACTGTATTAAGGACATTAAGGACACATGTGCTTAAAGCCAAATTCTCCAAATGCCATTTTTGGGAGAAAGAGGTAAGGTTCCTTGGACATGTAGTATCAAGGGACGGGTTTCGGTGGATCCAGAGAAGATTTCAGCTATACAAGATTGGAAGCAACCACATACACCAACGGATGTCCGCAGCTTCTTAGGATTGGCTAGATATTATTAGAGGTTTATTCAAGATTTCTCTAAAATTTCCTCCCATCTAACGAAGTTAACCAAGAAGAATGTTAAATTTGACTAGACACCGAAATGTGAGGAAGCATTTAATGAGCTAAAGAAAAGGTTGACCAGTGCTCCAGTCCTAGCTATTGCTGATGGAAGCAGCGGTTTGACCGTATACACAGATGCTTGTGGAGAAGGAGTGGGTGCGGTATTAATGCAGCATGGGAAAGTTATCGCTTATGCAAGAAGGCAACTAAAGCCTCATGAGCGAAATTATGCAACACACAACTTACTATTAGTCGTTGTGTTTGCATTAAAGTTATGAAAGCATTATTTACTAGGTGAAAAGTTTGATCTCTTCACGGATCACAAATCTTTAAAATATCTTTTCACTCTGAAGGATTTAAATATGAGGTAACAACATTGGTTAGAATTCCTCGCATCATATGACCTTGACATTTTATATACACCCGGGAAAGCTAATGTGATAGCAGATGCGCTAAGTAGAAGGCATGCAGTTATAGCATATCTAGTAGTGACCCTGACTCTTCTGGAAAGAATTGCCAACAAGCAAATAGAAATCGGCGTCTAATAAAGATTATTGAGGATATAAGCAAAGGGTAGGATTCAAGCTTAAAAATAGATAGCCATGGGGTATTATGGTTAAATGGGAGAATTTTTGATCCCAATGTTGACAGCTTAAGTCATGAAGTGTTAACTGAATGCCATCAATCCAAGCTTAATATTCACCCTGGAGTTCACAAGATGTACAAAGACATAAAGTGGATGTTTTGGTGGAAGGGTATAAAGAGGGACATCTCCATTCATGTTAGCAGATGTGCAAATTGTCACCAAATCAAAAGCGATCACCAAAAGACTGCAGGACTACTTCAACCTCTCGAAATTCCAACTTAGAAATAGGACCAAATATCATTGGATTTCATCGATGAGTTACCTCTAACAAGGAAAGAAAATGAAGACGTTTGGGTTATCGTAGATCGATTGACCAGAAGCACACACTTTATTCCACGAAAGCCTACAAGGACTGCCTCAAGCCTTGCAGATATATAAATGATGGAGATTGTTCGTTTGCATGGAGTTTCGAGTTGCATAGTAAGTGATTGGGATCCAATTTTTACCAATCAGTTCTGGGAAGCATTACAAACATCTTTGGGAACGAAGCTGAGTTTAAGTACCACATATCATCCTCAGACTGACAGACAAATCGAGAGAGTAAACAGAGTATTAGAAGATCTTCTGAGAGTTTGCATTTTAGACATTAAAGGTTCGTGGGAGGATCATACTCATCTTGTGGAATTCTCTTATAATAACAGCTACCAGGCAAATATTGGCATGGCACCGTATGAAGCCTTATATGGTTATCCATGCAAATCACTAGTATGTTGGATCAAAACCGAAGATTGGTTAATACTTGGTCCTGAAATGATTCGAGAAGCCTCGAAGAAAGTAGATATGATTAGAAAGAAGCTAAAGGAAGCTCAAAGTAGACATAAAAGTTACGTCGATCAGAGGCGTAAAAATTTAGAATTCTCGATTGTAGATTTTGTATTTTTGAAGATCTCTCCGATTAGGGGAGTAGTAAGATTTGGGAGGGCTGGAAAGTTAGCACCTCGATATATTGGATCTTTTCCTATTCTTGAGAGGATTGGTTCACTAGCCTATCAAGTGGAATTACTAGAAAGATTGTCAGTGTTCATAATGTCTTTCATGTGTCCCATTTACGAAAATATATGCATGACCCGGAACTAATTATAGAGGCAGCTGCCCATAAAGATTTGGAAGTAGAGCCAAATTCGGCAGTTATAAGACGAGCAATTCGAATCGTTGATCATGATGAGAAGCGGTTGTGAGATTAGTTAAAATCCAATGGAGTAGTGATGCTGAAGACTGACTTGGGTAATTAAGAATAGAATGAGAAAGACATACCCTAAGTTTATGATAGATAGATAATATGTATATATATTGTATCGATGTAGTGTACTCACTGCCTCTGGTGTGGTTACTTATCGTATCTTTGTAAATATTTAATCGTATCTAATATATTCTTTTTTGAGTTATCTTTTTTTATCTTAAATTTCGGGAACAAAATTCTTTTAAGAAGGGAGAATGTAACGACCCGTAATTTTATCACTTTGATTTGAAATATTTAATTAATTTCAAATATTCAAATATAGGTTTATTAAACATAAATAATCGTGTTTTATGTGATAAATAATAATGGTGATTTTGTTTTGGAAAATGTTTACAAAAATACGTTCTTTGGAAAAATATCAATAATATGACCGAAAATCATTTTATTGATAAACAGCGTTTACCGTCAGAAGTCGCGCACGATTTTTTTTTACATATACTTATTTCTCTATTTAAGCAAGAATATGTAATAAAATTATTTATTTTATTTTTGTAAATAAAATGTCTTTATGACGTCATCAATGATGTCATCATTTTTAAATAATTGATTTTTGAATTTAAATTGAGTTTAAATGATTTCATAAATTGTTTTAAAATCAAATGAGGCCCTTCTTAATTATTAAACAATAATAGAAATGCCATTTCTAAATTTTGTTTACATATATATAAATTTTAACTAAGAAGTAAAAATATGACCAGAATTCGGATCCCGGAATCTCAACGGTTTGACGAATAGAAATTGTTTTAAGTTGTTGCAACATTGTTTGTACATGCACACAAATGCATAAACATACATATACATCCACATATATGTATACACAATTAATCAAATCAAAGCTATAGAAAATATCTAAGATATTTTTCACCAAAAAGCAAACATCAAATCCACCATTAATGCATGTCATTCCATGCTTAAGATATTTTTGCAATATGTCTTATCATAGTACATCTCATTAATTCATGCACTTGAGTATGTTGGCAAGGATTTGATATTGAGGTGATGTGGTGTAAGAGATATTTTTGATGATATCTAAGGGTAGTTTAGTAAATTGCAGCAATTTCCTAAAGCTATAAATAAGACCCTAAGCTTCACAATTTAATACATCCCATTTCAAGCTTTCTTCTTCTTCCTCAAAGCTATATGACCTCCTCAAGGTAGTTAAGCTATCACAAATATTCACAAATATATATACATACTCTCCACATCATCAAATCACCTCAAAACCCAAGCTAAACACCTCCCCCTCCTCCTTAAAGTGCACGACAACCCCCATCTTCCCCTTTGGTCGAGCAACCACCTCCCCTAAAGTACAAGGTCGAACCCCCTAAGAGTCCCAGAGTAGGATTCATAAGCTCCAGTACAGGAATAGCGGAGCTATAGTCGATTTTGTAGCATTTAAATTTAGATCGGGAAAGCTATTAAGTGAGAGACTCTACTAAAGGTAGTCGAATTCGTTGCAGTTTGTAGCGTTCTAAGACCACATACATTGATTTTTACAAACAAACATCTATTTAGTGGTGTATGAGGTAACCCTTCTTATACTTAACACCCTTCCCTGAGGCATATGAACCCGGGGGTTGTACTTTTGTGGAAATCAATAGTGTGTTATTAGAAATGGCAATGTGGCATTCAAAGTGGGATTTTTCATGTGAAAGGTAAACGTTACCTCAAGCCTCACACATCGGTAATGGCAAAAACATGGTAGATTCGGCAGTGCTAAGTGGGTCGCACCCATTAGCATATGATCATCACCTTTCAAGAACACCCTCTATATTTTGGGTTTGTTGTGCATGCTTTGGGATCCCACGGATAGGTTCGGGAACGACTGGTGTGATGCGATATTCGGTACTATTTATGGTAGAGATAGGCCGGTTCTGTGTTGGTAGAGGGCAGTGGTGCTGTGCCTCGATACATTTCTCTTTAGATGTACTGTCAGAAGGTAGTCCCTTACCTTGTCATTATTGGAAATTCATTCTCCAATACGTGCCTTCACGGTTTTGATTGTAAAACCTAGTATGCCGGAATTTAATTAATGTAATAATTTCGACTATGATTTATATGTTATTTGAAAGGGTTTTCAAAGAATGTCATTAAAAATAATATCCTTGATTTTACGTAACAAATGTTTTGGTTATCATAAGGTAATAACCCGTCCGTGTTTATGTGCGGCCTGGTCTTATGAGATACCATTTTATTTCTAAAGTATATGTTCTTTTTAGTTTTCTTACACCAGTCCCATGACTGGCCCGGAGTTTATTTTCTTCTTCCTTAAACTTTGGTGCCCTATTTTTCCGGACAACCAAGTAGTCAAATTTAGCTCGGAGTATTTTGGAGGAGTTTGGAGGATGGAGCATGGAGCAGAAGATTCCTCTGTAGATAGTCATCCATTTCTATTTTCGCTGTATTATGTATAAGTATACACCAGCACTTGTGTAGGGATAGGCAGTTACAACTGTCCTTAGCTAGGTTAGTACTTTCCATAACTCTGATACATCATTTTGAGAGTGATTGTATGTACTATCTATATGTAAAAGAATTAAGTTGTTTAATGCGATGTGAGAATCTATGTTTCTATCTTCTACCTTTATTTTCTTTTACACCCGATCATCCGCCTCTCTGGCGCTTGAATTTGTGGCACATGAATACCGTTGATGCATTAGTGTCGATTTTCGAGAGTCTTAAAGGTGGGTTGTCACACCATTTCACTACCAATAATTTATAAAGGAAATTCATTTGTCATGAAGTTGGCATTTCTTGGAACAACAATTGTTCCTTAGTGCAACAGAATATGTAATCATAAACAATTTATGAATTGCATATATGTATATACATATGTGTATGTGTGTATGTATAAAGGTGATTTGGTTTTTAAGATTATAAAACTTATGTTCATAACGTAAATTGGTCAATCAATATTGATTGGTCCCAAAACTCAATTGGGGCAGTTCACACAAGATCCCTTACGAACAAGTATTTTGTGTAGTCTCTCGACTCACACAATCTGTTAACTCATTGATCTAGGATATGTAAAGGTTATTTCATTAACTCTTATCTTGTATGATTTTGTAGACTTTGTTCTAGATGAAACTAAATTTAACCATATGTACTTACTCTTGAGTACACATCCTTATAGAAAAAAGAAACTCAACTCATTATTAATCATACTTTATCCTAGAAAGTCCTTTTTAATATTCATTATGCATCACAAGGAGAGTGACTTTTGAGATTGAATCTCATTCGTTTTGGGGTACATTTGGAACTCTTTTCCAATACACTCATTTATTCGATCAAATCGTACCATTTTATTTTCTTTTGCACATTATGTTGTTTACTTCCATTTTATATTCTATGAACTAGACATATTACATGTGTATCAAAGACATAAGTTTATATCTGTGACGCCCCACCTCTATACCCACGCTAGCCAAGGACACTACGAGGTAATACCGTCAACTAGCACGGAGAATAAGGCTGTTGAGGAGTGACCATCTATATAATTGCTTTGTGCGAGTACCGATATGCCAGATAAAAATATAATGCATATCATTTAAGGAGGAAATCCGACATACCGATACAAACTCAAAGCTATCACACAGTGGCTATATATATATAATCTTCGGAAACAAATATAGAAATAAACATAACACAAATCAGTCACAGACAATTCATATCACAAAGGCGGAAGAAGATATGAATAAACATATAACACATGAAAGTGCATATCAGAGTAGTGGTCAAATAAGATCCACCATAACACAAAAGAATAGATACAAGTACAAGACAATAGAATATGCATACATCAAGGAGTCTAATCTCAAATGTATACAACAAAAACTACTAAACTAGAGTAGTTAGCCAAAAGTCAGATGATGGTTCCAAATAGGAAGTCATGAAGAAGTACCTGTAAAATCTCAGTCTAACCCGAGTATTATTTAAGAAGAAAATAATAAACGGATCAGTCTAGCTATAATTATCAGATAAAATGAGATAGAATATGAGATATGATAATAAAACGTATGATAACAATAAAGTCATACTGTGATAAGTATACATTAGAAAATCACGAAAGTCATACAAAATCTCAAGAAACTCAAAGCATCAAAAAGAATATCATATTCTTTATTTAATTCACCAAGCCACAATAAATGACATACATATCAATGCCAACTGAAAAAGGTGGTGAAACATAAATTCCAGAAATCATCAATTAGAAATCCAGAAATCACAATAAAAGGGGGAAAGGCCTATGAGCCGAATGCTCCACGAACGGTCCGAAGACCAATGAGCCGAATGCTCCACGAATGGTCCGAAGACCTATGAGCCGAATGCCCCACGAATGGTCCGAAGACCTATGAGCCGAATGCTCCACGAACGGTCCGAAGACCTATGAGCCGAATGCTCCATGAATGGTCCGAAGACCTATGAGCCGAATGCTCCACGAATGGTCCGAAGACCTATGAGCCGAATGCTCCACAAATGGTCCGAAGACCTATGAGCTGAATGCTCCACGAAAATGACAAGCATCGACGCACCTAGAAAGATACGCCACATGCATAAATTGAGACGAAGCTCAATAAAAAAGAAATACAGTCCTTCACACGGACAAAGAGACATCGCACATTGCTAGTCTAAATCACAAGAATGATCGTCATGATCATAAGGAAGTGTCGATTACACTAAGCTAGTAAATATAAGAGTTTAGCTTCATGTCCCATAACCACTTGCTTAACTCAAATATTTACGAACAGATTGTAGATCTGCACTAGAAAATTGTCACAAGAGTTTCAATCGAACAAGTCCATAAATTAACCGATGAAGTAAACGCAAGCGTTTCATACCACTTGTTTTGCTAAGCCGTTTAATTATATTTTCTCATACGAATGAGGTAAAGGTTTGTATATACTAGTAGATTGGAAAACAGATTTATAAACGAGTTTGATATTGAAAATAGAGTTGAAATCGTTTTGATGAAAGAGTTTTGATATTTACTACTAGTATTGAAACCTTTATATTTTTAAAGTGACAAGTCATAAAACGATTGTTGAAACGAATCGAATCACATAAATTCACGTTCGAAGACGTGAGAAAAATCCAAAGAAATCAATCCCAAAACCATCATAGTAGAAATTCTGTTGATTGTTTTTCGGATAAGAAGTCATCAAAAATCCTGAGAAGAAGTCATCAATGAAGAAAATAAATGATAACGACGAATTGGATAACCTTGGTCCGATAGAAATTGAAATCCCGAGCTAAATAGGCAAAAGCATGCGAAATAGAGCAGGTCACAGGCTCCAGACGTCTGGGGTAAATGCTCAGACGTCTGCAGCAAGTTTCGGGGACTTTCTGAAACAGACTCCAGACGTCTGAGCCTACCTGCAGACGTCTGGTGTCGAGCTGAAGCTGTTTTTCAGCCAAGTGGGAGAGAAAACTCTCTCCCACACTTGCACCCGGTCGAGCAATGGAGTTCGGGGTTTTTGTAAATCGATAATACGGCCCTATAGGCACTCCGATTCACAACCAAAAACATGATCAAAACGTCAAAGTTAGGATTTTCAAAGAATTGAACTCAAAACACTAAAAATTGGAATATTCACCGAATCAATCCAAACCAAAAGCATTTGCACAAGAATAAGTGTTAGGAATTCATACCTAACAATCGAAGATAAATATAGATTAAGATGTGAGATAAAAATCTCACCTTTGACACAAGAACAAGGAAGGAGAGGCAACCACTCTTCAATCCTAACTCAAGAAGCTCCAACTAAGATCAAAACAAGCATCTCCCAAATTTAGGTTTAGGAAATAAACTGAAATTGATAAGAGAATGAGTTGGAGAAGATGAAGAGGAGGCTTACCAATGGGTTCTCTTTGAATTTGGAGCAAGAACAAGAATTTGCAAGAGGAACTAGGGCATGGAGTTTTAATTTCCAATCTCTCCCACCATTTTTGCTTTGAAACTGAAATGAGGAGGAAGTGAGGGAGAATGGGGAGAAGTGGTTCAGATTTGGGGGTTAAGTTGGCAAAGGGGCTGAACCCAAACCCAAACCCAAAGTGCAAATGGTCAAATTTTTGACTAGCTCCAAACATATCAAAGTCTATACTCAAAAAGGTTGCAAACGGCATTTTGGACTTAATGGAAGTGGTATCGAGTCCTAATTCGACTGTTTGCAAAAAGTAGCTTTTCGGACTAAAATCCGACGAACGATGTTATATTTAAATAAAATATTTAAATATAAGATCGACAAATATGCGGGTTGTTACAATATCTGCAATAATTCAATGGTGAATTCAAAATGTGGAACCATTTTGGTATCATTAGACTTTTGATTGCATACTACTACATATATCAATCATAAGAGTTCACTGCTCTATTGTCACTCCCACCGAATGGGTGCTTTGCTCTTCACTATTTGGTTTACTATTCACCAGTATCGTATGATTCATAATCATATGATTAAAGAATTGTTTCTCAAAACTGTGGCATAGCCTATAATTCCAAAATATTGTAAAAATTTCTAATACTTCTGTATTTTCTATTGCATCACTTCTATTATAAACACCATTATTATAGATTTATTTTATAACGAATATTCACCATATTCATATCAAAATAAAACTACATATATTTTTAGCCAATGTCGAAAATAACTATTATTTCATAAATAATTTGTATATTTACGAAAATAATTTTCATAACTTGATGCGTCCATTATAAAGTGTTATATGATATGCTCCCACTATTTACGCAAATACTATAATAACAGACAAAATACAAAGCTCCATTCAACCTTTTATCATGGAATTTATTTCACACACTGTTACCAGTTAACAGTCGAGAGTCTCAGATCTAATATCTTGAACTTGAAGAAACAACTTTCATAAAAAATAAATTTCTATATAAAAATACATCTAGAATAGAATTCACATTTCTTATTTCAAATTTAGTACCTTTTAGTATTTTATAAATTCTTTTTTTCAATTTATCTTCATGAAATAAAGGTGACCATTCACTCTCTTTATCTTAAATGTGCCTAAGTTACATCCACTCCAGTAGATTAGCTTTCCTTTCCCAATAGTCGAATCATTCAAAAGAAAACTCTTACTATAAAACCACATCGAATTCTTCACAAAATTGCATCCGGTTATCCTTAACATTTAAGGATATCGAATATGTTGTATTTCACATGAACTGATCAAACTAATATTTTAGTGATCGAATTCCTAAGTCCATGGAAGGACTCGTATTTTACATGTCGGAGGCTCGTAAAATATTTTTATTTTTATTCGTATGTGGTCGTATGGTTCCATAATTTTGGGATATGAATCTTAGGGTCAATTTACACACCTATGATTTTTCCCGAATTTTTATGTGACCATTTTGACCCCGAAAATCTTGTTTAGGCTATAACTTTTGATAGGAGTCAAATTAGGGTCTCAAACCAGTTTCATTGCTTTAGAATGATGGTTTATTCTGTAGAGTGGTCATAATAGAAAAATGGACTTACGGTTAGAAAGTTATGCCTGTTTTAAGTTTTTAAAGCTGTTGACCAGAATTAGTGTGTAATTAATGAAGCCTAATAGTTGGCACCTGTGTAGTTAAAGCGCTTGGCAGATATAATGCGGCGGAGGTGCAAAAAGTCATAGCGGTGATACAGCGAGGATATAGCGGGATATAGCACTCTAAAATAGCATATAAAACTCATACTTAATGTTTTTACAAATATATAAATGGTAATTAAATGAAAAATTAACATTCAATTGAATTATAATTAATACATAAATAATTTTAAATAAAAACATGTGCGAATATACTGTAAATAAACATAAAACTGTTATATAACATAATTGAATTTAGTAGAATATTATAGTATTTTCATTTTTGAAAATATATTAAAAATTCAATTAAATAAATTAATTTCATAATTTTTATAATGTATAAATGTCATTTTTCAATTCATTTATTTTAAAGAAGATATAATGGAAATAGCTGAATATAGCGGGAATAACGGGATATAGCAGAAATAGCGGGGCTTAAAGCGGAAAGGCTATATTTGGGGCTATATGAAAATATCGTAGCGGTAGAAATCCGCTATGAGATATAGCAAGGTTATAGCGGGGTAATAGCGGGGCATTAACTGCACAGGTTGGCACATTAGTCTAACTAGAGAATACTATAAATAGAGAGCTGAAGAGTCAAGTTAAAGCTATTCCATCTCATTCTAAATCAGGTCTAAACCCTAATTAGCCCTAGATCCATCCTAATTTCACCCAAAATCATCCAAATTGCTCTCTAAATCAAACTAGATTGTGGACTAGAGATTAGATCATGAACTGGAAGATAGAGATTATCATTTTGCTTGATTTGAAGTGTATTCCATTGCTTTTCGGATTGTATTTACATTCATATTGATTGAATCTGGTAAATGGTGAGTGGTTTATGCATTCTCACTATATAATGCATGTTTATATGGTAGAATCATATGATTTAATTTGTTCTATTCGAATTTTGTCCATAAAACCTTTTCCAACTTTACTTACATGTTAAACTATGTGTGTGATTTAGATTGATTAGAAATCACCCTTACTCATGCTCATATATTCATGTTATATGTAAATCTATCTTAGAAATTGACTTATTTGTCTTATTTTGATGGATTGCATGTTTGATTGGATGAAATTGTTTGTTATTCTATGTTGGATGATATGATTTAATGTTTTTTGTTAGTATTGTGATTGCATAGAAAGTTAGGATGGGGAATTGAGCAAATTGAAGGCAAAGTTGGTCGGAATTGAACGAAACTTGGAGGGGAGGCTTTGGAGTATTGGAAGAGCTCGTGGTTCAAGCCGCAAGTTCCAATTAATTAACTACACAAGTCGGTACTGAGTTGAGAGGTTGGCACCGACATTCGTAGTTTGGTCCATGCTGGTGGCGATTTTGAGGAGAGCAAGAATGTTGCTAGTAGAGATTGTCTGAGGTGATGGATAGGTGATTGGCTAAGTGTTGGAGGGTATGACGGCTTGTTTCTAGAATATGAAGTAGGGTGCTTTGAAGAGAGGACTTGTTCTATGACGACTTGATTTGTTTAGAGAAGTCGAGGTCAAAGCATCTGGGCATGGAGTATTAGAAGCAATGAAGGACTGGAAGAAAACTTAGCAATAAATTTGCTAAGTAGATAGGCCGGGGTTGAGTAGAGATGTCGGTACCAACTTCTAGGGTTAGGTCCAAATGGGATGAAACTTCTAGAAGGTGAAGTAGAGGTCCTGTGCTGGAGGTGTTGGCTCGTTGTATCGGGTTGGATGATGATATAACAACATGATGAAAAGCTATGGTCTTCGGATGTTGGCTCGTGTTGGGAGTAGGTTCTGAAGATGGTGGCTTGCAAAGGAGGTAGGCCGTAGGATCGGGAAATGTGGTAGGGTTCCTCGTGAATAATGGAAACTAGATTGAGCAACAAGGGCTTAGTATCCAAAATGGAGCAAAGGAGGGCTCAGGTGTATGTGCTAAGGAATCGTTGATGCTCGGAGTGTTTTTTGTTGTACTCAAAGCAGGGTTATTGTAAGTGGGGCGCCCATGGGTCAATTAAGGGACCTGTATATCTTGGACATGTGGCTTTGGGTCCAGTATCCAGCTTTAGGCTGCGAGACACGCATCCAGCTTTGGGTTGCAAGATACGAGAGTACAACAGAGAATCGGGATTTTCATCAGTCCTTGGTAGAAACTAGGCCATACGAGCTATCATATATTTAGAGCACATGGAGCGATAGTTAGGATTGTTTGACGGATGCTATGGATGCTATGGTTGCTCTCTTTAGTAGGCTATCACTTATAGCTATCAAGGGAAGTAGGTATTAGAGATAGGAATACTTGGAAGACCGATATCCATTATCCGGTTTGTGGTATATCTTTATGATATTATAGAGTAACATATTATAGTGTTGTATGTAACTCTTTGGTTGCAGAGACATGTCAAGTATGGTTCGTGTACTCTTGTACCTTACCATATTACCTATATAGTATTTTGAGATTCATTTATAGCTCACACCAGACTGTTGTCTTACCCAAGGTTTTATGCTTTGCCTCTTATTATCTTGGGTACTCCTAAATGAGTAGACTAGATAAATGTATAGATAACATAGTAGCTATTCAAAGGACGAGCTAGATGGAGCTATCTCATATTATATACATATATGGAGTCTACGCTTATTCCACTGAGCAACGTTGTGGAGACCATGATAGTGCATGCCTTTTACTTTTTGTATTAGAGACAGTTGTTGAGTTGGTTTCCGTTGTATAAACTCTACTATTGATGTATAACTCTATGGATATTATACTCTAATGATGATGGTCCGTTCACATTGTTATTATTGTCTCTTCTGTTATATCTGTGATATTATATTTTATCTATGCGTTGTGAGATATGACTGGTTATATGCTATATTGGTTCATTCTAAACCCTGATGATCGTCCTATATCGGCTGAGCACGACAGCATCGCACTATTTATATACTATTGGTGTCGGTGGTATAGAGCGGTTGTCACATTTGATATCATAGCTTTGGTTACACGATTAACTAGATTTGATATTGTTATCTCATAGAGATAGGATAGGTGTTATCGCCTTAGACTGGATCGAGTGTGTATGTGTGTGTATGTATACGAGAGAGTGCATACTTTTGTTGATACGCTATATTTTGATCAATGACAATGTGCTTCAACAAAAAGGAATAGATATGTGCAAGACTAAAGGAAGGACTATGAAGACCAAGGATATCATGAGTACTTGTTATATTTAGGTCTTAGTCTTAGTTTTATTGTTAAAATCTATCCTCAAGAAGCTTGCACAAACAAAAGAACACATTTCAAAACTTAATTTTTTAGTTAAAGTGTTCGTTGTGCAGAAACTACCAGTTCAGTCGACTGAATAGGAAATTCCAGTCGACTGAACCTGTTACAGAATTACAACATGCACAGTTTCAGTCGACTGAAATTCCCTGTTCAGTCGACTGAATTTGAACCTGCGAATTTTCATTGAAAAGACACCTTCTTCTTCCCAAGAGTTGCAACCATTCTCCAATGGTAATGGATGCATCTCTTGCTTGAATCTTTTGCAAATAGATACATCTCTTCTATACCTATAAATACATGTTTCTATCATGTGCAAATCACCAATTCTAATTGCTTTAATCTCTCTATTTTCTTGAACATACTTTCAGATTGCTTAAGTTTTCAAAAGCAATCACAAACCATTTCATTTGCTTGAATCTCTGTTTTATCTATAACACCTTTTCGAATCATAGCAATTCACATTTCCTAAATCTTCACAAACACTTTGCATACTCTCGAGGATAAGATTATAGGAAAGTTGTACTCAATTAGACTCATTAGTGTTATCAAGAACACAACAAGTCAGAAATACTCTTTGTATCTAGTTGAAGTCCTCTTCGGCAGTTGAGGCAAGAAATCCCGTTCGGTTGTTCGGGTAAGTTGTAAACCTATTCCTCCGGGTTAAGTGAGGGTTTTAGTTAGTAGAATTCCTAAGAGGAGCTTAGGGACTAGATGTAGGACAAGAGGTCTGAACCAGTATAAAGTCTTGGTGTCTACTTTACTTACTACTGCTTATTGCAATCTACCTAGACCGTTCCACTATTCCATATTATACGATCCTACCACATAACCTCTTTCAATTGGTATCAGAGCAAGGCTGTCCTATAACCATAACACCGTTATTAGACATATTGATAATATGGAAAATAACACAAGCACAAGCACAACAACTGCCTATAGTTCTACATTTATGGAAGGACAATCTACCTAAAGACCCCCCTATTCAATGGACTAAACTATAACTATTGGGCTACAAGGATGAGAATCTATATGCAAGCAACAAGTTTTGAATCCTGGAATGCTACCCAAGCAGAGTTCATTGTACCCACGACCGATTATCCTACATGGACACAAACTCAGAAGAATGAAGCGAGTGCAAATGCCAAAGCTATGAATATGCTATTTTGCGCTTTGGATAGAAATGAGTTCAATCGTGTTAGCATCTGTACTACTGCACATTAGATATGGAGTACACTTAGAACCATACATGAAGGCACAAACAAGGTCAAACAAACAAAGATCTCCATGCTAAAGAACCAATTCCAAAACTTTAGAATGCGATAGAATGAATCCATCAATGACATGTACTCGAGATTTCAAGACATTCATCATGCCTTAATAGGACTAGGAGAAAAATACACGGATTTTGATATTGTATCTAAAGTTCTAAATTCACTCACTGATGAATGGGAGAGAAAAGTCTTAGCAATCGAAGAAGCAAATGATCTATCTATAATGAAACCAGAAGAATTAATTGGAAACCTGATGTCTTATGAAGTTAACATGCAAGCTAAGAAAGATCAAGCACAGGAAATAAAAAATGTGGCTTTTTACGCAGAAAAGGAAGAATCAGAGTCTGAAGATGAGGATTTAGCATTTATAGCCAAAAATTTCAAGAAATACTTAAGATATAGAAAAGGAAACGGATTCAAAAAGAATTTCTTAAACAAACCTACATCCTTGAATATAGAATGTTTCAACTGTCACAAGAAAGGTCACATGCACCAAGATTGTCCAGAGCAAAAGAAGGAGAATCAGAGAACTCTCAATAACAAAAACAAGAAAGAAAAATTCAAAAAGAAGGCATTCTCTATAACATGGGACAATTCAGATTCATCTTCATCTGAAAGTGAAAATGATAGCGACAATGAACAAGCGAATGTATGCTTTATGGCTCAAGAATCTGAGGTTAGTAATTTAACTTTCGACGATTTAATTGATGTAAACACAGAACTTTTGAGCACAATAAAAACTCTTAAAAAGAAACTCAAGGAAACTCGTGAAAATCAAAACAAAGCTGAATTTGAAAGTGATATGTCAAAAGATGAAAAGAAAATTCTAGAAGAAGAACTTGAAAAAGTTCAAGAGTCTCTTTCAAATTCGGAAACTCAATTATCACTTTTAAGTCAAGAAATTGAAACTCAAAAGACAAAGAATGATATAATTGTCTCTGAAAATCATGAGTTAAAAACTAAGATTAGACAAGTTGAGTTAGAAAATAATAGTCTTCAAGTTAGATTAGATAACATCACTAAAAATGTCTCTAATTTTAACAAAGGAAGAGAAAATTTATCTAAGATTTTAGAAAATTCTCAATCCTCCTCAAATAAACATGGATTAGGATATAAAAAGGAGTCAAAAATTCCTAAAAAGAAAAATACAAATTTTAAGAGGAATATTGATTCAAAACAACAAATGTCATTAAGAGAACCTATTAGAACAAAAGTAGAAACTAAGATAGTTAAAATTTGGGTTCCAAAGACTAACAATATTTTAATTAGGAATAAATATATTAAAACATTTATGGATAGTGTTCATAATAATAAAAATTATATTTATAGAAAGGATACTGAACCAAATTGGGTTTGGTTTCCTAAGTTCTAACTTTTAGGACCCTATTGAAAGGTAGGTACCAATAATTTTGTTTTTATTTTCAGGTCCCACTCAAAAAGAAGAAATGGATACTAGACAGTGGTTGCTCAAAACACATGACCGACGACAAAGATATGCTTACAAACATCACATACTTTGATGGTGGCTCGGTTACCTTCGGAGACAATTCAAAAGGCTATATCATTGGCAAAGGAGATGTGAGCAATTACGGTACATCAAATTTACCTTTTATTACAAATGTTTCATTAGTTAAAAATCTAAAACATAATCTACTAAGCATAAGTCAACTTTGTGACAAAGGATTTAAAATAACTTTTTCGGAAAATAAATGTAGTATTTTTTATCAAAACCAAAATCTTGTTTTTGAGGGAAATAGAGATAGGAATATTTATGTTCTAAATATGAAAATTAATCATAATACAAATATGTGTTTACTAGCCAAAGATAATGATCCTTGATTATGGCACAAAAGATTTTGTCATATTAATTTCAAAACTATTAGAAAACTTTCTAAAAATGAATTAGTATGAGGTTTACCTAAGATAAACTTTAAAATAAAAAATCTTTGTGATGATTGTCAAATAGGAAAATTAACAAAATCATCTTTCAAATCTAAGAAAAATATTTCAACTTTACAACCACTAGAATTACTTCATATGGATCTTTTCGGACCAACACAAGTTCAATCCATAATCATAATCGATATATATTTGTAATAGTTGACGATTTCTCAAGATATACATGGACTATTTTTATGAAAAATAAAAGTGATACATTTTAAAACATTTGTCAAAAGAATTCAAAACACTAAAGATTTGAAAATTAAGAATATACGAAGTGATCATGGTGGCAAATTCGAAAATGAAGCTTTTGAATCTTTCTATAAAAAGAAAGGAATAAATCATAACTTTTCATTTCCTAGAACTCCTCAACAAAATGGAGTAGTAGAAAGAAAGAATAGAACATTACAAGAATGTGCAAGAACATTATTAAATGGAAGTCTTCTACCAAAACATTTCTGGGCAGAAGCCGTAGCTACTGCATGTTATGTATTAAATCGTATTTCTATTAGACCATTAACTAAAAATACTTCATATGAACTTTTTAACAATAGAAAGCCAAATATCTCTTATTTTAAAATATTTGGATCAAAATGTTTTATTTTAAATACAAAAGACCAACTGGGAAAATTTGATTCGAAAGCCAACGAAGGAATTTTGTAGGATACTCAGAACGAAGTAAGGCATATCGAGTTTTTAATAAACAAACAAATATAATCGAAGAAACTTTACATGTATCTTTTGATGAAAACTTTAATAAAAACTTGAGTATAAAAGATGATGACGAATGTATAATAAATACAGATAATACAAATCTTGAAAATATGAATAATACCGAACTTAGATCTCCACCTAGAATCTTACGAGATCACCCTGTACAAAACATAATCGGAGAAATTGATTCTCAAGTTAAAACTAGAATTCAACTAAACCAAATGAGACATGTTGCTTTTATTTCTACATTAGAACCTAAAAATCCTAAAGAAGCATCAACAGATGACTACTGGATTATTGCTATGCAAGAAGAATTAAATCAATTCGAACGTAACAATGTTTGGGAATTAGTTCCCCGTCCTAATAATCAATCTGTTATAGGAACAAAATGGGTTTACAAAAACAAAATAGACGAACAAGGAAATATAACTAGGAATAAAGCTAGACTAGTAGCACAAGGATATAATCAAGAGGAAGGTATCGACTTTGAAGAAACATTTGCTCCCGTTGCAAGACTTGAAGCAATACGTATTCTATTAGCCTTCGCTTGTTTTCACAATTTTAAACTTTATCAAATGGATGTTAAAAGTGCTTTTCTAAATGGTTTTATAAAATAAAATGTGTACGTAGAGCAACCCCCTTTATTCATACATGAAAAATATCCGGATCATGTATATAAATTAAAGAAAGCCCTATATGGTCTTAAACAAGCACCTCGTGCTTGGTATGAGAGACTTAAAAGCTATTTACTAGATTCAGGATTTCAAATCGGAAAAGTAGATCAAACTCTATTCATTAAAAACACTACTAACGACATTCTAATAATTCAAATATATGTAGATGACATTATATTTGGTTCCACTAATGAAAACTTCTGTAAAGAATTTTCAAATATAATGACTAAGGAGTTCGAAATGTCACACATGGGAGAATTATCTTATTTTCTCGGATTACAAATTAAACAATTAACGAATGGAATTTTCTTAAACCAAGAAAAATATTATGCTAATTTAATCAAACGTTTTGGAATGGAAAACACTTCTGGAAAACCAACTCCTATGAGTACTACAACTCATCTCGATCGTGATGAAAATGGCAAAAGTGTAGACCAAAAGTTGTTTAGAAGTATGATAGGCTCTTTACTATACTTAACCGCTAGTAGACCATACATAATGATGAGTGTATGTTTATGTGCACGTTTTCAAGCTAATCCTAAAGAATCACATTTAAGAGCAGTAAAACGAATTATGTGATATCTTAATAATACTAAGGACTTTGGTCTTTTCTATTCAAAAGATTGTCCATTCGAGTTAGTGTCATTTAGTGATGCTGATTTTGGTGGATCTCGAACTGATAGAAAAAGTACAAGTGGTACGTGCCATTTCATTGGAAAATCACTTGTATCTTGGTTTAGTTAGAAACAAAATTGTGTTTCACTTTCAACTTGTGAAGCGGAATATATATCTGCTGCTCTGGCTTGTACACAAGTCATATATATGCAACAAACACTTAAAGATTTTAATATAAATTTAACAAACTCTACAATATATTGTGATAATACAAGTACAATAAATTTATCTAAAAATCTAGTTAATCATTCTCGTACAAAACATATTGATATTCGTCACCATTTTCTACGTGACAATATCGAAAAAGGAATCATAAATTTAGAACATATTTCTTCCGAAAATCAGATTGTCGATATATTTACTAAACCTTTATTAGAAAACTCCTTTATAAAATTACGATGAGAATTAGGAATAATTTCTTTTAAAGATATTTTATAGTGAATATTATAAAAATATATAATTCAGTCGACTAAACATATCTGCTCAGTCGACTGAATAAGAAAAATAATCTCTTTTAATTAATATTGTCAAATTCTATTATATAATACATTATAAATTAAAGCATGATTTTAATCCGTCCATTTCTAACCAATTATATTTTGACCAATAACTTCATAATTGGTTGTAAAGCTTTAAAAATTTATCACCACATTCTTTTTAGAATATTCATGCTATATATAAACGTTTATACATATGATATTTTTCACAAAATTACAAAATTTGAAAATTCTATAGAAAAATGTCTTCCGACAAATCATTTTCTCCAATCAACATAACCTCCTCATCCGATATCTCACCTACATCACCACATCTTCCTACTCCAATACCAAAACACGAGCCGGTTTATAAATGGGAAAATTATCGAACTGGCTATACACCGGATTCGAAGAAGGCGAAACGTGGACTATTTATCTCCCCTGATACGAAAAGAAAAATTGATGAAATTCATCATTATCAACAGCAGCAAATTGATCTTCAATGTGAACTATATTTTGAACAAAAAGTAACTGCTAGACGCTTAAGCTTTCTTGAGCAAATTGGTTTATGATTTTGTAGCTCGAAGAAAAATGATGTGAGTGAGCCCCTACCTCGACCAGTTAGTTCGCATGATCCATCTTCGTTATACCGTACACCAGTCGATCCCGTGAATCCTTGGATGTCGCCCAAAACTCCTCAATATAGCCCAAATTCATGGGACATAAACTATATGGCGAATGAAGGAATAAGACGCAAAAGAAAAATAGTCCATCTCCAAAGAAATGATTACTTTTAAGGTCAAATCATGTTGTTATATACAATTGTAATTGTTTCTTTCAATAAAATATTTGCTTTACAAATTTTAGAAGAACAACAAAAGTACAAGGTTCAGTCGACTGAACCTTACTGCTCAGTCGACTGAACAAAAGGCAGAATGCAAAAATTACAAGGTTCAGTCGACTGAATCTTACTGCTCAATCGACTGAACATAAAAACAGAAAAACTACAATAGCTCAGTCGACTAACCCTCTCTGCACAGTCGACTAAATTTACAAACAAAGACTTTCAGTCAATAGTTCAGTCGACTGAAAACTCTGTTCAGTCGACTGAAAATACCCAGAAAACTCTCGGGTTCCAGTTCAGTCGACTGAACAGGAAATCCCAGTCGACTGAACGCTGATTCCCAGGCTATTTTTCCCTTTTTACCACCAATCTTTACCTTTACTCTTCATTTTTCACATTCCAAAAAGTTACCTCTTCCCCATTATTCTTCAAAACCCTAGCCCCCAATCATTTTTTTAAATTCTTTCAAAACTCACTAAACAATGGCTCCAAAAAGATCAAGGGCTTCTTCTTCAACCTCCTCCGAGCCAATTGATGCTCAAATTGCACAATGGCTCTATGATGGAGTGGCGGTAACAAGGTGGAACAAAATGAAGAACTCTCGTATCTTTGAACACTCCTTCGTTGATTTTCAGAGTCTTCAAACGTACAACATACAAGCTTTGACATATCAGGCAGGTTTAACCTCTATCTTAGACATAAAACGAAATGATCATGCAATTAATCATATTATGGTCAAGTTGTTCTATGCAAACCTTAATCTTGGGCACCAAACTCCAAGAAATCCAACTGATAGTGTTTGGAGTATGGTGTGCGGGAAGAAAGTATGGTTCTCCCTAGACCGAATTGCACACATTTTAGGATCTCCTAACTTTGGAAGCAAGCTTGAAGAAATCGACTTTAACCCTCATATTCGTGACAACATCAATCATCAATTTCTGGATGATAACATCAACAGCGGGGATATTAAATCCACTTTCTTACGACCAAGAGCAAGAATTCTCCACAAAGCTCTTATGAGAACAATCACTCCTCGAACTGGTTCATATGAACTTGTATACCCTAACAACTATCGAGCACTCTATGCAATTTGGGGTAATATTCAAGTTAATTGGGTCCAACTAATTCTTGATGAATTTATTACTTTCAATAATGGCAAAATGCGAACAATATATTTTGGCAAGTATATCATGCGCCTACTTCTCAACGTTGATACGTCATTACCTGAGTCCGAAAACACAATGGTTCACCAAATTAATCATCGGACTGTAAGCCTCATGCAACTTCCAGCAAGACCTCCTCGCATCATATCTCTTGCCGAATGGAAAGCAAGACATCAGGAGTCGCAACAACCTCCTCAAGCCCAACAAGAAGAACCTTTCGAACAAGATGATGAAATTCGTATCATTGACCCAAGTTTTACTACCAATCAATCATTAGGTATATTATCAAGGAATCAACAAATTCTTGATAATCGCCTCAAAAAGGTAGATCATAAACTTGATAAAATTAAAGGCTTCTTCACCAAATTATGGGATGCCATCTCATGCACAAGCTCCACTACAGCTTCAACATCACGCGGCAAGCGTCCGGCACCAACTTTCACATGGACGTCATCCGAAGAACATCCAAGCAGCAGCACGAGTGGAACTAGCGGTGGTCAAGGAGGACGAGCTTATAGACCACCCACAGGTGGACCCGTTATTCGTGAACCAGAAGGAGATCATGAAGGCTCTTATGATTGGGACAGGGATCCTTGATCATTTTGATGGTTTGATTTCCGGAACTCTTTATTAATTTCTAACAATTTCTGCAAAGGCTTGTATAAATAGCCTTCTTTTATTTGTGATACTCTATGGTTTGTATTATTCGCTCTGTGGTTATATTTGCATATGGTTGCTTTGTTGCTTGAAAATTATATACTTCTACATATTATTACTTCCTTTTTGTCGATGACAAAGGGGGAGAAATCTATGTAACTAACTTTGTTTTGTAGGAAAGATAGTGCATATATTCAGGGGGAGAAAAGATAATTACATCTCTACAAACATAGGTATTGTCATCAATCAAAAAGGGGGAGAATGTTGATACGCTATATTTTGATCAATGACAATGTGCTTCAACAAAAAGGAAGAGATATGTGCAAGACTAAAGGAAGGACTATGAAGACCAAGGATATCATGAGTACTTGTTATATTTAGGTCTTAGTCTTAGTTTTATTGTTAAAATCTATCCTTAAGAAGCTTGCACAAACACAAGAACACATTTCATAACTTAATTTTTTAGTTAAAGTGTTCACTGTGCAGAAACTACCAGTTCAGTCGACTGAATAGGAAATTCCAGTCGACTGAACCTGTTACAGAATTACAACATGCACAGTTTCAGTCGACTGAAATTCCCTGTTCAGTCGACTGAATTTGAACCTGCGAATTTTCATTGAAAAGACACCTTCTTCTTCCCAAGAGTTGCAACCATTCTCCAATGGTAATGGATGCATCTCTTGCCTGAATCTTTTGCAAATAGATACATCTCTTCTACACCTATAAATACATGTTTCTATCATGTGCAAATCACCAATTCTAATTGCTTTAATCTCTCTATTTTCTTGAACATACTTTCGGATTTCTTAAGTTTTCAAAAGTAATCACAAACCACTTCAATTGCTTGAATCTCTGTTTTATCTATAACACCTTTTTGATTCATAGCAATTCACATTTCCTAAATCTTCACAAACACTTTGCATACTCTCGAGGATAAGATTATAGGAAAGTTGTACTCAATTAGACTCATTAGTGTTATCAAGAACACAACAAGTCAGAAATACTCTTTGTATCTAGTTGAAGTCCTCTTCGGTAGTTGAGGCAAGAAATCCCGTTCGGTTGTTCGGGTAAGTTGTAAACCTATTCCTCCGGGTTAAGTGAGGGTTTTAGTTAGTAGAATTCCTAAGAGGAGCTTAGGGACTGGACGTAGGACAAGAGGTCCGAACCAGTATAAAGTCTTGGTCTCTACTTTACTTACTACTGCTTATTGCAATCTACCTAGACCGTTCCACTATTCCATATTATACGATCCTACCACATAACCTCTTTCAACTTTTATAAGTTTGGTTTTCAAAACTATATAGTAATATATTATATAGTATAAGTCGCATGCACATGAGCACTATAGACACAGTTTTCTTTATGAGAGACTGATCATTCTTGTTACATATAAGAATGAGCCAGAAAAAAGGATCACTGTAAGGAGTTCTACTTCAAGAGTAGAGGAAGGAGCGAGATCAGGAGCTGCTACACCTGATGTTTAAGCCATGTTTAATGCTATAATGGCTAATATGATAAGGAATGCTCCTGGAGTGGGATGGGAAGAGGTGTTTCGGTGCAAGCACCTAGGGCTGATTTCGCCAAGCTGAACAAAACTTATTCTACTCTTGGAGGGAAGCCCTTTCATGGATGGAGTGAGCCATAGAAGTGCAAGATTGGTTGGATGCTTGTGAGCACATCTTTAGTGACATGGAGATGAAAGATGCTATGAAGAGGAAGTTAGCTTCGAGACAGCTTTAGGACCGAGCCATGAATTGGTGGAGTGATGTTACTATTGCTACTCCAGAGGATCTATTCAGCTGCGAACAGTTCAAGGTAAGGTTCGAGGAGAAGATTATTATAGCTGCTTAGAAGTCGGTTCTATTCGGATAAAATTTCGATCTCAAGCAGAGAGAGATGACAGTTTCTAAATATGTGGCAGAATTTGATGCTTTGTCTAAGTATGGGATGTCGTTCATCGACACTCCATTGAGGAAGAATGAGAAAATCATCATATGATTGGATGACTATCTTGGAGAGAAGCTAGTGGACGATATAGATGAGCCATCCGAGAAGCTGGTAGAGAAGGCATGAAGCCATGAGAGCTTGTACCCTAAGGCTAAGACTGCTATTGTTGTTTCCGCTGAGAAAGAGGAGCCAAAGCCACAACAAGGCGGTGAAGGCAAGAAGAAGTAGAATGGGAAGAGGAAGCATTCACAGGGTAAGGGTGGCAAGAAGAAGAGTAAATGAGAACCTAATTGCTTCGGATGCAATGAGAAAGGTTATCTAATTAAAGATTGTAAGACGAGCGAGAAAAGAAATGCTATAATTGCGATAAGCCTGGGCATTTGAAGAAGAATTGTCCGAAACCGAAAAAGGATAAGCAGATGGTGAAGACATATGCTTTGGATGCAGTCTCGACTTCGTCAAGTGCTCCCTCGGCGGAGGAGAAGGGGAAAGGAGTCATCATTCAAGGTATGCTTCCTATTGGTGATGTTTCTATTCGAGTTTTGTTTGATATCGGTGCTTCTCATTCATTCATTGTAGTAACTTAGTATATAGATTGGGATTGGAACTTGAGATATTAGAACAAACCCTAATCATGACGAACCCTATTAGAGGCTTTACCAGTCTTTGCATGGTTTGTCGTTGCCTAGTTTTATCAAGTCATGGATGTTGTTTGGTTTGTGATTAGTTTGCTTTGAACTTTGTTGGGTTCGGGGTTATCTTGGGTATGGACTGGCTTAGGAAATATGTGGCCATAGTGGATTGCGAGAAGCTGTTGGTGATAGTCGGAGATGTGGATAGGCGAATGGTAGTGATTAGCTTCCTACCAAAGGATGGGGTGATGGTTAGCTTTCTATATTCTCTTGAGGTTCCACAGGAGGGATTGTCATTAGTGCCTATTGTTAGAGAGTATCCAGATGTTTTCGAGGAAGTGACTGGATTGCCGCCGCACAGAGAGATCGAGTTTCGAATAGACTTGGTGAAGGAAGCCAAACCGATAGTTATGCCTTTAAGGCAAATGACACCCAGAGAGTAAAAGGAATAGGTGGTACAAGTGTATTGAGGAAATGGTTCATTCGAAGGAGCATATCTGAGTGGGGCGCACCTGTAGTATTCGCAATGAAGGCGGATGGCTCTTTAAAGTTGTGTGTGGATTATCGTGAGATGTAAAGTGACGAAGAAGAACAAGTATCCACTCCCATGCATTGATGACTTGTTCGATCAGCTGCACGGTGCAAAGGTATTCTCTTAAATAGTTTTGGCGACAGGATTTCACTAGTTGAGAGTAGCGAAGAAGAGTTTGCCTATTACTGCATTTCGTACGTCATCTGGTTTTTGTGAGTGGTTGGTGATGCCATTTGGATTGACCAACGCTCTGGCTTACTTTGTGGATCTCATGAATCGGGTTTTCAAAGACCAGTTGGATAACTTTGTGCTTGTGTTCATGAATGATATTCTGATCTATTCCAGAACTGAAGAGGAGCATAAGACACACTTGAGGATTGTGCTAGAGATATTGAGGAAGCATAAGTTGAGAGCGAAGTTCTCTAATTGTCACTTCTGGAGGGAAGAAGCGAGATTCTTCATTCATGTCATTTCAGGATAGGCTATAGTAGTGGATCCTATGAAAGTGGCAATGATCCAAGATTGGAATCAACCCAATAATGCTATGGATGTGAGAAGTTTTCTAGGATTGGTGGGATACTATAGACTCTTCATAAAGGACTTCTCGAAGGTAGCGGCATTGTTGACCAATTTGATAAAGAAGAATCAGACCTTTGTATGGGATGTGAAGTGTGGGCATGCATTTGTGAGTCTGAAAGAGAGGTTGACGAGTGCACTAGTGCTGAACATTCCAAGTGGAAATGTAGAGTTGACAGTATACACCAATGCTTATGGTACTGGATTGGGTGCGGTGTTAATGCAGAAGGGAAGGGTTGTCGCTTATGCGAGTCGACAGCTAAAACCGCATGAAAGGAATTACCTAACTCATGACTTGGAATTGGTGGCAATTGTTTTTTCTTTGAAGAAGTGGAGACACTATTTGTTGGAAGAAAGGTTTGACCTGTTCTCGTACCATAAATCCTTGAAGTACCTTTTCTCTCGGAAGGATCTCAACCTTCGACAGTAATGGTGGTTAGAGTTTTTTGCCTCTTATGATCTCAGTATTTCCTACACTCATAGGAAAAGGAATGCAGTCACCGATGCATTATGTAGAAGACATGCTTTGTTGGGAGCAATGTTCTTGGAGTGGAAGCATATAAAATATATTGCTGGATTTGATTTTAGGCCTCACTACAAGTTAGAACCTGAAATGTTGGCAAGTTTGTCAATTAGACCTACTTTAATCGAAAGGATTGGTACTAGTTAGAAGCGGGATACTAGGCTAGAGGAGATCATAGCATAGAAGAAGCAGTAGAGTTTGAAGACATAAAGCAATACGAACTCGACAAAAAGGTTGGCTTCATAAGGATGGAAGATAATTTGTTCCCGATGTTGATTGATTGCTAGATGAAGTGCTAAGAGGATGTCATTATTCCAGATTGACCATTATCCCGGTGGTAACAAGATGTACTGAGATATGAAGCAAACTTACTACTGGGAAGGTATCAAGAGGGATGTTGGGGTATTCATCTCAAAATGTATAAACTGCCAGTTAGTAAAGGTAGAGCAGAAGAAACCTAGTGGATTGTTGTAACTATTAGAGATTCTTGAATGGAAATGGGAACAAGTACTGATGGATTTTATTGATGAATGGCCGAGGACTCAAATAGGGTACGATGGCATTTGGGTCATAGTAGATCGGTTGACCAAGAGTGCAAGGTTTATAACTGTCCGGTAAATTAGGTAGTCATCCAAGCTAATAGAGTTTTATATAAAATGGATGATACGATTTCACGGTGTGCCGAAGAGCATTGTGAGTGACCGAGACTCGTTGTTCACTAGTAGGTTTTGGAAGAGCTTACAAGAGGCATTAGGGATGGAGCTGCATCTTAATACAGCTTGTCACCCGCATACGGATGAGCAAACCGAAAGAGTAACTCGTATATTGGAAGATCTCTTGCGAGCATGCATTATAGACTTTGGTGGATCATGGGATGATCATTTAAACTTTTGTGGAGTTTGCATACAGCAACAGTTATCAGTCGAGTATTAGTATGGCTCCGTATGAAGCATTGTGTGGTCAACCATGTAACGCTCCTTCATATTGGTAGGAAGCGGGCGAGAAACTGATGCTTGGGCCAAATATGATTAGAGAGACTTCGGAGAAGATTTAGGTCATTCGGTAATGAATGGAAGCTGCTTAGGATCGACAGAAAAGCTATACTGATAAGAGATAAAGAGATTTGGAGTTTTTTGTCGGAGATATGGTTTTTGTAAAGGTTTCTCCTTTAAAGAATGTAGTTCGATTCAGTAGAAAGGGGTAGTTGGCAACGAGATTCGTAGATCCTTTTTCGATAATCGAAAGAATCAGGAAGCTAGAATATATGGTTGACTTACTTTAGAAGATGGCGAGTGTGCACAACATTTTTCATGTCTCTTATCTATGGAATTTTTTGCATGACTCAGGCATAATGATCACACCAGATCAGCTAGAAGATGTTGAGGTAGAACTAGAAGTTTCTATACCTTATAGGCCGCTTTATATTGTTGAGTACGATACGAAACAGCTTAGGAGAAAGATGGTGAAACTAGTTAAGGTACAATGGAGCGGAAGTGAGGACAATTGTACGTGGGAGATGGAAAAGAGCATGATGACTTCTTATTCGAAGCCCTTTGAGTGGACCCATCGTTTATCATGTTTATTTTCACCGTTGTATACTATATTTGATAGGTTAGTATTCTGCATGTTGATTGCATGGCTGCTTGCTTAGGATGTGTGATGATTGCTTATGATTAATAGGCATGCAGGATGACCATAGTTGCTTATACTTTGGCTTGTTTGGGGATTTCGGAGGTGAAATTCTTAAAGGATGGGAGAATGTAACGACCCGTATTTTACGTGTCGGAGGGTCATAAAATAATTTTATTTTCTTCGTATGAGGTTGTATAATTCTATAATTTTGGGATATGACTTTTAGGATCATTTTACACACCTATGATTTTTCTTGAATTTCTTTGTGACAATTTTAACCCTAAAAATCTTGTTTGGACTATAACTTTTAGCAGGAGTCGAATTAGGATCTCAAACTAGTTCCATTGCTTCAGAATAGTGGTTTTCTATTCCATAGAATGGTCATAATAGAAAAATGAACTTACGGTTAGAATGTTATACATGTTTTAAGTTTTTAAAGCTACTGACCCAAATTAACGTGTAATTGATGAAACCCATTAGTTGGCCCATTCATCTAACTAGATAATACTATAAATAAAGAGTTGAAGAGTTAAGTTAAAACATTTCCCTGTCATTCTAAATCAGGTCTAAACCCTAATTAGCCCTAAATCCATCCTAATTTCATCCAAAATCACCAAAATTGCTCTCTAAATCAAACTAGATTACGGGTTAGAGATTAGATCATCAACTAGAAGATAGATGTCATCATTTTGCTTGATTTTAAGTACATTCCATTACTATCTAGATCGGGTTTACATTCATATTGGTTGAATTTGGTAATTGGTGAGTGGTTTATGCCTTCTTACTATACTATGTATGTTTATACGGTAAAATCATATGATTTAACATGTTTTAAATTGATTTTTGGCCATATAACCTTTTCCAACTTTAATTACCTTTTAAACTATGTATATGATTTAAATTGACTAGAAATCACCCTTGCTCATGCTAATATATTCAATGTAGATCTATGTTAGAAATTGACTTGTTCGTCTTAATTGAATGGATTGCAAGTTTGACTGGATGAAATTGTTTGTTATTCTATATTAAATTATATGATTTGATGTTGTTTATTAGTGTTGTGATTGCATAGAAAGTTAGGTTGGAGAATTAAGAAAATTGGAGGCAAAGTTGGTCGGAATTGGATGAAACTTGGAGGGGAGGCTCTGGAGTATTGGAAGAGGTCATGGTTCAAGGCGCAAGTTCCAATTCATTACCTACACAAGTCGACACCTAGTTGAGAGGTTGGCATGACATCTGTAGTTTGGTCCATGGCGGTGGCGATTTTTGGGAGAGTAAGGATGTTGCTAGTAGAGGTTGCCTAAGGTGATGGGTAGATGATTGGCTAAGTGTTAGAGGCTATGATGACTTGTTTCTAGAATATGAAGTAGGGTGCTTTAAAGGGGGGACTTGTTCTATGACGACTTGATTTGTGAAGAGAAGTGGGGTCAAAGCATTTGGGCATGGAGTACTAGAAGCAAGGAAGGAGCGGAAGAAAACGTAGCCATAAATTGGCTAAGTAGAGAGGTTGGGGCCGAGTAGAGAGGTCGATACTGACTTCTAGGGTTAGGTCCAAATGGTATGAAACTTCTAGAAGGTGAAGTAGATGTCCTGTAGATCGTGTTGGAGATGTTGGCTTGTTCGTGTCAGGTTGGATGACGATATAATAACATGATGAAAAGCTATGGTCTTTGGATGTTGGCTCGTATTGGGAGTAGGTTCTGAAGATGGCGGCTCACAAAGTGGGCGGGCCATAGGATCGGGGAATACGGAAAGGTTCCTCATGAATAATGAAAACTGGACTGAGCAAGAAGAGCTCGGTATCCCAATAGAGCAAAGGAGGGCTTGGGTGTATGTGCTAAGGAATCGTTGATGCTCGGAGTTTTTTTGTAGTACTCGAAGTAGAGGTATTATAAGTGAGAATGCCCATGGGTTAATGAAGGGACCCGTATACCCTGGACCTGTGGCTTTGGGTCGAGTGATCAGCTTTGGGCTGCGAGACATGTATCCAGCTTTGGGCTGTGAGATACGAGAGTACAACGGAGAGCCAGGATTTCCATTAGTCCCTGGTAGAAAGGAGTCCATATGAGCTATCATATATTCAAAGCACATGGAGTGATATATAGGATTGTTTGATGGATGCTATTATTGCTTTGGTTGCTCTCCTTATTAGGCTATCACTCATAGGTATTAGGGGAAGTTGGTATTGGAGATAAGAATACCCGGAAGACTGATATCCTTTATTTTTTTGGTGGTATATCTTTAGATATTGTAGAGTAGCATATTATGGTGTTGTATGCTAACTCTTTGGTTGCAGGGACATGTCAAGTATGGTTCGTGTACTCTTGTTCCTTACCATATTTACCTATATAGTATTTTGAGATTCATTTACCGCTCACACCAGACTGTTGTCTTACCCAAGGTTTTATGCTTTGCCTCTTATTATCTTGGATACTCCTAAATGAGTAGACTAGATAAAAGGTCTAGATAACATAGTAGCTGTTCAAAGGACGAGCTGGATGGAGCTATCTCGTATTATATACATATATGGAGTCTATGCTTATTCCACTGAGCAACACTGTGGAGACTGTGATAGTGCATGCTTTTTACATTTTGTATTGGAGATAGTTGTTGAGTTTGTTTCTGTTGTATAAATTCTACTATTGATGTATAACTCTGTGGATATTGTACTCTAATGATGATGGTTTGTTCACATTGTTATTACTGTCTCTTCTATTATATCTGTGATATTATATTTTATCCATGCGTTGTGAAATATGATAAGTTGTATGCTATATTAGTTCATTCTAAACCCTGATGATCGTCCTATATCGACCGAGCATGATAGCAACGCACTATTTATATACTATTGGTGCCGGTGGTATAGGGCGATTGTCATAGTCCAACTTGTAGTTCTTGGTCTAGTGCACCATCTAGGACAATAAGTTCCTTTTTGTAATCAATCGTATTGAATACACAATCTTACAATATGGTTTACTTGCTCATTTCGAATGAACCAATTTCATCGAGATTCCTTATAAAGCAACCGTTCACCATATAACATTTATATATGTTTGAAAATGAATCGAAAACACATATTCTTGTATTGCTTTAGAGTTCAGAACTTATAGAAGAGAATATACACAGTCTGGTGCAAATAAACACCTAATTAACCATGATACAATGGTTCCATAGTTGTATAATTTGGCTCTTAACATAGGTCTAGAAGTGACAATATGCCAAAAGAATTATTGGTAGTATATGTTATATATTATGCTATATATTCCTATGTCAATTTTAGTTTAGTTCATTTGTATATCTTAAACGATAAACATTTTATCCATTTTTTATTAGTTGCACAAATTTATCGATTTAGATTATTTTAACTTTATATAGCATATATTCTAACAATATTTGAAAGGTTAAATGTACTTATTTCATTTTTCAAATAAGGCTCCTACTTGATTTTTATGTTTCTCAAAATCCTAAGAGGGAACATAGAAATCTTTCAATTTCTCTAGAAATGGGGACACGTTGGAAGTTGTTCATCGATGGTGCATCTAACAACTTCTGCTCAGGGGCAGTAGTAGTGCTCGAAACACCCGAAGGATGATCCATTTGCTATGCTTTATGCTTGGATTTTGCTACAATAAATAACGAAGCGGAATACGAAGCATTGATAGCCGGGCTGAAAGTTGTGAATGAACTCGGGATAAAGTATTTACACATCTATAGCGACTCTCAGCTAGTCGTATACCAGGTGAAAGTAATACAAAGCTCGGGGAGAGAACCTCACCCCGTATCTATCTAAAGTTCAGGAACTACTGAATGACATCGAACATTACACCATAACTCATATCCCGAGGGAACAAAACATGAAGGCGAACTATCTAGCCAAACTAGCCAGTTCCAGAGATGCTCAGTCATTGGGGCTAGTTCCAGTTGAAATTATGACCGCTCCAAACATAGGCAAGATGGATATCGACTGGATTTTTGAAACAACCGAAGAACCAGAAATGTGGATGACACCGGTCAAGGACTACCTGCTCAGAGGAACACTCTCCGCAGACAAGAATCAATGGAAAAAGCTCTTTTGAAAGGCACCACAGTTTGTAGTATAGGATGGGATACTCTACCGAAGGGGATTCTCCACCCCCTTGCTCAGGTGTGTGACCAACAACGAAGCTCGAAGAATCCTCAGGGAAGTTCATGAAGGCAACTACGGAGATCACACCGAGGAACAAACCCTTGCAAAAAAAGTTCTCCGGTATTGGTATTTTTGGCCAACAGTAAACCGCGATGCAGCAGATTATGCCAAACGGTATAACCAATGCTAAAGATTTGGCAAGATCAAAGAAACTCCTTCAACGGAGCTAACATAGATGGTCAGCCCGAGGCCATTCTCTATCTGGGGAATCGATCTGATTGGTGTATTAACAATGGCCAAAGGAGGAGCCAAATATGCTATAGTTGCTGTTAACTATTTAACCAAATGGGCCGAAGCGAAACTGCTAGCCACTATTACCAAAGAAAGTTACTAATTTTGTCACTAAAAACATTATTTGCAGGGTTAGAGTGCCACAAAAAATCATCACGGATAACGAGACTCAATTCGAAAGCATTGAGTTCAAAGACTCTTGCAAATGTTTTCGAATTTAGAAAAGCTTTTCCGCTGTTGCACATTTGCAGTAAAACGGGCAAGTGGAAGCAGTGAACAAGATCATCAAGTCCACCATAAAAAAGCGGCTAACTAAAGCTAAATGAAATTGGGTTGATGAACTTCCACTCGCACTATGGGCTTATAGGAAAATGCACAAATCTACAACCGGGCACTCCCCGTTCGTCCTGGCATATGGTTAAGAAGCAATGATCCTAGTCGAGCTAGAAGTCCCCTCTCATCAAAGGAAAAACTTCAATCAAAGGAAAAGCAAGTAGATCCTACTCGAGTCACTCGATATGATCGATGAGAAGAGGGAAGAAGCCGAGTTAAGGATTGGTGCTCACTAGAAAAGGGTCGCACAATATTTCAATTCCAATGTCCATAACTGCACTTTTGAAGTGGGAGACCTTGTCCTCAAATGGGTCTACCCTGTACCAGGAACATTCGGACCAAACCGGGAAAGGCCCTATGTGATCGGCCAGAAGCTAGGGAATGGCACATTCAAGCTAACAACCGTTGATCGAACCCAAATTCCTCGAGCTTGGAACAGCGAATCACTGTGTCATTACGTTATCTAGGACTACCTTATGTATTTCCTATTTCCCGCAAATAAGCCATCCCGGAATACCGGAGGCATTGTAAATAGGCAGAACATGCCCAACTTTTACAAATAAAATTTCTTTTCTTTCTAAACCAATAAAACCATGTTCACAAAAGTAACCTATTGAGTCCACTTGGTCAAATCGACTCAAAACCATCCAATCGCTGCTTATGATAGTGGAACCATGCTCAAGTATGCCCCATCTACCCGCCGAGTCGATGGAAGCAAATCAACTCAAACCGTTGGATCAACGGAACTCGATCCCTGCCTTTTAAGAACCGGTATTGCTCCGACAACACTGGGAGGCCCAAAGAAAAGCCGCGCACCGCTTCTTGGGTTGTGGAATCATGCTCGGGAAAATTTAATTACTTAAGTCGCGCATACCCATAAGCCGCGCATCACTTCTTGAGCCATAGAACCACGCTCCCGAAGTACGAACTCTTCATGCTGCCTGAAGATTGGCAACGTCAAGAAGTTCCAAACCATTTCGGATCGATGGATCATATCAATCCCATAAGCCGTGCATTTCGTCAGTCGTGCACTCTCAAAAGCCGCACATTTTGTAAGCCGCACACTCTTAAAAGCCGCACATTCCACGCAAGCACTATTTGATGTTGCTCCGGCACCACCAGAAAACCATTAAGATCTTGTAAGTACCGATATTGTCCTGCCACCACCAGGAAACTCGTCTATTGCAGGACAAACAAGAATCTACTCCCACTATCAAAAGTAATTGACACAAATCCGGCAATGTCGCACAACTAGAAATCGGCAAAGAATCTCGATCGTTGATCGACAAAATCTCTAGAATCGAGACGCTCTAGTCACAAGTTCCCAAAGATAGGAACCACAAAGTGGATTCGGTTGCAGACATCCAAGGAATTGCTCGGATCAACCGGTCATTATTTAAGTGTTCGGAGAAAACAACCCTGTGAAGCAGGGGGTACACACATACCAACATTCAATTGAAAGGAAAACTACTCCACAGGCCCGTTTCTCCAAACAAAGAATTTTGGCAATCATAACGGATCCAGTTATAAAGTTAAAAAATACATACATAATGCATTAAATCATGAAAATAAAGGCATCGTATACCACAAAACACGGCACGACAATGTGAAGTGTAGATATTGCAAAACAAGCAATCTTGCTTTGTGCATACATAAGTAGCATAAAAACAAGCTAAGTACATGATAAATAAGGAATAACACAGAAGAGATGACAGTAAAAACATTAATCTTTTCATTCCTTATAACATTTTCTGTACAATGTCAAAATATGGGAACCATACCTACATGATATCGGCTAACAAAAAGAAAAGTACAAATGCTACAACAATAAAAGCAATAAGTGCAGACTTTGTACTTGTGCAAAATACATGTCAAATAAATAAGAATGTTCCAATATCCGGCTCCACTGCCATTCGAGCCTGTTAGTGTTTCTTTTGACCACTTCCCTTCCTGCCTTTGGTCGGAAGTTTCTTCTTCCTCTCAACATCCCCACCAGGAGTTGTATCACTGTTGGAGATATCAATTATCGCCTCCATGCACATGTCTCCTCCTTGTTCTTCGATCCCCTCGGAAGACTCCCCCTTAGTCTTGCACTTTCGGGATTCGCGAGAGCTCCTCGAAGACTTTCTATCCTTAATCTTTTCCCTCTTAACTGCCATCATATGTTGTTCAGTTTTACTTAGCTGGCTCGCTTGGTCTATCTGCTCTCGAGTGTCAGCTGCTATTAAATCACCCTCCAGAGATACGGAAGGGTCGTCTAGGCCATGCAATGCAGCAATCTTCTCGGATTTTGGCCCTGGCTGTGAGATAGACACGGGCGTGGTGATTGAAGCAGCTACAGAAATAAGCATCGAAGCAGTCAAAATAGAAGCAGGCCCAAGGGCCGAAGAAATTGGTAGTTCGATAGGCAAAGAAGATGGACTTATAAGATCAAAAATGAAAGCATTCAATTCGTCTTGTTCTTGTGGCATGAGCTGAAAATTCTCAAACTCGGGAGAAACAAGAAGGTTACCTGCATCAGAAGTGTGATCGAGAATTTCAACCTCATACTCCCCACCGCCTCCTTCTTTGGATGGCTACACGATCTTTGCTGAAGTTCCAGGATCACCTAAGGCTTCTGAAACAGCTGCTGAAGGAGCGAACAACAAAGCAGTACTAGCTAAACTCGAAATAGTTCCTAACTGATCACAAGGCTGCTTTGATGATTGCCAAGCTCGGAACTGAAAGGCTCTGATAGCGCTTTGGCAGTTGCAGTAGCATCGGCGACCTCTCGCTCCCTCTCAATCCAAATAATCTCTCGACGCTCTACCAAAGCCATCTTCGACTCTTCGTTGAGATAGACGTCCTCTAACTGTTGCTCAGTGTATACATCCCCATTTTTTCGGAAATAGGCCAGAACTTCTTCCCAAACCACAACAAGAGTACGTGGGAATTTTGGGCCAAGATAGCTGAGGCTGCTCTGATGCAACAGGGAGTTGACGTAGAAATTCAAGATGGTGTCATCCATCTTCTCCATCTTCCTCTCGAAAGTATCCTGCAGCTCCAAGTTGTCCGTCGTTATAGCGGCCTTCTTAACTTCAACTTGGGTCTTTTCAACGTTAAGCTATGCGTCTCTATCCTGAAGCGAAGAAATCATTTGAGCCTGGTCAAAAATGGTCTTGTCACGAGATTCCACCATTCCTGCATAATCAGCAATTGTCCTTTTATGAGCTTCGACGGCTTCGTCATGACCAGCAACAGTTCTCTTCTGAGCTTCGATGATCTCATCTCGAATTTCAAGCTCCTTTTTCAGCTTAACCTCATTGGCATGGCCTTCTTGATTTCGTCTCTGAATATGATCTCAATTTCTGTATGGGCCTCTTTCAATTCCTTTAGCAAACTAGCATTGCTCTTACTCTCTCAAATTACAGCACCCTCTCCTTTGTCAGTTGGTCAATTCTGGCATCATGTTCTGTTAACATCCTCTTGTAATCATCTTTTTTTGACTCGAAGGAAAGAATCTCTTGGTAGTTGTTAAGATTTGTGTCCGCCGATTGCTTACATAATTTCTTCCATCCTTCAGCTTGATCCAGGTCGCTCTGAATTGCCTGGAGACGGGGCATATAAGAATCCTTACGGATCAGACGCAGGTCACGATCAAATTTAACTCCCTTCAGAAACCATCTAGGGAGCACAGCTTCAAGCTTAGGGGGACCAGATGGGAGAATATAAGCTACCTTCCTACAGGGATGTGAAGAACCAAAAGCAAGCACTACATGAGTTGACGGAGTCTGAGTTGATGGAGAGACTTGAACAGCAGAAGTCGGAATTTCAATTCCAACAGAGACTGGAGCCAGGGAAAATGCTTGGTGCTCTAACGGATGAGAACCACGACCTACCTTCGATTTCTTGGATGGTTCATCCCGATCATCAGGAGTTTTCCTCTTCTCATAACCACTCCTACAAACTCTGCCACAGTCCCTGTCATCCCGACGATGAACTTCGGCTTTCGAATCTTTCCACCTTCTCCACTCTTCCTCAGTTTCTTGGGGCTGCTGACAGCTTGAAGTCCGTCTTGACCCGCATTGTGCGTCTGTAAATTGTTCAAAGTCCTCATAAAGTCTATGGCCTCCCATAGTGCCTGATATAAAAAATGAATGAAGAACTTTAGCGATAGAAAATGAACTCAAATAAAGCATATGTAAGTGTACGTGACCCTAGTGAAATGTGTAACATGTCGTAGGCATTCTAAAAGGACTTCACAAACCAGGTCGGGAGGCTACTACAATGGGAGTCAGGCTAACTCTAGACACAACATGACCGGGGTGAAAATACAATCCGAACTTGAAATCATTTCCCATGAGTTGATCGATATTTACATAAACGTTGTCTAAGTTCCCAAAGTTGATATCGGTTTTCTTAGGTAGAGAACCATGAAATCGTTCGACTGCTGGGGGAGCATCTTTAGCAATAATCTCTTGAGGAGGCGAATCCGGGAGAATAGGGGACTCATTCCTAGAGTTTCATTGCATGATTTGAAGTCCCCTTCACTGAAACTTGCATCTTATCATTAGAGGAGGAATCATAACTACTACTACTCTCAATTTCACCCTCCTCCTTTTTCGTGATCACTGCAGCCTTGCCCTCACGTTGCTTGAATTCCTCTTTCCCTTCCTTTGGGATCAGGGGCATCCTAATTGGGCAACTGGCTCCATTCGTAATGCCTTTTCCTTCATGAATTTCTTCAATTGATCCACCTGATGGACCTTCTCCTTCTGGTAGATTGCCCTCTTCGGGGTCGTGCGATGAAGAAGTGCAGCGTGTTCGAATCCTAGAACGGGAAGGAGATGGAAGTTCAATGGCGATGACAGATCTCCTGGGATGTAATAACCCGTACCAAAGAAAATTCTCATCAGTTAGCAAAGACTTGATCGGTCTCTCTCTAGCGTCTATGGACTTCTGAGTATGGAATATATGATCAAGTGATGGATCTTTGTTTGGCCTCGGAATAACTGCAAGGAGTATTCGGTCTATTAAAAATTCTGCACCATTGTGTTAAATCTCAGTGAGTAAAATAGAAGACTTACCCCCTGCCATCCAAAGGCGATTAAATCCCTCAGGATGCCTAACGAAAAAATATTGGGTCTTGAATTGAGACAAGTTACTTTGAAGCTGTAGCAAAATTTTGCAATTTCTTTGAGCCTCGATGATCACGACATACGAACATTCTTCACTCTTCTTAAATGAGAGGAAATATCTCACCTCATCGAAGTTTGGGGCATGATTGAATGTCCACATAAACAAAACATGAAGGCAAGTCAAAATCCTGTATCCATTGGGTGAATATGAAATGGAGCAATCCTTAAGTTTAGAAGAGTCTCTCTTAGGAAAGGATTGAAGGGGGGCACTGCTCCATTCAGGCACATGTACTGATGGCAGGTGGTGTACCTCGAAGGTGGCACGAGTGCAAACTCGTTTTTCAATGGAAGGCGTACGTCATCATTCGGGATGCCATGTTGTAAAAAAATGTTGTGCAGGACTTTAGTAGAAATTATGGTGGAAGCTCTCTCAGGAGGGTTTAGTAAAACTATAAAGTTTGGAGGAGTTTGATCTACAATCGGACCAATCGGAACCAAATGACCATATTCAACTGGTGGTGCCGAAGAAGTAGGCTATACTGAAACCGTTTGTGAAGGCATAGATGATGTCGATTCGGCCTTCGAGAGTGCTGGACTTCCCCTAATGGATTTACGACGGGATGATGGGTGCTTCATTCTATATAACAGAACTTGTATCTAATGCGGTTGGGTAATTCTATTTATAACTAGAAGTCCCCCTACGCTTAACACTTGAATTCCAAAAAAACATTGATTTATGCCAACTCGTCGGATTTCAAGCATTGACTGAGGCAAGTGCAGTGTGTTATCTATATGGGATGGGCTCTGTGACCTTAACACTATGAATGCTCTAACCTATGTAGATAGTTCACTCACAGCGAAGAAAGGAAAATGCTTTTCATATCATTCGTTAAAGTTATTCCTCCTACACTTACCCATTACCGATCAACGATCGATAATGGATCCGCTATCTAAAGTGACACAGAAAGCTCTTCCTATTCCAGGTACATCGATTGTGCAATGACAAGACTAATCCAAAGTGAGCAACTAAATATTAATCGGTCCAAATCGAATAGAAAATTCTTAGCATAAGTCGATTTCAGTTCTCTGGAAAGTGATAACAGCATGAGCTGTATACGAGACACTACCCTAAGTTATTATCACCTCCCATAAAAACCAAAATCAATCCGCAAGATGAAGTTCCAGGATCAATGGTGAAACTTGGTGCAAGTTAATTCTGACTCTGTGGATGAAGACAACAAAACATGTCAAGTACCAGGGCAAAACCCGAGCTTCGTTCCATGAAAAATTCAAGATGATTTACTTTCTTCTTCCATAAGTCACAATCAGCTCGAATTTTCCATTGCGTCCATCACCAACACCACCTCATCACCAATCACTAATACTACGCCAAAATCCACATCACCAACCTCAAGTCAAAGGATAAATGCAGTTAATTTCAATTCGCTGGTGATCAAAGTTAGGCAAGATCGATCACGAATCAGGCAGGCAATGTTTTAGTTGTTGGAAATTAGCTCAAAGTGACAGCGAGGTTAGGCAGCGCCGGAGGTAGAGAGCTTCGGCGGTGAAGATCGACGATGGCGGTGGCGTAAGCAAACTTAGGATTTGGTCGCGTTTTAGCTCGGGTCGCAGAAAGATTGGCTCGGTTCACAAGGAAAGTGTTAAATGGTAAAGGATCGGCCCGAACAAAGCTAAATAGAAGAACAGATGGAAAATTTTGCTAAGTCCTTGGATCGCTAGTGATCCATCGTGTTGCAATCGATTTTCTCCAAACTCACCAAGTATGGTCTAAGTGTTGTTTGTAATCATTTGGATAGTTGTAGGATTGAAATTGATTTATCGTTACAAGCAATGATAGTTCACATTAAAGACTCAACAGATGGCTGAATAGCCAAATCCAAATTCGCAAGATAGCCTCAACATGATCAATTAAACTTCACGGAAGGGGAACTCAAAAGCACTTAATTCCATAACACACCTTGTTTCCAACGAAGGCATAATTTGGGAGGCAAATGTTAGCCGGTTTTTAACCCAACAAAATTCAACGAGAGCAAGAACATCACGTCAAGTCAAAACAACTCAATAATCAACCATAAGGACCAGAAGAAGAAGCTAAGAGAGACCCAAGAGGAAAGATGCAAAAATAGGCTAAGGGGATGGATCGCTAGCAATCTATCACCTATAGATCGCTAGCGATCCATAAGGATTGTTCGTGGATCCTCCGAACTTCTTTCATCATGAACCAATATCTTTTCTAGGAATGTCTATCGAGTTTCATGATATTCCAAGCAAGCTAGTTCGAGAAGTAAGCATTTATCTAATTCCAGTCATAGTTCCATGCAACCTGTACATGAATCACCATCAAAACAAAGCAACTAGTTATGAAATTACATGGAGAGCAACTAGATAAGGCAAAGAGTTCAATCCAAGTGAAACGACCTAAAAATACATTAACTACATGGATCGCTAGCGATCTATGCCCTATGGATCACTAGTGATCCATCAGGTTAGGTCGGTTCGTAGTGAAATTTTTGAAGCGTCTTCATATCATCAAGCATAGGCTTTTGACAAGACGGCCTAGCCCAATAGTTGTCCAATCCCTATAAATACTCACTTATCTACCACATAAAGAGGGGCTTCGGGACTGGCTGCTAAAACTCTATAGTGATTATTCTTCACTCTTCTCCTCCCACACAATTATCATCTAGGGTTTCACTATGATTCTCCAGTGAACTCTTGTACTTGTGACTTAATCTAACTTAGAAGATTTAATTATATTATAATCCGATTCAACTTGTAACAGCAATCAGTTAATAAGAAAAGTTATAAAGTTGACGTAGGCTTCATTAACAATCGAACCACTATAAAATCTTCTTGTCTCTTTACTATTTCTGCTTTTTTACATTTGTTTATATATTATTGCTCTGTAAGAACAGGACTGGTGCTTTCACACTCAATTCAGGGTTTTGATCCATATTTTGGGTTAACAGAGACCCCACGCAAATGTTGATTTTACTTTATATTATTACTTGCTAAGTATGATGAAATGAAATGGATGTTGTTAATAGTTGATTTGTTTTTATATGACATTGAAATCCCATACTTTCTTTTTGAAGTGGTTTACTACTTTGTTTTCTAAATGTGTTTTGAAGCGGATTATGAACTTGACTTTTGTTTTTCAAACCTTTTTGGTAAAGGTGTTTAAAGTGTTTTAAAATATAGAAAAAATATGATTTAAAAGCTATTTGATTTACAAAACACAGTTTAAAAAGTTACGGTTCATATAACATAGTCGCTATGGATGCACTTTGAAAATCTACAATTGTAGTAAAGTTTACCTACTTTAGATATTTTGTAAATTCCTTTCAAGTATGGTTTACAAAAGTTATATAAGTATTTTTAAAGATGGTTTGGAATTTAAGTATATTTCTAAAAGTATTTGTTTGAAATATGTAAGTAAAGGTTTATTTTATATAAAGGAAATTCCTTTATTTTCCAAAGTTAAATTCTTTTCCAAAAGTGGTGACTTTTAAGTGATGTCTAAATGAAGGTTTTAAACAGTGGTGAAGTGTTTTAAATATGATTATAAGTAAGAAGAAAGCAAGGATTACGACACTATTGTTGTAATAAATGTTTTCGAGAAAAAGAAAGAAATTATGGACTATAACATTCTATTATAGTAAATGGTTCCGGGAAATTGGAAAGGAAGTTTGGTTTATAACACTTTGTTATTATTAAATAAGTTTTTTACTTTATAAAAAGGAAAGATGTTGCCTTTTAAAATCAAATTTTGGTTTAAGTTATTTTGGAAGAATTTTTTTTACAACAACTATATTGGAACCCTTGGATCCATATTTTATAGACTTCGAGGTCTAGAAACTTATTTCTATTTTGAAACTTAGAAGTGAATATCGAATCAAGGATTGAGAGATGATGATAACCAACCTTGAACGGTTTCATTTCTAGCCGATGAATAGTACTAGTTTGAAATCGAAGAGTAGTAATAAGTATAAGAGTTAGTTTTCAGATTTATTTTAAAAAAAACTTTGTTTTAAATAATGGATTTCTTTGTCGGTATCATTAAGTAACATAAAATAAATATGATAAGTAGTGCTAAAATGTTGGCACGTTTATGGAAAGTAAGTCATCTTATATTTAGCAATAAATCCCGATGAGTAGACTTTCCTCTATCTGTTAGATCTAGAATCAGAGTGCTTTAACTAAGGCAAGGCCAGGTGCAACTAGTGCCCTGACTTACCTGGCTTCGAGTCTGGGTGAGGGATAGAGAAGTCAAAATGTCAAAAGTGTGATAAGTATAAGAGAGTTAATTTATTTAAATATGTCATGATTAATTAAGTATATGGAAGGTACTTCATCTTATACTTGACACTAAATTCGAGGTATGGAAGCCTGTTTCTATCTGTGAGAGTTTAAGAAACTACGTCGGGGAAAGGGTAGTTGTCTAACTTCTCCAACTTCATTGTTAATCGAGGGATAGCACAGGGTTGAAATCAAAAGGTGGTGATGAGTATATGATGTCTGATTTTCCATAAGCAAACTATATACTTACACCAGATTGTGGTTTATTCACTATCGATAACTTGACCTATTTTGACTTAGGAAGTATGTAAAAGACTTTGCGATTTCATATGGTTTGAGATTCTCTTAGGAGAACTCATTCTTGTGAAACCTCACTCGCTTTAAGGGCAACTATTTGGAAATCCCTTTAGGACTCTTATATTGTTCGCTTACTTCTGAGAGAACCGAGATTGAGTCAACCTAAAACTATCGATTGTCCGTTCGGAGAGACCAGGAACGAATAAGCATGGGTTATTCGAAACCACTTTGAACCAACATAAGTGTTCGTATTAGAAACATCTTTAAGATGATGGAATTGAAGACAGAGTTCTTTGAAGTGCAAGGGCTACTTGCTACTAATTCTGAGGGTTCCAAAAAGAATGTAGTAGAAGTAGTGCCTTTGGTTTGTTCATAACCTGAACAACTTGTATAGATGAATGTTGGCATTGCATTATTGCTTGGATGGCATTGTTAGCATTCCAAGTGGGATTTGCTAAAGAAAAGGTAATCGTTTCCTCATGAGCCTCACACTCAGTAATAACTAAAATAAGAGATATTCGGCAGGGCTATCCGGGTTACACCCATTAGGGTATGGTCATCACTTGATCCAGATCGATATTTATGGATTCATGTATGCTAGTGGCCATGGGACGGTTGTAAGCTACATCCAAGATGATGGCATATTTGGTACTATCTAGGAAGGGGTAGGCCAATTTTGTGTTGGTAGGGGGTCCATGTAAAGTCCTCGGTATAGTTTTCTAGAAGTGTACCATGACAGGCAGTATCCCAGTAGCCTTGTCATTATATGGAACCCATTTTCTAATACGTGCCTTTACGAACTAAGTTGTGTACTAACTACGTTTGTTGAATGTAATTAATGTAACCATTCCGGCTATGATTCAATATTTATTTTATACCCTAGACATTATTATAATATCTCACGATCTCTTATAAAATGGTTTGGTTATCGTAAGGTAAAATCTGATCCATGTTTATATGCGGCGTGGTCTTATAAGATACCTTTATTTTTGAAGGGTTTTATAAATATAACAGTCCATATAATTTAAGTTTCTTACATTGGTTTATCAGAGTGATCCGAGTGTTATTTTCTTATAATGTTTGGGTCAGACCCGAGTACTTTTTCCAAGATTTAACAATGGACGCATGGAGCTTCGGGAGATGAGCTGGATGCCTCCAAGACCTGACGCATTTTATTTTCCGCTTTATTTCTTGTTTTGTATTTATCAGCATTTTTGAGGATAGGCTGTTCTAACTGTCCAGACTGATGATAAGTTACTATACTCTAATTATTGTAAAGTTTTATTTTTGTAAAGATCATTTGGATATTATATATTGCTCGTTATGTTCTGTTTTTTCTTTTCTTCTACCCCCAACAATCTATCTTTTCGGCACTCGTATGCTCAATATGTGAATACTGCGGATGTATTAGTGTCGACTTTTGAGGGTCGAAAAAGTGGGTATGCTCAATATGCACTCGTATCAGAGCCGAAGGTTAAGTGAGAACCTTGGCTTTGGTGGGGTAAACTCATTTGAGATAGGGTAAGTGACTCCCTAGAATGAGTTGAGTGTATTATATACGAGAGCGCGTATTTGTTAGTGCTATAAATATGTTTTATATTATTTTAAAATTGGTAAATGAAATAATTTTTCCTAGATTTATATTTTATGTATAAAAAATAGTTTTCAAAAAATAGATATAGTTATTCTTGTTATGATTGGTTGTTAGGGAAGGATGATTTTTATTTATCATCATTTGTCGATTGATTATTTATGCTCGACCAGTTTATGAGCATTTGTTGTTTGATTGAATTAAATACGAACACCTTATGAATTCAGTTTCACGATTTGACTATAAGGCATTCGTAAATAATATAGGTTTAACAAGCTTACTTTGTTAAGAGGGTTACTGTAATAAAGGAAATTATTATATAAAGATCGTTTTGTATAAATTTTGTTTATAAGATGTGTCTTATAAAATAAAGTGGATTTTTGAGAATTTAAATCTTGGTATCTTTAGAAAAGATTTTAAATTTGAGCCACTTGAGCTAGTTAACATAAAAATACTTCTTTTTTTAATCCTATTTTTAAGCACAATTATATATGTTCCTCATATATGTATAAAATAGCTTTAGAACTTTATTTGCTAAAACTTGCTATAGGTTCATTCAGATTCGAACTCATTTCGATTATACAATGACAAAGGGAATAATTTACTAAGTGTAGTACAATGTTCACCTAAGCAAACATCCAATTGTCACTTAGAAGATTATTCAGATTACCACAAACTAAACAATACTCATTTCCCGGACTATCCAAAGAAAATGTAACTTACTTAAAATTCTCTTTGAAAATACTTATAAATACTTTCAAGTAATACTATTATTACTTTTTCCAAAAATAAATAACTAAAAATGGGCAAGAGATGTGTTCGGATGGTAAGCACTTGTCTTAAATATTATCCTTCTTAATAAAGGGATGTATGATACTATTTGATAGGACCCAGTTCCTTGGTATCATTTTAGTGTTACTCGATATATATGTATATTTTCTATGGATTAAATTATATAGAATTATTTCAAAATGGTTTTTGGAAGAAAAAAATGGGTATTTATTTCTTAAGTTCCTTAAAGAAAATCGATTCAAAATAGAAAAGTATTTTGATAAAAGAATGTGTTGATAAATAAATTTTTTAATATAGGTTTACATCACTCTTGGTTAGATAAGAAATAATTTAACACGAGTTTTTAAATGGGTTAAATTTAATAAGGAGATTTTAATAACCTTTTTTTAATTAAACCATGCCTCATGTTTTAATATCTAAGTTGTATAAACTATTTGATGTTATTGGGCCGACTAATAAACATCTTTACCTTAGAAGTGTCTAAGAAAAGTAGACCCTGGGACTGAGTTTGGATATCAGCATCCTACTCTTCTTTGTTACTTACCAAACCGAATGGGTTAAAAGGTCGAAGAGGACGACTCAATTTTAAGACCCAGATTTATCTTGAGCCTGCATCCGAATTTAAAAAGGATAAGATTGAATTAGGTAGTTGTCTATACTCTCAGGATGTAGTAGGGTATTATACAAGTGTAAAGCTTAAGTATGTTATATGAAATTTTTTCATAAATAATTTTAGGAAAGGAAAATAATTGGAGTAGCATAATTATTAAGTTATCCTAAAGGGAAAAATCGAAAGTTGGACTTGGATTATTTTATTCACATGACCATATTTGATCCAGAGTTCGGGCACATGATTTCTAGGTGTTATACACCAATCCAAACTAGGAATTTTCACTCAATTTCTCGACGGTGAGTACTTTGGATGATGCAAGTGTTTTCAATCTTAGTTTAGGACCATGTAAGGAAAATATAAGTATTAGATCAAGGAACCAGATCATGGTTCTGCAATGGACAAGTTAAGTGATATATACTAGTTTGGATGAGAGATTTATGTATCCGAACAAGTAATATGATATTGTGTATGGATGAATCATGCCCATCATAGGGGCTTAAGTATATTTGCCTTTAATGTCATATGGTTTATGAGGAGTTGAGTAGTTGACTCTTTGTTTTGTCATGAGATTGTTTGAATAATCAATTGAGTAACAACCTATGGTTATTGAGCATGAGGTATGCTCGGTAAATTGTTTATCATCCTTGTGTGATGAGAAGATTGTAAACCTCGACAAACTCTAAGTTTATTTGTTAGTTATTTAACATTTTGGGGAATATTAAGAATTAGTATGGCTTGTTTCTTGGTTGTTTGTTTGCGATGAAATTTCGGGGTCAAAATTCTTTTAAGGGGGAAGAATGTAATGACCTGAAATTTTATCGCTTTGATTTATGAATATTTGATAAATTATAAATATTCTATTAATTGTTTTTAATAATCAAATAACTCTCTTTTAATTAATAAGCAATGACAGTAAACTCATTTTTGATGTTTGTTTAGAAAAATAAGTAGTTCGGAGAAAGGTCGAACATGGGATCTAAAATTGCTTTTCAGATTTTATACTTTTTATCGATCAAAAGTTGTTGGAACTTGTTATGCACACTAGTGTACATATGTGCACACATATATATGAAAATAAGAAAACAACTTTACTAATTAAATGGTTTAGATAAAAACAACTTTAAAAAGGTAATTAGGTAATTAATTAAAAAGTGGGCTTTTCTTTTTATTTTAAAAAGAATTAAGTACAAAAGTATAATACGAAAAGGACATTAGAAAAGATGATGTGATGACTCGGTTGACATAAGGGGGGCGTACATAGCATGATGAAGGGGAGATGTGTTGTCTAAATATTAAGGAGGGTATTAACTTGTTTAGGGAAGGTTAGTTTGGTAATTTACCACTTTTCAAATTCTATAAAAGAACACACTCTCTTTACTTTTCCATTTTCACTTCATTTTCCATTTCCATACTCTCTTCCTCACTTCCACTCTCCACCATTTTCTTAAGTAAAGTTCATAAAGAACACTTCATTCCCCTCCACTAAATTCATAAACAAGTTCTTAAAATCATTGTCATCACTCTCTACATCACATATTTACCAAAATCAAACCCAAACCCCTCCTTAAAAGCCAAGGACAAGCCCTACCTAGTCATCGCCGAACCCAAATAAAATTCCTTGGGTCTCTGAAAGCAAGTTTTGGCAAGGGGAAGCTAGGTTCTTGAGTTATTGTTTGGTTGGAAGAAGGAGTCATAGCTCTTAATTGAAATTTGAGTTCGTTTAAAGTGAGTTAAGCTCACTTTTAAGCGACTTAAAGATTGAGATATGTTGTTGTAATAATTTATGTTGCTTTGTTTATGTGTTTGATTGTATGTAAAAGTATATGTGTTTGGTTTGGAGATGTATTCCCGTTCGTTTAGCAAAGGCATATAACTTGTATTTTGCAGGGAACTATGGAAAGGAGTTGAAGTAGTTCATAGCGTAAAGGCCACAACGAATACAATTTAGAAGATTTATGGAGTGATCCAACGGGACCCTGAAAGTGACTAAGGATTGTATAATATGGAATATTAACTAAGTTATCTACTAGTGCGGAATATAAATATAAAAGTAAATAATAAAGTAAATGACACCAGAGATTTTATACTAGTTCAAACTTCCCGTTCTACGTCCAGTTCCAGACTCCTTCTGGAATTTAACTATCAACCCACACTTGAACCGGAGGAACGAGTATTACACCGCCTGAGCAATCGAACAGTACTTCTACTGCCTAAGCAACAGAATACGACTTCAATCGCCTGAGCAACCGAACAGGACTTCCAATAAAAATAGTAGAATTTATCCTGACTGAGTATGCTCTTGAATAGCACTGATAAGTCAATAACGTACACCCTTCCTATAATCTTCTTATGAATTTATATTGTGAAGAAAATGAATAGAATTGATAATAATATAACTATGCTAATGAAATGGAAAAGGGCGGTATAAATAGTAAGATAGACGTAGTAAATGATTAAAATAATATAACACAAACATTTGAAGTCTAGGATGAACCTAAGGCAAAGAGATGATGAAAATCCATTAAAACGTTTAAAAAGGAAAATCTACAGTAGATCAAATGCCTGAATTAGAAGAGCAGAAGTCTGAATATTTGCATAGGTAAACCGAAAGAAACATATTATAAATCGACTAGTTTCCGACATTTGAAATTCACATTCAAACATCTGCAAAGTCAAACGTCTAAACGATAGCTCATATTTTTCAGATTACCTGAATCTGTTTTTAATGCAGTAAGTTAGACGTCCGAAATTAGAAACCATATGTCTAAGTGTAAGACCAACCATTTGAGGAGTAGATCAAACGTCTGAATAGTTAATGAAGGCATAAGTTAAACCTGGACCGGTGTAGGCCAATAAGAATGGCTAGTGGAATATCATATTATTGCTAACTAGTGTGATGAAGTAAAATGATATGTATAAACTTATATGATGTATGAATTATAATGCACTATTTATTTCTACTAATTGGAAAGAGTATCGATACCATGTAACTTGGACCAGCCTACAAGTGTGTTTAGCACATCGTTACGAATGGTGTACATTATTAATTAAGGTGTATTACTTAGTCAAGTTATGTATGTGGAACGTGTTGAAATGAGATATGTAGCGAGAATGATATGGCCGCAACATGTTGAAATGAGACATGTAGCATGGATGGTATGGCTGTGAAACATGTTGAAATAGTACATGTAGCAGAACTAGGACATGCCAATATTACACGCATATCTGTTTGTTTGGATTTTTATATGGTGTCACAAAGAATGATGTAATTGAAATGCTATGATAAATAGACGAAAAAGAATAATGGTAAATTGACCCCTTAAACTGAAATTGTAAGAGCGGTCTATAAAGATGTTTTATTAGCATGTGAGTATCATGTATTTCGAGATATATGCTCAACGGGCTTATGTCTGAACCCCTCTATATTTCTTTGTTTTTTTCTATGTAATGGGTCAACATGAATAATAAGAGCCATATGCGAAGAAGAGGAGATAGAGGCATTTGGCAGTGAATAAGACCTTTACCTACAGGTTATCTTTTTATTTGGCAGTTATGTGTAATTGAACTATGTAATTTGAAGTACTTTTTTTAATGGATAGCCCCAGTAGCTTATGATATTTATGGACCACTTCAGATATTTATGTTATGTTTTATTATATTTTGTTTCCTTCCACTATGAGTTTTGAAATTGCAGTTGAAAATAGGTAGCCCTTTGTACTATTTAACTTTATTTTACCCTAATGCTCTGCCATTTACTAGCTCGAGGGTTTGAGCATTGATTGGGACGTAGGATCAAAGAGTTAGTGAAAGGCGGGTTGCTACCTGTTGTACAGGCACATTAACGATGATGATCGTGTAGTATATTTGATGGAAACGTTGTCGCCCATGCAGTAGAGAATGATAGGTTGGATAGAGGCACCCATAATTATGATCAAGAACACATGGATGAAAAAGAACGTGTGTCCTTGTGTCAATCAATATCTGGTAGAGTAACATTTCTGGTCAAAGGATACACTGATGAAAAAGGCCATGTATCTTGGTGTAATTGGCATCTGGTAGAGTCACAATTCTGCTTGAGGGATACACGGATGGAATATGTCTTATATCTTGATGTCATCCAACATCAGGCATAGTGTATTCTACGCTCAACACGGTGTATAAAGATATAACGATCAATTCAAAATAAGTAAATTATTAAGAAACTTTTGGGTTGAGGGGAATGCTTTGGCATTACTTGGTGTCAACTCGGCATCAAGAAGAGTGTACTCCGTAATGAGTTATATAAATAAATTATGATCAATTCATAATGAGTAGATGATTTATAAATTTGACACTTAATCACTGTAATTAGGAGAGAAACGCAATTGAGTAAAACTGCAATTGTGGTCATATTAAATAGAATATGACTCATATTTTATGTCATCATATATGTTGTACGATGGGGACTAAAGTTAATATTGAACATGGATGACATTTATTTAGTATGTTATGAAACACGTTCAACATATCATTTTTCTGTTATGGTTATGTGTATCATTATGATGACCTTACATTTAAATCTGGATAGTCAAACCCGTTTTTTATTTTTATAACACTCAGGTCAGTCCGGGAATTTATAGATAAAAGGTCTTCAGCTTTTCTTGGACGTTGGGATTATTAAGGAAACAATTATAGACTCTATCATATTTTAGAGGTCTATTATGTATATTTTCTTTTAATGTATCCATGTATTTATATATGTGTCAAGGTTGAGTTGTATATGCCATTCGACTTGTATGATGTATATATTTTGTAGTGGGTCGAATACTTCATTTTGTTGATCTACTTTGTGATATCATGTTTTTTGCTACATTCTGCAACTCTATGTTCTCTAATTATATTGTGTACTATTTTGTCCTAGTAAAACCACATTTTCTTGCTTTGTGTTGCTACTAGGTACTTGTATTTGTGTATTATATGAGGTAAGAATATGTATCGATGTTAGCCCAAAGGAATGTTCATATACGGTCACTCATAATAAGCCTCATTCTTTGTACTACCATATAGTATTACTCTGTAATACTCTTTGGTAGTATGGATAGATGCTTTGGTTATTGCAGTACGATGTTGATCAATTTGTAATTGAACGTATCAGTTTTATTTTAAGACAAATTGTGGTTTAGCACCACCATACCAGTGATTAGGCGCTCCGCTTTGGTCCCTAAGGTTAGCAGTTAGAGTCATGCTGTACACTATCTAAAACTTGTATTGCAACTATATGTTACTGATATAGTTAGAGGTATGCCCTAGGGGAAATTATGTAATTTATTACATGTATCTAACTCTATAACCAATCTTGTTTGAAATAAAAGGTGTTTTCTTTCCTTATATACTTGATATAATGAGTTAAATTAATTAATTAATTTATTAAAAGTATATTTAATAGAAAATCATAAATGGCATATTTTATGATAATAGTTACAAGATGTTGTCACCGTGAGTAATTTATTACAATGAAATAAAACATACTGTTTTAAATATTCTGAATCAAGATGTATTGACTGGATATCGCTACATTCGTTGAGACTAGAGCACATAACACTCTCCAAATGTTGGACATTGTATTACTCATGACTACTAGAGGCACTAAGGGGTTACGTACTGATAATTATTAGATAACTATGGAATGACCCACTCGATCGTTTTCTATTAGTTAATATAACAAAGGTCAAATAGAAAAATATAGATGTGACAAAGTTATGCAATTCTCTTGACTTAAGAATACTACTGATCTCCAATGTGGGAACTTCGCTTTGATTATAGTTAAATCATGACACAACGTCCAACGAACATGTAATGACCCGCCTTTTCGACCCTCAAAAGTTAACACTAATACATCCACGGTATTCACATGCTGAGCGTCTAAGTGGTAGAAAGACGGATTGTTGGGGTGAATGAAAGAAAAGACTGACACAGAATCTCACATCATGATGAGAAATATACAATATACAAATGATCTTTATAAAAGAAAACTATAATATACATACACCAATCAGAGTCAACTAACCAATCATCAGTTTGGATAGTTATAACAACCTGTCCTCCAAATTGCTAATAGATACAAACAACAAATGTAGCAGAAATAAAATATACGTGAATATGTCTTGGAGGCATCCAGCTCGTATCTTGAATCTCCAAAGCATCCATAACTAAATCTGAAATATACACGATCTGACCTTAGCATTATAAGAAAATAACGCCTGGATCATTCTGGTAAACCATCATGAGAAGCAGAATCCAATGGATTTTAATGTTATAAAACCTTTCTAAAATAAAGATATCTCTTAAGACCACGCCTTACATAAACATGGATAGGTTTTTACCTTATGATAACCAAACCATTTCATAGGAAATGTTATGATATAATAATGTCTAGGGTTTAGAATAAATATTTAATCATAGTCGAAATGGTTATATTAATTACATTCCAGAATATTAGGTATACAACTAAGTCCATAAAGGCACGTATTGGAGAATGTATTCCATACAATGACAAGGCACCGAGGTACCACCTGTCATAGTATACCCCTAGAAAAATGTACCGTGGCCGATAAAAACATTTTTCACTCCTACCAACACAAAACTGGCATACCCCTTCCTGGATAGTACTGAATATGTCATCACCTCGGTTGCTTTGCAACCTTTTCCTCAAGCTCGCAGCGTACATAAATATATAGATAGTGATCTAGAAGAGTGATGACATATCCTAATGCGTATGACCCACATAGCCCTGCTACTTCTCCCTTGATTTTAGTCGTTACCGAGTTGTGAGGCTACGTTTTACCTTTTTATCAAATCCCACTTGGAATGCTAACACCGCCCTCCAAGCATCAATGCAATGCCAGCATTCATCCATACAAGTTGTTCAAGATATGAACAAATCTAAGGCACCACTTCTACAACATCCTCAGGATTAGTAGCAAGTAGCCTTACACTTCAAAGAACTCCGTCTTTGATTCCATCATCTTCAAGATGTCCCAATTCGAACACTTACGCTGGTTCGAAGCGGTTTTTGGATAATATATCGGATCCTGGTCTCTTTGAACCGACAAACAATGGTTTTCAAAATTGACCAACATTTGATAGTGTGCTATTTAACTATCAAATAAACAAACAAACAAACAAATCAGAGATTTCATTTCACATGGAAACCAAGCATGGTTAAGTACATAAGCAACTATTAAGCCTTTTTAATTAATCCTTTCATTAATTGAAACTACTTTGTAAATTCTTGTATTAAAATACTTTTACAAAAGATATATTCTCAAACTCTCTCTACTCTTTTCATTATTTGAAAAATATTCATATACTTACCTTGATGGTATAAGTATATTCACAAACCATTTCTTTATCAGTACTTCGAAAACATCTCTATATACTTATATCAATAGTATAAGTATATTCACAAAACACTACATTTCAAATACTTAGAAAATGCATTCATATACTTATCTCAATAGTATAAGTATATACACAAATATTAAGAAGATTTCATTTCCAAAACCATACTTAATTGGGTTAAAACAAATGTCATTTAAAATATAAGTAACAATGAAAGCCAAACCACTTTTCTCTTTTTGGTGTTAAGTATGAAAAGAATACTTTTCATACCACCATAATTTAAAATGATCATTTATAGAAATCGGGTCTCATTCCTTTTATAAAATTCCTTTTATAAAATCCCTTTTTATAAATCCCTTTTATAAAATTTCTTTATAAAACTCCTTCTATTTATATAACTCTTTTATATTTACAAACTTCTTTTATAAAATATCATTTATAAAAGGAGTTTTATAAATCTCCAAATTTATTTATAACTCTTTTTATAAAACTCCAAATTCATTTATAAAAATCCTCTTATAAAACTCATTTCTATTTATACAACTCTTTTTATATATCTCAAAAGAAAATTATAAAACTCCTTTTATAATTCTCATAATTTATTTATAAAACTCCTTTTATAAATCTTAAGATTTAAATCTTACATACTTATCACAAAACTTTGATTTCCAAGATAGTTCTAAATACTTTCCATAAAACGATCATTTCATATATCACTATAAATTCAGAAATGTGATTTATTTTATGATTTATAAAAATGGTATAATTTTTTTCCTTTTTATAAAACCCTATTTAAAAATCTATTCCTTTATCTATAAAATTTCATTTATAAATCTATCCTTTTATTTATAAAATATCGTTTATAAATCTATCCTTTTAATATAACATTTTATATAAAAACTTTTCACAAATATTTATACCAAATATTCCTATTTTCTCTTAAAAACAAAATAACTTTATTTTAAAAGATAAATTCCCTTTTATTTTCCTTTAAAATAAACTTTCATTATTATATTAACCTTTTTGTAAAACCAATATTTCCCGAAATTCTTCTTAAACATTTCCAAATATTTTAGAAAAGATTATCAAAAGGCTAAAGTAAAACAAAGAAGTACAAAAACTATTTTTAAATAAAATATCAAAAAAATCCAAAAAGTTCAAATTAAAGATCATTTTCTGAATCAAAACCATTTTCCAAATCCAAATAGCAAACAATAGTATTTCAAAATATTATAATAAGGCCAATAACTACTATAGCACTTAACCAATGCTGCTGCTACCTTTATTACTAAAAATGTTCAATTTTTAACATATATTAATGTCATATCCAATATGGCCAACTACTAACTTTTAGCATTCAATGATTTATATAATAGTTATATAAATGGAATTAAATCAACAAGTATAAAACTAAAATTTAAAATCACAACGACAAGAAATTCAGATTTCTCTACAAAATTTCTTGTATTTCATTTTAAATGTCATTCGCTTTTCAAAGCTGAAATTCAACCAAAGCAAACCAATAAATCATTCAAACAAAACACAATAATTATAACTACAATATAACATATAGTATTTAATCAAAGGTGAGTTAACTCAATAAATTTCAGTTGAGGATTAAGCACTCCGGTTTGATCTAAAATCGAACGACATTCGATTTTAGCCCAAAATTTCACTTGCTCCAAACTTGACGAAATTAATTCCAATGCATAGATTTCGCTCCTACAAGTGCAACACAAAAGACCGCATCTCAATTGGACCTCGTATGAGAGAGATATTCATTTTATAAGTTATTGATTTTAAAATATACATTAAATCACTTAACAACTTGATTAATATTATTACCCTTCTCTAATAACCTCCCCCTATACATGATGATACATCCATCTTCCACCATGCATGCAGCTCTTAATCGACCATCCCTCAATGAAATCAAATCTGTCTTCTCCGACGTACCACACTTTATTACCTCTTTGAATGCATCCCGCCACACGAAGCTCGACCCATCACATCAAAATGCAACAGTTTTGACCATAATGAGCTACAACCTCCAAAACTCGACCACAAGATGCTCTTCCCTGTAACAAAACCCTAGAAACCAACAACAACACCTATCGTTGGCTATACCCTCCACAAACTCAAACCCTAGTTCTACTTCACCTTCGACCTTCACCTAAACTTTGACCGCACTCCCCAAATCTAATATGGATTTGTAGAACACATCAATGCAAACCCAAAGAATCCAACTTTATAATTTTTCGTTGAGTATTTGATTTGATTCTAAATTTTGAATTGGTGGCTATTTTTCTTTGTTTATAGAAGATGGAAAAAAAGAAAAGAGAAAGAGGGAGTGGGAAAAGTCAAAGGGTTGGAAATTCTAAGTGTGGAGTTTAGCTTATAATTGATTTCCGGTACTTCGCTGCACAGAATTTCTTTCGCGTACGAACCACGAACGACAAAACAAAGATACTATCATGCACAAAAATGCGATACGATCCCAAAACAACAATAAAATACATAGGTTATCTAATATTGTAAAAGTTCAAAAATCCCAATGTTTGTCGTAAAATATATCGAACAATAATTTAAATATGTGCCAAATTAAAGATTAAGGAAAATCCTATAAATAAAAATAAAAATACATCATAAAAAATTAAGTCCTTTATTAAAATTTGATTTTCTTATTATTTATCACATTCGAATCAAATTTGAATATTTATATAATTTAAATATTCTCATTCGAAACGTTAAAAATTTCGGGTCGTTACAAACGACTATAGTTGGGTTGAATGGAAGCATTGAAAGTAAAACACTATTTAAGAGAGGATTCATATCCTCGGTTATATGATGTTAGTATCATGGTCAATTGAAGTGAACTCAAAGTCGAAGTCTCTGGCCAGAATAGTTCAGTTAGTAATAATTTTTATTATTGAATCAAAGACTTTGTGTTTGAACTATAAAGTTGAATATGGATGATATTGGAATTTTGACCATTGTCAAATTCCATAAGTCCAAAGTGATATAGTTTTGACGAAGAGAACTGGTGTAAATGATTTTCACTATAGGGTAACGCTTAAATAAGTAAAATTGGACTTTACAGAAATGATGTGTTAGCAATAAATTCAGCCAAAATGTCATACCACTAGCTAAGGTGACGTGTGAATGTTAATATTAGAATTGTTCAATATTAATCGCCGACTGAATTTACATCTTTTAATCGCACAACCATATTGATGAATACTCTAGATAAACCACACGATTTAATTAATTTATAGTCATTGTAAATTAATTAATATTTCCAAAATATTAATTATTATATTTTATTTTGTTTGTTTGTATACCATTAGCATTTATTAAAGCGAGTAGATTAAAGTTATAAACATGCATACCGATATATGATATCGATAGATTATTTAAATTAGATTTAAATGGAATAAATGCTAAGTGGGTTTGGGATCACTTGAGACCCATAATTCCTCCATGTTTGCCCAGCTACATAAGAGAGAGAGGATATGCTTTCAAAATAATTAAAAATGGAAAAGGAAAATATAAAAAAGGAAAAGATCTCTCTTTAATTGTGCATTGATTACCCTCTTTATTCATTCATTTCATAACCTCTTTGGCTTTCCATTCCTAAATTAAAAGTTTACTTAAAACTGTTAACCTTAAAATCTAAATTTTTTGTATAGATGTATATATATTCACATACCACATGCTACAATATTAGTAAATAAATTGTGTATAGATCTAAATTATTAAATTGTACTAATCATGTATATGGAAATATACATGTTTAGTATAATTCAAATTTGTAAGAGGATTTTGTGCAATAATGTAACCATTTATTATCAAACCTTTCTTTAATTGAAATCATTCCCATTAATGTTAATTTTGGATTTAAAACAACTAATAGTGTTTTAATATATATATATATATATCATTATGGATGTATGCATATTTCCATTAATAAAAAACTTGGACAACAAAGGCGTGTATAAATTTGGTTCATAAGTTATAAATGCCAAACAATACAATAATTATTACAATTAAAGAGGGAGAGAAATAAATGGTTTCTCTCTCTTTATATATTGTTATATCTTGTCTTTATTTATTTTGAAAGGCAAGCAGGGTTGAATGGACCCTTACCATATTTATTAACCACACAAAAACAAAAACAAAAAGAGAGCAATAACAAGCTAGAGCTCTCAAAAGCAAAAAGGGAAGACTAAGAAGTAAATAAGAATGAAAGACTTAAAACAAACCAAACAAGAACATCACAAGGAAAGGAAAGAATAAAAACCCTAATTCAGAGAACCATAAGCAACATGTAGGGAAGACTTTTCCTTGACTCTAGATATTATGATGTTTATTAAGGCACTTTCAAGTTTCATTTTATTCTCAAAAACTCTAGCATTTCTCTCAGCCCATATCACATCCACATAAACTTTCAAAAGTAGTAACAGCCTATAAGATGAAGCATCCTTCCATCTTGTTCTTCTGAAGACTCTATTCCATTTAGCACTACCATTAATTATTGGCTCAGAAAATCCTCCATTAAAGAGAATAGCTTTCCAGATTCTTTTAGTAACCATACAATCAAAATAGAGGTGAGAGCCATCTTCAATATGATTATTGCAGAAGTTACACATCAAGTCCACAGAAAAACCTCTCCTACATAATTTATCCTTGGTCATGAGTGCATTTCTTAGGACTTTCCATAAAAAGAAGTTCAGTTTTTGAGAAGTGTTAGTATTCCAGACTCTAGCATGCCATCTAAAGATAGGGCTATTCTCATCTCTTATCAAAGCTTTATAAATTCTTGATATGGAGTGCTGCCCAAGATTAGCAGTCCACACATACCCATCATCACTAGTAGGGTACTTCTTGCTTTGCACAACAGCCCACAGCTGATTGATGATAGGGTTGGAGGAGTAAGGCAAAACAATATCACCATTATAGAAATAATCAACTGCCTTGGCATTCAAGGGGATGCCAGTTTGATTCCTCTTCTCATATGTGAGCAAATCATGCAATATAATTCCTCTTCCCACCCATGGTTCAAACCAGAATTTAGCTTCACTATCAGGGCCAAGCACAAGCTGGACATGTGGAAGTAAACTGCCCCTAAGTTTAAGGATTGATCTCCACACCCAACCACACAGAGGAGAGGGTTCAATTTTCTAGAAGTTCTTATTGCCAAGATGATGATGCCTAGCCCATTTAACCCACAAATTAGGTTTTTCATTAATCAGATTGTCAAAATGCTTTGAAAATGCAGCTTGATTCCAAGTCCTCATACATTTTATTCCCAATCCACCATATTTTTGTGGTTTCTCCAATTTCGCAAAAGCAATAGGAATGATTTTTGTAGAATACATATCCCCAGTCCATAGAAAATGATTCATTGCTTTCCTGATGCTAGATAAAAGAGCAGAAGGTAAAATAAAGCACCTGCACCAATAAACAGTCATAGCTTGTATTATTGATTTTATGATTGTGGTTCTGCCTGCCTATGATAACTTATTGCTTGCCCATCTATTCATAGCTTCAGTTATTCTTTCAAACAGAGGCAAACAAGCAGTTGCTCCAATTTTTCTAGAGCACAAAGGGATACCCAGATGCATGGTACCCTCAGGAAGATTAGGAAGTTGACTTTCATGGTGTATGTTCTGATTGTCATTGTCATTGAGTCCTGCCACCATTAGGAATGACTTGCTTCTGTTGACTTGTAGGCCAGTGCATTTCTCAAAAGTGTGAAGGATACCTTTGACACATTCCATTGAAGATACTGTAGGCTTAATAAAAAGAATAACATCATCAGCAAAAAGAAGAGAGGTAATGAGAGGATTCCTGCATTTGGGATGTAACTTGAAATTGTTGTTCCTGACTTGTTTGTTAATAAGCTGAGTAAAAAATTCCATCACAATAATGAACAAATAAGAAGACATCGGGTCTCCCTGTCTTATTCCTCTCTGACTTCTAAAATATCCAACAGTGCCACCATTGTAACATAATGAGAAGGAGACTGTTGAAATACATGTATATATCCATCTGACAAAGTGGCAAGGAAACCCCATTAATCCCATAATACCAGTCAGAGCTTCCCAGCTAACTGTATCATAAGCTCTTCTTATATCAAGCTTCATCATAGGTCTTGGAGAAACATGAGCTCTACCATAACCATTAAGTAGTTCATGAGTAACCAGCGCATTATCTAGGATACTTCTATTATTCAAAAATGCAGCTTGGTTCTCAGAAATCACAGATGGAAGCACATGTCTAAGCCTAGGAGCAATAACTTTAGATATGCATTTGTATATTATGTTACAGCAAGCAATATGTCGAAATGCATTAAGAGTAGCAGCATGCTTGCCTTTTGGCACCAAACATAAGTTGGTAGCATTTATGGGAATAGGCAATTTATTGTGCTCAAAAAAATTATGCATGGCTGCCTTGAAGTGATTAGCAATGACATCCCAACAATGAATAAAGAAAACATCATTAAAACCATCAGGACCACCACAAGAATCCCTCTTCATACCAAACATAGCATTATATATTTCTTCATCAGTTACTCTTGAAGACAAAAATTGGATATCAGACTCAGACAGGACAGGCAAAGGAGTAGACATGAGCTCATGAGAGTTAGGGTTCCATGCTTCATTTGGGGAGTAAAGATTGATATAATGATCAATGAAAGCTTTGTCAATTTCATCTGGCTTGATTAACATCCTTCCTTCCTCATCTTGTATATGGTGGATGTTTCTTTTTGCATTTAATTTTTAGGGTACTATGATACAGTTTAGAATTTCTATCACCATACAAATTCCACTCCTTCCTCAATTTTTGTTTCTTCATGCTTAGCTCAGAGGCCATAGCTTCTGATAATAGCTGTGTTAGTTCATGTTCTTGCTCAGATAGACTGCTATTACCAGGATCTTCAAGCATACTCAATTGAATAGTAGACAGTTGATTCTGCAGATTGTTGGAGTTCTTGTTACCATCACCATACTTGTTCTTTGCCCATCTCTTTAAAGCTTCCTTGGTTGCTTTCAATTTTTGCTGCAAAATAGACATTTTGTTACCAAATTTAGGATGATTCCATACATTAACAACTAAAGGCATAAATTCTGGATCTTTGATCCACGAGTTAAAAAATTTAAAACTGGAGTTCCTTTTAATGGCATTGCATTCGGTGGCTAAAAAAACAGGTGAATGGTCAGAGAGCAGAGGAGGGAGGATATGATTTAGAGAATTAGGGTATTGAGTTAGAGCTTTGGCGTTGAGAAAGGTTAAGTCAAGTCTACTCATGGTTCTCACTCCTGATCTACTTTTGTTGTTCCAAGTGTATTTTGGACCAACATAGGCAGCTTCATGTAAATTGGAGGAAGAGATAGCATGGTTGAGAGGAGAAATGTCAGAAATAAAAAGGGGAGTGCCACCACAACGATCATCAGCAGCTAACATACAATTAAAATCTCCTAACACAAACCAAAGATGTGTTTCCTGCCTAAGATGTGGTAAATAGTTCAGCATATCTTGTCTTGCTGCAACATGGTTTTCCCCATAAATAAAGGTCAGATAGAAGGAAGTTGTGGTTGGTAGATGCAAGGCATGGAAATGAATGAATTGTTTGTGGGATATAATTGGAGTGAGAGTGTAGAAGGTTGGATCAGAAAGAACCATAATTCTGCCATATGGAGCCTCAATCAGATTATGATGAACACTCCATTGTGGATTAATAAGATTGGCTGCTTTGAGGGTAAGATCAATGTTAAGTTTGGTCTCCAGAATGCCAAAGATTCCAAGATTATTATCAGAGATAATTTGTTTTGCTTGCACAAGTTTTATTTCCAAATGTGCACCTCTTATATTCCAAAACCCTATTTTTTGTAACATGGATTAAACTAGTGGTTGATTAGTTTGTAATCTCATAGACCTTCTAAGGCCTGAATTTGGGGTTGTATCCTTTTCAGGTAATGTTTCTACATAGTCAACATCCTTGCCTTTGTCAAAATCTGACAGGTAACTTTCTTTTTTTTCTCTTAATACTGATGTGATTCTTATGTTGAGGGATTGGAGTTTTGGACAGTGTGGATTGTGGGTATTCTTGAGGAAGTATATAACCAGGAGGGGGAGATATATGAGAGTAATGAGGTATGGATTGATAGTTAGGGGTTATGGTTACTTCTGAAACATGCACACTGACATTGTGTGCATGTGAAGTTTCATTTTGCTCATGATGATTGAGCATATTGATGGAATGAGATGCTTTGGTTATAGAGTTTTGAGTCAGCTTACTGGGTAACAGGGAATGCACACAATTTCCACCCAAATTGTCTTTACTTCCATTATTTTCTGAATGCTTATTTGTTTCAGCTTGCATATCTGCTTTTTGTTTTCCTTTTGTCGGTTCATACTCTTTTGCCTTTCTTACCCCAACCAATTCCTGAACTAGCATCCCATAGTTTTTAGCAAGTTGAGAATTAGCTTCTAGATCTGCTACATCAATTTGCACTTCTGAATTCTTCTCCTTATCTTCACCCAAACTTTCTTTAGCCACTATTGCTTCCTCAATGGTCAATCCAGTTGCACCATTAAACTGTTCAGTATAAATTTTATTTCCACTACCTCCAATAATCAGTTCTCCATTTTCCTCAGTCAAATTTTGTAGCACTTGAAATTTATTGCCCGTATTATTCTCTAATTCCTCAACAACTTCTCCTTCTTCAACTAAATCCACAACATTGTCCTTGTTATTATAAGTTTCAATTCCTACTTTCCTTGTTTCATTTTCCTTGTCACTTCCATCCCTACCACACCCACCATCTTCCTTAGTCTTCATTAAATCACTCTTTCTTTTGCTCCCATGCTCAACTTTTTTCCACAGTATTGAGGACTTATTATGCATAATATTGACATTTTGATCTTTCACCACGGAACCTTTATTTGGAGCTTGTTTTGACAAAGTATTTGTATCAATCTTTATTGCTTCATCTGACTTTACACTATTTTTGCAACTAGAAATATCATGCCCAAACACCTTACAAGTTGTACATGCTTGTGGCCTCCATTGATATTCCACAAAAACAGTCTGTTTTGTTCCATCCTTACACAATACTTGAAAGCTATCAACTAATTCGGAGATGGGTGTCACTTCCACCAATGCTTTAGCATAGGTCAACCTTTCCATTCTTTCTGTACTTTCATCCAAACATTTAACACACCCTATTCTTCCAGCAAGCCAATTAATGCCTAGAGGGGACCACGCTGCTAGTGGTATGTTGTAGATATGTATCCAAATAGTAACTGAAGTGACTGAGCCGCAAATATTGCTTACTGTAGGGTCCCATTGTTTTACAATAAACAATTTATTCCTCATGATTATTGGATCAGCCTGGATGATTCTTCTCCGATCATCCTCACTTGAAAATAGGAACATAAAGACTACTCCATCTGATTTAACCTTAATGCTGCCCTTCAATCTCCACACTCTCTTAAGGTGTTGCACCACTGCTGTAAATGATAGGGGTTCATCTAGGAAAAATCCAACTACATAATCTTGCCATATACTTTGCCCAGCTTCTTGAACAGAGTCAGGAAGCACCAATGCATCCCCAACAAATTCATTGATGAAGTTAACAGGCATGTACTTCCCCGTATTGCGTGGTTTGTTCTTGAATAGAGAAGTCCATGGTTGTTGACTTGTGTTGCTGATGGGAGGGTTAGACTGAAAATACATAGGAGGAGGGGAGTTAGGACTGCTTATAGAGGAAGAGGCTAAAGGATGGCCAGAGAGTAAGGGAGGGGGATCAGGGTCAGGCACAGGAGGGACAGGGGTAGGCAAAGGTTGGGCTGGAAGGGAAGGAGAAAGGTTGAGCTCTGCCATTAAAAGGAGAAAAAAAAGACTGATACATGTTTCATTACATAGAGTAAAAGAGGGAAACAAAAGGTTTCCTTCTCTAAATCGATTTATACATGTTTCATTACATAGAGTAAAAGAGGGAAACAAAAGGTTTCCTTCTCTAAATCGATTTATATATGTTTCATTTATACATATATATACACCACTTACATACTGCACTTACACTTCACACAAATGAATATATTTGATACATTCATTATAATATCTATAATTTTAAGTTATATGTAAATTTCCATTTTAACAATTTAAACAAAATAAGATTTTATTTAAAATATTATTAGATTAGATCTAATATACATTTAGACTTTATAGGCCCAATAAAGATCCAAAATGGTTAAAAAAATTGAATATCACTCATTTCTTCCGCTGCGGGCTAGCCCGGGTCCAATAGTTACCAAAGTACCCATTTCTTTTTATGAAAAAGGTGAAATTATGCATCTATTTAGATTAGTGATAACGATAATAATAATGAACTGTTTGTGTTTTAAGTACTAATTTTTAATTATAGATTATTTAATATTATTCTATCGAGAGCACCCTTAGAGCATCTCCAATAGCTAATATTCAGACATAATAATTCAGGGTGTACCCTCCAACAAAGAAATTCACACTGAATATTCATTTTCCACTTCAGGAAACTGAAGTGGACAAGGACAACCATTCAATAGATGCTTAATTCTTAGGCGTCCATTGAATAGGCGCCTAGTTTGTCAACCCCTCCTCCCAACGACCATAACTGTCTAGTTATCAAATTTTGATGCTTTGTTAATGGCTATAAGTGACCATATTTCATATTTCAACTCCATTTCAACGGCAATAAACAACTCTATTTTAGATTAAATGATATAAAATCAGACTGTTTTAGCAATAACAAACACACAATTCTTCATTTCTAAAACCATTTTCACATATTTCAATACAAACCAACTTGTCTCATTCGTTCCAATCATTTAGTGAAACTTTAAATATGGATAAGTATGAATTTCATTCATGACCCGATCAAACTGCTCCCTTTCATTGTGCTTCTCCTTTAAGCTTCCACCCTTTTGCTGCATGGAACAATGAAGAAGATAAAGATCTTTATACAGTCTATTATTACTCTTCTAATAACTCGACGAAGAGAAACGCCTAGTGTGGAGAAGTATTTTAGGCCATAGTAATGAATGTGTACAATAAAAAACATGTTGAAAAGACACTGTCCATGTCGGTGATAACCGGTCGATTTAGGAAGATAAACCGAAAAGCTTTTTTTTAGTCTCATTTTTACAAAATCCAAAAGCCAATCCTAATGGCAAAGGAGGAGAAGCTGAGCTTGTACGTTTCTTAAAAATATTCCACTCATAATAAATTAAAAATGGGTATTGATTCTTGTTAACTATTGGATATAGAAGAGAATAGTGAATGATTAATTCTTGAAGTTATTCCTAAGGGAAAATGATCGCAAAAAACCTCATTGTTACCAATTTGCAAATGTTTTGACTTGTTTGCTAGTCATCAAAAATGGAGCTTCAATAATGCAAAGTCCTTAAGATATGACCAATCAAAGAAGAAGGGTAAGAAAAAGGCATTGAAATCATCTATAATTCTAGGCCGGGAAACTCTTCTATTGTTGATTCTAATTTAGGTCTCAAAATTGAAGTTGATGTGATAGATCTTAGAATTGATGAAGATGCTAGGTCGATGGAGCAACATGTAGCCAAGATGAAAAATGCTATTTAAGGACAAATTGATTCTCAAATCAAGCTAATGCATGAAAAATATGCGAAAGAAAATGTTGAACGTCAACAGGGTCATGCGATGTATATAAATTCATGTTCAAACTTAATTAAGAAGCTTTAAGTTGGAAATGTTCCAAATAAAATATTGTGGCTGATTCAACGAAAAGGCTTAGTACATCGCCTTGAATAATACCAAAATAAAAGCAATGTATATAAATATAAATACACAAATTTATAACTGAGCTAAAGGTAATTCCAAGTATTAAGAATACTATGTCATTATTATATGGTAACAATGTAATAATAAGAGCTCACTAGAAGTCAAGAAACACATTTCGAATAGTTCCACATGATAAAGGTAGTTTATCAGCACCAAAGAGAGTTGATTGATATAGTAAATAATTAAAACAACATAATAGATCCATGCACGAAAGGTCTAACTCGATCAATTCTTATCAAACTAACCGAAGGGATGAGATTGTAATTCCATAATTGGCCCGAAGTCCAAGTGGGAGATTGATAGAGTTAAGGGTATACTCTATGGACAATTATGCAATTTGTTACATATATCTAACTCGATAACCAATCTTGTCCAAAATAAAAGGTATTTTTTTGGCAAAGCCAGTGGGGTTGAATGACCCCTACCACTTATTTATAACATGTTAGAAAGTACATACAATCTTAAATAGGGTTACAGAGAAAATAGAAGAGAAAACGTGCAAAATAAAGAAGGAAAATACAAACAAAAAGCCAATCAGTTCCAGATGAGCAATGGATGTGGACCTATCAAAAGGATAAGAAGACAGGGCATCGCAAAACCAATTTCCCGGCAAATGGCATAGTATAATTTCAAGTGGTTTTTTTTCTTAAGATTGAAAATCCTCTCATTTCTTTCCTTTCTAATTTCATTCACAGTAACCTTGAGAAGGATTAGGAGCTCATAGGTGGATGATTTCTTCCATTTTGTCACCTTATAAATATTCGACCATTCTATCTTGATGTTCTAAATAGGTTGATCAAAACCACCTTTTATCTTTATTTTCTTTCAAAGAAAATGTGTGAAGGAGTAGCTAAAGAAAACATGATGTATATCCTCATCTCCCGAAGTGCAGAACATACACGAGGTGGCAGTAGAAATTCCTTTTCGCGCCAAATTAGTTAGAGTATGAATGGCATTTCTGAATATTTTCCAAAGCATGAAATTTAGCTTATCATTAGTGTGATGATTCCAAATTATCTTGTACCATAGGAATCTTTCCTAATGATAGGGAGCATCTATTGCTTTATATATGTTATGCGTATAATGTTCCATAATATCATTAGTCCAATGGTAAATATTAGAGGTGATAAGGACATAGGGAGTGTTGTTGAATGAGTTCCATAACTGGTTGACAAAGGAGTTGCAGGATCGAGGAAGAGTGATGGTGACATGTCTTATAAAGGAGATAGCCTTAGCATTCATAAGGACTCCACTTTGCTGCGGATCTTCATGAGAAAGGGAGTTGAATAATATCAAGCCTTGCCTTGGTTAAGGCACATTCCAAAATTTCGCATTGCTACGAGGACTGAGAATAAGTTTGGATTAAGGAAGAAGATGTTCTCTCATGTTTAACATAGATTTCCACACCCAACTATGTGCCAGTTTCGATTCTAATAGCCATATATCTTCATCCTTTAGATTGTGCTTGATACAACAACCAACCCACAGAGAGTCAAATTGTTAACAAGGTTATCAAAATGTTTCGACAAGTCAGCTATGTTCCAGTTTTATTAAATTCTTAATTCCTAACCCTCTATTACATTTTGGCATTTCCAATTAATTAAAAGCAATTGTAGATAATTTTATATTTTGAATAGAACTAGACCATAGAAATATAATCATGGCAGTTCTGATTATAGCAATTAGCTTCGTGGGGAGGAGAAAAGTCCTGCACCGGTAAACAGTCATCGAAAAAATTATAGAATTTATGATCACAAGTCTTCCTAGTTAAGAAAGGAATCTATTCTGCCATTTGGAGAGGACATTGGTGATTTTCTCGTACAAAGGAATACATTGAGTTATAGATATTCTTATAGTAGCTAAAGGAATACCCAAGTATGACATATCAGATTGAAGAGGAAGCATATTGGTGATATTTTGGCATTGAATAATTTGTTCAGGAGGCAAACCAGCAACCATAATATGAGATTTTTAAGGAATTGTCATTAGGCCAGAGAAATTATAAAATGAAACAAGGGTGTCCATGATACAATTTAGAGATTGCATAGTAGGTTTGGTGAAAATTATCAAATCGTTAGCAAAGGCAAGAGAGGTTACCATTGGAGATCTACATTTAGGATGAAGGGTGGTTTTTTTTTCTCAACAACTTGTTTCTGAAAAGCTAGAGTTAGAGTTTCCATAACAATTATAAACAGATAGGATGAAATAGGATCCCCCTGCCTCAATCTATTGTCTCCTTTGAAATAGCCAACATAATTAGCATTGAAAACATGAGCATATCTGACAGTAGAAATGCACTGAAAAATCCAGTTGGATAATTTAGAAGGAAAATTCATTTTTTGGAGGATACACATAAGAGCATTCCAACTAACAGAATCAAATGTCTTTTTGATGTCAATTTTAAGCATAGTTTCAGGAGAAATATATGGGGAAGAATGTCCATTCAAAAGCTCATGGGTTAGGAGGACATTATCAAGAATATTTTTGTTGGGAAGATAGGCAGCTTGGTTAGATGAAATTATAGATGGAAGAACAACTTTCAATCTAGAAGCTAGAATTCTAAAAATGCACTTGTAGATTATATTACAGCAGGCAATAGGCTAAATTGAGTGACTGATGAAGGATTGTCTAGCTTGGGAATAAGGGAAAGGTTTATAGAATTAATGGAGCTAAGAATTTTTCTTTTGGAGAAGAAATGGTGAACAGCCTTGAGGGCATCAGAGGAAATAATAGGCCAGCAGTGAATGAAGAAGGTGGCGTTGAACCCATCAGGGCCACCTGTAGCTGATTTTTTCATTGTGAAAATGGAGTTCTTGATCTCATAATCAGTTGTAATGACCCAGAATTTGATCACTCTAAAATATAATATTTAAATTGATTTTAAATAAAAAATATATAAGATTTTATGACTCAGATAATATTAAATAGGATTTGGGGATAGAAATATACAAAAAAATAGGAACCTTTGTTTATATCGGTAAAGGTGACAAAAGTCTAATTTTAGAAAGGTAAGTTTGGATGGTTAAATAAATTATTTAATTATATAATAAGGGTTTCTATTTTTAAATAACAATATACAAGTTTATTTTCAAGTTTTGTTTACAAATATATGAAGTTTGACAAAAACGTCAAAATGTGACCGTAAAACGTTTTATCGAAAATCAACGTTTTGTCAAACAAAAGTTGTCGCAACGTTGTTGCACCTTCATTTACATATACATGTACACAAATTTAAATAGGGTAAGTATTAATAAAGTCACCAAACAAGATTACTAAATAAGTTTAGAAATTTCTAGAATATCATTAACAAAAAGTAAGCACAAAAAGACAAACATGTCAAAATCAAATCTAAACAAAATCTTACTTTATTTTGCATAATACTTAAGTGATTAAGACATAAAGTTGTGAAGTGAAAGGTGATGTTAAGTGTTGAAAAAATGTAGTTCACTTTAAGTTAAAGTAAGGGTATTTTGGTCATTTCACATAATAATATTTTATTTCAAACATTTTCTATAAATACTAAACCATTTCTTCACTTTTTTTCACACTTCTTCTTCATTTCCAAGCTTTCTCTCTTCATTTTCATGGCTTCCAACCTTAATAAAATAATGCCAAAATTTAGTTCAAAAATATATTAAATCAAATATCCATCCAAACGCCACCAAAACACTTCGAAACTCCTCCCTTCTACCAACGGCCTCACCCTCCACCCACCAAAGCCGAGCCCACCTCTCCCCTAACCAATAGCCGTGAGCACCTCCCATCTCTCCAAGTCCAAGCCGAGCCATTTAAAGTGAAGCGTGCAAGTGTTTGTGAGCGATCGATTAAACTAGGAAAGTTATATCTGTCTAAAGTTAATTCAATTCCATTCAAGTCGAGAACTCCTAATTACTATATATATATATATATGAACGTGATAATGTGTTATGATTGTATGGATGTTTTTTATGATTTTGATCGTTATATATTGTTATCTCATGTGAATGTTTGAACAAGTCACGATATACACGTCGTTATTTCACATGGAAAACACTTTCCGAATGAATTTGGAAAGTAGTATGGAATCATTTAATATCTTTTAAAGCGACTGAAAATGTTTTAGAAATATTTCACAAACATATAAACTTATTTCGACAAGTTTTAAATGAAAACCAATAAATGAGTCAAAACTAGGCGTGTCGCGTAATGGCAGTTCGCGATTTCACGATGAAAAATTTAAATGAGCATACAGAATGAAATTTAGCTTGGAATTCTTCGAGATAAGAATTATCTAGACAATTATATCCATAGTTTTGAAATGAAGAAAGAAAATCCAGATTTTATCCTGTAGAGTTTATAATACGTCCAAATTAAATTTTCAGAAAATCGCGCATTTGTAGTAAAGCAACCAAAGTATAAAATTCTTTGAAATGAATATTTTTAAATGTTTAAAATATGAAATAAATTTTATAAACCCGATAAAATAGTTTAATGAGATTCAAATTGAAAAATATGGATTTTCGAATATTAGAAAAATAGTTTTAAATCGAATAAGCTTTTTAAGCACTTTCCGCGGCACTTTTCTACTACCGTTTCAATAACTTTAGAAATGAAGTTTTAAACTTAACGATTCTTTCCCAAATCTTTTATAAATGTTTTCAAATAAGTAATTAAGTATTTTAAAGATGATTTGTGGATTTTATAATTTATTTAAAATGGTTTAAATAAATGATTTAAAAAGAGCTGTCAAAATCAAGAGATTTAATCTTGGCTCTAAAAGCCGACGAGTATACTGGATTTTTCTATTCGTGAGATCCGGGTAAGGTGCTTAAACTAAGGAGATGTTTAGGAGAAACCATTGCCCTGGCTCACCTGGCCTCTTTTGGGCGAGGGATAGATAAGGTCGAAATGTCGGAAACGAGTTAAGTATAAAAGATTAAAATTTCCAAATTTAAATAACTTGGATCGTATAGAAATAATCTTCTTAGATTTTGTATGGAATTCCAAGAAGGGAACTTATACTAACTATATGAATTTAAAAAGTGATTTCATCGTTATTCGACGGAGAATACTTATTGAATACGGAAATTTATATTGAATAGAAGTAGAGTGATTTCTATAATCCTATTTTCTCATAAGTTACTTTCTAAAAATGATTTGATAAATTTCAAAAGGAAGGTTTAAATGATTCTGTATTTACTGAAAAGAATATTTTTAAGATATATATCTCTCGAAGATATTTTGATAAAGAAATGAATAAATCAAACAACAAGCATCTACTTATAAAACATCATTTTTATCGATGATTGGATTTCAAAGAGATCTCGGTCGGATTTGGGTGATTCCTATCCGAAAACTACTTCGAACCAATTTACGTTTTGAAGTAAAACATGTGGAAGATAAGATCATTTGAAGACGAAGATGTTAGTCCATGAGATGATGGTTTTGATGACAACAACCTTAGAATAGATTATAAAATATAAATATTAACATTACAAGTTTAGATATATATGTATATGCAGGATCTAACCTTGCAGGTATCAAGAATGAAGACTATACAGTATAGAGATTCAAGATATAGAGATAGAAGACTCATGAGTATCAAGAGTTCAAGAGTTCAAGGTTAAGTTTGTTTTATTAGGAATATTTGTTAAAACTCGTAGAAAAGCACTGGCATCTTAATATCCAATTTATTCGTGGAATGGAATCCACTTTGAGCCCGTTAAAGGGATGGAACCCTAAGTAGGATGGAACCTACGAAAATCTAGTGGGACATTGTTTTGTATCCACTAATTTTAATTCAAATGATTTTACAAAATTATCTTGTTTTCAAAATGATTTCAAAACTTTCCTTTTAAAAGATTCAAAACTCTCTATCCTGATTTTAAATAATTTTAGCCTCAAAAACATCTTTATTTTCAGAGTCAAATTACTCCTGATTTTAAACTATCTTTTCAAATAATATATTTAACTTTTAAATATTTATACTTAGATTTAAATATAAAATTATAGTTAAATTATGTATATATTGTTCTTTATATTTACTTATGTATTTTAACTATAGTTAAGTATATTTATAAAGTTTAAAATAATTTTAATATAAAATAGAGGTTATTTTCAAAGAAAATCAAAACACCAAAAATCCCTTTGGGATGTCGACATGCCCATATACCCCATGTCGACATAGTGTCAGTTGGCTTCAAAATTCAAATTTCAAAAGAAGTGTCTATTCGCCATAACTCTTCATGAATGGTCATGGCTGTTGCTCTTCTATAAATAGGGGTCAGTTTCAACGAATTTTTAATAACTTTTTTCTGGTTTTCACTCCTCTTCTTCTTCTTCCACATTTATTAATACAAAATCATACCATTACTCTGCCGAAATCAACATCGAATCATACTTGATTACTTCTAGTTTGATTCTCCATCACTATCTCTACAAGGTTCTCAGTGCTATTCAGGGTTATAGACTTCTTTATAATATATTAGCGAGAAAAGGTGTGATTGTAGCCTTGGAAATCAATCAAGCGAGAAACGGTGTGATTGTAGCCTTGGAAATCAATTGGGTGAACTTGTTGCCCCGGAAATCAAGTATCTCTACCCAGAGGATTGTCATTCTGGAGGGTGTACCTCGTAGCCTTGAAATCGAGGGTTGTAATTGTTGAATTGTTGTTGAAAGGAAATCTGTACTTGTGTTGCGGGACTGGATGTAGGGTAACTCTGAACCAGTATAAAATCCGGTGTGTTCTTTCCTTTACTGCTTTTACTTTATATTTGCATCTGTGTTTGATTCTGTGTTCATATCTGTGTCTGATTAGTGTATACATTGTTAACAAATTAAGATAAAACTCAAAAAGATTAACAAGTTTCTTAAAACACTATTCACCCCCCCTCTAGTGTTAATTCTAGCCTTAAGATCCTTAATCCGCATTTCTCACATTTGGTATCAGAGCTTTGTCTTCAAAAGTTTCATTATCTGAATTTTGAAAAATTTCAAAATGGCTACTAACACTAGTACTGTTATTACCACCAACACTAGTTCATTTGTAGAAAGTCAGTCTACTGCCAGACCACCACTTTTTAATGGCAGTAACTATGCATATTGGGCATGTAGGATGAAAATATATTTACAATCTGTAGGATTAGATACTTGGAATATCACACAAATTGAATATTCTGAACCCACAACTAATTTTGCACAGTGGACCACTGAGCAAAAGACTGTTGCACAAAATAATTCTAAAACAATGAATATTCTGTTTTGTTCACTTGAAAGAAATGAATTTAATAGAGTGTCAGTTTGTAAGTCTGCATATGAAATCTGGAAAACTTTGCAAGTAACTCACGAAGGAACAAGCAAAGTTAAATAGACCAAAATTTCCATGCTCACAAATCAGTTTCAGTTATTTAAAATGAATACTAATGAGTCTATTTCAGATATGTATAGTCGATTTCAAGATATTGTGCATTCTTTAATATCTTTGGGAAAGGAATTTTCGGAAGAAGATCAAGTCAGAAAAATTTGAAATTCTCTCACTCCAGAATGGGATCAAAAGACACTTGCAATTGAAGAGGCAAATGACATCGGTACTTTAATGATAGAAGAATTGATTGGAAATCTAATGTCATTTGAAGTTCAAATGATCGGGAGAAGAGAAAGCAAAGCATCTGAAAAGAAATCAATGGCATTCAATGCATTGATCGATGGATCAGACTCAAACAGTGATAATGATGAAGAGATAGCATTTATGACCAGGAATTTTAGGAAATTCCTGAAGTACAGAAAATTGAATAGTTCCAAGAAAAACAACTTTAAGAATTTCGGTAATCAGACTACAGTACCAAACTTTATCAAATGCTTCAATTGTGACGAACCAGGTCATATCAAAAGAGACTGTCCATATCCAGATAGGCAGAATCCTCCTATGAACAATGAACCAGCAAAGAAACAGAAGCATGCATTTACTGCTACTCTAGATGACTCAGACTCATCCTCAAGTGATGATGATCAAAAGATGGATAATTCGAATTTGTGTTTCACTGCAGTTCACGACTCCGACGAATTCAAAGAAATGGATTCAGAAAAAGGTACACGTTTACAATACAATTGGTTGAAATTGCTTGCATAGAATTAGTTGCTTGATTGTTTGATTGATTGATTTTGAATTGATATGTTGTTTGAATTTTAAAATTTATTTTCTATTTTTTTATTATTTTTTTATTATTTTTTTGACACATTCTAAAATATATTATAAGTACAATAATATTTCAAAAATATAGACATTAATAATAATATTTATTTATATATATGTATTAGATAACTTAGGAAAAATCTTGTTATGAAAATTCAAAGGCACATGTCGACATGGCCCCTACCACGATGTCGACATGCCCACCTGAATTTGAATTTCAAATTTGGAATTCAAATGTTTGAATTTTCCTCCACCTTTTCACTTCATTTATTTCTCTGAAAAGATACCTTTTGACCAGAGAATATGTCCTTTGAAAGTCTATTTATTCACTATCTTTTATCATATCTTTTCACTTTCATTTTCAAATTCAAACTCTCTCTTCATATCTTCAAGCTCTCTACTCTCTACTCTAATGGCTTCTTCAAGCAACCCCTCAACCATGAGAATTTCCAGAAAAATAAAAGATCAATTATTCAATGATCCGGAGGTAATTAAAGCATACATCAATTATGCTAATTATGACAAAGTCCATCCTGGAAAATTTGCTATTTTTCAAGATTTTTCTTCTTATGAAATTGATTCTCTTTTTGCAAACAATGGTGTTTTAAGTCTTATTGACTCTTCTCAAAATGATTTTGTTTGCTATCCTAATCTTGTCAAAATCTTCTATGCTAATTTAAACCGTGGTTTTTATAATGGAAATGAGAATGAAATTTGGAGTAGTGTCAAAGGCACTCAAATTGTTTTGAATTGTGATCTTTTGGGTACCATTCTTAATTGCAAAAACACGGGAATGGATTTTTCTAGTTTTAAAATCGATGAACATGATCGTGATACATTTCATTATATTTTTGAAGGAGATGAAAACTTTGAATTTAAAAACCGAAACTTTCGTCCTAAAGCAAGAATTGTCAATCTTCTCTTACAACATACTTTGACCCCAAGATCGGGAAATTTTAACAATCCTACCTCAAAAGTGTGCAAAGCACTTTTTGCTATTTTCGGAAATTATGATATCAATTGGGCGCAAGTTATTTTGGATGAACTTCGTCCTAAAAATTTTGAAATGGGAGAAAACACTTTATATCATGGAATTTACCTTACTCGGATTTTCAACTATTTTGGAGTGGATTTCAAAGGTGAAGAATTTGTCTCTAGAAATTTTTTAATATTTCAAACATTTCTCTCATGAAAATCCCATATGTTTTTCAACCTTATGAGACTCTTACCGAAAAGGAAGAGCGTTTGGCTCATGAAGAAATGGAAGAGGAAAAAGAAGAAGAAAGGGATGAAATGGAAATAAAAGAAGAAGAAGAATGTGAAACATCCTTAGAAAGTATTGAATATCCTACCAATCCATCCAACAAAACCCTTCTCAAAAACCAAAAGATAATTGTGGAGAATCAACGGATTTTAAAACGATCCGTTAGTAAGAAGTTGGATAACATGTCTTCAAAGATGAACAAGTTCTTTTCAAAAGTTTCCAAGAAACTTGGATTATCTTCATCATCTTCATCCTCTAACTAGTTTTATCTTTTAGTATCTTATTGTATTTGTCTTAGTTTGTTTTATTTCGAATGTTCGTGTAGTTCTTTATGTTTAATCATTGTATTATCCTATTATGCAATGAAATTGAATTTCCTTCCTTTCATATAGATTATTTTATATCTTGAATAAATGTTAGTATATTATAGAAATATATATACATCATTATTCACAAAATAAAATTATCATCAAAATTCACTATAGTATGTCGACATACCCTTCTTGACCATGTCGACATGTACTGGTCAGAAGTGATTATTGATTTTGAATTTGAAATTGGAATAACTACCAAATGTCTATTCATTTCAAACGAATTTCTACACCTATATATACCCTTTTCTTCCAGAAATCTTCACTGAAATTTATTTTTCATTCTCTATATCCTTCATTTCTTTCTCTAATTCAATTATGGCCAATCCTATTCACAATCTATCTAAAAATCTTGAAGAAACACTCAATTCATTCAAGAATATTCTCTCTATTATCCTTCATAATCAACGTTACTTAGAACTGAGTCAAATGCAGATGATCAAGGAACAAGAGAGACACTTCGATGCAATTCGTTGGATGATCTCCTCCCTGCACAAGGATGATAATGAAGCATATCCTCCCGTTTCTCTATCTGTTGATAATGAGAATTGGGATGTCATCAAACAAGACCCTATCTTTGGAGAAGAAGGATGGGTTGATGTTCCTCGTAATGTTTAATTTTCTTTCTTTGTTTGATTTGTTTGAATTTATTTGTTTGATTTGGTTTGAATTGATACTTTCTGTGGATTGATTTTATTTGGTTTGAAGATTGGTGTGTAAAACATATATATACACTGAAATGAATATAGTCTTTAATTAAGTTATTATGCTCATAAGTATCATTATTTCTTAATCTATATATTATATTCCGTTGTATAGTTTATCAATGCAGATACTGAAGTCCAAGAATAAGGGGAGTAAGTTTTTGTTGATGACAAAGGGGAGAAGTATAAAATAGGATAGTTAGGCATAGATTAAGGGGGAGTTGTTAGTTTTAGGGGGAGTTATTAGGATAGAAGGAATATTTTATAAACAAAGGTTGTCATTATCAAAAAGGGGGAGATTGTTAGTCCATGAGATGATGGTTTTGATGACAACAACCTTGGAATAGATTATAAAATATAAATACTAACATTACAAGTTTAGATATATATGTATATGCAGGATCTAACCATGCAGGTATCAAGAATGAAGACTGTACAGTATAGAGATTCAAGATATAGAGATAGAAGACTCATGAGTATCAAGATTATCAAGAGTTCAAGAGTTCAAGGTTAAGTTTGTTTTATTAGGAATATTTGTTAAAACTTGTAGAAAAGCACTGGCATCTTAATATCCAATTTATTCGTGGAATGGAATCCACTTCGAGCCCGTTAAAGGGATGGAACCCTAAGTAGGATGGAACCTATGAAAATCTAGTGGGACATTGTTTTGTATCCACTAATTTTAATTCAAATGATTTTACAAAATTATCTTGTTTTCAAAATGATTTCAAAACTTTCCTTTTAAAAGATTCAAAACTCTCTATCCTGATTTTAAATAATTTTAGCCTCAAAAACATCTTTATTTTCAGAGTCAAATTACTCTTGATTTTAAACTATATTTTCAAATAATATATTTAACTTTTAAATATTTATACTTAGATTTAAATATAAAATTATAGTTAAATTATGTATATATTGTTCTTTATATTTACTTATGTATTTTAACTATAGTTAAGTATATTTATAAAGTTTAAAATAATTTTAATAAAAAATAGAGGTTATTTTCAAAGAAAATCAAAACACCAAAAATCCCCTTGGGATGTCGACATGCCCATATACCCCATGTCGACATAGTGTCAGTTGGCTTCAAAATTCAAATTTCAAAAAAAGTGTCTATTCGCCATAACTCTTCATGAATGGTCATGGCTATTGCTCTTCTATAAATAAGGGTCAGTTTCAACGAATTTTTAATAACTTTTTTCTGGTTTTCACTCCTCTTCTTCTTCTTCCACATTTCTTAATACAAAATCATACCATTACTCTACCGAAATCAACATCAAATCATACTCGATTACTTCTAGTTTGATTCTCCATCACTATCTCTACAAGGTTCTCAGTGCTATTCAGAGTTATAGACTTCTTTGTAATATATTAGCGAGAAAAGGTGTGTTTGTAGCCTTGGAAATCAATCAAGCGAGAAACGGTGTGATTGTAGCCTTGGAAATCAATTGGGTGAACTTGTTGCCCCGGAAATCAAGTATCTCTACCCAGAGGATTTTCATTCTGGAGGGTGTACCTCGTAGCCTTGAAACTGAGGGTTGTAATTGTTGAATTGTTGTTGAAAGGAAATCTGTACTTCTGTTGCGGGACTGGATGTAGGGTAACTCCGAACCAGTATAAAATCCGGTGTGTTCTTTCCTTTACTGCTTTTACTTTATATTTGCATCTGTGTTCATATCTGTGTCTGATTAGTGTATACATTGTTAACAAATTAAGATAAAACTCAAAAAGATTAACAAATTTCTTAAAACACTATTCACCCCCCCTCTAGTGTTAATTCTAGCCTTAAGATCCTTAATCCGCATTTCTCACAGAAGATATTCATGATGTAGGGCTATTTTCCATTTGTCCCTAGAGGTGAAACTTACACTATCCTATATTTGGAAGTAGTGCTCCGTTATGGAAATCTTCAATTTGTAAGGACTAATCGCTACTGATCCTAGGGGTGATTCCCAAAAAGGATGTGGTAGGAGAAGTGCCTACAGTATGTCTTGTTCCTGGACAACTTTTATGGACGAATGTCTGACATTGCGTTTTAAAATCACATTGATTGATCTCTATAAACGTATCATCTGTTTGGTGGTGGAGAAGGCAACTTCTCTTAGCTTAACACGCTTTCCTAAGACGTACGAGTTCAAGAGTTATACATTTGTAGAAATTATCTATGTGATTATGGAATGACAATGTGGCATTCAAAGAGGAAAGATGATGGCTATGTGAAAGGTAATCGTTACCTCAGGTCTCATACCCGAAAATGATCAAAATAGGGTTGATGTAGTAGGGCTATGTGGTTCACAACCATTAGGGTATGATCATCCCCGTCTAGATATATTTCTACCCGCTATAACATTCGGGTTTACATTATTGTGGTGTATGCTAGAGACGTTTGGGATAGGTCGGTAACGATCGGGGTGATGACATATTCGGTACTATCTAGAAAGAGGTAGGTCGGTCTTGTGTTGGTAGAGGTGCAGATGTTCTGTAGCCTCGGTACATTCCTCTAGAGATGTACTATTGGAAGGTAGTCCCTTCACCTAATCATTTCTTGGAAATCCATTCTCCAATACATGTCTACCATTTTGATTGTAGAGCCTAGTATGCTAGAATTTAATAATGGTAACAATTTTGGCCATTTGAATATATTTACTTGAAAAGTGTTTTCAAAAAATGTCATTAAAAATAATACCAAATGATTTTAGGTAGCAAATGTTTTGGTTATCATAAGGAAAAAAACTCGTCCGTGTTCATGTGCGGCGTGGTCTTATGAGATACCTTTGATTTCAAAAGTATACGCTATTTTAAAGTTTTCTCATACTAGTCTCATGACTGACCCGGAGTTTATTTTCTTTTCCCTTAAACTCTGGGTGCCCTATTTTTCCGGGCAACCAAGTAGTCGGGTTCATGTTAGAAGCATTTTGGTGAAGCATTTTGGAGGAGTTTTTTGGAGCATGGAGCTGGAGCATCTTATGTGGATATCTATCTATCTTTTTTGTTTTCCGCTGTGTCTAGTTTGTTTATACCAGCAAGTGTAGGAGCAGGCAGTTATAACTATTCCTGGCTGGGTTAGTTCATACCATAACTCTGATGTACCTGGTGAGAGTGGTTGTATGTACCATTTATCTATATAGTTAATTGCAATGTGAGAAATTGTGTTTCTATCTTCTACCTTTACTTTATTTTACCCCTGATAATATACCTCCCCAGCACTTGGAATTACGGCACGTGAATACCGTGGATATATTAGTGTCGATTTTCAAGGGTCGAGGAGACCAGTCGTCACATTATTGACAGGAGATATTAAGAATGTTTGCATATCAGAAGAGAGATAAGGGAGAAATAGGTTATTGAGAAAGGACGTGTCATTTGTATAGGAAAGGGAACCACCAAATAGAGAAGAGAAATAGACAAGGAAAGCATTATCAACTTCAGGAGGAGAAGAGTGGGATATTCCATGAATATCATTGATTTGATGTATAAAGGATTTAGTTTGTTTGATTTTGAGGGAAGCATGATAAAATGTAGAATATCTATCACCAAACAAAGACTAGTTTTCTCTATATTTTTGCATTGTCATATTAGCTTCAGAGAATAAGGTAGCTTCTAATTGAGAGATCAAATCAGATTCAAGTTAACTAAAGGCTAGGTCATTTCTGGAGTTCATAATCTACTATTAAACCTGCTCAAGTTTAAATTTTATATCAGTAGAAAGTTTCTTACTATATTCATAAAAGTTTCTAGACCATAGTCTCAGGGCAGATTAGGTGTTTTTTGATTTTATTTGAAGACTAAGCATAGGGTTGCCATATGTATGTATCATTCGAGCATTCTTGACAAACTGTAAGAAATTGATATTATATATCCATTCATCAAAACATTTAAAATTTACCTTTTTATTAATGACAACATCTCCAAAGGTTAGAATTAAGGGGCAGTGATCAGAAAGCAATGGTATGGGAATGTGTATCTAAATGGAAGGCCATAGAGAGAGATTTGAAGTTTATGAAACCATGGTCAATTTTAGTAAGAGTTCTAGGACCATGACGGCTTTTATTGTTCCAAGTATAAGGAGAACCATTGGAGTGAATTTCAATAAGAGAAGCATTATGAATTGTATCATTGAGAGGAGCAAGATCTCTAAGAGATAGGGAAATGCCACCCGATTTATGTGAAGAGAGGAAGGAGCAGTTAAAATCTCCATTAACTATCCACGGGTGAGAGTTCTGTCTTAAGTGGGGGAGATAATCAAGGATTTTTTATCTTATTGAGGAGGAATTGTGTGAATATATGAAGGTGAAGTACATTAAAGAGGAGGATTGAAGGTGATACACATGAAAGTGAATGAACTGTCTGTCATGTAGAACTGGGGATAAAGTAAAGATGGATGGGTCATAAAGGATGAGCATCCTACCATATAGAGCATGAGAGAGATTGGTGAGAGTTTTCCATGATGGATTTATAAACTTAGCTACCCTTAAGGAAAGGGAGGAATTGAGTTTGGTTTCAGAAATGGAGATGAGAGAGATTTTGTGATCATAAATGAGAGTTTTAATTTGCTCAAGCTTTGTATCCTTGTGAGCACCTCTGATATTCCATGCAGCTATCTTGATTTTTTACACAAGCTTCTAGTACTTCTTTGAGACATGGATGGGGTATTTTAAGGGTAAAATTTGGTATTGCTGTCTGGGTCAGTTTCTGAATCTAGAGGAGATAAGGATGAGGGGATGATCTTTTTCTGTCTAGCTGAGGATTTCAGTTGTTTTTCTTTGTGAGATCTAACTATGAAAGTTGGTTTCTTCTTTTTGGAGTTATGCTTCTTTTTGATATTCTTAGGAGAGATATCTTTAAAGAGAATGACACAAGTTTATGAGGAATTTCTTGAGAAGATGAATTATTGATAGAGGTCGTTTTTTCATAGGTATCATAATCAGTGGAATTTGAAGAATTAAGAGTGTTAAAAATGAAACCATATTGTATATGAAACAATATAGATTGGGAGAAAGGGTTGGAGCAAGGGGATGATACTGATGTGTCTTTATGCATGTCATGTTCAAGTCTAGGATAATGAGGTAAAGGAAGAAGGAATTAACCAAGAAGCTTGGTTAGGATTATGAGTAGGAATTGATGAATCAGTGGTAGGTTTAGCAATGATATTGATAGGAGATGAGGAAGATTTTGGAGGAATCATTGGAAGATTATCATATGGAAGGGAAGGGAGAAGAGAATCATTATTTTCATTGATCTGTTGCACCATGTCCGATGGAGATATGGGTATGTTAATGATGTTTGCAACAATTGTAGAGATTTGGAAGAGGTTAGGTTGACCCGGTTCGTGGCCAAACTGGTTGGACCATGTTTCTTTTGGTGGTTATTTTCTAAATTAGCAATATCAATAGGCATATCAGTGACAGTGACATTGTCACACTCATGCAATACTTCTTCAACATTTTTGTATTGTGTTTCTCCATTTTCATGCCATTTTTTTCAACCACAACATGATTCACCATATTATAACTTTCCTGAGAATTTTCTATGTCATCAACATTTTTTGCATCTCCATGTTCTTCATTTATTTCACCTTCGTCAATGGTGTCAAGCACTGCAAATCTATTGTTCATTGGGACAGAATATTTGTTACTAATAGTTAAGGGATTCTTGGTAGAAAAAAAGTTTCTAATTACTGTCATATCATTAACAACTTGAGTATTTAAGTTTTTATCCAAGTTAACTTCAACATGGAGATCCACGATTGGTGTGACGCCCCACCTCTATACCCACGCTAGCCAAGGACACTACAGGGTAATGTCGTCAACTAGCATGGAGAACAAGGCCGTTGAGGAGCGACCATCCGTGTAATTGCTTTGTGCGAGCCTCGATATGTCAGATAATATAACATGCTTTTCATCTCAAGAGGAAATCCTACACATCGACACAAACTCAAAGCTACCACATGGTGGCTTTAATATCTTCGGAAACAAATATAGAAATAAATATAACACAAATCAGTCATAGAAGTTCGTATCTCAAAGGCGGAAGCAGATTTGAATATTACACATAAAAGTGTACATCAGAGTAGTGGCCAAACAAGATCCACATATCACAAAAAGAATAGATATAGGTGCTACACAAAAGAATATATACATTAAGGAGTCTCTATCTCTAATGTATAACAACAAAACTACAAATCTAATGTAGTTAGCCAAAAGTCAGATAATACTCCCGGATGAGAGGTCAAGCAGAAGCACCTGTAGCATCTCAGTCTGACCCGAGTATTATTTAATAAGAAAATAATAAACGGATCGGTCTAACTATAAATATCGGGTTAAAATGAGATAGAATATGAGATATGACAAAAGACGTATGATAACTTTAATGCCATACTATAACTAGTATGCATATAAAACACCAAAATCATACAATACCTCAAGAAATCTCAAAACACAGAAAAGAATGTCATATTCTTTTTCACTTTCACAAACAGGAAATATTGTCAGTTATATCAATGCCAATCACAAAATGTTAATGACACACAAATTCACCAATGCACAAATATTGATAAAACTTATCAAATCAAATCACGAAAATTGGTGAAAACACAAATTCTAGAAATCATCAATTAGAAATCCAGAAATATCACAAAAAAAGGAAAGAGGCCTATCACTAAAACGGGGGCATTAAAGCTCACCAACACGTGTATCACAAGATGAGACGCTATCTCATGGTCGCTAACCATCAATTTTGAACCGAAGCTCCACAAAAACGGCCCGAAGACCATGAGTCGCTACCCCACAAAAATTGAGCCGAAGCTCCACAAAAAGGATCTTCGCAGACCCACAAGTGTAAATTACACTAAGCTAGTAAATATATGAGTTTAGCTTCATGTCCCATAACCACTAGCTTAACTTAAATATTTACGAACGAATTGTAGATTTCCACTAGAAAATTGTCATAAGAGTTTCAATCGAATAAGTCCATAAGTTAACCGACGAAGTAAACGCAAGCGTTTTATACCACTTGTTTTGCTAAGCCGTTTAATTAGATTTTCTCATACAAATGAGGTTAAGGTTTATATATACTAATAGATCAGAAAACGGTTTTATAAACGAACTTTGTATTAAAAATAGAGTTGAAATCATTTTAGTAAAAGAGTTTGAATATTTACTACTAGTATAAAAACCTTTGTATTTTAAAGTGACAAAACACAAAAATGATTGTAGAAACAATCAATCATCAAAAATTCACATCCGAAGACGTGAATCAATTCCAACGAAATCGATACCAAATCCATCAAAAATGGATAACCACAAAAATCCCGAAAAAGAAGTCATCACGGTAGATAATAAAAGATAACAACAAATCGGATAACCTTGAATCGATAAAGGCTGGAAATCAAAACAAAATAATTAGGTAGGTTGAGATGAGCAGGTCGGTCGACTGGACCAGGTGGTCAGCCGACCGATACAGACCCAGGCAATTTCCTGGGTCTGGTTCGGTCGACTGAACCACTGGTTCGGTCGACCGAACCTGCTTCCGAGAGATTCTGATTTTCTATTCGGTCGGCTGAACCCCTGGTTTAGTCGACCGAACCTGCTCCAGAAGCATTTTCAGTCTAGTCCCCTTTGGGGCAAATTCCAATCAAACGGCGATCGGACGAGCAACGGGCACTAAGGGTTTACGCCAATCGGCAACCCAGCCCTATAGGTTCTTCGATGCTTCACTGAAACATGTTCAAACATCCATAAAAGAATTTTCCCCAAAATTGGACTTTAAAACCAAAAATTGGAATATTCACCAAATCAATCCAAATCAAAATCAAATGAACATGTAAAGGTGTTAGGAATTCATACCTAACAATCAAAGATAGTATAGACATAGATGTGACATAAAAATCTCACCTTTTCACAAAATCAATGAAGAAGAAGCTATAGAGCAATGGCAAGGACAATCGCTCTTCAATTCCAACCCAACAAGCTTGAATCTAAGCTTAAAAGAGAAACATTTCCTAAGTTAGGTTTAGGAATTTCTGAAATTGATAAGAGAATGAGTTGGAGAAGAAGAAGAGGATGCTTACCAATGGCCTCACTATGAATTTGGAGCTAGAACTTGATTAGCAAATGGAAACTAGGGCTTAGGATTTCCTAATTCTTTTTCTCTTCCCCCATTTTTTATGAAGCTTGAATGTATTAGGAAATTATGAAGGAATGAAGAGAAGAGGGTTGGAACTAGGTTGATAAGTGGGGTTAATGGGCTGAAACCCAACCCAAAGCCCTAAGTGAAAAAGTAGCAAAATTTTACTAACTCCAAACATATCGAAGTTTATACTCAAAAAGGTCGCAAACGGCATTTTGAACTCAATAGAAGTGGTCTCGAGTCCTAATTCGACTGTTTGCAAAAAGTAGCTTTTTGGACTTCAATCCAATCAACGATTTTATATTTAAATAAAATATTTAAATATTCAATCGTAAAATATGCGGGTTGTTACAATTGGGGAAGTTTCAATTCTATTTGAGACAGTTTTCTTGTTGTGATAAACTCTTTTCCATACCTTTTTCTTATCAAATCCAACATTATGTCTTGAATTGTTTTTCATATTATCAGCAAGAATTTTCTCAATCACTCTCACCTCCTTATCATTTCTGGTTTCACTCTTTCCATCTTTCAAACAGATTTTTGGACAATTTCTAATGGAGTGTCCCAAAACTTTGCACTGAACACATATATCAGGTTTCCATAGATAATGTACATGAACTAGTTGAGTAGTATCATCAAGTAATTGAACTGACAAGGATTCAATTAATTCTTGATGAGGGGAAATTTCAATTAAACATTTGGCATATTGAATTCGTTCAAGTCTCTCTGTAGATTCATCTAAACATATTGAATTTCCTAGTCGATTAGCTAGCCAGTTAATTCCAAGTTGGGACTAAGCAAAAATGGGGATATTATAGAGTTGAACCAGTATTGGCACTGCTTTGATCAAACCACATACATTGCTAATTGTCGGATCCCATTGTTTTAAAATAAAACGCTTATTCTTCATAACTATTGGGTCACTCCTTATGATTCTCTTTCTATTTGACTCATCAGAAAGAAGAAAGAGGAAAATATTTCCATCACATTTTACCTTGATATTGCCTCACAGCCTCTAAATCCTTTTCAAGTGCTTAACTACAGATGTATAAGATAGTGTTGTCCAAGAAGAACCCCACCACATAGTCATTCTGAATGTCGGATCCAGTAGAGATGATAGTTGGGGGAGGAATCATAGCATCACCATTGAAAGACAAGTCCATTTGAACATGCATGTACTTCCCGACATTACAAGGAAGGTTTTTGAAAAGGAAAGGCTAGGCATGTTTAGATGGAGGAGAGAGAACGATGGGGGTTGAGGGGACAACATGAAGGACATGGATGGGTACAGAATAGGTGGAGATAACTGGAGGAACAATGGATGGGTTAGAAGAGATAGAAGACAAGGAAGGTGGCGTTCAGGGGGTACACAAGAAGAAGGCAGAACAAGTATCAGAAAAGAAGGGGAGGTATGGTTGGATAGAGAGGAAGAAGCGACATGGGCGGGAAAAGAGGAAGGAGCTGCCATTAAAAAAAGAAAAGAGGAAATTATGATCCCTGATGATAAAAGGTGTTTTCTTTCTACTGTATACTTGGTATAATGTGTTATATTAATTACCTAATTTAATTAAAAGTATATTTAATAGAAAATCCATAAATGGTATGTTTTGTGATAGTACTTACAAAGTTTTCTAACTATGACTAGTTTATTACAGTGAAATTAAACATACTATTTTAGATATTCCTAGGCAAGATGTATCGAGACTGGATATCGATACATCCATTGAGACTAGTATATATAACGCTTTTCAAAGGTTGGACAGTGTATTATTCATTACTGCTAGGGGTACCAAGCGGTTCTGTACTAATAGCTATTGGATAACCCTATAATGACTCACTTGATGGTTTTATGTTGGTTAATATAACTAAGGTCAAACATAAAATATCGATGTGATAAAATTATAAAGTTCTCTCGACTTGAGAATACTGTTGATCTTCAATGTGGAAGCTCCACTTTATTTATAATTAAATCAAGGTGTGCCATCATCAATCGACTATAGTTGGGTCAAGTGGAAACATTGGAAGTGAAATACTATTCAAGAGAGGATTTACCTCCTCGGTTACACGATGTTAGTATCACAGTCAACTAAAGTGAACTCAAAGTCAAAGTCTCTAGCCAGAGCAGTTTGGTTAATAATAATTGTTATTATTGAATTAAGGACTTTGTGTTTGTACTATAAAGTTGAATAAGGACAATATTGGAATTTTGACCATTACCAAATTCCATAAGTCCAAAGTGATAGTTTTAACAAAGATAATTGGTGTAAATAATTGCCACAACCGGGTAACACATAACAAAGTAAATTGGATTTTACTAATACTAAGCGAGTGATAAATTTGGCCATAATGTCACACCACCTACTAAGTGAAGTGTGCAAGTTAATGTTGGAATACTCCTAAGAGTCACACAACCAAAATGTTGAATACTCCTGCTACCACCTGATTTTATTATTCACAATTGTTATAAATTAATTAATATTTATGAAATTTTATTTAATTTATGTTGAGCAGTATTAATTAGTCTATATATAATAGTTACAAACATACGTATCGATATACGATATTGACGTGCATTTGAATTAGATTTAAATGCAATATTTATTGATCGGGATTGAAGTAGATTTAAGGCCCAAATGGGGCCATAAGGGAGGGTGGCCATATAAGGCAGGAAGAGGGTGGAATTTTGAAATCAAAGGGAGGAAATTTGGTAAGAAGAAAAGAAGGATCTAGCTACTCTTTTCACTCCCTGCCCTTTGATATTTATTTACCTCCAACCCTCACTCATTACCTCTCTTTTTTGCTCCGTTCTAGGCCAGAAAAGGCTGATCCATATTCCCTTCTCTTGTTCAAAATTTCAAGGTTAAAAACAATAAATCAAATTAAATCCATATGTTGATGGTAGCTGCATTTAGACTGGTAGCGCTCTCTAGATCCAGGATTCGATCAAGGAGAGTTTTGATTCAGCATTTCAAGGTGTGTCAACAAGGCTTTGGATAAGGTAAATTCATTGTTTACATTTTCATTCATGTGCCTATAAATATTCATCATGTTATATGTAAGTATATATAGTGAATTGATATCACAAATCTTTATATGTTATTGCCATCAACGTTGGATGTATCTGTTTATATACATATATACATGTGTGTGTAAATAAATTAAACTTTATATATATATATTAATGTTATATTATCATTCGTCAACAAAAAAAAGGTTTTATTTATTTATTTCAAGATTATAGTTCAATTTTAAAACTAGTTTAGTTTAAAACATATTCATAATAAACATATATACCAAATCTATCTCTACTACTAATAATGAGAATTCCATGAATAGAAATTCAACCGCGTCTTTTTGAAATACCAAAAATACCTTTCGTATAAACTAAAATTTTGCTAAGACAGCTCCTATAGGATGTACGTGGATGGCTCATTAATGCACCGCGATAACACGCAAATGAAACTATTCAAATGACGACAGCTCATATATAACACAATTAAAATGGACACTGACAGCTCATACACGAACTAAAGAAATTGTCATACACTGTTGGCTCATATATTCCAAATGTTGTGATGTTGTGATACATAAATTGTTAAACACTGTCAGCTCATATATTGGACAGTAAAGCAAATTTGCTGTTAGTGAAAGATATGAGCAAAGTAAAGCAAATTTTTGTAATATTGCTAATGTTATACATATATTGTGATACATAATTCATCACAACATCACGAACTAAATGGACTACATTGGAAGATTCCGGCTTCAACTTCTTTTTAATCTCCAAGACTCATCATCGTGACATTATTATTTTGTGGAATCCATTGTATCATATGAAAGATAATGGTTTGTTGATAAATAGCTGAAATCAAGTAGGACAAAAAACAAATAATTTGAGGATAGAGGATTTGACATTACACGCGATAAGCCAACATCATGCAAATGAATTACCGCCAATACACACACACACACACTTCTATTATTAATAAAGAAAATTCAATCAACATGATTTACACGGCGTCTTTTTGAAATCCCAAAATTATCCCCATTCGTTAATGGAATCTCACCACCCTTTTTACCTACCCACCAACGGAATTTTACTATTAATTTGTCATCGATATCACCAACAAAACAACTTGAAATATGTTGCGACTACAAAAAGATTTGCACTTAAAACACACATCCATCCAAAGTAAACATCTTTGGATATTAGATGCACGTACGTGCAGTGTATACTAGTACTTATAAAATTAATTATGTGTATGCATTACATGTTTTTGAATTTTAATTTTTTTTTTAAAACCATATATGTAACAACTCGCATTTTCAACCCTTAAAAATTTAAACTAATACACCCACAATATTCACATGCCGAACATCTGAGCCGAAAATACAGATTGTTAAGCTAAAAGAAAAGAAAGGTAGAACAAAATCTCATAGCATGACGAGTAATATATAATATATCAATGACCTTTATAACAGAAAAACTGTAATATACATACATCATCAGAGTAACTAACATGTCATCAGCCTGGACAGTTATAACTGTCCGTCCTTACAATTGCTGATAAATACAAACAAGAAAATACAGAGGAAATAAAATACGTGCATACTTCTTAGAGGCATCCAGCTCGTCTCCTGAAAGCTCCAAAGCCTCCATAACTAAATCTAGAAAAGTACTTAGGTCTGACCTAAGTGTTATAGGAAAACAACATCCGGATCAGTCTGGCAAACCAGTGTGAGAAACTCAAATCATATAGATTTTCATATCTACAAAACCTTTTAAAAATAAAGGTATCTCGTAAGACCATGCCACACATAAACATGGACGGGTTTTTACCGTACGATAACCAAACCATTATTTTTAGAAAATCCAATGATAATATCATAATTTCTAGGGTTTAAAATAAATATATAGCATATCTGGAATGGTTACCCGTAATTACATTTAGCGGTACTAGGTTCTACAGCTAAAACTGTAAGGCATGTATTCGAGATTGGATTCCATACAATGACGTAGCACTATAGTACCCCCTGCCACAGTACAGCTCTAGATAAAATGTACAAAGGGCCTCACTTTGGCCCACCATAAACACAGAGCCAGCCTGCCCATCGAACATAACATAGCCCGATTACATCATCCCTCGAGCACTGAGGCTGCAAACATTGCACCCGACCTTACCCTTTTTCGTGTGCATGCATACCAAAATTCATAAATATTGATCTAGATCCAAGGACTGATGCTCCTAATGGTAGCGAACCACATAGCTCTGCTACATCCCCTTATTTTTGTCATTAATGGCTTTTGAGGCTTGTAAGGCCACGATTACTTTTTCCTCTTTAGCAAATCGCACTTGGAATGCTAACACTGCCCTTCGGGCAACAATATAATGACAGCATTCATCTATACAAGTTGTTCAGGATATGAACAACCGAAGACACTACTTCTACTACATCCTTTTTTGAATCACCCTCAGCAGTAGTAGCAAGTAGCCCTTGCACTTCAAACCTCCATCTTTGATTCCCATCATCTTCAAGATGTCTCAAATTTGAATGCTTATCCTGGTTCGAAGTGGTTTTCAGGTAACATATCTGATCCTGGTCTCTCTGAATGGACAACAATAGTTTCAAAACTGGCCAAGATTTGATGGTCTTTTATTTAATTTTCAAAAAACAAACAATCTAGTCAGAGATTTAATCTTATAGAAACCAAGCATGATTAAGCACATAAGCAACCACTAAGCCTCTTTAATTAATCATTTCATTAATTAAAATCACTTTCTAATTATTTGAAAAATATTCATATACTTATCTCAATGGTATAAGTATATTCACAAACCATTTCATTTCCAATACTTAGAAAACACTTTCCCTTTTCTCAAAATCATATTTAACTTGGCCAAAACAAATGTCATTTAAAACATTATTACTATAAACCCAAACCACTTTCCTTTTGGTATAAGTAAATGGATCATATGAAAATTAGACCTGTTTGCACAAAAATTGGGCAAACACCTCCAAGTCATATGATTTAGTCGATTTTATGTTGTTCTTAGCGATTTGGATGGTTTATGCAAATATATAAAAAGCAGGGACTAAACTGTAAAAGACACACAGATTTATAGTGGTTCGGCCAGAATGCGCCTACGTCCACTTTATATGTTATTCTCCTTTACTGTTCAGATTACAAGTACAAAGCTTTGATTACAAGTGTATGAAAGTTGTTCTAAAGTTCTGTCCGTGCCTGAGCTCTCAAACTTGTCTGCCATTGTTGTACCCCTACCCCTCTATTTATAGAGTGAGGCTGGGAGTAGGGGTTCTGAATGTATATAGCTGCTGGTGGGCCTGGGCTGATGCAATCTGGCCTGGAAACGTTGGTTCGGCAACGCCTTGGTTCGGTATTGCTTCGGTCCGGTGGTAGATGGTTGGAGTTGAGACCTTGGTCCGGTAGCACTTTGGTCTGGTAGGTTCGGTGGGACTTTGGTTCGGTAGCACCTAGGAGATAGGTTGGTTCGGTGGCAGGTGGAGTGGCTTTCGGATCGGTAGTGATGCTTTGGGTTTGGTTCGACAGGTAGTGGATCAAGGGTTGGTTCGGCAAGGCCTTGGAGACGTGTTGGTTCGGTGGGACTTTCCTCCCTATGGTTCGGCGATGCCTTCTTCTTTCTGGCTCGGTGGTGGTGGAAACGCACCCAACATTTGCCCCCCAAAGTGGGGCATATGCCAGCATATGTCGTGCTTTGTTTTAGGCCCTTCGACTTGGACACTCTCATTCGGTCCCGAGCGCCGAACCAGTTGGTCCGTTCGTTTCTATTTGCCTATAAGTATGGGCCATACGCTTTCGTTATTCCTTACTAACTGAAATAGCCGAACTAGATTCTTTCCTGCCGAATCAATCATACCGCCGAATCACGTTTGACCACCGGTCCAGGTAATTTCCGAATGACTTTTATGTTTTGAACTACCAAATGAATCCGTGGAGTATGAGTGCCGGATGAACCTTCGAGCCTTGAGCTACCGGATGAACTTGAGTGCCGGATGAACCTTCGAGCCTTGAGCTACCGGATGAACTTGAGTGCCGGATGAACCTTCGAGCCTTGAGCTACCGGATGAACTTGAGTGCCAGATGAACCTTCGAGCCTTGAGCTACCGGATGAACTTGAGTGCCAAATGAACTTTAGTCCTGTGTAGTTAATGCCCCGCTATTACCCCGCTATAACCCCGCTATATCTCATAGCGGATTTCTACCGCTACGATATTTCCATATAGCCCCAAAATATAGCCTTTCCGCTTTAAGCCCCGCTATTTCCGATATATCCCGTTATTCCCGCTATATTCCGCTATTTCCGATATATCTTCTTTAATAAAATGAATTGAAAAATTGCATTTATACATTATAAAAATTAATAAACTAATTTATTTGATTTAATTTTTAATATATTTTCAGAAATGAAAATACTCTAATATTCTACTAAATTCAATTATATTATATAACAGTTTTACGTTTATTTAAAGTATATTCGCACATGTTTTTATTTAAAATTATTTATGTATTAATTATAATTCAATTGAATGATAATTTTTCATTTAATTACCATTTATATATTTGTAAAAACATTAAGTACGAGTTTTATATGCTATTTTAGTGCCATCCGCTATATCCCGCTATATCCTCGCTGTATCCCCGCTATGACTTTTTTCACCTCCACCGCTTTGAATCTGCCGAGCGCTTTAACTGCACAGCTTTAGTCTCGAACTACCGATCGGGCTTTTATGTTTTGAATTATGAACGATATTCCATGCCGTATGTACTTGCTTGTTTATGTCTCCACACTCCTTGTTCTAATAATGTGTTTTCTCCTGTTGCAGATAATGTCTCATAAAGTCGAAACTCGTTCTGACAAGAAGAAGTCCAAGGACCAAGGAGAGTCCTCCATAGTGCCCCCAGTTCAGGCAGCACCAGAACGACAGGGACCAACCCCGAGATCGCTAGTAGACGGGTACGGTCCTCAAGAGCTCCTGAACTCACCGCCTGATTGCTTTCCCAGCTCCCTCAAAGATGAGCAGCTTGACGTTATCTCCCGCTCTTTTGGGATCGACAGAGCGCACATGAAGGAGTGATGCCGTATAACCCCCCTGACGGATATTTTGCTTATAGCAGGTATCATTGCATGTGTGGTGCCATCCCACCTATTAATGCTTGGATAGTCAGCTTCATCACATACTTGAAGGTGGCTCCTTTCCAGCTTCAGCCCAACTCCTATGCCATCTTGGTGAGCCTGTTCGTCATCTTCCAGAGGAGATATGGGCGTCCTCCTTCCAACCGGGAAATCCGGTATCTGTACAACTTAAGAGGCTACAAGAAGGGGTCTCCATATATTAGTTTGGAGTCGGCCGTGTCCTTCAAGCCAGTCCTGGATTTATACTCGAAGTTCAGCATGTTCAAGAAGGAATGGTTTTTTGTCAGAGATGACTCCGTTTCTTTCCGCCGCTTCACCTCTGGCTGTAAGTTGAATCTTATTTATAATTTTTTGTTCTGACTGCAATACTCCTCCTTACGTGCTTTATTTCTTGCTAGCGGCAGGTGGCTTTGCGGTTGTAGAGAACGATCGTCTGGTTCGGATGGATGAGGAGATAGAAGCCATTCCGGAAGGGGAAAGGGCGGCTTCTTATTTGATCAGAAACGCTACTCTTCTAGGGCTTAACCTGATTCTGCCACGTCAGTCTGTGGTCAAGCAGAGAGACACAGCTGAGGAGAGGGCTGCCAAAGCTAAAGGAGGGGCTACGGCGAAGAGCAGTAAAAGAAAACCTTTCTTAAAGCATCCAACTGCCGGGGGGAAGAAACTTAAGAAATCCGATGGTCCCTCCCCCAGCACATGTCCAGACGTTCCTGAGGAGGAAAATGAGGAGGAGGAAAGAGGCAAGGGTGAAGGAGGTGATGCGGAGAGTGGAAGTGGTGGAGAGGGTGATGGACAGAGTGGTGATGATGGTGGCGATGGGCAGAATGGTGATGGTGCTGGGGCTTTGTCTTCTAAGCAAGCGGGTGTGATCCAGGAGTGGACGGACGATGCTTTCCGCCTAGCTTTCGAAGGGCTGGAGGAAGAATCGGCTCTGGTAGAGAAATCTAAGAAAGCTGACAAGGCCGGAGCCGGCACCGATTCACCTTCCAAAAGTGTTCTAGTTGAGGCAGCCCCCGCGACTCAAGGTGAATTTTTGACTTCTGCAGACTCCATTTATGATAAGGACTTAGGAATATTTTACGGTCAGCTCCCGTCCTGGAATGAGATCCAGGAATTATTGCAGTATCCCACTCCTCCCCAGGGTTTGTATAACAAAAGTGTCTCCTTACTTTTCCCAACTTGACATATTTCTTGAATTATAGTTTAACGTCCGCTTGTAACACTTGGTTTTTTGTCCCAGGGTCGTATGAAGTGGCCAAGACATCGGGTGTTCGGCATCGTCTTGAACAATATAAACTTCTAAGGGCTTCCACTAAGCCAAAGCCTCCGACTAACCGCCCTGGAGACGTAGTCGGCTACCGTCCTCTTCTCGGAGTTATCGAAGAGGATATCCAAAAGAAGAAGAGGAGTCGCTCCTTGCTGGAATCTCCACCTGATCCTCAGCCCCCGACTCAGCCTCTTCAGGATACCACAGAGGAGAATACTGAGCTTATTCTTTCCCCGTACCTGTCTGAGAATCCTACCGTTACCCCGATAGACCATCCTAGCTTGGCTCGTAATCCGTTTGTGGGTCATCCGGATCTGGATCCGGGTTCTCACGATATTTCCTTTGATGAGGCTACTGGTGAGCACCTTCTCCCTCGTAATCCCATGGTAAGGGTGCTTGATGTGGCCAAGTCCCTGGACCTTGATTTGCTTACCACTCGGGTTGTAACCTTGGGGGACGAAGCTAAGGCAAACATTGATCGAGTTTCTAAGGAAACTAGGAAGCTGATGGGGCATCATGCTCGACTGGTTAAGGCTGGAGAAGAAATCGGCAGTGCTAACATTCGACTGCGTTTAATGGTTTTCGACCAGGCCAAACAACTCGCTGATCAAGCCATCCAGATCTCTCAACATGAGAACGCATCTAGGCAACTAAAGAAAACCATGGAAGAGGTCAGCAGGGCAGAGATGCGGAAAATGGAGGTCGTTTGTAAGGAACAGATTGATATGGCTATTGCAACGGTGGATGAGGTTCAGAAAGCGGATCTCGAGCGGGTGCAGGAGTTGTTCGGGAAACTTGAGGTTGCGGAGCTTGCTCAAACCAAGCTGAAGGAGGAGATGGAGGCGATGAGAAAAACCTTCCAGGCTGACTGCTCGCGATACCAATCGGAGAGGGATGCCACCATTGCAAAGCTGCTGGCTTCTGAGGACCGAATAAGGGAGTTCGAGGAGAATGAGGGGATAATGGATGAGATGCTTCAAGATATGTACTTTCGCACTTGGAAACAGGGCAACTTATCTTGGATGGATGATTACCCCCGAGTCATGGCCAGGATTTATCTCAGGGCCCTGGAGGAGGCTAAGTTTGATGCAGATAAGGAGGGTGGCGTGGCCTTTAGAATGGATGTGGTTACGGCTCAATTCACCAAGGAGGAGAAGGTGGCGGTGAAAGAGGGTATGCGGTTGCTTGCCGCTGAGGAGGTTGGTGTGCAGTTGGAGGATGATGATCAAGGAGCAGATGCTGGTAAGTCTTCTCTTTTAGCTTTTGTAACCTGACTGCTTATCGCTTATTTAATGGATTCTTCTTCTGAATTGGATAGGCGAGACCTCCGAGGTACCTACTACCTCCGGCCAGCATGCTGAGAGTTCCGATCCCGTGGCTAAGTAGATCTTGGAGGGCCGACAGGATAGAGGTGAAGCTCCGATGCAGCTGACTCCTTGACTTGACCTAGATGTCTTTTTGGTTTGTTTGACATTGCTGTTTACGCTAGCTCTAAAACATTAATGTAACTCTTAGGCTGTAAGTTGTGTTATTGGCAACAAACGACTTTATTCTTAGCCTGTAATTTTTAACTTAAGCTGATTCTGTCGTATTTGATTGTCTTAATTATTTTGATGTGTTGCATAAGAAATACAGCTGTGCACATACCTGTGATTTTATCGTGTTTGATGCCAATTTCTTGCTTAAGATATAATTTCATACCTTGCAAGGTTAATGTGATGTGCGAATAAATTATAGCTATGTATTTATTTACAAGAGAAGAAAGTACCGCCCTTCATGTCTTAGTTGTAGATGGTAGCTTTGAATGTCTTATATGACTGAGTATGGAATGTAGTTGATTGACCTGTCATCCCATTGTGAGTTCTTATCCCCATCGGCGAGCGTCTCCTACTTTGTGTCCTGTACTTTAGGGATCGTTATAGAGGATAGGAGGAAAGTTTTTAAATAAGATAGAAATATAAGAAAACGTAAAACTCCCAATCACGGAAGGCCTGCGATGTGCTTAAGTTCGAGGCAAACGGGTTTTGTAGTCACTTTCCCTAGCTGTGGGTCTTGGAGACATTTGTCACCCATCTTACGCCTCTGCGGGGAGTTTATCTTTTTTACCACAGCCGTACTTAAGACACATCGGAGCCGAGATCGTGCACAGTAACTACCCGGGCCATTATGGCCCGTAGTCGCAGGTATTATTCGATTTACCGTGGCCGGCTAGCGTGGGTGTCGATCGTCAACCGTGAACTACCCCTGGCTAGCCACACCTTATGTTGGGGCTTAAAGTAGGTTCACGGTTGCCGGCGAGCCGAACGCCGTAATGAGCTGCCTCGGCTATAGTCGGCCTTCTCGGTGGCTTATAATCGGCTCATTACAGTTGGCTTTAAGGTCCGATCGCGAGCAATGAGTTAACTCGCTGCAAAGGGATGCTGGAGCAAAAGTGTCTCATTGGCGAGGGCATAGATTCGTATAGTACCTGTTAGGTCTTGTCCAGGTGAGGTCGCGCCGTGATGCGTCTTGAATGGAAATGCCATTACACAGGATTTTGTTCAACAGAAAAGGATAAAGTTAACAAGCAACCAAGATATAAAGGAACAAGTTAAAAAGAGACAAGTTTTTTAAAGTGGTTCGGCACGAAAATGCCTACGTCCACTGATTCTCTTTGTTAATTCACTTCATATGGGCAGTACAAGTTAAGAAAAGTATCGACGAAGGTGTTGGATGTTCCATGCCCTCTGGAACACCTCTCCGTCCACTATTGACAAAATATAAGCTCCGTTGTGGAGATCTTTATGAATTACATATGGTCCATCCCAGATTGGATCTAGTGCTCCGGTGCGCGGGAAGATTCGCTTGAAGACAAGATCCCCCTCTTGTAAGCTACGATGCTTGACTTTGGAGTTGTATTGTGCTGCCACTTTTTGCTTGTGAGCTGCTACTTTGAGGGCTGCATCATTTCTTCTTTCCTCAATTAGATCCAAAGACATATGAAGGAGTTCTTCGTTCTCTTCTGGGTTATAGTGGATCCTATGGTGGGAATGCACTATAGTTTCAACTGGGAGCATAGCCTCTGATCCGTATGCCAAAGAGAAAGGAGTATGCCCCATTGATGTTCTGAAAGATGTGCGATAGGCCCAAAGTGCCGTAGGAAGTTCATCCACCCATGCGCCTTTTGACTTTTCAAGTTTCTTTTTTATTAGAGTTTTGAGAATTTTGTTGACAACTTCGACTTGTCCGTTTGCTTGGGGATAAGCTACAGATGAGAAGCTTTTGTGAATTCCGTGCTCTTGGCACCAGTTGGCGAACTCCTCGCTGTCAAACTGAAGTCCATTGTCCGAAATGATTTTAAGTGGGACTCCGTACCTGCATAGAACATTTTTGATCAAGAAGTTAATAACTTTTGTTGAAGATACTTTATTTAGGGGTTCTGCTTCCACCCATTTGCTGAAATAGTCGACTGCCATTATAGCATATTTGGCCCCCCCTCGGCCCATTGGCAGTTCGCCAATCAAGTCAATTCCCCATACTGCAAAGGGCCAAGGGCTGGTCATTTGAGTAATCTCAGTTGTTGGTAGCCGTGGAATCTTAGCAAACTTCTGACATCTGTCACATTTTTTAACGAAATCTAAGGCGTCTTTGCTTAAGGTGGGCCAGAAATATCCATATCGGAGTATCTTTTTTGCCAGAGTCTGCCCTCCAGTGTGATCTCCGCAGCTTTCTTGATGGATGTTGGATAAGATTTCCTTGGCTTCCCTTCCAGCGACACACCTTAATAAGGGGTTAGAGAAGCCGCGCCGATAGAGGATGCCCTCTTGTATTGTGTAGCAGGAAGCTTTCCTCAAGATTTTCTTGACTTCGTTACGCCCGTTGGGCAGTGTGCCACTTTGTAAGTAGTCTCGGATGGGAGTCATCCAAGTTTCTTCTTCGGTTGCAGCTATCAGATTCACTTGCTCAAAACTCGAGGTTAGTTGCCTTGAGACGGTTACTGTTCCTGAAATGGTGTCGTCTTTCATGCTAGCTAGTTTTGCCAGTTCGTCGGCCTCTTGGTTTTCTTCTCGAGGAATGTGTTTGATCAAATAGTGATCCAATTGACCGAGGAGCCGCTTGGTCTTCCTTAGATATGTTGTGAGCCGCTCTTCCCGAGCCTGAAATTCTCCTAGTATCAGATTCACGATAAGCTGAGAATCACTATGAAGACATAAGGAATTGGCTCCAATTTCTAAGGCAAGTTCTAATCCTGCTATCACTGCTTCATACTCTACATCGTTGTTGGTGGCAGCGAATTCCAACTTTAGAGCATAGCATAGCTTATTTCCCCTGGGAGTGATTATTACCACACCTGCCCCCGAGCCTTGTTCGTTTGACGCTCCATCCACAAAGAGATTCCACTTGATGTCTTCTGCTATTTCTGATTGCTCCTTACCTTCGTTGGTAGTGAATTCGGCAATGAAATCGGCCATGGCTTGTCCCTTGATGGCGGTGCGAGGATGGTAGGTGATATCATATTGACTTAGTTCAATGCACCATTTAAGTAGTCGCCCAGAAGTGTCGGGACGATGGAGTACCTGCCTTAGCGGTTGATCGGTCAGAACTCTGATGGAATGAGATTGGAAATAGTGACACAGTTTCCGTGATGTGATTAGTAGACAGTAGGCTAGCCTCTCAAGTTTAGGATATTTGGCTTCTGCCCCCGTAAACCTCTTACCTACAAAGTATACCGGCCGCTGCGTGCGGTTGTCTTCTCTCACCAAGGCGGCGCTTAGAGCATGAGATGACACAACAAGGTATAGGTATAGCTCTTCGCCTTTGTTCGGAGTTGAGAGTACTGGTGGTCTTTGGAGGTGTTCGATTAAGTTAAGGAAAGCTGTTAAGCATTCGTCAGTCCATTCGAACTTTCCTTTGTCTTTCTTTAGAGCTTTGAAGAAGGGGATGCATTTGTCAGTTGCTTTAGAGATGAATCTGCTCAGGGCGGCCACCTTCCCATTTAGGCTTTGCATTTCTTTTCGAGTAGAAGGTATCCTGATATCTTTCAAAGCTCGGACTTGTTCAGGGTTTGCTTCAATTCCTCTGGCATGGACGATGAATCCCAGGAACTTTCCTGATGATACTCCGAAGGAGCACTTCAGAGGATTCAGCTTCATTCCATATTGGCGAAGTACTTGAAACATCTCACCCAGGTGGCTTACGTGATCGTCGGCTTTCCTTGACTTTACCAGCATGTCGTCCACATAAACTTCCATAGTTTGTCCTATTAGCCCCACAAACATCTTGTTGACGAGGCGCTGATAGGTGGCTCCTGCGTTTTTAAGTCCAAAAGGCATTACTTTGTAGCAATACAATCCCCGGTCAGTGATGAAACTAGTGTGGTCTTGGTCGGGAGTATGCATAGGAATTTGGTTATATCCCGAGTATGCGTCCATAAAGGATAAGAGTTCGTGCCCGGCTGTGCTGTCCACAAGCTGATCGATTCGGGGAAGTGGGAAGCAATCCTTCGGGAGGCGTCATTTAAGTTGGAGAAGTCAATGCATGTTCGCTACTTCCCATTAGCCTTCTTTACTAGTACCGGGTTAGCGATCCACTCTGGGTAGATGGCTTCTCGTATTAAGTCATTGGCAAGTAGGTTCTTTACTTCTTCATCGAGGGCCACTGATCGTTCTGCCCCCATACTTCTCTTTTTCTGTTTTACTGCCGCCTTGGTAGGATCGATGTTTAGTGCGTGGCATGCTATGTCTGGGGAGACTCCAGTCATATCAGTGTGCGTCCATGCAAATACATCCAAGTTGTGACGGAGAAAATCAATGAGTTGTTCCTTCAATTCTGCTTTTAGTTGGGACCCGACTTTCAATAGTCTACTCGAGTCGTGTCTGTCCATAGATACAAATTCCATAGCCTCTGCAGGCTCGACGGTAGCCTCCTCATCTTTGTCCCTAGGGTCTAATTCATTGAAAGGGTCACTGGTATATCGAAGAGGAGGGGCTTTCTTTAGTTGCTATGCTTCCAAACTTTTTGTGCAGAGGGCAATCTCTGCACTCTTCCCTTTATCCTTCCTGTGGTTATTGCAAAGTTCAGTTACATAGCAATCTCGAGCAATGTCCTGGTCTCCCTCTACTTCCCCTATTCCATTGTCCGTTGGAAATTTCATCTTCAGGCACCATGGGGCCAGGACAATTTGGAAGTCAGACAAGGCTGGCCTTCCTAAGAAGGCATTGTAGGCCGAGTGGTTTTCTATCAGCACAAATGTTTGTTTCTGCACAACGGAGCGGGGATGACTTCCAATTTCAACAAAGAGGTCCAGTCGCCCGAGGGGCATCTTCTCATTTCCTATGAAACCGTGTAGTGGTTTATTGCAGGGAAGAACATCCTTTAATGACAGCTTCATTTTGTCAAAGGCATGCTTGAATAGGATATAAACTGAGCTTCCAGTGTCTACTAGAATTCGGAAAACTTCGGCTGGACCGAGCCGGGCAGAGATAACCATGGGATCCCTGTGAGGGTACTGCCTTCCCTCCAGGTCACGCCTACTGAATGTGATGTCACCATTCTCTATCCGCTTCGGGTGGCGTTCTTCTATAATAGAATTGACGCATTCTTCATTGTTTCTAAGTGACTTTCCGTACCTTTCCATCTCTACCCAGCTTCCGTCGGCGATGTGTGGCCCTCCCGAGATGGTATGGACCACTATCTTCTCTTGACTGGAGTCGCTGGTGTTGCGATTTCCTCTGCCTATTTCTGGGGAGGGTAGCCTTAGGTTCTCATTGGCAGGAACTGGAGTCCTGTTCTGACCTTTTACATAGCGTTCTAGTCTCCTTCTTCTGATGTGTTCTTCAATCAAGTCCCGGAGATGATGGCATTCGTTGGTATCATGCCTATGGGATTCGTGGAAGCAGCAGAATTTTCCAGACTTAATTGCGTTATCTGATTCCTTCTTGTGCGGGGGGCGTTTGTATTTAACTTCGTCTTGAGTGGCCAGGAAGATGTTTTCAATCGTTTCATTCAAAGGGGTGTAAGCGTTAAATCTCGGTCCTGACCGATATAGACGCTTTTCTCCCTTCTTGCCCCCAGCATTGTCTCTAGAATCATTTCTTCGAACGTCCTTTGCTACAACGGGCGTGTTGCCATGAGCTGCCTTATTTTGTTGCCCTGACTGCCCCTCAGTGGCAGCATCTTCAAGTCTCATATATTTCCCAGCCTCATGGAAGAAATCGGGTAAAGTAGCTGGTTTTTCTTTTGTCAATCTTCTAGCAAATTTAGTATCTGGATGCACCCCACTACAGAGGGCCATTAAGATAAGCTTCTCATTGGCATCTTGGACTGCGGCCGCTGCGGCATTGAATCGGGTTAGATATTGCTGCACTTTCTCTCCAGGTTTCTGTTTGATAGTGGATAAGGAATAAACGTCCTTGGTTTGCTCCACACGAATTCGGAACTGGCTGATGAACTTTTCTTTCAACATCTCCCATGAGCTGATGGATCCTTGGGGTAGATGGCAGAACCAGGAGGTATCTAGATCTGCTAAGAATAGTGGAAAGCATTTGCACAGTACTCCCTCTGTTGCTCCGCTCATGAGCATATGTTGTGTGTATCTCTGTAAGTGTACAACGGGGTCAGAGGTTCCCTTGTAAGGTTCCATTGTTGGCATTTTCCATTCTCGGGGGGTAATGGCAATCTCGATATTGCGGGCGAAAGGGCTGGTTACCCTCGCGCCTATCCCTCGATCTCTTTGATCCCGTTGGACGCACTCTCTGAACAAGCGTGCCATCCTTTCATCAGAATTTGGAGCGGATAGAAATGAGTTCAGTTCTTCTCTGTGGGATTGATTCCGTCCAGATGACCTGTAGGGATGGTATCGTCTATCATTCCTAATATTTTCCAGTGGCTGTCTTTGGTCTTCAGGGAGCATGCTAGGGTCAGCCACAGCTGGCCCTTGCCTTGATCTTCCCCTCCTGGTTTCTGATCTAAGCACTTCCTCGGGTCCAACTTCGGGCTGGACTCTAGGTCGGCCCCATTCATTGGCGTTTCCGTGGTTAGGCAGCATGACAGGCTCAGCTACGGTTGACCTTCGCCTGGTACCTCCCCCGTTGGGTTCGGTTCCAAGCGTTTCCTCGGGTCGGCGTTCGGACTGAGTTCGGTCTCGGCTCCTACCATGGCCGCTTCTGTCGTTAGCTTCTTTGAAGAAGGAAGATCTTTGTTGCCTCCGAGATCCTCTAGACTGGGACTCACCCCATGATTCAGTGTTGCGGTTGGACTCTTCAGCATCCCTTAAGCGTGACATGAGTTGGTCCACCAAGGCTTCCTGTTGGGATGTGAAGTGGTTAGTCACTTCAGCCACAACCCTGTCTAGATCTGCCCTAGTAATTGCTACCGGCTGTCCCGTGGCAGGGGTTGTCGGATTTTCCTGACCTTCATTTGGTACTGCTGTTGGAATGGGATGATTTACTTGATCTGTGACCACTGGATCTGGAATACTGCTGGTTGCGATGTTTTTTCCTTTGTTAACATCTTTCTTCTACTTAGGAGGCATGTATTCCAAGCAATGAGCGATGCTGTTAGGAAGAAAGTTAAGTGGGAGAAGCTGAAGTCCTGAGTTCAGCCGCTTCTCAGTGAAAGCACCAAAAATGTTTGCACAAAAATTGGGCAAACACCTCCAAGTCGTATGATTTAGTCGATTTTATGTTGTTCTTAGCGATTTGGATGGTTTATGCAAATATATAAAAAGCAGGGACTAAACTGTAAAAGACACACAGATTTATAGTGGTTCGGCCAGAATGCGCCTACGTCCACTTTATATGTTATTCTCCTTTACTGTTCAGATTACAAGTACAAAGCTTTGATTACAAGTGTATGAAAGTTGTTCGAAAGTTCTGTCCGTGCCTGAGCTCTCAAACTTGTTTGCCATTGTTGTACCCCTACCCCTCTATTTATAGAGTGAGGCTGGGAGTAGGGGTTCTGGATGTATATAGCTGCTGGTGGGCCTGGGCTGATGCAATCTGGCCTGGCAACGTTGGTTCGGCAACGCCTTGGTTCGGTAGTGCTTCGGTCCGATGGTAGATGGTTGGAGTTGAGACCTTGGTCCAGTAGCACTTTGGTCTGGTAGAGTCGGTGGGACTTTGGTCCGGTAGCACCTGGGAGATGGGTTGGTTCGGTGGCAGGTGGAGTGGCTTCCGGTTCGGTAGTGATGCTTTGGGTTTGGTTCGACAGGTAGTGGATCAAGGATTGGTTCGGCAGGGCCTTGGAGACGTGTTGGTTCGGTGGGACTTTCCTCCCTATGGTTCGGCGATGCCTTCTTCTTTCTGGCTCGGTGGTGGTGGAAACGCACCCAACAAGACCAAATATACTTACCATAACTTTCCGATTTCAAACAGTACTATCCCTCGATTAACAATGAAATCAGACAAGTTAGAAAACTATCATTGCCTCGATAGACATTCTTAACTCTCAAGATAGAGATGAGTTTCTATACCTGGGAATTTGGTGTTAGGTATGAAAAAAATATGTTCCATGCCACCATAATTCATAAAGATCATTTATGGAAATCAAATCTCCTACACTCATCATGTTTTCGATATTCTCGACTTACTTTATCCCTCGCCTAAAATCAAAGCCAGATAAGAGTGAGCACTGGTTGCATATCAGAGCCTTTCCTAGACATTTCAATTCTATATCTCACAAATAGAGGATTAGTCTACTCATCGCTTTTAGTGCCAAGTATTGGACTACTAAATTTCCATAAATAAACGAATTGGTATACTTAAATAATACTTAATATATTGAACATCAATCTTTAATTTCAAACTTAAACTATTCATTGGTTAGAATAAGATCATTCAAATTAGGGTATTATTACCTCTCAAACCTTAACTAGACAACATTATTAACTTTCAAAATAGGTAGAAGTTTCCCTACCTTGAAGCTTAATATCAAGTATAAGATTTCATAAATTCCATATACTATTTATAATAAACAAATTATTATAAAGCACAACTTCTTTCCATCTTTTCCGGAAAACATTAATTATCAACAAATGTTATAGTCCATGGATTTCTTTCTTTAAACACATCTTTAATCATTTTTAAATTGTAGATTAAAACTTTATTCAAAACATCATCTATGAAAATCCTTTACGTGAAAAGGAAAAGTTGACTTTTGAAAATAAATACATTTTCTTTATTTAAAATCTATTCTTCTTACTTACATATTAAAATTTTCTTTAAACAAAGTATAATTTAAATCCCAAAACTACTTCTTAAACAATCTGTGTTATAATAGGAAAACTAAACAAAAGGGTTAAGGAAAAATGATTAAGTTTAAAACACTTTCCCGAAAAGATTTCAAAACCTAAAAGTAAAGTCAAATTCTTTAATATTTCAAAATAGATCTTTTTAAACATATATTTAAATCCTAAACTACCCTTTTTATACACTTTACTATTTAGAAATACTAGCAAAAGTTTGAAAACAAACTCAAGTTCAAAACTTTTTAAACATTTTGGAAAACAAAGGGACAGAGCCATAGTTCACATGTCACATTTAAAATCGTACTTGAAACCAAAGTAGAAATCAAAACATCTAAAGAAGTACTTAGAGTCACTAAAACAATTAGCTTTTCAAAGTGTCGGAAAGAGGAATAGCACTTCTATAGTGCTTAACACATGGTACTATCATTTTTACGTCAAAGAATTCAACCTTTAAAGCATATCGCAAATCTACGTATAATAGGGCCAGGCTACCAAGCTTTCGACACACAAGAAATTCGTATATACAATATATAATGGAAAGTAAAATCAATGGTTGTGAGGAATACCATTGGATCCCTCAATAAAAATCACATCCGTTCGAAGTGTATTCGTCGCAGTTTATCCACTACAAAACACTTCGACTTCCTCTTCCATATGTCCTATGTCTAATCCTATGTGTCATCCGCTTTCAAGTGGAAACCAAAATAGACAATAATGATAATTATTCCATGCAACTATACAAACAAAAGCAATAATATTTACAACATAAAAACATTCACTTTTTATAGCTGTTGCAAAGTAAGTTATCTCACTTTTATCTCTCGACTAAACCCAAGCAAAGCTCCCATCTTCATCCTACTACCACACAACAACAAAAGCAACCACCTTCCTTCACTTTGGCTTGACCTAGGCCTCTCCCAATATGTAAAAGTGCTCAACCATGACCCTCCAAGATCCATGCATCAAAATATAAAAGCAAACAACATATAAATTATTTTAATATTTGTACACAAAAAAATAAATAACTTAAAGGTAAGTTTTCTCAACTAAAATTGCAACCAAAGCCTCGAAAAAGCTTGCTTGTAACAACCCTAGATTTGTGCATATATATTTAAATTTGACTTTATTTTATTTTTAAATTATTTTAAACTTGTTTTATTTCAAACATTTCATTTTAAAAATTAAATGTTGATTATTATGTGAATTATAATTTCAAACTGGTATAAATTGTATATTTCCCTGAAAAGTGAATTTCTGTTCAAACTGGTCAAACTTTGACTTTTTAACTTTAAATTTAAATATTTAAATTCTTGAATTTTATCTTTTATTATGAAAATAGATTTAATTTCATGAATACTGCTTTTCGTTTCGTTGAAAACAGACTTATATTATGGAAGTTATGTATTTTTCAATATTGTGTATAAATTGTTTATTTAGCAATATTGTCTATTTTAAATTATATAAATTATATTTTTATTATCATATTTTGTTTTAATATGTGTTAATATGTTATTTTATGTCTTTAATATTTTTAAAGTGATAAAATAATTTTTCCAAAGATTATTTAAATTGTTTTCAATTTATTTAGCCTGGTTTTATATATATTGTTATTTTCTTCATTTAAATTATATAATTTAATATTTATTTATTTTTCTTATTTACATTATTTTTGAGATTATTTATCTCTATTATCAGTTTTTATATATATATATATATAAGTTAAAAAGAAATAAAAAGAAATTTGAAAGGTTTTAAACTCTTGAAATTCCAAAGTCTTTTCATCTCCCGACCTTTCATTTCTCAACCTCCTCTTCAATGTTTTTGGCCGTGCATCTCTATTCTTTTCAGCCGACTTCTCTTTTCTTTTTTCACGAAAATATTATTCATTTCTCAAGAGAAAACTCACGGCCATTGTTGTGGAGAGTTTGGGTAAATTTCATCTTCTTCTTCCTTTGTTTTTCCAGTTTTTCTATTGAATTTTGTATATGGTTCTCAACTTCATGGCTCCACTCCTCCTCAACCAGCACCTAGGCCGACCCCACCACCTCATCCTCTGACCATCACCCACTCCAGATCACCACCACCCCAGGCCGAGCACCCTATGGCAAGAGATCCACCACCAAATGTCCCAAATCATCACCTTATGCTCAAATCTAGCCTAGTGTTGTTCCAACACCTCCACCTTCCTTTTGCCACCACTTCCACCACCAGCTCAGATCTGACCACCACCCTCTGCCACATCATCCACCGCCATCTAGAAGTCAGGTCATGCCCACGCAGCCTCTGGCCGAACCATATATATCATAGAAATGTTGATATTTGCCTTGATATTGCCTTATAGTGATACTATGTTGCATCTATACCTATCCACACCAAAAACACATGCTAGGCCGACCACTTCTAGACCCAAACCAGACCTTAATCCATGCCTTGGCTGTGCTATTTCAGTTCATAACTGAAGTAGGTGAAGTTGAGAACAAGTGCAAAGCATTTGTCTTTGTTTTGGGCTTTGATTCCTAGTGTTGTTTAGTGTAATTTTGGCTTTGAAACTCATGTATTTTATATTGTTTTGTTTAATGTATTCAAGGAAATTAATCTTTGGCTCTCCCATTCTCAAATCATATTCGAGTTGTCGTGCCTTCGTAGTTTCTGTGTTGTGTGCTTTGGTTGTAATCTCCCGCAAATACAGGTGAGTAATTCTCACTAGACGATTTGTACTTATATAACTAGTAAACTGACACCTCTTGAATCTGTAAATTTATATCATCCTGTTATAACTGTTATATTATGATTATATGATGTTCACCCTGTTTATACACATGTTATATCACCTGTTATTGTTATATTTTGCTGACTGTTCAGTTTTATCAGTTTATCACACTGCAAGTTCCCTGTAGATTAGGTTCACTATGGGTAGAAATGATATATACCCGAACGGACTTTAGAATAGGGAAAGATCGTTATGGGCTGAAATGATAAGCCTGAGCGACTTTTTAATAAATTTTATTTACTTGGGATTGTGGGTTGGAAATGATAAAACCCGGATTTTTCTTTGTAAACTAAGGATTGAAATGATATATTATCTGTATCGCTTGACTTAGGCTAGAAAATATTATACAGACCCGTGGTTATTTTTATAAAATTTTCTGGAAATTTTTAAGTATTGTTAAAATGTAAAATATAATAAATTGATTTAAATTGAATTTTTAAAAGATTTATTAAATGGAAATGTTTTTTTTCTATGTGTTAAATGTAAAATAAATGGATAGAAAATGGTGATTTTAAAGTGTAACTTAAATTGGAAATTTGACTGATTTTTAAAGTGGAAATTTAAGTTAATTAAATAAAAATGAAAATTTAGTTTTAAATGGTGGGAAATGGAGATTTAAATTTAAATGTTGAAATAAATTGTTAAAAATGAAAAATGGGAATTGACACACTTGAATTATATAAGTGAACTTGGAAAATTTTGATTTTTACTCGTAAAATTTTTCTTTATAAAAACCATAAGTTAAAGATAAATAAATGAACATTTTTATTGTGGAAAATTTTGATTTTTATAAATTTAAATGATTTAAATTAAAGTTTATTTGTGGCTGGAATTGTATTTAAAACCTGGAAATTCAATTTATAGCACTTCAGAAATGCTATCATTTCTGGAAATGAACTAATTCTGAACTAAGTAGAATCTGCAGCACTTGGTAAGTGTTGTGGTTGCATAAATGAACTAAAAGACTAAAATGAACTAAGGCTATGACAGCACTTGGTAAGTGCTGTAGTGGCAGGAACTAAATTTAAAACTGAAACTAATGAAGGGGTGTTGTAGCACTTGTTAAGTGCTCTAGTAGGCTGAAATATGATTTTTGGTTATAACTGAACTTTTACAACAGTTTGAAACGCTGTCTTTGCTGAATTGAAATTAAAACCTTTAATTTGAACCCTGAACTATTACAGCAGTTCTGTAAATGCTGTCTTTTCTGAATTGAATTGTTTTCAAATATAACTTACCGCAGCATTTTTTAAATGCTGTGAAAGTTGGAATTTTAATGTTTTAATGTTTTTAGGTGAATAAATGAACTTAGAAAAGGCTAAAATTTTGGGAATTGAATATTTGATTTAAAAGAATAATGACTTTGTTTTAAATGGTTTAATTGAAGTATTTTGATTTGGAATATAAACTGTTTTAAATTTATAAACACGGGTTATAATAACGATTGGTTGTTAAAGAGACCGGGATCGGATATGGACATACTCTCTGTCGATACCGAAAACCATTTTGACAACTGTGTACGCGGTGGAGTTTCCAGAATGAAGTAGGATGGTGGCGACGATCCTAAGGTATATACGTGGACCCAACTCCCGTGAGTTGGCATAAGGTGGCTAAAATAGGAGCGATCTCGGACCAGTGAGGTAGCACCTCTTATCGGACACACTTCTTCGATACCATTCTATTACTTTGTGATTGTTTGGGTGCACCCCTTGATTTGGGAGTGTTGTTCGAGGTGGAGCGGTAGTGGCTGCTATGCGTTTCCATCAGTCTGTGTGCGTAATTGGTATATCTACCCTGGCATTGCCTTGTGCCGTGTCACCTACCATATCGAGCTTTACTACGAGTTGTGATTTCTCCCGTAGCATGTGGAGTATTGAGGGTAGCCCCCATTTTGGGAGTATGCTAATACTGGATAGACTACTGGGACTATTACGTGTTAAGGTGGAAAATGTAAAGCCTTAATGCTATTTAAAAGTATGTTTATTTTATATTAGACATTATTATAATAGTGAATATTACTACATAGTAGATAGTTTAACGGATCCTTAAAGAATGGGCGATCCCAAGCATTCTTTAAGTTACTTGTACCTTTATTACAGTTCACTTGAGTTGGTTTACATTGTATAAGTATGTATGTCCTAACTTGAGTGTTTGTGTTTTATTTACGCTCGGGTCAGCCTGAGTATTCACAGCTTTGGATTCACTTTTCTGGAGCTAGGAATTGCTGGAGATTTTGCTTATCTAGTTATCTATCTATTTCAGTTTCAGTTTTTCTATTTCAGCATTTGTATTAGAGACTTATGTATTTGGATTTCTATTGAACTTGTTTCAAAACTATATTGGTTTTCAGACTATGTATTTTGTATCTGTTTTGAGACTCTGTATTTTAGTGGCTTCATGAACAACTATTTATTTTATTTCCGCTGCGAGTTATTCTAATATTTCTGTGTTTGTGATTCTATGAATGATTTTATTTGCTCCAAATTTTATTACAATCTGTTATTTTGCATTATTCAAGTCTGACATGTGTGGATTATTGTCGATTTGAATGGTTCAAAATAGTGGGTCGTTACATTTGGTATCAGAGCTTTGGTTTTAGGCAAACCTTAGCCTATGGAGCAAAAACTCATTAGAGATAGGGTAGAAATACCCTAGAATGAGTGAAATTAACCTCAGAATCATTTCTTTGTGAGTGAACGTATTTTCAAAGTATAAAATGATTTTAAATTGATTTTAAATGATTTTTCAAATGATTTTCAAAGATTATTTTGATATAAAATTTTCTTGTTTTAAAAGCAATTTTTCTAAACTTCCTTCTTTTCGTATCTACCTTGTTAGAAATTTCTGTTATTAGGATATTCATCCAAGTGATTTTATCTTGTCTTATCTTACCTTATCTTTGTCTTCTCTGTACCTTTGTCCTAAAATTCATTCTTGATATTTTCAGGATGAATCGTGGAAATGCTAGAGGTAGGGGTCGTGGTACTGCCCCAGCTCCTCAACCTGTTGCACCTGTTAGGTTTATTGTTCTCTGTAAGGAATTCTCTCAGCTCGGTGGTACTAAGTTCACCGGTTCAGAGAGTATTATCGAAGCCCAGCAATGGTTATGGAGTTTAGAGAGGATATTTACTGGTTTTGAGATTACTGATGCCCAGAAGCGTCAGTTAGCAACTTGGCAGCTGCAAGAGTCAGCCTTAGATTGGTGGGAGTCTGTTACAGCTCACACTAACGAAGGTGATCTTTCGTGGGAGCAAATCAGGTATCCTTTGTGTTATCTTGAATTTTTCCCCATTTTTCTTTTCTTTTGAATCTATCTTAAGTTTTGTTTCTGTATCTTCTTTTCAGGGAGGCTTTTGTGGCAAAATGGATGCCCGAAGCCGGGAAATCTCAGCTTTATCGTGAATTCATGGATCTTAAGCAGGGTACCATGTCTTTTTCTGAGTATGAGCGGAAGTTCAATGAACTTTCCAAGTTTGGTCCTAGTCTTATCGACACTCGGCTTAAGAAAAATGAGAAGTTCATAGCTGGAGCTCGCCCAGAGTTCTACGATCGCCTTATTTCACATGTTCATGGCACTTTTATCGAGCTTATGGATATGGCTATTCATTATGAGAACCCTACTCCCAAGGGTCCTGCTGCTTCTAGTGCTCATGTATCTCAGTCTTCCTCTGCAAATTCTAAGAAGAGAAAGCCCAATTTCCACCAGTAGAAGAAGAATTGGCTCAAGAATCCGGGCTTGGGATCTTCATCATCTTCTCCTTCTCAGAGGCACCCTATTGATTTATCTACCATTACCTGCTTCAAATGTGACCAGAAGGGACACTATGCTAATAGTTGCCCTACTTCGGTTAGTACTGCTGTTCCTCCACCTCAGGCTACCAGGAACAATCTTTGCCATGTCTGCCTTCAGCCAGGTCATTTTAAGAATGACTGTCCTTTGTCTCAGAAGGGAAAGCCATCTGGTGTTTTTGCTGTCACATCCGCTTCTTCTCTTGCTGCACCTGCTTCTGCTCCTAGTGATGATCAAGGTACTCTTCAGGGCACCTTTTATTTATTTCAGCATCCTGTTCGTGTTTTATTTGATACTGGAGCTTCGCATAGTTTTATTTCTATGGCTATTTGTGATAAGTTTGAGCATCTCCTTTCTCCTGAGTATCCTTATGTTCCTTTATGTGTTTCTAATCCTATTGGGGGTCCCGCGAACCTTGGTAGGATTTGTAGAGGAGTGAAACTCCTCCATTCTGATCATCGCTTTAGTGGTTATTTCTATATCCTTGGTTTTGATACTTTTGATTTATTTCTTGGAGATGATTGGTTAAGGAATCATGATGCTCGTATCTCTTGTAAATCCTGAATTGTTTCCCTTGAGGATGATCGGGGTAATTCTTTGGTTATTCAGTGTTGTATGCCTCATGATTGTGCTAGTAGCTTTATTTATTCTTTGGATTCTTCTCCTGTTGATCTTCAGTCGACTCGTGTAGTCAAACTCTATCCTGATGTATTTGGTGAAGTTACTGCTTTACCTCCTAAGCGGGAAATTGATTTCCGCATTGATCTTATTCTTGGAGCTCGACCTGTAGTTCTTCCTCCTAGAAGAATGGCACCCCGCGAGAAGGTTGAGTTGGGGAAGCAAATTGAGGACTTATCTTCCAAGGGTCTGATCAGACCTAGCTATTCTGCATGGGAGGAGCGGTGGTTTTCGTCACCAAGTACGATGGGTCCCTCCGGATGTGTGTTGATTATAGGGAGCTGAATAAGCTCACTATGAAAAACATATATCCAATGCCTCGCATCAATGATATGTTTGATCAGCTTTACGGTGCTACTGTTTTCTCTCAGCTTGATCTTGCCACGAGTTTTCACCAGCTCAGAGTTGCTGAGGAAAGTATTCCCAAGACTGCTTTCCGTACTGAGAATGGATTCTTTGAATGGTTAGTCATGCCTTTTGGTTTGACTAATGCTCCTGCTTTCTTTGTTGATTTGATGAATCGTGTTTTCCGTGATGTGCTTAATAAATTTGTTCTAGTCTTTATTGATGATATTCTCATTTTCTCTAAGTCTGAGGAAGAGCATGAGTCACATTTGAAATCTGTTCTTGAAACTCTTAGAAATCATCAGTTGAAGGCTAAATTTTCAAAATGCTATTTCTGGAAGGATGAAGTCTGATTCCTCGGGCATATTGTTTCTGGTAATGGAGTTTCGGTTGATCCAGTCAAGATCGCTGCGATCAATGTAAGTCTTTCTTTCCTTCTCTTTCCTTGTTCATTAAATTTATTCTATCTTTCTTGTTGTCCTTATTTATACCTATTCTGTACAGGATTGGGAAACTCCTAAGACTCCTACTGATATCCGTAGTTTTCTGGGCCTCGCCGGTTATTACCGGAGATTTGTTGAGAATTTTGCTCGGATTGCTGCACCTCTCACTGCTTTGACTCGGAAGAATGCTAAGTTTATTTGGAGTGATGAGTGTAAGGCTGCATTCAGTGAGTTGAAGCACAAGCTTACTTCCGCACTAGTTCTTACCGTTCCAAATGGAAATGAGGGATAACGGTATACACTGATGCTTGTCGAGAAGGTTTGGGAGCTGTTCAAGATGGTAAGGTGATTGCTTATGCTAGTCGTCAGTTGAAGACCCATGAAGCCAATTATGTTGTCCATGATTTAGAGTTGTTTGCTGTTGTTTTTGCCTTGAAGCTTTGGAGACATCATCTTTTGGGTACTAAGTTTGAGCTTTTCACAGATCATCAGTCTTTGAAGTATATTTTCTCTCAGAAGGATTTGAACCAGAGACAAGTTAGGTGGTTAGAATTCCTTGCTTCTTATGACCTCGAGATCAACTATACCCCTGGGAAAGCAAATGTTGTGGCGGATGCTTTGAGTCGGAAGAAGGCTATGTTATGTCAGCTTGTTGTTTCTTCTCCTCTTGTGGATCATATCATGGCTAAGCAGGATGAGGATCAGATGCTTAGAGTGATTAAGGAGAATGTTCGAAGTAGAGTTGGAGGTAGTAGTCTTGATGGCAGTGGTGCTCAGTTAGATGATAAAGGTGTGTTGAGGATTAATAATAGGATTTGTGTCCCGAATGTTGATGGATTGAGACAGGAGTTACTTCGGGAGAATCATCAGTCCAGACTTTCTATTCATCTAGGAGTGACCAAGATGTATCAGGATATGAAGAAGTTGTATTGGTGGAGAGGTATGAGGCGAGATATCTCCATTTTTGTTAATAGATGTGTGACTTGTCAGCAAGTCAAGGCAGATCATCAGAAGACCCCTGGTTTGTTGCAGCCTCTTGAGATTCCCAATTGGAAGTGGGAACAAGTTTCTATGGATTTCATTGATGGATTACCGAGGACTAGGAGGGGTAATGAGAGTATCTGGATTATTGTGGATAGATTGACCAAATCAGCTCATTTCATTCCGGTCAAGTCTACCCGTTCTGCTTCTAGTTTGTCTGAGATTTACATGAGGGAGATTGTTCGTCTCCATGGTGTTCCTCTTAGTATTGTTTATGATCATGGTCCTATCTTTACTAGTAGGTTTTGGAAAGCCTTTAAGGATTCTTTGGGTACTCGTCTGAATCTGAGCACTGCTTACCATCCACAGACCGACGGTCAAACGGAAAGGGTGAATCAGATTCTAGAAGATCTTCTTCGTGCTTGTGTGCTTGATTATGGAGGATCTTGGGAAGATCATCTCCATCTTGTCGAATTAACCTATAACAATAGTTATCAGGTATAATTTCTATCTTCTGTTTTATTCTTATCTTAATCTTTTATCTATCTCATTTCTATCTTTGAATTCAGGCCAGTATCAAGACGTCTCCGTTTTCTGCTCTTTACGGACGACCTTGTAGATCTCCTTCTTGCTAGATTGCATCCGGTAATCATTTGGTTCTTGGTCCTGAGATGATTTTGGAGGCTTCTGAGAGAGTTGAAGAGATTAGGAGGAAGATGAGGATTGCTCAGGATAGGCAAAAGAAGTATGTTGATAGGCGTAGGCGGAGTTTAGAGTTTGCTGTTGGTGATTTGGTTTTCCTTAAGGTCTCTCCCTTAAGGAATGTTATTCGCTTTGGTTGTAGAGGGAAGCTTTCTCCTAGGTTTGTTGGTTATTTCCGCATTGTGGAAAGAATTGGTTCTTTGGCTTACCGTCTGGATTTGCCCGAGAAGTTCTCTGGAGTGCATAATGTATTCCACGTTTCTCATCTTCGTCGCTATCTGCATGATCCATCTCTTATTGTTCAGCCTTCTGTTCTTGATAGTTTGGATATTGAGCCTAATCTGACTGTTGAGAGGAAGCCACTTCGTATTGTCGACAGAGGTACGAAGCAGCTAAGAAGGAAATCTGTTAGTCTGGTCAAAGTACAGTGGAGTACTGATGATCGTGATTGTACTTGGGAGACGGAGGAGAGCATTCGTGCTTTGAATCCGGAATTGTTCGTTCCAGGTACTATTTTGTTTTTCTGTCTTGTTTCTCTTATTTTCCTTTCCGTTCTTTTCGAGGACGAAAAGATTTGAGTGGGGGAGAATGTAACAACCCTAGATTTGTGCATATATATTTAAATTTGAATTTATTTTATTTTTAAATTATTTTAAACTTGTTTTATTTCAAACATTTCATTTTAAAAATTAAATGTTGATTATTATGTGAATTATAATTTTAAACTGGTATAAATTGTATATTTCCCTGAAAAGTGAATTTCTGTTCAAACTGGTCAAACTTTGACTTTTGAACTTTAAATTTAAATATTTAAATTCTTGAATTTTATCTTTTATTATGAAAATATATTTAATTTCATGAATACTGCTTTTCGTTTCGTTGAAAACGGACTTATATTGTGGAAGTTATGTATTTTTCAATATTGTGTATAAACTGTTTATTTAGCAATATTGTCTATTTTAAATTATATAAATTATATTTTTATTGTCATATTTTGTTTTAATATGTGTTAATATGTTATTTTATGTCTTTAATATTTTTAAAGTGATAAAATAATTTTTCCAAAGATTATTTGAATTGTTTTCAATTTATTTAGCCTGGTTTTATATATATTGTTATTTTCTTCATTTAAATTATATAATTTAATTTTTTTTTTCTTATTTACTTTATTTCTGAGATTATTTATCTCTATTATCAGTTTTTTTATATATATAAGTTAAAAAGAAATAAAAAGAAATTTGAAAGGTTTTAAACTCTTGAAATTCCAAATCTTTTCATCTCCCGACCTTTCATTTCTCAACCTCTTCTTCAATGTTTTTGGCCGTGCATCTCTATTCTTTTCAGCCGACTTCTCTTTTCTTTTTTCACGAAAATATTATTCATTTCTCAAGAGAAAACTCACGGCCATTGTTGTGGAGAGTTTGGGTAAATTTCATCTTCTTCTTCCTTTGTTTTTCCAGTTTTTCTATTGAATTTTGTATATGGTTCTCAACTTCATGGCTCCACTCCTCCTCAACCAGCACCTAGGCCGACCCCACCACCTCATCCTCTGACCATCACCCACTCTAGATCACCACCACCCTAGGCCGAGCACCCCATGGAAAGAGATCCACCACCAAATGTCCCAAACCATCACCTTATGCTCAAATCTAGCCTAGTTTTGTTCCAACACCTCCACCTTCCTTTTGCCACCACTTCCACCACCAGCTCAGATCTGACCACCACCCTCTGCCACATCATCCACCACCATCTGGACATCAGTTCATGCCCACATAGCCTCTGGCCGAACCATATATAGCATAGAAATGTTGATATTTGCCTTGATATTGCTTTATAGTGATACTATGTTGCATCTATACCTATCCACACCAAAAACACATGCTAGGCGACCACTTCTAGACCCAAACCAGACCTTAATCCATGCCTTGGCCATGCTATTTCAGTTCATAACTGAAGTATGTGAAGTTGAGAACAAGTGCAAAGCATTTGTCTTTGTTTTGGGCTTTGATTCCTAGTGTTGTTTAGTGTAATTTTGGCTTTGAAACTCATGTATTTATATTGTTTTGTTTAATGTATTCAAGGAAATTAATCTTTGGCTCTCCCATTCTCAAATCATATTCGAGTTGTCGTGCCTTCGTAGTTTCTGTGTTGTGTGCTTTGGTTGTAATCTCCAGCAAATACAGGTGAGTAATTCTTACCAGACGATTTGTACTTATATAACTAGTAAACTGACACCTCTTGAATCTGTAAATTTATATCATCCTATTATAACTATTATATTATGATTATATGATGTTCACCCTGTTTATACACATTTTATATCACTTGTTATTGTTATATGTTGCTGACTGTTCATTTTTATCAGTTTATCACACTGCAAGTTCCCTGTAGATTAGGTTCACTATGGGTAGAAATGATATATACCCGAATGGACTTTAGAATAGGGAAAGATCGTTATGGGATGAAATGATAAGCCTGAGCGACTTTTTAATAAATTTTATTTACTTGGGATTGCGGGTTGGAAATGATAAAACCCGGATTTTTCTTTGTAAACTACGGATTGAAATGATATATTATCTGTATCACTTGACTTAGGCTAGAAAATATTATACAGACCCGTGGTTATTTTTATAAACTTTTTTGGAAATTTTTAAGTATTGTTAAAATGTAAAATATAATAAATTGATTTAAATTGAATTTTTAAAAGATTTATTAAAATGGAAATGTTTTTTTTCTATGTGTTAAATGTAAAATAAATGGATAGAAAATGGTGATTTTAAAGTGTAACTTAAATTCGAAATTTGACTGATTTTTAAAGTGGAAATTTAAGTTAATTAAATAAAAATGAAAATTTAGTTTTAAATGGTGGAAAATGGAGATTTAAATATAAGTGTTGAAATAAATTGTTAAAAATGAAAAATGGGAATTGACACACTTGAATTATATAAGTGAACTTGGAAAATTTTGATTTTTACTTGTAAAATTTTTCATTATAAAAACCATAAGTTAAAGATATATAAATGAACATTTTTATTGTGGAAAATTTTGATTTTTATAAATTTAAATGATTTAAATTAAAGTTTATTTGTGGCTGGAATTGTATTTAAAACATGGAAATTCAATTTATAGCACTTCAGAAATGCTATCATTTCTGGAAATGAACTAATTCTGAACTAAGTAGAATCTGCAGCACTTGGTAAGTGCTGTGGTTGCATAAATGAACTAAAAGACTAAAATGAACTAAGCCTATGACAGCACTTGGTAAGTGCTGTAGTGGCAGGAACTAAATTTAAAACTGAAACTAATGAAGGGCTGTTGTAGCACTTGTTAAGTGCTCCAGTCGGCTGAAATATGATTTTTGGTTATAACTGAACTTTTACAACAGTTTGAAACGCTGTCTTTGCTGAATTGAAATTAAACCCTTTAATTTGAACCCTGAACTATTACAGCAGTTTTGTAAATGCTGTCTTTTCTGAATTGAATTGTTTTCAAATATAACTTACCGCAGCATTTTTTAAATGTTGTGAAAGCTGGAATTTTAATGTTTTAATGTTTTTAGGTGAATAAATGAACTCAGAAAAGGCTAAAATTTTGGGAATTGAATATTTGATTTAAAAGAATAATGACTGTGTTTTAAATGGTTTAATTGAAGTATTTTGATTTGGAATATAAACTGTTTTAAATTTATAACCACGGGTTATAATAACGATTGGTTGTTAGGATATGGACATACTCTCTGTCGATACCGAAAACCACTTTGACAACTGTGTACGCGGTGGAGTTTCCAGAATGAAGTAGGATGGTGGCGACGATCCTAAGGTATATACGTGGACCGAACTCCCATGAGTTGGCATAAGGTGGCTAAAACATGAGCGATCTCGGACCAGTGAGGTAGCACCTCTTATCGGACACACTTCTTCGATACCATTCTATTACTTTGTGATTGTTTGGGTGCACCCCTTGATTTGGGAGTGTTGTTCGAGGTGGAGCGGTAGTGGCTGCTATGCGTTTCTATCAGTCCATGTGCGTAATTGGTATATCTACCCTGGCATTGCCTTGTGCCGTGTCACCTACCATATCGAGCTTTACTACGAGTTGTGATTTCTCCCGTAGCATGTGGAGTATCGAGGGTAGCCCCCATTTTGGGAGTATGCTAATACTAGATAGACTACTGGGACTATTACGTGTTAAGGTGGAAAATGTAAAGCCTTAATGCTATTTAAAAGTATGTTTATTTTATAGACATTATTATAATAGCGAATATTACTACATAGTAGATAGTTTAACGGATCCTTAAAGAATGGGCGATCCCAAGCATTCTTTAAGTTACTTGTACCTTTATTACAGTTCACTTGAGTTGGTTTACATTGTATAAGTATGTATGTCCTGACTCGAGTGTTTGTGTTTTATTTACGCTCGGGTCAGCCTGAATATTCACAGCTTTGGATTCACTTTTCTGGAGCTAGGAATTGCTAGAGATTTTGCTTATCTAGTTATCTATCTATTTCAGTTTCAGTTGTTCTATTTCAGCATTTGTATTAGAGACTTATGTATTTGGATTTCTATTGAACTTGTTTCAAAACTATATTGGTTTTCAGACTATGTATTTTGTATCTGTTTTGAGACTCTGTATTTTAGTGGCTTCATGAACCACTATTTATTTTATTTCCGCTGCGAGTTATTCTAATATTTCTGTGTCTGTGATTCTGTGAATGATTTTATTTGCTCCAAATTTTATTACAATCTGTTATTTTGCATTATTCAAGTCTGACATGTGTGGATTATTGTCGATTTGAATGGTCCAAAATAGTGGGTCGTTACATTGCTACTCCTTCCTATTACCAGACAAACACTACTACACACCCAAACTTAGCAAATACAAGCTCAAAAATCCCAGGACCCTCTGTTTGAACATGGCCTAGGCCATTTGATGGAGTTTGGTACTTCAAGTTTTGATCTTTTAGCTGTAGAGATGTTAGCTAAGGTAGTAGGGGTTTGTTCTTTGAATTCGTAGATAAAAGGAGATGGTTTTTACTAACTTGAATATGGATTAGGAGGTGGAGGAAATGGAGTGAAAGAGGAAGCAAAAGAAAGTGAAATCCAACGAAAAATTAGAAAGATGGATTCACTTTTATAAACAAATGGAAGTGGAAAATTACCTACCTATCCTTACATACTTTTCCCTCCCTTTCCCTATACCTAAAGGGCTAGCTTACCTCAAAATTACAAATTGAACTGGCCACCCTAAGGCCCAAAAAACAAGCCTACATGATGAAATGATGGATAGGAAAACTTCTTCTACCTTATTATATAATTATACACCTAAAGTGTAGTTTAAAAACCATTAAAACAAAAAAGTCTTGCCATACTTTATTTAATACTTGTTGTATTATTTATTTACTTATTCTTGTATATAAATGTTGTTATAAAGTGTATGTGTAACGACCCGTAAATTTCAACTGTTTTAATAACGTAATTAGTTGAAATTTTGTGAAATTTTAAAACGATAAAATTTTGAAATAAAATTTAATATTTGGAATACGTCTAATTAAACATAGCAACTGGTAAATTTTCGTCCGAAAATATGAAAGTTTATTTCGCACGTAAATTCACTTCAATTTAATCAGTTAAAAAGCGTTAAAAATAAAATATTTCTGAAACCTAAATATTTTTACATAGGAAAATTCTAAACCATCTTCTGAGCAAGATGTCAGTTTGTCGTTTTTCCAAATTCGGACATCTTTGGCTCCGTCGTTCTTATTTTCCGCAAAATAGCAGTATTCTGGTGCCGATATCGATTTTTATCGGATGATCAAACCACTGATCTCCGTATATCGTTTTGATCGTCTCATCGTGCCGATCTCCACAGTATATTCGGTTGCATGTTCCGGTGTTCGGAAGACAGTGAAATCTACGGAAATGATTTTAGTATCGGTTCCGCAAAATTTTGGCATTTGATTTTCCTATGACCATTCACTTTTCACCGGTGGAGAATAAAGGTTACTTAACCTTTCAATCTTCCAAGAAACAGCGTGACTCTTCGATATAATCTGTTTGAATCATTTATTGATTTCACATTTTTCTACACTGTTCATTTATGCATTGTTTATATTTGTGCCCGTACATCTCAGAGCCTATTCACATTTTTCAAGCTGTAGCTCCATCTTCTCCATGCCTTAGTAATCCACTTCCACCACCTAATCAATGCCGAATCCACCCCTCCCCTCAGTTCACCGTCCAAGCAACCAAGAACCCATACTCCACCACCGAAGATGCCAGCAGCCCCTCCTTCCTTTACGAACGTCCCGCACTGCCTCCCCTCCTCCGCGCTCCGCCACTAAGTCACCAACCTCCGCCAACACTTCCTTGACCGAACCCCTTCCGCCTCTGGCCAAAACCACCACCGCCACCTCACCATCCCTCCCAAACGCATGCACCACGCAAGCAATAGCCCACCTGCCCGTTAAACCTCTCCCGCTGACAAACTTTCTTCCATCACCCGAACTGGCCTCGTTCTGACCACCGAGCGAAGCAGCTCCACCTCGCTCTTCCACGTGAGTCAATTCCGACATCGCCTCATTTCCCGAGCATGAGTCAACCTCTGGCCGAAATCCTTTCCACTGCCTTCACACGCAACTCGCATGTCGTGCTCCACCTGACCGAGGTCTCCATCCGCCCTCCGCGTAGCTGACCCATGCCTAGCCGAGTGGCCATCCTCCTTCAGCAACCGTTCGCCCACACTTTACCTCGCCACTGTCCGGTCCGGCTTCCCATCTCCAGTCAACGCCGATATCATTTCACCTCGCAACCATCGGCTATCACTTTTCTTCTGGCTGTTTTCTCAAGTGAGTTATATATAAAAATATTTATATCTCATAAGTGTTAGTGTGTATATAAGTATTGTTGCAGTCATCTTATATGCGTTTGTTGTCTAAAAAAATTGCTTACAGCAGGGCTATTTAAGTTGCTATATGTAGGGACAGGAAAGTACTATATATTCGTTTTATAAGTATGCATATGGGTAGTTATATAAATGGTGTTACAGTAAGTTTTCATATAGTATATATATATGTAAGGGTACGTTGGGTTATAATAGTAAGGGTATTATTATGGGTTTATAAAGTACGTTAGTATATAGTGATATAAATGGCATTTTTCTGGGTTTAGTGTACACGTTAAAGGTTTTCATAAATGTTGTATTTTAGCTGTTGAATTGGTTTACATAAAAGTTTACATAATCAAGTTGTCGATTTTAGTTTATGCAGCAGTTTGTATATGTATTATTATGTGACAGCCTATATTTTATACAATAATATATCAATATAATGTTATATATATGAGTGTATATAGGTATACTTTGGGGTTCGTATATATACAAGTTACCTCTGGCCAGTTTTATTTATATACAAGGTTTGTAATAGCTGTGGCATATTGTAAAGCTTTACAGTTTATGTACTTTAAAGTATACCTATAGTTATATTGATTTGGATATAAGCAATGATTTTTGTCTGCATATATTATATTGATTTTTAAAGATAATTTACTACTTAATTTATGTTGGTATTTAAATTGTATATATTATTTTAAATATAAGTTCCAAGTTTAATGTTGGTTTAAGAGAATAACATAAAATGACATATATAATTTGTTTCAGTCTATAGCAAACATATTTTAATCTATTCCATCGATTCCCTTTTATCAGCTTTTGTTCGTCGTGCCTGCTTTCTTCATCGAATTCGTGTCCATCTCAGTCTGCTTTGGAATTCGTAGCTTGCCCTGTTATCAAACTCTCTAGCCTCGAAAGGTGAGCACTCACTCACGATTAACGTTCTTTTATTTATTAGATTTGATTTCAATTGAAACGACAATTGAAATATGTTGCTGTTAGTTAAGTACACTGTTATATATGCTATTATCTGTATCAGTTCACCTGTGACACCTGACACCATTATCTGTTAATTATTTATGCAATAATAATACAGTTTGGCTGATAATTGATTGATTGTTGATGTTTATATTGGACGTTAAATTGTTAATGTTAAAATGATAAATAATGTGAAATTGAACTCGATATAGGATAGTTAAATGTTAAAATTGATTAATTGACATTTGTATAATATGACCCCTTTAACTGTTGAATTTATTGACACGTAGAATTTGTTTAATTTTATTTTGAACCACTGAATGTATGTTGTTAAACTGATGATGTATGAAATTGTAAATAGATGACAAGTGAAAAACCGTAATGTAATAATCTTTAATCTACATGAAATGATAGTGTGGATTCTAGAGATGATTTTATTAATTCGTACAAATAACAATGCGAATTAATACGGTTATTTCGGGATTATTTAAATTGATTATTGGATTGTTATTGTTTGTTGTTATTGCTTGTTTATTTACTTTAACACCATCCCAGTTATCACACTGCAAGTTCCCTTTGATATGTTTTGATTTTGAATTGAATTGGAATCGGGTTGAAATGATAAATACCCAAAAATTGAACTTTGACCTAGGATAAAAAATTAAATAAAAAAAAACCCGATTGGTCAATAATTTGATTTAAAATAAACAAAGATTTTATTTGAATAAATAATATGGTTTTGAAATGAAGTTGTAATTTGAATTTTAATGAAAGGAAAATGTTAATATTTAATAATCTAAAACAAAATATTAACAATGTAATTGAAAAAAATGTTGTTTAGTTTGAGAAATGATTGAATTTAGTTTGAAATGATTTAAAAAAATCAAGTCTGAAATTATAATTAAGTTTGAAATTATTAAACTTTGAAATGATTTAATAATTAAGTCTGAAATTATAATTAAGTTTGAAATTATTTAACTTTGAAATTAATTAAGTTTTGAATTATTAATGATTAAATAAGATTGAATTATTTAATGATTAAATTGAATTGAATTCTTTAAATAGTAAAATTGAACTTTTGAATAAGTAAATTTTTACTTCGTAAATAATTGAAATTGAGTTTCCTTATTAACTAATTTTGGAAAATTGTTTAAGTAAGTAAATAAGTGAAATTGAATTTCTTTATTAAGAAATAAAATGTGATTTTTGTAATACTTGAAATTTAAATAATTTGATTTGACAAATTTAATTTAATTCAAAATTGTAAGTTTTAATTTAATGAAGTTGAACTTAAGAAATTGATTTAATGAACTGGAAGTTAAAAGGAATTGTTTTGAATGATAAATAAACTTAACGAATATTGAATGAAATCGATAAATGAATTTAAATTGATTTAAATGTTAAATTAAATTAATTTAAATGTTTTCGAAATGAAATTTATATACGAACTTGAATCAATATTTGAATTGTTTTAAATAGAAATTGAAATTGAATTATAAGATTTTGAAACGAAAAATTGGAAGTTTTGAAACGGAAATATGGAAATTGTTTTAGAAAGACAAATGAAATGTTGATTTACGAATTCTATTTGAAATTGAAATTGATTTGGCTTTTGAAATATATAAATGACCAATCGGTGTAATAATTACGAAAGTTATTAAAGAGACCGGGATCGGTAATGGATATACTCTCTATCTGAACCGAAACCACTTTAATAATTATACGCGGAGTGTTGATCCAGAACGAAGTGGATGGTTTTGATGAACGCGTTGACTGAAGAAAGAGAACGATTTTGGATGACCCTTGACATGACTAAAACAGGAGCCGCGCCGGGCCATTGAGGATCGCCATCTCTAGCGGACACACTTCTTCGATACCATATCTATTACTTTTGTGATTCGATTTGGATGCACCCCTCGATTTGGGAGTGTTGTTTCGCGGTGTTGGGGTAGTAGCTGCTATGCCCAACATCAGTCCGGATCAGGCAACTACTAGTATCCTAGTTGGTATCGCCTCATGTACCTTGTCATACTGATTATCCTATTCGCGACCACTACGATTTTGATTTGTACCTTTAGTATATGTATTGCCCTCTGGTGACTTCCGGTTTTGGGGAAACTACGGTCTTGTATATGCTTTTGGGAATAAACAGGTTAAGAGGTGTATGGGCCCTGCTTAACCCTACTTTGATATCTTTATATTACTGATAGACATTATCTACTTAGCATACATTACTACCTAGTAGATAGTTTAACGGATCCTTAAAGGATGGCTATTCCAAACATCCTTTGAGTTACTTGTATTCCAATTGCTATTTCACTTGAGTTGGATTTATTAATATAAGAATGTTAATCCTGACTCGAGTGTTTTGTATTTTGCTTTACGCTCGGGTCAGACTGAGTGGTTCAGCTTTCGAGACTCACCTTTGAAGTTGGAGCTTTGCTTGAAGATCCAGCCATCTATTCTGTTTCCAGTATTCGATGATTCCAGTGATGTATTCTGATTTGTATCTGATGTATCGTATTACTCTTCTGTTGTAAACTCTGATGTATTTTATATATTCATATAGTAGCTTCATGAACTACTATCTCTTTTATTTCCGCTGCATTTATTACTCTGTGTCTGTGATCTGTGATTATATCTATTTACTGTATATGTTCAGTTTTGCCAAATTTAAATTAACAACGCGGTATTTTGAGCAATTCAACTCTGGCATGAGTGTCTACCTATACACTTATAATGGACGCGAATGGTCCAAAATGGCGGGTCGTTACAGTTGGTATCAGAGCTTTGGTAGCTCTAGGCAAAACTTAACATATAGGGTAAATGTATTTACAGAATCACTCTCATTCGAGTTCAATCCCTTCCTTTGACTCAATTTCTTCGAATTTTGAAACGTTCCCCTCGGTTTCGAAATTCATTCGTGTCCTTCACTATTCGTCTTCTTTCAATCATGGAGCACCCCCATAACTCCATTTTGAATGATATCTATAATAGATCGACGGTCTCGCCAATCTTCGAATGATTCGTCAAGGAGCAAAACTCCTTTATAATAGGCATCAATTTACCGGAGATTTCTGTATCCTCGGTTTACGATGCTATCTATTCCCTGCTATACCTGAATTCCATCTCTTGAGATTGAGTGTTGATTTACCTCGGAATTCGGCATCGATCTTATTCTTGAAGTTACGGACGACTCAGTTAAGGTTGCCCGTGAATTAAATAAACTCATCCATCTCCCGATTGTGGAAATTGAATTATCTTATCTTCTGTTTCAGACTTATTTTTCGAATCAAAATTCTCTTTGATTTGAGTCCATCAAATTTGAATCTCTATCTTTGCTTTGAAATCTATTCTTATATAGTCGAGCGAGGAAGTGTATTTGTAAACTAATATATAAATGTTTTAATATATGCTGTGTTGTTTGAGTTGTTGATGTTGATTTGGGTTTCCGATCGATACGTCTGATCAACGCAATCGATAGGATTTCCAAAACACTTGAACAGAGCAAACTGACACAATATTTATTTCATTTTCCAAATTTTCTGGACTTTAATAGGTTAATTAAATTGTTTGTTTGAAATGATAATATTTGATTATCATTTATTGTTCTAAATAAATTTATAAATACGGTTTATAAATTGATTTGGATTTTGAAATGAATTTAATTCAGAAATTTGAGAATTTAGTTTCCAGTGATTTCGAACTTTGGTTTTAAAATTTTAAAGTATATATTATTGGAAGTATTTTCGAATAGAAATCGTTTCCAAAGAATTATAAAATGTTGAAATCAGTGCTCTTCTCTTTGTCGCTGGAAAATAATTTCGGTGATGGCGGCCGCATCATCGACGTTCATTTTCGAGTTTCGAAGTGGAGAAACCATTCTGTAGCTTTGCTACGGTTTTGTTGGGAAAAATATTTAATTTAAATTTCTTAAGTATGACCTGATTTATATATATATATATGGGTATATTATTTTAAATTTAATTTGATTTAATATATATAGTATATACATAATTATTCTAAAGGGTTTGGAATTAAACGGAAATTTAATTCTTAAAAATCATGTTAAAAGATGTTTTCGATTATAAATAAAGCTAAATTTTGAATAAGTATTTAAACTTGAGATAATTGAATTTGATAATTTTATCTGTATAGTACTAAATTGCATTTCAATATAACTTACCTAAATTATTCATAAGTTAAAATGTAATTGGACAATATACAATATAAAATAACTTTATAAATAAAATTTGAGTGTTTATAATAAATGTTATACACTAAATTTTGATTATAAAGATGTTAATAGAGTTAGATAGGATAACAAGTAAACTCAGTTAATAATTAATAAATTTGTTTTGAAAGAATGAATAAATTGAAATTTGATCAACTTATGAAAATACCTTGAATTTGAAAGGAATTAGTAAATATAAATTAATTTAAATTGAAACTTTTATGATTTAAATTAATTTATATGGGTTAAATATATGTGATTAGATATATTAAGTAGAATAAATTTAACAATAATTTGGAATAATGAAGAATTTAAAATGGTTGAAGAAAAATATGATTATAATAAAAGACTATTCAAATTTATGGTTTTAGAAATTGTAAATTTAAGATAATTGGATAATAAGATAATGAATTTAGAAACAGTTGAGATTGAAATCAAATGGATCAAATCAATTATTGAATATCAATTAATTTAAATTTGAATTTATACGGTTTAAATTAATTATTATTTTGTATTTCAAATCTGTTTTCTTTCTGGTTGTTTCTATTCTCCTACCTCGTTCCTTTTCGGGGACGAAAAGTTTTGAGTGGGGGAGAATGTAACGACCCGTAAATTTCAACTGTTTTAATAACGTAATTAGTTGAAATTTTGTGAAATTTTAAAACGATAAAATTTTGAAATAAAATTTAATATTTGGAATACGTCTAATTAAACATAGCAACTGGTAAATTTTCGTCCGAAAATATGAAAGTTTATTTCGCACGTAAATTCACTTCAATTTAATCAGTTAAAAAGCGTTAAAAATAAAATATTTCTGAAACCTAAATATTTTTACATAGGAAAATTCTAAACCATCTTCTGAGCAAGATGTCAGTTTGTCGTTTTTCCAAATTCGGACATCTTTGGCTCCGTCGTTCTTATTTTCCGCAAAATAGCAGTATTCTGGTGCCGATATCGATTTTTATCGGATGATCAAACCACTGATCTCCGTATATCGTTTTGATCGTCTCATCGTGCCGATCTCCACAGTATATTCGGTTGCATGTTCCGGTGTTCGGAAGACAGTGAAATCTACGGAAATGATTTTAGTATCGGTTCCGCAAAATTTTGGCATTTGATTTTCCTATGACCATTCACTTTTCACCGGTGGAGAATAAAGGTTACTTAACCTTTCAATCTTCCAAGAAACAGCGTGACTCTTCGATATAATCTGTTTGAATCATTTATTGATTTCACATTTTTCTACACTGTTCATTTATGCATTGTTTATATTTGTGCCCGTACATCTCAGAGCCTATTCACATTTTTCAAGCTGTAGCTCCATCTTCTCCATGCCTTAGTAATCCACTTCCACCACCTAATCAATGCCGAATCCACCCCTCCCCTCAGTTCACCGTCCAAGCAACCAAGAACCCATACTCCACCACCGAAGATGCCAGCAGCCCCTCCTTCCTTTACGAACGTCCCGCACTGCCTCCCCTCCTCCGCGCTCCGCCACTAAGTCACCAACCTCCGCCAACACTTCCTTGACCGAACCCCTTCCGCCTCTGGCCAAAACCACCACCGCCACCTCACCATCCCTCCCAAACGCATGCACCACGCAAGCAATAGCCCACCTGCCCGTTAAACCTCTCCCGCTGACAAACTTTCTTCCATCACCCGAACTGGCCTCGTTCTGACCACCGAGCGAAGCAGCTCCACCTCGCTCTTCCACGTGAGTCAATTCCGACATCGCCTCATTTCCCGAGCATGAGTCAACCTCTGGCCGAAATCCTTTCCACTGCCTTCACACGCAACTCGCATGTCGTGCTCCACCTGACCGAGGTCTCCATCCGCCCTCCGCGTAGCTGACCCATGCCTAGCCGAGTGGCCATCCTCCTTCAGCAACCGTTCGCCCACACTTTACCTCGCCACTGTCCGGTCCGGCTTCCCATCTCCAGTCAACGCCGATATCATTTCACCTCGCAACCATCGGCTATCACTTTTCTTCTGGCTGTTTTCTCAAGTGAGTTATATATAAAAATATTTATATCTCATAAGTGTTAGTGTGTATATAAGTATTGTTGCAGTCATCTTATATGCGTTTGTTGTCTAAAAAAATTGCTTACAGCAGGGCTATTTAAGTTGCTATATGTAGGGACAGGAAAGTACTATATATTCGTTTTATAAGTATGCATATGGGTAGTTATATAAATGGTGTTACAGTAAGTTTTCATATAGTATATATATATGTAAGGGTACGTTGGGTTATAATAGTAAGGGTATTATTATGGGTTTATAAAGTACGTTAGTATATAGTGATATAAATGGCATTTTTCTGGGTTTAGTGTACACGTTAAAGGTTTTCATAAATGTTGTATTTTAGCTGTTGAATTGGTTTACATAAAAGTTTACATAATCAAGTTGTCGATTTTAGTTTATGCAGCAGTTTGTATATGTATTATTATGTGACAGCCTATATTTTATACAATAATATATCAATATAATGTTATATATATGAGTGTATATAGGTATACTTTGGGGTTCGTATATATACAAGTTACCTCTGGCCAGTTTTATTTATATACAAGGTTTGTAATAGCTGTGGCATATTGTAAAGCTTTACAGTTTATGTACTTTAAAGTATACCTATAGTTATATTGATTTGGATATAAGCAATGATTTTTGTCTGCATATATTATATTGATTTTTAAAGATAATTTACTACTTAATTTATGTTGGTATTTAAATTGTATATATTATTTTAAATATAAGTTCCAAGTTTAATGTTGGTTTAAGAGAATAACATAAAATGACATATATAATTTGTTTCAGTCTATAGCAAACATATTTTAATCTATTCCATCGATTCCCTTTTATCAGCTTTTGTTCGTCGTGCCTGCTTTCTTCATCGAATTCGTGTCCATCTCAGTCTGCTTTGGAATTCGTAGCTTGCCCTGTTATCAAACTCTCTAGCCTCGAAAGGTGAGCACTCACTCACGATTAACGTTCTTTTATTTATTAGATTTGATTTCAATTGAAACGACAATTGAAATATGTTGCTGTTAGTTAAGTACACTGTTATATATGCTATTATCTGTATCAGTTCACCTGTGACACCTGACACCATTATCTGTTAATTATTTATGCAATAATAATACAGTTTGGCTGATAATTGATTGATTGTTGATGTTTATATTGGACGTTAAATTGTTAATGTTAAAATGATAAATAATGTGAAATTGAACTCGATATAGGATAGTTAAATGTTAAAATTGATTAATTGACATTTGTATAATATGACCCCTTTAACTGTTGAATTTATTGACACGTAGAATTTGTTTAATTTTATTTTGAACCACTGAATGTATGTTGTTAAACTGATGATGTATGAAATTGTAAATAGATGACAAGTGAAAAACCGTAATGTAATAATCTTTAATCTACATGAAATGATAGTGTGGATTCTAGAGATGATTTTATTAATTCGTACAAATAACAATGCGAATTAATACGGTTATTTCGGGATTATTTAAATTGATTATTGGATTGTTATTGTTTGTTGTTATTGCTTGTTTATTTACTTTAACACCATCCCAGTTATCACACTGCAAGTTCCCTTTGATATGTTTTGATTTTGAATTGAATTGGAATCGGGTTGAAATGATAAATACCCAAAAATTGAACTTTGACCTAGGATAAAAAATTAAATAAAAAAAAACCCGATTGGTCAATAATTTGATTTAAAATAAACAAAGATTTTATTTGAATAAATAATATGGTTTTGAAATGAAGTTGTAATTTGAATTTTAATGAAAGGAAAATGTTAATATTTAATAATCTAAAACAAAATATTAACAATGTAATTGAAAAAATGTTGTTTAGTTTGAGAAATGATTGAATTTAGTTTGAAATGATTTAAAAAAATCAAGTCTGAAATTATAATTAAGTTTGAAATTATTAAACTTTGAAATGATTTAATAATTAAGTCTGAAATTATAATTAAGTTTGAAATTATTTAACTTTGAAATTAATTAAGTTTTGAATTATTAATGATTAAATAAGATTGAATTATTTAATGATTAAATTGAATTGAATTCTTTAAATAGTAAAATTGAACTTTTGAATAAGTAAATTTTTACTTCGTAAATAATTGAAATTGAGTTTCCTTATTAACTAATTTTGGAAAATTGTTTAAGTAAGTAAATAAGTGAAATTGAATTTCTTTATTAAGAAATAAAATGTGATTTTTGTAATACTTGAAATTTAAATAATTTGATTTGACAAATTTAATTTAATTCAAAATTGTAAGTTTTAATTTAATGAAGTTGAACTTAAGAAATTGATTTAATGAACTGGAAGTTAAAAGGAATTGTTTTGAATGATAAATAAACTTAACGAATATTGAATGAAATCGATAAATGAATTTAAATTGATTTAAATGTTAAATTAAATTAATTTAAATGTTTTCGAAATGAAATTTATATACGAACTTGAATCAATATTTGAATTGTTTTAAATAGAAATTGAAATTGAATTATAAGATTTTGAAACGAAAAATTGGAAGTTTTGAAACGGAAATATGGAAATTGTTTTAGAAAGACAAATGAAATGTTGATTTACGAATTCTATTTGAAATTGAAATTGATTTGGCTTTTGAAATATATAAATGACCAATCGGTGTAATAATTACGAAAGTTATTAAAGAGACCGGGATCGGTAATGGATATACTCTCTATCTGAACCGAAACCACTTTAATAATTATACGCGGAGTGTTGATCCAGAACGAAGTGGATGGTTTTGATGAACGCGTTGACTGAAGAAAGAGAACGATTTTGGATGACCCTTGACATGACTAAAACAGGAGCCGCGCCGGGCCATTGAGGATCGCCATCTCTAGCGGACACACTTCTTCGATACCATATCTATTACTTTTGTGATTCGATTTGGGTGCACCCCTCGATTTGGGAGTGTTGTTTCGCGGTGTTGGGGTAGTAGCTGCTATGCCCAACATCAGTCCGGATCAGGCAACTACTAGTATCCTAGTTGGTATCGCCTCATGTACCTTGTCATACTGATTATCCTATTCGCGACCACTACGATTTTGATTTGTACCTTTAGTATATGTATTGCCCTCTGGTGACTTCCGGTTTTGGGGAAACTACGGTCTTGTATATGCTTTTGGGAATAAACAGGTTAAGAGGTGTATGGGCCCTGCTTAACCCTACTTTGATATCTTTATATTACTGATAGACATTATCTACTTAGCGTACATTACTACCTAGTAGATAGTTTAACGGATCCTTAAAGGATGGCTATTCCAAACATCCTTTGAGTTACTTGTATTCCAATTGCTATTTCACTTGAGTTGGATTTATTAATATAAGAATGTTAATCCTGACTCGAGTGTTTTGTATTTTGCTTTACGCTCGGGTCAGACTGAGTGGTTCAGCTTTCGAGACTCACCTTTGAAGTTGGAGCTTTGCTTGAAGATCCAGCCATCTATTCTGTTTCCAGTATTCGATGATTCCAGTGATGTATTCTGATTTGTATCTGATGTATCGTATTACTCTTCTGTTGTAAACTCTGATGTATTTTATATATTCATATAGTAGCTTCATGAACTACTATCTCTTTTATTTCCGCTGCATTTATTACTCTGTGTCTGTGATCTGTGATTATATCTATTTACTGTATATGTTCAGTTTTGCCAAATTTAAATTAACAACGCGGTATTTTGAGCAATTCAACTCTGGCATGAGTGTCTACCTATACACTTATAATGGACGCGAATGGTCCAAAATGGCGGGTCGTTACAGTATGTTTACGTGCAATGGCATTCTATAACTTTTCGTTCGATAAAAAGTCGAAAATCTAAAAAGCGGCTTTTAGTCAAATTTTCATTTTTTCATTAAACTCCATACTTTTGTAAACCAATTTTTAAAATGAGTTCACCAACATTATTAAATAATAAAAATGAGTTATTTAAGAATATAAAATCAATTACTTAAATATTTAAAATTAATTAAATATTCACAAATCAAAGCAATGAAATTCCAGGTCATTACAATAAATACACACACACACACCTAAATACATATATATATATACAATTTATTTAAACGTAAAACCATGTTTTATAATATTTGTACATCTATAGAATAAATAAAATATGAAAAATATTTATTTAGTAAAATTTTATACATCATTGCTACTTTAAAAAAAGGAATTTTTTTATTTTTTTTAAAATGGTTTATGTGTTTAAATCTTAATTAAAAAAAACATTTTAGTGTTAAAACCAAAAAGAATATCTAAAATAAATTGTTTTTGTTTGCTAGCCGAATATATATATTATATATATACATATAATTTGGTACCAAACTACATTTATATATCTATACATATATTTTATTAGATATATATACATATATAGAACTCTTAAAATTATAATATCAATATGTACGTATGGTTATGTATATATAAAAAAATTATTTCTTTTATAATTTTTGAAACATGTGCAAATTTGTTTAAAATTAATACATTGATTTAAATTTGAATTTATTAAATTTAAATTACATCATGTTATTAATTATATATATGCATATATTTATATTAAAATGCATATGTTTTGCAAATATCATTTTATAATATATATATTTATTTATAAATATTTACACATATATACTTACATATTAGACGGAAAATATGTATACGGATAGGCTAATATGTCCGTTATGATGTAAATTCTAACATCTATATATGGGCATGTTAAATTATATACATCATTTTATGTTGTACGTGCACGTACGCACATATATGGTGCACATATTATATTATGTAATATAAAGTTAACATTAAATAAAACATTATTTATTTAAATGAATTTAGACCACATAAGCCCAACAAAGATCCAAAACGGTAATTTTTTTTGAAATTTACTCAATTACTACTTGGCGGGCTAACCCAGTTCCAACAATGGTACCAAAGAAAAATAGTATATGCGGTTTAAATTAGCAGTATTATAGCAAACTTATTAAAGCCTACCCAAATAGTATGGTGCCTAGAAAAATAGTGTTTAAGTTTACGTTTGAGTAATTAAGTACTATGCCCCCACTTGGCTATTAGGCCTAGTCCAAAAGAATGAGGTAAGCCCGAAGGTTATTCCTAATAGAAAAGCCTCAATTTGAATTGGGTCTTGGGCTAATTGCAAAAAAAAATGAAATTAACATAAAAGTTTTAAATTTAAAAGTTAAATTTTAAATTTAAAAAACATTATAAATGTTATAATATAGGTTTTCAAGTTATTTTGAAAATCAAAATAAAAGTTTTAAATTTAAAAGTTAAATTTAAAATAAAACAAATATTATTATAATATAATTTTTCAAAATGTTTGAAAATATTATGAAATTAATTTCTAAAATATATTTATTAATAATATTAATAAAATAAATAAATTAATTAAATAAGTTAATTAATTAAATATAAACATGTACAGTATATATAATGATATATATTATGCTGCCTTGAATTGTTTAAGACAATACGAGTATACATGTGGATATAATAGAATTTTCAAAATTAATAAAATTTAATTAAAATTGTTTATTAATTAAATAAAATTTAGTTAATAAACTAAAATTTATATGTATAAGATATATACGTATGCATGTGATTAGAGATATTTTATTCAAATCTCGTGCGTGTATATATATATATATATATATTATATTGACGTATTGACTATTAAAGTTAATAAAGTAATGATTATAGTGTATTGAACATATTGATTGGAATTAATAGGGTAGTAAATAGCATTAAATTCTTAGGAAGGTATTTAATGATAATTATGGAAATTAATCCATAATTAAGAGCATAATAAGGGGTTACCTTATATGGCCTTAATTATTAATTGTGTAGGATAGTGTATATATACAATCGGTGTATATATTAAGTATGACTAAGTTATAGGGATGCGAGGTCAATCTAAAGTTCATAGAAGCATGCCCGGTTAAATCTAGCTACCAGCAGTGTAACTTTAGGGACTGATGTGAGACATTGCCTATAATAAATAACCATGGTAGATGCGAGGTTAGTCCCAATTCTGTAGGGTAAGTATGCACAGTCAATCTGGATTCCAGTGCCTACAAATAGTCAAACTAATATGATATGTCATGGTTTTGGTTATGGGTCATTACCATGTTATTGATATGGTAGGAGGAATCTTTAGAGAGGTTTGCTTTAGGTTTAAAGGTATTAAGTGACTATTGTAGGGTCCGCCTCTTTCCTTTTGGAGAAGTATTAAGTGATCTGATAGGATTTCTTATGATATCAGTTAGTGAGAACCATATAGGGATCCTCCTTAGGTTAGGTATTAAATGATGCAGACCTACCTATTTTTATAGGTATTAAATGGTCAGAGTCTACCTAATTCCTAATAAAAAAAGGTATTAAGTGGTTTGGAGCTCTCTCTCTCTTGCATCGTTAATGATAGTTGCATTAGAATTTGGAAATGGATGTGAAATGGGTTGGGTATTAAATGACGGGGACCTACCTATTTTGTATGTATTAAATGGTTAGAGTATGCCTAATTACCAAGTGATTTAGATGCTTTCTCTTACATCGTAAATGGTAGTTGCATAAATTTTGGGATTAGACTAGAAAGGCCTTTGGGATTACAGTTAAAGTTAATTAGTATGATATAGTTTAAATACGTAAGACATATTTCTCATCTAAATGATATTGCCCAAATATGATTATAATAAAGCTTGAGATTTTCATTCACCAGATATTTATCGTTCTAACTCCCTCCTCATTACAACACACAGGTTAGAGAGACCATGTTCATTTAGGAGGCGGAGGTGGAGATGAAGACTTGTGGCAGTTATCTATCTATGCTTTTTAAATATTTTTAATGTCCCTAGTTCAGACAATTATGTTATTTTAAAATATTATACTATGGAGGTTTTATGTAGACATGTTGTGAGATTTGGTGATAACATGTATTGTTCCTGAAATGGTTTTCTTTTATGAAGTGGGTACTTTTTTTCATATTATTTTTTCTCCATTCCACTGTGAGATTCCAAAAGTATAGATAGATAGATCTATGTTCTGTGTATTGCAATTTTATCAACCAACAACCAGACTTGGAATGAGTCTAAATTTTGATGGGCCATTTCGGGGTCGGAATTTAGGCCTATTTTGGGGCAATTTGTTACACTTGGTATTAGATCTTAGGTTACCTGATCAATGGGGATATGTATACGTATAAGTGGCATACTTGTCATTTTTGAAAGTATTTTTAAAAAAACCCTACTATATATAAATATATATACTTAATTTGAATTTACTCTATAAATTCCATCTATAGAAGTAATCGCGACCATATTCCAAAAGGATGGGCGAGGTGACAATTAGTTGGAAAAATAAATAGAGTTAGGAATGTGCGATGAAGGCCATATCATAATGAATGTTTTTGGAAGAAATTGTAACTCAAAAGTGAATAGGGCAATAAATGAGCGATAAGTAGGGAGTTACAAGAATTTAATAAGAAATAAATGGTCTGATTAAAGAGACTATTAGGGTAATTATGAAAGGATAATAGGAAAGACTGGAATGAATAAATAAATGTCTTTAGGAATTGTACGGTTAGAATAATAATCATTTATTACGGACAATCGACATTTATAGAAATAGTTAATAAACATGCTAGGTAGTAATTAACTATTACAAGGTAGTATAGTTGTAAACATCTGAAAGTAAGAGATGATAATAAGGGAAAATTCAACAGAGAAGACAATTAAAGTCAATTTCTAAAATCCAACCTCACGTAAAAGAATTTGATAAAAAGTTTTTTTTTGGAAACTTCCTTGAAATGCTTTGAATGAATTTTTCAAAAGATTAATTAAGAAGTTGTTATTTTGAAAAAGTAAGGATATTTGAAAAATCATAAATTAAAAAGAAGTTGTGGAGTCAAAAGTTCTGATTAAAAGGTTTTTGGTAAAAAGGAATTTTTCATTTCGAAACTCTTAGTCTAAAAATTTGGTGGTTAAAAAGTTTTTCGATAAAGGGGTTTTTCTTTTTGAAATAAATGTAAAATAGAGTGTAGGTTGAACTTGATGATTTTTCCTATTTCATAAATTTGAAAGTTTTCTAAAGTTCTTCTTTTTAAAATGGGAATGGAACTTGATTAAAATGATGTAGAAGCAATTTAAGTAGGAGAAATATAAACAGAGGCAATATCGGGAGATTTGAATAGGACTAGCATTAAAGACTTATATAAAATAGGATTAGTAATCTATTTAGAGATAAAGTAGGATGGGAGTGATGAGAAGGATAGGAAAATGATGGGATAAGAGTTTACATTGTCTACTCCACTTTTCATTGTTTAAAGTTAGAGAAGATGTTTTCGAATTGAATTAAAAAGACCAACTTTTGAAGGAATAAATCTTTAATGTAGAAATTTTTAGAAAGATAGAAATTATTTTGCTTCTTTTTGAGATTAAGCAATCCTTTTTGAAATTTTGATAGTTTGGTTTAATAATTGAGTTTTTGAATGCTTTGGGTTAATGACCCTACTTTAAAGTAAGTCTTTGAGGTAAAAGTATTTGAGAAGGGAAATTATTTTACTAAGCAATTTTTGAATTTAAGGTTAAAAATAAAGTAGTAAATGTTTGAAAATTGTGAAAAGTTGGGTCTAAATATTTTTGGAAGGTTTTGTTTAAATGTTTAATAAATGTTATCCAGTCTTTTTGACCGGGCCATATTCGAACGAATTGAACCGATCAAGCATGAATCCAGAATGATAACTGCTAAACTTGGATGCTAAACAAAGTCAATGGACAAGGTTGCCAACATGCAAACAACCGTCCAAAATGGTCCGAACATCACACTGCTTCAAGTACCAGGACCGAAGTCCAATATACAAGTAAAGTTATGGATCGGTACCGATCCATGCCTATGAATCGGTACCAATCCCTAGTTTTTTCCCAACGCCACTTTAAATCTGCACAAACGAGCCTAAAAACCAAGTGCAATCAAGGCCCTAAGGTGGAAGCAAGGCCATCGCAAAAATGTCAAAACCAAAATCCATTTAGTGATGGATCAATACCGATCCATCCGTATAGATCGGTACCGATCCATAGACTTACACCCAATTTGCCTCAAACTCCCTCTACTTCTAAGAATTGGTGATTATAGCCTGTTTCAAGCTTTAAAAGATTGATCGCATACAATTCTCTATCGATCCCCTCAAGCATTTGGAACCATCAACCCCATTCCATCACCGATCCATTTTATTGGCCCGGAAACAAGCTTCTAGCAGAGCATCCAAGATGGGAAACACGAAGCTAACAAAAAGTCACCACAACACGAAGCATAAAAAACGATTCATGATGCCATCTCATGGATCGGTACCGATCTATGCCCATGGGTATGTATCGATCCATCCTAATTGCTGACGTGGCTACATTTTCTCAAGCATAACAAATGCCAGAATATAGGGAATGTGAGGGAGATCATGGAGGACCGTATCTCGGTAATGTACAGCTATAAATGGGAGGCTAGGGGCTCATTTTGAAGGATTTTTTAACTTCCTTACAAGTTTTCCATAATTTTCGTATAACCCCACGGATTCCTTCTGATTTATAAGAACTATACTTATAAACAGCCACCAAATCAGCAATAGAGCTAAGTTGATGTAGGCAACAATTAGTCGAACCACTATAAAACTTTTGGGTCTTGCTTTTTCTTATTTTTTTAGTCTCTTCACTCTTTTTCTCTACTATACTCATTTAGGTGTTTGTGTCACATTTTGGTTCAAACATTTTGGTGCATTCACTGTGAAATACTTGAATTTGGTGACTTGAAATTTGAACAAATTCAAAATGACAAGATAATCGACTGGGATGACCGATGCTGGAGGAAATCAACATAGGGACAACCAAGAGGCATCCTCGGGAGCTAACCCTCTATACATCTACATAACCAGAGATAAGATGGAAATAATGATGATGAAGATGCAGAACAGAAAGATAGCCTACTAGGTAGAGATGATGGTATGCCTTTAGCAAGGGAACATCTGGAGTTGTTGCGATCAAAACCAGAGACCAGAAGCCAGAGCAAATTCACCCGGGAATGGAATGGAGAAAACTAGAACGACCCCTAAAGGAGTTGCATGGATCGGTACCGATCCATAGGCATAGATCGGTATTGATCCCTAAGAACCTGGGGGAATGGCCAACTTAGGCTTGGGTAGAAGTGAAGCACGTCCAAGGAATAATAATGAGTGATTGAACATGAATCGGGAGGTAGATGCACGACCGAAGGAATACATGCCACGAATGGGAGGAAAGATGAAAATGCAAACCAGAGAGTTCCTTTAGATGATAGGGGTAGACTACTGAGATAGTTATACAAGCAATAAGGGGTGGACTACATAACCGGAACCTGGAGGATGTGAATAGGAGTCCATTCACTCCGAACATTCTGTACGCTAGGAATCCGCCTGATTTCAAGCTACCGACATTGGAGAAGTAGATGGAAAGACAAATCCAATATTTCGTCTTATGAGGTACATCCGACATATGGAAGTATTGGGTGCATCTGAAGAAGTGATAGGACAGTTTTTCTCTTTGTACCCGACAGATTTAGCAGCGTTATGGTTTAGGCAGTTGGAGAATGGTTCCATCAATACATGGGAAAAATTGGTAAATAAATTCATAACATAGTTCCGGGTCCATTTTCATGACCCAGGAATGTAATGACACTATCAGTGTGAAGCGGAGGGCCGGAGAGAGTCTCGGGAGTTTTCTGATGAGGTTCAATGCGGCAGCTACTGCGGTTGATAAGCCGGACCCATCATTAGTTCTGATGGCGGCGGTTTTAGGAGTAGCCAGTAAGATGGATTTCAAGGTTGGTTTGGAACGAGATCCTCCGATGAGTCTCGCATAGATTTATCATGAGGCCAAGAATACCTATGTTAGGAGGACGCTGAGGTTGAGAGGATAGAAGTCAATGCTATGGATGGCGGAGGACCGTTTGGGGAAGGATCAAGCAAAGACAAAGGTCAGCGGAAAGCCGGCAATGGCTTTAGAGGACCAAAGCAAAGAACCGAAATTCTCTTCTTACACGGATTTGAATGAAACCCCAAAAGCATATTTATCTTGATACGAGGGGCCATATTCCCTATCGAAAGCCGATGAAGAGAGATACCACTGACCGTGAGAGGAGGTCAGGAAAGTATAGCTTGTTCCATGAGCTAAACAGACATAACCCAAATGATTGTAGGCACTTGCATGATCTGATCAAGGAACATGTCAAAATCAACCAATTATAGCAGTATGTGAGAAACTGAGCCGCGGTAGTGGAAAAGGAGCAGCCATAATCTACGATGGTGGAAATGGCCTTAGATCAAGGTCAAGGATAGTCATCTCATGATTGGGATGGCGGGAACCAGGTTTGGTTCTTGAACTTTATTTTCATGTTCAATAAACGATGCAATATTACAGTCGAGCCACTTACTCGTGTATGGGACCTCGATCGGTCTCCAAGCACGCTTTAAGCTGGATGCTTGGCTATAACGCCCAGTGAGGCGGTTATCATGATGTTTGACTTAATGTTTGCTAATGTTTGGATTTGAACCATATAAATGAATGCTTTATTTTTGAAAACCACTTGAATGTGATGACCAATATTGATCATGGTAGTTTCGTCCGGAGAGATGGAGTGATGACCACAAGATGCAAGTCCCCTTGCAGGAGAGCAAGTGGATTGGACTTGCACGAAAAGTAAAGTCACCTCGATGGAGCGTGAGCAAATGGGCTTACATGTTCGCCGAGTCACCGCGCCGGAGAGCGAGTGGATTAGGCTCAGCAAGGGTCTGGAGAGACCATGGATTCAATTAACGATCCGAAGAGATCGAGATTCCACTAACGATCTAGAGAGATTGAGATTTCAACTAATGGTCCGGGGAGATCGAGATTTCACTATCCGAAGAGATCGAGATTCCACTAACGATCCGGAGAGATCGAGATTTTAACTAAAAATCCAGAGGGATTGAGATTTCAACTAGCAATTCGAAAAGATCGAGCTTTCGAATAACGATCCGGAGTGATTAGGAATTGAATCGGTCATCGAATGCATGACCCAGAGAAACTGAGATGTATACTTTGCCTTTGAATGCCATTTGACCTTGAAACCATTCATTAGCGATTATTGAATCGAGCCATTGATTTCAACATGTGACTGCTAACTCCTGGATATCCTGATTTGTGATGCGACCAAGACTTACCGATTCCCGGAGAACATGAAATATTGTTTATAACTGACACTCAAACAAGGACTCGATCTTTGTCTATCATGGTCTGGAATGATCTTTGATTTACAGATGAATCTAAAGGAACATGATGATTTGCCACAGCTCGATCGACTGATAACAAGAAAACTCAGCTACTATTGTTGCATCGACTTCGATATTTGTTCTTAAGCAAAGCACACCTTCCATTCGCAAGGTGTGCTTTGGGGGCAAGTGTTATCCAGCCTTTTTGACCAGACCATATTTGAATGAATTAAACCTATCAAGGAGAAATCTAGAACGATAAATGCTAAACATGGATGCCAAACAGAGTCAATGGACAAGGTTGCCAACATGCAAAAAACCTCCCAAAATGGTCTGCACATCACAGTGCTTCAAGTACCAGGGCCGAAATCCAACATACAAGAAAAGTTATGGACGATATTGATCCATGCCTTTGGATCGATACCCATCCCCACTTTTTCCCCAACGCTACTTCAAATCCACACAAATGAGCCTAGAAACCAAGTGCAATCAAGAGCATAAGGTGGAAGCAAGGCCATTGCAGAAATGCTAAAACCAAAATCCATTAAGTGATGGATCGGTGCCGATCTATTCCAATGAATCAGTTCAGATCCATAGACATGCACCCAATTTGCCTCAAAATCCCTCCTCTTCCAAGAATTGGTGATTATAGCCTGTTTCAAGCTTCGTAAGACCAATCGCATACAATTCTTTATCGATTCCCTCAAGCACATGAAACCAACAACTCCATTCCAACACCAATCCATCTTATTGGCCCAGAAATAAGCTTCTAGCAGAGCATCCAAGATGGGAAACACGAGCTAACAACAATTCGCCATAACACAAAGCGTTGAAAACGATCCATAAAGCAATCTTATGAATCGGTACTGATCCATGCCTATGGATCGGTACCGATCCATCCCAACTGCCGACATGACCATGTTTTCTCAATCATAACTGATGCCAAAACGTGGGAAAGTGGGGGAGATCATGGATGAGCGTATCTCGGCAACTTATAGCTATAAATAGGAAGCAAGAGGCTTATTTTGGAGGATCTTTTTTGCCTCCTTACACGTTTTTCATAATTCTCTTGTAACCTCCTTGGATCTCTACCGATCCATAAGAACTGTACTTATAAATAGCCACCAAATTAGTAACAAAGCTAAGTGGATGCAGGCAATGATTGGTAGAACCACCATAAAACTTTTATGTCTTGCTTTTTGTTGTTTTTATTTAGTTTCTTTACTCGTTTTCTTTACTATACTCATTTGGGGTATGTGTCACATTTTGGTGCAAACGGTAAAAATGGAATAGATGTATAGAATAAATATAATATGATGTTTAGGTGGTTTTAAGAACTCAATTCCCCAAACTATTTTTGCAAGTTGGAAATTCTTGTGAAATTTTGCTTAAAGGTTTTCTTTCAAGTTGTGGAAATTATTTTGCAAGTTTGAATTTCAAAATATCGCATACTAAGCATAATGTGGGTTTCTAAGTTTATATTTTATAGAGTAGATAGGGATCGCTATCTAGGTAAGAAAGGATTAAAGGTTTTATAATACGAATAAAGTAAGAATGGTATGTACAACTTGATCTAGAAATTTGAAATCAATCCTAAGCATTTATTTGTAGAGTATTGGTAAAATGCAAAGGTATTGCAGATCTATGATTGGGCTGTGAGATTAGGTTTCCTTAGCTAACTTAGATTGTGAATCTCTATGTATTAATTTATTTGGAGCATGTTCCATATAATTTCCATAATTATCCTACCCCAAAACATGTATAAAAATGTGACGTTTGAATTGACAAGGGATATACCAAGAATGGAAGAGATGTGTAAGATATGGATATTCTTTTCCGTAGTTTACACTGTCGGTTTCAATAAAATAAAATGAAATAATCCCTTGTAATTTCAAAGAAAGCAAAAATATCACTTGTGGTTAATTTATGGAAGATTATAACGGTAATCCTTCTAAGGGGATAGCTCTGTGAAATAAAATATGGGAAGGAATGTTCTGGTTTAGAAATTAATAATTAGAAATAAGAAATAAATAAATAGCGTAATTTACAATGGTATTCATATTAATAGCGTAGTAATTATAGGACTAGGATTTATGGATATTAATTATAGATTTAATGCGCAATAAATTTGTAATTAAAAAAGAAAGAAACAAGGAATTAAACAAAGGACTGATTAAGGAAGCTAAGATGGTATTTATAGAGGACTTGAATACTCATAATAAGTACATTTTTGAAACTGGTAATAGATTGAAAGAGATTAAATAAGGATTGATTAGAGACTATCAATTTTGACATTAATGACCGTTTATTATGGGTAATGGATATTTATTAGAACTAAGAAGGGAATTAAGGAAGGTGGGTGATGGCAGAATGACATTCTAGGAATGTCTATCTTAAATTGTTAAGGAGCATTAGGACCCAGACATCATTAACACCAAATCATGATTAAGGGGAGCTTCTAGAAAAAATTTCTTTTAAAGTTTTGGGTTGTAGTCACTAGTTGTCTCCTTTAGGAAAAAGTGTTCGATATGGTATAAGACATGTTCCTGTTTTATCACTGTGTTGATTTCATGGATGGGATTAGACCACTAAATAAATATATACATATTAAGGAATATTGTAAATAAGAAAATTTCATAAGGACACTTAACTAGCGATAAACCAAAGATAAGACATGAAGTTAGTAAGGAAATTAGCTTAGAATGCTTCAAACCCAAAGCTTCCAGAGCATCACTATTCACCCCGAGTGAGTTAAGATGCATACAGATATGAAGAGAAACTTTCTAAATAGTCAAAGATGAGGAGAGAGTAGATGAACTTATTTCTAGATGTTGACATGCCAAAGGATCAATATTGAGCAAGGGAAACTCGAAGGGTTGTTATTGCTATTGGAGGTTCCGACTTGGAAATAGGAGCATATATCGATGGACTTTATGAATGGGTTGCTTAGGAATCAAAAGGGCAATGATGTTATTTAAGTTATAATATATTGGCTCATTTTACATCTGTTGGAAGTATTAGGATTATAGCATCTCTAGCATAGATTTATGCCAAGAAAGTGGTGTGACTACATAGAGTTTCGGTAGCATTTTTGCAATAAAGACCCCGTGTTCACAAGAGAATTTGGAGGAGTTCTCAATCGGCTTTGTTTAATGACTTTGAATCTTAGAAGATTTGTTAAGAGCTTGCATCATGGATTTTGGAGGACCTTGGAGAAGGTAGATGTGTTTGGGCAACAAACAAAGACCGCGTAGGACCGTTAGGAGTCCTAAGTTGACAAGCAAAAGAAAGGAACTGGAGTTTTTAGTTGGGGATATGGTATTCATCAAGGTTTCCCCTCTTAGAAAGGTTATAAGGTTTGATACATTTGGGAAGTTGGCGCCAAGGTTCATTGAACTTCTTTTGATTTTAGAGAGGATGGAGAAACTTGCTTATTAGGTGGAGTTTACGGATAAGCTAGCGGGAGTCCATGATGTCTTTCACGTCCTATTCTTAAGGAAATGTCTGCATGACAGTAGTAAAGCTTGATCAATTAATAGATGTTAAAACGGAGCACATTGCCCCCCATTCTACCACACACATTATGGAGCACGGTATTAAGAGGCTTCATAATAAAGAAAACTGGGTTGGTTCGAGTAGGATGGGGGAAAAACCCAGTGGAAAGCACATGGGAAACCCATGAAAAGATGAAGGTTTCTCATCCCGAGCTTTTCTCTGGTAAACTTTTTCCTTCAAAAATAGGTATTTGGTTGCACCGTGGTTGCTAGATTGGATGGTAGGAGATGGTTGCCACACTTTTTACTGTTATTTTTGCACTCATGTAGAACTTTATGTATATTTATAACGTTTGCGTACATGCATATATGTCACGATCTTGCATTCATGCTAGGATTGAGCTCACTTATAGCATGTTGCATACATAATCACAATGCATTTTTGCTGAGTAGATGGTTGTGTATATTATTGTAAATAACTTGGTTGTATAACATAGTTGTTGAGTGCATGTTAGACTACTGCCCTCGGTGATTTGTAAAATTTAATAAGATATTAAATAATTAAAATAAGGTTTAAATGGAAATTTTGTAAATGTCAAAATTAGGTCATGGAAGTTGCACCATTACATCTGTGACAATTTTCTGATCAATTTCCATATATAATATGCTGAAATCCTAGTTCAAACGGAGAAGTTATGGACGTTTGAAGTTTTCGAATTTAAAATAATTCAAACAAGTTGAAATTTAAATTTGAAATTCTGGGACGTTAAGGGATAGTTAACGTTTGAGCTAACCTTGTTAACATATGAATTAAATAGAGTAATAAATTGCAAATAACAAAAATAAATATATACGACAAAGTATAAGGAACCGGTCAACCGCTCAAGAGACAGCGGTCGACTGGTTGAGCGTATGCTGCTAGTAAAACCCTAGGCCAGAACGGTCCGAAGTTTTATTATTTTGAATCCAATGGCTCTCGTTCCTTCTTACCTCTATAAACAGACCCCTAGACCCCTCACTTTTCTTCATAAAATTTGAGAGCGGCAGTGAAGCTCTATCGGTTTCTTCTCCCTTAGATTTTCAGAAACAGTTAGGGTTTTTCCTGGTAAGAGATTTAGATCTCTAATTTATTTAAATTCCTTCTTCTATTCCTCTCTAGTTTCTGATTTCAGATCCAATCTATATACAATCCACTTGTTGTATCTTCAAAAGGGGGAAGATTTAAAAGAGAATTAGAAGCAGCGTAGATCAAATCCAGTTTATAAGCAAACAATTCTCTATGAGTGGAAATATCAAGTTTTTCATATTTTTGTAATTGAATAGTATTTATTTGGATTTGATGTATGTCCTAGGAAATTAGGGTAAACGAAAACAAAACATCCAAAACCCCTAAAATTTCCCTAAATAAATGTCAATCTTTGAATATGTTGGAATTTCAATTGTTTGTATTAACATAGTAGGATCAGATCTATAATGCAGATTTAGATAATTTATAATTTATTCCACTTTATTTCTTTTTTTAGCAAAGCTAGCGGGGTTGATTGGTCCCCTACCAGTTTTTATTGCAAAAGAACAATAAAAAACATGTCTTAGAACATGCTCTAAAACGTGGAAACATTCAAAAAATCACACAAAGAAAAACCGAGAAGGAATACAAGCACACTGGAAAGAAAACAAAAGACAACACAAAATAGCTACTTCTAAATATCCAACTGATGAATAGAAAAGGCATTCTTACTTAATCTCATCCCACATGCAATTTCATTTTTCAGCACATTCCATAAAACTACATGACTTCTCGACTTCTTATCAAAACATATTAGATTACTTTCCTCCCAAACAAGTTTCAGGTATTTCTTTAAACTAAAGAATAGCAAAATACAATCATCTTCCCTCCATTTAGTTTCCTTATAAATCAGGTCTCATTCAATTGTAGAAACACCTGACACATTCTGCCTACCAACCTTCCCTATCAGCCTAACCCATAGAAACATAAGATCAGAGCATTCGAAAAACAGATGGTGGGTACTCTCAGCATGAGAATTGCAAAAGGCACACAGGGAGTCAACTTACATGCCATAGGAAGTCATCTTGTCTTTTGTCATGAGGGCATTCATCAAAATCTTCCACATTATAAGATTGTCTCTGCGGAGAGTGCACATTCCATATAACTTTGGAACACAAGAAGTCAGGCATATCATTTAAGTTTGTAAGGAGATTGTAAACCACTGAAATGGCATGAGACTTATCATTCCAAAGAAGTGAATCAGTCTCGGCAGGTAGGTAAGAAATACCATTCATCCTATTAAACAAGGCCCTAATGACTTGATTGCTGGTGTATGGTATCTGAAGGATGCCATTAACAATAAAATCAGATGCCAATGCATTCCTGTTGATTCCAGACTGAATAATCTGCTGACAAAATCAAGCAATAATCCATCCATGGGTCATTCCAGAAACATTTTAAGCTATTACCTGAGAGAGAAAATTTAAGATAAGGGATGAATATACTTCTTAAATCAAGGATTTTCCTCCATATCCTGCTGCAATTTTGGGGGACTTCCATTGACCAAAAAAGTTTGCTTCCTGTATTATGTCTCCAAGACTAGTCAACCCAAATATTATCATGCCTACAAAGAAATTCATTAAAGTGAAAACTGAAAGCCGCCTTGTTCCATTTTTCAATGTTAAATATTCCAAGACCACCTTTATTTTTTGGTTTCTCAAACTTAGATAAAGAACATGGCATGGTTTTCCTAGAATGAATGCTACCAGTCCAGAAAAACCTTAGCACTGCACTTCTTACCATTTTCAAAAGCTTTAAGGGGAGAATAAAAGTCCTAGCCCAATACGCCATCATAGAAAAACTAACTGCTTTAATAAGGATAAGCCTAACTACTTGAGAAAGAAATTTGTTGGCTTGGAAGTTAATGATAGCAGTTAATCATAAAGAGGAAGGCAGTTGGCAGTCGTGACTCTTGAGGTATAGAGAGGAAGCCCAAGGTATGTCAAATCATTTTGCATTGGCTGGAATCCAAAGAAGGAAGTCAAAAAAACAGCAGCAGCAGAAGAAACACCAGAAGAGAATATAGGACTTGAGAGAATTTAACTTTAAACAAGAAATTGAATAAAAGAATTCTAAGGTACTTTTGATGCAGTAAATGGAATCATTTCAGGCTTGGTGAAAATCACGATATAATCAGCAAACAAAAGAGAGGAGACATGTAGGGTTTTACACATAGGATGAAATAGAATCTCATTATTAAGAAATTTCTTTGAGATCATGCAAATAAAGTTATAGTGAAAAAAGGTTTGATTATATGTAGTTTGCACAGCCTATTTCTGTAAATTAAACATGTATGGACCCTTGTTCACTTTAAAGTGCTATATGTAAAAGTTGAATAGAATATAAAAGATCTAAATGATAAGAATTGTTTTCCTTGAATTAGAGGAGGTAAATTCTACTATGTTAATATGAGATGAGTTTGGTATTATTCCTTTTTATATACAAGTTAGTTGTTGGCTAAGGATATAAGCTATATTTTTGTTTGAAGTTTGGGACTTGTATGAGTTTGACAATTTAATTAATTAGAGTTTGCTTTGCATGTGATTAGAGATATTTTATTCAAATCTCATGCGTGGGTGTATATATATACAATATTAATTTCTTGATTATTAAAGTTAATAACTTAATGATTATAGTGCATTAAACATTATTATTATAATTAATAGAGTAGTAAATAGCATTAATTTCTTAGGAATGTAGTTAATGATAATTATAGGAATTAATCCATAATTAAAGGCGTACTAAGGGGTTACCTTAAATGGCCTTAATTATTAATTATGTAGGATAGTGTGTATATAAATTGGTATACATATGAAGTACGACTAAGTTATATGGATGCGAGGTCCGTTTAAAGTTCATAGAAGTCCGCCAAGTTAAATATGGCTACCAGCAGTGTAACTTTGGGGACTGATGTGGGACATTGTCTATAATGATAACTCCATTGTATGCGAGGTTAGTCCCAAATTTTGTAGGGTAAGCTGTCCTGTTTATATGGCTATTAGTGGCTACAAATAGTTAGACTAATATGAGACGTCACGGTTTGGGTTATGGGCCATAACCATGATATTGATACGATAGGAGGAATCTTTAGAGGGTTTTGCTTCGGGTTTAGAATTATTAAGTGACTATTGTAGGGTCCGCCACTTTTGTTTAGGAGACGTATTAAGTGACCTTATGGGATTTCTTACGATGTTAGTTAGTGAGAACCACGTAGGGACCCGCCTTGGGTTGGGTACTAAATGATGGGGACCTACCTATTTTTATAGGTAGTAAATGGTCAAAGTTTGCTTAATTTCTAATAAAAAAGGTATTAAGTGGTTTAGAGGCTCTCTCTCTCTTGCATTGTTAAAGATAGTTGCATTAGAATTTGGAAATGGACTGGAAATGGGTTAGGTATTAAACGATGGGGACCTGCCTATTTGAGACGCCCCACCTCTATGCTCACAATAACAAAGAGTATTACAAGAAATATTGTCTGTTATTACGAAGAATAAGGCTGGATAGGAGCGACCATCCGTAGTTAGGCCTTACACTAGTATTGATTATCTCGATAGGAGTGGTATATATTCTTTCATCTCTTTAATCTTTATTTATTTACTCCCATCGACATATTCAATTCTAGTATAAAACGAACTACGATGGTTCATAATAGTTTAGGACAACATATATAATAATAACACAGATAAGCTAAATGCGGAACACATATAATATAAAATCTCATATATATATATATATATATATATATAACTGAAGTCAGTTACAAAACATGTCATACAATACATATGATACAACTACAACTGTCGACGCTGGAAGTTACATATGCAAGTACATTATGGTAAATAATATACATGAATACATATCATCCTATACAATGACAATGACTACTCCAAAAGATATGAAGAGACTTCATAGCTCAAGCAGCAACCCAAAGCAAGATATCAACAACCTGAAATAACTCGGTCTGACCCGAGTATTAAATTCAAAAGAAAATAATACGCGGGTCAGTCTAATTCAAACTCAGTTATTAATGCATGGAAGCAATAATAATTAAATAATCAAATAGACGACAGTCACAATAAATCTCGTATATCCAACCCTTTAACAAGGAAATCGGATAACGGTAGATATAACACTAAACAGTGTTGAATAACAAATCAGCAAATTCAAATCATCAACAAGGATAATTAAAAAGATTATCAATGAAGATAATATGAAAACCACATAATTGCCTAAACGGCAATTAACGACAAAATTTAATTATTAAATAATAATTAGAAACTCATAATCTAATTATCAAGCAGATAATTAGATATCAACAAAATCATCAGATTAACCAAATCAAATTACAATTCAAAATATACTGAATTGGACACAAAACAATTCAAACAATTGAAATATCAATTAAAATGTCAATACTGTGTGGCTGCAGTACACGCACGCGTGCACTGCCTCGCCACTACAGCATATGAAATCATCATAACACCAAATGCTAACAGCAAATCGAAACTGCAGAGGTCAAGTCACGGCTATCATGACTCAGCACAACTACAAACCAAATGAATCAGTCAAGTCAACCCAAACATCAGCAACATTAACAATGTCTATAACAAAATACATGAAACTACATGGCAGCATGTATTCCACGGGTCTGAAACAAATGAAACTCAGATGCAAACACACTCAAGGCGCAGTGCACATCGAACCAAAAGTGTGCTCAAAGAAAATCTGAACCAAGTTCAAGTCACATAATAACAAAGTTCATAGAAACTCAAGCAAAGCACTGGCCAAAAATCAAGTCTACAACATGATCAAAATCAGACCATACTATATTAAAAGCATCAAAGTACACATGAATCACAACAAGTCATTGCCAGGTCGAACATTGACTCCAAGCTTACAAAAAGATATGCACATACCAGAGATACATGCACAGACCTAAAACAAAGAATGTCTAGACCAAACCAAAGAATGGCCAGAGACAAGACTGAAGCCTGATTGCAATAACCAGAGACAGTGTGCATTTTCGACTGTACTCGATGCAACTAGAAATAATCAGTCCATCAAGCACAGTGAAAAAGAGTTTAACACAAAATGGATCAGTTCAAGATTTCAAGTGAATGGCAACAAGTGATGTATCAGTGGGGCAAACACGTATCAGTCCATATTCTAATAGTTCAGTGAACTACAATATCACAATCGAGACAGTACGACCATGAAATATATAAATATAAAATGCAACAATGAACCAAATTAAGCAGAGATGAACAAACCATGGTAGAAAGTTCACCCAAATCCAACGTCGTAACAGAAATCGAACTAGTATCGAAATCACAGTGGAAAATACAGTGCACTAGGGCTAGTTACGGTGATACTAAAAGTCAAGTCGAAACCGAGAATGAACAATTTAATGCCAAAGTCAAAGATTATCACTGTCTACAAGCTGAAAGAGAAATTCACGGAACAAAATCAAGTGCTAGAGAAACAAAGCCGTGATGACAAAGAAAAGAAATTCATGGAGCAACCAAAACAAGTCGCACGTCAAAACATTATACGAATTGAACCAGTCAGTGCAAATCATCACCATTCAAACATTTTGAATTAGATGTGAGTGAAGAGAAATCACTCACCTTTTTCGAAGAACCAAATCCAATCTCGCCGCCGAAATCAAAGATCGAACAACCAGAGTCGACGCCGTGGCATCACGAAGTCGATCGAAGTCGAAAAATCGAACCCCTAGCAGCCACGAAGAATTGGAGCCGCCATTTCTATTCTCGATAGTTTAGGGTTGCGAACCAAATGAAATGAAAATGGGGAACGGGTTATCAAAGAAAACGAAAGAAAAGTGGGCCGAGATAAAGCCCGCCTAACTCTTTCAACAAATAATTAAAAGAACTTCAACCCGATAAAATCCCAATAGCAACTAACAACCAATTTAATCGTCATTTGATGATAATTAGTTGTTACAAAACCCCGGGTTGTTACACTATTTTATAGGTATTAAATAGTTAGAGTCTTCCTAATTCCCAATAAAAGGTATTAAGTGATTTGAATGCTTTCTCTTGCATCATAAAGGGTAGTTGCGTAAATTTTGGAGTTTGACCAAAAGGGCCTTTAGGCTTACAGTTGAAGTTATTAGTATGATCTAGTTTAAATACATAAGACATATTTCTCATCTAAATGATACTACCCAAATACAATTATGGTAAATCTTGAGATTTTCATTTACCAGACATTTGTTGTTCTAACTCCCTCCTCATTACAACACACGGGTTAGAGGAGACCATGCTGATTTAGGAGGCGAAGGTGCAGATGAAGACATGTGACAGTTATTTATCTATTTATGCTTTTTAAATATTATTAATGTACCAAGTTCAGACAATTATATTATTTTGAAATATTGTACTTCAAAGGTTTTATGTAGACATGTTGTGAGATTTGGTGATAACATGTATTGTTCCTGAAATGGTTTTCTTTTATGAAATGGATGCTTATTTCTGGTATTATATTTTATCCATTCCGCTGTGAGATTCTGAAGTATATATAGATAGCTCTGTATACTGTGTATTGTTTCAATTTTATCAATCGATAGCCAATCTTGGAATGGGTCTAAATTTCGATGAGCCTTTTTTGGGTCGAAATTTGGGCCTATTTCAAGGTGGGTTGTTACAGTTATAACTGAATAATATAATTAATTAAAGTATTAATTAATTTTATTAATTAAATAAGATTTAATTAATATAATGTTATACATAAAATATTATATAATTTGAATAAAGTATAAAAGTTATACAATAATTAAACTTATATAATATAAACATATAAACTAAAAGAGGAACATCAAAGGAACCCTAAATAGACTTAGGGAATAAATACGTACGTAAAAGTATGTATACTATGATTTCAGATGTGTCCGACACTTGAATCAGGAGGGTATTTCATAAGAAATACATTATTCCATAAGTTGATATCACTCGATTAAATATATTAAAGACAATGAATCTTTAATATAAAGTTTTCATCTACCATTTATATATTAATAGAGTACTAGCATACTTCTTAGTTGTTGAGATTTCCTCAAGCTAGGGATGTTACGTTTAGTGCTATTGATATATAAAATAGACGAGGTAAGATAATTATGCATATTTGTTGATCTTTCCTCGAGGTATGTGCATTATACTTAGACCATCATGAAATGATGGGTACGAGTGAATAATTTCTCTTTATTTGTTGAGCTTTCCTCAAGATAAAGAAGAGATTAGGACAAAGATCACAAGATTACGAATTATATGTGATACAACTGATAAGGAGTTATCCATCGTATGCGGGCCTATGATTTGTTGAGCTTTCCTCATGAGTAGAATCACGAGGCATATGAGTCCTAACATCCACTAATGAAGTCAAAAGACTTCTATGTTTCGTCTTAGGGTTTGGAGAGACATAAAGGACAAGTGGGAGCCTTATTAGAAAAATGATATGGTAACATTTAACCTTTCTAATATTGTAAGAACATCTTCTATATAAAGTTATAATAATCTACGTTGATAAATTTGTGCAATTAATATAATTGTTAAAATGCTTATCAATTCAAGTATGCAAATGAACTGAATTAATATTGGAAAATAAATTTATAAGATATACTTACCAATAAATTTTTCCTTGTTAACCTATGTAGGTGCCTAATTATATAACCATATGTTCGTAACCTGGTCACTTACAAGTTTATATGCCTAAGACTACATATTGTTTTCAACAAGTTTCGAACTCCAAAAGCAATACAAGAATACGTATATTTAATCCATATACAGTCACAAATAAATGTTATATGGTGAACGGTCGCAATTTGTATTGTATGAAACCCCGATGAAATTAGTTCATTGAAATAAGCAAGTAAACTATAGTGTAAGATCGTGTATCCTATATGGTTGATTACAAAAATGATCTTGTTGTGTTAAATGTAACATCTGACCAAAGGCTACAAGATAGATCTAAGAATTCAATCACTCAAATGTCAGTTTGATCGATTTATGTAAAGTGCAACTTATTTGATATCCTTAAAAGTTAAGGATGACCAAATGCACTTTTGTAAAGAGTTTGTTATGGTACTATAGTAAGGAATTCATTTGAATGGTTTGAGCGTTTAGAAGGAAATCGAGTACATAAGAGTGGATGTAACCTAAGGCACGGTTGGGATGAAGAGAGTGAATGGTCACTTTTGCTTCATAAAGAAACAATGAAAACGAGAATTGTAAAAAAATAATATATATTTAATAAGGATAAGAAATATGATATCTTTTCCAAAAGTATTTTCACATATTAAATTATTTTCTATGATAATTATTTCTTTGAATTTAAAATACTTGATCTGAAAATTCCCGATTGTAAACAGTTATAGTAAGTAAAAATTAGCCTACATTAAGTGGTTGAATGGAGCTTGGTATTTCATACGCAATTATGGTAATGACGAAAATAGTGGAAGCACGAAATATAACATTTATTGGTCGCATCAAGTTACAAAAATTATTTTCGTAAATTGTACCAAATAATATTTATGAAATAATAATAATTTTTTAGCATGGACCGAAAAATAGACATAGTTTTATTTCAATATGAATATTATGAATATTCGTTATAAAATAAAACTATAGTACTGATATTTGTAATGCATTAAAAATATAGTAGTATCTAAATTTATTTGCAATTATTTAGCAATTATGGACCACAACTTTGAGAAATAATTCTTTGATTATATGATTATGAATCATATGGTACTAGTGAATTATAACTCAAACAATAAAGGGTACCCACTAAGAGGGTGCATAGTAAGAGTTTATGAACTTTACGGATTGGATCATATTGATGTATGCAATCGAAAGTCAACTAATTTCAAAATTGTAACGGTCCGTATTTTACATATTGGAGGATCGTAAAATATTTTTATTTTATTCGTATGAGGTCGTATAATTCTATAATTTTGGGATATCACTCTTAGGGACATTTTATATACCTACGACTATTTCAAAAATTTTATGTAAACATTTTGACCCTGAAAATCTTGGTTGGGATATAACTTTTGATAGGAGTCTAATTATGGTCTCAAACTAATTCCATTGCTTCAGGATGATGGTTTCCCATTCCATAGAGTGGCTATAATGGAAAAACGAACTTACGGTTTGAAAGTTATGTCTATTTTAAGTTTTTAAGGTGCTCATCAGGATTAGTTTGTAATTAATTAATCCCATTAGCGAGTCCATTAGTTTAATTAGAGAATACTATAAATAGAGGGCTGAAGAGTCAAATTAAAACTTTTATCTCTCATTCTAAATCAGGTCTAAACCCTAATTAGCCCTGGATCCATCCTAATTTCATCCAAAATCAACCAAATTGCTTTCTAAATCAAACTAGATTGTGGAATAGAGATTAGATCCTCAATTACAAGCTAGGGATCATCAAATTACTTGATTTAGAATGTTTTTCTTCACTGTTCGGATTAGATCAATGCACAGATTGGTTGAATTTGCTAATTGTGAGTGGTTTATGCATTCTCACTATGTTATACATGTTCATATGGTAGAATTATATGATTTAACATGTTTTAAATTGAATTTTGGCCATAAAAACCTTTTCTAACTTTAATGATATTTTAATCCATGCATATGATATAGATTAATTAGAAAATCACCTTGATTTATGTTTTTATATTCATGCATATGTAGATCTATGTTAGAAATTACCTCGTTTATCTTATTTTAATGGATTGCAAGTTTGATTGGATGAAATTGCTTGTTATTCTATGTTTGGTTAATATGATTTGATGTTGTTTGCTAGTGTTGTGCATGCATAGAAAGATAGGTCGGAGAATTGAGCAAATCAAAAGCTAAGTTGGTCGGAATTGGACGAAACTTGGTAGATGTGCTCTAGAGTATGGTGGGAAGACGCATGATGAGTCGCAACTCAAATGTGGATAAGTACATAACTCCGCATCGAGTTATGCCTATAATTCACTATCGAATTATGGGGAAGGAGGCTATGACTCGATAGTTGACATGGATGGATAGAGCTTGGTTAGATGAGGTATTCCATAGCAAGATGCAGGGTATTTGGCTAAGGATTGGATGCTATACCGAGTTATCTCTAGAACTTTAAACTGGAGCTTTGAATTTAGGGCCGAGTTATCAAAGGTGGATGAGTCAGGGTCCAAGGCACTGGAAGCGGAGTACTAGAGACATGGAAGAGGAATTAGCCATTAGTTGGCTCAGTGTATAACTCGGCATCGAGTTATACCTATAACTCGGTATCAAGTTATCATGGTGAATGATATAGATGTGGAACTTTCACGACAGGAAAGGGATGCTCCGTAGATCGTGCTGGAGGTGTTGGCTCATTCGTATCAGGTTAGATGATGATATAACATCATGATGAAAAGCTATGGTCTTTGGATGTTGGCTCGTGTTGGAAGTAGGTTTCGAAGATGTCGGCTCGTAAAGGAGGGAGCCATATGATCAGGGAATATGGAAGGATTCCTCGTGAATAATGGAAACTGGATGGTGCAAGAAGGGCTCGCACTACAACAAAAAGACCCTACGATAGCACCAAAAAAACGCTATTAAAGCCAATAATAACGGTTTGATAAACGTTGTATAATGACATGTTATTAAAAACGGTGAACAATTTATAGCGCATAATAAGCGCTATAAAAAGTAATAATATAATAGCGCAAATAATCCGCTATTTTAAACATTTTTATAGCGGCGAATTATGTGTTATTGATTACTGTAATAGCGCTATTTGTCCGCTATGAAATTCATTATTAGCCATAAAATACTTTTTGTTTTTTATAAGATAGCACTAATAATGCGATATAAAGAGTATTAATAGCGGATTATTAGCGCTGTATATGGACACGTTATTGTAGATGTTGAGTTGTCACAACACCAATATGCCGCTATAAAGGTTTAGCTACAATAGTGCTTATACTCTATTATGATATGTTCTTTTATAGCGCTTTTTATAACACCGTAGCACTTTTTCTGTTATGCATTTGTAATACTAACATATTTAATAGCGGTCATTCAACGTTAATAAATATTTATAGCGGTTTTCAAGTGCTATGGTTTAGTTTCACAATTCAAAAATTTTATGCATCCTATTCATAAATTACAGTGTTAAATACCAATATCAAAATGCACAATAATAATCATTTTAAACATAAAATCATTTAAATAACGCAAAAATCATAAAAGATAATAAATATAGAGATGTAACACATTACATTAAACATATCAAATATTCATACACATAATATCTTATAGCTTAAACCACATAAATCAAAACGTAGTGGCAAATGTTTTAAACACACCCCAAAAAATAGTAGCAAAGCTCAACAAAAAAACAAGTACATATTTGGTTGTTTGCATTAAAAAGAAGACCACAACTTTCGCATCCTTCTTCTTTCACACACCTGCAAATAAGATAAATGTTTACATTAGGAACGAATATGAATAAAACACTGACGAAATTTGATTTTTAGATAGCAAACAATAATTTTAGCATAGCTCGCAATAATTAATCAACGAGAACCACGTTAACCTCACTCCAGCTAAGAAATGAGGTCCACTATCTTCATTCTTCATACAACAAAGTTAAATATTTCAAAACAGCATGTTATAAACATCCACACATCTACTAAATTTTGTTTGTTTTCAAGGACAAACAACTAATAGATCAAAAATATAAAAATTTAGAAATCAAACAGTATTTCATATTAAATATCCTAAGTGAAAAGCACTTGTAAACTCCAAATAAATATAACGATACACACTAACAAATTTGAAGGTTGCATGCCATATACAGCAGGTTGGATGTGGATCAAAAAGTTCAATCCAACATATTGGATCAGGTTACAGTTGATCCCATATACAGCAGGTATAATGTCATTAGGAGAGCAGTAAGGACTTGCACAATGCCATATACAGCAATAGATTTACATATATTTCATTTATCTCATGTATAATATATTTCTTTATCACTTTTGTCTATCATCTATGTGATGATCCCATATTATTTATTCATCATAACAAACATTTTGTATCGTGAATTCAGACATGTTGACAACTCTTGTTTCATAAATTAAACAAATTTATCAATACCATAAACTAGGAATTCATAAGTTAAACTACGAACAAACCTCAAAGTCGCTTCCACTATATCCTTCAGTCAAGATTGTAATCTCATTACAATTGATATCTTCTTCAACCTTCTCCTTTGACAACAGTGTCCTCGATATCAGCTCTCTACTCTCCAACGTAGGCAATCCCACATGACATGGTAACTAGTCAAATCTGCATAGAATGTCAAGGAAAATTGTAGTTTTTGAGATATGAACAAGAAATGGAACTGGTCAAATTTCATTATCGCGAGCATTAAGGAAAATCACCACGACATGGGGCGAAAGTTCAGACCCGCACCGGCTCTACGGGGTGGGTCTGGGGCAGGGTTTAAAAAATCAAGGGCGGGTTTGGGACATACAAAACGCACCCCAACCCGCCACATTGTCATCCCTATTGGTTAATATTTTGTTATTATTTATTATTACTATTATTATTATAAACTTAGTCCATTTATGTAAAACTTACAATTAATTTACTATTTTTATTATTTATGATTGTTGTTGTTGTTGTTAATAATATTATTATAAATTTAGTTAATTTTCGTATATATTGGTTAATTTATCATTATTAATATCAACTTAGTTAATTTTTATAAAACTATATAAACTAAGTTAATTTTATAATCATAATGATTCTAGATAAAAGGCCAAAATTGATATTAGCGATAATGAAAAATAAGTTTTGTGTGATTGCCAAAGCATATATCGGTAAAGACCATTAAACAATAAATAGAACCTAGCCAATTCTTTAGTTTCAGCTACAAAGTACTACGAAATACAAGTAGGGCTTTTGTTTCTATATCATAGAAAACAAAGAGTACGTTGAAATTATGAATGTTCTGAAATTTTATGAAGTTAACAACTGAGATTCATGATATCCAAAAATCAATGAAAGAGGCCTTCAACGTGTTTAATTATAAACAATCCAAAATCCAAATTTTTGCATGTTGTGGTATATAATTAAATTTCAACCAAACAAATATATTATATCACAGTTCGAGCTTATGAACTATATGTAACATCTCAAATTTTTGACTTCCGAAAATCGACATTAATATGTCCACTGTATCAACTGCGGAGCAATCGAATGCCAGAAAACCGAATTGTTATGGAGAAAAAGAAGAGATAGAAGAAGACAGAAGAAAAAGAGAACAGAAAACACAGAAACAGAAACAATATCAGAATCTCACATTCACAGCGGAACAACATATAATAGATAAATGAATAATCTTTAAATCAAAGAACTATATCATTTTATACATTACATCATCATCAGAGTTTACAACAACAATATACAACATAACTGGACAGTTTTATAAACTTGTCCTCATACAGAATATACAGCGGAATAATAATATCATCTACAAGTAATACGTCTCATCATCCATTTCACCACTGAGCTCCATAGCATCTCCTGAATCCAGAATGACCTGATAACCTGACTCTAGACTGCCCGTGTGGAAATTGGTGGGCACCCAGAGTTTAGGAAGGAAACAATAAACTCCAGGTCAGTCATGGTGACTGGTGTGAGAACTTAAAACAATTATTTATCTTTAAAAACAACAACAAACAAAGGAAGTAGAAAATATCCGCAATGCTTTTAAAAAATGAAACTACCATAAGACCTCCCGCCACACACATAATGCAAACGGAGAATTAGAGGAGATTTCTTCTTATGATAGTCAAACATGCTTACTACGCAAAATCATTGGATTATTATTATTAGTGCATAGTGGAAAAACATTTCGAAAGTATAATATTAATCTTAGCTAGCATAGACATTCCGAACTATGCCTACTATAGCTACCACCTAAACAGTGGGGCGCCACCATAAGTAAATGGCAGGTTCTACGACTAAAACCGTACACGGTTCGTATTGGAAGATGGATTTCCAACAAATGGTCAGGCTAAGGAACTTCCTATGCCACGTAGGAACGCCTTTGGCGGGACGCTCCGAGAGACAACCTGCTCTCTGCCAACACAAGGCCGGTTACCCCCTTCCCGGGTAGTAAACCTGAGATATGCCACCCCCGGTCCCTTGGGACCTTTATCCGAGCGCTCGGTAACCAACATCACACAGCAATAAATATAGTGTGTCCACATGAGTAAGTATCTGGGCTCCATAACATGATACTACCCTTTTCCAGAAGGAATGCTCATACCCTAGGGAAGCTACCCCTGAAACCTTGCTGCATCTTTCCTGTTTCGACCATTACCGGTCTGTGAGGTCTGACGAATTCTCGTCCACAAAGCTACGCTTTTTCACAAAGCCACGCTTTGATCACAAATGATCAATAAATGATCATCACACAGCAACACTCAGAATGCCACACTACCAAATTGGGAGTATATCACTGATAAATTTCAACTACATAACCTCTGAGCTCGTACGTCTTAGAGAAGGGTGTTAAGCTAAGAGAATAAATTCTCCGCCACCAAACAGAAATGTATTTGAAAGAAATCAGCTTTATATCTCAAAATGTAATGTCAAACATGTAACCATACAAGTCTATTCCGGGTTCGAACAGAACCGAAGGCACTTCCGAAGAAGCCCTTGCAATCTGGGTATTCACAATCCCGATCGAACTTCCCATCACAAAGGAAATCTCTATACCTTAGCTAACGGTGCAGAGACAATCGATAGGTCATCCTATCATTTTCACAAATACCCGGTCTTCACCACCGGTCTTCAATACGATCCATATCGTCGTATCACTAATTCGGAATGGGTTATATGACACAAAGGTCTTTTCCCAGCTAACCCGAATAGTGAGCACAATATTTAAAACATATGGATATAGGGATTTCAATTAAGTCACAACTTATTACCCAAATCCTTTCCTTTAAATGGTTTAAACAAATTACCATTTTTAAATCTTTAAACAAAAAGATTTACTTCACAAAGTTTATCCAGTTTCACAAAGATTCATTCACAGATTTCCAAATCAATTTCCATTTCAATTTGATTAACCCATTAAATCTTTAAGTTAAGATTTAATTTATAGCTTTCAAAACTATTCACAATTCAAGTCTTTTATAATATAAAAGATACATCATTTGAAATACTCTTTTTTTCAAAACAAGGTTTAATCATCGTTACAAAGGTTAATTCATAGTTTTTCTCAAACTATTCACAATTTCATTTCAACTTGAATTGTTTCAATACAAATTGGAAATCTTTTCACTTTATGAAAGCTATTATTATTTGAAAACAGATAGTTTTTTTTTAGGAAAAACTGTTATAATTACACAGTTTAAAGCTATCCAAGTATAAACCTTGGATTTACATTTTAAATTTCCAAAACCATATTTTAAATGGTTAAAACCCGTATAAACACCTTTTATACTTATAAAATCTTTTAAACTAAAATTCCCAAATTATTGAATTCAATTTCAAAATATTGAATTCAAATTTAAATCAAATGATTCAAATTCCAATTCTATTAAGTTATTTAAAATAACTTTTATTTCTGAAACTCATTTCAAAATCTTTCAATTCCAATTCCAAAACCATTTTAGATTTAAAAACTCAATTTTTCCAAAATTGATAAAAATCTGTGACTTAACCAATTTCCACGTGAAATCCACATTTGTGTGTGTATTGTGTAATCCACGGGTTTAACACAATAGTGCAACAACATTCAACCATCACAGATCAAATATAATAATATAATTGATAAGTGGTATAAACGATAACGCTTATCTTTCATTCACAGATCACACACACACACACACACATATATATATATATATATATATATATCCCAGATAAACAGATCACAAATCACAACACATGACAGGATATATCACAAAGCATCACACATCAAAGATGTCAAACAATTCAACATCCAATAAAATCCAAATATCCATAGATAGGATTAATTAAATTATCTGATTAATTCAAATCAGATAAATTTCAATAAATCAATTTTACTAGTTATGGTAAATTAAAATCAATTAATTACCAAAACATTTTCAAATTTATTTCAAAACACCAAATCAATTTTTTTCAACGAATTTCCAAAATATTTCCTTTTTAAGCAGATAAATTCCTTTATTTTCCAAACTATTCAAAAATCCAAATTTTAAATAAATTCTCAACTTATAAATAAAAATTTCGAAATCCATTTATTAAGCCCTTTTCCATATTTTGAAATTTAATTTAAATATGGTTCAAAAATAAAACTTTTATATTTTAACTCCTTTTATATTTATCCAGTTATCAAAAATAAAATTTTCGATAAATTTTGAAAATCCAATTTCTATTTATTTTCGGTATCCAACGATACCAAAAATATATCCGGCTAAATTGTAGCCGTCAACAATTCCAATCACAAAAATAATCACACGGTGATTATAAATAATCAACACACAACATATGAAATAAATTCAAACGTTTGAGGAATCCAGTTGGATCCCTCTAACCTGTTTCCCTGCATCCACAGATGTTAGCACAATACCAATTCCACTTCAATGTGGAATATCGCGGTATATGAGATTTATAAATATTATCCGTTATTATGCGGCGCAATAGGGTCTCATCTGCTATATAATGCGGGAAATCAACTCCAAATACATATATAATACCAATTCCACTCCATGGTGAAATTATCGCGGTGTATGTTTTTAATAAATAACCTTCGCTTAATATACGGCGTATAGGGTCTATTTAACACAATAGATAACAATTATCATCCAATTCACACAATCAAGCAATTTTAAATCTAACTATTTAAAATTTAAATCAAAACAAAATATTCGATTGAGTGAGGAGTTCTCACCTTGAGTTTAAAATGTCGAGCGTTCAATTTTTTACATTAAATCGAACACGTTCGATTTAACGCAAAATTTTCACTTGCTCGAAATGATTCCACGTCTGCACCACAGCGAGCTGCTCATCGCTGCGATTCCGGCGCCGCCAGTTTCGTTGAATTTCGACCTCGTATGAAGAAGATATCGCATTTTAAAGTTCGTACGATTTAATATAAATCAATTTACACATTTTTTTTCAAACTTTAATCTCGGCCGTTGCTTTCACTGGAGAGATCAAGGCCACACTTCCGTTTCTTCTTCCTCATCGCGCGCGTCCAGTATCCTTCAAACCCATAGCCGCCACGAAACCCTAACCACCACTCCACCATCGATCGCCGAGGTTACGATCAGACGCCACTACATCGAAGAGCACGTCGCCATACACCCATAGCCAGAACGCGACAACGCTCGGTCGCCCCTCAATCGCAAAAAAAGACGGTGAACCCAAGGAACACGTGGCCAAAATTCCTCCTCCACACGACGTGAAAACTGATCTCCACCGTTGGATTCCTCGAGCACGGAGAGTTCTACGCTTTTGCTGTTGGGAGTTTTTCATAAAAACGCTTGGATGGAGCGAATTCGAGGGAGGAAGAACATGAGTTGCCGGCCATTGAAAGGTTAGATGGCGGCCACGAGATTATCTCTAGGGTTTAGCCCAGAATAAACGTATATATATACGTATAAATCTAATTATATTATTATTAAATTCACCAATTCACAAAATTTTTGAACGAACTCCGAATGAGACATGCCGCCAGGCGTTTCTAAGGTTTTACCCGCGTTCCGAACACAATGGAACATGTTTCGGGAGCTAATTCGATCGTATGTGAGAGTTACAGAAATAAACGATCAAATTTAAATTAAACCGATTTCTATGCGTTTTGGCTTGCCCCGGACAAACCGTAAGTCCGATTGACACAAAATTTGAAACCATACAATAATTTCACATTACGGATCCGATGAAACTAGTTTTGTCGAAATCCGAGACTGTTTGAAAAATGACTATTTTCAGTCGTCAATTAAATATTAAAATATTCAATTTTTCACAATTTAACTTTTAATTTAATTTTAAAAGTTCACAAACATCATTCTAACTCCAATATGATTTAATATAACTTTTTAAATCATTTTTAATCACATTTAATCCAATTATCAATTATTTCTGGAATTCCAAATATTAAATTATCGATTTAATTATCCAATTAAATCCAAATATTCGAAATTAAATTTATTTGACTAATAAATCTTACTTGTTAATATTTAAAATTAATTAAATATCTGAATTTCAAATGACAGAAATTCTGGGTCGTTACACTATATTTAACACATGCCTGTTATTTCTTACAACTAGTTAGTGTTAAAACCATCTGGTAAAAAAGGGTTAAACCTTAATGTAAAATGATAGTCGACCCAAGATGTTTTTTGCTAGCCAATCCTTATGTGGTGCAGACCAAATATAGAAGAATATTCCTGGAATAGCAACGACAACCTCAGACTTTGTGAATTCTACTAACGCAGCTGTGTAAAAGTAATTCGATAACTTAAGCATGATAGCAAAACAACTTATTGTATGTTGAAATATCAATATGTTCGAGTGACTCTTTGATATTAACCTCAACCACTCTTGAACCTACATGTAGTATTCCAAGCACAAACAATTAGGACCAAGGTTAAAACAAATTGCAGATGAACTTCAGCCTTAGTCTGATATAAAACGAGTGAAGTAAGGCTGAAAAGCTAATTACAATCACGTATAAAAGTTTAGTACCATTCAGTTCGGCGGGGTAATTTGCGAATCGTCGCAGCCTCACAAGATTTGAAATTAACCTCAGCCTTTGTTATCACATAATTATATACTTGGAATTTGAAATTTTAAAATATTTATCCAAAAACAGTATACTACAAAATTAATTTATCATTCAATCAGTACATGATGTTAAGCATATAAAAATAGACCCATCTTCTTTAGTATTACAAGATATTATTTATATATTCTTCTCATTTTCTTTTTTGATTAAATAGTTAATGGAAAGTGCTATTTCTTAATTATTTACTAGCGTTGGACATCAATTTCTGTTAATCTCTCTATGTTCTCCTTTGCTTTGGTTAATGTCATTAGTTTAATACCGTTTCTATTCAAATTTATATAATCCGAGGTTACAACCAAAACACATATGCGGTAAATGTGAACTAACTACAAAATAATATACAAGTAGCCAGTAAGTACCGTTAAGGTGATAAAATAGCAGCCTCACCCTATGTACCAAATCTGCCTACTATTGCGGTAAATAATCTCAGCTTTCACCGATGATAATCAACACAGCTCTTTCATGATGCCTCTCTGGCTTTGCATATCATTGATATTGGTATGGTTCATAAAACACTACTTTTTTTAGATCAACAGCACATACAAACTGCCAAAGCTAAAGCACACAAACTGAAATAACTCAAACCTGAAGCACCTGGATGGTTCAGGTAAGCATAGGTCTTTGACTTTGTTGGACAACACCATGCACAACGCCTTCACTGCGCTTGCAGGCTACCCCATTATCCTTCTCATTGTGGATGTTTCAGCACAATACAGCGCCTTGCATAGCACCTATAAAGATAATAAGCTCATATATATCCAGCATTATTGTTAAATGTTTTATGTTTAGTACATTGTTATCTATTTCAAAATACTTCAAAAAAGTCATAGAACTATGCTGAATCTGAATGATTTTTGTTTGATTTTTCTCTACCGTAGTTTTCAACTTCCTATTGATAACTCATTTCATTAGGTAGACTATTATAATCCATATATAGTTACAATTTCAACATTTATGTATACATAGTACAGAATTAGCTATTTAATAGATATTAATCATAAGAACATATAGTTGATACAGAATTAGCTATAGTACAGGATTAGCTATTTAATAGATGTTAATCATAAGAACATATAGTTGATACAAGAATGTGTCCAACATATAAGATACATTTAAATTTTTGCACTGAACCCTTTTTCCAAGTTTTCAGATTATCACATATTATATGTTGTCACGTATTTTTCACCATTTAAACCATGCATGAATAAATCGTTGTATTTTATAAGAATTATTTAAAGTTTCAAAAGCAGAGAAATGTAAGAGCTACCAGTGCATTGTTATGTTTTTTATTATGGTTTACCAAAATATGGTAAAAAAAATTCTACAATGTACAGTTACCTAAGGAATCAACTTCCGTTGCAGCAGGAGGGTGGAGAACTGGATGAAATCATACAAAAACCAAAATTAGTTCAGGATTCTCAGGATTTGTTATGAGTATTAATATTATTATTATTATTATTTTAAACATTGTTAATTTTTATAAAACTAGGTTAATTTATTATTATTGTTGTTGTTGTTAATATTGTTATAATAAATATTAATTTGTATAAAAATTAGTTGAATTATTATTATTATTATCAACTTATTTAATTTTTGTAAGCTTATTTAATTTTTATGTAACTTAACAAACGAAGTTAATTTTTATAATTTTAGTTAATTTATTGTTGTTGTTATTGTCATACAAATTTAGTTAACTTAGTTAATATTTTATAAGTTATAATAATAATAATTATTATTATTATTCAAAATTTAGTTAATTGTTATCAAACTTAATAAAATTTTAAAACTTAATTATGTTATTATTTTTATTGTCAACTTAGTTAATTTTTATATGCTTATTTGGTTTTTATTAAATTTAGTTAACGAAGTTGCTGGAACATCTCTATCTAGCTTTAGAAGTGGATTTCCAATCTACAGACATAAAAATGTTAAAATACATAAAACATTGTAATAACTTTATATGTTAAGATAGCAATTGTTATGTCTACGTATGAATAGGGGTTGTAGGTGGATAACTCATATAAAATTGTCAATTAATGGAATATTGTGTAACTATAAGTACTGATAAGACAAGAAAATTATACACAAACTAGTCTTACAGCAACGCCTTTTATATTGAACTTGAAACCAGTTGAATGGCTATTGTAGTCTAGGAGAACATCAGCTAATTGCGGTATGTAGTGCCCTGTAGCAGGTAACTTATAATGTTAAGGAACAATATAAAAAGATAAATAAAAACTGTGTCATGATGATACAGACAATTAGAAGCAGGAAATTTACAGTCACTAAAAAGATAAATATGTAGGTTTATTAACATAGAATTTAATAGCGAGTATTTCATACCAGCATAGCTCTCTCCTAACAAAAACAAGTGCCGAGTTTTATATTCAAGGAATTTCTCAAACCATCCAAGCAAGAACAAGCGCATGTCATTGGCTTATAAATATAAAATTCAAAACACAATTAGCATAGAAATACTGAAAACGAAAATACAAGTAGTTTTGAAATGCAAAAAAGATAAGAAATGGTACCTGTTTTTAAATCCCCTGTAGTATAATCAAAAGTTGTGTTAGAGTAGGACCATCCAACTCCAGTAGGGGATTCAACAAAGAGTAAATTTGACACTATTGGGAAGCAAAAGAAACTTTGTCATTGAAAAATATAATAACTATTTAAAATATGTATGCAGTAAAGTAAATATATACCCTTGTTCCATGATTTTTTGTTAATTCGAAGACCACGGCCATCGCCTCTAGGACAGAATGGACCGAACTCAGTGAAGGCTCCTCCTCCTACCGATGAGCAACCAAGGCTTAACACATAAATGAATAATGGTTAAATCAAAATTTAAATAAGTAGATATACCAAGAAGGCATAAGGAAAGAAAATCAGGCCATCGATTGTACTTCCGAGCATGGTGTCTCTTTGAATTACAAGCAAACTCCAGCACGGTGTCTCTTTGAATTACAGGCAAGGCGCAAGCTATAGTTTAACTTCCGAGCGACGTCGACTAGCTCCAATATCAGATCTCGATTTTGGGTGCTTAACCGACGAAGAAGATTTATAAAAAAGGGGATCTTTTATTTTGAGCGAAGTTATTTGGCTGCTAGGAAAAGACATAGGAGAAAGGAGGGAAATAATTAAAAAATAGGCGGCCACCAAAATTATGGGGGAAAGCCCGCTTCAAAAGGCGTTACTTATTTAAACTCTTTTCTTAGTAAAACAAACTAAAACAAAGGATAACGCTATGGAATAGAGCGTTATCTATTGGCGTTATAAAAAGTAACATCTATCGCATTATATATCAATGCATATACTAGGTAAGAATGGTGTTTATCTTACTACTGTATATAAGTATATTGTGATTATATTTCTAAACCAAAATCACATTTGCTCGTTTGCTTTGAGAATGCAATTTACCTTACTTCTTAATCAAATATATCATCAATACTCATTTCTTTGAGAATGCATTGATATATGTATTATAGATTATAATGCCTGATTCACATTTAATATATATGCATATACTTAGTAACGAAAATTGACCATATATTTTCAATTTGAAAACAAAGAACGTTTCTGTGCATTGGAAAAAATGACCGTTTAAAAGATCTTAGAGAAGAAGAAAATACCATGTGTTGCTTAACCGTTTAGACCAATACGTTTCAAGAAAATATCTAAAGCCTAATTAAAGGATACAGCATTATATATATATATATATATATATATATATATATATAACGGGACTAGTTGTTGAAATAAAGAAACAGGTATTGAAATTATTAATGAGTTAAAGTGTTAGTACATGATGAAAGATATTGACTTGTAAACTCTAAAAGATATGAGGAATATGACACAATCCCAACTACATGACTTATTGTTTCATTGTATCTACTAATATAATTATATTGCAACCATTTATGATCCTAGCATCATGGTGTTTCAATAATGCATCTGCATTGAATTTGCATGAGTCCAGATTGTTAAATATATCACATAATTTAATAAATCATCTCGATTTATTTCTTGCTCAGATTGAGTGATATATAAGTATTAATTAACAATTAAAACTTTGTAGAAATTGCCTTTTCAGTATAGCCAAAAATCAACATCAGCTTTCATTCCTCTGATCTGTTCCTTGATGAATATAAATATATCATCATGGCAATAGAAAATTTTCAAATAACATATATATTGCTAAACTAGCAATACCAAGTGTATAAAATTTGATAAATAAACAATATGAAAATTATATATTTTGCAAGAAAATAAACATCAAATTGATATACACATGGACTTTGTGAATTATATAGGAAGAACATCAATCTAACAACAAAGACAAGCCAGAGCAATATTCCAAAAGGGAAGAGAATACAATATAGTGTCATTATAATAGCTGTCTTCAGACTAAAATAACTTGTCAATTTTCTATTAACTATGTATTATAGATTGAAATGAGTATTAATGATATATTTGATTAAGAAGTAAGGTAAATTGAAATGCGTTCATGTTAGTCTCAGTTTCAATTTGCTATTGATTTCATAACTTGATCAAAATCAATAATCTATTAACTATGTCCATGGATGCCTGATGTGCAGCCCAAAATCCTATGTAAAACAATGCCTGATGTCTCGGTTTCAAATGATCCAGAATAGTATTGGATGCAAGATGGCCTCGTGCTATTCGGACAGCTAAGCCTATAATTTTACATAGGTACTTAGTTCAAAATTTTGTAATTGAAACAGAGTCATGAACCTAATAATTGAATTTTCGTGAACATCACAAACTAAAACATGAAAACTAAAACATGAATTTTGTTACTGATGAAACAATATCGTTACTGATGGAACATGAATACTGGTTAAGTAACACAACTTTGCATGCGTTTGTATTGTTTTTAGGCTTTCATAAAACATGTCTATCAGTAAAACACTAGAAACAAAAACACTAACATAATAATGCCATTGAGCACATGCCATACTAGCTAGTAAAAACACTAAATAATAAAAACCCAAAGTCATTATGCCTACCAACTCTAGCTAGAAAATGGGTCTATGTTTATCTATGCACTAGCTTTGAAACATGCCATTAAGCAGATGCCATACTTGTAGCTTGGATGGGTACAACCTATGATGTACTTATATACATTATGATTAAAGACTCCTAAATAAAGTTCGAACATGTATTATGCTTGAAAACTGTTCAAACTTGATAAGCTAAAAAACAGAGGACAAATGGCTATAATGAAATTAAGAATCAGCAATAGTGATTTTAACCTTAATACTAGGTTCGATATCAATAAAGGTGATATCATTTACCATAACAAAATATACCAAGATTAAAAATAAAACATAGAAAGTAAAATATATAGGACAAAAACAATATCTTTAAGAGCTCTTGCAGTATTAAACAAAATTATTAATTCCTTAAACCTTGAATTCAAACTCAACAAACTGGTTCAACTAACAATCATTTAGTTAACAAACTGGTTCAATTATGAAATATGAATTATGAATTTTTAAAAATTATGAATTCCTTAAACCTTGAATTCAAACTCAACAAATTGGTTCAATTATGAATTCAAACTCAACAAACTAGTTCAACTAACAATCGTATGAATAAAGAAGAATCAATTAGTTCAGAGATTGATGAAGAGCAAAATCGATTATAAGTTAACACGTTTGATAATATACCTTCGAGTTTGTTCCTGAGCGAAATTGAAGTCTGAAATTGGAGATTAGGGTTGTTGACGTCATCGACTTCTCAACTGCTAAGCGAAGGAAATGAAATGGAGATGGAAATAGAGTAGAACGTGGATTAGGGCTTTCTTCGTTTTGGGAGGGAGACGAAAAATGTTAAGCAAGGGAAACGAAACGGTTAAGTGTTTTTGGAGGCAGTCAAAATTTTTGGGACCAGTGTTACATAGCTACAGTACAAATTAAACAAGTACAAAACAAATCAAAAGGCTAAATAATAACGCTTAGAATAATGCGCTATTAAATTGCATTATCAATAACATATTTTCTTGTAGTGTCAGTATCCAAATGGTGTAAAGGTGGGCTCGGGTATATGTTCTAAAGAATCGTTGATACTCGTAGAGTTTTCAGTTGTAATCGAAGCAAGGGTATTGTAAGTGGGGATGCCCATGGGTCAATTGAGGGACCTATATACCTTGGACCTGAAGCTTTAGGTATAGTGTCGAGCTTTGGGCTATGAGACATGTCTCCAGCTTTAGGCTGCAAGATACGAGAGTACAGCAGAGAATCGGGATTTCCATTAGTCCCTGGCTTGGGGCCATACGAGTATTTTGAGGCTTATTTATCATATTTACCTATATAGTATTTTGAGACTCATTTACCGCTTACACTAAACTGTTGTCTGACCTAAGGTTTATGCTTTGTTTCTTATTACCTTGGGTACTCTTAAATGAGTAGACATGATAACTGGTCTACGTGATGCAATAGCTATTTGGAAGACGAGCTGGATGGAGCTATCTCGTATTATATACATATATGGATTCCTATACTTTTTCGATGGGCAACGCTATGGAGCCCATGACAGTGCTTGCTTATTTCTATTTGTTGGGACAGTTTATTTGAGTTTACTTCTGTTGTATAAACTCTACTACATTTTATGTATAACTTTATGGATCTATTGCTTTGATGATGATTTGTTCACATAGTTATTACTATCTCTTCCATTATATCTATGATATTATATTTTATCCATGCGCTGTGAGATATGACGGGTTGTGCTATATTGTTTCATTTCAACCCTAGTGATCGTCCTCTATCAGCCAGACATAGAAAACGTACTGTTTATATACTATTGGTGTCGATGGCATAGGACGGTCGTCACATTTGGTATTAGAGCTTTGATTATACGATTAACTGGAGTTGATACCATGATCCAGTGGAAATAGGGAATGTGTTATTGCCTTAGACTGGATTGAGAGTATATATGTATACGAGAGGGTGCAGACATATTATAAGTTTGGTTTTCAAAACTATATAATAATATATTATATAGTATAAGTCGCATACACATGAGCACTATGGACACAGTTTTCTTTACGAGAGACTGATCATTCTTGTTACAGAGAAGAATGAGCCAGCATACAAGGAACGCTGTAAGGAATTCTGCTTCAGGATTAGAGGAAGGAGCGGGATTAGGAGCTGCTATGCCTGATGTCCAAGCCATGTTCAATGCTATGATGGCTAATATGATGAGGAATGCTTCTGGAGTGGTGATAGGTAGAGGTGCTCCTGTGCAAGCGATTAGGGCTAATTTTTCCAAGTCAAACAAAGATTATTCTACTCTTGGAGGGAAGTCACTCCAAGGGATGTTAGCCATAGAACTGCAAGACTAGTTGGATACTTGTGAGTGCATCTTTGGTGATATGGAGGTAGAAGATGCTATGAAGAGAAAATTGGCTTCGAGACAGCTTCAGGGCTGAGCTATGAATTGGTGGAATGTTGTCACTATTGCTACTCCAGAAGACCAGTTTTCTTGGTATCAGTTTAAGATGAGGTTTGAAGAGAATTTTGTTCTGGATGCTCAGAAGTCGGTTTTGTTTGGAAAATTTGATGATCTCAAGCTGGGAGAGATAATAGTCTTCGAATATGTGGTAGAATTTGATGCTTTGTCTAAGTATGGGATGTCGTTCATCGACACTCCATTGAGGAATAATGAGAAGTTCGTCATTGGGTTAGACGACTATCTTAGAGAAAAGCTAGTATACCATATTGAGGAGCCTTTTGAGAATCTGATAGAGAAGGCACTTCGCTATGAAAGTTTATACCCTAAGGCTAAGACTTATGTTGCTATTTCTACTGAGAAGAAGGAGCCAAAGCCGCAGTAAGGTGGTGAAGGCAAAAAGAAGTGGAACAAAAAGAGAAAGCGGTCCCAAGGAAAGGGTGGTAAGAAGAAGGGTAAATAGGAACCTACTGGCTTTGGATGCAATGAAAAGGGTCATTCAATTAAAGATTGCAAGGTGGGTGAGAAGAGGAAATGTTACAACTATGATAAGCCTAGGCATTTGAAGAATAATTGTCTAGAACCAGTAAAGGATAAGCAAGTAGTGAAATCGTATGCCTTAGACGTAGTCCCAACTTCGTCGAGTGCTCCTTTGGCGAAGGAGAAGGGAGGGAGGTATCATTCAAGATATGCTTTCTATTTGTGATGTTCGTGTTCGAGTTTTGTTTGATACCCGTGCTTCTCATTCATTCATCTGTAGTGACTAGGGATGGCAATGGGGCGGGTCTAGGGTCCAACCCAGTTGACCCTCCCCTATTTTGGCCCGCCCAGACGCGCCCCATTGGGTCATCGGGGCTGGTAGACCCGTGACCCGTTCTTGAGAGCTCCAGGTCTAGGGTCGGGTCGGGGCTTGGCTGACCCGCCCCAACCCGACCCGCACTACTGAGATCTCATGAAATCGCTTTAGTATTATAATGATGATTTGTTAATCTTTTTATATATATATGTGTGTGTGTGTGTGTGTGATTATGACATTGATATTATAATGTTCAAATCAATAAGCTATAAAAAAATTATAGTATTAAGTTGCATCGTTAATAATTATACAATAACATATGCATATTTTTTTGAACTATTTTATACACCACATTTTTATTATCTTCCCTTATCATTGTAAACACATTGTTATTTGTATTTAATGTATCATTTAGTGACAACAAATATAAATATATGTACATTGGTACACAATTTTGAATCAATACAAAAAACCTCACCGGGTCTTGGGGCGGGGCGGGTCTACCCTGACCCATACGGGTTTCGGGTTCGGGGCAAAATTCGGGACCCGCACCGGGTCTATGGGGTGGGTCCGGGGCGGGATTTGAAAAACCCGGGACGGGCCTGGGGCACAAGAAACCGCCCCAACCCGCCCCATTGTCATTCCTAGTAGTGACCTGGTAGATAGATTGGGATTAGAACCTGAAATAGCAGACCGACCCCTAATCGTCACGAACCTTGTTGGAGGCTCTACTAGTCTTTGCATGGTTTGTGGGGGCCTAGTTTTATCGATACATGGATGTTCTTTAGTTTGTGATTTTTTTTTTAAACTTTGTTGGGTTCGGGATTATCTTGGATATGGACTGGCTTAGGAATTATGCGACCATAGTGGATAGCGAGAAGCTGTTGGTGACAATCAGAGATGTGGATGGGAGAACGGTAGTGACTAGCTGCCTACCAAAGGATGGGGTGATGGTTATTCGCTTGAGGCTCCATGGGAGGGATTGTCATCAGTGCCTATCGTTAGAGAGTATTTAGATGTCTTCGAGAAATTGACTGGATTGCCGCCTCATGGAGAGATTGAGCTTCGGATAGACTTGGTGAAGGAAGCTAGACCGATAGTTATGCCTTTGAGGCATATGGCATCCAGAGAGCAGAAGGAATTGGAGGTGCAAGTAAATGACCTATTAAGGAAAAGGTTCACTCGAAGGAGCATATCTGAGTGGATTACACCTGTAGTATTCGCGACGAAGGTGGATGGCTCTTTGTGGTTGTGTGTGGATTATCGTGAGTTGAACAAAGTGACGAAGAAGAACAAGTATCCACTCCCACATATTGATGACTTGTTTGATCAACTGCATGGTGCGAAGGTGTTCTCCTAAATGGATTCGGGGATGGGATCTCACTAGTTGAGAGCAGCGAAGGAGAGTTTGCCTACTATTGTGTTTAATACGTCGTCTGGTTTCTATGAGTAGTTGGTGATGCCATTTGGATTGACTAACGCTCTAGCATACTTTATGGATCTCATGAATTGGGTTTTCAGAGACCAGCTGAATAAGTTCAAGCTTATGTTCATGGATGATATTCTAATCTACTCCAAAACTGAAGAGGAGCATAAGATGCACTTAAGGAGTGTGCTAGAGATATTGATGAAGCACAAGTTGAGAGCAAAGTTCTCTAAGTGTCACTTCTGGAGAGAAGAAGTGAGATTCTTGGGTTACGTCATTTCAGGACAGGGTATAGTTGTGGATCTAGTGAAGATGACAACGGTCTAAGATTAGAATCGATCCAAGAATGCTACGGATGTTAGGAGTTTCCTAGGATTGGCGGGATACTATAGACACCTTATAAAGGACTTCTTGAAGGTAGGAGCACCATTGACCAATTTGACGAAGAAGAATCAGACCTTTATATGGATGCGAAGTGTGAGCATGCATTTGTAAGTCTAAAAAAGAGGTTGACGAGTGCACCGGTATCGACTATTCCAAGTGGAAATGAAGAATTATACACTGATGCTTATGGTGTTGGATTGGGTGCGGTGTTAATGCAGAAGGGAAGGGTTGTCGCTTATGCGAGTTGACAGCTAAAGCCGCACGAAAGGAATTACCTAACTCATGATTTGGAATTAGCGGCAATTGTTTTTGCTTTGAAGGTACGCATGCACTATTTTCTAGGAGAAAGGTTTGAGTTGTTTATGGACCACAAATTCTTGAAGTTCCTTTTCTCTCAGAAGGATCTCAACCTTCGACAGCAACGGTGTTGGAGTTCTTGGCCTCTTATGATTTCAGTATTTCCTACACTCTAGGAAAAGGGAATGCAGTCACCGACGCATTGAGTAGAAGACATGTTAGGTTAGGAGCAATGTCCTTGGAATGGAGGCAGATAGAGTATATTGTTGGATTTGATTTCAGGCCTCACTGTGAGCTAGAATCTGAAATGTTGGAAAGCTTATCGACCAGACCGGTTATGATTGAAGGGATCGGTACTAGTTAAAAGCGAGATGTTAGGCTAGCGGAGATCATAACGAAGAGTAGAATATGAAAATATGAAGCAATATAAACTCGACCTAGAAGGTTGGTTTCGTAAAGACGGGAGATTGTTTGTTCCCAATGTTGATGGATTGAGAGATGAAATGCTAAGAGAGTGTCACCATCCCAGGTTGACCATTCACCCTGGTGGTAACAAGATGTACCGAGATATGAAGTGAACTTACTAGTGGGAAGGTATGAAGATGGATGTTGGGGCATTCATCTCGAAGTGTATAAACTATCAGTTGGTAAAGGTAAATCAGAAGAAACCTAGTGGATTGTTGCAACCATTAGAGATTCCTGAATGGAAATGGGAGCAAGTATCGATGAATTTTATTGATGGATTGCTAGGGACTCGAGCAGGGTATGACGACATTTGGGTCATAGTTGATCGGTCGACCAAGAGTCTATGGTTTATACCTATCAAGTCAAGTAGGACGGCATCCAAGCTAGCAGAGTTGTATATAAAGTGGATAGTACGATTCCACGGTGTACCGAAGAGCATTGTGAGCGATGGAGACCCGTTGTTCAATAGTGGGTTTTGGAAGAGCTTACAAGAGGCGTTAGGAATGGAACTGCATCTTATTATAGATTATTACCTATAAAAGAATGGGTAGATCGAAAGAAAAATTCATATATTGGAAGATCTTTTATGAGCATGCATTATAGACTTTGGTGGATCATGGAATGATCATTTGCATTTGGTGGAGTTTGCATACAACTACAGTTATCAGTCGAGTATTGGTATAGCTCCGTATGAAGCTTTATATAACTGACCACGTAATGTGCCTTCATGTTGGTGGAAGGTGGGCAAGAAACCGATACTTGGGCCAGATATGATTAGAGAGACTTCGGAGAAGATTGAGGTCATTCGACAACGAATGAAAGCTACTCAGGATCGACAGAAAAGCTACGCGAATAAGAGATGAAGAGATTTAGAGTTTTCTGTCAGAGATATGATGTTTGTTAAGGTTTCTTCCCTAAAGAATGTTGTTCGATTTGGTAGAAAGGGGAAGTTGGCATTGAGATTCAAAGGTCCTTTTCCGATAGTCGAGAGAATCAGGAAGCTAGCATATAGGGTCGACTTAGCTCAGAAGATGGCGGGCCTGCACGACGTTTTTCATGTCTCTTATCAACGAAAGTTTATGCATGACTCAAGCGTGATAATCACACTGGATCAGCTATAAGATGTTGAGGTAGAACCAAAAGTTTCTATACCTCGTAAGTCGCTTTGTATTGTTTTTGTATTGTTAGGTACGATACGAAACAGCTTAGGTGAAAGACGGTGAAGCTAGTGAAGGTACAATGGAGCGGAAGTGATGACGATTGTACATGGGAGATGGAAGAGAGAATGAGGACTACGTGTCAGAGCTCTTTGAATGGTAAGACCCAACGTTTGTCGTATCTACTTTCACCATTGTATATTATATTCGAAAAGTTAGTATTCCACATGTTAGGATAAGTTCACTACACTATTGGTTGCATGACTGCTTGTTTGATATGTGTGATGGTTGCTTATGATTGGTAGGCATGCAGGATGATCATGGTTGCTATACTTTGGCATGTTTAGGGATTTCCCCCGGGGGAGGGGGGGACTGTAACGTCCGTACTTTACATATCGGAGGATTGTAAAGTATTTTTATTTTATTCGTATGGGGTCGTATGATTCTATAATTTTGGGATAAGAATCTTAAGGATATTTTACACATTTGTGAATTTTTTTGAATTTCTATGTGACCCTTTTTACCCTAAAAATCTTGCCTGGGCTATAACTTTTGATGGAAGTCGAATTAGTGCTCTCAAACTAGTTCCATTGCTTTAGGATGATGGTTTTCCATTTCGTAGAGTGGTCATAATAGAAAAAACAGATTTACGGTTAGAAAATTATGTCCATTTTAAGTTTTTAAAGCCATTAGGCAGGATTAGTGTGTAATTAATTAAACCCATTAGCGAGCCTATTAGTCTAATTAGAGAATACTATAAATAGAGGGCTGAAGAGTCAAATAAAAACTTTTTTATCTCGTTCTAAATCAGGTCTAAACCCTAATTAGCCCTAGATCCATCCTAATTTCATCCAAAATCACCCAAATTGCTATTTAAATCAAACTAGATTACGAAATAGAGATTGGATCTTCAATTAGAAGCTAGGGATCATCAAATTGCTTGATTTAGAGTGCTTTTCTTCGCTGTTCGGATTAGATCTACATAGAGATTGGTTGAATTTGCTAATTGTGAGTGGTTTATGCCTTCTTACTATGTTATACATGTTTATATGGTAGAATTATAAGATTTAACATGTTTTAAATTGAATTTTGGTCATATAAACCTTTTCTAACTTTGATGACATATTAATTCATGCATATGATATAGATTGATTAGAAATCACCTTGATTTATGTTCATATATTCATGCATATGTAGATCTATGTTAGAAATTGTCTTGTTTATCTTATTTTGATGGACTGCAAGTTTGATTAGATGAAATTGCTTGTTATTCTATGTTTGGTTGATATGATTTGTGTTGTTTGCTAGTGTTGTGCATGCATAGAAAGATAGGTCGGAGAATTAAGCAAATCAGAAGCTAAGTTGGTCGGAATTGGACGAAACTTGGTAGATATGCTCTGGAGTATGGTAGGAAGATGTATGATGAGTCGCAACTCAAATAGGAATAAGTACATAACTCGGCACCGAGTTATGCCCATAACTCGGTATCGAGTTATGTGGAAGGAGGCTATGACTCGATGGTTGACATGGATGGATAGAGGTTGACTAGATGAGGTATTACATAGCATGATGCAGGGTATTTGTCTAAGGATTGGATGAAATACCGAGTTATGTCTAGAACTTTGAAGTGGAGCTTTGGATTTGGGGCCGAGTTATCAAAGGTGGATGAGTCGGGGTCCAAGGCAGTTGAAGGGGAGTACTAGAGACATGGAAGAGGAATTAACCATTAGTTGGCTAAGTGTATAACTCGGCACCGAGTTGTACCTATAAGTTGGTACCGAGCTATCATGATGAATGATATGGATGTGGAACTTTCAGGGCAGGAAGGGGATGGTTTGTAGATCGTGCTGGAGGTGTTGGCTCATTCGTATCAGGTTAGATGACGATATAACATTATGATGAAAAGCTATGGTCTTCGGATGTTGGCTCATGTTAGGAGCAGTTTCCGAAGATGGCGATTCGTAAAGGAGGGGCCATATAATCAAGGAATGTGGAAGCGTTCCTCATGAATAATGGAAACTTGATTGAGCAAGAAGGGCTTGATATACAAATTGGGTAAAGGTGGGCTTGGGTATATGTGCTAAGGAATTATTGATGCTCGGAGAGTTTTTCAGTTGTACTTGAAGCAGGGTATTGTAAGTGGGGATGCCTATGGGTCAATTGAGGGGTCAATTAAGGGACCTATATACCTTGGACTTGTAGCTTTGGGTTTAGTGTCCATCTTTGGGCTGCAAGGTACATATTCAACTTTGGGTTGTGAGATACGAGAGTACAACAGAGAAACAAGATTTCTATTAGTCCCTGGTTTGGAGGCCATACAAGTTATCATATATTCAGATCACAAAGAGTAATGGTTAGGGTTGTTGATGGATGTTATGGATGCTTTGGTTGATTTCTTTAGTAGGCTATCACTCTAGGTGTCAGAGGAAGTAGGTATTAGAGATAGGAATACCTGGAAAACTGACATCCTTTATTTAGTTTGTTATATACCTTTATGATTTTGCAGAGTGTCATATTATTGTGTTATATGCTAACTCTTTGGTTGCATAGACAAGTCAGGTATGGTTCGTGTACTCTTATTCCTTACCATATTTACCTGTATAGTATTTTGAGACTCATTTACCGCTCATAACAGACTGTTGTCTGATCCAAGATTTTATGCTTTGTTTCTTATTATCTTAGGTGATCTTAAATGAGTAGACTAGATAACAGGTCTAGGTAATGTAGTAGCTGTTCGAAGGACGGACTGGATGGAGCTATCTCGTATTATATACGTATATGGATTCCTATGCTTTTCCCTGGGCAACGCTGTGGAGCCCGTGACAGTGCTTGCTTATTTCTATTTGTTGAGAAAGTTTATTTGAGTTTACTTCTATTGTATAAACTCTACTACATTTGATGTATAACTTTGTGGATCTATTGCTCTGATGATGATTTGTTCACATAATTATTATTATCTTTTATGTTATATCTGTGATATATCCAAGCGCCATGAGATGAGATATGACAGGTTATATGCTATATTAGTTTATTTCAACCCTAATGATCGTCTTATATCAACCGGGCATGAACCGCACACTATTTATATATTATTGGTGTTAGTGTTATAGGGTGGTAGTCACAAACATGGTTCCACGTAATTTGTTCTATTCACCAATGAAATATCACAATACATATGCGATATGTTAATGATGAGTTTATAGAATATAAATTAGAAGTAAACAAAATAATATGCGATAGAAAATAAAAATGATTCGATTTGATCGAATAAGTGAGTATATTGGAAAGAGTTTCGACCGTACGTAAATATGTATAAAGGTTCAATCTCAAAAGTCACTTCTCCATATGATACGTAATGATGTATCGATAAGGAGTAATCGAACTTTGTTAAATGAAGTACGATTAATTATGAGCGAAGCTGAGTTAAATTCTTTTTGTAAGGTTATGTACTTAAGAATAGTACGTAAAGTAAAGAATGGTTTACAAAATCATATAAGATAATGGTTAATAAGAAATGCTAATATATTATAGGCCAAGGAGTTGGTAGATTGTGCGAGTTGAAAGACTGCATGTAGTAATTGTTCATGAGGGATCCTATATGCATTGCCAAACATGAGTTTGGGAACGACCGTCATTGGATGGTCAATTCATGTTTTGGATATTAGTAAATTAAAACCAAATCAATTTTATATATCTAAGGCAATTCATAAAGTGTTTATGAATACTTGTTTTGTTGCATTGAGAAGTAACTGTTGTTTCAAAAATACCAACTTCATAGCGAAGGAATATCTTTGAAAAATTATTGGTAGTAAAATGAATTTGGATATGATCCTAAGATAAAACTGATAGCGTTGGATGAAATGGAATTAACCTAACCTAAACGAACACATCACATAAGTGTTTAATAAGTATTCTCACACATTGAAGTGAAACTATGAGTTTCTTATCAATATCGAGAATAGATAATCCTCAGTTGTCAATTAAACCATTAAGATATTGATTCTTCCATATGGTATGATACACAAATCCGAAAGGATTCCAAGTATTATCAAAATATGACTCTAGTAGTTGTACCCGAAAGGATATGATCCATATGCTGTGAATGTGTCTTCAAGAGCAAGACTAATGCAGTTGGAATAAAATGAGCAACATTGATAAGAATAAAATCATAAATTTCAATTGTTGAAATTAGCGTAATAGATTAGCCATTCAATGTGCTTAGAAAAATTTGGATTTACTCATAAAATTATCACTTGGTATGACTTTGCGTTTTGGTACATATGTGTTAAAATGGAAAATTCTAAATAATGATTTAGAATAGACTATTTGCACATAATAACCAAAGTGTCTCGAAATAAGTGGAAATGATATTGAGTTTGTGGGTTTTCGGATATCATCCAAGAAATGATACGAAAGTATCATTCTCTATGCATCAAAATTGAACAAATATTTTGATAAAAATATCAAAGAGTCCGATTTTCAATCAAAATGCAAAGGAAGCGCGCGTTCATAAGAAAGAATCACTAAAAGGTACATAGATATTTCTAGACTATAAGTAAACAATATACTACTAATTGTTAATGATATACTTATGTTAAAATCAATAATAGTTTGGTTATTTAATACTCGATATTGGATTTGTAAATTGTATCTTTTTTACTAAGCATAAAGAATGTTGGGAATGTCTCAAACAATATGTAAAGACACCTTATTAAAATGTTTAATAAGGAACATGTAAGATGGATTCCTTATAATTTACTATGTGGATTATATGTTGTATTGTCTACAATATCGTAATTTACTTATGTATTTGATACATGAAGCAAATATCAAGTCCAAATTATGATCACTCAATTTAGAGTATTCTCAAGTATTTAAGAAATTCTAGAGAATTGTCTATAGAAACAACGAACTCCTCATGAAGGAGTGTATGAACTCAAACTTCATGAGTGACATTGAATATAATATGTCAATATTAAATTCATGTACTTCAAACCTTAATTAAGAAGCTTTAAGTTGAAAATGTTCCAAATAAAATATTGTGGCTGATTCAACGAAAAGGCTTAATACATCGCCTTGAATAACACCGAAGTAAAAGTAAAGTATATAAATATAAATGCACAAATTTATAATTGGGCTAGGGGTGATTCCAAGTATTAAGAATACTACATCATTATTATATGATAACAATGTAATAATAAGAGCTCACTAGAAGTTAAGAAACACGTTTTGAATAGTTCTACATGATAAAGGTAGTTTATCAACATCGGAAAGAGTTAATTGACACAGTAGATAATTAAACAACATAGCAGATCCATGCACGAAAGGTCTACCTCGATCAGTTCTTAGCAAACTTATCGAAGGGATGAGATTGTAATTCCATAATTAGCCTGAAGTGCAAGTGGGTGATTGATAAAGTTAGGGGTATACTCTATGGGCAATTATGTAATTTTTTACATATATGTAACTCAATAACCAATCTTGTCCAAAATAAAAGGTGTTTTCTTTCTATTGTATACTTGATATAATGTGTTATGTTAATTAATTAATATAGTTAAAAGTATATTTAATAGAAAATCCATAAACGACATGTTTTTTGATGGTATAACAAAATGTTATAACAATGAGTAATTTATATTATAATGAAATTAAACATACTATTTTAAATATTTTAAGTCAAGATGTATTAAGACCGGATATCAATACATTCGTTGAGACTAGTATACATAATGCTCTCGAAATGTTGGGCAGTGCATTGCTCATGACTATTGGATGGCTCCAAGGGGTTATGTACTGATAGTTATTGGATAATTATAGAAGACTCACTCAATAGTTTTCTATTGGTTAATATAACTAAGGTCTAATAGAAAATATCGATGTGACAAAATTACAAAATTCTCTCGACTTGAGAATACCGTTAATCTTCAATATGGAAGCTCCGCTTTGATTATAGTTAAATCATGAAACAACGTCCATCGAATGACTGTGGTTGGATCGAGTGGAAGCATTGGAAGTGAAACATTATCAAGAGAGGATTCATCTCCTTAGTTATATGAGGTTGGTATCACGATAAATTAAAGTCAACTCAAAGTCAAAGTCTTTGGTCAGAGTAGTTCGGTTAATAATAATTGTTATTATTAAACCAAAGACTTTGTTTTTGGACTATAAAGTTGAACCAAGGACTTTGTCTTTGGACTATAAGTTGAAGTCAACTCAAAGTCAAAGTCTTTAGCCAAAGAATTAGTGTAAATATCACAATCGGGTAACGCATAATAAAGTAAAATTGGATTTTATCGATACAAAGTAAACGATAAATTTGGCCATAATGTCACACCACCTGCTAAGTGAAGTGTGAAAGTTAATATTCAAATGGTTTGATATTAATCACTGACCGAATTTGCACCGAAGAGTCACGCAACCGAAGTATAGAATACTCCTGTTATCATCTGATTTAATTATTTATAATTATTACAAACTAATTAAATTAATTAATATTTGTGAAATATTAATTATAAAATTTTATTTAATTTATGTTGATCAATATTTAATAGTGTGTATATAATAGTTATAAATACATGTATTGATATATGATATCGACGTGCATTTGAATTAGATTAAAATGCAGTTGATCAGGCTTGAAGTAGATTTGAGACTTAAATGGGACCATGTGGACCAGCCATATCAAGTAGGAAGAAGGCAGAATTTTGAATTCAAAAGGAGAATATTTGGTCAGAGGAAAAGAAGGATATGGGTCCTCTTTTCACTCGTTGCCCTTTGCTATTTATTTTCCTCCAACCTTCATTCTTTACCTCTCTCCTTTTTACTTCATTCTAGACCAGAAAAGGCCGACCCCAGTTCCCTTCTCTTCCTCAAAATTTCAAGCTTCAAAATACTAAATTATGTTAAATCCATACATTGGTGGTAGCTACAATCAGGCTGGTGGTGCTCTTTGGATTTATGACTCGGTTCAAGGAAAGTTTTGATTTAGCACTTCAAGGTGTGTCAACAAGCCTTTGAATAAGGTAAATTCCTTGTTTATGTTTTCATTTATATGTAAGTATATATATAGTAAATTAATATCATGAATCCTTATATACTATTATTGTCACATTGGATGTATTTGTTTATATATGTGTGTAAATAAATTAATTTTTTTATATATACATTTATGCTCACTAGCATTTGGCACCAAAAAAGTTTTTTTTAATTTACATTCGCGATTAATATTTTAATTTTAAACTAGTTTAGTTTAAAACATATAGTTTTAAAACTAGTTTAGTTTAAAACATATTCATCTAAATATATATATTTAATATATATACTTATAAAATTAATTAGGTATATGCATTATAGCGTTTTGAATTTAAAAAAAGAACTAAAAACCATAAATATATATTATATACATATATGTATAATTTATTTATACACAAAACCATGTTTTACTATATCCATACATCTATAAAATAAATATAAAATCCGAGAAAAATTATTTAGTAAAATTTTATACACCATTGTTACTTAAAAAGAGGATTTTTTATTTTTTTTTAAATGATTTCCGTGTGGAAATCATAATTAACAAAAAAAATTGTTTTTGTTTACTGGCCGAATGTGTGTGTATTGAATTAATATTATACCAACCTACATTTATATATATATATACATACATACATTTTATTATATATATAAAATTCTTAAAATTATAATGTGTATATGTACATATGTTTATGTATATATTTTTTTTTTATAAATTTCGAAATATATGCATATTTATATAAAATTAATATATTGATTTCAATTTGAATTTAATAAATTTAAGTTACATTATATTATTGATTATGTGTATATATATGCATATGTTTATATTAAAATGTATGTGTTTCGCAAATATCATTTTAAAATATATATACCTACACACACATATTTATATATAAATATTTACACACATATACATGCTTACATATTAGACAACAAATATGTATATGAAGGGGCTAATATGTTAGTTGCGATGTAAATTTCAATACCTATATGCGGGTATGTTAAACCATGTACACCATTTTACATTGCATGTGCACGTACACATATATGTGTATATGATATACATATTATATTATATAATATATAGTTAACATTAAATAAAACATTAATTATGAATTAAATGAAATATTGATTTTATTTAAAAGAAAATTTAGAAAAGTTCTAAATGAATTTAGACTACATAGACCCAACAAAGATCCAGAAAAGTAAATTTTTTAAAATTTACCGAACTACTCAGCTGCGGGCTGACCTAGTTCCAACATAAGGAACTGACTTTAATTGAAAAGGGGAGGTTCGAGATAGAGCGTCAACGTCATGGGACCTTTGTCATGAAAAAGGATTTGACGGGAATGAATCCACTCTCAATGCAATACTGGATGGAGTATAAACATCGCATTGTTGAGAGTAGGTCTGAAACAAAACATTTGTAGATGGTGCATACCAAAGTGTATCTTTAATTGTTGTTTTGTATTGTGTGCTATTATGTATGTTTGAAGTATTAATTGGCTTATCGTTTTGTTCATTGAATTCATAATTTTGCATAATACTTTTATTTAAACAAAGTCAATACAATACAATTAGCAAAGTTATAGCCTGCTACATTGCATTACACTAGTCATAAGTGCGAAGATATATAGATAAACTTCAATTCAAAAGTTAACCATTGATTTCCATGAGAACCCAAATATGATCCATTAGATCGTTTGGTTTGCACCCTCGTACTCATAAGTGGGATAGTCCATACCCCTTTTGTCTTCAGTTATCATGTAATAAAGAATTATGCAAGCGAACATACTTTTAGACATTTTTGATCGCTTTTATAGTGTATGTGAATTACTAATATTTGCAAATCTTACTTGAAATATTTCGAAAGCCCTTTCAACATTTTACTCTGCCCTTGCATTGCAGCAAAGTTTATTTGTTTTGACGTTTGAAAAAGTCTTTACAATCCTGCTCTATTTAGGATGAATGCGATTTATAGGTAATGTTCATAGTGTGTTTTAATAAAGTAAAAATGACACAGAAGTTATTTAACAAGTGTCAAATCATGAACATCCCTAGTTAAATGGGTTTGGTGGAGATGCCCTTGTAGTAAGCGGTAATGCAAATAGCAATGAGATATCAATCCGGTTAGCGACCAGCGATAAAAAATCCTGCAGCAGACTTCAGCCGTTAGATCATAAAATAGGCATGTAATAACGACTGCCAAAATACACGAAGAACATTGTATTTCTTCGATCTCAGATCTCTCCCTAAATTTCACCAAAACATTAACAGAACCTCCTATATTTCGTGTAGTTTTGTATAGATATATTCGATGGTCGTCTGCAAATGTCGCAAGGTAACTGATTCGAATTTGGGTGTGGAAAATTTAGGATTGCTCAATTTGACCTATTATCTGAATTGATGTCCATTAATTTTCAGTTTAATATGATGGTATCTGGAACTTTTTTTTATTGAAATTTCAGGCGACCAGGATTTATTGCTTTGTGCACAAAGTTCCTGTTTGTGGAGAATGCATTTGCTTTCCCGAGCATCAGATTTGCGTGGTAAGATTTCTTATATTGTTTATCAGATAATTTTTAATCATACTTACGTTTAATGCTTAAATGTTGTTTTTATGGACCAAGGGAAGAAATTTTTTTAAGCCTGTTTGTAATATAGCAAACATTTTCTTTCTCTTAGCATTGTTCTTTTTAACTGTAATTGAGATCACTATCACGTACTCTGTTAATTTTATCGTGTACATCTCTGCTGTATAAGATCATCGAGGCTCAAAATTGGTTAATAACCGATATTAAGGCTGTTCATATGCCAAATTTTGTTTCTTGTTTGGTCATGCGCATGAACAGGAAAACTAGGTTTTAGTCAGGTTCCTGAGTTTTCATTTTAAAAAGATTAAATGCTATTGATACGAATGAATTCGTGCAATTTAGCTTGTGGATATATCTAGAATACTTTTAGAGCCTTATTTTTGTTCTAAACTATAAGTTTTTCAAAGTTGAGTTAGAACATACAATGAAAAGATGGAAAATATCCATATGTTGTATTAGTATAAATACATTTGAAAGCTTTGTTTGGAGTTGATCCCAATCCAATTTTATATTTTTAGAAGAGATAATAGTGGAAATATACAAGGTACAAATATTTTTGAATGTGGAAAGACAATGTTGCACTTGAGCGATCATGGGTTATTTGATTTCAGAGCGACCTCTGTCTTTTTTGCAAATTGTGATTTTTTTTTAAAATTTAATATAAGAGAGGATTCTAATCATAATTATGTGTTTACAAAAGTGTGATCAATCAGAATATTCAAATACAAGCAGGAGTCTTTCTCAATCACTTTTTAGCAAGTTTATGGTTGCTTTTAATTAAATTCCCTACACTTACAACACGCACACACATGCACACACACATATTTGTTTGTTTTTTACTTTTACGCGAGGAATGGTCGTAAATCTAATATTTCTCCCTAAAGTAACTCCACAATATGATTATTGATTAATCTCAATATTTTCAGTCGATCCCTGTTACATAGAAGGGGGAGAGGCGAAAGGCAATGGCTTAAGAACAATTGGATGAATAAATCAAAATTTAACCTAATTATTATGGTTGAAATAGTTGGAAGATTAAGAAATGCACTTTATTTGAATCAAGGCCATTTGCAATAGTAGTTGGGTAGGGCTTAGTTATTGCTGTATATGTGCAAATGTAAAGGTTATAATGTACCCAAAGAAGATAGTTTTTGAGCTGGTTAGGTCATGTTTTCAGGGAGCTGATTAAATTTTTCTGCAATGTGTCGAACCCACACATAATTTAAGCAGGCAGTTATAGCTTTATTATGCTTTGTACCTTTCAGATGATTGATATTGATGCCATCATAGTTCTTAGATATGTTGCTCTTATGTGAATTACACACATTGCATGTTTAATAGTTTGTGGATCACCAATACGCTTCTTTACTTAACGATCAACTACGAATTTTTGAGTTGCATTTTTCCTTTCCTTTTTAGGTTAAAAATTACTCTGATTGGGTAGTTAATGGAGAATATGATTGGCCTCCTACGTGTTCCATCTGTCGTGATGTGCTTGAGCCTGGAACTGATACTACTAGACTGGGTTGCCTGCGTATGTGAAATTCTTCGCACTGTCTTACTTTTCATATGAATAGCGGTAACCAATAAATTTCAGTATACATATTACAACGATGCACTGATTGTTTTTTATTGTTTCTAGATGTTACGCACACGAGCTGTCTGGTTTCCCACCTTCAGAGTTTCCCCCCTCAAACTGCACCAGCAGGATATGTGTGCCCTGCCTGCTCTTTACCTGTAAGGCTAAAAAAAGCTCAAACATTTGATATTGTTTTCTTGATTTGTTGTTCAGTATTGCGTTTTTCCTTCAGTGGTAAACATAACTCGATTTATATTACCTTTCCATTAATTGTAGCTATTGAGCAAAGTGTTTGGATCCTGTAAGTTCAGATGAGAAAAGGTGTTACATGAATTTCTTAATAGCTAGATGTCTCCATTTTACGTAGTTCATGCAATATTTTATGCCTTTTGTCATTTGATTTGATGTTGAGCTCACAATTACTTAAGGATGTTATTGGTTTTTTTACATTCTTTAGCTTAGATCCAAAATATGACCTATGCTCAATCGCTGGCATGATTTATACGAGATCCTAGGAAATGCACTCCGGGTGCAAGACAAAATAAGTAGCACATAACATGCGCTCCGTACGTGCAACACAATGATTAGCACAGATGGCATAAGCTCCGCGCATAAAAAAGCAAGATAATTAATACCAATGACACACTCACTGATGGTAGCTATAGAAATGGACAAACTTATATCATAGATTTATTTATAAATGGTGGTAACCACACGGATGAGCAGATTTATATTACAAATTCACATGTGAGACATGATTATTGTTACAAGCGACGCATGATCCACGAGTGAAGGACAAATATTACAATTAGAAGTTCAAAAGCTTTAATGTCAAGCTAACATCATAACATCAGTTCAAAATATGTAAAGTCCGGAGAGAAATTCAATATAGCGGCATATGGTGGTCCAATACATATTAAATATTGTTGTATCAGTTGTTTTGTCCTTTTTTAAAAATTTCATCACCGACATAAATAGTGGAAAGATTAAATATGATAGTTGAAAATCTTATCAAAGAATATTCTGACATAACTCACCGTTCTAATCAAACTATTACGAGTTAATCATAATTGTCCATTTTATTTGACTTAGTTTCATAGTTTGTCGTTATATACTAATTGTTAAAGAAAAACTAATTTAATTGGAATTTTTTACGAATGAGATTGAAATTATGTCAATATTTTTTATTAGGCTGTGATCACTTTGACATGCACGGTGAAATCAAAACAAGGCTTTAAATCTCCTTCATCTCACCCGTGATAGAAATCCGAGATTTTCCCTGAAATCCGAGATTTGACAGCTTAGTTTTTGTTAGAGTTTTAAATTTTCTTCATTTCAACCAAAATATCAGCCCGAGATTTTCTTCAAAATCCAAGATTTGAAACCTTGAATCAAAGTATCGACTTTAGTTTCAAAAATGTAAGACTACATACGAACGTCCGCGCGCACGGGGACACATATATGTATACATATACATATATACGTAGTTACATACATATATACATATACATATACACACACACATGGACATATACATCCATGTAATCCTATTTTCCACTTGTATTTTCCTTTTGAAAATAGCATTTTAGTGTAAGAAAAAAAATCAAATATCATTAAAAAAATACTATTTGAAAAGGACATTTCTATTTATCATTAGATGAAATTGTCATTTAGTTTCAAATATTTAAAAAGACTATTTTTTCGCCAAGTAGGCTAAAATTAGGGAGAAAAAAAGAGTGTTCTACATAAATTTGAAACAAGCGAAAAATTGATAATGTTTTATAGATACTAAGAATAGAAAAAACATTTCAAAAAAAATGAAAAATAGAAAAACATTAAGATTTTAATGTTAAAATTGTCATGACCGAGATTCGAACTTGAGACATCATGTATATATATCATGAGAGCATTTCTGGAACTTCGTGGTCGGACAAAAAAATTGCAACTCTACCAATTAATAAAGATAAAGATGTTCATTTCTGTACAATTTGGATGTATGCCCTGTAGAGTCTAGATTATGCATCAAATTGTTCTTTGTTAACCATAATGACGTTTAAAACCATTATCGGTCTTATTATTGGACATTTTCATATGTTAACATTTTATTAGTTGGGCATGATACAGATATGAGATGTATACTGCACTTAAACTGTTTCTCTATCAAAACGAATTCAGTTTATTTCTTTCTTTGGAGATCCATATTTTTGCCAGGACTTAGCCACAGTTGGCTACTGCAGCTAAATGTTGATATTCTGTATTAACTTTTTTAACTGGGAAATAAAGTCATGTTGGTCAAAAAGTACACCAGGATCACAAAAAGTACACCAGGATCACAAAAATTACACCAGGATCACAAAAATTACACCAGGATCACAAAAATTACACCCTCGTATCCTAGAGTAACCTAACTTGTTAGTGCATCCTCCCCCGTATATTGTTTTATGTTACAATATAGATAATATGTAAAGCAATTATGAATGAGTTTTATTCTGGAAAGGTAATATGCATGGATAACATAAATGGTGAAACCTATGCCTTCCAGATATTCAGTTTTCAGTTTGCTTTCTGCTGATTTTGTGACTGCTTAAATGCTTTCATTCAGAACAATTTAATTAGGTTTTGTTTCTACAAGTAAAATGTCAGAATAAGCTAATTTCACAGAGTAATATAACGCCACTGCTACTTTGTTCATTTCATATTCAACATGCTTCTTTGCCTGTAGATATGGCCCCCAAAAAGCATTAAAGATACAGGATCTTGTCTTCACACAAAATTGAAAGAGGCAATAATTCAGGTATGTTTATTAATCATAAGATAATTTTTTATTTACCTTGTAATATACGAGAAACTCCAGGAACGTGTCTAACCATGTAAAAATGAGTCATTATAGCTAAGACTTAGGATTGTGTATAGGCCTAAGACTTAGGATTGTGTTCTTTCATTGGATATATTCAATTCCTCAAATAACATGCAGTCAACTTTGATCGATTTCTTCTTACATGACTACAAACATCTTCATTTTTTTTCCCCCACTCATTTTCTACTGAGTTTTTCATTAATGAAATGCAGAGTGGTTTGGAGAAGAATATTTTTGGAAATCACTTGGTTTCCTTGCCAAGTACAGAGCCACACATACAACCTCCACCGGCTTTTGCCTCTGATCCACTTGCCCACATATCTGGTGCTGAAAAAAATGGACAGAAATCTGGACCTAATTCAGTTGAGTTCACGAGAGATTCTAACTTGTCTTCTTCATTAACTGCGGGACCCTCTAAGCATTCAGAATCAGAGATAGTTGAAATAGAAGATCCTAAATTTATGAAAAGTGAGATTGTTGCTGGTGTAAGTAACCACTTTTTAGCTATGAATCTCTTTGAGCAACTTTACAAGGATATGTGTGCATATATGCACATTATTATACTTGTAATTTATATACGTATATCTTTTCTAAGAATAAACAATTTGACTTTATGCAGCCTAGTGCTACTGCTAGGAAGATCCCTCATCATGTTGAAAGACAAAGTTCAGAAGTTTCATATTACGCTGATGACGAAGATGGAAACCACAAAAAATATACTAAAAGAGGCAAGTCTATGTTATATGATTTTGCTTTCTGTGTACCAACATCACGGTGATTTCCACATTTTTATACAAGTATATTTATAAGAGCTCATTAAACTCATTCCTGTATTTGGACCACCAGCGACAGTCTGCACTGCAAATCACTGATGTAATTTTGACATCAAAATATATGGTCTTTTCTAGTTTCGTACCCAGTTATTTGATTGGTATCATACACCACTCCAATTATTTGATTGGACTTATGTTGTCTCACAGTTTTTTCTTTAGCTCTTCAGTTCTTAGTCAAAGTTTATCATTATTGCCATCTTCTGTGCTCTAGTATCTGAACTATAAATTTACTTTTTATACTTGGTGTTGTTTTGTTAAAAAAAGTGCAAATGATGATGAGAGCTAGAAATTCTAGCTCCAAGAGTAAACTTCACATGCCGTTCTTAGATATTGGAATAAAACTTATTTTCTGAATAGTGGTAAACTTGAACTTTGGGTTGTATTATTGCTAATAAATCAGGGATTTTATAAATATGAAACATAAACATCTCTTTGGTTGGCATTGATTTGATCTCATAATCATCTTTGGTCATTTGGTGCGTGGTATATTTTGTCCCATTTATGTTTTTGTAACATAATATTTACTGTCACCGACTCAAAAGATTGTATTTACACACACACACACGTATGCACACTCATACACATTCACACACACATGCATGCACACATGCACACACACAGATATGAACACACATGCACACACAGACACACACACACGCACACACACAGATATGAACACACACACACACAGAGTATGTATGTATATGTTCCTATGTATGTGTATCTATACATATATGAGAAAAAGGAGTTTGCGTTTCTCTTTTTTATCGAAACTGTACTATAAGTAATATCGAGCAAATTTGTACCCATTAGCCCCTGGATTAAAATATCCCAAGTTTATATTCATATGGAACTGTATAAAAATAAATAGTCAGATAGTTTATAGCTGCAGAGTTAAATATGTGTGTACATTTATAAGAAAGAGCCATAGCATCCCTCATTTGTGGCATCTGTATTATATTATAAACTAGTTACTACTATCTGAGATTGTGCAAATTTTTGTAAAAATGTTCATATCATACTTGAGATCATTTTCTAGAAAAATTAGGCTCATTTGAATATTCTTAAGGGTACTTTTGGCACAGGTCCTTATTAAGTTTCAAAATTCACGAAAAGTCCTTCACTAAATTTCAGTGTAAATTAGGTCCTTGTTTTTTATTCACGATTATTGCAGAGCATGATGCAACATTTCATAAAAGTTGCTGACATTTCTGCAACATTTCTCTACACTGTGAACATAGTGTATGAAAGTTGCTGAAATATCAACACTTATTTATAAAAGTTGCTGATATTTCAGCAACATTTATGTACACTGTGAACACAGTTTATGAAAGTTGCTGAAATATCAGCACTTATTTATAAAAGTTGCTAACATTTCAGCAATAATTTTTCTTTGTTTTTACAATAAAACTTTGACACAAATAGTTGCTGAAATATCAGCACTTATTTATAAAAGTTGCTGACATTTCAGCAATAATTTTTCTTCGTTTTCAGAAAACAGGGACCCGCTTTACAATGAAACTTTGACAGAGACCCGTTTTACAATATGAAAGTATGATAGGGATGCTTCCCTAATTTCCACTATTCTTAAACTAATATTTTAAATCAAGGGTTAAGATAAATGTCTGAACAACTAGCATTAACGCAGTTTTATATAACAAGGGGTGCTATCCATCCTGCCTCCCTCCCCTCTTAACATATGTGTATATGCATGCATACACACACACATTCACATATGTATGTGTGTGTACATACATATATGCATGCATGTGCGTATTTATATATGTATATGCATGTTGGTTTGCTGAGTAGAGCGTGCTGCATAAACTATATACTCCTCGGCATTAAGATTCATATGTTTCAGACTTCATAGTCATCAAGTTAACAACTAGCAAATCTATTAATTTAGGAAAAAAAAAAAGATTAGAAAACAATTGCACGAAAGCTTGCGATATCATCCAAGTAATTTTATTAATGGGTATATTCAATCTGTAAACGCAGGGTCTTTTCGTCATAAGTTTTTTAGGTTCCTTCTTCCATTTTGGTCTAGTAATCTGCCAACGCTACCTGTGACTGCACCTCCTCGCAAAGATGATGTTCCAGAAGGTCGTGTTCGTCAACAAAGATCATCTAAGATGGACCCCAGAAAATTATTGCTCACCATGGCAATCATGTAACATTTCTATACCCTTCTTTAACAGAAGTGATATAACTTCAAAAACATTTATTGAATTATTACAAAGAACCACTATATGCAATGCTATTTTCAGAAAACAGCCAGGATAACATTTAACATGTTTACTCTAGTTAACATTAAGGACCTTTGTAGGTTATTCAAACTAATTTCAAAAATAGACCCCATTTCAAATTAATACATACATGCATATGTTTGGATAGCGCATGTATATTTGCATGCTGAAAATGAGGTTTATTTTTGTAGTATTGTTCAAATGAGGCATATTTCTTCGATTAGTTTTTTCGAAAGCCTTTTTGTAGATGGACCCTTGTGAAGACTAACCTCCAAGGACACATGAAAACATATCTTTGCATAATTTGAATGGACATGTAAAAATATACCTTGGATTTTAAAAACTAGTTTCAACAGACTTTCATATTATCAAAAACTTTAACCTAAATATATTTCTAATCTAAATATATTTCTAATCCTATGTGCAGGGCATGCATGGCTACAATGGGCATATTATACTACAGATTGGCACAACGCAGCCTCGGGATGAATGAACCAGAATTGGAGACTCAATGAGTTGTAACGTACCATCTGTTTTTTTTTACAGTTCTCATTCTCAGGTATATCGTGTAATTTTATGGTGGTTGTTTAAATTTCAGTTCAAAATTTCAAGCTCGTGATGACAACTTAAGCTTACATCTTGCGTGTATTTGTCCAATTTTTACTTGTCATACATTATATATAAAAGAAACCGAGTGCAGCCTGTCTACCTCTTTCTCGGTGAAAATCTCAAGTGAAAAAAAGGAATTAAGAGTATGAGTAAGTTTCTTCTGTATTTACTGTTTATTGTAACAGCCGCTAACAGATTTTGTTTGGAATTATTTATTATCTGTAATGTTTGTGACTGCAGAAGTCATTGTGTAGACAATCTTGGATTTGAATTATTTTACAAAATGCTGTCAAAATTTTTGTAAACTTCAACTGATGCTGCTTCACTTTGCAATTTTTTTTTTTTTTTTACGACTGTTTTATATAGCTTTAAATTCCTTCATCTGTAGCGTTTCTTTGATTGTGTCCAACAATGTGTTGTTTTTTATGTTAAGAATAGAGCTGCTGAGAAATCATAGATTATAGTCATGTAAATTCTTTTGTACTTGCACATGTGCACGATGTACATTACACAGTCACACCACATGGATTCTGGACTCATCATGTAACACGCAAGTCTAAGACATCCCACGTCATCAAATTTCACGAACGGTACAAATCCACAATAATAATGCAAACGCTACCCCTTTAATCTTAACGGTTTATTTGTTAAAGGCCAACTCGCCAAGAAAATTCTCATCTCTCCACATTGAGTACGCCCAAATATCATGTCATGTTGATCAGCCTAAAATTGCCGTTAACGTAATTGTCCCACCTTTAGTGTATTTTTATAAGAATATTTCGGGTAAAGGTAACACTTTTTAATTTAAAGTGATAATTATTTTCTAAAAATTATATAAAAGTGATAAATTGAGCACTTAATGATCCAAAATGATTTACTTTGAGTTGAATAAACATAATGGTAATTCCAAGAACCGGTTTAGATAAGCTCTGCGCTTCATTATAATTTTCTACTTCGTGCGTGTAAGTGAAACAAACAACGCTACTTTTACAGAGTTTGTATTCAATTTTGTAAATGTAATCATTCAAGGCTTGCATTTAAGTAGAAACTTAGAAGATCAAACTTCTTTCAAATATGCATCTTAACATCAAACCTATTTTGATGCAATTGAAATGACGGCGGCTTGACAGACGACGAGGCTTAGGAGGCATCGAGGTGGCAACGGCTTGAATGGGCGACAGTGGTTGGTCGGGATGATTAAGATTTTTTTTGTTAAACAAATGTTTTTGTGTTGAGGTGGCTTGGAAGGCGACGAAAGAGATGGATGTCGATGGTGCAGCAAGGAAGCATGGTGAAGCCATATCATCGATGATAGTGCTGGTGAAGACAGTGGTTGCTGATAACGGTCTATTTCTTTTAATCAAATAATATTCGAAAATGCTAAATATAACCAGCATTATCTACATGTAAAAGTGAATATAGCATTATGTGTATGCTCCTAATTCAATTTAGTTTTTCCTTAAACCATAAAAATGAATGATAGTGTTAGTTTGATTTAACATTTTTTAAACTACGAAAAATGAATATAGTACCATGTTGATTTTATTTTAGTTTAAATTAGTATTTTTTTTTTGAACTATATAAAATGAACATAACATTATACGACTATGGTTCTAACTTATATTAGCATTTTTTTAAAATGTAAAAATGAATGATAGTGCCACCTTGATTTAGAATTTTTTTAACCACAAAAAATGAATAAAGAACTATGTTGATTTTATACCTAGTTTAAGTTGGCATTTTTTGAACTATATAAAAAAGAATACAACATTGTGTTGATTTAATACTAATTTAATTTAGCATTTTAACCCTGATGTTGATTTTTTTTTTTAACTTCAAATCTACGATGACACGTCGAATTCTAGTGATGTGGCATATCATGGTGGTGACATCTAGCGACGTTCATGATTTAGGGTTTGTGGTTGGACATGTCAATCTGCTTAGGCGACGATGGTTTCAGTGGACTTTTAGGCGAAGTGGTGGATGAGATGCGGGAGGTGCGATGGTGCGGCTTGAGGTAGTGCAGCCGGGGGAGGCTACTTCGATGAGGTGGTACGGTGTTGTCTAAGGCAGCGATGATGAGTTGTGATGGAATTTGAATTTGGGGATGAAGTTTGTCATTCTTCCTAAATTTTGAAACTAGTGGTCCGAATCTTAAAAAAATTGTTGTATTTGTCCTTTTCGTTAATACCATCAAAATATAATTTAAATTTTACTAGAATTGAAAGATAATTCACATTACCATTTTCTCATATTTTTCACATAAAAAAAACAAAGAAATTCCAGAGAAGCATTTCTCTTTAAAACTATAAATTTTCCTTAAGAAATTATTTACAAAATCTAAGATAGTGTATGGTTTGTTATTTTTAGTTTTGGGTTTTCGTCCATACAAAAATGCACACGATGCATGTATATTGTCAAAAACGATCAATTTAGAAAACGACATTAACATACAAAATAGAAAATAACTTTTTTTAATTTTTCGTGTTTTGAGAAATAATAAAAGCACGAGAAACAATCCATTCTTCCATCGTTCCTCTATTCCCTCCATCCTCCACTTCGTCGTTCTTTCATCCCCCCGTCGTTCTTTCACTCTTCTCATATCGAAAACTGAAAATACAAAATTCGTTTTTAAACCAAACACTGCCTAAACTTTTTGCACTCAACAAGAAGAACACACACACTATCCGCTCACACTATCGTAAGTAGTTCGACCATCAAGGGAGAATATGAGGGCTCGACCGGGGCTTGGTTAGGAAGAAGGTTGGCTTGGTTTAAGGCGGAGGGGGAAGTAGGAAGGTTAAAGAGCTTGTGACAACCCATACCTCCGAACAGACTAAGCCAAAGCCTACAGTGACTTTCAAACTCGCGTGATGCCAAAAAGTACAGACTATCTGTTTTTAAAATATTACATGATAAGTTACAAAGATAAAATCTAAAACATTCTGCACTTTCAGATTTCACAATGGAATGCAATAAAATATAAATATAGAAAATAATCATCTCAGAAAAATATCTCAGAAACATAGTCTCAAAATACACGTTGCCAAAATCCATAGTTTTCAAAATAACAGTATAAAGTCGCAGTATAAAGTCTGATAGATGCTAAATATAATAGATGGTAACATGGAGAATAACAAAGAATAATATGCAACGCCAACACCAAGCTCGCTTCTCCATGTACTAAATTTAGACTAATCACCTTTTACCCTAACATTCCGTGGTGGGGGAAAAGGAAAGGAGTGAGACAGACAAAAGTCTGATGAATGAATCGTATTACTAATATATGGTGATCGCAGGCAATTGACTTCAATTATAATCTACGCGACCTAGAGTGTCCTACTTGTATGTGAATTACTTACTAGAATTGGTCACATTAATCTAAGGAATATGGTTTCAAATGCTCCTACACCCAAACATCTTGTGGAGGTTTATACTTAAGGGTCGAACAACGAATTAAACAACTGATCAACAATGGATCAGACAATTGATCAACAACGAATCGAACTAATAATCTCTGTAATTGCTCCTAACATAAGATCGCACAAAATATCACCCATGAGACTGCATTACCCGAACAACGACTACACGTATCGTACTTAACACGTTGATAGAATCATGTAATGCCGACTCAGTCAAAGATGATTTAGGGTCTACTTAAGCATCCATGTCCAATAACTCAATGGTAGCCCCACTTAGCATCCACCAACAGTGTCACATCCTAATCGTCGTATGCACTAAGGAATCTCCCAGTAGTGCTGGACTATGCACCGCACCAAGCATCCACCAATACCGAGGAACCTCCTGTTAGTGTCGTGTGCTCAGTACACCTTCGCAGTTAAACCGCCTATATCAAAATCGCAAAATAAATAGTCCTAATTGCCCGCATATACGCTTACTTCGATCCCTAGTATTCGAAAGTCAAGGATCGGGGAATTAACTTTCCACACTTATATAACATATATACTAATATATATATATATATATATATATATGTGTGTGTGTGTGTGTGTGTGTGTGTGTGTGTAAACTGGGGCCATAGACAGAGGTTCAACCTGGACCATAGGCTGAGGTTCGACCTACGAATGAAATTATGTTAAACGGTCGACCGCTTGCTATGGTCGGTTCGGCTGTGGTAAGCCGTCGACTGGTCTTGTTTTGTTCACGGTAATTTTTTTTCTTCATTAATTAATTTTAACGCTAATTATTTCCAAGTTTTGACCAGATTTCTCATATTTGTTTCAGTCCATAATTTTGCATATAATTTTGATGATTTTCATGTGAAATTTATAATTTTGTTACATGATTTCAACTTATCAACTTCATAATTATGTATGTATCGATATATCTCAGAATCAGTTCAAAGTGAAATCAAAGTGGGTATAAATATTAAAATCTCAGAATCAATTCAAAGTGGAGTAAAATGGTGCATACACATTAAATTTCAGATTCAACTCAAAATTAATTTCTCCATTTTAAACCAAGTTGAATCAAATAATGGTTAAATTCATGCAATTTAGACTTTTAAATCATATCTCTATACAGTTACAATTTACTCAATAATTAAACTTTAATCATAAAAATCTTATCTCAAATTAAAGTCATATAATTCTCTGATCAAATAGAGATATAAATAAATCCAATTACTTGTAAACCATCATATTTTAATAATCAACCCACTCACCTCTTATAAGCTTTCTCCCTCTTATTTCAATTTCAATTGCCTCCTCTTTGATTTGTTGATCTCTTCTTTTAGTTTGATTTTATTTCCAATTTTGTTTATCTTCAGTTCTTCTTAAATTGTTGATTTTATCTTAAAATTTGTTTTTATTCTGTTTTTCAAGAGACGGAGTGATTTGAGGAGTAGTAGGGTTTTGGATACACAGTAGGGTTTCAGGCTATAGAATGAAGGGATATGTCCATATTTATAAACGCTGGAAACAACTTCGACTGTTAGATTTAATATTATAAAATCCAGACTGTTTGGCTTAGGCTAACCCTAGTTGACAATGCTTGATCGGTTGACCGGTAGGTGTCGACCGGCCTCAATAACTGTGTAGATCGGTTAATGTTACCTAATTTAAAATTAATCTTCCTTTTATATATTTTTAATTATTTTTGTTTTCAATTCTTTAAACGTTAATAACATTTTCATTTGAACTCCGATTACAAAACTTTATATATGAAACTTGTTCAGAGAATTGCTATGAACACAACGGTGCAAGTTTCATAGTCAAATTCTGACGTTTATTCAAATTCTATTTTTAACTTTATTTTAGATAAGTTAATTTCTTTTAATAGATTTTCAGTCAGTTTCGTGGGGTGTTACATTCTCCTCCTTAAAAGGATCTCGTCCACGAAATCTCTAAGGATCGAATAATGCAACGCGTATATTTGAAAACCAATGTCTACAACCTTGTACTTAATCATCAACTACCGACAACCATTGTCCTTAGTTTAAATTTCTAATGCAATATATACATATAGCTATCTAATGAATATGAACCTATGACTAAAACAAAAATTAAACGGCCTCCTGATCTAGTCAACCTCTTGAAATGTCCATGCTTATGCCATGCGTCCAACATATATGCAACTCCCTATACTTGCAATTCTGTATGGATGATCAACCATTCAATACATATGCAACAACCATATGCGTATAACCCAAGAAAATAAAACAAATGATGGTGTAAGTGTAGAATAACCTGAATATATTAGACTATGCATGCAAAGATTTACTTAATAAATACATCCATTGGCAACCATTATCCAAAACATGTCTTAGTGGCACGTTCACAACCATTCTTAGCATCCAACATCCCTACCCATGGGGTACGCTAAGCTAAAGCCTAAACACATAAGTAGTAAAATATATTAACTAAAATGGAAACGTACCAAAAAATAGTTCTGGAAGGGTAGCTCAGATCTTCTCCTCCGACTCCTATGTACTCTATGTTGGATCTCTCTCCACTAGACCTTAACCAACTTAATAACTTTATTGTGGAGTCGCTTTGTACCATGCTTAATGATACGGGTGGGTACACGGTGAACAAATGACTCCCTTTCCACTACCATTTCTTCTAGCTGACTCGGTTCGACCACACCTGCTGGATTGTGTAGACACTTTTGCAAGCACGACACATGAAAAATGTTGTGCACTTCTGCCAACTTTTCAGGAAGCCCATCCTATAAGCTAACTTCCCTACTCTATCCATGATTGGAAAAAGCCCTACATACCTTGGCAATAACTTTCTCAAACTACCAAACCTCACGACATGTCTAAGCTGCGAGACCTTCACGAAAAGCATACCGTCCACTGCAAAATTCAACTCTATGCATCTCCTATCAGCATAAGATTTCTGTCTATCTTGCACGGTCTTTATTTTTTTACTGATCAAGTATATTTTCTCTAAAGTTTCCTTTATCATGTCTGGTCCAAGGATAATCCTATCCATAGTATCCCACCAACAAAATGGTGATCTACAAGGCCTCCCGTATAACGTCTCAAACGATGCCTTCTTAATACTTGCTTAATAGTTGTTATTATGAGAAAACTCTACTAGTGGTGAGTGGTCCTCTAAAGAGCCTCCAAAATCCAATATACACATCTAAAGCGAACCCTCAATATTTGATTCACTCTCTCTGTATGTCCATCCGTCTGTGGATGATAAGCGGTAATCAAACTCAAATAAAGCCTTTTGAAGACTCCCCTAAAACTCACTAGCGAAAAGCGGGTCTTGATCACTAACAATGCTAGAAGGAACACCGTGTAACCGAACTATCTCCCTCATGTATAGAGTCGCCAAAGACGCATCAGTCCTTGTACTCCTAATCAATAAAGTGAGTGCATTTGGTCAGTTGATCGACTATAACCTAAATACTCTCATTCCCCCTCCCACTTAAAGGTAGTCCATTAATGAAATCCATAGAAACACTCTTTCACTTCCTCTATGGAATATCTAATGGCCGCAACTATCCACTTGGGTTCTTTTACTCCGCCTTTATCCTTTGGCAAGTCATACACTTAGACATATACTCTGCAACATGCCTTTTCATGCTAGGCCAATAAAAGACACTCTTCATATCACGATACATTTTGTCTCCACCGTGATGGATGGTCATCCTAGAACGATGGGACTCAGTTAGTACCGCACCAATCAAATCCATAATGAGAGGAATACATAGTTTACCATCTCTCCATAACCACCATTTCGAGTCAATGATATAACACCTCAATTGACTCAACTGCTCTCCTTTACCAATGTTTTTTGAAAATATCCAATAACTCTGCATCTTGTTTTTGACTTGACCCAATGCGGTTCATAAGCATATGATGCACATCCAAAGCTGCTAACAACCTCAGAGTGATGTCTGACGAAGATCAGAAATCGAAAATTGAATGTAGAAATAAACTCCAGGTGCTTCTACTCCAAGAACATAGGACTCAACATTGCATGCTTCCTACTCATGGCATCGGCTATAACATTGCTTTTGCGTAGAGTATCTAAGGTACCAAAATCATACGATGCCAAGAACTCCATCCATCTCTGTTTTAAATTCAAATTCTTTTGGGAGAACAAATATTTCAGAGACTTATGATCTATGAGCAGCTCAAATAGCTCTCCCAATTGTTAATGTCTTCATGACTGAGTGCAAAAAAAATGATATTTAGTTACACGTTTACACATTACATGTTTTTTCATAATTTTGTTTAGGTACGAACGTGATATTGTACTTCATCAAATTCCAAAGCAGATTACTTAAAATTCTAAACAAAAACACACCAAATTATTTAGTTATGAAAGGTAAAAATCTTTTTTATGAGGATAACTGCAGTTATTGGCTTTTACTTGACCAAGGACTTGATTTCTTCTAGGTATATGTAATTATCTTCACTGGCAAAAATGAGGCTTTCGATAAGAGGAAGATGCATCCTTTTACTAGATTTCATCGGCTGGTCATTGTTGACAGAAGCAATATTTATGGTAGCCCTGATGATGTGAGTAATGATTTGGGAGGGTAAAAGTTTGCTTGGACAACGAAGGAAAAAATTCGATATTATCAACTGTGTCTTTTCTTTTCCTATCCTTTTCATTTTGTGCCTTTTTTAGTGCATAGGTCCCTAAAATAAAGGAGTTTGTCAAATCTTCCTACTAAAAACATGAAAGACCAAATAAATACCAATGACGTGCAACTTTTCATACAACTTCATACTTCAAGTCAACATGATGTTTACTATCATTTGTTTAGAAACATATGATTATCTCAAATATCATGTTCTATATGGTTTTTGTGCATTTTTTATATTTAATTTTCATTTTTGATAATTGTTCGATCGTAAGCCTATAGAGAGAAATCATCAGGAGCTAGACAGTTCGATTACATATACACATCTACACTAATGACAAATTTAAATTATTATTGTATTAAATGAATATAGCCCATGTTATTAGTTTAATATGGTTATGTCTCCTCTATCCTTGTTGGTTCAACAATCTTCAAGGATGCTTAACTTTAGAATGGTATCAAGAGTTCTATTTTGAATACTCTTAATACATTTTCATACTATTGGACACTAACTATAATTAAAGAATATACTTGCCAATGTTGATCGGAACTTGAATGTTTATGACTTTAACTAGGCTTGCTTATGCTTTATTTAATGATAAAATATTGTTTTTTGGACTGAATATGTTGCAACAGGGTGGTACCTTGCTCTTGAGCTATATGGCTCTTTCTTTTCCAAATATACATCAGCTATCAATATGTAGTGACTGGATGCATATTTGTAGAGTTCCTAGTTGGACATACATTGTGTCCTATAAAAAATGTTGTTCGATAGTTGGATCTTATGACTGATCTACTAGGAACACTTTCATCTAAATGCATAACAAGCCTTTATTCTCATTATAGATAGTTTTTCTAGGCGCTACTTTTGGACTGCTTCATATCTTCTACTTAGTTATCCTTGTCTACATATACTACTGACCTGCTAGGCTTTTCCAATTGCGTGCAATGTGGTGTTGGAACTGGGTCAGCCCGCAGCGGTAGTGGTGGGTGTATTTCAAAAAAATTTCATCCTATTGGATCTTTATTGGGCCTATGAAGTCTAATTCATTTAGAACAATTCTAAATTTGTTTTAAATAAAATCATGTATTTTATATAAATTTAAGTATTTTGTAATGTAAAGTTAATTTGAATGATTTAATTTATATATAAACATGTATCATATACATATACATATGTGTGTACATGTGTAACATAATAATCCATAAAGGGTATAACATGTCCATATATAGATGTTGGGATTTACATCGCAACGGACATACCAGCTCATTTCGTATGTATTGTATGTTGTTTATATATATGCATAAATCTATAATGCAAAGTATATTTATATAAATACGTATACATATATTTAAGGGGCATTTCACCAGAAGGACAAACTTTGCAGTCCAATTAATTTTTAGGACACACATTCAAAGAAATTACTTTCAAGGCCAAAGTCAGCAGAATAATTACTTTCAAGGACAAAGTCACCAGTCCAATTACTTTCAATGACATAATTTTATAGGTTTTTAGGCCCTAGAAACTAATTATTTTACGTTTTGTCCTTGAAAATAATTATTTCAGTTGTGTGTCCTAGAAACTAATTCCACTTGCTAAAGAGGCCCTTGTGGCTAATTTCCACTATATTTAAAATATATTTTATAACTAAAAGTCTCAAAATTATATATATATATATATAAAATTTAAAACATTTGTATAAATATATATACATAATTAAACATAAAAAATTATACATACATATATATATATATAATAATTAAAATTATATATATATATAAGGTTAAATAAAATGTATATATATGAATAATTAATTACATTCAAATACTTAATATATATATATATATATTAAAATTATTTCCAGATCAAAATTAGCATAACAAACATAAAATAATAATTTTATAATTTTATCATTATATATATATATAATAAATAGTTTTGATCATAATAATTAAAAATATTAGTAATAAATATTAAAAAATAAAATTTTGAAATTTATGAAAATTTAGGATCATAAAATACAGGTTCAAAAAAAATTTCATGATTTTATGAAATAAAATATTATTTTTAATAAATAAAAGAAATGTTCAACCGAAGTAATTTAATTATTAGAAATATTAAATATTAACAAAAAAATCTGAAATATTTTCCATTAGTTATTAAATAGATGAAGTAATTTTTAAAAATATAAAATCAAATTTTCAATGCAATGATTATTTTAGATATAATAAACAATTCAAATAATCAATAAAAGATAATTTAAAATTATTTATATATATAAATAAACTATTTTCTAATTTTATAATTCATATTATGTATAAATAGGTGTAAGGAAATATTCTAAGCTGTTTATACATTATAAAAATACATATATGTAATTATATGTTTAAAATATACATTAGTCTAATTTAAATTAATATATAAATATACATAAAATAATTAATAATGAAAAATTTTAATTTTTTACAGCAAATTAGATTTGTTTATACATAAATTATAACACATAATAATATAACCATGCACATAACCAAACTAATTTGTGACAACTACATATACCTATGAAAATCTCAAATGACTAGATATACAACATTAATATATATACAGATTTGAGATTAATCAATATTAAATCATAAAATATGGAATGATTATTAAAATATATAAATAAAATACCAATTGATGATGCCTTTGAGTCCACTTGAATCAATGAATTCCCTTCTCTAGTTATGCTCGATCCGTTAGATTGCAAGTCTGGAATCGTCGACCTTTTCTATCAAATAGTGCTTTTACTTAACTTGAATTGATTTGAGATTCTTAGAACTGATACGGGGATTAATTTCACCCAGCAAACTTGATAATTATGGCTGCCAAAAGCTACTTTTGATTAAGGGGTTAGAGATCCATATATATAGCCTTGTACAAGAGAGATATTAGGACAATCTCATTACCTATTCTCTCTTAATCTTAGCCATCCATCTCTAGGTCTAATTCTAAGTTTTAGCCGCCTCCAATAACTTGTCAAAACCGAAATTTGCAGCCCTAATAATAGGCTTTAAACCCATTTAAGCCCAAGCCAAAATTCTATGTAAATGTAATTTAATCGCTTATCGATATCGTATATCGATTGGTACATTTATAACTATTATAAATATATATAACATTATTTATTTCTCAAATCATATTCAAATTTTACAATTAATATTTTATAAATATTAATTAATTTAATTAATTTATAGCAATTATAAACTAATTAAATCATTCGGTCTTAAGGAAATTCATCATTTCGGCTATGTAACTCTTGGGTGTAAATTTGATCAGCGATTAACATCGAACTATTCTATTGTTAACCTTCACACATCACTTAGCTGGTGGTGTGACATTATGGACAAATTTATCGCTTGCTCATTTTTGGTAAAATCCAACTTTAGTTTAATAAGCATTACCCGGTTATGACATTTGTTTACACCAAGTCACTTCGTCAAAACTATATCACTTTGGACTTATGGAATTTGGTAATGGTCAAAATTCCAACCTCATTCACATTCAACTTTATAGTCTAAATACAAAGTTCTTAGTTCAATAATAACAATTATTATTAACCAAAATGCTCTGGCCAGAGACTTTGACTTTGAGTTGACTGTGATACTAACCGCATATAACCGAGGAGACGAATCCTCTCTTGAATAGTGTTTCACTTCCAATACTTTCACTCGACCCAACTATAGCCACTCGATGAAGCCATGCCATGATTTGGCTATAATCAAAGCGGAGTTTTCATATTGAAGATCCACAGTATTCTCAAGTCGAAAGAACTGTGTAAATTAGTCACATCGATATTTTCTATTTGACCTTAGTTATATTAACCAACAGAAAACTATCGAGTGAGTCGTTCCATAGTTATCCAATAACTATTAGTACATAACCCTTAGGTGCCCCTAGCAGTCATGAGTAATACACTGTCGAACATTGTAATGACCCGTAAATTTTAGTGGTTTATTAATTTAATTAATTGAATTTTTGTGAAATTTTAAATGATTGAATTTGGAAATAAAAATTTATTATTTGAAATATGTCTACTTAAACATAGCAAATGGTAAATTTTCATCGGATAATAGGAAAGTTTATTTTCTTGTGTAATTTTATTTCAATTTAAATCAGTTAATATTAGATGATAATAAAATGTTTTCCAAACCTGAATATTTTTATATAGAAATTTTTTAAATCATCTTCTGAGTGAGACATCATATTTCGTTTCTCCAAATATTGACTGCTATTACTCCGTTTATCTTATTTCGAGCAAATCAGCAGCATTTTTGGTATTGATTGTCGACTTTTGATAGGATGATCGTACCACTGATATTTGTATACCGTTTTGATCGTCTCGTCGTGCTGATCTCTGCGGTATATTCATTCATGTGTTTCAGAATTCGGACAAGACGAAATCGGTGAACCCATCGTCGTATCGGTTCCGTATTGGACCATCTTGCTTCCTTTGTCTTTCCACTATCCACCATGTCATCCAACGGTCATCAGTAATTATTATTTTCCGCTTTTGATCTTTTCTTTTCCCAATGTTCAAGATAATACTGGTTGTCCTTTCGTGTTCGTTCTCTCCCTACTTTTATTTCCATTTCCATGAATATTTTTCTCTACTGCCGTTCATTCGAAAGAAAGAAATTATTTATTTATTTATAAAATAATGCAAAGCACCTCTGCATTTTTCTGCAACCTTCCTCTCTGCTCTTTCTCACTCTCTCCACCGCATCCTTTCACCAATGCTGGGCCACCTCCACTTGCCGCATTTTTCGGACCCTAGCTGTGCTTCTCCTCCCCTCTAGCTGCCCTACCCAGCCTCACCGAGATCCAAACCTCCGAACCCGACCACATCCCTGCCTTTGCCTCTTCCCTCCCATCCCGACAACTGTGCCTCTTTCCACTTTCATCTTCATCTTTGCTTCACGCATGGCAGCCCGCAACCCCGAGCTTTCCTCCTCCTCCACACGAACCTCCGCTGGCTCCCCTCCAACGTGCTTGCATCTCCTCTGCTCGTTGATATATAGGTTTGTTTATTTAACCTGTCAGTTTAAAACCAATACTATATATATCTGTTAGTTTTAATATACTAGTTGTCTGCATACATCCCTATAGTCTACGTGTATTTAGCTGTTGTGTGGCATGCATGTGTTTGTATAAGGTTATATTAGTTTAAAATATATTAGTATAGTCTATATACGTATGCTAGTATATATTTGTTAATAAATATACTTTGGCATAGATTGGGTTTAAAGTCTAGCTTATACATATATTGTATATAAATGGAACCTGCACTCATAATTGTTGTTTATGAGAAGAAATAGTATATATTTAGGCTATATTAGTTTGCATTTTGTATGGTTATGGGGTTAAGTAAGTTATATATATATAAGTTTGCAGTAGCTTTGATATACACATATATATAGTAAAGTGAATTATATATATATATATATATTGCATGGAAAAAAATTATACGTGAAGAAAAATTTAAAATTTCGTACTGATATGTTGCAAAGTTATATATATATATATAAGTCTGCCTATATTTGAGTTTTACTATATATTTTTTTAGACATTGTGATTTCAAAAATATCTACGGATTTTTATATTATATTATACCTTTGCAAGGTGAGTTGTTTAATATATATATATATATATAATACATAAAGATATATACATGTCATATAAAGGTAATACTGTTTGAGTAAACAGTGTTTGCAGCTTTCATTTTTTCTAATATAGTATATAACTATAGTTAAATGTTGTTTACATATATTAGTTGCTAGTATTGTATGGGTTAATTTTAAAATATATGTGTTTCAAATTTAGCAGAGATTGTGTAATATAATATATATAGATTTTGCTAATACAATTGGTTTAAAAATATAAATTTAATTTTGGTTATATATATATATATATTTCGTTCCAGTTATCAAGCTGATTCTGATTAGTTCTCATCGATTTCCCATTGTCAGCTTTGTTCATCGTGCCTGTTTTCTTTACCAAATCGTGTCCATCTAGCGCTGCTTGGAATTCGTAGCTCATTTCGTTGTTTATCCTCTAGCCTCGAAAGGTGAGCAATCAATCACGATTAACGTTCTTATATTTATTAAATTTGATTTCAATTGAAACGACAATTGAAATATGCTGCTACTAGTTATTTGCATATATATATATGCCATTATATATACCTGTTCACCTGTGACATCTGATACCATTATCTGTTATTTATATTGATGATATATGCCTGTTATATTATTATCATATCTGTCATCAGTCTGCAAGTTCCCTGGTAGTATAGAATTCCATATGGGTTGAAATGATACATACCTGAACGATCTGTAGAATAGGAGAAAATCGTTATGGGTTGAAATGATAAACCCAAGCGATTATCATTGAATTGAATTTGGGATTGCGGGTTGAAAAGATATATACCCGTGTATATATTTAAATTGCGGATTTAAATGATAAATATCCGTATCACTTGACCATAGGATAGAAAATTATATACAGACACCGTTGGTCTATATATAAATATTTTGAAATTGATTTCTATGGTTTTGGAAAAAAATTATATGGTTTATTAAATATTGATTTTTAAGATTTTTTTTATATATAAATGTATTTATAAAGTTTAAAAATTTAGATTTTCTAAAATCATATGTTTTGAAAATTGTATAGCTATAAGTAAATTTTGAAATTATAAATTTAAATAATTTATTTATTGTTTTTCTATTTTTATATATATAAATAGATTAATGTTTAATATTGTTTAAGAATTTATTGAAAATTTATATTGTCAAATATAGAGTTTATAACGATTTTAATAGATTCGGGTTGGAAAGTGGTTTGAAATTATATTTATTTAAGACCTATACTTAAATAAGTTTGATTTGAAATGTATTAAATTTGAAATTGTAAAGATATTATTTTATAACTTGAATTTGATTAAAAGTGACTTAAATGAATTTTTCAAATTTATATAAATGGGATATTTTATTTATTTAAATTTGTAAATTGAAGTTGTATTTAGATGTTATTGAAATGATTAAGTAAATATTTCAAAACTAAATAATAGTAAAGTGAATTTGATATATATGAAATTATCGAATTTAGTTTTCAAATATGGAATATTTAAAGCTTTGAAATATATTGAAATTGAAATGGTTTATTTTGTGGTTTAAAATCTATAAGAGTCCAAAAACTCGGCCTTCGAAAATCGGCACCCGTACTTTACTTGTACTCAAAATGCCGTAGATTCAAACGCCGAATTTGGCTTCCTGGAGCTTATAACACAATTAAGTAAACAACACAGCGGAAGAAAAAGAATATATCAATATATATAACATTGATACAATGCCAGATACAAAATCTGATACAATATGATACAACAGAATGATACAACAGATATCAATATACATCAGAGATATGATACAAGAAATAGCAGCGGAAAGAAAATAGATCACACCAGCATTAGATAGAATATCTCCAAAAGAATGCTCCAATCCATAGCTAGTGGAAAGCAAGGTCAGTCGTCCAAGGACTGACTAGCTCCATATAATCTACTCAACCTGAATATCTGAGAAAACCCAATTCTAGACTGCCCGTGTGGAAAATGGTGGGCACCCAGAGTTTAGGAAGGGAACAATAAACTCCGAGTCAGTCATGGGACTGGTGTGAGCAACAAAAACAGTTTATCTATCTTTAAACAATCAACAAAAGAATTTAAAACATTGAAGTCCGCAATGCTTTTGGAAAATGAAACTACCATAAGGCCTCCCGCACACACACACACACAATGCAAACGCAGAATCGGAGGAGATTTTTCCTTATGATAGTCAAAGATGCTTACTACGCAAATCATTGGATTATTATTATTAGTGCATAGTGCAGAAAACATTTCGAAAGTATAATATTAATCTTAGCCAACATACGACCAGTATCGTATGCCTACTATAGCTACCATCTAAACAGTGGGGCGCCACCATAAGTAAATGGCAGGTTCTACAACTAAAACCGTACACGGTTCGTATTGGAAAATGGATTTCCAACAAATGGTCAGGCTAAAGAACCTCCTTTCCTACTGCCGAATGGGATCGCCTCTGGCTGGACATCCCGAGAGACAAACTGCTCTCTGCCAACACAAGGCCGGGTTACCCCTGTAACTAGGTAACTCACGAATATGCCACCTCCCGGTCCTTTGGGACCTTTATCCGAGCGCTCGGTAACAACATCACACATAATAAATAAAGTGTGTCCACATGAGTAAGTATTTGGGCTCCATACCATGATACCACCCCTTTCTAGAAGGAAATGACATACCCTAAAGGGCGCGACCCTCATAACCTTGCTGCAACATTCCTGTTTCGACCATTTCCGGGTTGTGAGGCCCTGACGAATTCTCGTCCACAAAGCTACGCTTTGGCACAAAGCCATGCTTTGGGTCAACAGATGATCAAAGTAATGATCACAAAGATAAATGATCAAACAAATGATCATATCACAAATGATCAAACAATGATCATCACACAGCAACACTCAGCATGTCACATTACCAAATTGGGGGTATATCGCTGATAACCTTCAACTACATAACCTCTGAGCTCGTACGTCTCAGAGAAGGGTGTTAAGCTAAAAGAATAAATTCTCCGCCACCAAACAGAAATGTATTTGAAAGAAATCTACTTTATATCTCAAAGTGTAATGTCAGACATGTAACCATACAAGTCTGTTCCGGGTTTGAACAGAACCGAAGGCACTTCCGAAGAAGCCCTTGCAAATCCGGGTATTCACAATCCCGATCGGACTTCCCATCACTTAGGGAATCTCTATACCGGGCGCTACTCGGTGTAGAGACAATCGATAGGTTATCCTATCGTTTTCGCAAACACCCGGTCTTCAACACCGTTCTTCAAATGCTATCCATATACGACGTATCACTTATTTGGAATGGGTTATGTGACACAAAGGTCCTCTCCTGGCTAAACCGAATAGTGAGCGTAATATTTTAAAACATATGGATAATGGGATTCCAATTAAGTCACAACTTATTACCCAAAACTTTTCTTCAAATGGTTTAACAAATTACCATTTTCAATCTTTAAACAAAAAGATTCATTTTAACAACCTACAACGGTTTAAACAGTTTCCACATTTTTATTCTTTAAACAAAAGATTCATTCACATATTTTCCCAAATTAATTCCCATTTCAATTTGATTAACTCGTTAAATCTTTAAAACAAAGATTTAACTTATAGCTTTCAAACAATTCCATTTCAAATGGTTTAAACAAATCATCATTTTAAATCTGTTAAAAATAAACAGATTCAATTCATAGCTTTCTAAAAGAATTCATTCATAACTTAGAAAACCATTTTTCAATTCAATCTTGAAATTCCTTTAATTAAACTGGAATTTCATTTCTTATCTGAAAGCTTTTATCATTTGAAAACAAACAGTTTTCATTTTGGAAATCTGATTCATTTATACGAGTTAAGGTTTTTTGGTTAAATCCAAATTCTCAAAATTATGCTTTTAAATGGTTTAGATTCATACAAACACATTTATATCATCTTTAATCCCTAGTTTCAAATCATAGGATTCAATTTCAAACTTGAATTCAAATTTAAATCAAATTATTTAAATTTTCAAAACTCGATTAAGTTATTCAAAATAACTTTTATCTTTGAAATTCCATTTCAAAAGCTTTTCACTTTAAACCCAAATTTCCAATTTCAAAATCAATTGAAATTAAAATTTCAATTTCAAAAATATCAAATTTAAATTATCTGTGACTTAACCGATTTCCACGTGAAATCCATATTTGTGTGTGTAAAGGTGTAGTCCAGGGGTTTCAACACAATAGTGCAACAACATTCAATCATCTCAGATCAAATACAGAAATATAGTTGATAAGCGGTATAAATTATAACGCTTATCTTTTATTTACAGATGGCAGATCACAAATATATGTATCACAGATAAATAAATAAATTACACACAGCTTAATTCACAGAATAGGATATCACAGATCAACTAGCACAACAATTCAAGGCATTCCATACAATACACTCATTCATAAGTAAAGTCAAACATTCAATAATTATTTATAAACAGGATTAATTTAATCATATTAATTAAATCAACCTTTAAACCAATTACATAATTTAATTAACCCCTTAATTTATTTTCATTAAGTAATTAACACTTACAATTGATTATCTTAAATAAATAAATTTTAATTATCAAAATTTATCACATTAATTTCAATTACTTAATAATCCCTAGTTAATCATCCTCATTAACTACAAATATTTCCTTAATTACCTTCTTAAGAAATTATCTTAGATTAACTACTAATTATTAATTAACTTTAATTAACGATTCTTAATTACAAATAAATTCTTAATTGTTAATTAACCAATCTTTAATTCAATTACAAATTAATTAAACACTTAATTATTAATTAACCAAATCTTTAATTCCAAATTGACTAATCTCTAGTCACCTAGTTAATTACAATTATAAATAAATTAATCATTCTTAATTACCCTTACCTTTTGAAATCAATTTATTACAATTATAAAGAGCTTTGATTGACTTTAATGCTTAACTTAAATTAAGTTATTTAGCTAAGGTATTAATTTGAAAAACTTAATTAACTCAACAAAATCAACATTAGTCATTCTGCTAACACTTAAACTTGTTTAACATTATAACTGGAAATTTTGTTTGGGCCTAACCCATTTTAAAACAAACCCAGGTTCTCACTCGAGTGTTACTCGAGTTTCTCTCGTCCCTTCCCAAGTCTATCTCCTTCCCCCGCCTACTCTTCTTCTTCCTGTTTTTTTTTCTTTTAGTTTACGCATTTTCTTGTGTAATTTTCTTGTGTAATTTTATTTCAATTTAAATCAGTAATATTAAATGATAATAAAATGTTTTCCAAACCTGAATATTTTTATATAGAAAATTTGTAAATCATCTTCTGAGTGAGACGTCATATTTTGTTTCTCCAAATTTTGACTGCTATTGCTCCGTTTATCTTATTTCTGGCAAATTAGCAGCATTTTCGGTACCGATTGTCGACTTTTGATAGGATGATCGTACCACTGATATTTGTATACCATTTTTATCATCTCATCATGCTGATCTCTGCGGTATATTCATTCGTGTGTTTCAGAATTCGGACAAGACGAAATCGGTGAACCCATCGTCGTATCGGTTCCGTATTGGACCATCTTGCTTCCTTTGTCTTTCCACTATCCACCGTGTCATCCAACAGTCATCAGTAATTATTATTTTCATCTTTTGACCTTTTCTTTTCCCAATGTTCAAGATAATACTGGTTGTCCTTTCGTGTTCGTTCTCTCCCTACTTTTATTTCCATTTCCATGCATATTTTTCTCTGCTGCCGTTCATTCGAAAGAAAGAATTTTTTTTATATAAAATAATGCAAAGCACCTCTGTATTTTTCTGCAACCTTCCTCTCTGCTCTTTCTCACTCTCTCCACCGCATCCTTTCACCAATGCTGGGCCACCTCCACTCGCCGCATTTTTCCGACCCTAGCTGTGCTTCTCCTCCCCTCTAGCTGCCCTACCCAGCCTCACCGAGATCCAAACCTCTGAACCCGACCACGTTCCTGCCTTTGCCTCTTCCCTCCCATCCCGACAACCGTGCCTCTTTCCACTTTCATCTTCATCTTTGCTTCACGCGTGGCAGCCCGCAACCCCGAGCTTTCCTCCTCCTCCACACGAACCTCCGCTGGCTCCCCTTCGGCGTGCTTGCATCTCCTCTGTTCGTTGATATATATGTTTGTTTATTTAACCTGTCAGTTTAAAACCAATACTATATATATTTGTTAGTTTTAATATACTAGTTGTCTGCATACATCCCTATAGTCTACGTGTATTTAGCTGTTGTGTGGCATGCATGTGTTTGTATAAGGTTATATTAGTTTAAAATATATTAGTATAGTCTATATACGTATGCTAGTATATATTTGTTTATAAATATACTTTGGCACAGATTGGGTTTGATGTCTAGCTTATACATATATTGTATATAAATGGAACTTGCACTCATAATTGTTGTTTATGAGAAGAAATAGTATATATTTAGGCTAGATTAGTTTGCATTTTGTATGGGTATGGGTTTAAGTAAGTTTTATATATATAAGTTTGCAGTAGCTTTGATATACACACATATATATAGTAAAGTGAATTATATATGTATATATTGCATGGAAAAAAAATTATACGTGAAGAAAAATTTAAAATTTCGAACTGATATGTTGCAAAGTTTTATATATATATAAGTCTGCCTATATTTGAGTTTTACTATATATATATATTTTAGACATTGTGATTTCAAAAATATCTACGGATTTTTATATTATATTATACCTTTGCAAGGTGAGTTGTTTATAATATATATATATATATATATATAATACATAAAGATATATACATGTCATATAAAGGTAATACTGTTTGAGTATATAGTGTTTGCAGCTTTCATATTTTTTTTAATATAGTATATAACTATAGTTAAAGGTTGTTTACATATATTAGCTGCTAGTATTGTATGGGTTAATTTTATAAATATATGTGTTTCAAATTTAGTAGAGATTGTGTAATATAATATATATATTTTTTGCTAATACAATTGGTTTAAAAATATAACTTTAATTTTGGTTATATATATATATATCGTTCCAGTTATCAAGTTGATTCTGATTAGTTCTCATCGATTGCCCATTATCAGCTTTGTCCGTCGTGCCTGTTTTCTTCACCAAATCGTGTCCATCTAGCGCTGCTTGGAATTCATAGCTCATTTCGTCGTTTATCCTCTAGCCTCGAAAGGTGAGAAATCACTCACGATTAACGTTCTTATATTTATTAAATTTGATTTCAATTGAAACGATAATTGAAATATGCTGCTACTAGTTATTTGCATTTATATATATATGTCATTATCTGTACCTGTTCACCTGTGACATCTGACACCATTATCTGTTATTTATATTGATGATATATGCCTGTTATATTATTATCATATCTATTATCACTCTGCAAGTTCCCTGTTAGTATAGAATTCCCTATGGATTGAAATGATACATACCCGAACGAACTGTAGAATAGGAGAAAATCGTTATGGGTTGAAATGATAAACCCAAGCGATTTTCATTGAATTGAATTTGGGATTGCGGGTTGAAAAGATATATACCCGTGTATATATTTAAATTGCGGATTTAAATGATAAATATCCGTATCACTTGACCATAGGATAGAAAATTATATACAGACACCGTTGGTCTATATATAAATATTTTGAAATTGATTTCTATGGTTTTGGAAAAAAATTATATGGTTTACTAAATATTGATTTTAAGATTTTTTTTATATATAAATGTATTTATAAAGTTTAAAAATTTAGATTTTCTAAAATCATATGTTTTGAAAATTGTATAGCTATAAGTAAATTTTGAAATTATAAATTTAAATAATTTATTTATCATTTTTCTATTTTTATATATATAAATATATTAATGTTTAATATTGTTTAAGAATTTATTGAAAATTTATATTGTCAAATATAGAGTTTATAACGATTTTAATAGATTCAGGTTGGAAAGTGGTTTGAAATTATATTTATTTAAGAATTATACTTAAATAAGTTTGATTTGAAATTTATTAAATTTGAAATTTTAAAGATATTATTTTATAACTTTAATTTGATTAAAAGAGACTTAAATGAATATTTCAAATTATATAAATGGGATATTTTGTTTATTTAAATTTGTAAATTGAAGTTGTATTTAGATGTTATTGAAATGATTAAGTAAATATTTCAAAACTAAATAAATATGAAATTATCGAATTTAGTTTTGAAATGTTGAATATTTAAAGCTTTGAAATATATTGAAATTGAAATGGTTTATTTTGTGGTTTAAAATCTGTATTTGAAATCGATATAATTTGAAATGATTTATTGAGAAACGGAATTGAATTGGAATTGATGAATTAAGATTCAATTGAATTTGAATTTTTGAATTCTAGTTGATTTGAATCGATTTGTGAAATTTGAGGAAACTAATTTATTATATAAAGTACTTTTAAATTATATTTAAAACTATTTATATTTTACTTTATAAATTATTTTATATAAACTATTTTAATATAAAATATTTTAACTAATAACTATTTTTATACAAACTATTTTATTTTATAAACTATTTTATTATATATATACTATTATTAATACCAAAATGGTTTAAAGGAAAGTGCTATGATTCCAAAGTGTTATGATTTCAAATGTTATGGTTTTCCAAAGTATTATGATTTCAAGGTGTTTTGGTTTCGAAAGTGTTATAACTTTGAAAGTACTATGATTTTGGAAATGAATATTTTGAAATGGAAATGATATCGTATTGATTTGGTTTTTGAAATGGAAATGATATTTTGGTTTTGAAGTATAAACTATTTTGAAATGACCGCGGTGTTATAATAACGTTTGGTTGTTAAAGGGACCGGGATCAGATATGGGCATACTCTCTGTCGATACCGAAAACCACTTTAACAACTGTGTACGTGGTGGAGATTCCAGAATGAAGTAGGATGGTGGCGACGATCCTAAAGGTATATTTACGTGGACCCAACTCCCGTGAGTTGGCATAAGGTGGCTAAAACAGAAGCAATCAACGGGCCAATGAGGTAGCTCCTCTTATCGGACACACTCCATCGTATACCATTCTATTACTTTGCGATTTATTTGGTGCGCACCTTTGATTCGGGAGTGTGGCTCGAGGTGGGCGATTGCTGCGGCTCTGCGTTACCACCAGCCTGGAAGTGTAATTGGTATATCTACCCTGGCATTGCCTAGTTGTGCCGTATCACCTACCCTAGCGCGCCTTTTACGAGTTTGATTTGTGTCGTACCTATGGAGTATCCTCTGGTAGCTCCAGTTTATGGGGTATTACGGTACTGTATAGACTATTGGCGCTATAAAATGTGTTAAGGTGGAAAATGTAAAGCCTTAACGCTATTTTTAATAGTTTACTTTACTATAGACATTATTATAATAGCGTATATTACTACATAGTAGATAGTTTAACGGATCCTTAGAGGATGGTTATCCCAAACATCCTTTAAGTTACTTGTATTTCAGTTGATATTTCACTTGAGTTGGATTTATTGATATAAGAATGTTAACCCTTACTCGAGTGTTTTGTGTTTTGCTTTATGCTCGGGTCAAACTGAGTTGTACTAGTATTCAAGACTCACCTTTGGAGTTGGAGCTTCGCTTGGAGATCCATCTATTGATTCTGCTTTCAATCATTCAGTTGATTTCAGTGATGTATTCAGATCTTGTATTTGGCTATTGTATTGAGACATCTTTGTATTCGTGACTTCTGTTGTATCTTGTTTAACTCTGTTATATATATAGTAGCTTCATGAACTGCTATTCTTTTGTTTCCGCTGCATTATAGTTATATTACTCTGTGTCTGTGATTATTTATTTACTGTATATGCTGAGTTTTGCCAAATTTAAATTAACAATCTGATATTTTGAGCAATTCAAATCCGATATGTATGGATGCGAATGGTTGAAAATTTCAGGATGTTACAAACATTTAGAGAGCGTTACGTACTCCAGTCTCAACGGATACATCGATACTCGTTCTCGTTGCATCTTGACTAGGAACATTTAAAACGGTATATTTGTTTCGTTGTGATAAATTACTCACGGTTACAACACTTTGTGACTACTATCACAAAATATACCATTTATGGATTTTTCTATTAAATATACTTTTAATTAAGTTAATTAATTAATATAATCACATTATATCAAGTATATAATAGGAAGAAAATACCTTTTATTTCGAACAAGATTGGTCAACGAGTTAGACTATGTAACAAATTACATAATTGCCCCTAGGGCATACCCCTAACTCTATCATGTGGGACATCTAATTTTCATCTTTCTTATCATGCTTTGCCTGGTACTTTTTCTCTCAATTACAACTTCATCGCTTTCTTAGCTAGCTTTTGTCAACATGCACAGAAGGCCTTTCGCACCTATTTGAAACCAATGCACATGATATCAAACAATTAGTATATAGTGTATTAGAGAAAGGTGGAAGGATGATGGTGTCGAAGGCAACGCTTTCGAAGGGGTTGCTTTTAACTTGGCTTTGTTTTTAAGAAGCTTTCGAACAAGTTGTTGCTTGCCTTTGTTTTAGAACAGAGATTTTGAAAGAGTTGCTGCCTTTTGTTTAAAAGAAGCTTTCAAAGGATAGCCGCTTTGAATATATTCGAAACCCATGCTGCCGCATTCATACCTTTCGAACTAGTTAAGGCCACTTTTCTTTATAGCCTTAAAGCAACGTATTCGAAAGAGTGCTTTCACCTTTTTACTTGGAAGTCGCCTTCTCAAAGCTTTCGAAAGGGGTGTATAGCGGCTTTTTAAATGGTTTCAGAGGCAATGATCTCGAAAGGGCGGGTTTCGAAACTATCCTTTCCCTTTTACTTGGGATTAATGCATTCGAAATTAATGCTTTCACCTCTATTCTTTATGCCCCCTAGTTATATTAAAAGTTAAACCCAATGGTTTCGAAAGGAATAATATTAAATGGTTTTTAAGCAATGTTTCCACAAACCTTTACTTGAACCCAATGCTTTCGAAAGATATGTTGTAAGTATTCCGAAGGGGAAGCTCCTAATGTTTTTGAAATGTATATTTAAGAGTACCAAAAGGTTTGTTTTAAGTGTTTTGAAAGGAACATTTCCAATGCTTTCGGAAGGCAAGTTTAATGGTTTCAAAAGAGGATGTCTAAGGTGTAAGTGATGATTTTGAAAGGTATGTCTTGGCTTTTCGGCCTAATGTTTTCAAGGTTAAAGTAGTAACTTCTTAGAAAGGGGTAATTTCAATGAATTCGAAAGGGATTGTTTAAAGTTTAAACAAGGGTTTCGAAAGTATTGCTTTGGCTTTAAGGCCTAAAGTTTTCTATGTTAGAAAGGAGTATTAACCTATTTTGATGGGATAGAGAATCCCCTTGATTTAGATTTCATCAACAATATTTTGTGTAAAGCATATATCATGGCATAAGTATTTTGAGTAAAGTAAAGAACATAGTTTCCTTGTTCAGGTATGATTTAGAAAAGGGTTAAATCATTTTGAAAGAAATGTTTTCAAGGAAAATTGGATAGGGTAGTTAATCCTAAGTATATGACTCAGATATTAGAAGACCAGATAGGACACTGTACAAAATGCTATAACTAGCATTATATTTAGTTTTACACTGTACAAAATGCTAGTTATATTTAGTATTGTCCTTCAACCTAATTTTTTTTAAAGTTTGTCCTTCAGCCTAAAAGTGAAACTTGTTGTCCTTTAGCTTAATTTTTTTTCAAAGTTTGTCCTTGTGCCTATTTTCCACAATAAAAAATATATCCTTTAATTTTAGCTCTGCTATATGTTATCATAATTAAACATTTCACCTAGTACAAGAGTTGTACAATTATAAGTATAAAACTCATGTTCTGAGATGGGATCAAAATTGTATTTAGGTTATTAGTTACCATTTGACTAAAATGCTTAAATATATAAACAAGAACATAAAAATCAAAACCATGTCATAATAACATATGCAATAGTCTTAGAAATAAAGCATTCAAAAGAATGGTTTCTTGGCAAGGTACATGTTTAGAGAGAAGCCATTAACTAAAGGGATAGCTCTTTTTATGCAACTTTTAGGTCCTATTTTTTTTAACTTTGCATAAGTTCAAAGTAAAAATCATAGATTCATATTACTTGAAAATTGCATAAATATCTAAAAGTTTGAATCCTGCAAAGCTAAGGAATTTTACAACCTAACACTAATAAGATATGCAAGTTCTTGAACAATGCATGTAACATAACAGTAAGTACTCAATGATTCCTCCAAACGAATGTTTTCATTCTCATTTAAATAAATAAAAATATATATATATATATGTATGTATGTATGTATGTATGTATATATATAATTAAAACATCATGCTCTGACATTTTGTTGTGTTAACAACTACTAAAGATTAAAAAAAAGACAATAATCAATTAGTCCATGTAGAGATGGCGCAAACATAAGTTCGATATCAGCTTTACTTGATCATTGATTTCTTCTACTAAAAGAATTACCCTCATGGGTTGATAATGGGGGAAAATCAATAAATATAACAAAATCATAATATTTAAATCATAATATAATAAGTAATTTCCACATCAACATTTTAATCACCCACATGTGCTCCTATGATTTCCAATAAGAAAACTACACGGGACTTTCAAAATGGTTGGCGCAAAACTTCATATCACTGTAACTAAATGGCAATGATGCTAGGCTAACTTAATTCTTTTGCTTTTTAACAAAAAAAAAGCAAAAACAGATAACCTTTTTTGATGATTGAGTTGAAATTGAAAAAGAGGGGTGAACTAAGTAACACCAATATAGTTGCACCACCTTTATTTTCAAGAGTAAATGATAAAGGGATTTATCATTTAAATAAAATGATAAAATAATTTACCTTTTCCTCAAAATACTAATTTTACAGGAGAATTCACCCCATACAACTAACTAGGTAAGACACACTACTTTGTTCATTAGTGCAGCTGAGATTATTAATTTATTTTCATATTAAAAATAAACTTATCAATAACAAAATACATTTTCTCATCTTTCCTCAAAAATAAAAAGGCTTTGTCTTTTCACAAAATTATAAAAGCTTCTATCTATCCTCAAAAGATGAACATTTTACATTTTATCAAACATATAAAATCATTTATAGCTTCTAAAATGATAAACATATTTATCTTTTTCGAAAGAAGATAAGCATTTATCATTGCTTAAAAGATAAGACTATTATCATTTTTCCTCGAAAGATAAAGTAATTTATCTTATTTTTAAGGATAAAGGTATTTATTGTTATCAGAGTTAGAAATATGAAAAAGAAGAAAGTGCAAACTGCTTTTATTTCAGAAAGATAAAGATTACAATGTAATACAGAGTTATATATATAGGCTTGTATTTCTTAGCCTGGATTGACTTAATCAATTGTATACAACTTATTCCAGTTGTATTACGTACAATTACAGTTATATCCCTTATAGTATGAAAGAAGGGTATAAGCTGTTTAACAGCCGATGTTATCTCATTCCTTCAATAACCCCCAACAAATTGAGCTAGGGTTTCTCTTTATCCCCTTTCTTTTGTTCGCCGCCATCTTCAGTTCTTAAATCGGACTTTAATCTCAAAAAATTCTTTGCTGATAATGGCTTTGTGAGTATGTCAGCACGTTGATAAAACGCTGGCAGATGATTAATTGTTTGTTTTCCTTCTAACACTTTTCACGAACGAAGTAGAATTCAATTTCAATGTGCTTCGTTCGTGAATGAAGTATGGGATTGGCGGTTATCGAGACGATGCTGAGGTTGTCACACTAAATGATTGGTCTGGTCTTTGGCTGAATTCCGATTTCACTGAGGAGTGACTTGATCCATGTAACCTTTGCAGTTGTGCTTGCTATGCTGCGGTAGTCGGCTTCCGTACTTGACCTAGAAATAGTTGGCTGCTTTTTGGAGCACCATGACATTGGATTTCCACCTAAATATATGTGGTACCCAGATGTAGATCTTCGATCATCTATATCGGTTGCCCAATCAGCGTCCGAGTATCCTTGATTTTCTATTGTTTTACATGCTTTCAAGCTTATGCCTTGATTTATTGTTTCTTTTAGATATCTCAAGATGCGCTTTACGGCTTTCCATTGATCACTTAATGGTCTTTGCATAAAATGACATACATTGTTCAAGCTAAATGCTATATCTGGTCTTGTTATTGTGACGTATTATAGTGCACTTACTATACTTCTGTATTGTTTCTCATTGTCTATGGGTTCAACCTTGTCTTTGGATAAATGTAAATTGCTGACCATTGGTGTAGGCAGTCCCTTGGCTTGATCCATTTTTGCTTTAACTAAAATTTTTGCAATATTTTTTTTTGATGTAGTACAAGCTCTGCATTTGATTTTTTGCGCACCTCTGTCCCTAAAAAATAGCTCAAGTCTCCCAAGTCTTTGATGGAGAATGCTTTTTCTAGATGTTGGATCACCCGGTTAATTTCAGCTTCACCATTCCCTGTAATTATAAAATCATCCACATAAACAAGTATATAAGTTATTGCATTTTTATCAAATTTAACATATAATGAATTATCTAATTTAGTTGCCTTGTATCTCAATTGAATCAGTGTTGCTTTTAACTTATCATTCCAGACCCTTGGTGCCTGCTTTATTCCATATATAGCTTTATGAAGTCTGCACACTCTATGATCATTGTTGCTTAGTTTGTAACCTTGTGGTTGTTCCATATATACTTCTTCTTGAAGTTCTACATTTAAAAAAGCATTGTTGACATCTAGTTATCTGATTCTCCAATTGTGATGTAGTGCTATAATTAGTATTATTCTGATAGTAGTTGGCTTAACCACTGGTGAAAATGTCTCATTGAAATCAAATCCGTATTTTTGGCTGTAGCCCTTTGCAACTAACCTTACCTTGTACTTAGATACTGTTCCATTCAGGTTTTTCTTTAGTTTATAAGTCCACTTGCAACCTATGATATTTTTATGCTCTGGTTGTTGTACAAGTTCCCAAGCATTGATTTTTATTAAAGCATGGTATTCCTCATCCATTGATGTCTTCAATTTACTGGTTTTAATTGCTTGCTCATATGTGGTTGGTTCTTTTAATTCTGTTGTAGCAGCATACACTTTGGGCCTGAATATTCCTCTTTTTGATCTAGTTATCATATGATGTCCAGGTTCCTTTGGTGGTTGCTCTTGAGATTGAGGGGCTTCATGTTGATATGTATCTTCATGAAGTTCTTGTTCTCTGGTTGATGGTTGTTCATTGTCTTGAGAGTGACCTTCAGATTATCTGGATGATCTTGGTGACTCATGACTTTTTGGCACATGAACTGTTCAGAGTGAAGACGCGATTCGTTGCGTAGCAGTTTCAACTTGGTCATTGGTTTTTCCTTTGATTTATTCATTATAAATTGGTATTGGAGGTATTGATACTCTAGCATTATATACCTTCTAACTAACTTTTCTATCTTTTGCTGCAAAAGGAAAAACATACTCATTGAAAGCAACATGCCTTGATATGATAATCTTACCTTTACTGGGTAGACACTTATAGCCTTTTTGATGAGATGTATATCCCAAAGAAGTACATGGTACAAAACTGAAACTAATTTATGAGCACTATATGGTCTCAACCATGGAAAAAAAGGCACCCAAAGATCTTTAAATTTGAGTATTCAGTTTTAATATTAAAAAAAATCTCACTGGGGGTTTTAAGTTTCACAACCTTTGTTGGAATTCCATTGAAAAGATATACTGAAGCGGGGGAAGGCAGCAGGCCAAAATTTTAGTGGCAGAGATGCTTGTGCCAAGAGGGTGAGACATGTTTCCACAATATGCCTATGCTTTCTCTCAATTAGCCCATTCTGTTCTGGAGTATGTGGGCAGGTAACTCTATGAATAATTCCTTTCTTTATGAAGTACTCCTTTAGTGGCTTTAATTCAGCCCTACCATCTGTTTGTATTACCTTTAGCTGTTGGTTGGTTTGCTTTTCAGCTTCATTAATAAACTGCAATACTGCCCTGTCTATTTCTGCTTTTGATTTAAGAAAATAGATCCAAGTGAATCTAGAATATGCATAATTAAATGACAAATAGTAATTATAACCATAATCTGAGTTTATTGGTGCTAGTCACCATAGATCAACAGCTACCAATTGCAATGGTTCATGATATTTAGTTATGGAATTAGGAAATGGTATCTTGTGACCTTTTCCCATTTGACAGTAGATACATATATATGGCAATGATATATCCTTAAAAGTGATATTATTATTTCTCAATACATGTCTTACAATATTGACACTTGGGTATCCCAACAGTGTCAGAAATCAAAAGTACTCTTGTTATTTACATTGTTATTAATACCAGAGCAATTACACCATTTCTTGTTATCAGTTTTCCTACGATTCTTCATCAAGTTGAAAATATAGAGGCCATTGTGAACTCTACCTTGTAGTAAAATTTCTCTACTTCGTAAATCTGTAACAACCAGCAAATTTTGAAAATATTTTAAATGAAAATTCATTTGAAACTTTGAATATAATTATTTTAAAATTTGATAAATTTGGAAATTTAATGTAATATTTTGGGATTTGATGTAAAATGTTCTTCCAAATTTAATAAAATAAAGATTTTTCTTAAAGTGCAAATTTTGGTCAACTTTAGTCAAAGTTTGACTTTCTGTGAAAATTTTAAAATTTGAATTTTGAACTTTTACTTTTTTTTTATGAAGATGGATTTAATTCTAACATTTTCTTTGTTTTTTGTTTTGTTAAATTTGATTCCTACTTCTTAAAATTTACAACTTTTGGCGTATTACACGCGGTTATTTTCCCTTAACATTCATCTTATTTACATTGTGACTTTGGGCTTGTACTAATAGGTTAGGAATTCCTTTAGTAGATGAGAAGCCAAATGATGGAGTAGCCTATATAATATCCTAGGGTTTCGCTAGACTCTCACTTTCATTTGTGCCTCCGCAGAAAGAAATCAATGTAAGTTTTCTTCTTCATCTTCCTCCTCAAAACCCTAAACTTTCTTCCTCTCTTCCTCTACAAATTTTCCTCCTTCTCCTCTCAAAAATTTCGGCCACACCTATCTCCTCTCCCTCCAACCACAAACCCTAGCCAAAACTACCTTTTCTCCTTTTTTTTCCCCTTTCCTCTTCACCAATTTTGGCCTCCACCTCCTCTTTCTCCAACAAAAAACCCTATAGCCAAACCCCTTCCTTTTCCCCCTTTTTCTTCTTCATTTATTTCGGCCATCACCACCATCCTCCTCTCCAATTGCCAAACCCTAACCCTAGCCTTGCCTTGACCATGTAGGCCGAACCCTAAACCCAAACCTTGCCTTCCTCTAGCCTTGTAGCTACAAACCCTAGCCTATAGACCAAACCCTAACCCAAGTCTAGTTCAAGCCGAACCAAAACCCCTTATGGCCGAGCCCAAACCATCATGGCCGAACCATTTGACCACTCTAGGCCGAGCCTATTAGCCTTTAGGCTAACCCTTCTCATGTATTTTACAAAATATAATTTTATACTTCTATTTTTCTATGTGAATTATTTGTTTACGTATGGAATTTATTTTATTTTATTTTTCAAGCGTCGGATTTGGATTCTCCTCTCACTCAAGCTTGTCCGTAATTTGTTGTGCTTGTCATAGTCGTTGTGTTGCATTTTGAATCACTTCTCTAACCAAAGAAAGGTGAGTAATCACTCTTGACAACGTACTTATATTTTGGTTAATTGATGGCAATGGAATTGTATGGATTTGTATATGCAAGTTGAGAATTTCACCTATGTTTATATTATTTTATTTCATACCATATTTTACCTGTTATGATCATATGTCGTGATATATTGAATATTGTTATGTTATTTAATATTCTGTTCTCACACTGCAAGTTTCTTCACTATGGGTTGAAATGATACATACCCGAATGATCTTTAGGTTAAGGAAAATTGTTATGGGCTGAAATGATAGGCCTGAGCAATTTTATTTGACTTGGGATTGCGGTTTTGAAATGATATAAAACCCGGAAAATTAATAAATTGTGGATTGAAATGATATATGTCCGTATTTACTTGATCCTAGGGTAGAGAATTTTATACAGACTCCGTGGTTGATTTAAAATGATTTTCTAATTTTTTTTAAGTATTTTGGATTTCTATATATGAATCTCGACTAAAATTTAATGTAATAATTTCTGTAAATTTGTTTACATGAGTTAAAATTTTTATAAGAAATAAATAGTTGGAAATGTAAATTTTGGAATCTAATTTACAAAATGAAGGTTAATTGAAATCTAATAATCCGATTTGACTTAATAATGGTATTTTATTCTAACTTATAAATTGTAAGTTTTAATTCATGTAATAGTGATTAAAATGATAAATGGTTTTTTTGTGGAAAAAAATGTAAGTTAAACGTACATCTGACACGTAAGTTTTAACTAATGTAAATGGTATAACTTGGGTAATAAAAATGATAAATGTTATTTACTAAAAAGAAAATAAAGTGTAAGTTAATAACGTACTTTTAACTTAGCATAAGGATTTCAGCTTTAAAATTTGACATTTATAGTAACAAAGTTATTTAACTAAAGATGTGGTTTTTTTAATGACCAAATAGCTAAAATTAGAGTAATATAATAAGAATGATATAATGACTATGATAAAAACTGTAAATATATGTACTATCTGATTTTATATACTATTGTAGTAGGAAGTATTACAGTAACAATTCAAAACTGCTGCGATTTCTTACGGTAACAATTCAAAACTGCTGCGATTTCTTACTGTAACAATTCTGCACTGCTGCGGATTCTTACAGTAACAATTCTACGAATTCTTACAGTAGCATTTCTGTAATGCTGTGTTTTCTTAAAAGTGACATTTCCAGAATGCTAAAACTTTTCTAAAGGGTTATAGTTCCAAATGTTAGGGTTCTAAAGGTTACATTTTTAAAGTGTTATGATCTCTAAATTTTTACGTTTCAAAGGGGTTATAATTAAATGAATTTGGAAGTGTACGACTTTGAAAAAATGAATAATATTTTAAAGAATAATGATATGGAATTTATGTGGTTTTAAAAGGAATATGTTTGATATGAAAATTAAACCATTTGAAATTGAATAACCACGGGTTATAATAACGTTTGGTTGTTAAAGAGACCAGGATCAAATATGGGCATACTCTCTATCGATACCGAAAACCACTTTAACAACTGTGTACGCGGTGGAGATTCCAGAATGAAGTAGGATGGTGGTGATGATCCTAAAGGTATACATATGTGGACCTAACTTCCATGAGTTAGCATAAGGTGGCTAAAACAGGAGCAATTGACGGGCCAAGTGAGGTAGCTCCTCCGATCGGACACACTTCATCGTTAGCCATTCTATTACTTTGTGATTGATTTGGTGCGCACCATTGATTCGGGAGTGTGGATCGAGTTGGGCGGTAGTTGCGGCTATGCGTTACTAACAGTCTAGAGGTGTAATTGGTATATCTACCTTGACATTGCCTAGTTGTGCCGTGTCACCTACCCTAGCACGCCTTCTACGAGTTTGTTTTACGTTGTACCTATGGGGTATCCTCTGGCAGCCCCAGTTTACGGGGAGTTACGGTACTGTATAGACTATTGGCATTATAAAAATGTGTTAAGGGGGAAAATGTAACGCCTTAACGCTATTTTAATAGTTTACTTTACTTTAGACATTATTATAATAGCGTATATTACTACATAGTAGATAGTTTAACGGATCCTTAAAGGATGGGCGATCCCAAGCATTCTTTAAGTTACTGATGCATTTCATTTACAGTTCACTTGAGTTGATTTACATTTTTTAAGTATGTATGTCCTGACTCGAGTGTTTTGTGTTTTTCCTTTACACTCGGGTCAGCCTGAGTTTCACAGCTTTGGTTTCATCCTTTTGGAGCTAGAGATCCACCGGAGATTTAGCTGTTTATCTGATATTTCCATTCCAGTTATTTCCACTCAGCTTTTGCTTTTATAGTAGAGAACTTATGTATCTAAACCTTCCATTGTATTTGTTTTCAGACTTGTGTATTATGTATTAATTTGAGACTATGTATCTAGGAGCTTCATGAACTCCTATGTTTATTTTATTCCACTGCAAGTTATTCTGATATTCTGTGTCTGTGATTCTGTGATTGATTTTATTTGCCCCAAATTTTATTAACAATCTGTTGTTTTGAATTATTCAAGTCTGACATGTGTGTTTGCTTATGCACTTGGCAGGTGCAACAAGATAGGGGGTTCTCGCATTCGGGTTTGGTAGTGAGCGGATGACTCTTACTTCTACATGTCCCGTCGGGTTGGTGTAGTTAAGAGGCTGGCCATAAAAGCAGAACACAGGTACCATTGTATGCTACGGTGGGTGTTACCCCACTGGCGTTGTCTCGTTACAGTTGGTATTAAAGCTAGGTTTTAGGCAAACCTTAACCTATGGGGCAAAAACTCATTAGAGATAGGGTAGAAATACCCTAGAATGAGTAAATCAATCTTAGGATCATTCTTTGCGAGAGAACGTATTTTCAAGTATAAAATGGTTTTCAAATGATTTTCAAAAGATTTTAAAGGATTATTTTGGATATAAATTTTTCTTGTTTTAAAATCTAATTTTCCTTAGAATTTCCCTTCTTTTCGAATCCACCTTGTTTAATAGAATTCTTTGATTAGGATTTCCATTCTAGTTAAATCTTGTCTTTTGTCTTTCTCCTCTATCTTGGTCCTAAAGAAAAAATTCATTCTTGAATTTCCAGGATGAATCGTAGGAATGCCAGAGCTCAGGGTCGTGGTGTTGCCTCAGTTCCAGCACCAGTTGCACCCATTAGGTTTACCATTCTCTGTAAGGAGTTCACTCAGCTAGGTGGTACTAAGTTTACAGCATCAGAGACTATCATTAAGACTCAGCAGTGGCTGAGAAGTTTGGAGAGGATTTTCGCTGGTTTGGAGATCACCGACGCTTAGAAGCGTCAGCTAGTAGCTTGGCAGTTACAGAAGGCAACCCTGGATTGGTGGGAGTCAGTTTCAGCCAACACTATTGAGGTAGATATTTCTTGGGAACAATTTCAGTATTGTTTTGAGTTAGTCCCTTTGAATTTGGTTTAGGTTATCCCTTTGGAATCTTTCTTAAGTTTGGATATCATGTTTTAGGGAGGCTTTTGTGGCGAAGTGGATGCCAGAAGCTAGGAAGTTTCAGCTATATAGGGAGTTTATGGATCTTATGCAAGGGGATATGTCATTTTCTGAGTATGAGCGGAAGTTCAACGAACTTTCCAAGTTTGGTCCTAGCTTGATTGATACCCCTCTTAAGAAGAATGAGAAGTTTATAGTTGGAGCTCACCCAGAGTTTTATGATCGTCTGATTTCTCATGTACACGCCCTTTTACTGGATTGATGGATATGGCTATTAGATATGAGAACCCCACTTCTAAGGAATCATCTGTTGCTCATGCACCTTCATCTCAGCCCTCTTCTAGCAACTCTAAGAAGAGGAAGTCTAATTTCCATCGACAGAAGCAGAATTGGCTTAAGAATCCAGGTTTAGGATCTTCTTCTTCCCGGAGGCAGCCTATTGATCTTTCTTCCATCACTTGCTTTAAGTGCGATCAGAAGGGTCACTATGCCAACAGTTGTCCAGTACCTGCCAGTGCCGCCATTCCTCTACCTCAGAATACCAAGAACAACCTCTGCTATGTCTATTTGCAACCTGGCCATTTCAAGAATGATTGTCCCTTGTATCAGAAGGGCAAGACATCTGGAGTCTTTGCCATGACTTCTTCCACTCGTGCTCCGCCTACTCCACCTGCTCCTAGTGATACCCAAGGTACTCTCTAGAGCACCTTTACCTTGTTTAGTCTTCCTGTTCATGTTTTATTTGACACTGGAGCTTCACACAATTTCATTTCTATGGACCTTTGTGATAAGTTTGAGCATATCCTTTCACCTAAGTTTGCAACCGAACCTTTGTGTGTTACTAATCCTATTAGTGGTCCTGCAAACCTTAGTAGGATTTGTAACAATGTGAAACTCTTCTTTTCCGACTATTGCTTTTCTGGTAATTTCTATGTTCTTGGTTTCGATGCTTTTGACATGTTGCTTGGAGGAGATTGGATGAAGATGCATGAAGTTGTTATCTCTTGTAAAACCCAGACTATTTCTCTTGTTGATGATTTTGGTAAGCCCTTGGTGATTCAGTGCCATATGCCTCAGGAGTATGCAGGCAGTTTTATCTATTCTCTTGATTCTTCCCCTAGTGATCTTGATTCTACTCCTATGGTCAAACTCTATCCCGATGTGTTTGGTGAAGTCACTTATTTACCTCCTAAACGGGAAATCAAATTCTGTATTGATCTCATTCCTGGAGCTCGACCTGTAGTTCTTCCTCCCAGAATAATGGCACCCCATGAGAAGGTTGAGTTGAGGAAGCAAATTGAAGACTTATTCTCGAAAGGTTTGATCAGAACCAGTCATTCTGAATGGGGAGCAGCAGGGTTTTTGTCACTAAGTGTGATGGTTCTTTGAGGATGTGTGTTGATTATAGGGAGCTGAACAAGCTCACTTTGAAAAACAGATATCCAATGCCTCGTATTAATGATATGTTTGATCAACTTTATGGAGCTACTGTATTCTCTCAACTTGATCTTGCCACCGATTTCCACCAGCTCAGAATTGCCGAGGAAAGTATTCCCAAAACTGCTTTCCATTCCGAGGATGTTTTCTTTGAATGGTTAGTTATGCCTTTTGGTTTGACTAACGCTCCAGCTTTCTTGTCGACCTTATGAACCAGGTTTTCCGTGATGTTCTCAATAAGTTTGTTCTAGTCTTCGTCGATGTAATTCTGGTTTTCTCTAAGTCTAAGGCGGAACATGAAATACATTTGAATTTTGTTCTGAAGACCCTTAGAAGTCATCAGTTGAAAGTCAAATTCTCGAAATGCCATTTCTGGAAAGATGAAGTCCGATTTCTTGGACATATTGTTCTGGTGACGGAGTTTGTGTTGATCCGGTTAAGATCGCTGCGATCAATGTAAGTCTATCTTCTCTTATTCCTTTGTACATTAATTATTCTATCTCTTTCTTGGTTCTTATTCCCTGTATTCTATTTTAGGAGGATACTCCTAGGACTCCATCTGATATCCGTAGTTTTCTGGGCCTTGCCGGTTATTATCGGAGATTCATTGAGAATTTTGCTCGGATTGCTGCACCTCTCATCACTCTAACTCGTAAGAATGCTAAGTTTTGATAGAATGATAAGTGTGAAGCTGCATTCAATGAGTTGAAGTGCAAGCTTACTTCCATGCCAGTTCTTACCGTTCCAAATGGAAATGAGGGATTAACGGTATACACTAATGCCAGTCGTGAAGGTTTGGGAGCCGTTCTGATGCAGGGTGGGAAGGTTATCGCTTATGCCAGTCATCAGTTGAAGACCCATGAAGCCAATTATGCAGCCCATGATTTGGAATTGCTTGCCGTAGTTTTTGCTTTGAAGCTTTGGAGACATCATCTATTAGGAACTAAGTTTGTGCTCTTTATGGATCATTAGTCTTTGAAACATATTTTCACCCAGAAGGACTTGAATCTGAGGCAAGTTAGGTGGCTTGAGTTTCTAGCTTCTTATGACCTTGACATCAACTATACCCCCGAGAAAGCTAATGTTGTAGCCGATGCTTTAAGTCAAAAGAAGGCAATGTTATGTCAGCTTGTTGTTTCTTCCCCTCTTATGGATCGTATTATCGCTAAGCTGGATGAAGATAGGATAATTAGGCTTATTAAGGAAAATGTTCATAGCAGGGTTGGTGGTAGTAGCCAAGATGGAAGCGGAGCTCAGATCGATGATAAAGGGATTTTGAGGATTAATAATTGGATTTGTGTCCCGAATGTCGATGGATTGAGGCAAGAATTACTTCGAGAAAATCATCGGTCCATACTTTCTATTCATCCAGGTGTGACGAAGATGTACCATGATATGAAGAAGCTATATTGGTGGAGGGGTATGAAGCGCGATATCTCCCTCTTTCTTAGTAGATGTGCAACTTGTCAACAGGTTAAGGCTGATCACCAGAAGACCGCTGGATTATTGCAACCTCTTGAGATTCCCAATTGGAAATGGGAACACGTTTCTATGGATTTTATTGATGGATTACCGAGGACTATGAGAGGTAATGAGAGTATTTGTTAATTATGGATAGATTGACCAAGTCAGCTCATTTCATTCCGGTTAGGTCCAACCGTTCTGCTTTAAGTTTAGCTGAGATTTATATGAGAGAGATTGTTCGTCTTCATGGTGTTCCTTTCAGTATTGTTTGTGATAGAGATCCCATCTTTACCGGTCAGTTTTTTTAAAGATTTTCAGAAATCTTTAGGTACTCGTCTGAATTTGAGCACCGCTTACCATTCGCAGACCGACGGTCAAACGGAAAGAGTGAATCAGATTCTGGAAGACCTTCTTTGTGCCTGTGTCCTTGATTATGGAGGATCTTGGGAAGATCATCTCCATCTCGTTGAATTCACCTATAACAATAGTTATCAGGTAAAGATCTCAAATATCTGTTTAAGGTTGTCTTAAACATTTATCTATCTTATCTCATTTTTGAATTCAGGCTAGCATCGCAATGGCTCCATTTGCTGCTCTTTATGGACGCCTTTGCAAATCTCCATCTGGCTGGATTGAATCCGGTAATCGTTTGGTTCTTGGTCCTAATATGATTCTAGAAGCATCTGAGAAGGTTGAGGAGATTAGGAGAAAGATTAGGATTGCTCAGGATAGACAGAAGAAGTATGCTGACAGGCGTAGGAGGAATTTAGAATTTTCTATTGGTGATCAGGTTTTCCTTAAGGTCTCTCTATTAAGAAATGTGGTTCGCTTTGGTCGGAGAGGGAAGCTCGCTCCTAGGTTTATTGGTCCTTTTCGCATCTTAGAGAGAGTTGGTTCCTTAGCTTACCATTTGGATTTTCCTGAGAAGCTTTCTGGAGTGCATAATGTGTTCCGTGTTTCGCATCTTAGTCGGTATCTTCATGATCCATCTTTGATTGTCCAGCCTTCTGCTCTCGAGAGTTTAGATGTTGAGCCGAACCTTACTGTCGAGAGGAAGCCACTTCGTATTATCGATAGAGGTATAAAGCAGTTTCGAAGAAAATCTATCAACCTAGTCAAAGTGCAATGGAGCACCGATGATTGAGATTGTACTTGGGAAACAGAAGAGAGCATTCGTGCTTTGAATCCGGAATTGTTTGTTCCAGGTATCATTCGTTATCATACCTTATCCCTCTTTGTTTTCTGGGTCTCGTTCCTTTTCGAGGACGAAAAGTTTTGAGTCGGGGAGAGTGTAACAACCTGCAAATTTCGAAAATATTTTAAATGAAAATTCATTTGAAACTTTGAATATAATTATTTTAAAATTTGATAAATTTGGAAATTTAATGTAATATTTTGGGATTTGATGTGAAATGTTCTTACAAATTTAATAAAATAAAGATTTTTCTTAAAATGCAAATTTTGGTCAACTTTGGTCAAAGTTTGACTTTCTGTGAAAATTTTAAAATTTGAATTTTGAACTTTTACTTTTTTTTATGAAGAAGGATTTAATTCTAACATTTTCTTTGTTTTTTGTTTTGTTGAATTTTGATTCCTACTTCTTAAAATTTACAACTTTTGGCGTATTACACACGGTTATTTTCCCTTAACATTCATCTTATTTACATTGTGACTTTGGGCTTGTACTAATAGGCTGGGAATTCCTTTAGTAGATGAGAAGCCACATGATGGAGTAGCCTATATAATATCCTAGGGTTTTGCTAGACTCTCACTTTCATTTGTGCCTCCGCAGAAAGAAATCAATGTAAGTTTTCTTCTTCATCTTCCTCCTCAAAACCCTAGACTTTCTTCCTCTCTTCCTCTACAAATTTTCCTCCTCCTCCCCTCAAAAATTTCGGCCACGCCTATCTCCTCTCCCTCCAACCACAAACCCTAGCCAAAACTACCTTTTCTCCTTCCTTTTCCCCTTTCCTCTTCACCAATTTTGGCCTCCACCTCCTCATTCTCCAACAAAAAACCCTGTAGCCAAACCCCTTCCTTTTCTCCCTTTTCTTCTTCATTTATTTCGGCCATCAACACCATCCTCCTCTCCAATTGCCAAACCCTAACCCAAGCCTTGCCTTGACCATGTAGGTCGAACCCTAAACCAAAACCTTGCCTTCCTCTAGCCTTGTAGCCACAAACCCTAGCCTATAGACCAAACCCTTACCCAAATCTAGTTCAGGCCGAACCAAAACCCCCTATGGCCGAGCCCAAACCATCATGGCTGAACCATTTGACCCCTTTAGGCCGAGCCTATTAGCCTTTAGGCTAACCCTTCTCATGTATTTTACAAAATATAATTTTATACTTCTATTTTTCTATGTGAATTATTTGTCTACGTATGGAATTTATTTTATTTTTCAAGCGTCGGATTTGGATTCTCCTCTCATTCAAGCTTGTCCTTATTTTGTTGTGCTTGTCGTAGTCATTGTTTTGCGTTTTGAATCACTTCTCTAACCAAAGAAAGGTGAGTAATCACTCTTGACAACGTACTTATATTTTGGTGAATTGATGATAATGGAATTGTATGGATTTGTATATGCAAGTTGAGAATTTCACCTATGTTTATATTATGTTATTTCATACCATATTTTACCTGTTATGATCATAAGCCATGATATATTGAATATTGTTATGTTATCTAATATTATGTTCTCACACTGCAAGTTCCTTCACTATGGGTTGAAATGATACATACCCGAATGACCTTTAGGTTAAGGAAAATTGTTATGGGCTGAAATGATAGGCTTGAGCAATTTTATTTGACTTGGGATTGCGGGTTTGAAATGATATAAAATCCGAAAAATTAATAAATTGCGGATTCAAATGATATATGTCCGTATTTACTTGACCCTAGGGTAGAGAATTTTATACAGACTCCGTGGTTGATTTAAAATGATTTTCTGAATTTTTTTAAGTATTTTAGATTTCTATATATGAATCTTAACTAAAATTTAATGTAATAATTTCTGTAAATTTGTTTACATGAGTTAAAATTTTTATAAGAAATAAGTAGTTGGAAATGTAAATTTTGGAATCTAATTTACAAAATGAAGGTTAATTGAAATCTAATAATCCGATTTGACTTAATAATGGTATTTTATTCTAACCTATAAATTGTAAGTTTTAATTCATGTAATAGTGATTAAAATGATAAATGGTTTTTTTGTGGAAAAAAATGTAAGTTAAATGTACATTTGACATGTAAGTTTTAACTAATGTAAATGGTATAACTTGGGTAATAAAAATGATAAATGTTATTTACTGAAAAGAAAATAAAGTGTAAGTTAATAACTTACTTTTAACTTAGCATAAGGATTTCAGCTTTAAAATTTGACATTTATAGTAACAAAGTTATTTAACTAAAGGTGTGGTTTCTTTAATCACCAAATAGCTAAAATTAGAGTAATATAATAAGAATGATATAATGACTATGATAAAAACTGTAAATATATGTTTTATTTGATTTTATATACTATTGTAGTAGGAAGTATTACAGTAACAATTCAAAACTGCTGCGATTTCTTACAGTAACAATTTAAAACTGCTGCGATTTCTTACTGTAATAATTCTACACTACTGCGGATTCTTACAGTAACAATTATGCACCGTTGTGAATTCTTACAGTAACAATTCTGCACCGCTGCGAATTCTTACATTAGCATTTCTGTACTGCTGCGTTTTCTTAAAAGTGACATTTCCAGAATGTTACAAATTTTCTAAAGGGTTATAGTTCAGAATGTTAGGGTTCTAAATGTTACATTTTTAAAGTGCTACGATCTCTAAATTTTTACATTTCAGAGGGGTTATAATTAAATGAACTTGGAAGTACGACTTTGGAAAAATGAATAATATTTTAAAGAATAATGATATGGAATTTATGTGGTTTTGAAAGGAATATGTTTGATATGAAAAATAAACCATTTGAAATTGAATAACCATGGGTTATAATAACATTTGGTTGTTAAAGAGACCGGGATCAGATATGGGCATACTCTCTGTCGATACCGAAAACCACTTTAACAACTGTGTACGCGGTGGAGATTCCAGAATGAAGTAGGATGGTGGCGACGATCCTAAAGGTATACATACGTGGACCTAACTCCCGTGAGTTGGCATAAGGTGGCTAAAACAGGAGCAATTAAAGGGCCATGTGAGGTAGCTCCTCCGATCGGACACACTTCATCGTTAGCCATTCTATTATTTTGTGATTGATTTGGTGCGCACCTTTGATTCGGGAGTGTGGATTGAGTTGGGTGGTAGTTGCGGCTATGCATCACCAATAGTCCGGAAGTGTAATTGGATATCTACCCTGGCATTGCCTAGTTGTGCCGTGTCACCTACCCTAGCACGCCTTCTACGAGTTTGTTTTATGTCGTACCTATGGGGTATCCTCTGGCGGCCCCAATTTACAGGGAGTTACGTTACTGTATAGACTATTGGCATTATAAAAATGTGTTAAGGAGGAAAATGTAACGCCTTAACGCTATTTTAATAGATTACTTTACTTTAGACATTATTATAATAGCGTATATTACTACATAGTAGATAGTTTAAAGGATCCTTAAAGGATGGGCGATCCCAAACATTCTTTAAGTTACTGATGCATTTCTTTTACAGTTCACTTGAGTTGATTTACATTTTATAAGTATGTATGTCCTGACTCGAGTGTTTTGTGTTTTTGCTTTACGCTCGGGTCAGCCTGAGTTTCACAGCTTTGGTTTCATCCTTTTGGAGCTAGAGATCCACCGGAGCTTTAGCTGTCTATCTCATATTTCCATTCCAGTTATTTCCACTCAGCTTTTGCTTTTGTAGTAGAGAATTATGTATCTAAACCTTCCATTGTATTTGTTTTCAGACTTGGGTATTATGTATTAGTTTGAGACTATGTATCTAGGAGCTTCATGAACTCCTATGTTTATTTTATTCCGCTGCGAGTTATTCTGATAGTCTGTGTCTGTGATTCTATGATTGATTTTATTTGCCCCAAATTTTATTAACAATATGTTGTTTTGAATTATTCAAGTCTGACTTGTGTGGTTTTATTGTCAATTTGAATGGTCCAAAACGGCGGGATGTTACAAAATCTCTAACTGTGCAAAATTTTGGATAGAATTCAAAATAAACTTGATTATCATTAGCAAACTGAGATACACTCATTAAATTCTTTTTAATTTGTGGAACTCTCAATAAATTATTGAGATGTAACTCTTTCTTGCCCTTGATAATTGCTTTTCCAATATGAGTGATTTGTACTGATTCACCATTACCCATAAAAATAGAATGCGTACTTTTGTATTCTTTGTTGCTCAAATTCAGATTTTGTAGATGATTAGTAATGTGATTAGTTGCACCTGAGTCTGGGTACCAATCTTCATTTAGTGTATCTTCTGGTCCAGTTAAGATTTCCGCATCATTTTGAGTTCTTGAATTGTTTCCTTGATTCTTTGAATCTTGGCTTGTGTGAGCTAAATTGGCATTGGGATGGTAATTTCTTTAACTAGAGTTGCCTTGTTGATTTGATATGTAGTTCTGATCAAATGTAAAATAGCATCTAATTTTTGCGTGGCCATACTTTTCACAAATTTGGCATCGTATTCTATTGTTATTACTCCATCTGCCTTTGCCTCAGCCTTTGTAAGTCTGACTGTTTCTCTGATTACCTTGTTCATTTCTTGAATTTGCATTTCTTGTTTTCCTTTTTTCTAATCTTCCCTTATGTGCCAATAAAGTGGAGTGAACATATTGTAAACTTAGAAGTGTTTCTTTTAATGAGATGATTGCTACAACCGACTCATATTCCTTATCTAAACCATTGAGAATAGCCAGTGTTTGTTTTGCTTCTACCACTTTATGACCTGCAGAACCTAGTAAATCACACAATGACTTCATTTTGGTTAAGTACCCTCTCACGGACATACTATCTTTTCTTAAATTTGCATCTGCCTTTTGTAATGCATCACTCTTGTTGATGATTGTTTGTTGAATATCTGTTCAACCATACTCCAAATTTCATTTGCTATGTTGCAGCCTATGATTTGAGGCAGTAAATTTGCACTAATCGATGATAATAACCATGCACTTAAGAGACTGTCTTATCGTTGATGTATTATATACTCCTTGTTGTCAACTAAATGTCCTTCACTGATGGTGATGTATCTTGCAGTGGTAGGCACAGTCCTAAGAATGTACTCTTCTAAACCATATTCTCTTATGGAAATTTAGACCTGATATTTCCAAAGCAAGAAATTGCTTTCATCTAACTGAATATTGATGATCTCACTTCTTCGATTGATGATTTTCTTGGATATTTCCTCAAATTCAGAAGTCTGATTGGCAGTACGAGATGCTGATGATATATTCGATGTGTTATCAGTTGTTCCAACCATTGAGTTGATTCTTGATCAAATGAAGAGGTTATCTCTGATGATCTTGATCTGATGCAGCCAAGGTGATGTGATGAGGCTTCTCTGATCACTTTCAGGCACGATACATATCTGTTATGGGTGAAAGTTGGTTCTTGAACAGTTTACGCTGAATCTTGATTAAAAAATTGAATTATCTCCGATGATGAAATCTACCCGAGGAGATTACAAACATAGCCACACTCTGATGAGGTGATGGCGTGGTGATTGATCACTGGAGTGGTGGTTAATGGCCGTTAGGCACTGGTGGCTCTAATACCAAGTTAGAAATATGAAAAAGAAGAAAATGCAAACTGCTTTTATTTCAGAAAGATAAAGATTACAATGTAATACAATTGTATATATATTAGACTAGTATTTCTTAGCCTGGATTGACTTAATCAACTATACACAACTCATTCCAGCTGTATTATGTACAATTATAGTTATATCCCTTATAGTATGAAAGAAGGGTATAAGCTGTTTAACAGCCGATGTTATCTCATTCCTTTAATAATTAGCTAGAAGTGAATAAAGGCAATGAAAAAATATCTTACATAACATTTCAAAATTCATTCTACTTTAAATGAAGCAAATATTTTTCCATAGAAAGACAAAAATATTTATGTTTACTAAAATAAAGGATAAAAGCTTTTACAATTTTTATATACAAGTATGTAGAACCACTTTCAAAACAAGTATGTAGAGTTCATATAAAAATAAAAATTTTAAGCTTGTTGCAAAATTTCAACCGGTGACCATGTTTTTCATAGTAATAACAGATAAAATCTCTTTCCATATCCGATGTATTTGATTGTCTTTCCATATTTAGATGACTACACCTCCTTGCAAGATAAATCTCTTCAATCGGATTTCCACTGCATCTCCTCATTTAGCAAGCTACTAGCCATTGAAACAACTCCATCCTAATTTAAGTTATTCAATAGTACTCATGGATAAATTTTACAAAATGCAGTATTGAACTAAGTTCAAACAATGTAATACTGCATTATATTTATCATTTGAAACAAAGTGATGAATCAATATTTCTAGCCAAAGTTATATAAGCTTTTAACATATTGTTCTCTAATGTTTACCTTACACATTTGCATCATGTTCCTAATTTTTTTAATATACAACTAAAAGTGTAACGACCCGTAAATTTCAACGGTTTTAATAACGTAATTAGTTGAAATTTTGTGAAATTTTAAACGATAAAATTTTGAAATATAAATTTGATATTTGGAATACGTTTAGTTAAACATAGCAACTGGTAAATTTTCGTCCGAAAATATGAAAGTTTATTTCGCGCGTAAATTCACTTCAATTTAATCAGTTAAAAAGCGTTGGAAATAAAACGTTCTCAAAACCTAAATATTTTACATAGAAAAATTCTAAACCATCTTCTGAGCAAAATGTCAGTTTTTCGTTTTTCAAAATTTGGACATCTATTGCTCCGTCGTTCTTATTTTCTGCAAAATAGCAGTATTCTGGTACCGATATCGATTTTTATCGGATGATCGTACCACTGATATCTATATATCGTTTTGACCGTCTCATCATGCTGATCTCAACAGTATATTCAGTTCTTTTTTCCGAACCCCGGTACGCTGCGAAATCTGTAAACGGTTAGCCGGTATCGGTACAACTTTTACACTTTTGATAGTGGTGTCTATTCAAATTTCAAACGGGAACTGACAGCAAATAGCATTTATTATAACATTCATTATTTGCTAATATTTAGCCAATGGCCATTATCATTCCTTGAATTCAACTGTTTAACTTTTTCCTATTCCAATGATTTTGAATATATTTTTTACGTTGCTTTCATTTGGAATGGTTCATTTCCACTTCTGTTTATATTGAAGACTATTAGCTTGAAAATCTTTCCTCTCCCATACATCAGTGAACAAATTTACTCCGCCCTCTTCATCTCCACTTCAGCATGCACCAGATCCAAGCCCCACCATCTCTTTCCGAGCCACTGCCCAAGGCAACACCTTCTGCACTCAGTCATCCACCCGTGCCCGCGTGCCCTGCCGCCTTTCTGGCGAACTTCGCTCCACCCATCCCACTCCACATGCTTCCGCCATGACCAGCATCTCCATCCGAAGACGAACCCGAGCTGGCGAACTTCGTCTCCTTCGCCGCCGTATTCGAGTCAGTGCCGTGCTTCAATCTGGCGCGCAAGCATAGCAGCCCAGTTCGCTCACGGCCACCCAACCACAACTCGCCTCGTCCCTCACGCGAGCTCATCCTTTGACAAACAGTAGAGACATTCCTTTCTTTCTGTAGGTACTATATAAATATTTTTCTGAGCTTATATAAATTCATGTGTTTGTATATAAATTGAAGTACGTATATATTTTGATGCATCAGTTATGCGAGCTGTACAGTTGTTTATATATATTATTATACTATCTTTCCAATTTACTTATATATCTATATATTATAAGTGGTTTATGCAAAGTTTAAGTATACATATTCATAGCTTTGATAAATCTAGCATCTTAGCAGTTGGTTTGTGCCATCACCAACATTTTATCTCATGGAAGCTTTAGTGTGTTTTGAGAAACTTCATCATCTAAGATTTATTTACTTTTTAAATATATTTATAATGGGCGCATATATAAGTTGTACGTGTTTATGCAGTGTACATGTATTTGCTCGGCGGTGTATATTCATATATCCATGTTCGTTCTTGATCATTCATGCCATTTATGTGTTGGCAGCAGCATATATGCGTGTGTAGCATATATTCAAGTTCATTCATGTTGGAAATCGCATAGGCTTGAGTCTGCATTTGGCTATATTCATATTTCTTGCATATTTTTTTTGGCAGCAAACAGGCTGCATGTATGGGAAAAAAAGAAAAAAATTATTAGTGAGAGAAAGGAGTGGTGTGTTGTTCACGCATCTGACTTGTATATTAACTTGTAGTTATGTTAGGTTTAAGTTAGTAAAAAAATCTGACTGTTAAGGTTGTGTTGAAAACTATATATATATATATATATATATGTATGTAAAGAAATAATTTAATAGTGATTTAAAATGTTTTACGTGTCTTAATTTAAGTATTGATATATCTTTAAGTATTTATTTCAATTTATGTAAGTATTTTGATAGATAAAGTGATAACTCTAAATTTGTATACTATGTTTAAACATTTGTTTGGAAATTTTAAAAGGAAACATATGAGCTTATAATTAGTGACTTAAGATATCCTATGCGAAAGTTATATAATTGTATGTATTCGGACTTCTACCAGTTTATAAAATAAAGGTTGTTATGATGTATGTTTATATAAGTTATATATATATATATATTCTGTTAATAATGCTGTCTCAGCTTGCATATTAAGTAGCAATGTGTTATAAGTTTGCGGTCTGCATATGTAAGTTAGATATATTAGCTGTCAATCAGTTATACATATGAATTTATAAGTATTGATCCTTAAACTTTATTAATACTCAAAGTTGTTTTATATGTATGTTATTTTGTTTTAGCCGAAAGGACGTTGTGTATATTTATATATGAAATTTTAGGCGTTAGTCATATATACTTGTGTGTGCCTGTTAGCTTGTTTATATATGAATACTATATTATATTATACTTTATTTATATTTTATTAATGGGTATTTTATTTGGACATAGATTTTAATTTATGATATATTTATATATATATAAGGTTTATTTTAAACATGTGTTTCCAAATTGATTTTTTTTTTTTGAGAAAAGTTATATCATAATATGGGTGCATCCAGTTAGTTTCAGTTAAGTAAATCCAAATTTTGATTCGTCTTCGTCATTTTCAGACTTATTTCTGTCGTCGAGTTCGTGCCATCTCACTTTGCTTTGGAAGTCGTGCGTGCATTTCGTAACGTAATTTCAGTATCTATCCTCTCTAGCCTCGGAAGGTGAGCAATCACTCACGATTAACGTTCTTTTATTTATTAAATTTGATTTCAATTGAAACGACAATTGAAATATGCTGCTGTTAGTTAAATAAACTGTTATATATGTTATTACCTGTATCAGTTCACTTATGACATCTGACACCATTATCTGTTAATTATTTATGCGATGATAATACAGTTTGGCTGATAATTGATTGATTGTTGATGTTTAATTAGACGTTAATTGAAATGTTAAAGTGATAAAGAATATGCAATTGAATTTGATATAGGATGGTTAACATTTTTAAAACCGATTTATATGTTAAATTTGATTAGTGAATATGACCCTTTTTAATTGATAAATTAATTGACATGTAAATAGTGATAATTACACTTTGTACCATTGAACGTATATTGGATTAATTGTTGTAGTGTAAAAATTTGAAATTGAATGACAAGTGAAAAACCGTATAAATATTAGTGTAATAATCTTTAATCTACATGAAATGATAGTGTAGATTCTAGAAATAATTATATTAATTCGCACAAACAACAATGTGAATTAATACGATTATTTCGGGATTATTGAATTGATTATTGAATTGATATTGATTGTTGTTATTGCTTGTTTATTTACTTTGACATCATCCCAGTTATCACACTGCAAGTTCCCTTTATGTTTTGATTTTGAATTGAATTGGAATCGGGTTGAAATGATAAATACCCAAATGAATTTGACTTAGGATAGAAAATTAAATAAAACCCGATTGGTCAATAATTTGATTAAAAAAAAATGAAGATTTTATTTGAATAAATAATATGGTTTTGAAATGAAGTTGAAATTTGAATTTTAATGAAAGGAAAATGTTAATATTTAAAAGTCTGAAACAAAATGTTAACAATGAATTTGATGGAAGAATGTTGTTTAATTTGAGAAACGATTGAATTAAGTTTGAGATGATTTAATAATTAAGTTTGAAATTATAATTAAGTTTGAAATTATTAAACTTTGAAATTATTTAATAATTAAGTTTTGAATTATTTAATAATTAAATAAGATTGAATTATTTAATGATTAAATTAAATTGAATTTTGAATAAGTGAATTTTACTTCGTAATAATTGAAATTGAGTTTCTTTATTAATTAAGTTTGGAAAATCATTTAAGTAAGTAAATAGGTGAAATTGAATTTCTTTAATAAGAAATAAAATGTGATATTTTTGGAATTAATGTAAGACTTGAAATGTAAAGAATTTGATTTGATGAATTTAGTTTAATTCAAAATTGTAAGTTTTGATTTAATGAAGTTGAACTTAAGAATTGATTTAATGAATTGGAAATTTAATGGAAATTGTTTTGAATGATAAAGTAACTTAACGAATATTGAATGGAATCGATAAATGAGTTTAAATTGATTTGAATGTTAAATTAAATTGATTTAAATGATTTTCGAAATGAAACTTATATACGAACTTGAATCAATATTTGAATTGTTTTAAAGGAAATTGAAATTGAATTGTAAGATTTTGAAATGGTAAATTTAGAAGTTTTGAAACGTAAATTATTGGAAATTGGTTTTGAAAGACAAATGAAATGTTGATTTACGAATTCTAATTGAATTGAAATTGATTTGGTTTTGAAATAAATAAATGACCAATCGGTGAAATAATTTCGAAGGTTATTAAAGAGACCGGAATTCGGTTATGGATATACTCTCTATCTAAACCGGAAACCACTTTAATAACTATACGCGGAGTGATGATCCAGAATGAAGTGGTTGGAATGATGTACGTGTTGACTGAAGAAAGAGAACGATAATGGATAGCCTTGACACTTGTGTCAAATTGAAAATGACTAAAACAGGAGCTGTGCCGGGCCAATGGAGGATTAGCTACCTCAAGTGGACACACTTCTTCGAACTACTTATACTTGTTGTCAATTGGTGCACCCTTGATTTTGGGAGTGTTGTTTCACGGTGTTGCGGGCGCTGCGGCGTTGCGTTCTCACCAGTCCGGATCAGGCGAACGGTAGTATCACTACCTTGGGTATTGCCTCATGTGCCTTGTCATACTTGTATTCCATTTATGCGCGACCACTACGATTTTGATTTGTACCTTTAGTATATGGATTGCCCTCTGGTGACTTCCGGTTTTGGGGAAACTACGGTCTTGTATATGCTTTTGGGAATAAAAATGTGTTAAGGGTGGAATGGGCCATGACTTAACGCTATTTTGATATCTTCTTATATTACTGATAGACATTATCTACTTATCGTACATTACTACATAGTAGATAGTTTAACGGATCCTTAAAGGATGGTTATTCCAAACATCCTTTGAGTTACTTGTATTTCAATTGCTATTTCACTTGAGTTGGATTTATTAATATAAGAATGTTAATCCTGACTCGAGTGTTTTGTATTTTGCTTTACGCTCGGGTCAGACTGAGTGTACCAGTATCCGAGACTCACCTTTGAAGTTTGGAGCTTTGCTTGAAGATCCAGCCATCTATTCTGCTTTCAGCATTCGATGATTCCAGTGATGTATTCTGATTTGTATCAGATGTATCGTATTACTCTTCCGTTGTATCTGGTTTAACTCTGATGTATCGTATTCCTCTTCTGTTGTAAACTCTGATGTATTTTATATTCATATAGTAGCTTCATGAACTACTATCTCTTTTTATTTCCGCTGCACTTATTACTCTGTGTCTATGATTCTGTGATTATTTATTTACTGTATATGTTCAGTTTTGCCAAATTTAAATTAACAACGCGGTATTTTGAGCAATTCAACTCCGACATGTGTGACTGCCTATGCACTTGGCGGGTGCATCATGATAGGGGGTTCTCGCATTTGGTTTGGTAGCGAGCGGATGACTCTTACTCCTACATTTCCCTACGGGGTTGGTGCAGTCGAGAGGCTGGCTGTAAAGGCAGAACACAGGTACTGCTGTATGCTACGGTGGGCGTTACCCCACTGACGCGGTCCGTTACAGTTGGTATCAGAGCTTTGGTAGCTCTAGGCAAAACTTAACATATAGGGTAAATGTATTTACAGAATCACTCTCATTCGAGTTTCAATCGCTTCCTTTTGACTCGATTTCTTTGAATTTGGAACGTTCCCTGCGGTTCCAAAAATTCATTCGTGTCCTTCACTATTTGTCTTCTTTCAATTCTGGAGCACCCCATAACTCAATTTTGAATGATATTTATAATAGATCGGCAGTCTCGCCAATCTTCGAATGATTCGTAAAGGAGCAAAACTCCTTTATAATAGGCATCGATTTACCGGAGATTTCTGTATCCTCGATTTACGTGGCTATCTATCTCCTGCTATACCTGAATAATATTCTTGAGATTGAATGTAGATTTGCCTCGAAATTCTGCATCGATCTTATTCTTGAAGTTACGGACGACCCGGTTAAGGTTGCCCGTGAATTAAATAAACTCATCCATCTCCCGATTGTGGTAATTGAATTATCTTATCTTCTGTTTCAAACTTATTTTCGAATCAAAATTTTCTTTGATTTGAGTCAACAAAAATTTGAATCCCTATCCTTATTTTGAAAATCCATTCCTGTATCGTCGAGCAAAGAAATGTATTTCTAAATTTATATTAAAATGTCGTTTTCAAATTTGATAAATAAAAAAAATAGTTTTGAATGATTATATTATATATAAATATAAGTGTTCTGAAATTAAATTGTTAATGAATTTGTTGTCTGAAATAATAATATTTGATTTTCATTGATTGTTTTGTAAACATTTTACTATTGCATAATATAAATAAATGAATTTATAAACTTGGTTATAAATTGATTGGAATGTGAAATGAATTTAATTCAGAAATTTGAGAATTTATTAGTTTCCGGTGATTTCGAACTTTGGTTTTAAAATTTAAAGTATATATTATTGAAAGTATTTTCGAATAGAAATCGTTTTCAAAGAATTTTTAAAATGTTGAAATCAGTGCTCTTCTCTTTGTCGCTGGAAAATAATTTCGGTGATGGCGGCCGCATCATCGACATTCATTTTCGAGTTTCGAAGCGGAGATACTACTCTGTAGCTTTGCTACGGTTTTGTTTTGAAAAATATTTTGATTTAAATTTCTTCAGTATAATTTGATTTATATATATATAGGTATCTTAAAAAAAAAATTAATTTGATTCGATATAAATATATTATATATATCTCTTAATTGTTTAAAGTTAATCGGAAATCTAATTCTTAAATTTTGTTAAAGGATGATTTTAATTATAAATAAATCCAAAATTTTGGAATAAATATTTAAACTTGAATAATTGAAATGGGAAAATTTTTATTTGTATATTGTTCAACTACATTCTAATATAACTTACCTAAATTATTCATAAGTTAAAATGTAATTGGATAATATACAATATAAAATAATTTTATAAATAAAATTTGAATGTTTATAATAAATGTTATACACTAAATTTTGATTATAAAGATGTTAATAGAGTTAGATAGGATAATAAGTAAACTCAGTTAATAATGAAATAAATTTGTTTTGAAAGAATTAATAAATTTGTTTTGAAAGAATTAATAAATTGAATTTGGATCAACATATGAAAATACCTTGAATTTAAAAGAAATTAATAGATGTAAATTAATTTAAATCGAAACTTCTATGGTTTAAATTAATTTATATGGGTTAAATATATGTGATAAGATATATTAAGTAGAATAAATTTAACAATAATTTGGAATAAAGAAGAATTTAAATTGTTGAAAATAAAATATGATTATAATAAAAGACTATTCAAATTTATGGTTTTAAAAAAAAATTGTAAATTGAAGAAATGGGATAATAAGATAATGAATTTAGGAATAGTTGAGATTGATTTTGGTAAAATCAAATGGATTAAATCAATTATTGAATATCAATTAATTTAAATTTGAATTTATATGGTTTAAATTAATTGTTATTTTGCATTTCAAATCTGTTTTCTTTCTGGTTGTTTCTATTCTCCTACCTCGTTCCTTTTCGGGGACGAAAAGTTTTGAGTGGGGGAGAGTGTAACGACCCGTAAATTTCAACGGTTTTAATAACGTAATTAGTTGAAATTTTGTGAAATTTTAAACGATAAAATTTTGAAATATAAATTTGATATTTGGAATACGTCTAGTTAAACATAGCAACTGGTAAATTTTCGTCCGAAAATATGAAAGTTTATTTCGCGCGTAAATTCACTTCAATTTAATCAGTTAAAAAGCGTTGGAAATAAAACGTTCTCAAAACCTAAATATTTTACATAGAAAAATTCTAAATCATCTTCTGAGCAAAATGTCAGTTTGTCGTTTTTCAAAATTTGGACATCTATTGCTCCGTCGTTCTTATTTTCTACAAAATAACAGTATTCTGGTACCGATATCGATTTTTATCGGATGATCGTACCACTGATATCTATATATCGTTTTGACCGTCTCGTCATGCTGATCTCAACAGTATATTCAGTTCTTTTTTCCGAACCCCGGTACGCTGCGAAATCTGTAAACGGTTAGCCGGTATCGGTACAACTTTTACACTTTTGATAGTGGTGTCTATTCAAATTTCAAACGGGAACTGACAGCAAATAGCATTTATTATAACATTCATTATTTGCTAATATTTAGCCAATGGCCATTATCATTCCTTGAATTCAACTGTTTAACTTTTTCCTATTCCAATGATTTTGAATATAATTTTTACGTTGCTTTTATTTGGAATGGTTCATTTCCACTTCTATTTATATTGAAGACTATTAGCTTGAAAATCTTTCCTCTCCCATACATCAGTGAACAAATTTACTCCGCCCTCTTCATCTCCACTTCAGCATGCACCAGATCCAAGCCCCGCCATCTCTTTCCGAGCCACTGCCCAAGGCAACACCTTCTGCACTCAGTCATCCACCCGTGCCCGCGTGCCCTGCCGCCTTTCTGGCGAACTTCGCTCCACCCATCCCACTCCACATGCTTCCGCCATGACCAGCATCTCCATCCGAAGACGAACCCGAGCTGGCGAACTTCGTCTCCTTCGCCGCCGTATTCGAGTCAGTGCCGTGCTTCAATCTGGCGCGCAAGCATAGCAGCCCAGTTCGCTCACGGCCACCCAACCACAACTCGCCTCGTCCCTCACGCGAGCTCATCCTTTGACAAACAGTAGAGACATTCCTTTCTTTCTGTAGGTACTATATAAATATTTTTCTGAGCTTATATAAATTCATGTGTTTGTATATAAATTGAAGTACGTATATATTTTGATGCATCAGTTATGCGAGCTGTACAGTTGTTTATATATATTATTATACTATCTTTCCAATTTACTTATATATCTATATATTATAAGTGGTTTATGCAAAGTTTAAGTATACATATTCATAGCTTTGATAAATCTAGCATCTTAGCAGTTGGTCTGTGCCATCACCAACATTTTATCTCCTGGAAGCTTTAGTGTGTTTTGAGAAACTTCATCATCTAAGATTTATTTACTTTTTAAATATATTTATAATGGGCGCATATATAAGTTGTACGTGTTTATGCAGTGTACATGTATTTGCTCGGCGGTGTATATTCATATATCCATGTTCGTTCTTGATCATTCATGCCATTTATGTGTTGGCAGCAGCATATATGCGTGTGTAGCATATATTCAAGTTCATTCATGTTGGAAATCGCATAGGTTTGAGTCTGCATTTGGCTATATTCATATTTCTTGCATTTTTTTTGGCAGCAAACAGGCTGCATGTATGGGAAAAAAAGAAAAAAATTATTAGTGAGAGAAAGGAGTGGTGTGTTGTTCACGCATCTGACTTGTATATTAACTTGTAGTTATGTTAGGTTTAAGTTAGTAAAAAAATCTGACTGTTAAGGTTGTGTTGAAAACTATATATATATATATATATATATGTATGTATGTATGTATGTAAAGAAATAATTTAATAGTGATTTAAAATGTTTTACGTGTCTTAATTTAAGTATTGATATATCTTTAAGTATTTATTTCAATTTATGTAAGTATTTTGATAGATAAAGTGATAACTCTAAATTTGTATACTATGTTTAAACATTTGTTTGGAAATTTTAAAAGGAAACATATGAGCTTATAATTAGTGACTTAAGATATCCTATGCGAAAGTTATATAATTGTATGTATTCGGACTTCTACCAGTTTATAAAATAAAGGTTGTTATGATGTATGTTTATATAAGTTATATATATATATATATATATATATTCTGTTAATAGTGCTGTCTCAGCTTGCATATTAAGTAGCAATGTGTTATAGGTTTGCGGTCTGCATATGTAAGTTAGATATATTAGCTGTCAATCAGTTATACATATGAATTTATAAGTATTGATCCTTAAACTTTATTAATACTCAAAGTTGTTTTATATGTATGTTATTTTGTTTTAGCCGAAAGGACGTTGTGTATATTTATATATGAAATTTTAGGCGTTAGTCATATATACTTGTGTGTGCCTGTTAGCTTGTTTATATATGAATACTATATTATATTATACTTTATTTATATTTTATTAATGGGTATTTTATTTGGACATAGATTTTAATTTATGATATATTTATATATATATAAGGTTTATTTTAAACATGTGTTTCCAAATTGATTTTTTTTTTGAGAAAAGTTATATCATAATATGGGTGCATCCAGTTAGTTTCAGTTAAGTAAATCCAAATTTTGATTCGTCTTCGTCATTTTCAGACTTATTTCTGTCGTCGAGTTCGTGCCATCTCACTTTGCTTTGGAAGTCGTGCGTGCATTTCGTAACGTAATTTCAGTATCTATCCTCTCTAGCCTCGGAAGGTGAGCAATCACTCACGATTAACGTTCTTTTATTTATTAAATTTGATTTCAATTGAAACGACAATTGAAATATGCTGCTGTTAGTTAAATAAACTGTTATATATGTTATTACCTGTATCAGTTCACTTATGACATCTGACACCATTATTTGTTAATTATTTATGCGATGATAATACAGTTTGGCTGATAATTGATTGATTGTTGATGTTTAATTAGACGTTAATTGAAATGTTAAAGTGATAAAAAATATGCAATTGAATTTGATATAGGATGGTTAACATTTTTAAAACCGATTTATATGTTAAATTTGATTAGTGAATATGACCCTTTTTAATTGATAAATTAATTGACATGTAAATAGTGATAATTACACTTTGTACCATTGAACGTATATTGGATTAATTGTTGTAGTGTAAAAATTTGAAATTGAATGACAAGTGAAAAACCGTATAAATATTAGTGTAATAATCTTTAATCTACATGAAATGATAGTGTAGATTCTAGAAATAATTATATTAATTCGCACAAACAACAATGTGAATTAATACAATTATTTCGGGATTATTGAATTGATTATTGAATTGATATTGATTGTTGTTATTGCTTGTTTATTTACTTTGACATCATCCCAGTTATCACACTGCAAGTTCCCTTTATGTTTTGATTTTGAATTGAATTGGAATCGGGTTGAAATGATAAATACCCAAATGAATTTGACTTAGGATAGAAAATTAAATAAAACCCGATTGGTCAATAATTTGATTAAAAAAAAATGAAGATTTTATTTGAATAAATAATATGGTTTTGAAATGAAGTTGAAATTTGAATTTTAATGAAAGGAAAATGTTAATATTTAAAAGTCTGAAACAAAATGTTAACAATGAATTTGATGGAAGAATGTTGTTTAATTTGAGAAACGATTGAATTAAGTTTGAGATGATTTAATAATTAAGTTTGAAATTATAATTAAGTTTGAAATTATTAAACTTTGAAATTATTTAATAATTAAGTTTTGAATTATTTAATAATTAAATAAGATTGAATTATTTAATGATTAAATTAAATTGAATTTTGAATAAGTGAATTTTACTTCGTAATAATTGAAATTGAGTTTCTTTATTAATTAAGTTTGGAAAATCATTTAAGTAAGTAAATAGGTGAAATTGAATTTCTTTAATAAGAAATAAAATGTGATATTTTTGGAATTAATGTAAGACTTGAAATGTAAAGAATTTGATTTGATGAATTTAGTTTAATTCAAAATTGTAAGTTTTGATTTAATGAAGTTGAACTTAAGAATTGATTTAATGAATTGGAAATTTAATGGAAATTGTTTTGAATGATAAAGTAACTTAACGAATATTGAATGGAATCGATAAATGAGTTTAAATTGATTTGAATGTTAAATTAAATTGATTTAAATGATTTTCGAAATGAAACTTATATACGAACTTGAATCAATATTTGAATTGTTTTAAAGGAAATTGAAATTGAATTGTAAGATTTTGAAATGGTAAATTTAGAAGTTTTGAAACGTAAATTATTGGAAATTGGTTTTGAAAGACAAATGAAATGTTGATTTACGAATTCTAATTGAATTGAAATTGATTTGGTTTTGAAATAAATAAATGACCAATCGGTGAAATAATTTCGAAGGTTATTAAAGAGACCGGAATTCGGTTATGGATATACTCTCTATCTAAACCGGAAACCACTTTAATAACTATACGCGGAGTGATGATCCAGAATGAAGTGGTTGGAATGATGTACGTGTTGACTGAAGAAAGAGAACGATAATGGATAGCCTTGACACTTGTGTCAAATTGGAAATGACTAAAACAGGAGCTGTGCCGGGCCAATGGAGGATTAGCTACCTCAAGTGGACACACTTCTTCGAACTACTTATACTTGTTGTCAATTGGTGCACCCTTGATTTTGGGAGTGTTGTTTCACGGTGTTGCGGACGCTGCGGCGTTGCGTTCTCACCAGTCCGGATCAGGCGAACGGTAGTATCACTACCTTGGGTATTGCCTCATGTGCCTTGTCATACTTGTATTCCATTTATGCGCGACCACTACGATTTTGATTTGTACCTTTAGTATATGGATTGCCCTCTGGTGACTTCCGGTTTTGGGGAAACTACGGTCTTGTATATGCTTTTGGGAATAAAAATGTGTTAAGGGTGGAATGGGCCATGACTTAACGCTATTTTGATATCTTCTTATATTACTGATAGACATTATCTACTTATCGTACATTACTACATAGTAGATAGTTTAACGGATCCTTAAAGGATGGTTATTCCAAACATCCTTTGAGTTACTTGTATTTCAATTGCTATTTCACTTGAGTTGGATTTATTAATATAAGAATGTTAATCCTGACTCGAGTGTTTTGTATTTTGCTTTACGCTCGGGTCAGACTGAGTGTACCAGTATCCGAGACTCACCTTTGAAGTTTGGAGCTTTGCTTGAAGATCCAGCCATCTATTCTGCTTTCAGCATTCGATGATTCCAGTGATGTATTCTGATTTGTATCAGATGTATCGTATTACTCTTCCGTTGTATCTGGTTTAACTCTGATGTATCGTATTCCTCTTCTGTTGTAAACTCTGATGTATTTTATATTCATATAGTAGCTTCATGAACTACTATCTCTTTTTATTTCCGCTGCACTTATTACTCTGTGTCTGTGATTCTGTGATTATTTATTTACTGTATATGTTCAGTTTTGCCAAATTTAAATTAACAACGCGGTATTTTGAGCAATTCAACTCCGGCATGAGTGTCTACCTATACACTTATAATGGATGCGAATGGTCCAAAATTCTGGGTCGTTACAAAAAGTATGTCAATAAAAATTAAAGCTAAAATTTAATACCTTTTCATATAATACACGCATGCGTATACATGGAACGAGCAATTTGATATTTAAACAGTCCAGATGTTGCATTTATTCATTTTTCAACCTTGAAAAACAAATTTAGTATAAACAAATAATATAACAAAGAAGTAAGCTATGAAACCAGATTCTTGCAATTTAAAATGAATAAACAATGCAATACAAACAATATGATACATGCACATAAAATTAATTATATATAACAAAATTTACATTCACACATGCGCGAATGAAGAGATATCATTAAATAAAGTACCATTATTGTTTTATTGTTGCAAATTTCATGTTTGAGGGGTTAATTGCTAGTTATGTAAGCATTGCTATTGAATTTATTAAGTTGGGATTTGGCCTTGGCAAGTCACATTTAGCTGGACTACATGAAAAAGAATCATTCGAACTCGATAAAGCATCATCAGACTAGAGATTTGCACAATTTAAAAGCTCAGAGAATTATTATTTGGTGGTATAGCTTCACTGGTAATCACATCTTATTTTCGGTCATCAACAATAGTTGAAGGAACATATTCAGGCTATGATCAGATTTTGTTGCAGGATAAAATTCTTTTTATAAAATATCTTTTCGCATCTGGAACAGCTAAAATTTTCTTCCATGGTCCAAGTGTTGTTCTTTCGCAGATAAGTCTTATTTTAACATTAGGTTTTTGAAGTGGAGCAATATAACCTGTACAACCTATGAAATAATGTTTTTGTTGTATTCAAGTTTCTGCATTTCTTGGAAAGATTGAAATACAGAAAATACACAATATACCAGTGGTCGATCAAGGGTACATGTTGCCTTACCTTTTCATATTTTCAACAAACTTACGAGGTGCGATACCTTGTATAGAAATGAACCAAATGTAAATGTCAGTTTACCCAGATGCTTTTGTCATTAATTAGGTTTTGCATCTTTTATCAATATTGATTCCTAAGCGTAGCTTTGTATCTTTGACGAATCTCCAACATTAATTCTAGAGGTTGTCACAATTTGGAACATGGAAGCCTAGTGGATAATTGATTATAGACAAACTTAACCCTATGATGGGTATCCTTGAAGTACTTCCAACATTATCAATCGCACTAGAAAATATTTGGACAACCCGCCATTTTGGATGATTTAAGTCGACAATAAACCATACATGTTTGACTCAAACAGCCCAAGAGAACAGATTATCAATGAGGTTTTATTATAAAGAAATAAAATACAGAAGAATAAAAATACAGAATCTCGTAGCGGGATGATAAAATATAATAATTACATAAACAGTTCATGAAGTTGTTTAACAATATACAATAATTCGCTTTACAATATCATCAGAGTTATACATTTAATAGATATAATAAAGTAATGCAGCAGAATAATATTAATAAGTACAGTCTTCAAGTTCCATCTTCAGCTTCAAGAAATAATATCTTTGAAACATTGAAATACTCAGGCTGACCCGAGCATAAAGGAAAATAATACACTCGAATTAGAACTAAAATTCTTATGCAAATTAAATCAAAATCAGATGAAATATGAAACACAGGTAACTACATTTTTAAAGTTTCAAATTTTCCAGAAAAGTTATTATTTCATATTCAAAATACAACAGATTTCACAATAGATCCATTCTAATAACTTGTAAATTTACAGACAAATTCCAAATTAAATTTCAAAGTCCAGGAGATTTGATTTATGGAAATTTTTCAAAGTTTCAAAATTTAATTTATGAAAACTTCCTAGGGTTTCAAAATTTAAATTTGTAAACTTTCAAATCAGGCAACATCGGTTTATTTTCTCAAAAATTATTTTTATAGTTCAAAAAGTAAATCTAAACATACTCCTTTTTTCACATGTCAATATATGAAATCTAAGGGTTTTGTATCCTTGTTCAGTGTTGAAATAATCAATATGAAAATTTATATGATTATAATAAACTATAGGGGATAACATGGATATATCAAAATAAATTAACAAATACACATTCAATCACAAAAGCATTCATCACAACATACAATCAACATTCAAATCAACCAATTCAACAAAATAAAAAATTCAATAACATGTCATAATAATAATTAGTTATCACATATTAGAGTTTAGGTATTCAAATTAAATGTCAATTAAAATTTCCAACCAACAATCAATAATTTTATCACTATATGACTTGGTTTAACTTGCAATAAAATTTTAGTATTTCGTGAGTAAGTTTGAACACTCTTTGGCTTTCCCTTTTCTAGTTAGATTTGGATCCGCTACTACTTTCTCTTTTTGTTTTGTTTCCTTGCTATCTTAACCTTTTTTTTAGAAAGTTTTGAAAGAGACAGAGAAGTTTGCATAGATCTAGATTTGAAGAAAAAGATTTGGAAAGAAGAAGAAGTTTGAAAAAGAAGAAGAATAAGAATAAAAAAGAAGCTTTAAAGAAAAAGGAGAAGAAGGAGATTTGAAGAAGAAAAAGAAAAAAAAGGAAGGAGGAAAGTGAAGAGAGAAAAAAATGAGATGGAAGTTTTGTTTGAAAAAATGAAGCTACAGAAGATGAGATTTGAAAAATGAAATGAGGCTACATGAATGAAGATGGAAACAAATGAAAAGCTAATAAAGTAAATATAAACAAACTAGGAATTGAAATAAAGTAAAAATATGAACGACCTTAAAAAAAGGTAGGTATTAAAAAAGGTGAAGTAAAGGAATTAAAATATGAATGAAGATAAAAATAAATCTTTCATTTTTAAATATGAAGCTTCAAGAGAATAAATTGTGAAAGAAAGCTATAAGAACTAATAATGCTTAAACAAAATGAACTTCAGAAATGGGGAATAGTAAATGCCAACGAGGTGGCATGAATATTAATTTGGATGTTCACATTAAAAATGAAAAAAAAACTTTAGGTAAAGTACTTGGAAAGGAGAAAATGAAACAAATGAAAAGAATGCAACAATTATTAATTAGAAATAAACCAAATAGGGCTACTATTAATTAATAAGAAACGAATGTGTAGTCTAACAATTAAATAGACGCTCAAGTGGAACCTACATGGAGACTTTGAAAATGAAAAGAAAGAGAATGCGGATGTGATAATAAATATAAACCAAATGAAGGGACCACGTGTATACTATAAACAAACTTTTGGGGTCCAAATTCCAAAACTTACTCCAATTAATTAATTTCAATAACCCAAATATACATATATTTATATCATTTAATTCTTTATTAAAACATTCGTTTTATGTTAATATATGTGCACATTCCATTAACTCAATTAATCAATTAACAATCAATCAATCAATTAATCAACAATCAATCTATATATTTATTTATTTATGTTACTAAAACAAATTTTATTAATTCATGAATATATATCTATCTATGCATTATAAAAATGATTTACTTTACTTTTTTAATTACTATAATGGTCACATTAATGCAACCAATTTACAAGTTTTAACCATATATAAAATGGAAAAAAAAATATATATGAACATGTGTAATTAATGTACAATTGTTAATACAAGGTAATTTCTAATTGATTCCACACCATTTACACAAGCATGAACCCTATGATATATTTTAAAATTTGAATACTAATAAGTGTGTTTATATATTATTTTAAAACGCAATTTTTTTTTCTTTTTATAAAATCATGCTTATTCAAAATGAAAATTTTATTTTATACGTCTCAAAACATGCATTAATTTTAATTAAAACGTTCGTTCCATTTTGACACAAAAATGCAAGTTCCTATATTGAATCATTCATCACAATTTCATTCATGTTTCCTTTTAATTGAAACATTTCAGTTAATCTAATTCTAATTAATTTCATTACTAATTTTAAGTGAATTCTAATTATAAAACACCGTTTTCTTTTCATTTATACTAATTCAAACATGTTTTATAAAATTTCATATACAACAAATTTATACACTATTTACAAAGTAAATGTTTTATCTTATTGAAAGTCAACTTCTCCAAGATACATTTCAAATAACAACTAATGTTATTCTTTTATTAAAACACTCACTCAATTCTTTATTTAAATCCAACATTTGTTATTCCAATTTCTGCTATTAATTTAATATAAACTAATATTATAAATTCTAGTTCTAATGCGAGTTATAGCTTTTATCTTATTGCAATTGGTTGTCTTTTAAAATTCATTTGATATTATAAATTACATTCAACATATTTTCATAATAAAAATCATAAAATTTTGTTTCTGACCATTTTATTCAATAATTTATATTAAATTTAATATTTTTAAATGGTCAAAATTTTGGGTCGTTACAATCTCCCTCGCTTAGAACCTTTAGTCCCGATAGGGAATAGAGTAAGTAATCAACACTTAAATATGTTAAAATTAACAATTTATATAATATTCAAAATTTCTTAGTTTCACTATTCAATCAAAAAAATTCTAACACTTAAAATTTCGAAAAATTTCGGCAGCAGCTCCTTTGCGTGGCTAGGTCCGAAAAATTTCATAATGTCAATAATTACATGGTATACATCTCATTTCAATAATGTGGCATCCCAAAACATGGGGAACAATAACATATCACAACAAAAACCATAATCCGAAAACGTGCCTATTTTTCGGAGAAACAAAACTATATTTATAAAACCAAAAACAGCGGCTAGCCTTTGCTTCCATATACCTGAATTTTACTTACAAAATCCAAAGAGAATTAAACATGACAAAAGAAAGAACAATATACATTGCTATTTCTATCATAACTACCGGCAACATAACAATACAACAATCATATACAACAAAGCAATGTGATGCAACTAACAATGATGATGCAATTCTACATGCAACTCTAATGAGATGTAAAGCTACATGCAACCTAAATAGCACAGTAACCGGAAGCAACAAACATAGCATATAATCATTTATTAAAGTTCGTACGATGTACATATATCATTCGTACGCAAAAATCAAATCTGATTGCTTGCTCGAATATACAATTTCACTTTCGAACTAGTATTGATAACTCAACCACTCTAGTACGGACTTTGATTCGGTTCTTTAATTAGAAACTTTCATTCTCCTTGCATAGCAGTATACTATGATAGAGAACTTCAGAATTGTATCAAAAGTCCGTATCAACGTTCGTCGTCGAGAATCGAATGAATAATCCTAACTTGGACTCGTGTGAATTACCTCAAAATCGTGTACTCGAATCTAGATTAAAACTGTCAGGCGAATAAAATAACCTATATCTAACTTACGTATTTTATTCTATTGGTTTCTTAACTAAACCAATTGCTTTCATTCATTTTTAATACTTGTTTATTTATATAAAGATCAATCTCTTACATAATTTATTTTCCATTAAATATCAAAGTCAATAATGAATCATTTCATAAAATATCACTTAAGCTTCCACTTCCTTTACTTAAGTTTATAACTTAATTCGATTATAGAATAAAAATTTAAGTTGTTGAAGAGGAAAGAAATATTTCAATATAACTTAAAATTTAACTAAAACATTTAACCTTATTCACTTAGTATAAATATAAGATATATTTAAAACATCCTCATAGTATTAAGCAAAGATTTTTCCAAAAATTAAAATACTGTTAGAAATTTATATCAAAACATTTTAACAAGCTTTAAAATAAAGTTATTTAAATCCGATAATTTATTAGACTCATTATTTAAAAATAAGTATAAACTCAAAGATTATTAAACTGAAACTAATAATATACACAAATCTTACATTAAAATTTTAAATTAAAGTATAAATTTCATATCTTCATAATTAATTTTAAAATACTTGTTTTAAAATGAATATTCAAAATCATGGAAAACATGTATTTCGGTTTAATACAAAATTCAAATAGTAAATAAACCTTTAAATTTCATATTACTACTTTGAAAACCAAGTAAATATTTGAAATCATACTTTCAAAATTAGAGATTCATATTCATTTTTCAAACATATTACTATAAATAAAACTTCCCAAATCATTTTTTTATAAAATTTTAAAACGGATATTTAGATGATATCTCTAAATTATATATTCAAAGAAACTTATATAAATTTTATTTGAAACATTCATTTGAAAACTTCGTTTGCAAATCAATCATCTTTAATACTTTACAAAAATCCATTTGTGAATTTTCATTTTTAATACTTTACAAAAATCCATTGGTGAATTTTCTTACTTCTTTTATAAATACCATTTAAATATTTTAAATATCATCTTTATAAATATATGTAAACTATTTGAAAATATTTATTTACATTATTACTTATATATTTAGGAAGGTGCTATTGAAAACCTTAAATCCATTATTTATAAATTTATTAGTTTCAATCTCAAAATACTTTTCAAACATTATTAATAAATCAATAATCATTAACTTTGACTCTGTTACTTATTGAATTAATAACTTCTCACAATATTTACAACATTTATAATTAACTTTTAAACCATATCGTACATAAATAAACAACCTTTCAAACATTTTTAAAGTATTTAGAAAAGAAAAAAATAATCAAAATATTCTTTATATAATACTTTTATCAAAATATTATTATAACTCGAGGTTTTAACAAGTTTATCCTCGTTTTTACAGACTCCAACCATACGTTGATCTGGGGAAAAACTAGAAATCTCTAAGTACTTAGTAGACTTGTTTCAACACCTAGGGAAACTACTTAAAAATAGATATGGAAAGTACCACTCGAAACACCATAGGTCGTAGTACGCAATGGTTACATTGCTATCCCAGCAGAAACCATAAGTACCGAAGATAACCATTTACCCTCGACTTACTCTATGATCTAAAAGAATAACACCGCAAATCACAGTATGCAACGGTTACGTCGCTATCCCAGCAGAAACCATATGTACTGGACGTAATCATCTACCCTCGATTTACGCTACAATCTAAATCATAAGACCATAGGTTACGCTATGGAATTCAAAGGAACTCATGAGTTTATGCTCGGACAACCAAAAATCAAATCAATAGAATGAACCCACAAAGTGGATCATCAAATTTCACAGAGGTACTTCCCATATATTCAATTTCGAAATGTATCATAATATACATAGTACCCTTTCATATCATAAACTTCGAATATCATACTTATATAAATTCCATTATATATAAGATCATCACTTTTCAAATCGAGTACCTTTCAAATCAATAGTCTTCGAAATTACTTCATACTTATATAAAATCATTTTTATATAAGAATATTGAAAACTTCCAAATCAAATATTTATGGAATTAAAGGTCCTGGAAAATCAATCAATTTCAACATATCAGTTCAGTTTCAAATTTATATAGGACCTCAATCATCATATTTCCTTTTCAAAATTGAATACCATTCAAAATTCATAGATTTCAAAATAAATAGTTTTCAAAAATTACTTTAGTTTAATATTTATATAAAGTTATATTTATATAAATCAAATTTTCCTTCTAAAATCATTTTGTAAATAAATGAAGTTTTACAAAAATTTACTAAGCTCATAAGCATTTCTCAAAACAAAATTTCATTTAAAGCATTCAAAACTTAGGTTCACACTTGTATAATAAAAATAACCTTATTCATTTTACTCATTAAAATAATTAACAGTTTAAAACCTGTTTAAACTCCATTATCCTTTAAATTTAAGAGTTATGAAAACTAAACTCTTAAATACTCTTCTGAAAATACCAAGTTCTAAATTTAAATATCAATTTTAAAGTGTCAAATTATCCAAAAATAGTCGAAAAATCAAATTCCAATTCAAGAATTGGAAATCAACCATCAATCATCTCTAAGAGATGCACAATCAAATTATCTTAACGCATAAGATACATGTGTCCATAATATCATTCAACCGAAAACTCAAGAACTGAACACCGGTTTTATCTCAAATCATTTGAAATATATATATATATATATATATATTTCGAATATCAAATCATACTTCATGGATTTAAATCAAAATCTGTTTAATTAATTCAATCGTGTAGCAAAGCTACTATAGTGGCCTTCCCCACTTTGAAACTCGAAAACGAACGCCAATGATGCTGTAGTCGTCACCGAATTTATTTTCCAGCGACAGTGCATTCTGCACTTTGTATTTCTTTAAAAATCATTTTGAAAACATTTTATTCGTAAATATTTTCAAATAATGCTAGTATATTTTTTTTCAAAATCTTAGAAACCAATTTCAAAAACCCCAAATTCAAGTTCTTAAATTTTCAGTTTGAATAACTTTTTAATTATAAACCATATCTATCTAAACCTTATTTTATATATCACATTCGATATGTTATCAAATACTTGGTATAATAATACAGTGGGAAATTTAGATATACATTTATTTCGAAATCCCATGTTGAAAATATGTAATTTCTTATAAACCGTTTAAACATATTTCAAAAATTCACGACAATAGTCAAACGCTCGAATCAACAACCAATAGTCGATGCTCATAAACTGGCTTAGCACAACTAATCAATCAATAAATGATAATAAGCACTACCATTCCAATCAATCAATCAATCAATAAAGTGATAACAGCCACCAATCACGAAACAATCATAAAGGACTATATCATCTTATTAAATTCATTCTTTTATATATACAAAATATTATCCAAGTTAAAATCATTTCATTTACCAATTTCAAAACATTTTATGACACTAACAAATACGCGCTTTCGTGTGTGTGTACACACACACACAAAAATTCATTCTAGGGTATTGAGGACCCTATATCAAATGAGCTTGTCTTAAAGGTTTAGGTATTTGCTAAACCTAAGCTCTGATACCAACTATGACAACCCACCATTTTGGACGATTCAAGTCGACAATAAACCACACATGTTTGACTCAAACAGCCCAAAAGAACAGATTACCAATGGGGTTTTATCCTAATAAATAAGTTATAGAAGAATAAAAATATAGAATCTCGCATCGAAATGATAGAATATAATAATTATATAAACAGTTCATGAAGCTGTTTAACAATATAAAATAATTCACTTTACAATACCATCAGAGTTATACATTTAACAGATATAATAAAGTAATGCAGGAGAATAATATTAATAAGTACGGTCTTCAAACTCCATCTTTAGCTTTAAGAAATAATATCTTTGAAACACTAAAATACTCAGGCTGACCTGAGCGTAAAGGAAAATAATACACTCGAGTCAGAACGATAATTCTTGTGCAAATTAAATCAAAATCAGATGACATATGAAATGCAAATAACTACATTTTTAAAGTTTCAAATTTTCCGGAAAAGTTATTATTTTCATATTCAAAATACAACAAGTTTCACAATAGATCCATTCTAATAACATATAAATTTATAGAAAATTCCAAATTAAATTTTAGAGTTCAGGAGACTTGTTTATGAAAATTTTCCAAAGTTTCAAAATTCAATTTATGAAAACTTCCTAGGATTTCAAAATTTAAATTTGAAAACTTTCAAATAAGGCAACGGCAGTTTATTTCTCAAAAATCATTATTATGGTTCAAAAAGTAAAGCTAAACATACTAATTTTTTTCGCATGTCAATATGTGAAATCCAAGGGTTTTCTTATTCAGTGTTCAAATAATCAATATGAAAATTTATATGATTACAATAAACTATAGGGTGATAACAGGGATATATCAAAATAAATGAACAAATATACATTCAATCACAATAGCATCCATCACAACATACATTCAACATTCAAACCAACCAATTCAACAAATCAACAAATTCAATAGCATGTCACAATAATAATTAGTTATAACATACTGGAGTTTAGGTATTCAAATTAAATGTCAATTAAAATTCCCAACCAACAATCAATAATTTTATCACTATATAACTTGGTTTAACTTGCAATAAAATTTTAGTATTTCGTGAGTGAGTTTAAACACTCACCTTTTGGCTTTCCCTTTTCTAGTTAGATTTGGATCCGCTACTACTTTCTTCTTTTATTTTGTTTCCTTGCTATTTTAATATTTTTTTAGAAAATTTTGGAAAAGAAAGAGAAGTTTGTATGGATCTGGATTTGAAGAAAAAGATTTGAAAAGAAGAAAAAGGTTTGAAAAAGAAAATTTAAAGAAGAGGAAGAATTGAAAAAGAAGAAAAGAATTGAAAAAGAAGATTCGAAGAATAAGAATAAAAAAAGAAGCTTTGAAAAAAAAGGAGAAGAAGGAGATTTGAAGAAGAAAAAGAAAAAGAAGGAAGAAGAAATGTGAAGAGAGAAAAAAATGAGATGGAAGTTTTGTTTGGAAAAAATGAAGCTACAGAAGATGAGATTTGAAAAATGAAATGAGGCTACAAGAATGAAGATGGAATTGAAAATAAAGTAAAATATGAACAACATTGAAAAAATGGTAGGTATTAAAAGAGGTGAAGTAATGGAATGAAAATATGAATGAAGATAAAAATAAATCTTCTATTTTTAAATATGAAGCTTCAAGAGAATAAATTGCCAATCAAAGGAAACTACAAGAACTAATAATGCATAACAAAATGAACTTCAGAAATGAAGAATAGTAAATGTTGATATGAGTATTAATTTGGATGTTCGGATTAAAAATGAAAAACAACTTCAGGTAAAGTACTTGAAGAGGAGCAAACGAAACAAATGAAAAGAATGTGGCAATTATTAATTAGAAATAAAGCAAATGACAAATGAGGATACTATTAATTAATAAGAAACGAATGAGTAGTTTAACAATTAAATGGATGCTCAAGTGGAACCTACATGGAGAACTTGAAAATGAATAGAAAGAGAATGCGGATATGATAATAAATATAAAGCAAATGAAGGAACCACGTATATACTACAAACAAACTTTTAGGGTCCAAATTCCAAACTTACTCCAATTAATTAATTTCAATAAACCCAAATATACACATATTTATATCATTTAATTCTTTATTAAAACATTCGTTTTATGTTAACATATGTGCACATTCCATTAACTCAATCAATCAATTAACAATCAATTAATCAACCAATAAATCTATATATTTATTTATGTTATACAAACCAATTTTATTAATTCATGAATATATATCTATCTATGCATTATAAAAATGATTTACTTTTTTTTTTAATTACTATAACGGTCACATTAATGCAACCTGCACTTTACAAGTTTTAACCATATATAAAATGAAAAAATAAATATGCGTAAACATGTGTAATTAATGTACAATTGTTGATACAAATTAATTTCTTGTTGATTCCACAACATTTACACAACCATGAACCCTCTGATATATTTTAAAATTTGAATACTAATAAGTGTGTTTATATATATTATTCTAAAATTCAATTATTTTTTCTTTTTATAAAATCATACTTGTTCAAAATGAAAATTTTATTTTATACGTCTCAAAATATGCAGTTATTTTAATTAAAATGTTCATTCCATTTTGACACAAAAATGCAAGTTTCTATATCCACTCATTCATCACAATTTCATTCATGTTTTCTTTTAATTAAAACATTTCAATTAATCTAATTCCAATTAATTTCATTAGTAATTTCAAATGAATTATAATTATAAAACACTATTTTCTTTTCATTTATACCAATTCAAACATGTTTTATAAAATTTAATATACAACAAAATTTATATACTATTTACAAAGTAAATGTTTTATCTTATTGAAAATCAACTTTTCCAAGATACGTTTCAAATAACAACTTCTGTTATTCTTTCACCTGCCGTTCGTAGCTCGGTTGGTTTGGGAGATGAGAGATAGGGACCAAAAGGACTGTGTCCGGGCAGGTTCGAATCCCAGCACCAAACCATCAGTGGGAGTTTCAACGTTACGCATCCGTGTGCGACGAATAAGTAAAAGCGGGGTAGACACACGGCGTGGGGTTTACTTAAGTGAGTATCAATGAATACCATGATCTTAAGGTTCCCCATGATCTCAAAAAAAAAAACTTCTGTTATTCTTTCATTAAAACATTCACTCAATTCTTTATTTAAATCCAACTTTTGTAATTCCAATTTCTGTTATTAATTTAATATAAACTAATATTATAAAGGGGGAATTAATTTAAATGACAAAGATTTGTATATTTTTTTCCTCAAGGACACAACCTCAATATTTTTACCATAAGGACAAACATTCTCATAAAAATTATTCATAAGGACAAATATTTTCCAAAATTATTCATAAGGACAACAAAACTGCTACCAAGCTAAAACTGATACCTAAAAACTATTACCGATAACTATAAACTGATACCTAAAAACTGCTATCAATGACTAAAAACCGATACCTAAAGAAAGTTGTCCTTCAGGATAAAATATTGAAGGTCTGTCCTTGAGGCAAAAACGTTGAAAATTTTTGTCCTTGACAATAATTTCCTGTATTATAAATTTAAATTCTAATATGAGTTACAACTTTTATCTTATTGCAATTATTTGTCATTTAAAATTCATTTGATACTATAACTTACATCCAATATATTTTCATAATAAAAATCATAAAATTTTGCTTCTAACCATTTTTATTCAATAATTTATATTAAATTTAAATTTGGAGAAATGATAAGTGAAATCGCAAATTTAATTTTCTATTGTGTGTACACTATGGCATCAATACAAAGAGGCAATTGCAACATATTAGCACAAATGAATACAATCGGATTCAAGCGGAAATTGAGAAACCTACCCAATGGAGTCTACAAATCCACAATAGAAGTTAAAGAATAGTCTGTAATCTTTTTCTGCCACAGTGGAAAGATTGCATTTATTGGTAACATGACGATCAAATCATACCAAAGAACTTCGCTATAACACCTGCAATAATTTCGCTTATTAAAAATGAAGAGAAAGAATGGTTTGGGATCCATCGTTAGAATTTAAGGCGGAATTCAAGGAAGTTCCACTCAGTTCATACTCTATCGCATAAAATTCCCGAAACTTGTTCGGCTGTTACAACTTTGAAAATCAAATGCTAAGAAAAATGAAGAAAATAATCTTACATTTGTTGAGTTATTTCTAATTAAATAACCATACAGTGAATCAATAATGTTTATGGCGTCGATCATGGCAATGGCGTTATTTTATAATGTGTATTGTTAGTGAACATAGGAATGTAAAAGGAGTTTCGGTTGCACAATAAAACGAATTCCATATATCTGCAAAATTTAGTACTCAGGCAATAATATTTACACTAATATGGGTTACACTCCAAAAACTAAAAGATAAGCGGAAAACTATATATGTGAAAAAATACCAAGGAAAATTAATACATCAGCCTGCAAACCATGTTTGTTTCCATATCTGCATAAAAATATAATATAAAATAATATATTTGCCTCTATGTATATGAGTGTGTATAAAAGAGGCATTTACGTACGATAAGATGGTGATATGTAATGGACAAAAAATAAAAAATTCTTACAGTTTGTATAGGGTAAAACAATGTTCAAATTTATCACTTAATATTAGAAAGAATCATTTTGAGGACAAAACCGTCCTTAGATCAATCCAAGGAAAAATTGAAATATTTTATTTACATAAAATAATTCTTGCTCGAATTCTTTTATAATCCAATAGCATAATTTGCATCAATGGAAAGCTTATGGTATGCCTATATACCCAAAAATGAACCTGATGTATTGCTGAAAATCTTATAACGAATGAAATAATACGTGTAACAAACATGAAATTAAAAATGTGCCTGATGTATCAAAGATTCATCCTAACATCAGAACAATTATTTGTTGATACCGTTGATGATTCAGAATGAAAATTACATAGCATCAAACGTATTAGGTTTACTCATGTTTAGCAAACCTAAAAATTATAATATTCTTTAGTTTTGTTATATATGATTAAATAATATTTTTCTTTTTCATACTCATATGATATATGAGAATGAGAATAAATTAACTTCAAATATTTGTTTTTATATCTAATGAAGCATTTTGTACTTCCGTTATTTTCTGCTACATTCTTACTTTATCCTCCGCTATAACGTTTTACACCTTCATCACTATGAAACTGCTAAGCATTTTAACTGCACAATTGATTACAATAGTAAGAATTTTTTTTTTTTTAACGAAAGTTACTTGGATCTTTGTTAAACAAATGAACTGTACAAAGGTATTTACATATATACAACTCCTTAGTCAACCTTACTAATGCATGGCCCAATATCACTACTTCAAAACTATAATTTTAACTTTAATGGCGAATGGCTTTATAACTCTCTCCTCGCCGCTAGTTCCTCTGTTTGCGATACTCATATCTAATGGAATCTGGCACATGCAAAAGATTGCTTCCTCAGATAAGTTTTCCCCTTTCTTCTGAAACTTCACATGCTTACGCTTGCTACTGAAGCAAAATTACCTTTATCATAGGAATACAGGGCAGTTCATCAGCTTGTATTCTAATTAAGCTTTTGAGAGACATTAGAATTATGTAAAGTAAATTAGTGATGTAAATAAGAAAACAATGTAATTAAAACAGGTCGAAATCCTTCCCTTTCGGCAAAGATAGTTGGACGTGACAAGGAGCGAAAGCAAAATGACCGGTTCCAGAAAACCTCCTCCAAGAGTGGGTCAGGTGATCTCTAAGCAACCCTAATTTCTGCTAATATCTTCATCTATGGATGATTGTTACTGTTTGCATTTAGATTTAATAGCTCTGGTCGCAACATTATATGCAATTTGTTTGCATATTTGATGTTCTATTCTTTGAAATTATTAAAAATCCTGTTATTTCGTTCACTCCAAATTGCCCCGACACACAAGTAAACAAAGTTAGTTTAGCTGACCCTCTTGACCCCCGGATGTCGATACCAATACGTCAATGTCATTCGTGTGCCGAACATCCAACTGTCAGAAAGACGAATTGTTAGGGTAAAAAAAAAATAAAAAAAAATAAAGAAGAGAACACAACATCAAAATTTCACCAGCGTAACAGTAATATATAATATCAAAAGAACGTTATAAAAGGTTCCTCCGATATAGAAATTTTGGGGTTACAAAACTGATGCAGCAGCGGAATAACAAAATGATGATTCTGTGAAAGTAGCAATCGATGGAATAGAAAATACTGAATGCTCAACTCCGTTGATCCAAAGATGTCGGAATCTAGCTATCCCAAACACGTTGATCGCGCACGATACCGTGTTTAAAGATCTACGATTCTTCGACGTTGATCAAGCGCACTTGATTCCGCGAATCGGCTTCTACGATCGTTGATTCGAGCGCACTCGAATGCCGAAAGAGGAGATAGGAGATCACACTCAACTACCGATTTAATGAAAGCACAAAGCTAACAAACAAAAGTTTTATTCAAAATCAACTTACTCTTATAAATGTCACAACCCGCCTATTTATAGGCTTACAACTCACACAACAAAAATTGTACAACACATAGGTCGTTCACGACCTAAACATCACGACTTACGACCTAAAAACAGACGACCTAAAACAAACAGTTACAATACAACACATTACAAGGTCTTCACGACCTAAAACATACAGCGACTTACGACTTAAGAATACAACACACACATATACTCCAGGAGCGACTTAGCGTCTATCTTCCAGCGACTTAAGCTTTAGCATCCAGTAGCGACCTAAGAATCTTCGGCAGCGACCTAAAAATATAGCTCGGTAAAGTTAGGTCGTTCAAGCGACCTAAAAATAAAGCGGCTTCTTGTTAGGTCGTTGGCGACCTAAAAACTTTGCGACATATGAACTTCGCGACCTAACTTGTTGACTTAGCTCGTTAGCTCGCGAGCGACCTAAGGCATGAAGTGGTATTGTTGAGCGACCTAGTATAGGTCGTAGCTCGCTCGTAGGTTCTGAGCGACCTAATGTTTCTCGCATATGTAAGCGACCTAGCATAGGTCGTAGTCTTTTAGTTTGTGACCTTTTAGGTCGCAGCTTGTTGCTAGAGTTAGGTCGCAACTCCTTATCTCTTGACTCGTTAGGTCGTTGGCGACCTAAGTTAGCTCGTTGGCGACCTAAGCCAAGCGGCATGCTGGAGCGACCTATCTTGTTAGGTCGTAATTCCTTAGGTTGCTGGCGACTTATCGGTTCTTTAGGTCGTTCGCGACCTAAAGTAATGTCCATTTGCGTTGCTTCAAGCTTCAATTCTGGCAATGAAAAATCAGGCTCAGGTTGGCCTACATCAAAAACCTAAGTACCATCATCAGCCTGGACAGTTATAACTACATATCCTCACAAATGCTGATATATACAATATAGTAATGTAGTGAAAATAAAAATACTATAGAACATCCAGCTCGTCTTCTTAAGCTCCAATGAAAATCATCTAAAACCTGCCTTTGTCAAACTACTTGATAGAACACGCGGGGAATTTAAGGAAAAAAGAAACCAAGCATCAAACATAAGTCTGGTATGCGAAACTCAAAAAGTATGTGTACAACATATAATAGTACTTTTGAGACTATATGGAATGCAATAACGGTATCCTCTCAAAAGAACCACCATCTACAATACATAAGGTGATATAATAGATAATGTATAGGGTGTAGCATATAAATATTATAACATAACTAGAATGGTTAAGTTGGTTACATTCAACAGCATACTAGGAGTACAATCAAATCCGATAAGGAACATTCACATAATTGATTTTCCATGGAGATATCTTCGATGGATCCGGATCCAATATCTTGCACAAGTGTCAGAAAGTACTTTCGAGTGACGTATATCTCTAGATAGAGTATACCTTTTAGGTAACACAAGCAACCCAGCGTCCGAACATAAACAACGTGAATCAAATATCATTAACTTCCGATGGCCAACAATTGATAAGTATCTCTAGAAATGAAGTTGATAATACCCTGACATGGATTGCTAACCCCAAGTTGTGAGGTTTACTATGTTTTTAGTCAATTCCAATGTTGGGGTTACGTTCACCATCTTTCACACGATTATTCATCACCCGAACAAAACACGAATCCCTAATTGGATTCCCACATCTCAAACAGATCTCGAAACCATACATGGATTCTTATATCTCAACAGATCTTGGAATCACACACCCTGAATAGATCACGAACAACTACATGTGTTCGAGCATCTTAAACAGATCTCGTATCTCCACATAGATTCCTACATCTTGAACAGATCCACTTCCAAGAGATAGAACATGTATCTCAGCCTTGAAGTGGTTTTCGGTCAGTAAAACACTTACCGATCCTGGTCTCTCCAAGACTAAATCAACGAATTTGGTCATTCAATGATATTGAGAGCGATCGCATATGGAAACCAAGTCTCGTATACTTATTACGTTTTCGATAATTCCATCTCACGCTATCCCTCGACCAAGAGTGAAGCCACAGGTTAAAGCTCTATTTCTCATATCTTTACATGAATAGCAGTATTAATTTCCGTAGATAAACAAGCCTACTTCATCGGCATTTAGTGCTAAGTATACGACTAAATGTTTTCCATAAACGAATAAATATACGAAGCACGATCAAGTCACATAAAGCACGATCAAGTCATACAAAGCACGATTAAGTCACACAAAGCGACTTCTAATCCCCTTTTTATTTAATTAATCTTTTAGCATTAAAACCTCTTTTATTAGTAAAACTTCTTTTATCTAATTAAAAGTTGTTTATCACTTTCTACTATTCATTTGTACTCATTTCAATACTTCAAAAAGTATTCATATACTTATCTCAAGTAGTATAACTATATTCACAAATCATTAACAAGATTTCTTACTCTAAACCTTTGCTTTTCTACCTTTTTCCAAAAGATTCCTTACTTATAATTTCCTTTCAAATATCCTTTTAAGGATCTAAATACTTTCACAAATCTATTCAAAAGGTTTAAGACAAATGTTTCTCAAATATTATCACTACAAGTCGAAAACCATTTCACTTATGCTTATTTTTAAAACATTCTTTTAAAGATCTATTTACATTCATAAGTATAATCTAAAAGGGTTAAAGACGAAAGTTATTGACACATTGCCACAACAAACCCAAAATCATTCCATACTTACACCATCTTTAGAACATTCTTTTTAAAGATCTAAGTTAATAATAGGTTAAGTTCGATAGTCGACTAATCGATTATCTAGTCAAAACAATTGCTTATACAAATCAATATTCGTATACTTAACTCGTTTTTGACATTTTAACTTAACTATTCCTCATTCAAGAGTGAAGCTAGGTAAGTTAGAGCACCGGTTGCATCAAAGTCTTGCCTAGATACTTTATTCTTGAATCTTACAAATAGATAAGCATACTTATCGGCTTTTAATGTTAAGTATATTATTAATGATTTCCATAAATGAGTTAGAAAACAGTATGATTAACCCATTCCCGACTTAACCATTCCTCGTTTAAGAGGGAAGCCCGGTAGGTTAGAGCTCTATTGATTCGTCCCTACTCGACATCAATATTAACTCCTAAAAATAGATAAACCTACTTCGTTGGCTTTTAGCATTAAGCAAAGTTAATTATCTTTTAAACAAGTAAGTAAACAACAAGATTAACACGTTTTTGACATTACAACTTAACCATTCCTCTTTCAAAATGGAAGCCCAGTAGGTTAGAGCTCTATTGCTTCATCCCTACTCGACGTCATTCTTAACCCTAAAAAATAAGAGAAGTCTACCTCGTCGGCTTTTAGTATTAAGCCTCTTCTTTACTTTTTCAAAATAATATATTATTAAAAACATATTTAAACTTCAAACCAACTTTAGAATACTTCAAAACATGTTTGAAAACATCTCTACAAATATTAGAGAAAAATATCAAATTTAAATATTATTTTTAACACTTAAAACCATACGCGACTTACTACAACATTTATAGATGCCGTTAAAATCCTTGTTAAAACAACAATGAAAAGAATGATCTTTGTGATTAGTTTTAATCACTTTAACAAATGATTTAAAACTTGAATTTTTATAGCAAGTACTACAATAAGAGTATTTAAAAACCACGGAAAGAAACCTTTAAGAATATCTTTCCATTTATCCATAAAAATTCCCCAAAACAAGAGACTTGGAAGTGCATTTATAACGACTATTCTCGCTTCCAACACTTTGAAACTTACTTCAATTTAAGATACACGTTAAACAACCATTTAAATTTGAAGTCAAGGCCATACAACATGTTTTAGAGGGTAGTAGAAGTGATTTTATATAATATAAAGTTATTATTTTCTTTCAAAAAGTAAGAGGGGTCCAAAGTTTATAACTTTGCTTAGTTAATGTCAATTTATCTATTATACTTTGCACACAACATACACATACACAATATATACTTAAGAGATAGTGAGATAACACTTAGATCCTTGAAAAACCAAAGAACAAAGCCACAAGAACTAAGAATCACCTCCTTTCATCACCACAAGCCTAAATATCCAACCTTTAGCACTTCTAAACCAAAGCAACCACCTCCCCTTCATGCTTACGGCCCCTCCTTGGAACCCCCTCTTCCTTTCACCTTCTATGACTTCTTACTTCCTAATCATGTCTCCCATGATGTCTTAGGCCCAAAGAAAAAATTTAAAAGTGATTGGAGATGATTTGGTTAAGGCTTGAAAAAGTCATAGATTAATTAGTGGATTAGTGCTTAAGCACTTCCACCATTTTTAACTCTCATACTTCATCTCAAGTTCAAGTGAATTAGTGATTTATTATGTATGATATGCCTCTCCTTATATAGGGTTTTACAAAAGGTCATAACCACCTCTTACCTTCTTCCATGAAAGGTTACAAAGGAGCATTCTTTTCACATGTTAACTTCACGTCTCCTTTTTTTTCCTTAAAAGTTAATATTACCATAAAAAGACATTTCCTAAATATCTTCCATTACATAGTGCATGACATCATCCAAAATGTTTATTTTCATAAATGGCAAAAAGCTTTTATTTCATTTTATTAATTTCCTAAGCAAATAAGTGTATGTAAAAAAAAATCTAAACAACTTTTGGCGGTTAAAAAGCTATTTTTCAATGAAACGACTTTCAGTCACATTATCGATATTTTTTCAAAGTATATATTCTTGTAAATATTTTTTCAAAATAAGTTTACCATCATTAGTTATGATTTAAAAGGAGGTTAAAAAGCATATTACATTATTTTAATAACATTAAATAAAAGATTCAAATAATTCAAATATTTAAATACAAAGTGTCCGAAATTCCGGGTCGCTACATTCTCCCCCACTTATTATATTTCGTCCTCGAAATTCTAACACGAGAAACAATAGAAACAATCACATAGCAATACTTAACTTTATTAAATCACTAGCAAACAAAACTCATGATTTGCTTATGTTCAAAATCAGCTCATCGCACAAGGATGATAAATAACCTACTAAGCTTAACTTATGCTCAACAGCCTCAAGTGAATACTTAGTCGATAATTCATGCTACCTCATAACAAATCGAAGAGCCATCACCTAAATCTCCATAAGAAAATCAAAACCTAGTATGCAAATATACTAAAGCCCGTATGATGTACATGGATAATCCATACACAATATCAATTCCGATCACTTGCTCGATCACATAATTTCACTTCCTAACTAGTATAGATCACATGACCTCTCTAGTGCGGACGCTGATAAGGTTCCTTGATTAGAAACCTCTGTTCTTCTTACATAGCCATATACTATGATAGAAAACTTCGGGATCATATCAAGAATCCATATCAAGTATTCACTGTCAAGAATCGAGTGAAAAATCATTGTTCAAACCGAAGTAAACCACCTCGAAATCATGTACTCAAATACTGGACCAAGAACAGTCATGCAAATAAAATGATCTACGTGCAACTTACGTACTTATCCTATTGGTTTCTTAACTACACTAATATCTTTAGTCATATTATTTTATCCAAATAGTATGTCTTATTAATACTAAAACCATTTAAGAACATTTCATAAAACATAACTTCAAGTTTATCAACATTATACAACTTAAGTTCGTATTCGTATAATACTCCATTACCTCCTAAGAGTATATACAAATCATCAAATTATCTTACTTAACAATTATGTTCAACAAATTAAAAACTTGTTTCAGCTTACTGACTTCTCAAATTCAAGTGTTATATAAACTCAACTTTATATTTTCACAAAACACTTAGTTTCAAGTTCTATAATAATTCGAAAGTTTCCAACTGTCCAAAATCACTGAAAATCCCATTTCATTTTAACAAATAAATACTACCAAACAACATATCATAACATGATGTACGTATCATACAATCCTAATGCATGGGCTACATGTGTCCATAAAATATCTTAACAAATTTCAATAATTTATTAAACACACTTTACCCAAAAAGGAAAAACTGAAAAAGCTCCTTCATTTATTCCAAGCTATGCCACTACCACTCCGGCACCCTACATAGCATACATGTAAAACTTTTCTTCATAAAAAGTTCATATCAAACTTCTTTCCAAAGAAAAACTTTAGAACTAAACACTAGGTTTTAGTTCAAATCTTTTTGAAATAATAATATATACATATATCTTTTGTATAGCAAATCATGCTTTCGGAATCAAAACAGAATCCGTTTTACTAAAATAACCATGTAGCATCCCCACTTAGAGACCCAAAAATGAACGTCAAAGATGTTAAGGTTATCATCAGGATTATTGTCAAGCGACATGAGTGAGTTCGGTACGTGGATGCCTTTCAGACTTAACCAAAATCATTTCAAAACTGAATCAAATACGTCGTAAATATTACTAAGTATCATGATCTCGATTTTATAAACCAATTTCTCAAATAATCACTTTTAAATAATACTACTGTTATTTTCTCAAAATCTTTGAAAACATTTTCAAAGACATCGAGATTTAAGTTCTCAAAATATCAGTTAAATCCTTCTTGTTTATAAATCATGTTTTATAAACCATATTTGTATAAAATCATTTTCTTATATAGATTCTTTTCACAAATGTTTATTTCCAAAATAACTTATCTCTTCTCAGATTATAATAAACATCTTTTACTCAATTAAACTTTTAACCCAATATTACCATCGAACGCCTTATAGTTAAACCGTGAAACTAAATTCACAAGGTGTTTATTTCAATGTATCTATAAATACCGTTTACCCCACCTATGCAATAAAAAGGTAAAAGTGCCCATAAACTAATCGAGCACAAATCAACAATCAACAAATGATGTTAATGCTCATAAACTGACCGACGATAACTGAACAAATTAATGAGGGGTAATGAATGAACATCATTAGTCTCTACATTAATTGAGCTATACTTTGACAATTCACTTATATAAGTTATCTTATATAAGATCGTTAACAATTGTTGTTATAATTACCTTTAAGGTATACATTATAATGTTTACAAATACGCTGTCATATGTATAATATACTCAACTCATGCTAAGACATTCCATTACCCTATCTATTAATGAGTTTACCCACCAAAGCTAAGGTTTTCACTTAACCTTCAGCTCTGATACCAACTGTAACAACCCATCCTCCCGACCTTCGAATGTCAACACTAATACATCCGCGTTATTCATGTGCCGAGCATCTAAGTGCCGGAAGGATGAATTGTTAAGGTGGAATAAAAAGAAAAAGAAATAGAACAAAGAAGAAGAGAACTCAACATCATAATCTCATTAGGAGAATGATAAAATATAATATCAAAAGAACAGTACAAAGGGTTACTCCGATACAGAAATTTCGGAGTTACAAAACCTAAGTACCATCATTAGTCTAGACAGTTATAACTACCTATCCTCATAAATGCTGATATATACAATATAGTGATGCAGTGGAAATTGTAGGAAATGCGGATTACAAATCTTAAGGCAGAATTAACACTAGAGGGGGGAGGGTGAATAGTGTTTAATTAATTTTATGAATCCTTTTGAAATCTTTTCAAATTAAATCCAAACAGATGCAATTCACAAACACAGAAACAATCACAGAATCAGACACAGATGCAAATAGTAAATAAAATTAGTAAAGGAAAGAACACACCAGAAATTTATATTGGTTCGGAGTTACCCTACATCCAGTCCCACACAATTTCTTTTGCAGATTTCTTTTCAAATATAATGTTGATATTACAACCTCGATTTCAAGGCCACGAGATACACCCTCCTGTCTCCGAGTCTAGGGCAAACTCTCTTGATTTAACCAGGCTACAAGATCACCTAATTGATTTACGGGCTATAATCACACCCAATTGATTTACGGACCACAATCACACCGTTTCCAATCACACTTTGATGGAGAGAGACTCGATACACTTCGATCTTTGATTACAAATGATCCTATAACTCTAAATAGCAGTGAGATATTTGAGAGAGAGTGGCAGAGAATCAAACTAGAGACGATCGAGTTTGATTCACTTAGGATTTCGGCAGAGTTCTGTTAATAATGTTTGAAAATAAGAATGGAAGAGAAAGAGGAGAGAAAATAAAGAAAACTTAAGTGAAAATTCGTTGAAAACTACTGATATATATAGGAGAATAACGGTCATGTCCATTTGTGAAAGGTTATGACGAATAGACACTTCTTTTGAAAATTTGAAAATTGAAATCTACGGCTACCATGTTGACATGGGGGTATAGGCATGTCGACATCCCCTAGTATTTTTTAAAAATTGATTTTTTGTCTTAAAGAGATTTTCTTTCTAAAGTTTGTCGAAACAATCTTAGAACTTTGTAAATTATTTTGAATATACTTTATGATTATAAAAACCTTTGGAAAGTGATCTTACGAAGTGTAAAAGTAATAAAAACTAAATATATAAATATTTTGAGATTAAAGCTAAAACATTAAAACTAGGAGATAGTTTAAAAACAAGAAATAATTTTGAAATTAATATGATTAAAAGTAGTTTTTGAATTAAGGCTAAAATATTTAAACCGAGAGAGAGATGTCTTTTAAAAAAGATAGTTTTGAAAAAAAAACTAAAAATAAGTCATTTTGAAAATTTCGTGGATTCCATTCCACTAGAGAAGGTCTTGGGTTCCATCCCACTAAAGAGGTCGTGGGTTCCATCCCACTATTAAAGCGTGAAGGTGGATTCCATTCCACAATTAAAATCCGAATAAAGATTTTAGTGCTATTATGAAGTTTTAACATAAATCTAGACTCTATTACTTATCTTGAACTCTTGATAATCTTGATACTCATGAGTCTTCAGTTTTGATTTCTACAATCTTGAATTCGTCAGTCTTGAATCTCTATACCGTACAGTTTCATTCTCAGTACCTACATATATATATATCCTGCATATACATATATATCTAGACAAAGATATTAGTATTTATATTTTATAACAAGTCCTAAGATTGTTGTCATCAAAACAATCATCTCAGGAACTAACCATCTCCCCCTTTTTGATGATGACAACCTATGTTTATAAAATCTACTCTAACAAACTTCGATTCTACTCCGACTCCCACTTATTCCAACAACTCCCCCTTAATCTACTAACTCCCCCTTAATCTAAGCCTATCTAACCTATTTTATAATTCTCCCCCTTTGTCATCAACAAAAAACTAAGCATAAACTACATAACTCCCCGTTAAACTAATACTATGGAACTAAATGCTAATAACGAAGTATAATAAGCGAAACATAAATCTAATTTTATTATATATGATGTTACATTACACATATATATGAAACATAGACACAAATATATACAATTTTGTTTTTCTCTATTTATTTTAATATATATGTTACTATATCTATATTCTATATCTCAGTTATAGAACAAATACCTAGTTCTCTTCTTAATTTAGTAAAGGTTGATTGAATCAAGGCTTTGGTTAGAATATAAGCTATTTGATTCTCAATGTTGATATATTCAAGAGAAATAATCTCTTTACTTATATTATCTCTGAGAAAATGAAGTCTGATATCAATATGTTTGGTTCTGGCATGATGAGTGGGATTTTTGGATAAATTTATTGCACTTGTATTGTCATAATAAATTGGTGATTTTGAAATATTTAATCCAAAATGCTTTAGGGTTTGTTGCATATAGATAACTTGAGAACAAACCAAAGCAGCAGAGATATATTCTGCTTCAGTTGTTGATAGTGAGACAGTATTTTGCTTTTTACTAAACCAGAAAACCAGAGAATGTCCTAAAAAGCGACAAGTTCCACTTGTACTTTTTCGGTCTGATTTACAACCAACATAGTCAGCATCAGGATATGAGATTAAATCATATGAATCATTTTTAGGGTAAAATAGGCCATTGTCTAAAGTGTGTTTAACATATCTTAGGATATGTTTAACAGCTTTTAAATGGGGTTCCTTGGGTTGAGATTGGTACCTTGCACAGAGACAGACACTATGCGTGATATCAGGTCTACTCGTAGTTATATAGAGTAGCGATCCAATCATTCCCTTGTATAGTTTTTGATCAACATCTTTTGACATGTCTTCTTTATTTAAGGCTTCATTGGTTGCCATAGGAGTGGGTTTTCCACTCGCAGTGTTCATACCAAACTTACTAACTAGATCCCTAGCATACTTTTTTTGACTAATGAAAATACCACCATCTAATTGTTTTATTTGCAATCCTAAAAATAAAGTAAGTTCACTCATATGACTCATCTCAAATTCTTTTGTCATTATTTCAGAAAACTCTTTGTTCATTTCATTGTTTGTTGATCCAAAAATTATATCATCTACATAAATCTCTACTAATTGGATATCATTTTTGTTTCTTTTAATAAAAAAAGTATTATCTACTTTACCAATTTCAAAATTTGATTGTAATAGGTAAGATCTTAGTCTGTCATACCAGGCTCTAAGAGCTTGTTTTAGACCATATAGAGCTTTCTTTAATTTGTAAACATGATTTGAAAACTTTTCTTCTTCCAAAAGTGGAGGTTGTTCAACATAAACATCCTCTTTAACAAAACCATTTAAAAAGGCACTTTTGACATCCATTTGAAATAATTTGAAATTGTTGTGGTTTGCGAAAGCAAGTAGAATTCTAATGGCTTCTAATCTTGCTACGGGTGCAAAGGTTTCATCATAGCCCATTCCATCTTCTTGACAATAACCTTGCGCGACTAACCGAGCTTTATTTCTAACGACCTCACCTTGTTCATTCATTTTATTTTTATAAACCCATTTAGTTCATATTATAGTTTTGTCCTCAGGTCTAAGAACAAGTTACCATACATCATTTCTGGTGAATTGATTCAGTTCTTCTTGCATAGCAAGAATCCATGAATCATCAAATGATGCTTCCTTTGGATTTTTGGGTTCAATAGTTGATATAAAAGCTACATTACTCATCTTGTTTAGTTGATTTCTAGTTCTAACAATAGATTCAATATTTCCTAGTATATTTTCTATAGGATGATCTTTTAAAAGTCTGATTCTTTTATTAGGATGAACAGTTTCACAATTTGTTTCATTATTTAAAGTAACAAAATCGTCTTCATCATTTATTTGAACAAAATCTTTGAAATTTTCATCAAAAGATACATGCATTGTTTCTTCAATGGTGTTAGTTTTTAAATTAAAAGCTCCGTATGCTTTACTTCTACTAGAATATCTGACAAAAATTCCTTTGTCGGATTTAGGATCAAATTTATCCAAATTGTCCTTTGTATTTAGAATAAAGCATTTACTTCCAAAAACTTTAAAATAAGATACATTTGGTTTCTTATTAAAAAGAAGTTCATATGGTGTTTATTGGTTAGAGGTCTAATTAAAATCCTATTCAAAATGTAACAAGCTATAGCGACTGCTTCAGCCTAAAAATTTCTTGGTAATTTACTATCTAAAAGCATAGTTCTTGCACACTCTTGAATCGTCCTATTTTTACGCTCTACCACTCCGTTTTATTGTGGAGTTATTGGAAAGAAAAAATTCTGAGTTATTCCTTTTTTATTACAGAAATTCTCAAAATTTTCATTTTCAAATTCTCCACCGCGATCACTACGAATAGTTTTGATTTTTAAGGAAAGTTGATTTTGAATTCTTTTTGCAAAAGTTTCAAATAAATCAAAATCATCACTTTTATGTTTCGGAAAAATTGTCCATGTAAATCTAGAATAATCATCTACAATTACAAAAACATATTTACTGTGGTTTATTGATTGAATTTGAGATGGACCAAACAGATCTAAATGAAGTAACTCAAGAGGTTTTGAAGTTGAAATCATATCTTTAAATTTAAATGAATGTACTTTCTAGGTTTTCCTAATTGACAAGCATCACATATACTATCTACTTTAAAATCCATTTTAGGATAACCTCTTACTAGATCAAGTTTTGAAATTTTAGATAGGAGTTTGAAATTCAAATGCCCAAATCTTTTATGCCAAATCCAAGGGTCACTTGTATTAGGCAAAAGACGTAGGTTATCATTTGAGATTTTTATATTGAGAATATAAATATTTTTCTTCCTAATTCCTTCAAAGATAATATTTGATTTATTATCTTCGATGTGACATTTATCCTTTTCATATTTAATTTTGTAGCTCTTGTCACATAGTTGACTTATGCTAAGTAAGTTGTATTTTAGTTTCTTAACTAACAGAACATCAGAAATAGTAGGAGTTTTAGAGTTACCGACATTGCCGATGCCAATCACATATCCTTTTGAATTGTCTCCAAAGTTGACCAGTCCTCCATCTTCATAAATTATGTCATTCAGTATCTCCGAATTACTAGTCATGTGTCTTGAACATCCACTATCAAGTATCCATTTGTTTTTCTTGATTTGCACCATTTGTCCATTGAGTGTTGATTCTTCAAAAGCCATATAACACATCCGTTCCTGCACAATACACCAATTCAGTAGATAACTTGATTTTCTATAATAACAATATGCAGACTTATGAGAGAATGATGATTTGGATAGTTTTGAACCAGTGTCAACAAAATATCCAAAAATTGTCATTTTAAACTTTTTCAAAATCTAGATTATGATAACTTTGAAAACCAATGCTCCGATACCAAATGTAGGAAATGTGGATTACGGATCTTAAGATAAAATTAACACTAGAGGGGGGGGGGTGAATAGTGTTTAATTAATTTTATGAATCTTTTTGAAATATTTTCAAATTAAATCCAAACAAATGTAATTCACAAACACAGAAACAATCATAGAATCAGACACAAATGCATATAGTTAAAAGATAGTTTTTGGAAAAATAGTTCAAATAAATTATTTTGAATATTTCATGGATTCCATTCCACTAGAGAAGGTCATGAGTTCCATCCCACAAAAGAGGTCGTGGGTTCCATTCCACTATTAAAGCGAGAAGATGGATTCCATTCCACAATTAAAATCCACATAAAGATTTTAGTGCTATTATGAAGTTTTAACATAAATCTAGACTCTATTACTTATCTTGATATCTTAAATTCTTGAACTCCTAATAATCTTGATACTCATGAGTCTTCAGTCTTGATTTCTACAATCTTGAATTCGTCAGTCTTGAATCTCTATACTGTACAGTCTTCATTCTTAGTACCTGCACATATATATCCTACATATACATATATATCTAGACAAAGATATTAGTATTTATATTTTATAACCAGTCCTAAGGTCGTTGTCCTCAAAACCATCATCTCAGGAACTAACAGAAATAAGAATATACTACAGTAGTTGAAACATCCAGCTCGTCTTCTCAAGCTCCAATGAACATCATAAAAAACTTGCCTTTCTCAAACTACTCGAAAGAGTACGCTAGGAATTTAGGGAAAACATAAACCAAGCGTCAGACATAAGTTTGGTATGAGAAACTCAAAAAATATGTATACAACACATAGCAATACTTTTGAGACCGCATGTAATGCCATAACGGTATCCCATCTAATAAGTACATAAGGTGATATGATAGATAATGTATAGGGTATAGAATATAAATATTATAACATAGCTGGAATGGTTACATTGGTTACATCCAACATTATATTAGAATTACAATCAAATCCGATAAGGAACGTTCGCATAATGGATTTTCCACGGAGATCTCTCCGATGAAGCCGAATCCAATCTCCTGCACAAGGATCAGAAAGTACCTTCGAGCGACGTATATCTGTAGATAGAATATATCTTTTAGGTAAACACAAGCGGCTCAGCGTTCGAACATAAACATGAACAACGTGAACCAAATATCATCAATTCCCTTGGCCAACAATTGATAAGTATCTCTAGAAATGGAGTTAATAATATCTAACATGGGTAGCTAACCCTAGGTTGTGAGGCCTACTCAGTTTTTACTCATTTTCGATGTCGAGGTTACGTTCGGCATCTTTCACACAAGTCTTCATCACTCGAATAAAACATGAATCCCCAATTGGATTCCCACATCTCAAACAAATCTCGAAACCATACATAGATTCTCATATCTCAACAGATCTTGGAATCACACATGGATTCCCACACTCTGAATAGATCACGAACAGATACATGTGTTCTAGCATCTTAAACAGATCTCGAATTTCCATATAGATTCCTGCATCTCGAATAGATCCACTTCAAAGAGATAGAATATGTTCTTAGCCTTGAAATGGTTTTCGGTAAGTAAAATACTTATTGAGCCCAGTATCTCTAAGGTTAAATTGACGAATTTGGTCATTCAATGATAGTGAAAGCGATCGCATATGGAAACCAAGTCTCATATACATATCATGTTTCTAATATTTTCATCTCACACTACCCCTCGATCAAGAGTGAAGCCGGTAGGTTAAATCTCTATTGCTCATATCCCTATACGAACATTAATCTTAATTCCATAAATAGACAAGCGTACTTCATCGGCTTTTAGTGCTAAGTATACGACTAAATGTTTTCCATAAACGAATAAACATACAAAGCACGATCAAGTCACACAAAGCATGATCAAGTCACACAAAGCACGATCAAGTCATACAAAGCACGATCAAGTCATATAAAGCGACTCCTAATTCCCTTTTTGTTTAATTAATCTTTTATTAAGTAAAACCACTTTTATTAGTAAAACTTCTTTTATTTAATATAACATTGTTTATCAATTTATACTATTCATTTGTACTCTTTTCAATACTTCAAAAAGTATTCATATACTTATCTCAAATGGTATAAGTATATTCACAAATCATTAACAAGACTTTTTACTTTAAACCTTTGCTTTTCTATCTTTTTCCAAAAGATTCCTTACTTATAGTTTCCTTCCAAATATCCTTTTAAGGATCTAAGTACTTTCACAAATCTATTCAAAAGGTTTAAGATAAATGTTATTCAAACGTATCACTGCAAAACCAAAAATTTCACTTATGCTTATCTTCAAAACATTCTTTTAAAGACCTATTTACATTCATAAGTATAATCAAAGAGGGTTAAAGATGAATGTTACTGGCACATTGTCACAACAAACCCAAAATCATTTCATACTTATATCATCTTTAAAACATTCTTTTTAAAGATCTAATTTAACAATAGGTTAAGTTCGATAGTCGACTAATCGATTATCAAGTCGAAACAATTGCTATTACAAATCAATGTTCATATACTTAACTCGTTTCGACATTTCAACTTAACTATTCCTCGTTCAAGAGTGAAGCCAAACAAGTTAGAGCACTGGTTGCATTAAAGCCCTACCTAGACACTTCATTCTTGAATCTCACAAATTGACAAGCATACTCGTTGGCTTTTAGTGTTAAATATAGTATTAATAATTTCCATAAACGAATTAGAAAACAATATGATTATCCCCATTTTTACATTCCCAACTTAACCATTCCTCATTCAAGAGGAAAGCCCAGTACGTTAGAGCTCTATTGCTCCGTCCCTACATGGCATCAATCTTAACTCCCAGAAATAGATAAACCTACTTCGTCGGCTTTTAGCATTAAGCAAAGTGAATTACCTTTTAAACACGTAAGTAAACAACAAGATTAACACATTTTCGACATTCTAACTTAACCGTTCCTCGTTTAAGTGGGACCGGTAGGTTAGGACTCTATTACTCTATCCCTACTCGACATCAATCTTAATTTTCAGAAATTAGAGAAGTTTACCTCGTCGGGCTCTTAGTGTTAAACCTCTTTTTTACTTTTCCGAAATTTATATATTATTAAAAATATATTTAAACTTCAAACCAACTTTAGAATACTTCAAAACATGTTTGAAATCATCTCTAAAAAGATTATATAAACATACCAAATTTAAATATCATTTTTAAACACTTAAAACCAGAAGCGACTTACTACAACAATTATAAATGCTGTTAAAAGTCTTTGTTAAAACAACATTGAAAAGAACAATCTTTGTGACTAGTTTTAACCACTGTAAAAAATAATTTAAGACTTGAAATTTTTATAGTAAGTACTACCATTAGGGTACTTAAAAAAATGCAAAGAAACTGCTAAGAATATCTTTCCATTTATCTATAAAAATTCCCAAAACAAGGGATTCGTAAGTGCACTTATAATGATTATTTTCGCTTCAAACACTTTCAAACTTACTTCAATTTAACACACAAGTTAAAAAACCATTTAAATTTAAGTCAAAGCCATGCCACATGTTTAAAAGAGTAATAGAAGTGATGTTATAGAAAATAAAGTTATTATTTGCTTTTAAAAAGCAAAAGGGGTCCAAAGTTTATAACTTTACTTAGTTAATGTCACTTTAACTATCATACTTTGCACAAAATATATCTGTACATAATATATACTTAAGAGATAGTGAGATATGTCACTTAGATCCCTGAAAAACTAGACCAAAAAGCCACAAGAATAAACAACCACCTCCTTACTTCATTACAAGCCTTAAGATCTAACCTTTAGCACTTCCAAAATAAAGCAACCGCCTTCCCTTCCTTCTCCATGCTCACGGCCCCTCCTTGGATCCCCCTCTTCCTCTCACTTTCTCCAACTTCTTTCTTCCTAATCATATCTCCCATGATGTCTTAGGCCCAAAGACAAAGTTTAAAAGAGATTGGAGATGATTTTAGAGAGTAATTAGTGGATTAGTGTTTAAGCACTTCTGCTATTTTTAACTCTCATACTTCATCTCAAGCTCAAGTGAATTAGTGATTTATTATGTATGGTATGCCTCTTCTTATATAGGATTTTACAAGTGGTCATAACCACCTCTTACCTTCCATGAAAGGTTGTAAAGGAGCCTCCTTTTCACATGTTAACTTTACACCTATCTCTTTTTACTTAAAAGTTAAGTATTATCGTAAAATGTCATTTTCTAAATATCTTCCATTACATCATGCATGCCATCATCTAAAAAGTTTATTTCCATAAATGAAAAATATATATTTCATTTTATTAATTTCCTAAGAAAATAAGTGTATGTAAAAAAATTCCGAACAACTTCTGACGGTTAAAAAGCTGTTTATCGATAAAACGATTTTCGGTCACATTATCGATATTTTTTCTAAGTTTTTATTTTTGTAAATTTTTTTCCAAAATAAGTTTACCATCATTGTTTATGATTTAAAAGGAGGTTAAAAAGATTATTAAATTATTTTAATAACATTAAATCAATGATTCAAATATTTAAATAATTCAGTTATTTAAATACGAAGTGTCTGAAATTCCGGGTAGCAATGTTACTACTCTTGTTGTTGATCGAAATTTTTTCCATTATATCCCAGATCTCTAATACTAAGTTGTTAGTGATAGGGTTAGGGACCGGCTAGTTTAGGCTATGTCTGCACCACTTCCATATTGTTGATGTATATATGCACTTAAAGAAAACGTGATCCACATCTTCATCTTCAACATCACACGGTACACATTTACAGGCCACCCCTATAGTCCTTTAGGTTAACCTCGACTTGTTGTTAAGATAAATATTCATTACCTTTTATGTGCAGATAACCGTTTTAGGCACGTGAATTTTGTGTCACACAAAATTAGACCAATTATGTTTCTCATACTTCATCCTTACAGCATGCCAAATTTCTTTAAAGTGATATTTACTTTTGTTGTTACACGACTACCACCAATAATCTTCCACACAATTTCTGCAAATTTCTATATTTTCAATTTCTTCTTTAGTGCCCTAAAAACTCACCCTTTGACAACTCCATTAACCTTCAGTTATTATATTACAGACCAACATTCATTCACTTCTTGTTCTATTTGCTACATCTGCCTCCAACCTATTCACCAGTTGACCTCCATGGAGCCTACGGTCATACAGTAATTAAGTAGATTTTTTTTAACGATTCTCTTCCTCATACACTAGTGTGCTTGACTTTTGATGCTAAGTATAAATTTCCACACCCTAGAATATTATTTTCATTTATTCATTTCCCAAAAATATTTCCGTTTAATATATTTATGCTACATCCACTCCGTCCATATCCCCTCTTTGTTAATAATTTTCCAAATAAGCTTTACTCCCAACACTGTATTTGGTCCTTCAAACAATTTCAGACTAAGACCCCCTTCGTTACAAATGATCTCCCAAGGAATCTTGCCATTTTTTCTTTCCATAAGAAATTATGGCAGACATGTTTGATTTTGTTGATTATGGTTATAAGGAGCTAGAAACATTACATCCAGTGTTGAACTAGAGGATAGATCATCGGTTTGATGAGTTCTATATATCCCACGATACTTTGACTTTTGACTTCCCATCCTTAAATCTTTTGCTCGATACGGTCCATTAAGTGTAGACAGTCTTTGTCCCTAATGTTCACGCTTGAAAGTGGAATTCCCAAGTATTTTATAGGGAGTTCACCCTTTCTTATGTTAAGGATCCCTTTTCTTTTATGATCTGTAAATGTGAGAAGGTAGGGTTTTTTACGAGAATGAAAAGAAAGGGCGAAAGGGCGAAAGGGTTTTAATTGGGAAGATTAAAGTAAAGTGAAGAAAATGAAATGTTAAAAATAAATGTAAATCCAAAGAAAAAAGAAATGAATCCCTAAAAATGTGGAGGTAAAAGATAAATATAGGATTTGGATTCAGCTTTATAAGACGTAGAATAGATTTTGTAAAATTGGGCCAAAATGTAAATATAAACGAGATTTTGTCCTTACTTTTAAAGTTTGAAATTGCATGTCCTGGAAACTATAGGGAAAGAATCATTTTTGACCTAATTTCTCTTGATGGACTACAACATGAAACAAATCGGTAGTAGTAAATGGATAACTAAAAGCTTTATGAATGTATAAAATAGGAATGACATGACACATAAATGGAATAATACGTAGATATCGAAGGAACTGAACCAATTAGAAGCAGGTTAAATAGGTAAATTTCACATAAATTTCCATTTTGATCTTAGTTAAGTCCATGAAGCCTAAATGGATTTTTTTTGAAAACATGAGCGATACTTTATTAAAGTAGAGCACTCTTTTGATATCTCGAGGCCTCAAACCCAAGACCTTTAGAACCTCTATCTAAAGCATCACACCCTGACCAATTGAGCTAAAGATCCTTGACGAAGCCTAAATGGATTTTAGATCCAATCTAATAACTTTTTAAATAAATTTTTTGTTCATTTATTTGATCAAAAGAAATACATGTATATAATGTCTTCTTTTAAGTTTTAGTTTACAGATGTATCTAATACACTTATGTGCATGAAGTCACAAGCTATTGATAAGAAGTGTGCATATTAATGTGATCGTATGTAGGTGCTAGGATTTACACCGCAACGGACCCATTTTCCCTTCACAAATTCCTTTTTTGTCCAAGATTTTAATTAAAAATTATTTATACGTAATAAATGTATGTGTGTATTGAAAACATATTACACAATCTTATATATATGATTTAAAATCTAAAATTAACAATAATGAATTTGGTTTCAATTAGCAAAAGTTTTGATATTAAAAAATTATACTTATTACATAAGATCCATCTGGTGATTTTGAATTAGAGCAGCACATGTATATGTTACCATACACACACACACATGTGTGTGTGTTTAGAATTTAAAGTTAACATTTAAATCAAGCTTTTAGTAAAAGAAACTAAAGTTTAGGATTTTACAAAAAACTTTAAAGTTAGAAAATAGATAAAAGATTTAGAATTTATAAAAAAGTCCATTCATAAATTTTAGATCAATTTTTTTTTAATAATATTCAAGACATTCATATTCTGAATATCAATCATATAACAACAAAGATTAATTTTCAAGGTGAAGTATAATTAATTAACATGAACAATTTATTTACATTTGTGTATGTAAATATTATAAAATTATAAAATAGATCTTAGTAAAAAATTAGCCTTTTAATAACAAAATTTCCAACACAATAGAAAAAGAATTGGAAAAATTAGGCATATGTAAATTTGTGATAATATTATTCAATTCTAAATAACACAGAGAAGAACAATAAATTAACAAAAGAGAAAGAGGGTCTATATCATACCAATAATATTGAACATATTTTGAAAAGAGATGAATAGCAAAAATAGATTTGAATTAAAACAGTATAAGTGATATAGTTTCAACAGAGATGGACATAAAAAGGTTTGAATTACTTGTTGCAAGATGAATCGTAACAACATTAGATAAATGACATGGAATCCAAACTACGAATAACTTAAATAAATTATATCGGATAGTTACCATGGGGTGTTGCTAAAAAAATCACACTTTGAAATGATGAATCGATGCTCCTAAATTTAGTTGAATCGATCTTCGAATTTTGTAGAAAGCAAGAGAAGGAACCACCTTTTGTTTTTTGATTCTACTTGATTTTTTATTTTGAAAACTTTTCCCCAAAGCCACCATCAAAATTCGACCGAATTAGAATATGAGGAAGAGAGATTGAATAAGGAATCTTATTAAGGAGGAAATAAAAGATTATTAAAGAGGGGGGTGATTTGCCTTTCCTTAATTATCTCTTAGCCTTTTCATTTCAAATTCAAAAACTCCTCATCTTCCCCGTTTGTTGGCCTGCCATAGCATAAGGGCAATGACCTTTTGTTCACATGCCACCTTAGCCAGTGGTGTAACATTTTGGCTGAATTTATCACTTATACATCTTTTTGTAAAATGCAATTATCCTTGTTATAGGCAATACCCAGTAGTAACGATCATTTACGCCAATTCTCTTCACCAATACAATATCATATTAGGACTTGTGAAATTTGGTAGTGGTGAAAATTCCAGTATTGTCCACATTCAACTTAGTAAGTCCATAAACAAAGTCTATGGTTCAATAATAACATTTAACATTAACCTTACTACTCTGACCATAGATTTTGGCTTTGAGTTGACTACAGTTGACCATGATACTAACCCCATATAATTGAGGAGATGAATTCTTTATCGATTTGTGTTTCACTTCCAATGCTTCAACGCAGACCCAATTATAGTCATTCAATGGACCTCATACCATGATTTAACTATAATCAAAGTAGAGCGCCAACATTGAAGTTCAACAGTATTCTCAAGTCGAGAGAACTGTGTAATATCGTCATTTTGAGATTCTCTATTTAACCTTAGTTATATTAACTAACAAAAAATTCTCGAGTGAGTCATTCCATAGTTACCTAATAACTAACAGTATGTAACCCCTTGGTGCCTCCAATAGCCACGAATAATACAATGCCCAAAATTTGGAGAGCATTACCACTCTAGTCTCAACAGATGTATCGATATCTCGAAATCTTGACTATGAATATTTAAAATAATATGTTATTTTTAATGTAATGAATTTCTCATGATTACAACATAGTCTAATTAATATCAACATAACATGTCATTTAAGGATTTTATATTTAACTTTAAATTAATTACTTATTATATCAAAATGAAACAATTATGTAATTTAAAGAAAATACCTTTTATTTTTGAATAAGATTGGTTATCGAGTTAGATATATGTAACAAATTACATAATTTCCTATATGGTGTACCTCTAACTCTACCAATCTCCAATTGCACTTGGGGTCAATTTTGGAATCTTATTCCAACTACTTCGGTTGGTTTTCCCAAAAATAATCGGATTAATCCCTATGTAAACGGTTATGTTATTTTGTTCTAATGATCTACTATGTCAATCAACTCTCTCCGACGTTGATAAACTGCCTTTATCATGTGGAACTAATCAGAGTATGTTTCTTGACTTCAAGTGAGTTCTAGTTCCATTTATAAACTGTATCACATGCATTGTTATCATATAATAATATCATAGGGTTCTCAACATTTGAAATCACCTCTGGCTTAGCTATAAATTTATGCATTTATTTATATTCCATTTATTGCAGGGCTTATTTAAGACGATGTACCTTGACTTTGGTTGAATCAGCCACTACTTATTTGTTCGGAACATTTCTAACTTAAGACTGAACATGAACTTAGGATTGACATACTGTACTTGATACCATTTGTTTGCACCTAAAATGGTCACAATTGCCCAAGAATAGTTTTTATAAAGAAGTAAGTGAAGAAAAGAAAAATTAAACTGAGTAGATGAATAAGTAAGCAACAGAGAATAAGCAATAATCAGAGATACATAAATTTATAGTGGTTCGACGTTGTATGCCTATGTCCACTTTGAAGACTATCCTTTATTAATCACTTTTGAATCTTAGTAGAAATAAGTTAGCACTTGATTACAATGGAGTGTTTAGAGTAATAAGCAGTGTAAAGATCCTCAGAATGACCCATTAAGCTAGTATTTATAGAAGAAGATGGCTAAATATCTCTCTGAAATTTCAGCTGAAGGACCTTCAAAACCATATGGGCCAACTAAAGGGATCGCTAGGCCCATTCCCAAAGAGGAGGGATCGGTATCGATCCCTTCTTTGGTCGAATTTTGAGGAGCAATCCATGTGGTGGCTTCCTCATGCAAAAATATATTTAGCCTCCAAATTTCATGTCATTTGGATCATTGGAGCTTGAGTTATTACTTGATCTTTGATTCAACATGGCTTGCATGCTGCTTTCTGCTGATCCCTTCCAAGGGATGGATGCCGATCACTCCAACTTGTCCTTTTGATGTGCGATCCCTAGGGTCCTTATATCTTGCTCTTCAAATTTAATAGGTATTGGACTTGTAGATCTTGAGATATTGATTGTTTTCCACAAGAATGCTCTTATACTTTGAAACAACCGATCCCTCTTGTTGGAGCCAATCTATGCCAGCCCCTCTATGCATTGAACCATATTTCATAGTTCGAACATTCTATACATTGCACATCTATCGATTCCATTCTATCCTAACTTCGTATTACCATCTGTACTTGACTTCTGGGCCCCACTGTGACGCCCCACCTCTATACCCACGCTAGCCAAGAACACTACGGTGTAATGCTATCAACTAGCACGGAGAATAAGGCTGTTGAGGAGCGACCATCCGTGTAATTGCTTTGTGCGAGCACCGATATGTCAGATAGAATAACATGCATAAGAGGAAGTCTGACATACCGATACAAACTCAAAGCTTTTCACACGGTGGCTATATATAATCTTCGACAACAAACATAGAAATAAACATAACACAAATCATTCACAGACATCCATATCACAATGGCGGAAAAAGATATGAATATATAACACATGAAAGTGTACATCAGAGTAGTGGTCTGAAAGATCCACGATAATACAAAAGAATAGCTACAAGCTACACAAAAGAATAAGTATACATCACGGAGTCTATATCTCAAATGTATACAACAAAAACTACTAATCTAAGTAGTTAGCCAAAAGTCAGAGTAATCCAGAAGAGAAGTCAAGCAGAAGCACCTGTAACATCTCGGTCTGACCCGAGTATTATTTATAAGAAAAAAAATAAACGGATCAGTCTAGCTATAAATATCAGATGATATGATATAGAATAAGAGATATGGCATAAACATGTAATAACCATAATGGCATACTGCTATACGTATGTAATTAAAAATCAACATGAGATTAATCAATATCACAAGAATCTTCTCAAAGATAAAATAGGGTATCATACCCTAAGCTTGTATTCATAACAAGTCAATGACACACAAATTCACCAATGCATAAAAATTGATAAAACTTATCAATGAAAATCACTAAAATTGGTGAAGCACAAAATTCTAGAAATCATCACAAGAATTCCAGAAATCACAAAATGGGGGAGGCCTATCACAAGAACGGGAGTATGAAAACTCACCAACACGTGTATCACAAAACGGAACGCTATTCCATGGTAGCTAACCATTAATTTTGAGCCGAGGCTCCACAAGAACGGCCCGAAGACCATGGGTCGCTACCCCACATATGTGAGTCGAAACATCACACAAACGGGGTTTAGTCTCCCTCGCAGAAAAAGAGACATCGCACAATTGCTAGTCTAAATCACAAAAATGATCGTCATTGATCATCAAGAAGTGTCAATTATACTAAGCTAGTAAATATATGAGTTTAGCTTCATGTCCCATAACCACTTTCTTAACTTAAATATTTACGAACAAACTGTAGATCTTCACTAGAAAATTGTCACAAGAGGTTCAGTCGAACAAGCCCAAGAATTAACCGACGAAGCAAACGCAAGCATTTCATACCACTTGTTTTACTAAGCCGTTTAATTAGATTTCTCATCCGAGTGAGGTAAAGGTTTGTATATACTAATAGATTGGAAAACGGTTTTATAAACGAGTTTGGTATTGAAAATAGAGTTGAAATCGTTTTGGTGAAAGAGTTTTGATATTTACTACTAGTACTGAAACCTTTATATTTTTAAAGTGACAAATCACAAAAATGATTGTAGAACAATCAATCACCAAAATTCACATTCAAAGACGTGAATAAAATCCAAAGAAATCGATACCGAATCCATCAAAATGGATATTCCCAAAAATCACGAAGAAAATGTCATCAAAGCAGATAATAAATGATAACAATAAAAAGGGAATCAACACGAATCGATTAAAGTTGGAAATTCAAGCTCAATAGGCAAATAGGCAAAAGACTGCAGATTCAGACGTCTGAATCTGGAAAATAAAAATATTTTCCAGAATAGAATTCAGACGTCTGAATCCTTGATTTCAGACGTCTGAAATAGGCACTTTTTAGCCTATTTCCTTTCTGGTTCAAAACGAATCAATTCAGACGTCTAAAACGATAGATTCAGACGTCTGAATCTGGGAATAAGAAAAATCTTCCCAGTATAATATTCAGACGTCTGAATCTAACGTTTCAGACGTCTTAAATTGGGGTTCAGGGCATTCCCTGAACCTTGACCAAAAATGGCCAAATGAATACCGTAAGCGATCGATCGAGCGACAACGACTAAGGATTTACGCCAAGCGACAACCCAGCCTTAACGGCTCTTCGACTTGCTTCAACTATCAATGTCCAAATATCCATTAAAGGATTTTCATAAATTTTGATTTGAAAACACCAAAAATTGGAATATACAACAAATCAATCCAAACCAAAATCAATTGCACAAGAGTAAGTGATAGGAATTCATACCTAACAATCGAAGATAATTATAGACTAAGATGTGAGATAAAAATCTCACCTTTAAACCCAAAACAAATGAAGAAGAAGCTATATAGCAATGGCAAGAGCAATCACACTTCAATTCCAACTCAACAACCTTGAATCTATGCTAAAAAGAAAAACATTTCCTAAGTTAGGTTTAGGAATTTCTGAAATTGATAAGAGAACGAGTTGGAGAAGAAGAAGAGGAGGCTTACCAAAGCTTCTTCTATTAGTTTGGAGCTAGAACTTGATTTGCAAAAGAAAACTAGGGCTTGGAGTTTTAATTTCCCATTCCTCTCTCCATTGTTGTAAAAGCTTGAGTATTAGGAAAAAGAAGTAAGGTAATGAAGAGAGGAGGGGTGAAGCTTGGGTCTAATGAGCTGAACCAAGACCAAAGCCCTAAGTGGAAAAAGTAGCAAAATTCTACTATCTCCAAACATATCAAAGTTTATACTTAAAAAGATCGCAAACAGAGTTTTGAACTCAATGGAAGTGGTCTCGAGTCCTAATTTGACCGTATGCAAAAAGTAGCTTTTCAGACTAAGATCCGATTAACGATTAAAATATTTAAATAAGATATTCAAATACATAATCGTCAAATATGCGGGTTGTTACAGACTCCCCTCCTTAAAGAAATTGCGTCCACGCAATATATATATATATGATGGAAATAAAAAGTAACAACCATAAAAGCATATTAACACAACAGAAATTTGAAATAAGAAGTTCACCTCAAAGAGCATGAGAAAGGAAGTCCGGATGTGTACGCTCGATGAATTCTCTAGTTCCCAAGAGAAATCCTTAGGATTTGAGGACCATTGAACTTTAACAAGCGGAACATCTTTATTTCGAAGTCATTTAACCTCTGAAGCAATAATTCGAATAGGATGCTGCTCATAAGTTAAATTCGGCGAAACTTCAATTTCTTCCACAACACCGAGCTCAAGAATAGAATCGGAATCTCGAAGGCATTTTCGTAATTGAGAAACGTGAAACACGTCATGAATAGCAGAATATTGAGCCGGTAATAAAAGGCGATAAGCCATGGAACCAATACGTTCAGTGATAGGAAACGGCCCAATATATCGAGGTGCTAATTTTCCCGTTCGACTGAAACGTACAACACCCTTCATAGGTGAAACACGAACAAATACAAGATCTCCAACAGAAAATTCTAATTTCCTTCTTCGGTTATCGGCATAGGATTTTTGTCTACTCTGGGCTTCTTTCATCCTATGACGAATAAGTTCAATCTTTTCTGTGGAATCACGAATAAAATCTGGACCTAAAACCAGCTTCTCACCGGCCTCAAGCCAACAAGAAGGAGATCGGCATGGCCTTCCATAAAGTGCCTCGAAAGGTGCCATACCAATACTAGATTGGAAGCTATTATTATAGGAAAATTCGACAAGAGAAATATGATCTTCCCAACTTCCACCAAAATCAAGCACACAAGTACGAAGAAGATCTTCAAGAGTTTGATTCACATGCTCAGTTTGTCCATCGGACTGGGGGTGATAAGCGGTGCTAAAATTAAGCTTCGTTCCCAAAGCCTTTTGAAGACTCTTCCAAAATCCACTAGTAAACAATGGATCACGATCACTAACAATGGAAGTAGGAACTCCATGCAATTTAACAATTTCTTTGATAAAGAGTTTGGCCAGAAGAGGAACGGTTCGGTTCGACTGAACGGGAATAAAATGGGCGGATTTAGTAAGTCTATCAACGATCACCCATAAACTATCATGACCCGAACGGGGAAGGCCATCAATAAAATCCATGAAAATTTGATCCTACTTCCAAATTGGAATTTCCAATGGTTGCAATAACCCACCAGGCCTTTGATGTTCGGCCTTGACAAGTTGGCAAGTCATGCAACACTTAACAAAGTTAGCAATATCAGATTTCATTCCCTCCCAATAATAAAGTCGCTTCATATCCGCGTACATTTTACTACTACCGGGATGAATGGAAAATTTGGAACGATGAGAATCTTCTAGAATATCTTTACGAAGATCACTAATATTTGGCACTATAAGTCTACCAAATTTTCGAATGCCGCCACGAGAATCAATATCAAAGTCTCTCAAACCTTCAATATCGGTTTTATCCTTAAAATTTTGGCCAAGCAAAGCCAATTCAGGATCTAGCTTTTGAGCTTCAAGAATGCGGTCAAAAAGAGAAGGATGAGCCTCAAGGCTACATAAAACAAGAGATGAACATAAATCGGAAACACGATCTCGAATTTCACAAGTGGATAAAACCTCGAGATCATTCCATTCAGATATCATCATGGAAACAACCGCTTGTTGCTTGCGACTAAGTGCATCGGCAACTCGATTTCCCTTTCCTGGAGTATAAAGAATATCAAGATCATAAGATGCAAGAAATTCGAGCCAACGTTGTTGATGCAAATTAAGTTCCTTTTGAGAGAATAAATATTTCAAAGACTTGTGATCGGTGTAGAGAATAAATTTTTCTCCCAAGAGATAATGACGCTAAATACGAAGGGCGAAAACAATAGCTGCGAGCTCTAAATCATGAGTGGCATATCTAGTCTCAGCTGGCTTCAATTGCCTAGAAGCATAAGCAATAACACGTTCTTTTTGCATAAGAACGGCACCCAAACCAACGCGACTAGCATCAATATAAACAATAAAATCTTGGTTCCCTTCGGGAATCATAAGAATAGGAGCATCGGAAAGGAGCTCTTTTAATTTCTGAAAAGAAGTTTCACATTTGTCCGACCAAATGTATTTAACACCTTTCTTTGTTAAGCCAGTAAGATGCACGGCAATTTTAGAAAAGTCTTTTATGAAACGGCGGTAATAACCTGCCAATTCGAGAAAGCTACGGATTTCAGTCACGCTCTCCGGTCTCTTCCAATTTTGAATCGCTTCAACCTTTGAAGGATCCACTGATATTCCGGATTCGGAAATAATATGACCGAGAAACTTCACACTAGATTTCCAAAAGTGGCATTTAGAAAATTTTGCTTTTAATTGATTGCTCCTAAGAGTTTCTAATACAATTCGAAGATGCTTTTCATGTTCCTCCTCGGTTTTAGAATACACAAGAATACCATCAATAAAGATGAGAACAAATCGGTCGAGGAAATCTTTGAAAACTCGATTCATGAGGTCAACGAAATAAGCCGGTGCATTTGTTAAACCAAATGGCATAACAAGCCATTCATAAGATCCATAGCGAGTACGGAACGATGTCAAAGGAATGCTATCCTCTGCAATTCGAAGCTGATGAAAGCCGGTAGCCAAGTCCAATTGTGAAAAGACTCTAGCACCGCTAAGCTGATCGAATAGATCATCAATCCGAGGTAAAGGATATTTATTTTTAATTGTAAGACCATTAAACTTGCGGTAGTCAATGCAAAGCCTAAGTGTACCATCGGATTTCTTTACGAAAATAGCTGAAGCTCCCCAAGACGAGGAACTAGAGCGAATAAATTGCTTCTTCTCCAATTCGGATAATTGTTTGCGCATCTCCTCATTCTCCTTATTGGACATGCGATAAGGAGGACGAGTAATAGGTTGAGCTCCAGGAATAAGATTAATTTTGAACTCAATTGCTCGCTTAGGTGGTAATCCTAAAACGAGCTCAAATATGTCGGAAAATTCACGAACGACGTGAATACGAGAAATGACATCTTCCTCATCATCATTATCATCATCACGAGGATTTAAAGAATATAAAGATGCAGCCAAAGTGAAATCCGAATCTTTAAGGATAATTGAAATCTGCTTTACGGATTGCGGATGTCGGAGATAAATAGTCCGCTCAGGACATAGGATATGAGCTTCATAACGGTTAAGCCAATCCATACCCAAAATCATTCCAAAGCCTAAGTAACGCATAACATGCAAATCGGTTCGGAAAGAAAAATCACACAAAATAATCTCGACATCTTTACAAAGCAAACTAATTGTTGCGGATCCACCAACCGGATTCACAATTCTCAAAGAAGTCATTAAACACAAACATCCAAAGAAAATGTATCAACAAGTTCTTTTGATATAAAAGAATGGGATGCACCCGTATCTAAAAGAACTCGAATAGGTTGATCACGAAATATAATGATGCCATCAAGAATAGAATGAGACTTACCTTGACCACGAGATGTGTTGTCAGGGGCTTGTGCCACGTTTAACTTTCACTCCTTCTTGCCTTGAAGTCTGGGACATAAATGTATATAATGATCCGGGCTCTTACAATAGCGACAAGAACGGGGATTCGAACACTTATTCGCAAAATGGTCCTTAGAACCACAGTTGTAGCATTGCCCACTACTAGAGGAAGAAGTTTTTGCTGTAGGAGGTGCTTGTTTCCCCTTTTTATTGGGATAAGGGCCTTTGGACTTATTAGGCCTTTTCTTGTTGTTGAAGTTTGGTTTGGCACCCGCAACTTCCACATCACTTTCCCTCACTACAAGAAAAGTAGTTATTAGTAGCAAGATATGGCAGCGTTTGTTACCAAAATGCAACCATTGGCATTTCTCATGCTTTCTTCGTACAAAAGAAACGCTAACAAACATAAATTTAAGTTTCGCAGCTAAATTTTCCCTTAATTTTTCAATTGCCCGCACTTCTTTTGGTTTTCACTTCATCAAATTTTCATTTCCCTCTCAATTTTCTTCTGTAACCTAGTTCTCATCTAAAGCCACATCCACCTCTACCTCCTTTACCATCTCTCTCTTCTATCGCGTCGCTTCTTCCACCATATCGCTGCTTTCCTCCATCACGACATCTGTCCTATCTATTCTTCCTCCACTTTTCACCACCTTCATACTCGTCTACAACTTTATACATGTCTCTATCTCAACAGCCACATCTGTCCTCATCTCCCCCTTTGTGCCTATCTCTATCTTAATCTCCACGTCAGTTGTTTTTCACTAGCCCTCTGAATCGATTTAAAAGAGAAATTATCTTCCCATTTGCTGCCTTTGAATAGATCTTTTCATTTTTGGGCTTGTGCTGCAGACATTTTTACAAGCTACAAGGTCGCTCCTTTACACAATTTAATTCACTTTTAATTATTCTTTTTCCCTAATCGATCTTTGAGGATTTCCATTTCTTCTATATAGTTTTATCAGTTGAGGCCGAAACTTGAGAAGGACGTGGATAAGCAAGATGCAATTTGGGAGCGACAGCATGAGATTGCAGCTAATAAAGTGTGTTCTTTGTGTTCTGAGCTTGGTGGCCTTTTTCTTAAGGTAATTTATGCATTACTTTTTTTTTTTTGGAATTTTGAATTGTCGATGTGTTTTAATGTATAAGTGTTCTTATTGGCAATTATGATGTTACTATATCTGTTTGATTGATGATTAATACATTAGTCATGATGAAAACACATAGGTTACGTTATTTAAAATAATAGGTTTCATTGTTGAATGCTGCTTAGTTCTAACTTCTAAGTGTGTTTTTTTACCTTCAATATTCATACTTATTTAGTTCTTTTATAAGAACAAAAAATTGCTTAACGATCAATGATAAAGTGCTTAAATTTTCAATTGAGCATTAAGAATTTTTCTTTTTGACGAAGGAGTGGTCATCTTAAGAGGATAGCACTCATATTTTATTAAGCAAAAACCAAAGTTTGTATAAATGTTTATGGGGTATAAGTTATTACAATTGCGGTAGAATGATGATCGATTAACTGAACCAATGAAAAGAGAGCAAGTTTACATGATTACAAATATGTGAGCTGATAATAACAGCCAACCATTATTACTAGTAATAAATAGCGGAATAGATAAATGCATTTAAACAGCAAATGCTTGCACAAGAGCCTTACTACGAGATGGAGTTGTAGGGAGGTCATGTGCAGGACGCAAGGGCAGTTATGCTTGAAGCTGATGCAATTCATGTGGCTCATTAGGTGAGAAAGTTGCTGTTCTTGTTGGATTAATCTGAGAATTGCATGTCCACTGAAAATCTCATCCATGCAGAAATGGTACCAGTAAGGCCAGGGCAAGACAGCAGCAAACAAAGGTTGCTGCAAGCCGAGGCCTGCTGTGTGGATGCTGAGTGGAGAGCAGGGTGGTAGCTTGATGAAGCGAGACAGCATGGGGTGTAAAATGATGGGCTTAGGGCTGGAAACCATTCAGTTGAGATATGAGATCACCCTTCTATGATTCAAATGAGATACGAGCTGTAAGGTGCATACTTAAGCCATATTTTTTGTGCATACAGGTAAATTGTATTTGATGATTTAGCTGGGACTAGGAGATGATGGGTTGTTGCATACATTAATGGATTCAATTATAAATGCTAAATACTAGTTTACCAGTTTCCATTATTTTGGTTTGTCATACACATCTAGAGCTTTATTAATAATATCCTTCTTTTGTATGAATTTGACACCCATACCACCTGTACTTTCAAGTTTGTTGTAGCATGTTACATCGACAAACAATGGCGCCATAGTCTTCCAAACTTAGCTGCATAATATCATATTAAAAACATAGTCAGATTCAAGACCACATTACTCGCTCAAATGAACTCCATAAAAGCATCATGAATTTTATGTTATTTTTCTCAGTAAGATTCATATATTATATAATAGATAAATAATCAAAGCTTATGCACAACACCATTAGTGCTAGTATTTACAGTTTGAAAGACAATACATACTACAAATATTCAGCGCAAATATTTTTTAGTATAGAATACACAATAACATTATGTCTAACGCAAATTTTTGCTTCTCCGTTACCTCATAGTACATAGGTTCTTGCAATTTCTTATTTCCTTGATATTTTCCTTGTTAACTTGAAACGGATGAATGTAGAGCTATATTACAAGCCTAAAACTGGACATATATGTATAGCTATTTTCCTTGTTAACTTGAAACAAATCTACTTTATGTTTATTACATCTCATCGTAAAATTCATTTATTATCCTGTCACAATACTAATTCATCATCCAAATGCACAATGTCTGTCAAAATGAAAAAATAGTTAAAAAATTCATTTAGAGGCCTTTTGGCTTGCAAAACTGTTGTTTTTGAACTAAGATAGAAGCATTTGTATTACATAGTTAAAAAAATTGTTTCCTTAAACTTCTTTCATATTAGTCTCTTTTTTATGTGCAAAGGTCATAATTGTTAAGATATAATCATGAAAACAATTTGAAAAACATAAATTTAACAAAATAGGAAATGCAATGTTGAACTAAGTTGTTTATCGTAGGTGTAGTGTAACAGTCAGCTTTGTGATGCCTTTAAAATCTATTATACTTGAGACCAAAATAATTTTGCAAGTTCTATAATTGATGGGTATAGACCAAGCGAATAAAATTACCAAGCTAAAAAGGCCATAGGATCCTTCATCCACATATGCAAAATATATAATAGAATCTGTCTTAGCCTTCATAAATGAATTTTTTTTATTTCTATCTTTATACCTTTATTAGTTTTTATAAATTCAAATTTAAGAAATTGTTTATTAATCATCCCTTTTTGTTCACTTTAATCAGAGTAATAACGGTATTATTAGCTGTAGAAGTTTCACATAGTAAATGCATAAACTCCACTATCACATATGTAAGCACAAAGAGATTTGGTACTATGATATGAGAAAATGGACTGAAATACTAACTTTCCATAGCAATCTCCATATGTGCATTCCTAATATATTTTTTTGGTTAGTTTATCATATCATGATATTTGGTATGTATTCTTTTTGAGTTGAGGTTTTAGAAGATCATTACTCGATTTAGCCAAGTACGTTTAGGATATTTATTGGAATTTATAATGACTACTATGAGCCAGAATTGTTAACATAGTTATGGAAGCAGATCAAAAGGGTGTTTACTAATCTGTATTTCTATTGAGACATTCTAGGAAATTCTAATTTCCTGCTAAGTTATTAATTCATTTTGAACTTAGCTAGATTGATGTTTCTCATTGACTCATTGTTTTTCATGCTCCATATACTTCATGCTCCATATGCTTCAAATATAAAAGATTTTATTTGGAGAGGGTATTGTGGATTTAGTTTGGAGATTAGGAGAATGTAACAATTGCCACCACCGATTCGTACAACTTTAAACATGATTAAAATGTCAATTTTATCAATTCTGCATACATAGTTAGTCAATTTTCAAAATGTTCCTCAAAATAGAATTGTTTGTTTCAATACTCAATGGTTGTTTTGTTAGTCAAAATTTTTATAGATGTGATTGTATGCTTGATTCTAAAAGGAACGAAAATGGTTAAATCATCGAATGACAATTCATCATTAATATTCTCATTAAAAAGTCTGAGGGGCAGGAAGACTGTGAAATAAACATTATTAATCTATTTTTATTTCCTTTTTTATCTGATGATAATCATGCGAGATCAGATCCTTTATAAGATATTGATAAATAAGTGTCTAAATGCAAACATATTCAACCACTTACATATCCAAGGTAAATCATCAATTAACTCAATATTTGAGCTCTAGTCCCTTCCACCATTAAGTAATTGACTGGCATACCAAGCTCATATGCAGTAACATCCTGGAAACTCAGGATCAAGAATCCTAATCAAATTATTAAAACAAAAGCATCCAGAAGAGTTTTGCAATTAAAACCCAAAATGTCTAATCAATTCAGTGCACTTTCCCTCAACTCCCATGCATAGTTTACAGTGGCCCTGGAATGTCTCTTATTAAGTTACTGTTGCAGACTCTTTGCACTTGTTAAAAACTTCTGCAGTTACCAACAAACGTGGTTGGGGGGTTGCTTTGGCTCTTGGATGGAATGAGTGCGTATAGGTTGGGAGCGTGTATTCATGGGATTTTGTGGGCTGACCTATTGATCCAAGCACATGGGTTATTGAGCCCCTGTTAGGTCTGTTAGAATACTTTGTGTGCATATATCCATTCAATAACTGTCCCCCAGTCTGCTCCTATATTCGCATAACACCAGACTTGTCTAGCAGTTTGTCATATCACGCAAGTGAATTTAATGTTAAGATATATCTAGTTACACCAATAATATGTTCTTAAGGTTGGTTTATATTTATATATACAGATTTTTAAATTGGATCTTAGTGTGAGAAGCTTCCTTTTGTTTGCTGACTTTGACTTGGGAGATGTTCAACTATTCTAGCTTCGCATCAAATGGAATAGCTTGAACAGGGTAGATGTTTTATTTTATTTATTTATATATTTTTTTCTTCAGATTTTAACATTTTTTAGAACATATTATTAGGATTTGTGATCAATTGAATGAAAACAAATATATCTTTCTTTAAGCTTCGTTCATTAAAACTGTGGACTAGTAAGAACATGCTTAAGTTGTTTGGTAATTTAAGGGTATCTTTGGTGCATTGCAAGATTAACTTACTAAGTACCCAGAATCCCAATTTCTAAAGCACAGGTTCGGGAGGTAAGTACATTTGTGTTGCTAGAACTTCTTTGGTTTCATTGATATGAACTAGTAATTTACTGAAAATTAAAATATTTACACATGAATGGTTTATTGACAATTTTTATATGCCAAGTTGAAACATTATGTTAATTTTAAAAGGTTCGCTAAATTCGCATATTAAGTAATTATAAATTTCATATATACATATATATATACACATATATATATATATACATATATATATTGTTGATTGTTAAACTCGTTTGCAGGTAATTAGCTATTTCGAAGCAAAGACTGTCGACAACAAAGAACTATTGGTAATCAAGCAACGAACATGAATTTAATTATTATATATTTTGTTAGTACCATTTGTGGAAACTTGTCTGTGAATGCTTGTAGTATGTGACTTATTTTGTTGAAAAACTACTATCGAATTGATTATGGATATTATATTTGATTGTGAGATTAGCATGTTTTTGCAATTATTTGAATATGATGATCATTGATTGTTTGTATATGCTAATTATGTGATTTAATTGTGTTTGAATATATGAAAATTATGCGATTGATCGTTCGTTTTAATATGAATAGTATATAAGCGATTGTTGGAAATGGTATAAACCATCAACTGTAAATAGTACCTATATAAACAAAAAATGCAACCAAAAAATGAAGACTTATGGTAGCGTTTTTTAACCCTACAGAAAAAACTTATAGCTGCATTTAAAAGTGATTTTTGGTAGCGTTTTTTAAATCCTACAGAAAATACCTATAGTTGCATTTAAAAGTGACTTTTGGTAGCGTTTACTACAACGCAACAAAAAGATTTAGACTTTTAGTTGCATGTCGTATAGCAGCGTTCTCTAAAATGCTACCATAAGTTATGGTAGCGTTTTTTCAACGCTACCAAAAGTCTTTTCTGGTGTAGTGCCTATCCGCCTCTTCAAGATGAAGAGCGATATCAATGAGTTGGTCAAAAGGAACTTCTAATTTTAGAAGTAATGGCTTCTTGAGATTTTTGTTTAAGCCATAGACGAATCTTTGATTCTTCTTCAATGGGGTGTTGATGTATTCAACCCCATATTTAGACAGTGACTCGAAGGATGCGACATAATCTGTCATAGAGGATTCACCTTGAACAAGGTCTATGAAACATCGAGCCAATGTCACTTTCTCTGCTTCTGGTACGAATTTTAATTCGAAGCGTTCCCGAAATTGCTCCCAGGTGAGATCCGCTTCATTAATTTCAGAAATAAGAAGTTCGTACCAGTCCAATGCTCTTTCTTGGAGCATACTGGAGGCCACCTGAACACGGTGAAGATCGATAAGATTCATGCGAGAAAAGATTCGATCGCATGTTCTTAACCAAGCCCGGACCTCAATAATAGTTTCAGAACCTTTGAATGGTTTCCCACCCAAGTTGGTATAATCGTTGCACAAGCGTGCAAATCCAGACTTAGGATGAGTAGGTTCCTGATTAGGACCAGCTGGTTGAGCATTCTTTACTAAATCAAGTAGCTGCTGAGCGGTCATAAAAACTCCATCCTGGGGAGTAACAGTAGATGGTCCGGCTCTGGGACGGCCTGGTCTAGACATTCTCTTCTTTAATAAAGAGAGAAGAAGAAAAGTTATTCTCCAAATAATTATCAAGCAAATCTTGATAGATAAAACAAGGATACATAAAAGGAAATAGGATGAATCGGTACGAAGACTCGAATTAAATCCAAAGGCACGACTCCTAAGTTGGACTTAGGACGATGATCCTTGTTAAGTTATTCTACATTGTTCCGGAGTTTGGCTCTGATACCAAGCTGTGACGCCCCACCTCTATACCCACGCTAGCCAAGAACACTACGGTGTAATGTTGTCAACTAGCGTGGAGAATAAGGCTGTTGAGGAGCGACCATCCGTGTAATTGCTTTGTGCGAGCACCGATATGTCAGATAGAATAACATGCATAAGAGGAAGTCCGACATACCGATACAAACTCAAAGCTTTTCACACGGTGGCTATATATAATCTTCGGAAACAAACATAGAAATAAACATAACACAAATCAGTCACAGACATCCATATCACAATGGCGGAAAAAGATATGAATATATAACACATGAAAGTGTACATCAGAGTAGTGGTCTGAAAGATCCACGATAATACAAAAGAATAGCTACAAGCTACACAAAAGAATAAGTATACATCACGGAGTCTATATCTCAAATGTATACAACAAAAACTACTAATCTAAGTAGTTAGCCAAAAGTCAGAGTAATCCAGAAGAGAAGTCAAGCAGAAGCACCTGTAACATCTCGGTCTGACCCGAGTATTATTTATAAGAAAATAATAAACGGATCAGTCTAGCTATAAATATAAGATGATATGATATAGAATAAGAGATATGGCATAAACATGTAATAACCATAATAGCATACTGCTATAAGTATGTAATTAAAAATCAACATGAGATTAATCAATATCACAAGAATCTTCTCAAAGATAAAATAGGGTATCATACCCTAAGCTTGTATTCATAACAGGTCAATGACACACAAATTCACCAATGCACAAAAATTGATAAAACTTATCAATGAAAATCACTAAAATTGGTGAAGCACAAAATTCTAGAAATCATCACAAGAATTCCAGAAATCACAAAATGGGGGAGGCCTATCACAAGAACGGGAGTATGAAAACTCACCAACACGTGTATCACAAAACGGAACGCTATTCCATGGTAGCTAACCATTAATTTTGAGCCGAGGCTCCACAAGAACGGCCCGAAGACCATGGGTCGCTACCCCACATATGTGAGTCGAAACATCACACAAACGGGGTTTAGTCTCCCTCGCAGACAAAGATACATCGCACAATTGCTAGTCTAAATCACAAAAATGATCGTCATTGATCATCAAGAAGTGTCAATTACACTAAGCTAGTAAATATATGAGTTTAGCTTCATGTCCCATAACCACTTGCTTAACTTAAATATTTACGAACAAACTGTAGATCTTCACTAGAAAATTGTCAGAAGAGGTTCAGTCGAATAAGTCCAAGAATTAATCGACGAAGCAAACGCAAGCATTTCATACCACTTGTTTTACTAAGCCGTTTAATTAGATTTCTCATCCGAGTGAGGTAAAGGTTTGTATATACTAATAGATTGGAAAACGGTTTTATAAACGAGTTTGGTATTGAAAATAGAGTTAAAATCGTTTTGATGAAAGAGTTTTGATATTTACTACTAGTATTGAAACCTTTATATTTTTAAAGTGACAAATCACAAAAATGATTGTAGAACAATCAATCACCAAAATTCACATTCAAAGACGTGAATAAAATCCAAAGAAATCGATACCGAATCCATCAAAATGGATATTCCCAAAAATCACGAAGAAAATGTCATCAAAGCAGATAATAAATGATAACAATAAAAAGGGAATCAACACGAATCGATTAAAGTTGGAAATTTAAGCTCAATAGGCTAATAGGCAAAAGACTGCAGATTCAGACGTCTGAAATCAAGGATTCAGAAGTCTGAATCTGGAAAATAAAAATATTTTCCAGAACAGAATTCAGATGTCTGAATCCTTGATTTCAGACGTCTGAAATAGGCACTTTTTAGCCTATTTCCTTTCCGGTTCAAAACGAATCAATTTAGACGTCTGAAATGATAGATTCAGACGTCTGAATCTGGGAATAAGAAAAATCTTCCCAGTATAATATTCAGACGTATGAATCTAACGTTTCAGACATCTGAAACTGGGGTTCAGGGCATTCCCTGGACCTTGACCAAAAATGGCCAAATGAATACCGAAAGCGATCGATCGAGCGACAACGACTAAGGATTTACGCCAAGCGACAACCCAGCCTTAACGGCTCTTCGACTCGCTTCAAATATCAATGTCCAAATATCCATAAAAGGATTTTCATAGATTTTGATTTGAAAACACCAAAAATTGGAATATACATCAAATCAATCCAAACCAAAATCAATTGCACAAGAGTAAGTGTTAGGAATTCATACCTAACAATCGAAGATAATTATAGACTAAGATGTGAGATAAAAATCTCATCTTTAAACCCAAAACAAATGAAGAAGAAGCTATATAGCAATGGCAAGAGCAATCACACTTCAATTCCAACTCAACAACCTTGAATCTAGGCTAAAAAGAAAAACATTTCCTAAGTTAGGTTTAGGAATTTCTGAAATTGATAAGAGAATGAGTTGGAGAAGAAGAAGAGGAGGCTTACCAAAGCTTCTTCTATTACTTTGGAGCTAGAACTTGATTTGCAAAAGAAAACTAGGGCTTGGAGTTTTAATTTCCCATTCCTCTCTCCATTGTTGTAAAAGCTTGAGTATTAGGAAAAAGAAGTAAGGTAATGAAGAGAGGAGGGGTGAAGCTTGGGTCTAATGAGCTGAAACAAGACCAAAGCCCTAAGTGGAAAAAGTAACAAAATTCTACTATCTCCAAACATATCAAAGTTTATACTTAAAAAGATCGCAAACAGAGTTTTGAACTCAATGGAAGTGGTCTCGAGTCCTAATTTAACCGTATGCAAAAAGTAGCTTTTCGGACTAAGATCCGATTAACGATTAAAATATTTAAATAAGATATTCAAATACATAATCGTCAAATATGCGGGTTGTTACACCCACAATCACCACTCTGGAGTCATCAACCTTGATGGCAGTCGAATATGACTTGTGCAATCAGTTCAATATAGCCGAGTTAAAATGTTAGATAACACTTTCCCCTAAAATACGTCTTGTGATGAACATGAAGTGCTTTGAATCGAAGCAAGTTAGAGTCGTCAACAAGAAATCCGTCCAGTTTTCTGAATAGTTGCTATCCATCTGTTGAATTATTTTTCCCAGGTGCTGTATTTCTCGTTGATTGTCATAACACTTGGTCGATTTCCAATGGTATAAATCCAGGGCTATATTCCATTAGTTAATATATGTAAGTCCAGTTCCGCAAGTCTAACTAGTTTTGGTTATTTTGTCCAGCTTCGAACTTGAAAACTTCAGGTTTGATTCCAATTTCTATCGATTTCAAAATTTTAAATTTCTAGGTCATATACATGCATGTTCGTATATACGTTCTTGTCGTTGGCTTTCGGACGTACGTTCACGGGTCTTCGTCAACTTTCTTTGCATTTTGTATGTTCATGCTTTTTATAATTTCAACGCTTATATTCATTTGTTTGCATGTTCATGGCCGATTCCTCACTTTCTATTCTCCCCCTTTTTTAGAAGCATTTGTAGGGATCGGCACATGCTCAGCCAATCCTTCCATTCCATTTCTCGTGCTCACAGGGATCAGTATCTTTTATGCCGATCCCCCTTTACTTTTCTTTCTTATTCACGTGCATATAGAGATCGGTATTTTTCATGCCAATCCCTTCTGTCCACGTCTCGTGCTGAAGGTGTAGGCCGATCCCCTAGTCCACATATATAAATTAGCAATCCAACTTCCCTTCATCCTTACTTGCTTCATTTCCCTGCCATAATTCAAAGCACCCAACCATCCTATTCCTTCATGAAAAGCAAATGCTCCTTCCCTTTTTCCCTTAGCTCCAAACGAACTCCATGCATGATTCATTCTGCCTCATGAATTCGCTTCCTTTCACCACCCATTTCAAACAACTCCAAACCATTTTTTCTACACCTTTAGCTCATACATTCACGTAGGTAGGTTTTTAACTTATAACTTTCAATTTTATGATGAGAAATGGATTCCATACCATTGGCGACTACAATGGTGTTTAATGCCGCAATGATCGAAGTGGCTTGGAGAAGGTGATTCGTAGGGTGTGAAAGGGTTCGGTAGAATAAGTAAGGTGGAAGAAGAAGGGAGAGTAGAGGAGGGATCAGTTGGGACATAGTGTATGGTGTGGATATGTCGATCCCTCCTTTGATGATGTGAGAGGTCCGATGCTGGAAATTTGATGGAAGATGGTGGAGTAAAGGGATCGTCAGGATCATAGAACGAAAGGGCATCGACGTCCTTTGTTTGGAGAGAGGGGTTGGCCATGTTGTTTAAGGAGAGGGATCGGTAGGATCAGGGATCGGTAAGCTTTTGCTCAAGCAAAGGGATCGATAGCCTTTCTTAGGAGAGAGGGATCGGTACCACTTATTTGAGGAGAGGGATCAGTTGCACTGCTTTGGGATATGGATCGGACAATATGGGTCGGCATATAGGGCTCGGTATTTTGGGATCGGCATATAGGCACTTTGAATTTAAAATCTAATCCAAACTTACTCGTTTAAACAATTACTACCAATCCACCTCAATGAACTTGAATATACGATGATGATAAATAGCAGAACTTGTATATTCACTATTAAAATTGGGATTGAACAATCAAACCCTTGAAACTTTCAACATGAACCAAAACATAGCATATGGACTTGAATGATAGATTTCTCACTTCGATACGCCGATACTCAATCCTTAAGCTTACACAACCGATCAATCTATACGCCAGTTGAGACAGTCAGCGATGACAGTCACTCTAGTCAGAATCCAAAGTCTCATCATTTAACTTTATTTTCTTATTTAAAGTTTTTCATTTTTGCTATACACTACACTACACCGCAGTAGCTCGCACTTAGCATGGAGGGAACATGTAATTTTTCTAATCTTGATTGTCTACTGAGTATAGTTAACATGGACTTCAGTCGCTCGGAGCATTTATCTGCAATGTCTTCTAGAACAGCTTCATAGCATAGCAATCCTGAAGCAAAGTCAAGCTCCGGGACTATATCTTGCAGGCTTTCTCCTGGTCATCAGACTGAACAAATGGAAGTTTCTAGCCCGTTAACCTTTTTTCTGATGTTCCCATCCTTCCGACCGAGGATGTAAGTCTTGCACCCGACGTAGTATAAGGCTCCATCCTCTTAGATAACCCGATAGATTCTCAAGCCTCCCCAATTGGTGAGTCTGCCCTTCATAAGCTATGTTCCATAAATGGAATTCCATTTGAAGACGATCTGGTTCCTTTGATAAATGACAGGGCTCATTTGCTCCGGAGGGGTACACAACGTGCAACAAATTCATGTGCTGGACTGAATGCATGCCACCCTTCAATTCTTTTATTTGGAAAATGTTAAGATATCTTGGTATAGTTGCCACTCAACTTCACCCGAATAGCTACGCCTTCCTCCATGGAACTTTTCTACTGTTCATGAGCGTTCTGTTTCGCCCGCCAACTCCTGAGGACATAAGGTTAATTTATAACTTTAAACGACAGTCAGGAAGTCCTTCCTATGTTTTCATTGAGCCTTGGCCCAACTGCCAAATCTTAATGGGTGCTTGGAATTAAATTTCTCTTTTCAAACACAAGTGGTTCTACGTTCGGTGTCCGCCTGGCTTCGCATGGCGATGGTTGGAAGGACGTAAGTGTTGTCTTCACTTCACTCTTAAGTTTGTTAATCCAAGTCATATTTTGAATCAACTAACATCCTGAATATCTATAGGTGTCCTCCTACGTCCTGAGGGCAATAGTTTTTCAAGAGCAATCTTCGTCATTCGTGCCATCCTTATCAAGACAGTGATATTAGACTTCTCATAACTGATGAGTTATTATCTCTATTCGGACTGCTGGAAGAGGGTCGTAGCATTGGGCTCCTTGGAAGCGCAACATTATCGAGAAACGTTGTAGAGCAAGAGGGGGACGTCAACAACCCTATTGTTCCCCCCAATCGTGGGGACTCAAGATGACGTTGAAGAAGGCAAAATCATGGGTGCCTAGACTGATGAGCCTGGCGACGCTGATCCAGGCCCAAGCAAAGCGCCTGTGGTTGATATGTCACAAGGCGTGCAAACCCGAATGCCAACTAGGAGAAGGATGAAACTGGCATATAAACTTCGCAAAAGAAAAATTACTAAGGATCCAGAATGTGTTATCACTTCAGTTGATGAAGAGTCACCTTCCTAACACTTAGAAAGTTCAATGAAAGGATTTTCAAATCTCCAGATCCCCAATGACATTATGACTTCCCAAACATCAATATCGAGAGGTTCAATTCTCCCTCCAGGAGTGGTGAAGGCATTCTTCCTACCAACAAAGAAGAGAAAACACCTATAAGCAAGGCTATAGCTACTGGTCTATTAGGTGGGAACAGTGGAAAACTCACAATCACATGCATTCCATTACACGCTCTTCATCTATCTTTTGCATAATGGTTACTTATACATTCTCATTTGGTCTTTGCAGGTACAATGGCTTAGTCTTGAGCTTTTGATCACCTAAGGAGCTCTTCGATGCATTATGGATCTAGTCACGGCTCAGAATCTGGCAGGCGTAGGGAAAGAGACGACGGTAGGAAAACAGTCGTCGTTCAAGGGAATCTTCTTCTTCCAAGCGTAAGTCCCAGTCTCAGTCATGCCATCAGGAAGATCAGCCCAATCTTCCTAATTATAGTGGAGATCAGACTTCCTAACAGGGACCTCAAATTGCTGTAACACAGAACTAGTATTCAAGTTCTTCTAGCTCCAGGCAATCTTACGACCGCAGATCGAGAAAACATCCAATTGCCACTTCCAACCCATCTTTGCCGACCGCTGCTCCAGATACTTCCACAACAAAGAAATTGGCCGAACTTAAGGCCACTTTTCCAAAAATTTGTTTTGATGGGCTTAAGTTCCTTCCCAAAATTCATATGATCCCAGGGAATGCCAACATAAGTTTCTCTCACACGTGTTAATGACAATTTCGTGTAGCATGTGTCATTCCAGCACGTAGCGGAAAAGATCTCCGAGGTGTCTATCGAGCGACAACATGAAATAGATAGTCTCAAGCTGGAGGTGATATATGAGAAAGATATAATCAAGCACCAAGATAATGAGATATTAGAGTTGACAACAAAACTAACTCAGGTAGAAAAAAGTGTCAAGGAAATGTCTGTGGCAGTGAATCGTTTGGAAGTGCCCATAAGAAGGAACTTGATGCTGCCCATAATCACAGTGGTGCTCTCGGTCTGGAAAAGAATCCCTTGCAAAAGAAGAAAGATATCTTAGTCCACCGCTTTGAGAAGCTTGACGAGCTTCTTAGGAAAGAAAGGGAAGAGAAGATCGAGGCTCAGAAATAATCATAGAGGTATTGCAAGGAGGCTGTTCCAGCCAGGAGCCTGAAAATCAAACTTGACAAGCAACTTGCCAAAATAGAAGCCCTCAAAGAAGAGGCAAGAGAGGAAGGCCTCAAGGAGATGATATAACAAATTTAAGCCCAGGTGGAGGATGCTAAAGAGTCCAGTCGAAATGAAATTAAGGACATGTTTGCTCCTCTGATCATTGAATACAACACTAAAGTCCTTATCCACCATGACTTGAGCTTTCTTGGCGAAGGTTATCTTGAGTCACTCACCTAATCCTGGGAGTATATTGTCAAGATGAAAAGGAGGGAGTTGGATGAAGTTGAGTTAGATGAAGAGAAATTAGTGTGGTAGATCCTTTGCGAAAATGAACCCCTAGACCTTGCCTCCATGAGACTTTGATATTTCGACATTTTAGCGCCTTCCGGTAAAGGGAAATTTTTTGCTGAATCCTCAGAGTGTGATCCCAAGGGCCCTCTTCCAAACAGCTAGAGCATTAGTTTGTTTTGAACGGGGCAAGATTTGAGCTACGATCCTGATAAACCTTGTTACCAATCTAACGCGCTGACCCCTATTCTGGAAGAGGGCACTCCGGCGACAACCGAGAGCCAGCCGGACGTAGATATTCCACTTTACTCTCCACTTTTCGATAGGTTTTGTTCTTCATGCCCAATGGTTTTAGGATTATCTCCTTGTCTTGACAAATCCGCAGGTCTTTTGGGTCCTGGCCAAACTCCTAAAAGTGACATTGCCATGGAGCAACAAGTGATATCAACAGAGATTTTGACGACCATCGATGTTCTAGGGCTTGCCACTCAAGTCATCGGAGCACTAGACGATGATAAGGATGAAGATCTGCTGCTTGTGGATGATTCTGATTACGTTGTGATTACCGATGCCTACCAATACATTGACAAGATCAGCTTGAAGGAGTGCATCGAGAAGGAGGAGTTGCTAAAGAGAAAAGCCAAAGCTGAGCCTGTCGAGGTGGACATTGATGATCCAAATCTTGTCCCACCACAAGTCATTCCACTCGGTGGGTCGATTTCCAGAGAACTTCCTTCAAGCTTCGAATGCTCTCCCGCCAAGGGTGGTAAAGGATCAAGGAAGAGAACAAGTAGAAGTTCAGATAGCGCCACTCCTAAGAAATCCAAAAAAGAGAGAATACAAAAGAAACAGCCGTCACTTCGGCTTGGTGTGTACATAGTTTGTACAGGTATTTCTTTTTCTTTGTTAGTCGTGGTTATATGGGTACGACCCCTGTTTTTTCAAAAAACTTGTACCACAATTTTGAAACTTATCATGTGAATAAAAACTTTTGTATTCTGTTGAGCCCTCGTTTGAACTATTATTTAAGTAGTTGAACTATTACTTTTCATTCAATGTACTTGTAATTCGTTGTTCATTAATTCTGATAACAATCCACTAGCTCTATCCCCAGGTCTCAATGGGGTCATGGCCTTGAGTCGCATCGGACACTGGGCTCGAGCCTTAGTGTTACACCGTCGAATTCAGCGGTTTGATTAATTATACTCCTGCCCCCAATCTCAGGTTAGGGGAGTTAGGTAGTGGATGGTTGGACTCCATCCTTAGCGAGTTTATACTCCTCCTGTTGGTTTTAGGCTGGAGTTTATGCAATATTGGGTAGTCGAACCACACTCATCTATTTATCTATACTCATATCCGCTCTCTAGGGATAAGAGTTGGTTAGCGGGTGGTCGATTCACACCCGATTTATGTTTATACTCTAGTCCGCACTCTGGGGAATCAGAGTTATTTCGTGGGTGGTTGATTCACACTCGATTTACGTTTATACTCTAATCCGCACTTTGGAGACTTAGAGTTATTTTGAAAAGCAATCGGATCGTGCTTTCCTTAATTGATTGATTTGCCCCTCAATGTCCAAGGTTTGATTTAGCGAGCGATCGATCGTGTCACGATCGCTTTTGTTTTATCCACTCCCATCATTCGGCTGGATTTATTTGATCATTAGATGGTTGAGTCACATCTATTCCTCATTATGTTTCCTATCCATTGGGTTATGAACGATAGTTATCAAATGAATGGTTGGACCATGCTCATCTTGTTCGGTTCCATTGGGAACTAGCACAATTAATTAATTCCAAACTTTGGGAACCCGTTCGAACATATCGACATCAATTAGTTTCATAATGTAACTAATACATAATGCTATAACAAACATAAATATAAAGGAAGTTCAAATCTTTATTTGCTAAATGGAAAGGAATGACATAATCTATCTTATTACATATCTGGAAAGTCAAACGCTAAAGCAAATCCTAAAAGAAAATACAACTAAATGAAAAAGAAATAAACTAAGTGAAATAGCATCATAAATGCTCGCTATTCCACGCACTTGGGAGTGTGATGCCATCAACAGTCGCTAGCTTGAAAGTTCACTCTCCATGCCTCTATTCAACAACATACGGTCCTTCCGAAATTGGATTCATGTGCAACGGGGAAGGAAAAACCCGTTTCAATACAAGATCACCGATTTCAAAGGTTCTAGCTCGGACTTTAATGTTGTAGTATCAAGCGACTCAATGTTGGTGCGCAGCTGCCCTCAAATCGGCTTACTCGTGCTTCTCATCTATAAAGTCTAGAGATTCCAAGAGGAGATCTTTATTCATTTTGGGATCGTAGTAAGTCACTCGATGAGAAGGAACTTTGAGCTCAATAGGAATGACGACTTCAGAACTGTAAGCAAGGGAGAATGGAGTATGGTCAGTCGCGGACTTATGGGTGGTCCTATAAGCCCATAGTGCTATCGGGAGTTAATCCACCCACTTGCCTTTTAGCCTTTTCCAAATGCTTCTTTAAAATGGACTTTATAATTTTGTTCACAGCTTCAACTTTCCCATTCACTTGAGGGTGAGCGATTGATGTAAACCATTTTTCAATATGATACCTTCGATAGAAGTCTTTGAGTTCAACACTGTCAAATTGAGTCCTATTATCTGTTATAATAGTTCATAGCAGACAAAAACGATGGATGATGTTCCTGACAATGAAGTTGATTACTTTCTTGGTTCTGATCGTGGCTAAAGGTTCTACTTCGGCTCATTTGGTGAAGTAATCAACTACGACGATAACGTACTTTGCACCACCTTTAGAGATCGGTAAGGAACCGATAATATCTATACCCCACATGGAAAACTACCACGGGCTGACCATTTGCATGATTTTCGTCGCTGAGTTCTTAGAACTTTTGCGTATATCTGGCACTCGTTGCATCATCTTACATAGTCAGCAGCATCTCGATTGACCGTTGGCCTACAATACCCATAACAGAGTATTTTCTTTGTTAGAGTGTGCCTCCAGTGTGATCGCCACATTCCCCTTCATGAACTTCTTTTAGGACCCGTTTTATCTCATCATGAGCGAAACATCGGAGTAGGGGAATAGAAAAACCCTTTCTGTACATAACTCCTTCCTATATGATATATCATGAAGCATTACGAAGGACTTGTTGCTTTTCATTCCTTTGTTCAGGTAGAACTCCCTATAGCAAATAGTTTTTAGTCGGAATCATCCATGATTCCCTCTTAGGCTCCATCTTTTGTACCCGGTCGATTTCTATCAGGTTTATAATCGGGGCATTTAATACTTCGACCGAAACCAAGCCCATCTATTGTGCGTCCCCGGTGCTAGCAAACTTTGCCAATGAATTATCCTCTTTGTTTTTATCCCATGGAATATGCGAAATGTCATAGTACTCAAATTCAGTCAACAACTCTTGGACTTGGGTAATGTATGGAGCAAGCTGTTGTCCCTTAGCTTGGTAATCTCCCCCGACTTGGTATACTACCAATTATGAATCGTTAAAGATTTCAAGAGACTTTATTCCTAGTTATCTGGCGAGTTTAAGTCTAGCAATTAGAGCCTCATACTCGGTTTCACTGTTTGTCGCTGAGAAATCAAGCTTTAAAGCATAACAGATCGACTGATCTTTGGGAGTTACAAGCACAATTCTAGCCTAGAACAATATCATTGGACGCTCCATTAGTATACAATTTCCACCGTATGACAGGGATTTCGTTGCTCTTCGGGGAATCATCCTACACAGTAAATTCTACCATAAAATCTGCCAGTGCCTACCCCTGGATAGCCCTCCGAGGGAGATAAGTGACGTCGAATTGACTAAGCTCGATATTCCACTTGAGTAACCTTCCAGACGTCACAGGTCGCTGCAAGACCTGTCGTAACGGTTGGTCGGTGTAAACATTAATAGGATGTGCCTGAAAGTAAGGGCGAAGTTTTCGTGATGCAATCAACAAGCAGTATGCTAGTTTCTCTATATTTGGATAGTTCCTTTCAGCTCTCGTCAATCGCTTGCTAACGTAATAGACCGGTATCTGAATTCGATTCTCCTCACAAAGTAATGCAGCACTTATAACATGAATCGACACGGCCAGATAGACATATAAATCCTCATGATCCACCGGCTTTGACAAGATGGGAGGTCTCTCCAAGTGATTCACCAAAGCTTGAAACGCATCTTTACAATCTTGTGTCCATTTGAAGTTTCTTTTTCCTTTCCTAATCAAGTCAAAGAAAGGAATTCATTTATCGGTAGCTTTGGAAATGAATCGACTTGAGGCAGCAACCTTCCCATTCACACTCTGTACTTGTTTGATAGTCTTTGGCGCTTGGATATCGCTGAAAGCTTGAATCTTCTCGGAATTAGCTTCATTTCTACGAGCATTAATAATAAAACCTAAGAACTTCCCTGATGTTATGCCAAAAGAACACTTCAAAAGATTAATTTTCATCTTGTAATGTCGAGGATGCTGAACATTTCTACCAGGTCTCTAATGTGGTCGCTTGATCATCATGACTTCACCAGCATATCATCTCCATATACTTCCATCATTTTTCCAATCTTATCTTTAAACATCTTGTTGACTAAGCACTGGTAAGTCGCTCCTGCATTTTAATCCAAACGGCATCACTACATAGCAATATAATCCAACATCGGTAATGAAACAAGTGTGCTCTTGATCAGGAATGTGCATCGAGATTTGTTTATGTCCTGAGTATGCGTCCATGAAAGATAGCAATTCGTATCCCACGGTTGAGCCACCAGCTAGTCGATTCTTTAAAGGGGAAACTGTCTTTCAGACATGCCTTGTTCAGGTTTGAGCAATCTATGCATGTTCTCCATTTCCCGTTCGCCTTTTTCACAAGCACAGGTTTAGATAACTACTTAGGGTAGTGGGCATCATGAATAAATCATTGTCTTTAAGTCTATTCATCTCCTCTTTAAAAGCGGAAGATCTCTCCAGATTCATACATTGCCTTTTTTGTTTCACCGGGACTGCCTCGAGTCGATATTCAATGCATGGCTCACAATGGTAGGCGAGATTCCACACATGTCAGAGTGAATCCAAGCAAACACGTCTAGATTCTCTCAGAGATATCCAACAAGTTCTTTCATCATCGGGGGGCTGAGCTGTGATCCGATCTTTGGGACCCGTGATAGGTCGTCGTAGCTAACTGTGACGTCAATCGTCAACTCAACCGGTGCAGCCTTGATCTCTTCGGGCTCCTCCTCATCATCTCTCGGATCTATATCTCTACAGAACCGACTGTGGTGCTCGAGCCAAGGCTTAGGCACTAGTTGTCCATCTTTGATAGCTTGGATGCGGACAGTATTGTCAACACCCTTACCTTTCTCTTTGCGTTGAGCATCCCTCAACTTAGCTACATAATAGGCACGTCTAGTTTCCTGATCACCATGAACAACTCCAACACCATTATCTGTAGGAAACTTTAAAGTCAAACACCAGGTGCAAGTGCTGCCTAGAAATCGGCTAAGGCCGATCGACCAAGAAAAACGTTGTAAGGAGAGTCAACATCCAAAACAACAAACGACAAGATTCACGCTCTCCTACGGTCACCTTCTCCCAACTCTACAGTTAATTCAACATAACCAACGGCTTTAGTTGCAACATCATTAAAACCGTGTATGCATGATTTATAAGCCTTTAAGTCCTTGGCTTCCATTTTCATCTGATCATAGTCTTTTTTGAAAATTATATTTACAAAAATTCCACAATCAATCAATATCCTTCTCACCAAAGCGGAGCCGATCATGGCCGAAATGACCATTGGGTCGATTGTCGAAGCCTCCACCTTGTTTGTATCTCTGTTTCTAAACACAATATCATTTGCCATTATATGTTACTGTTTTGCTGGAGCTCCATCTTCTGTATTTGAACAATATTAAAAATCCATATGCTTAATCGCGCTAGCATAACGCTTCATCTCATGCCAACTCTTATCTGCCGGGTGCGATCCTCCAACTATTGTATTTATTACCAATCTTCCACCAGTTCATGTAGGCTCCTCAGCCCCGCATGGTGCTTGTCCTCGGTTGGGGTCAGATGTCCCCTGTACGCCATCCTATAGGGTTTTTACAAATTGCTGCAACTTCCTTTCTCAAATCATCTTTTTGATAATATCCTGGAGATTCCTGCATTCATTCATGCCATGTCTATAGCATTCGTGGAGCCAATAATATTTTCGGTTTGTTTCTGCTTTTCGGTTGATTCTTTTGAAGGCGGCTTGCTGTATTGCATGGTATTACAAGTAGATAAATAGATATATCCAAGGACATATTTAACGACATGTAAGTATCGTACATCGGAATCCTAGGCTTCCCTCTTGCAGAATCCCTCTTTCGTTCTAGGCCCCTATCTCCGCCTTTCTTTTGCTGATTCGGCTTATTTTGGACATTCACTTGTAATTTTCCAAAGCTATCATCAGACTGCTTTACTGTAATATTACTCTGTACTCCCTCTCCACTCAATCCTGCAACATTCTTCTTCCTGGAGGACCTTGCTTCCTCCTTTCTCAAATACTGAGCCACCTTTGCATAAAAGCGTTCCAGTGTTGCGGATGGCTTACCAGCTAACCAATCACCGAAATCAGATTTCAGATCTTTCCCTCTTGTCATGGCTATCAATATTGCATGGTTATTCAGATTACTGATTTCTGTAACAGCTATATGAAATATCTCCAAATAATCTTTCAACGATTCTCCCAGAGCTTGGATCACGCTGGGCAGGGACATTACGTCCTTGGGACGAGTTGCGTGCATTCGGAACTGATCCACAAACCTTGTTACCAAATCATCGAATCTAGAAATTGATCGTGGGGGTAACCTTGTGAACCACATCGTTGCTATTCCGGAGAGAGTTATAAGAAAGCATCTACACTTGGTTGCATCACCCGCTCATTTGGAATCCATTAGCCATTCATATCTTATGATGTGCTGCCTGGGGTTGGTTTTCCCTTGTAGGCGGGCGTCGATGGCATGTTGAACCTCTTTGGATACTCTACATGTAGAACATTATCAGTGAATGGGGTATGGCTTCTCGAGATTCCCCAGTCATCGTTAGTCAAACCCTGGCTCTCTCTCACTAATTGTCTAACCATAGCCGATAAGTTCGGCGTTTGGATAGTTAGTGCCAAGCGGTGGTCATGCTCCACCTCACACGAATGGCCCAGTCGATGTCTATGGGTTGTTCCATGCCTTATTGGTTCACCATCTTCCCAATGTATATCTCATAAATTCGCTTCATCGTCATTTCGGGGAAGCGTTTCGTAAACATTTAATTAAACTCTAGCATCCAAACCAATTGAAGCAGCTCCAGCTTGATTACCATAACGCATGGGCCGATTCCCTCTTCTGAGGGAGGGTTCAGTATCGATCTCTATGGAGAGATCGACACCGATTGATCCTGGCAAACCACGATGGTTTGCCAGTTGACGCCTCGAAGTTTCTACGCGATATTTGTCTGTTCTGCGATGCCTATGCATGTGATACTCATTCGATGTGCTAGAACTCTCCGATGCCGAGTAAGGAGTGGGGTCCCTCCTAGCTTTCCCTCGCTTCTGCTGATTAAGTTGGTTCATTAAGTTGATATCAGTCTGAATCCATTGATTTAATTGTCAACGGTTCTCCATTAGCTCCCTCATTAGATTATGAAATTCTGCTCCTGTAATAGAATCAGTGGGATTCTAAAATTCAACTGTGTCAGCATTCACATCCATTGGTTAGTTGCTTGGATCTCCTTGCTGAATGCTAGCATTCTCATTTCCTTCCACGTTCTGAATAGTAGATCTAGTATTCCTCACCATCGTCGATAGATTCGCCTAGAATTTTGCAAATCTGAGTAGTACGAGTAACTCCATGAAGATAACTGCATATCTCCTTTAGGGGATTTATCCAATCCAATAGCAACAAAGGGATCCCAATAAGCTGAGAATCAAGATTCTCAGTGAAAGCATCAAAATGTTTGCAGCTAAAATGGTCACAAACACCCAAGAATAGTTTTAAGTAAGTGAAGAAAAGCAAAATTAAACTGAGTAGATAAATAAGTAAGCAACAGAGAATAAGCAATAATCAAAGACACATAAATTTATAGTGGTTTGGCGTTGTATGCCTATGTCCACTTTGAAGATTATCCTTTATTAATCACTTTGATTACAACAATGGAAATACGTTAACACTTGATTACAATGGAGTCTAGAGTAACAAGTAGCGTAAATATCCTCAGAGCGACCCATTAATCGGTATTTATAGATGAAGACAACCAAATATCTCTCTGAAATCTTAGTTGAAGGACCTTCTAAACCATATGGGCCCACTAGAGGGATAGCTAGCCCCAATTTCCAAAGAAGAGGGATCGGTACAGATCCCTTCTTTGGTCGAATTTTGGGGAGCGATTCTTATGGTGGCTTCCTCATGCGAAAATATGTTTACCCTTCAAATTTCATATCATTTGGATCATTGTAGCTCGAGTTATTGCTTGATCTTTGATTCAACATGGCATGCATGCTGCTTTCTGCCAATTCCTTCCTACAGATGTATATTGATCCCTTCAAACTTGTCCTTTTGATGTGCGATCCCTAGGGTGGGTTCCCTAGGGTCCTTATATCTTGCTCTTCAAATTTTATAGGTATTAGACTTGTAGATCTTGAGATATTGATTGTTTTCCATAAGAATGCTCTTGTACTTTGAAACATGCCGATCCCTCTTGTTGGAGCCAATCTATGCCGACCCCTCCTATGTGTTGAACCATATTTCATACTTCGAACAATCTACATTGCATATCCATCAATTCCATTCTATCTTGACTTCATATTACCATCTTTGTTTGACTTCTAGGCTCCACAATCACCACTCTGGAGTCATAGACCTTAATGGAAATCGAATCTAACTTGTGCAATCAGTTCAATATAGCCGGGTTAAAATGCCGAATAACACCACTTACAAAGTTTGAGTTTGTGCACTGCTTCATAAGGAATCTGTTGTTTGTATGAAAAATTCTCTAGTATTTCCCAAATACCAGAGAACACTCTAAACTATCATGTAGTGATCTTAATTTGGATTTGATACTTGCTCTATGTATTTAATACATAAACGAAGTGCGATATTGTAGACAATATAGCATGTATGATAATTCCTACTACCAATGTATAGAGAACTCATCTTACATGCTCCATGTTGCACAATTTAATATAGCATCTATGTAAATCATTTTGAGATGTTCTTAATTTTTTTTAATACTGATTATAAAAGATGTCCCTTCAAATCCTATATAGAGAATTAAACAACCAAACTGAAATGATTAACATGAGCACATAGTTAACAATAATAAGTTTGTTGTTTTAATTAAAGTTTTTTTAAAATATTTTACTACCTATTAAAATTCTTTCTTATAGACACATGACATCTCAGTGTTTTGATTGAAATTCAAACTATTTGATTTCTCTATCAAAATCATTGCTTAACTATAATGATTATTGATTAACACTTTCATATCATTTCTTGGATCATATCATATACTCACAAACTCTATTATTGCTCCTACCGACTTCGAACCATTTTGGTTATTATGTACAAACGATCTATTCTAAATCATAATTTAGAATTTTTGTTTTAGCATATATATATACCAAAACTCAAAGTCATATTAAGCAATACATTTTATGTATAAATACGAATCAACTAAAACACATTGAATGATGAATATGTTATGTTAGTTTCAACAATTAAAATTTATGGCTTTATTCTTATCAACGTGGCTTATATTTCTGCAATTGATCATAAGATACATTTGCAACTGAAGGATTATATCCTTTTGGGTACCAATATCAAAATCATATGTCGATAACTTATGCAATCCATTTTGGATTTGCGCTTGTGCCACATGGTAGAGTCAATACTCTTAATGGCTTACTTAAGACTAAGAAAGTTTTTTTCTCAACATTAATACAATTCATAATTTCTCTTTAACATGCGAGATTTATTATTAGGCACTTTAACATCTCATGTCTATTTGATTTGGTTAGTTTCATTCACTACACCCGAAAAGGCCTTTCGTAGCCTTGAAAAAACGCTACCAAAATTTTTAATAGCGTTTCTGTGAATGCTGCAATACGACATGCAACTAAAATTTGAAACTTTCTGTTGCGTTGTAGAAAACGCTACCAAAACTTGACATTTTGTAGCCTAGAAACCCTACAAAAAGTTTTAGACTTTTTGTAGCATGTCATACAACAACGTTTGGAAATGCTTCTAAAAATTTTGGTTGCGTTTTTTCAATGCTACAGAAGTCGTATCGCAGCTGTTTACATTTATTTCTGTGGTAGTTTTAAAATGCTACTAAAAATTATTAACTGCTTTGCAGCATACTTTATATCGTACCGCCTCCTGTTAGTGGCTTGTACCATTTCCAACCACCACTCACATAATTGTCTTATTAAAACCAACAATCAATCACATAATCATTGCATTTTAACCAACAATCAATCACATAATCCTTGTATTCAAACAATTGAAAAAACATGTTAATCACATAATCAAATGTGATATCTATAACTATTTCGATAATAATTTTCCGACAAAATATGAAAATTCACATAAAATCTACAACCATTCATAAAGAAGTTTACACAACAAGTACTAATAAAATGATATAATATATATAACAATTAAAGCCATGTTCATTACTGGATTACCCACAATTCTTTGATGTAGCTGGTCTTTACTCCTAAAATGCTAATTACCTATACACAAATTTAACAATCAATAAATGATTATGAAATTGTTTTGCATATTTAAAGTATGTCTAACATCCTTAGTTAAACTTTTATTATATCTAAATCATTTTTATAAAACTTAGTTAATTCAGGTAAATTTTTATAAAACTTGGTTAACTTTAATAATAAACTAATTTAATCTTTATAAAACTTATTAACTTAGTTAAATTCCAATAAAACTTAATTATTTTGTATAAATTTATTTAATTTTTATAAAACTTAGTTAAATTATATAAAACTTTGTTAATTTTTAAAAATTTGGTTAATTTTTATAAAATTTAGTTTAATTTTTATGAAAATATGTTAGCTTATTATCAAACTTATTTAATTTTATCAAGCTTAGTTTATTATTATTATTATAAACTGTTAATTTTTATAATATTTAGTTATTTATTATAAGCATATTTATTTTTTATAAAAACTTAGTTAATTTATTCAAACTATTATTTATTAATTAATTATTATTATTATTAAACTTATAAATTATCCCAATTTCTAATACTTAAAATGCCTTAACTTATATTTTAATTAACTTAAACTTATAAATTATCTCAAACTTAAACTTTATCAACTTAATGAATTTATATAAATTATTTCAAACTTATAAATTTTTAATAAACTCAATTAATTTATTATTGTTGTTGTAAACTTAGTTAATTTATTATTATTAATATAAACTTAGTTAATTATTATAAACTTATTTAATTTTTGTAAAACTTAGTTAACTTAATTAATTTTTATAAACTTAGTTTTTGTTAATTTTGTTGTTATTATTATTATTAATTATAAAACATAGTTGAATTAGTTAATTTTTATCAAATTATAGTTTATTATTACCATTAATGCTATTATTACAAACTTAGTTAAAATTTATTGAATTTAATTTTTTATTTATTATTATTATAATAAACTTGTTAATTTTTATAAACATATTTAATTTTTATAAAACTTAGTTAATTTACTCAAACTATTGATTATTATTACTATTAATTTATAAACTATCTCAATTGCTAAAACTTAAAATATCATAACTTGTATTTAATTAACTTAAACTTATAAATTAACTCAAACTTAAACTTTTTTAGCTTAGTTAACTTTTATAAATTATCTCAAACTTATATATTTTTCATAAACCTAGTTAATTTATTATTATTATTGTAAACTTAGTTAATTTATTATTATTAATATAAATTTAGTTAATTTTCATAAACTTATTTAATTTTCATAAACTTACACAGATTAATAGTATAGTCTTCCCATATTTTGATCAAACCAGTTCCATCTTTCTATTCTTGAGGGTAAATGGTAAATAAAATCTGGAAGAAGAAAAAAGGAATAGGGGGGAAATTATATATATTAGTTTGGTCAATTTACTGGTTAATATAACAACCAAGACAAAAGAAAAGGTATTATAACATACCTTACCAGTTAATTGCCGAAAAGCCTCACTTTCATTTGCTATGTCCAATTCCTGGAAAGAGACTAATTTTGAGTAGGGAATAACAAAAATAATTAAGAGACAAAAAATGTCATTATCAATTACCACATTATCAGTTACCACTTAAGCTTTCTTGGTTCTGAGAACTATCAATTTTCTTTATAAGACTCTGTAGAGCATCATCCTTCAGTGAACCTCTGATCTCTTCTGAATCAGCTATTTGTGATACAATATTATTAGTGAAATCATCATCATAAGTAAATAGAGCATTATATATTATTAAAGATATATGACAAATGCTGTTACCAAAGTGCCTTTTCAGGACTATCTGGAATTAGCACTTGATAATATAAAGATGAACAAAATAGTTGCCAACATAATCGACACAGTGACAAACATGCACAAATGTACCTATTGACTTCAGTTGTTTATTGCTGAGCATGCAACTTTCATCGTCTACTTCAAGTGGCCATTCAGGAGATTCCAAGCACTTATTGATCTAGTCATTCTTTATAAGGAAAATGTAGTTCATTACCATTTTGGACACTGACTTAATGAATAAATTCTGAAACTCTTTATAGATAGGTAAGCATATCGAGAATGCATCAGTAGGTTTGTATCCACCCAGCAAATCGGTAGCGTCACTTTGTTGACTTAAGTTCTATAAAAGTGATACAATTTAAAAAATTATTTTCAAATAAACAAGTTATATGTGATCTCAAAGCCGAGCATAAAATCAAAACTACCAAAAGAATTTGCTAATAATAATATATATTCCATGTCACTAATGCTGTTGATACAAAATACTGTGTGTATTTAAATAACATATCAAGTTACTAAAATCAAATGAAGTTTATATATATATATAAGGATAATGTTACAAGGAATTACCATAATAGTAAGTGGTCGTGCAAGTCTCTCAGCCAAATTTTGCACTAATGTAGTCTTTCCAGTGCCAGTTTCACCAACCAAAAGAACAAGTTCATTGTACTTAACAGAACAAGCAATCCTCTCAAGTACATGCAATGAACTGCGAAGGTTAATGAAAATTTTTGTTGTACCCTGCATAAAATCATAGTATTTTATTTCCATAAAGGATTAAAACCATATGAAAAGTCTCAAATGAATGTGTATGTGCTATTACGCACCTGTTCACTAGGGCAATGATGTAACCCGACCAACTTGTAAATAAGATTTAGTTGCTTGTAAGATACAAGTATTAATAGAAGAATCTATTGTTGGAAATATTTTTATGACTGAAAATAATAATAAACATTAGCATGTATCAAGTATAAAACTACAATTATGTAAATAGCACTTGTTAGGATGCAACCAAAAATTCAAATATTTGAAGTCTGAAGTAAAAGTAGTCTCATGATAATTGATATAACTCTATGCGGATTTGGTTACAAAAGGGAGTCCCTCACCCACACAAAACATGATGACAATATAAACAAATCATAATACCTAATTGAAGTTAATGTGTTACGTCGAGAGAATCATTAAACAAGTGTTGTAAGCAAGAAGTATTTATAAAATATTATTTTCTGCATCATCATCAAAGAGACAAAATTACATTTTAAAATGATAAAGTGTGAATGAATAGATATGGAATTTGTATAAACTCATGTTTGTTTAGTATGTACACCAGTTAATAAATTTAAAGATAAGTATGTTATAACCATTGAGATGTATTATTTATCACATCTAAATCTCAACCAACTAAAATATTACCAACCTAAATTATAGGCCTGTTAAGATAGTATAGATTTTCTGGTATGGAAATCCTACCGCAAATTTGATCAATTTCTTTCATCAAAGATAAATGGTTATACAAATATGCTAAATAGCCCGTGAAGATATCAACAACTCGTAGAAAAAAAAAGGATATAAGCATGGTATAATACCATTAGAAAATATTATTGAACCTTGATAGAATTCAGCTTCATAAACTTTGTATTCAAACCTCTATATAAATTTTCTAGCAAGCAATGGAAGATATACCGGTGCTAGAAATGAGGTCTACACCTGCAATTCTTTTTCACCATTTAAGAAGATCCCTAATAATGCAAACAAAGAATGTTACTGACACTGCATAATATAGATAGTGTGGTAGGAAAAAAGTGTAATGTTTATACCTTGTAGAGATTCTATTAAAATTACCAAATAATAACATTCCCTTCTCAGGCATCATATCAGATAGTAGTAGCAAAGTAAAACATTTGAAATGTCTCTAGTAAAAAACAGGATTGGAAGTAGAAAAAAATTAACTATAAATTACATAAAGAAAGAAGTCGGCATAGCATACCTAGAAGTCTTGCCGAAATAGTTGCAAGACTTGGATACCATATATTCACGATTTTTTGCATATCAGCAGTGCTTGGAGTTCCAACCGTCACTTTCCACCACAAAGGACTAAAGAAGTATCTTCCTAGTGATTAAAAAAAAGAATGATCAGATTTTGTCATAACAAACAATGCAAATTATAATACTAGAAATTAGGTAGCACCCAACTAGAAACAAGAGCGCAACCTTTTAGTGGATCCTAATGGCGGGATCCTAGTAATCACGTATAAGATATTCTTCAAGCTTCACAAACTATCACAATTACAACAATCCATATGCTTCGCAGCCCACCAATTTTCCACCTCTTTTAATTTCCTCATCACCGTTGTTTATGCTTTCCACTCCTTGCTGCTTAGACAACCTCTTCTAGACCAAAAATTCCCACTTTTCAACAAAACACCCCTTGGCTATGCATGAGGGATTTCAACTATATGCACTCTACAACACAAAAAATGGGTGGTTCCCCTCCAAACCTTAATCAAACCGCTCCTCTTTCATAATATTACTGCTTCAAACCTAATCCATATCAATTTCTTTGGCCCCTCTTACATTTGGAACAATAAGAAATACAACAAGTCTAGAACATTGTATAAACTTGATCCCTCATTTTTTAACTATGAAGCACCGTCCAAATGGCCAAACATAACAGCTATAATTGCCCCCTCCCACCCTATCAGATCATAACCCGGTCATTCTGAAGTAGGACATGGTCGAAAAAAAAATCTACCCTCATTTTAACCTTATTAATTTTTGGCATTACCACCATGATTTCCTCTTTATTTTGTAGCCCAAATGGAACAGTGACACTTATGGTAATCCTATGTATAGACTGCAACACAAATTTAAAAGGCTAAAGCATGTGCTAAGACATTGGAGCAAGCTGAACTTTGGGAAGGGAACAACAAAATCTGAAGACATAAGGTTCAGCAATAGATTGCCTAAACAAACTATCATAATGACCCCATAATCCAAGCTTTGTCTGGCAAGGAACATGGATTAAATAATGAACTCGTACTGGCTCTTAACTATGAAGGAGAAGCAGGTAGACAAAAATATGGGTACATGTCAGAATCAATGGGTGATAAAAACACAAGATACTTTCCTCAGTCACTAAAGGCAAAACAAGCAAGGAACTCCATACACTACATTGAATATTCTGAAGGAAGCATACAAAACAACAAAGATGGTATTGCTAATGCATTTATTCTATTTTTACTAGTGTTTGGGGAAACACTAACAATATGTAGACCGAGCTAATTTACCGAACACTGTCAACATGCCATGCCTTACAACTGAAGAAAAAAATGACTTAATAGAGCACCTACTGATACAGAAATAAAAGAGGCTTTATTTATCTTAAACACTCACAGTTGTAGTGGCCCTGATGGCTACAATGTATTCTTCTTCACCAAATGTTGTAGCGCTATTTCCAAAGACTTCCTTAAAGCTATTCACTACTTCTTCGACACAACCATTATGCTTGGTGGAATTAATGATAGTAATTAAATATTGCATTTATCCTAAAAATTGATCGGCCAAACAAAATGGGTGATTATAAACTAATTATCCGCTGCAATGTGTTATATAAATACATTGCAAAAGTAATATCTACTAGATTGAAAAAGTGCTGCAGAGAATCATATCCCCAAATCAAGTAGCATTCCTAAACTCAAGAATTAATGAAAGGTTATAATAGAACCATTGCTTACTTAGATGCACAACAAAGCTTGACATACACAAAGCTTTTGATTTAGTCCAATGGCCTTCATTATTGCCATACTCTCCAAAATGAATTAACCTAATCCTTTCCTTGCTTGGATATATGCTTGCATTTCTTCTTCTTGCTACTTCACATTACCATCTTATTTACAAGCATTTCATTGTATTCATGCATTGCAAGTGCAATGTCTTAGGAGAAAACTAATTTGCTCGTTGTTATGTTGAGATGTCAACAAAAAGTCCCCTTCAAAATTCAAATATCCTACAACTATCTGGTAAGCCAGTTTGTTCATTAACTTGTCAAAACATCTATACTTACAATCATTTTCAATCATTGCCGGCTTTAATGGTGACACAGTAAGCAGTGCCACTGTTAGTCCTATTAACTTGTCTATGTAATGAAAGTTCTATTAAATATTTCAAGAATGACTAGAGTACATATGTCCAATATGGTCATATGTTGGTTAAACGATAATTTGGTGGCACATAAATATGCTCTAGTATCTTGAAGGTATGCCAAACTATAAATCTTAAACATATACATACTTGAAACAAAGAAGTTAAATGTTATACTTTTAGGCTTAGAATAATAACATAAATATAAATACAAGTTTGATAATAGAACTAACATTTTTGTTATGTTACTTCAACTTCACAATTAAATTAAAAGATTATACCATCAAAGGCTCATTACCCTTAAATCAACATGCATCCACCATGTTATAAAAAGTTACTTAATTCTATAGGCATTCATTAAAACCTATAAAACCAACAACAATAATAAAATGATACTTACCTATAACAGATCTTGCTCTATTGTTGATTTCTCGCTTGGACAATACATTAATAGTATCTCCAATAACTAAAAACAGTTCCAGGAAATTAATTCAGATCCTATTGTTGGTCATATCGTAGAATTTGATCCTAGACAAAAGGCACACCACTTTCAGAAATGTGGATACAATTTCCCTGGTTTTATAGATCAGCAATAAAATAAAGAACTTCATTTATTTATGGGTTCTGAATAACAAAATTCATTGAATTTGCTTTATATAATTAATAATACTGTATGGAACAAGGAAACGATGAAGAAGGTAGTATTCAACTACAGACATGGATGCTGAGAACGTCATGGCAAAGGTGGTTGTAGCACTTGACACCTGCAGTCAAAATAAAGCAGTTGATACAAGTGTACAATTTTTCTTTTTTTATTCTTTTTATTGCATATATTATGCAATATAATGCTATTTTAATAATATATATGTAGAATGCAAACAAGCTTGAGGAGGAATTCCTAATTCCAAAAAAAGAGGCCCTAAAATAAACCCTCCTCCTAAACCCAGCAAACCTCCTACTATACCAGCTACAACACCAAATATGCATTATAATACTAGCTGACTGATTTTAAGCTGAGTTTCTGCATCTCCTTTGGAAGCAATTGCACTTTTGCCTGTATATAAATTTACTGCTTCATACAAGCTTACCCCTACAGCCATTGGAATCTAATAGAAAACATTAAAAAGAAGATTTATCATTGATAAAAAAGTGTGTATCATGTGGTTCTTATCAAAATGTAATGTCTGTTCACCTGAAGCAGATTCAACAACCAGTACCAAGTCGAATAGGTTGTTGTGCACTTCTGCAGTAATACAAAAAGTCACTAACAGTTAAAGACTAACAAAACACTTGCAGAAAAATTATATTACCTTAGCAATCTGCAAAATTAGAAAAACAACCCATATAAAGACAAGAAGACCAAGTTCTTTCCAACAAACATTTTTAAGAATTGGGACCTGCATTATTATTAAAGTAAGTTTACATAATTTTGTATATTCAAAGATGTATTACTACAGTTTATGCTTTGAATACCTCTGTTCTCAAGTTTGACTTGACAACATCTTGATGATTTCCAGGACTTATAGATATAGCTGTGTATTCTATTTCATTTGCAACGTGTACCCATATGTTTCAAATGAATGCATTCACTGGTATTTTGCAAATTATAATACATATTTAAAAGGAAACGTAATAGTTTTTACAACTCGCCATTATTATCTTTTTCTTTAGCAGATTCCTATAGTTAGAAACTAGTATTGTAAATCAAACATAGTGTAAGCAATAGAAGAAAAGCATGACAAATGGTTACCTTCAAAATTAGCATCTCTTTCTTCCATCTATCAACCCCTTTTAAAAAATCTTTCGTTGATGTAACAAGAAAATACACGTGAAAAACATAAACCTTACCTTTTCAAAATTAATGGAAGATAAGTAGGGAAAATTACTAGAACTGTTACCAACCAGTCAGGGAATACTACATTGAAGATGACTCCAATGCAAATCCCGAGCACAAGCATTGGTTGAATAAGAAGAGCCAAGTTGTAGTTGATAATTGGCATATCTAAAGTAGGATGCCTAAGCTTAAGATTATAGTAAACAGTTGAGCCTGCAGCCCCTGTTATCATACCTGATTACACAAATATCACGCTCTCGTATTAAACTAAAAATGAACTAATTATAACTCACATAATTAATTTTCAACTATGTATAGATTAGATAAAGAAAGTCAAATTCAAAGACACAGGTATTGGCGCAAAAAATGGACCAACACCCTGGTTTGGATTTAAAAGCAGCAGCTATGTCTTCACAGAGCAATATAACAGATCACAGAAATAGAAAAGAAGCAATAAAGGAAAATAGACAAGAAGCAATAAAGGAAAATAGACAGAAGATATTTATAGATCTTCGGTTGTTAATGAAGCCTACATCCACTTTATAGTTTTATTATAAGCTGACTTCTTTTACAAAGGTTGTTTGATTACAAAGCTTTGGCTAATTCCAAATTGAATTGGATCTCTAGAGTTAGAATCCACCGGAGAATCACAGTGTATTCCTTCTGAGATCGTTGTGAGGAGGGGTTAGAAGTGAAGAATAACCCCAGCAGAACTTCCGCAATCAGCTTCCAGAAGATCCTCTTTATGTTGCAAGAGGTATGCTATTTATAGAGGTTGGAGGGTTCCTAGCCTGGCCCATCACAATCAACTCTTAGATGAATACCAGGTGACTTGGGAGGATCAGGTTGGAAAAATTAGCAAACTCCATAGGTCGCTGGCGACCCATCGACTTGGTCTATTTTTGCCCGCTGAATTCTTTCTCCTTTAGTCGCATTTCATAACTTGTTTGTCTGTGGTTTTGAAGGAGTTCATGGGTTGCTGTTGATCCGGCCATAAAGGTCTATCCTGGATTTTGAAATTGGAGATGTCTTCTTATGCATTCATCGTTGTAGTCACATGCTGATGGCAAGTCGCTGGCTGCTAGCATTTAGCTGTCGATTGAACTAAGAGGAATGCTAATCTCAGTCGTTGTCTTAGTCGTATAGCTTGACCCTCGTTAATTTCTTGACTTAACTTTTCTGATTAAGTTCTATGCTATTTTGACGTGATAGGATTGTTTCGTATTCTGCTGGATCTTATTGGGTTAAAAACCCGAATAACATTTGCACCCCAAAGTATGCCTTTCGAATGAAAGGTGTGCTTTGCTTTAGAACAAGTCATGGCAACGAGTCTTTGGTTGTTGATCTTTAGTCTCGGTGGATCGTTCAGCCCCTTTGGATTCTCTTGCAAGTTACAAGTCATTCCAAACCTGTTACATCCTAAGACTCTAGACTCTGCCTAAGTGTAATCTATACACCAATCATTCCGGTTTCATTCGGGGTTATTACATCACATGTCTCTAATTACATTACACATCTCTAATCATGCCGTGTTCATTCGGGATTTACATCACTATCAATTTTTGCTTTCCATTCAGAGTTTTTACATCATATATCAAAATCAAACCATATATCAGAATCGCATCATATCACATCATATATCAAAGTCACATTACATCTCAAAATCACGTCACAACATATTTTAAAATCACATTGTATCACATCATATATCAAAGTCATCCTGTGTTCATCCAGGACTTATCCGTTTTGTTCTATTTATAAGGTATTCAAATCTTTTTTTTTGCGAAACCAAATCTGTTTTGAGGTCCGATCTTTCCAGACCACTTGGGTATTCATAACTTGTTAAGTGTATGTCCTTGCATCGATTAAGAACCAACTCAAGGTGGTGTAAGCATTCGGAAAAAGAGTTTCCAAAGATCGAAAAATCATCCATAAACACTTCAAGAAAGCGTTCGATCATGTTGGAAAAGATGTTAACCATGCAGCTTTGGAAAGTAGCAGGAGCACTGCAAAGGCCAAAAGGCATACGTCGATAGGCAAAGATGCCAAAGGGGCACGTGAAAGTCGTTTTTTCTTGATCTTCGGGAGCGATTGGAATTTGGTTATAACCGGAATAACCATCAAGAAAGCAATAGAATTCATGGTCGGCTAAACATTCAAGTATTTGGTTGATGAAAGGAAGAAGTGACCATTACGTGTTGCAACATTTAATTTTCGATAATCAATGCACATACACCAACCTGTTTAAGTATGAGTTGGAACGAGTTCATTAGCGTCATTCTTGATAATTGTAATTGTAACGACCCACCTTTTTGGACGGTTTAAATCGACAATAAACCACACATGTCAAACTCAAACAATTCAAAAAGAGAGGATTGTTATGGGGTAAATAAGAAAACGAAGAGAAAAGAAGGAAAAACAAAACACAGAATCTCACAGCGGAATGAAAAATATAATAATCAAATAAACAGTTCATGAAGCTGTTTTACAAATAACATTTGATTACACTTTTACAATACATATCAGAGTTACATACAACAGAAATAAATAAAATGCAGCGTAACAACATGATGTAGTGGAAATAATATAATAAATAATAATAGTATTAAATCTTCGTCTTTGTCCTCCAGAAAGTAGTCTTCGATACACTGAAAAGCTCAGACTGACCCGAGCTAATTGAAAAGACAAAACACTCGAGTCAGAACTAAAAGATCTTATGTAAGTTAAATAACAACAAATATATATGAGTGTAACGACGTCAGAGATGTTTACGGGGTTTGACATCTTCTATCCAGTGTCTAACGTGAATGCAATAACTTAAGAGATGTTCGGGATTACATCTCCTAAGGATCCATTAAACTATCTACATACATAGTACAATATGCTATTATAATAGTGTCTACAGTAAGGTAAAGTATTAAAGTAGCATTAAGGCATTACCCATATCCCCCTTAACATATTTTTATATATTCCCGTAGTCTATACAGTACCGTAATTCCTTCGAAAACTGGAGGGCTATCAGAGGGCACTCCATAGGTACGGTACAAACCAAACTCGTAGAAGGCACAATAAGGCATGTGACAAGGCACGCGAGGTAATGCCAGGGTAGGATTCTACCATTTAAACTCCTGGACTGATGGTAACGCATAGCAGCTACTACCGCCTAACTCGGAACACACTCCCATAATCAAAATCGAGGGGTGGCCACCAAATCAATCACAAAATCAAAATATGGTATCGAAGAAATATGCCCGATAGGAGGAGCGACCTCACTTGGCTCGGTATAGCTCCTGTTTTAGCCACATCAAGCTAACTCACGAGAGTCAGGGCTACGTAAATACCTCATACAGAATCATTCGCCAAACCATCCTACTTTATTCTGGAATTTCCACCATGTACACAGTTGTTAAAGTTGTTTTCGGTATTGGCAAAGAGTATGACAATATCCGATCCCGATCTCTTTAACAACCAAACGGTTATTTCACACCGGATGGTTCTTTTACATTTCAAAAGTCAATTCGTAATTGATATCAAAATATCATATTAGATTCAAACATATCACTTTCGAAATCATATTCACTTTCGAAATCATATCGACAAAATAGGTTAAATCTCATTTCAAAATCATCATATTAAATCAAATATGTCATTTCACCAGAAAATATCATTTAAATCCCAACTTAGGCTATAACATCATTTAACCATATTCACTCTAAAAATCAAGGATTTAAATATAAACACTTCGACTTTACACGGTCTGAAATTCAGAAAATAGTTTAGATAGTCATAAATAGTTTAAATAGTTTAAAAATAGTTTAAATACTTTAAAATAATTTTAATGGTTTAAAATAGTTTTAAAATAGATTAAAATAGTTAAAATAGTTTAAAATACTTTAAAATACTTTAAATAGTTTGAAATAGATTAAATAGTTTAAAATAGATTAAATAGTTTTTTTAATGGTTTAAAATAGTTAAATATGTTTAATACAATTTAATATAAAATGGTTTGAAAATATAAATAAATTCGAGTTTAAAATAATATATTTCTAAACAGTTTATATTAAAATAATTAATTTGAAATTAATATCAAATTTAAACTATTTCTTCCATTTCAACAAATATGGACCATATCTAGATTTCAACAAACTAAATTTTCTTTCAATTCAAATTCCCATAAAATCATTTCAATTTATATCGATTTCAAACTCATGTTTGAACTAGAAATATTAGAGCACTTCAATTTCATAGATTTCAAAGTTTAAATATTCAAACCTTTTCAATAACTCAATTTCGGTAAATTTCATTTATATTTCAATTTTCAACTTTGAAATTTCCATTTTATTCTTTAAACAATTCATTAAACCAACTCCAATTTCAACATTTAAGGCTTGTATTTTCGAAAATAATTCAGTTTATATAAATCAAAATTTATTTCAAAATATCATTTAACTGAATTCAAATTTTAAGGATTTAAAATCATTTATTTAACCAATCCAGTGTCCGTATATAATTTTCTGCCCTATGGTCAAGTGATACGGATATTTATCATTTCAATCTACAAATATTTTATATTTACAGATATATATCATTTCAACCCGCAATCTCGAATAAAATTGAAAATCCATAAAATTGCTCGGGTTAATCATTTCAACCCATAATGATTTTTCCCTAATCTATAGATCGTTCGGGCATGTATCATTTCAACCCATAGTGATTTTTCTAGCAATAACTAAGTGAACTTGCAGTGTTATAACAATATAAATATAACATCCAGTCATCCAATATCAACAATCAAACATCCATCCCAATCACCATTCAATCAACCAATAAATAACATCAATTAACTGATTATCATCAACATGTATTTAATTGGCAATTAAATTCAATATTAAATTAAATAACGATTAAATGCAATAAAAGTCATATTTAACTAGAATGACTATTTAAATATACCAAACATCAACCAATCAATTTCTAATCTCATCATAAATTTATTTAAACCAACATAAGATAATTTAGTAGTTGTGAGTGGGTTAAAACACTCACCTTTTGATTTCAAATCAATTTGAAATCCTAACAAAGGCCAAAAACCTAACAATCTCAGAATTCATCCAAACTAGCGCCAAAATGTCCGGAATATCGATACTATCGCAGCAGAGCAAACCGCGCGTAAATCCGAGCTCGTATGGAAAAGATATACAAGTTAGAACGATTGAATTTGAAATTTAAATAAAAAAAAATCACTTCACCTATACAGACACGTCAGCATCGCATAGATTCACGTTGTAACGACCCAGAATTTTGAACAAATTAAATTGAGAATATTTAATTAATTTTAAATATTTGAACGGTAATTTAATTTGAATCCCCGATATAACTTTGAATTTGGCGATTAAATTATAAAATTTAATCTATTGTAAGTTGAATAAAATTTGTATCTTCAATTGTAAGCTGAAGAAAAATATTTCAAAAGCTTTTAAAATTCGTAATGATGATACTAAAGATAACAGAAGCTTCAGAATTGAGTTTGAAAACGATTTGTTCAATTTTGAAATTTAATCGTTCGAATTGATATTGGAAAATAGCCGTCCGAGGCACAGTCTCGGAATGTGACGAAACCAGTTCCATTGGATCCGGAATATTGTATTATTGTCGGATTTCAATTTTCATATTTTTCGGAGTTAATACGTGACCGTACGGAGAGTAAACGCATTGAAATTAAATCAAATTCAATTTAAATTTTAAATCTAGTCAAATTCCTTTCAACTCAGCCACCCTACTTCTGAGCAAGCAGACATGCCCTCTGCTTAATCACGTTCCTTTGTCTCCCATTTCTTTAAACGCAAGGAACAAAGCAAAATCATTTCGTTCAGAAATAATTATGGCCGATAGAAGAAAATGAAAATCTTCCTCTCGTTCAATTTTAAACATCCCTCTCCTCTTTTCAAATCTCGAACGAGAAAATAAAAAAAATGGCGACTAACAATTTCGTTCGAAGTACAGTTCAATAGCAATCTCCATGTCGCGATGCTTGAACCCGAGAGAAACTAGGGTTTCGAAAATCAACGCCTTCATAATAATCATCGCGGCATACTCGCTGTTCTACCAGCCATCGTCGAACTCATCCTCCTCCTACGCGATACTTTCTACTACTGATTTGAAGACCGGCTACAGTCTCTTTTTACTTCCACTGCTAATTTAATCGAGGAGGCGATTCGATTGGGGATTGCGATCGGGGTGGTCCTTGTCGTCGATGCCGTGGCTTGGGGATATCTGACATCTAGGCGAGTAGAGAGGCGAATTCGTGGGCTCGACACTGCCGTGGGATTCGCGAGGTAGAGCTAGGGTTAGGGCATGGGAGGTTCGTAGAAGCACGGCATGGGGTTGTTCGCAATCCAATTGCCCCTGTTCGAAGTCATAGTCGCGAGTCAGTAAAGTTAGGGATGTGGCGATGTTGCTCTCAGGTAACGATAGTGTGGTATATTTTCAAATTTATTTCAAGTTTAAATCTAATATATATATGTAAATGTTAAAAAAAAGGTTTTTTTAAAAACAGTAGAGAATTTCTGCTGGTTGTATACAACAAAGAAAAAAAATGAAAATGAAGATTGATGTTAAGCAGATTTAACCTTTCTGAAACAATAAGCAAAGTTTTGGTAATCCTATTATGATAGTAAATAAAATCTCAGTAGAAGAAAAAATATATATATAGTTTAGACATTTTCAGTTTGTATAAAACTTACAGTAAATATATGAGTATATAGGATTTTGAAAACCATAGAGATTTATATAAAGATTTGGTCTTTATAGGTTATTTTTGAAAGTGTATATGTGATTTCAAAAGAAAAGAAAATATTTTGTTGTTTCGAATCGAATTTTTATTTTAAAATCATCGGTTAATTAAAATTATCCCATTAAAAAAACTTGATCATTCGATTATTTCGAATATTAATGAGTTGTATAAATTGTTTTATACAAGGTCAAAATTTGGAGAAAAACAATCTGGAATAAAATGGATTGCTAATAAAAGCTAAGGTGAGATTTTTCTCACTCAAATGAAAAGTTGAATTTGCAGTTATTTATTGACTGATTGATTGCTATTTGGATGTGATATTAGATATAGTAGGATATATCTATATATATATAGCAATATATACATATTGGCATATGTATATATTGGATTGATTGATTTCCCGCCTCGTATAGCGGATGAGACCATATTGCGCCGTTAGTAAGCGGATGATTTTTATAAAACCCATATACCGCGATATTCCACCTCGAAGTGGAATTGGTATTGTGCTAACGTCTGTGGATGCAGGGAAACAGGTTGGAGGGATCCAACTGGATTCCTCAACAGTATTTATTTATTTATAGAAATTGTGATGTATATTCTGTTATCATATGTTGATATATGATGTTTGTTGTTGTGATTGACTAATTGGTGTTGTTGCATCATCGGATTCATTTTTGAAATTTAAAAATAACGACTTTTACTTTAAAAAAAAAGATTTTAAAGTGATTTTTGAAAGTAGACGTTTTATTGAATTTTTGAATTGATTTATTTCAAATAAATAAACGTCTAAAATTTTAAAGTTATAAAAGTTAAGATTTTTGTGAAATAAAATCAAAGTGTGATTTTTGAAATAAAAGTTAAGAAATTTATGAAATGGTTTAAATTTGGATTTCTAGTATTATAAACGGTTTATTTAAAAGATGTACAAAAATGGAAATTTATAAATTTGAAATATTGGGATTATAAGACAAGTTTCTATAAGTGTTAAAATGAAGTGTAAATGGGATTTCATAAGTTAATGAAATCTGAAAGTTTTAAATTTTGTGAAGTTTAAAAGAACGATTTCTTTTAAAATAAATGAATTATAAGTTATATTAACTTATAAATTGAATGGGTCATTAAAGAAGATGTATAAATCGAAGTTGTTATAAAATGGAAATAGAATTTATAAACGTTGTTTTTATAAATTCGATAATAAATCAAATTTGATTGATTTTAAATATAGAGATTATTAAGGGAATTTTATCCACGATTTTGGACAGTGGATAATTCTTGAAATAAATGTGTAGAAAAGATTGAAATTTGGTTATTGAAGTATATTCACGATTTTGGACAGTGAATATATTATGGAAAAAAAATGGTTATGTTTGGGAAAGCGATATTATAAATGAAGTTAATTGTTTTAAAAGATGTTTTAAAACGTGTGAACTATCGAAATCATAGATTTCAACATTTATTGTTGAAATAGACGTTTTCGAAAAATAAGGAAATGGTGGACTATAACACTGTTGTTATAGTAAATGGTTTCCAAAAGGAAATGTTTTTTATGTAGTATTGGGATTTATATATCTACCTAAATCCGAATCCCTATACTAGTGATTTTGAGTCGTCGTAACGATGTTTTACGTAACATTCGTTTTGACTCAAATAAATGTTGTCAAAGTAAATGATTTCCTTAAAGAATGAAATATATACTTAATTTTGATTTAAGTATATAGAATATTTTCCAAGTGTTGAAAATAAATGATTTGTGAAATACTTATTATTAAATAAGTATGGGAATGTTTTCCAAAATGAAATGAAACGTTTTGAGATTTTATCTTCTTAAAGATAAAATGAAATTGAATATTTGAAATCGATTTGAGAATCGTATATCAGTAGATATTTTGAAATATAAATTCAATATGGAATTTATAAAGGAAAGGGAAACTGTTTAGAAAAATAAACGTTGATTTATTTTTGAAGTGTGGAAATTTTATATCTAGTAAAGATATTTTGAAAGATACAATAATTTGGAAAATTATTTGGAATCTGATGATGTTGCGCATCTTTATTGATAGTTAAATAACCGACTATCAATAATTACCTTGAATGGGTATTTGTTGTGAATTGGATGAATTTGAATGCCACACTTATTTTTGAAAAATCGCTCACTATTCGGGTTAGTCGGGAAAGGACCATGGGGTCGTATAACCCATTCTGAATATGTGATACGTCGTTATGAATTGCATTTGAAGACCGGTGTTGAAGACCGGATATTTTTGAAAACGGAAGGATTACCGTCGAGTTACTCTACATCGGCTGATCTCCGATTTAGAGGTTTTATCACCCTTAGTGACGGGAAGTCCGGACGTGATTAGAAAATTATCCGGATGTGCAAGGGCTTCGTGAGAAGTGCCTTCGGTTCTGTTCGATCCCGGAACAGACTTGTATGGATTGTGTGTCTGAAGTTACAGATTGAGATATAAAGCTGATTTCTTTCAAATACATTTCTGTTGGTGGCGGAGAATTTATTCTCTTAGCTTAACACCCTTCTCTGAGATGTACGAGCTCAGAGGTTATGTAGTTGAAATTTATCAGCGATATACTCCCAATTTGGTAACGTGGCATACTGAGTATTGCTGTGTAATGATCAGTGTTTGATCATTTGCGATATGATCATTTGTTTGATCTTATATCTTTGTGATCATAGGTTGATCATTTGTTTGACCCGAAGCATGGCTTTGTAGAAAGCGTAGCTTTGTGGACGAGACTTCGTCGAGCCTCACACCCCGAAAATGGTCGAAACAGGAAGGATGCAGCAAGGTTCTAGGGAGTAGCGCCCCTTAGTGTATGTCATTCCTTCTGGATAGAGGTGGTATCATGGTATGGAGCCCAGATACTTAACCTATGTGGTTACTGCATTATTATTATTATGTGGTTGTTGGAAATCGGGGATCCTCGGGAAGATCGGTTACGATCGGGGGATGGCATACGCGTGTCAGTAGTTACCTATTTTTGCAGAGGTAACCCGACCTTGTGTTGGCAGAGATCCGGTTTGGTTCTCGGGTCGTCAATTCCAGGGACGTACCCATCATGGATAGGAAGTTCCTTAGCCTGACCATTTGTTGGAAATCCAAAGAAACAATACGAGACTTGTACGGTTTTAGTTGTAGAACCTATCATTCACTTATGGTGGCGCCCCACTGTTTGGATGGTAGCTATAGTAGGCATAGTTCGAAATGTCTATGCTGGCTAAGATTAATATTATACTTTCGAAATGTTTTCTACACTATGCACTAATAATAATATCAAAAAGGATTTGATTTTGCGTAGTAAGCATCTTTGACTATCATAAGAAGAAATCTCCTCCAATTCTGCGTTTGCATTGTGTGTGTGGCGGGAGGTCTTATGGTAGTTTCATTTTCCAAAAGCATTGCGAATTTGTTTTATTTTCTTTGTGAAAAATAACTGTTTTACGATCTCACACCAGTCACCATGACTGACTCGGAGTTTATTGTTTCCCTTCTAAACTCTGGGTGCCCACCAATTTCCACACGGGCAGTCTAGAGTTATATTATCAGGATATTCTGGAGCTTTGGAGATAAGCTGGATGGCGAGACGTAGTATTTGTATCTGATAGTATTTATTCCGCTGTGTATTCTGTATGAGGACAAGTTTATATAACTGTCCATTGATGTGTTGTGTTGTATTGAGTCGTATATTGACTCTGATTGATGTATGTATAAACTGATATAGTTCTTTGTTTTAAAAGACTAATGATTATCTATTATATATTGTTCCGCTGCGATATGTGAGATTCTGTTATTATTTCTGTTTCTGTTGTTGTTCTGTTGTTCTTTTTCTTCTTCTGTTTTCTTCTTCTTCTCTTTTTCTTCTATCTTTTCTTCTATTTCTTTTTCTTAAAACCCCTCAGGGTTCGTATTTCCGTGCATCTTGAGTTAATCAATGGAATTTAGTGTTTAATCAAGGGTACGGATTTGCGGGTCTTGACAGCGTGGTATCAGAGCATATGGTTAAGCGACAACCCTGCTCTGTTGGGTGTTACTCATTAGAGATAGAGTCAGTAGTACTCTAGAATGAGTGTGAGTGTAATAATAGATACGAGCGCGTATTTGTTAGTGAATAAAAATTGTTTTGTATTGTGTTGACTTATCGGTTGATTGTTTATAGATTCTGGTCGGCAGTCTAGCTAACTGTGTTGATAGGAGTTTCTAAACTCTAAACAAGGTAAACCGACACAGTATTGTTTTAAATAGGGTAAATGAAATAATTTTACCTAAAACTATTTTTGTATATAAAGGAAATAATTTTCTATGAATTATCATAGTATATGGATGTTTGGATGTTAGGAAGTAATAATAGTGAATTATCATCACTGGAATTGAATAAGAAATTGAAATCATAACTCCAAAGTTAAGAAATAAATTCACATATGAATGAAATTTAAGAATGTAAATTATAAATGTGACTTATAATTGGAAGTAGAATTCCAGAGAAGTATTTGGAAATGTTTTCAAAAGAATTTGAAAATTTTGGTGATTTGGAAAGTTTAATTCCTTTTTGATTTGAAAATGATTTTCGAAGGTTTTGAAAAGTATTTTGAAGGAATGAAAAGCTCTAAACTCTTTTCGGTCGCTGGAAAATAACTTCGGTAATGACTGCAGCATCATCGATGTTCATTTTCGAGTTTCCAAAAGAGGAATTGCTGCCGATTATTTTAAAATGGAAGTTGTTTGGAAAATTGGGTTTTGTTTTGAAAATTCAAAGGATGATTTGAATTGTTTTCAAAAATGGTTTTGAAAGGTTGAAAAGACTCTGGAATATTATATATAAAAATATTTATGAAATATTGTAAGTTGATAACTCATAGAATTTGAATATTGATAGAATAAATTTAACTTAAAGAATGGAGTTAAATTAAAGTAAGTGCAAGTGAATCAATTAAATGAAAGTGAGATTGAATGTTAAAATTCATTTTGAATTTGTAAGTAAATAAAACTGCAATTGAATTTGATTTGTGGAAAACGAAGTGAACTATTAAACTAAAATTAGTAAGTGAAGCTAATTGAATATTAACCAAATGAATAAGGTTTGGAACGAATTAAATTCAATAATTATAAAAGAAAGATAAATTGAATTCGAATTGGAAATCCAGTTTAATACAAGTGGTTATAAACCAAAATAGTGAATTGTAAATAAATTTTGGGAATGAACAAAAGAATAAAACTGGAATTACAACTGAATGTTAAACTTAGTTTGAATTTGGTAATTGATGAAATTCAATATTCAGAAGTTAAATAAAATCCAAATTGAATTGAAATTGTAAATTTAATTCAAATGAATTTGGAATGCAAAATTGAATGAAAATAGATATGTGACTTCAATAGTGAAATAGAAATGATATAAGAAGTATAAATTGAAAATTTTGTAATAGAATTTGCAAAATGGTTTGAATGTGTAACTAGATATTATGGCTAGTAGGATATACAGGTTATAAAGGAATTGGAAATTTTGATTTCAAAGATAATTTGAATTGCTCGACAAAAGGTATGTATTTTAAATTTCGATATGAAATTTGCTGATTTCTTGTCTAGCCGCTTGGCTTTTTCTTTTTCTTTTTGAAATCTGAGAGTCCGTTGGGACATTTTGTAGTCGTACCGTATTAGCCGCGCAAAGGAGACGTTGGCGAAATTTTTTGAAAATTTCGAGTGTTAGAAAAATTTTTGAGAAAATTTTGAAGTTTAAATTTGAATTTGAAATTTAAATTGAATTGAGAAGTAAAACAATGTTGTTTTGAAACTTAGAGTTGAAGTTGAAATTTAGTTGATGAATAACGAATCTTTAGTAGAAAGATTTGTTTTGACAAATTGATAAAACTGTTGGACTGTGAAAAATAGTAGACGAATTAAGGACTTTTTTTCCTAACTTGTAATTTCGAGGACGAAATTCTTTTAAGGAGGGAAGTTTGTAACGACCCAGAATTTTGAACAAATTAAATTGAGAATATTTAATTAATTTTAAATATTTGAACGGTAATTTAATTTGAATCCCCGATATAACTTTGAATTTGGCGATTAAATTATAAAATTTAATCTATTGTAAGTTGAATAAAATTTGTATCTTCAATTGTAAGCTGAAGAAAAATATTTCAAAAGCTTTTAAAATTCGTAATGATGATACTGAAGATAACAGAAGCTTCAGAATTGAGTTTGAAAACGATTTGTTCAATTTTGAAATTTAATCGTTCGAATTGATATTGGAAAATAGCCGTCCGAGGCACAGTCTCGGAATGTGACGAAACCAGTTCCATTGGATCCGGAATATTGTATTATTGTCGGATTTCAATTTTCATATTTTTTGGAGTTAATACGTGACCGTACGGAGAGTAAACGCATTGAAATTAAATCAAATTCAATTTAAATTTTAAATCTAGTCAAATTCCTTTCAACTCAGCCACCCTACTTCTGAGCAAGCAGACATGCCCTCTGCTTAATCACGTTCCTTTGTCTCCCATTTCTTTAAACGCAAGGAACAAAGCGAAATCATTTCGTTCAGAAATAATTATGGCCGATAGAAGAAAATGAAAATCTTCCTCTCGTTCAATTTTAAACATCCCTCTCCTCTTTTCAAATCTCTAACGAGAAAATAAAAAAAAATGGCGACTAACAATTTCGTTCGAAGTACAGTTCAATAGCAATCTCCATGTCGCGATGCTTGAACCCGAGAGAAACTAGGGTTTCGAAAATCAACGCCTTCATAATAATCATCGCGGCATACTCGCTGTTCTACCAGCCATCGTCGAACTCATCCTCCTCCTACGCGATACTTTCTACTACTGATTTGAAGACCGGCTACTGTCTCTTTTTACTTCCACTGCTAATTTAATCGAGGAGGCGATTCGATTGGGGATTGGGATCGGGGTGGTCCTTGTCGTCGATGCCGTGGCTTGGGGATATCTGACATCTAGGCGAGTAGCGAGGCGAATTCGTGGGCTCGACACTGCCGTGGGATTCGCGAGGTAGAGCTAAGGTTAGGGCATGGGAGGTTCGTGGAAGCACGGCATGGGGTTGTTCGCAATCCAATTGCCCCTGGTCGAAGTCATAGTCGCGAGTCAGTAAAGTTAGGGATGTGGCGATGTTGCTCTCAGGTAACGATAGTGTGGTATATTTTCAAATTTATTTCAAGTTTAAATCTAATATATATATGTAAATGTTAAAAAAAAGGTTTTTTTAAAAACAGTAGAGAATTTCTGCTGGTTGTATACAACAAAGAAAAAAAAATGAAAATGAAGATTGATGTTAAGCAGATATAAGCTTTCTGAAACAATAAGCAAAGTTTTGGTAATCCTATTATGACAGTAAATAAAATCTCAGTAGAAGAAAATATATATATATATAGTTTAGACATTTTCAGTTTGTATAAAACTTACAATAAATATATGAATATATAGGATTTTGAAAACCATAGAGATTTATATAAAGATTTGGTCTTTATAGGTTATTTTTGAAAGTGTATATGTGATTTCAAAAGAAAAGAAAATATTTTGTTGTTCCGAATCGAATTTTTATTTTAAAATCATCGGTTAATTAAAATTATCCCATTAAAAAAACTTGATCATTCGATTATTTCGAATATTAATGAGTTGTATAAATTGTTTTATACAAGGTCAAAATTTGGAGAAAAACAATCTGGAATAAAATGGATTGCTAATAAAAGCTAAGGTGAGATTTTTCTCACTGAAATGAAAAGTTGAATTTGCAGTTATTTATTGACTGATTGATTGCTATTTGGATGTGATATTAGATATAGTAGGATATATCTATATATATATATAGCAATATATACATATTGGCATATGTATATAATGGATTGATTGATTTACCGCCTCGTATAGCGGATGAGACCATATTGCGCCGTTAGTAAGCGGATGATTTTTATAAAACCCATATACCGCGATATTCCACCTCGAAGTGGAATTGGTATTGTGCTAACGTCTGTGGATGCAGGGAAACAGGTTGGAGGGATCCAACTGGATTCCTCAACAGTATTTATTTATTTATAGATATTGTGATGTATATTCTGTTATCATATGTTGATATATGATGTTTGTTGTTGTGATTGACTAATTGGTGCTGTTGCATCATCGGATTCATTTTTGAAATTTAAAAATAACGACTTTTACTTTAAAAAAATATATTTTAAAGTGATTTTTGAAAGTAGACGTTTTATTGAATTTTTGAATTGATTTATTTCAAATAAATAAACGTCTAAAATTTTAAAGTTATAAAAGTTAAGATTTTTGTGAAATAAAATCAAAGTGTGATTTTTGAAATAAAAGTTAAGAAATTTATGAAATGGTTTAAATTTGGATTTCTAGTATTATGAACGGTTTATTTAAAAGATGTACAAAAATCGATATTTATAAATTTGAAATATTAGGATTATAAGACAAGTTTCTATAAGTGTTAAAATGAAGTGTAAATGGGATTTCATAAGTTAATGAAATCTGAAAGTTTTAAATTTTGTGAAGTTTAAAAGAACGATTTCTTTTAAAATAAATGAATTATAAGTTATATTAACTTATAAATTGAATGGGTCATTAAAGAAGATGTATAAATCGAAGTTGTTATAAAATGGAAATAGAATTTATAAACGTTGTTTTTATAAATTCGAAAATAAATCAAATTTGATTGATTTTAAATATAGAGATTATTAAGGGAATTTTATCCACGATTGTGGACAGTGGATAATTCTTGAAATAAATGTGTAGAAAAGATTGAAATTTGGTTATTGAAGTATTGTCACATACCGGATTTTCGACTTTCAAAAATTCGACATCGATACTCACTTTATCAACTGCCGAGCAATCGAGTGCCGGAAATTCCCATAGTGAGGGTTTTAGAAGGAAGAAGTAGAAGAAAAAGAGAAGAAGAAGAAAGCAGAAGAAAGAAGAGAAGAACAACAGAACAACATCAGAACAGAAAACAATATCAGAATCTCACATATCGCAGCGGAACAATATATAATAGATAAATCAGTAATCTTTTAAACAAAGAATTTTATCAGTTTATACATACATCAATCAGAGTCGATATACAACAATGGACAGTTATATAAACTTGTCCTCATACAGAATACACAGCGGAATAAATACTATCAGATACAAATACTACGTCTCGTCCTCCAGCTTATCTCCAAAGCTCCAGAATATCCTGAATATCCTGATAATATAACTCTAGGCTGCCCGTGTGGAAATTGGTGGGCACCCAGAGTTTAGAAGGGAACAATAAACTCCGAGTCAGTCATGGTGACTGGTGTGAGATCGTAAAACAGTTATTCTTTAAAATAAACAACAGGAAAATTTTAAAGTAAATTTCGCAATGCTTTTGGAAAATGAAACTACCATAAGACCTCCCGCCGCACACACAATGCAAACGCAGACTTGGAGGAGATTTCTTCTTATGATAGTCAAAGATGCTTACTACGCGAAAATCAAATTCTTTTTGATATTATTATTAGTGCATAGTGTAGAAAACATTTCGAAAGTAGAATATAAATCTTAGCCAGCATAGGTACCATTATAGTATGCTTGCTATAGCTGCCATATTAGATGGCAGGTTCTACAACTAAAACCGTACAAGTCACGTATTGTTTCTTTGGATTTCCAACAAATGGTCAGGCTAAGGAACTTCCTATCCACGATGGGTACGTCCCTGGAATAGACGACCCGAGAACCTAACCGGATCTTTGCCAACACAAGGCCGGGTTACCTCTGCAAAAATAGGTAACTACTGACACGCGTATGCCATCCCCCGATCGTCACCGATCTTCCCGAGGATCCCCGATTCGCAACAACCACAAAGAAATAAATTTTGCAGCAACCACAGAGGTTAAGTATCTGGGCTCCATACCATGATACCACCTTTATCCAGAAGGAATGACATACACTAAGGGGCGCTACTCCCTAGAACCTTGCCGCATTCTTCCTGTTTCGACCATTTCCGGGGTGTGAGGCTCGATGAAGTCTCGCCCACAAAGCTACGCTTTCTCAAAAAGCCCTGCTTCGGGTCAAACAAAATGATCAACCTATGATCACAAAGATATAAGATCAAACAAATGATCATATCACAAATGATCAAACACTGATCATTTCACAGCAACACTCAGTATGCCACGTTACCAAATTGGGATATATCGCTGATAAATTTCAACTACATAACCTCTGAGCTCGTACGTCTCAGAGAAGGGTGTTAAGCTAAGAGAATAAATTCTCCGCCATCAACAGATATGTATTTGAAAGAAATCAGCTTTATATCTTAAATTGTAACGTCAGACACACAATCCATACAAGTCTGTTCCGGGATCGAACAGAACCGAAGGCACTTCTCACGAAGCCCTTGCATTTCCGGATAATTTTCTAATCATGTCCGGATTTCCCGTCACTAAGGGTGATAAAAACTCTAAATCGAAGATCAGTCGATGTAGAGTAACTCGACGGTAATCCTTCCGTTTTCAAAAATATCCGGTCTTCAACACCGGTCTTCGAATGCAATTCATAACGACGTATCACATATTCGGAATGGGTTATACGACCCCATGGTCCTTTCCCGGCTAACCCGAATAGTGAGCGATTATTTAAAAACAAGTGTGGCATTCATTCATCCAATTCACAACAAATACCTACTCAAGGTAATTATTGATAGTCGGTTATTTAACTATCAATAAAGATGCGCAACATCATCAGATTCCAAATAATTTTCCAAAATTATTTATTTTCCAAAAATATCTTTACTAGATATAAAATTTCCACACTTCAAAATAAATCAATATTTATTTTCAAAACGAATTCCCATTTCCTTTATAAATTCCATATTGAATTTATATTTTCGAATATCTACTGATATTCGATCTTCAAGTCGATTTCAATATTCACTTTCAATTTATCTTTAAAAAGATAAAATCTCAAAACGTTCATTTCATATTGGAAAATCATTTCCCTACTTATTTAAAAATAAGTATTTCACAAATCTATTTATTTTCAACACTTGGAAAATATTCGATATACTTAAATCAAATTAAGTATATATTTCATTCTTTAAGGAAATCATTTACTATAACAACATTTATTTGAGTCAAAACGAATGTTACGTAAAACATCGTTACGACGACTCGAAATCAATAGTATTGGGATTCGAAATTAAAATAGATATATAAATCCCAATACTACATAAAACATTTTCTTTCGAAAATCATTTACTATAACAACCGTGTTATAGTCCATCATTTCCTTATTTCTCGAAAACGTCTATTTCAACAATAAAAATGTTGAAAACTATGCTTTCGATTCATAATACATTTTAAAACATCTTTAAAATGTTTAACTCCATTTTTAATATCTCTTCTTCGAAAATAAGTCCATTTTACTTAACAATATATTCACTGTCCCAAAATCGTGAATATATTTCACTAACCAAATTTCAGTCTTTTCTACACATTCAATTTAAGGATAATTCGCTATCCAAAATCGCGAATATATTTCCTTTAATAACCTCCTACATTTAATTTATCAAATTCAATTGATTCCGAATTTATAAAAACAATGTTTATAAATTTCACCTTTTATAATTTTTTTTTCAACTTCGATTTGTAAATCTCCTTTATTAACGAATTCGATCAATATTTCATTTGTAGGCAAAAATCCAATTTATAAGTTAATTTCTTATAAATCTTCTATTCTACAATTCCATTCATTTTATAATAACTTCATACTTTATAAATCTATAAACTTAAACTTTATAAATCTATAAACTTCAAATCTTCACAATTTATAATTCTATAAATTTCCTATCTTTACTCTTACAATTCTATAAATTTTCTATCTTTAGAATTTATAATTCTATAAATTTTCTATCTTTAGAATCTATAAAAACTCGTTTTAAATTCCAATAATCTTAATTGATAAATATCAATTTTGTGCATCTTGTACATGCATCGTTTTTAATAATTCAAAAATCCAATTTAAACTATTTTATAGATTAGCTAACTATTTATTTCAAAAATCATCTTTTGGTTATATCTCACAAACATTTTAATTTCCATAACTTCAAATCTATAACATTTATTTATTTAAGATAAATAATTCCAAAAATTTTAATAAATCGTATACTTACAATTAATCACTTCAAAAAATCCTTTTAAAAGTAAAAATCGTTATTTTTAAACTTCAAAAGTTTGAATCCAATGATGCAACGCATCAATTAGTCCATCACAACATCAACCATCATATATCATCATATGATAACAAGATATATATCAATATCTGTAAATAAATAAATACAGTTGAGGAATCCAGTTGGATCCCTCCAACCTGTTTTCCTGCATCCAAAGACGTTAGCACAATACCATTCCACTTCGAGGTAGAATATCGCGGTATATGGGTTTTTATAAAAATCCGCTTACTAACGGCGCAATAGGGTCTCATCCGCTATACGAGGCGGGAAATCATCAATCCAATATATACATATGCCAATATGTATATACTGCTATATATATAGATATATCCTATCATATCTAATAGCACATCCAAACAGCCAAACAAACAATAACTGTAAAAATTCCACATTCAATTTGAGTGAGAAAATCTCACTTTAGATTTTATTTTGCAGTCCATTTTCCATTTCGGCTTGATTCTCGATTTCAACCCTTGTATAAACAATTTTGCAATTTATTAATATTCGAATTTAAATCGAATTATTCACTTACTAATTTGAATTTTAATTACACAATGATTTAATTATAAACCAATTTAATTATCGATGATTTATTTTAACTTCCAAATATAAATTTAAAATGATCCCTTTTAAAATAAATCTATTTAACTACGATAAAATCCAAAACAAAATTTCCTTTTTAAATAAATTTTCCTCTAGTAATCTAAATAGTTTTAGATAAATCTTTTAAACAATACATTTATACTTTACTTTCTGTAAATAAACAAACAGTAAACATTTGTTTTTCTTTTTACTGTAAAGATTTTATCTTCTGCAAATTATATACAAACATCATTTATTCGATAAATTTAACAAAAGAAAAATCGTTACCTTACTGGAAATTGTCGAACCACCCAAGATCGAGATCGAACTCGATTGGCTCTCGAATCCCACCTCAAACACTGACCTCGAACCATTAACGTCGAACTAGCAGCCCTCGATCAGAGACGAACCTCGTCGCCGCCTCGCGTACAACCCCATCAGCGTCTTCCTTGCCCTGCCTTCGCCCAGACATCACGATCGACATCGCCTCCTACCCACGTGCCTCGCGACTCGACTCACGTACGCGAGCGACAATCGCCTCGCGCCTACTCCAGGTTGTCGCCATTGCAATTTCGAACTCCCCAACGTGCTCGGCGTTCGCGAGCGTTGCCACCGCCCTCCACGATTTGAACTTCGAGCGTCGAATCCCCATACTCGCGCTGCCAATCCCGTCATCAAACCCAAGCGACGCCGCAGCCCCTTCGTCATACGCGAACTCGCGATTTAGGTTCCTGCCATCGAACGAAAATCTCGAACTGGATTGGGAGAAAAGGGAGAAACGAGGTTAGAACTGATTTATTTCGATTAGAGGTAGGAAGGCAAAGACGCGACTGGGTTTTTGATTTTTCTCGTTCGTTTTGATTTACGAAGAGGGAGAGGTTACTTTTAAAAAAGGGACGAAGTATGGCCATCACGATTTGGTATCGTGATTTTATCAGGGAGAAGCACGATTTTCTCCCTAGATTTTTGGCGTGAATAAAGGAACGTAACGTGGCTGATGTCAACTGATATTTTTACCAAATTTAAATTTTAAATTTAAATTGAATACGACTCTATTTCAACGCGTTTTTGTGTCGTGTGTTCACGTAACAACTCTGATAAATACGAAATTTGAAATCCGGCAAAAATACAATATTATGGACCCAATGGAACTGGTTTCGTCGAATTCCGAGACTGTTTGAAAATTGACTATTTTATAAATATCGGTTCGAGTGATTATTTTCAAAACTGAACAAAACAGTTCGAAATTAAATTCTGAAGCTTCTATCATCTTCAGTATTATAAATACGAATTTTAAAAGTTTTCGAAATATTTTTCTTCAACTTAAAATTGAAGATTCAAATTTTTATTCAACTTCAATCGATTAAATTTTTAAAGTTTAATCGCCAAATTCAGTGATACATCGGGGATTCAAATTAAATCATCGTTCAAATACTTAAAATTAATTAAATATTTTCAATTTAATTTGTTCAAAATTCTGGGTCGTTACAGACTTCCCCCCTTAAAAGAATTTCGTCCTCGAAATTACAAGTTAGGAAAAAAAAATCCTTAACCCGTCTACTATTTTTCTCAAATTCAATAACTTTATCAATTTTTCAAAACAAATCTTTCTACTAAAGATTCGTTATTATCTCAACTAACTTTCTAAACCTTTCATAGTTTTCAAACACTATCGTTTACTTCAAAATTCAAATTTAAGTTTAAATTCAAATTTTAAACTTTCAAAATTTTCTCAAAAATTTTCTAACGCCCTAAATTTTCGAAAAATTTCGCCAGCGTCTCCTTTGCGCGGCTAATACGGCACTACTACAAAACGTCCCTACGGACTCTCAGATTTCAAAAAGAAAAAGAAAAAGCCAAACGGCTAGACAAGAAATCATTAAAAACTCATATTATAATTCAAATACGTACCTTTTGTCGAGCAATTCAAATTATCTGTGAAATCAAATTCAATTTCCTTTATACCTGTATATCTACTAGCCATAATATCTAGTTATAACATCCAACTATTTTGCAAATTTTATTACAACTTCTAATATCAACTTCTTATACCATTTCTAGTTTACTATTGAAGTTATATCCATTATCATTCAATTTCACATTTCACATTCATTTGAATTTAGTTTACCATTTCAACTAAATTTGGATTCAATTTACTTTCAATTCTGAAATATTGAATTTTATCAATTATCTGTCATTTACAACTGCACTATCTTAAATTAGTTCCAATTACTAATTAATTTGATCAATATTCAATTAGCTTCACTTACTAATTTGAGTTTAATACTCCACTTCATTTTTTCACAAATCAAGTTCAATTCCCATTTTATTTACTTTCAAATTCAAAATGAATTTTAACTTTCAATTTCATTTTCTTGCACTTGCAATTTCAAATTTATTTATTCACACATTCATTCATTTCGATTTGAATCTCATTTTCAATCAAATTTCAAATACTTATAAGTCTTCAACTTACTTACCTTCCGATTTATACAATCATTTATACTTTCACTTTACAATTTCGTTCCATTAGAATTCTATTTTCAATTATAAATTCATATTCACAATTTCATTCCATTATTGAATTTTAAATTTTCAATTACCTTCTTGAATTCTATTCCAAGTTATAAATTCATTTACAATTTGAATTTCATTCTAATCAGATCTCAATATTTTATAAGTTATCCATTTCATAATATTTTTATATATAGTATTCCAGAGTCTTTTCAACATCAAAGCCATTTTGAAAACAATTCAAATTATCCTTTGAATTTTCCTAAAACCAAACCCAAATTTTCAAAACAACCTCCATTTAAAACAATTTGGCAGCAATTCCTCTTTTGGAAACCCGAAAATGAACACCGGTGATGTCGCGATCATCATCGGAATTATTTTCCAGCGACCGAAAAGAGTTTAGAGCTTTCATCTCTTCAGAATACTTTTCACAATATCAAATCCTTTGAAAAATCATTTTCAAACCAAAAAGATTTTAAACTTTCCAAATCTCCAAAATTTCCAAATGCTTTTCAAAACCTTCCCAAAAACTTCTCTGGAATTCCGTTTTAAATTACAATTCACATCTATAATTTACATTCTTTAATTTTCATTCGTATGAGAATTTATTTCTTAACTTTGGAGTTACAATTTCAATTTCTTATTCAATTTCATATAATAATGATAACATTTCAATATTATCACTTTCCTAACAACCATGAATCCATATACTATGATAATTTGCAGAAAATCATTTCTTTTCTATACAAAAATAGTTTTGGGTAAAATTATTTCATTTACCCTATTTTAAAATCAATACTGTGCCGAATTGTTCTATTCGAGTGTTTAGAAACCCCTTCGATACAGTTTTGCAAGACTGTGCCGACGAAGGTTCATATACCACTCAATAAACCAATCATCACAATATAAAACAATTTTATATTCAAATAACAAATACGCGCTCATATCTATAATTACACTCAAACTCATTCTAGAGTACTGCTGACTCTATCTCTAATGAGTAACACCCAACAGAGCAGGGTTGTCGCTTAACCATATGCTTTGATACCACTCTGTCACATACCGAAGTAAGCGGTCACAACCGGTAGGCTTTTCAACCATCCCGGCCCCACCGTGGCTGACAATGGTACCCCAAACTTGCTTTTACGGCCAGCCTCTCGACTGTCACGGCCTCTGCCTAACCAACCCATCCCTCTCAGGGACATGTAGGGGTAAGAGTCTCCCGTTCGCCACCAAACTGCGAAGCGAGAATCCCCTATCATGCTGTAATATAGCAAGACTGGTGTGAGATCGTAAAACAGTTATTCTTTAAAATAAACAACAGGAAAATTTTAAAGTAAATTTCGCAATGCTTTTGGAAAATGAAACTACCATAAGACCTCCCGCCACACACACAATGCAAACGCAGACTTGGAGGAGATTTCTTCTTATGATAGTCAAAGATGCTTACTACGCGAAAATCAAATTCTTTTTGATATTATTATTAGTGCATAGTGTAGAAAACATTTCGAAAGTAGAATATAAATCTTAGCCAGCATAGGTACCATTATAGTATGCTTGCTATAGCTGCCATATTAGATGGCAGGTTCTACAACTAAAACCATACAAGTCACGTATTGTTTCTTTGGATTTCCAACAAATGGTCAGGCTAAGGAACTTCCTATCCACGATGGGTACGTCCCTGGAATAGACGACCCGAGAACCTAACCGGATCTCTGCCAACACAAGGCCGGGTTACCTCTGCAAAAATAGGTAACTACTGACACGCGTATGCCATCCCCCGATCGTCACCGATCTTCCCGAGGATCCCCGATTCGCAACAACCACAAAGAAATAAATTTTGCAGCAACCACAGAGGTTAAGTATCTGGGCTCCATACCATGATACCACCTTTATCCAGAAGGAATGACATACACTAAGGGGCGCTACTCCCTAGAACCTTGCCGCATTCTTCCTGTTTCGACCATTTCCGGGGTGTGAGGCTCGATGAAGTCTCGCCCACAAAGCTACGCTTTCTCAAAAAGCCCTGCTTCGGGTCAAACAAAATGATCAACCTATGATCACAAAGATATAAGATCAAACAAATGATCATATCACAAATGATCAAACACTGATCATTTCACAGCAACACTCAGTATGCCACGTTACCAAATTGGGATATATCGCTGATAAATTTCAACTACATAACCTCTGAGCTCGTACGTCTCAGAGAAGGGTGTTAAGCTAAGAGAATAAATTCTCCGCCACCAACAGATATGTATTTGAAAGAAATCAGCTTTATATCTCAAATTGTAACGTCAGACACACAATCCATACAAGTCTGTTCCGGGATCGAACAGAACCGAAGGCACTTCTCACGAAGCCCTTGCATTTCCGGATAATTTTCTAATCACGTCCGGATTTCCCGTCACTAAGGGTGATAAAAACTCTAAATCGAAGATCAGTCGATGTAGAGTAACTCGACGGTAATCCTTCCGTTTTCAAAAATATCCGGTCTTCAACACCGGTCTTCGAATGCAATTCATAACGACGTATCACATATTCGGAATGGGTTATACGACCCCATGGTCCTTTCCCGGCTAACCCGAATAGTGAGCGATTATTTAAAAACAAGTGTGGCATTCAAATTCATCCAATTCACAACAAATACCTACTCAAGGTAATTATTGATAGTCGGTTATTTAACTATCAATAAAGATGCGCAACATCATCAGATTCTAAATAATTTTCCAAAATTATTTATTTTCCAAAAATATCTTTACTAGATATAAAATTTCCACACTTCAAAATAAATCAATATTTATTTTCAAAACGAATTCCCATTTCCTTTATAAATTCCATATTGAATTTATATTTTCGAATATCTACTGATATTCGATCTTCAAGTCGATTTCAATATTCACTTTCAATTTATCTTTAAAAAGATAAAATCTCAAAACGTTCATTTCATATTGGAAAAGCATTTCCCTACTTATTTAAAAATAAGTATTTCACAAATCTATTTATTTTCAACACTTGGAAAATATTCGATATACTTAAATCAAATTAAGTATATATTTCATTCTTTAAGGAAATCATTTACTATAACAACATTTATTTGAGTCAAAACGAATGTTACGTAAAACATCGTTACGACGAATCGAAATCAATAGTATTGGGATTCGAAATTAAAATAGATATATAAATCCCAATACTACATAAAACATTTTCTTTCGAAAATCATTTACTATAACAACCGTGTTATAGTCCATCATTTCCTTATTTCTCGAAAACGTCTATTTCAAAAATAAAAATGTTGAAAACTATGCTTTCGATTCATAATACATTTTAAAACATCTTTAAAATGTTTAACTCCATTTTTAATATCACTTCTTCGAAAATAAGTCCATTTTACTTAACAATATATTCACTGTCCCAAAATCGTGAATATATTTCACTAACCAAATTTCAGTCTTTTCTACACATTCAATTTAAGGATAATTTGCTATCCAAAATCGCGAATATATTTCCTTTAATAACCTCCTACATTTAATTTATCAAATTCAATTGATTCCGAATTTATAAAAACAATGTTTATAAATTTCACCTTTTATAATTTTTTTTTCAACTTCGATTTGTAAATCTCCTTTATTAACGAATTCGATCAATATTTCATTTGTAGGCAAAAATCCAATTTATAAGTTAATTTCTTATAAATCTTCTATTCTACAATTCCATTCATTTTATAATAACTTCATACTTTATAAATCTATAAACTTAAACTTTATAAATCTATAAACTTCAAATCTTCACAATTTATAATTCTATAAATTTCCTATCTTTACTCTTACAATTCTATAAATTTTCTATCTTTAGAATTTATAATTCTATAAATTTTCTATCTTTAGAATCTATAAAAACTCGTTTTAAATTCCAATAATCTTAATTGATAAATATCAATTTTGTGCATCTTGTACATGCATCGTTTTTAATAATTCAAAAATCCAATTTAAACTATTTTATAGATTAGCTAACTATTTATTTCAAAAATCATCTTTTGGTTATATCTCACAAACATTTTAATTTCCATAACTTCAAATCTATAACATTTATTTATTTAAGATAAATAATTCCAAAAATTTTAATAAATCGTATACTTACAATTAATCACTTCAAAAAATCCTTTTAAAAGTAAAAATCGTTATTTTTAAACTTCAAAAGTTTGAATCCAATGATGCAACGCATCAATTAGTCCATCACAACATCAACCATCATATATCATCATATGATAACAGGATATATATCAATATCTGTAAATAAATAAATACAGTTGAGGAATCCAGTTGGATCCCTCCAACCTGTTTTCCTGCATCCAAAGACGTTAGCACAATACCATTCCACTTCGAGGTAGAATATCGCGGTATATGGGTTTTTATAAAAATCCGCTTACTAACGGCGCAATAGGGTCTCATCCGCTATACGAGGCGGGAAATCATCAATCCAATATATACATATGCCAATATGTATATACTGCTATATATATAGATATATCCTATCATATCTAATAGCACATCCAAACAGCCAAACAAACAATAACTGTAAAAATTCCACATTCAATTTGAGTGAGAAAATCTCACTTTAGATTTTATTTTGCAGTCCATTTTCCATTTCGGCTTGATTCTCGATTTCAACCCTTGTATAAACAATTTTGCAATTTATTAATATTCGAATTTAAATCGAATTATTCACTTACTAATTTGAATTTTAATTACACAATGATTTAATTATAAACCAATTTAATTATCGATGATTTATTTTAACTTCCAAATATAAATTTAAAATGATCCCTTTTAAAATAAATCTATTTAACTACGATAAAATCCAAAACAAAACTTCCTTTTAAATAAATTTTCCTCTAGTAATCTAAATAGTTTTAGATAAATCTTTTAAACAATACATTTATACTTTACTTTCTGTAAATAAACAAACAGTAAACATTTGTTTTTCTTTTTACTGTAAAGATTTTATCTTCTGCAAATTATATACAAACATCATTTATTCGATAAATTTAACAAAAGAAAAATCGTTACCTTACTGGAAATTGTCGAACCACCCAAGATCGAGATCGATCTTGATTGGCTCTCGAATCCCACCTCAAACACTGACCTCGAACCATTAACGTCGAACTAGCAGCCCTCGATCAGAGACGAACCTCGTCGCCGCCTCGCGTACAACCCCATCAGCGTCTTCCTTGCCCTGCCTTCGCCCAGACATCACGATCGACATCGCCTCCTACCCATGCGCCTCGCGACTCAACTCGCGTACGCGAGCGACAATCGCCTCGCGCCTACTCCAGGTTGTCGCCATCGCGATTTCGAACTCCCCAACGTGCTCGGCGTTCGCGAGCGTTGCCACCGCCCTCCACGATTTGAACTTCGAGCGTCAAATCCCCATACTCGCGCTGCCAATCCCGTCATCAAACCCAAGCGACGCCGCAGCCCCTTCGTCATACGCGAACTCGCGATTTAGGTTCCTGCCATCGAACGAAAATCTCGAACTGGATTGGGAGAAAAGGGAGAAACGAGGTTCGAACTGATTTATTTCGATTAGAGGTAGGAAGGCAAAGACGCGACTGGGTTTTTGATTTTTCTCGTTCGTTTTGATTTACGAAGAGGGAGAGGTTACTTTTAAAAAAGGGACGAAGTATGGCCATCACGATTTGGTATCGTGATTTTATCAGGGAGAAGCACGATTTTCTCCCTAGATTTTTGGCGTGAATAAAGGAACGTAACGTGGCTGATGTCAACTGATATTTTTACCAAATTTAAATTTTAAATTTAAATTGAATACGACTCTATTTCAACGCGTTTTTGTGTCGTGTGTTCACGTAACAACTCTGATAAATACGAAATTTGAAATCCGGCAAAAATACAATATTACGGACCCAATGGAACTGGTTTCGTCGAATTCCGAGACTGTTTGAAAATTGACTATTTTATAAATATCGGTTCGAGTGATTATTTTCAAAACTGAACAAAACAGTTCGAAATTAAATTCTGAAGCTTCTATCATCTTCAGTATTATAAATACGAATTTTAAAAGTTTTCGAAATATTTTTCTTCAACTTAAAATTGAAGATTCAAATTTTTATTCAACTTCAATCGATTAAATTTTTAAAGTTTAATCGCCAAATTCTGCGATACATCGGGGATTCAAATTAAATCATCGTTCAAATACTTAAAATTAATTAAATATTTTCAATTTAATTTGTTCAAAATTCTGGGTCGTTACAAGTATATTCATGATTTTGGACAGTGAATATATTATGGAAAAAAAATGGTTATGTTTGGGAAAGCGATATTATAAATGAAGTTAATTGTTTTAAAAGATGTTTTAAAACGTGTGAACTATCGAAATCATAGATTTCAACATTTATTGTTGAAATAGACGTTTTCGAAAAATAAGGAAATGGTGGACTATAACACTGTTGTTATAGTAAATGGTTTCCAAAAGGAAATGTTTTTTATGTAGTATTGGGATTTATATATCTATCTAAATCCGAATCCCTATACTAGTGATTTTGAGTCGTCGTAACGATGTTTTACGTAACATTCGTTTTGACTCAAATAAATGTTGTCAAAGTAAATGATTTCCTTAAAGAATGAAATATATACTTAATTTTGATTTAAGTATATAGAATATTTTCCAAGTGTTGAAAATAAATGATTTGTGAAATACTTATTATTAAATAAGTATGGGAATGTTTTCCAAAATGAAATGAAACGTTTTGAGATTTTATCTTCTTAAAGATAAAATGAAATTGAATATTTGAAATCGATTTGAGAATCGTATATCAGTAGATATTTTGAAATATAAATTCAATATGGAATTTATAAAGGAAAGGGAAACTGTTTAGAAAAATAAACGTTGATTTATTTTTGAAGTGTGGAAATTTTATATCTAGTAAAGATATTTTGAAAGATACAATAATTTGGAAAATTATTTGGAATCTGATGATGTTGCGCATCTTTATTGATAGTTAAATAACCGACTATCAATAATTACCTTGAATGGGTATTTGTTGTGAATTGGATGAATTTGAATGCCACACTTATTTTTGAAAAATCGCTCACTATTCGGGTTAGCCGGGAAAGGACCATGGGGTCGTATAACCCATTCCGAATATGTGATACGTCGTTATGAATTGCATTTGAAGACCGGTGTTGAAGACCGGATATTTTTGAAAACGGAAGGATTACCGTCGAGTTACTCTACATCGGCTGATCTCTGATTTAGAGGTTTTATCACCCTTAGTGACGGGAAGTCCGGACGTGATTAGAAAATTATCCGGATGTGCAAGGGCTTCGTGAGAAGTGCCTTCGGTTCTGTTCGATCCCGGAACAAACTTGTATGGATTGTGTGTCTGACGTTACAGATTGAGATATAAAGCTGATTTCTTTCAAATACATTTCTGTTGGTGGCGGAGAATTTATTCTCTTAGCTTAACACCCTTCTCTGAGACGTACGAGCTCAGAGGTTATGTAGTTGAAATTTATCAGCGATATACTCCCAATTTGGTAACGTGGCATACTGAGTGTTGCTGTGTGATGATCAGTGTTTGATCATTTGCGATATGATCATTTGTTTGATCTTATATCTTTGTGATCATAGGTTGATCATTTGTTTGACCCGAAGCATGGCTTTGTAGAAAGCGTAGCTTTGTGGACGAGACTTCGTCGAGCCTCACACCCCGGAAATGGTCGAAACAGGAAGGATGCAGCAAGGTTCTAGGGAGTAGCGCCCCTTAGTGTATGTCATTCCTTCTGGATAGAGGTGGTATCATGGTATGGAGCCCAGATACTTAACCTATGTGGTTACTGCATTATTATTATTATGTGGTTGTTGGAAATCGGGGATCCTCGGGAAGATCGGTTACGATCGGGGGATGGCATACGCGTGTCAGTAGTTACCTATTTTTGCAGAGGTAACCCGGCCTTGTGTTGGCAGAGATCCGGTTAGGTTCTCGGGTCGTCTATTCCAGGGACGTACCCATCGTGGATAGGAAGTTCCTTAGCCTGACCATTTGTTGGAAATCCAAAGAAACAATACAAGACTTGTACGGTTTTAGTTGTAGAACCTATCATTCACTTATGGTGGCGCCCCACTGTTTGGATGGTAGCTATAGTAGGCATAGTTCGAAATGTCTATGCTGGCTAAGATTAATATTATACTTTCGAAATGTTTTCTACACTATGCACTAATAATAATATCAAAAAGGATTTGATTTTGCGTAGTAAGCATCTTTGACTATCATAAGAAGAAATCTCCTCCAATTCTGCGTTTGCATTGTGTGTGTGGCGGGAGGTCTTATGGTAGTTTCATTTTCCAAAAGCATTGCGAATTTGTTTTATTTTCTTTGTGAAAAATAACTGTTTTACAATCTCACACCAGTCACCATGACTGACTCGGAGTTTATTGTTTCCCTTCTAAACTCTGGGTGCCCACCAATTTCCACACGGGCAGTCTAGAGTTATATTATCAGGATATTCTGGAGCTTTGGAGATAAGCTGGATGGCGAGACGTAGTATTTGTATCTGATAGTATTTATTCCGCTGTGTATTCTGTATGAGGACAAGTTTATATAACTGTCCATTGATGTGCTATGTTGTATTGAATCGTATATTGACTCTGATTGATGTATGTATAAACTGATATAGTTCTTTGTTTTAAAAGACTAATGATTATCTATTATATATTGTTCCGCTGCGATATGTGAGATTCTGTTATTATTTCTGTTTCTGTTGTTGTTCTGTTGTTCTTTTTCTTCTTCTGTTTTCTTCTTCTTCTCTTTTTCTTCTATCTTTTCTTCTATTTCTTTTTCTTAAAACCCCTCAGGTCGAACCCCGTATTACTCTGCGTAGGCAATCTTATCTGAAAAGCATTCATCAGAACTTCCACTTTGATGCATTTTGAGCTGATTTCCTTGGATTTTATTCACGTCTCCGAATGTGAATTTTTGTGATAGATTGTTCCAACAATCGTTTTATGACTTGTCACTTTAAAGATATGAAGGTTTTAATACTACTAGTAAATATCAAAACTCTTTCATCAAATCGATTTCAACACTATTTTTAATATCAAAAGTTCGTTTTCTCAAACCGATTTCCAATCTACTAATATATATAAGCCTTTACTTCACTCGAATGAGAAATCGACTTAAACGACTTAGTAAAACGAGTGGTATGAAACGCTTGCGTTCACTTCGTCGGTTAGCTCTTGGACTTGTTCGATTGAACCCTTTTCGTGACAATTTCCTAGTGAAGATTTACAGCTTGTTCGTAAATATTTAAGTTAAGCAAGTGGTTATGGGACATGAAGCTAAACTCATATATTTACTAGCTTGGTGTGATTGACACTTCTCGCTGATCATGATGATCATTTTATGATTTAGACTAGCAATTGTGCGATGTCTCTTTGTTTGCAAGGTTAGACTAGACCGCAGTAGTGTGATTCTGACTCACACATATCTTTTTGTCTGCAAGGTTAGTCTAGACCGTAGTAGTGTGATTCCGACTCACACATATCTTTTTGTTTGCGAGGTTAGGCTAGACATCACTTGTGTGATTCCATTCACACATACCTTTTTGCTTTTTGGTTAGCCTAGGCCTCAATCAGTGTGATTCCGACTCACACATATGGGGTAGCGCCCCATGGTCTTCGGACCATCATGTGATAGGCCTCTTTCTCTTTTTATGATTTCTGGATTTCTTGTTTTGATTTCTGGATTTTTATGTCATTGACTTGTTATGAGTACAAGTTTAGGGTATGATGCCCTCTTTGGATCTTTGAGAAGATTCTTGTGATATTGATCATTTCTCATTGGTTGATCTCCTGTTGATCATCATTTTCATACTTATAGTAGTATGTCAGTATGGGTATTCTATGTTTATGCCATATCTATTATTTTATATCATGTCATCTGATATTTATAGTTAGACTGATCCGTTTATTATTTTCTTCTTAAATAATACTCGGGTCAGACCGAGATGTTACAGGTGCTTCTGCTTGACTTCCTCTCGGGATTTGCTACTCTGACTTTTGGCACTACTTAGATTAGTAGTTTTTGGTTGTACGCATTTGAGATATAGACTCTATATTGTGTACTTATTCTTTTGTATAGCACATGCTGCTATTCTTTTGTATTATCGTGGATCTTTCTGACCATTACTCTGATGTACACTTTCATGTATTGTATATTTATTCATATCTTCATCCGCCTTTGTGATATGGATGTCTGTGACTGATTTATGTTATGTTTATTTCTATATTTGTTTTCGAAGATTATATATAGCCACTGTGTGATAGCTTTGAGTTTGTATCGGTATGTCGGATTTCCTCCTTAAATGATATGCATTCTATACTATCTGACATATCGGTACTCGCACAAAGAAGTTACATGGATGGTCGCTCCTCAACAGCCTTATTCTCCGCGCTAGTTGACAGCATTACTCCGTAGTGTTCTTGGCTAGCGTGGGTATAGAGGTGGGGCGTCACACAGATCCTAGACCTGCTCGACGAGCTCTACCACCCCATGTCCCCGATCGACTCTAAGACGAAGATCCGCCGTTAAAATTCAAAACCCTAGTACGAACGGCCGAAGATTATTCATCAAATTCTGGACACACGGAGATCCAAATCATAAAATGAACTGCAGATCTAGCTTGCACTCATCGAGAGCTTCAAATCAATATATAATATTTCATGGTTTGGAGGAGTTTGATTTTGAAGTTGAATTTGAAAGTGGAATAGGGTTTTGAAATTGGAATATGTTTCTGCCATTGAGATGGAGAAGCAGACAGATGGAATTGTACATACTGTAATAAAGAATAGAAAGGCTACTAGGTTTAGAAAGATCTATTTATTCGAACAATGCCTGATAAGAAAATAAACACATATCGAATTGGTACGGATGACAATAGCGACCCGAAAAGCCTGTTCCGCTTCCGGAACGTAAGCAGGTCATCCCATATATCAGAATAGACGTTTTCGATATTTTTAAACTTGATGGAATAGGTTTCAAGTCCTAATTCCATCGTATGAAGAAGTTAGCTTTTAAAATCAGCTTATTTCAATTGAATTCAATTAAATTGATTTCTATGCGTTTCTAGTCCGTACGATCAAACGACAAGTCCGATCGCTACGAGACTTGAAATCCTACAATAATTCACCGTCATGGATCCGATGAAACTAGTTTCGTCGAAATCCGAGACAGTGGTCAAAATGACAATTTTCATGTTAATTAAATAAATTATTATTTAATTAAATCACTTTTTCAATTCAAATTTTATTATTAACAAATTTTATCATTTTTGTTTACTTAGTAACTTATAGTCTTTTTAAAACAATTTTCCATATCAATTCAATGTTAAATATTTCACTAATTACAGTGTTCAGTTTTAATTGCAATAAATTCATTAATTATAATTTAAATTCCCATAAATTTATTTATTTTGATTTAAATCTTATTATTCAATCAATCATTTTCTTTATGGACACGAGTATATATGCATGTCCAGGTAGACCTACATTTGATCGCCGAGCCATATTTCTATAGCATTGCCATTAAAAAACAATAGCAATAAAATCACCGCAATGATCGCCTGACACCTCGACAAATTCAAATATACCCAATTGCCTTATGAATTGGTTCAGTGTACCTGAACAGTAAGATCTGACCTATAACAAAAAAAACAATAATTTTATATGCATCCCTTTTATATTTTGTCAAACTATTTTATACATGAGCTTATATGAGACTATTATATCAATGCTTTCTCTATGTATATTGATTTTATGTTAATTCTCTATGTATATAATTTGAGCATTTTTTAATAACTAATTCTATTATAGTTGCTACATTCTCATGACAGACATTAGAACTAAATGAGGAAAGATGTAACTTAGGTTCTTTTAGGACCAACCACATTGTCTTTTAGAAGATGCAGATGCATTTGCATTTTTTGTTCCATAGTTAGCCTTGCCGTAGCTTACTTCTACTTTGTCTCCCACATGAAATATGGTCTTACACACCTCTTCTTCGCATAAAATTAATTATCCAGCATAAGCAAAAAAGAAAGAGTTCTACTGTAGCAGTACCATATATCCATAGTAAGCAATAAAAAGTACATCTTATGACTTCATAAGACCATCAGCATATAACAATATGAACAGGAGGGAGATGAAGGCATGTAGTACATGAACTAAATTTCATGAACTAACAACAAAATCATGTTATATGATATTTTGACATTTGATCGACAAAAAATTCAACATGAGTAATACAATCTGAGAGTGTGCAACAACATAATACAACCCATAAATCCTAAAACCATTATCAAACAACAGGTGGACATGCTCAAACTATTGTCCAACAAACATGTAATTAAGTAATTGCTGGAAACCCTGGTACTTTCACTGTTACCTAGCGGTTAGATCAAACAAATTTTTGCAGACGGTTGAATCCATACAATGAATGAGCTAGTTATTCTAGCTAACTTGGTAGACTTCCTTTCTGGTCACAGCCGCAACAACCTACATCTATTAAAACAAAATTTTAAAAATTAAACATATAAGATAACATGCATTAACTATGAAATAAGAAAAAGTTTTATGACAGCACATCCAATATTAAGCACAAACTTAATTGTCTACAATTCTAACTAAACCATAATTTGAAAAAGCAAACACAATTACAATACCAGTACATTGATATTAAATGATTAAACACTACTGAGCAAAAAATAGTGATAAGCAATGGACAAACGACTTTTCTTATAGTCGAAATAAAACATGTAAACAAATAAAATAAAATAGTACATTAGTTAAGATAAATACAAATCAGCAATGTAATTTTTTTATATCTCAGGTCAAAATACTATTTTTATTTTTGTTATTTATTTCCTACGTCAAGACAATTATAACTCTTCAAGTATAGAAGTAAATGTTTACTTTACAATAATAGAATATAGGCACATAATGAAATTTCACAATGAATAGGCACATAATAAGTAATGAGCAATCAGCTAATCGTAAAATATAATTATACCATTTGAAATCTCAGGTCAAAACCACTTTTATTGCTTTATATCTATTCTCTGCTTTAAGATAAATATAGAATTAAGTGTTATGTATGTATTATCTAGGATAATGCAACTATATTTGAACAGCAATACTATTATCCTAAAAATAAATGTCAAATACCGCCCTTATTGCTGTATATCTATTTCCTACTATAAGATAAATATAGAATTAAATGTTATATATGTATTACTTGTAATACTATTATTTGATAAGTAGTACTATTATCCTAAGACTACAACAATTATAGATCTTAAAGTATAGATAAATGTATACTTTACATAGAATAGGTACATAATGAAATTTGATAATGAATAGGCATATACTAAGTAATGAGTAATCAACTAACCACATATATAATTATATTATTGAAATCTCAGGTCAAGTACTACTTTTATTACTGTATAACTATTCCCCACTTTAAGATAAATATAGAAGTAAATGTTATATATGTATTATTTAGGATAATACAACTGTATTGAACAGCTGTACGATATTTCTTACCTGTCATAATACTATAGGATTTGATCAGCAATACTATTATCTTAAGACTGAAGCAACATATTTTTATTTGAATAAAACCATATTGATAAGTATTACATGGGAACATGTATCAAAAGCAATTAATTTAACTGAGAAAGTATATGAGTTAGAAATATAAGGCAGGCACACAATGGATGACAACTTTAATTGAATAGCATTATTAATCAAACATTGTGTAAGATGAAGACTTTTGGTAATTACCTTTGGAAGTAATATTTAATGGTGATATACAATTCATATATTTCAAATCAATTATTACTAATGATATTTACTTAGTGCATGCGCATTGCAAGCGCTAGAATACCTCTTCAATAATATTTGTGATACTTTGGTTCATACCTCTAGAATACCACCTATGTGCTAATAACCACTTCCACATCCATTGTAGTTTACATACCTAATTAAATATACAATAGATAATTAGATGCCCTCTTATTTAGTACCACAAACTTTATGAAACATTGGTAAACGGTGATAGGCATAATAAAATAGTCTGGTGAGGGAAAGCAAGTCAATTTTTAGCATGACGAACTTTGAAGATTGTAATATTTGCCGACTTATCTAAAGTTACTAATTTTTGAGTGAACGTGAATTATAAAGATACAAATTGAAACAGTTTGCTAACTCATGTTGTTATAATAGACAGATAGGAAAACCAAGTGCAAACGTGAGTGAGTTTATGTAGGGTCCATTATTTTTCACTATTGGTTATTTTCCTTGGTCCATATTCAACGTTGGTTAACCATTGTTATTGCACTAAACTTTATTTGTTAAAGGTCCATATTCAACCCGGCCCAACTATTGTATCACTTACACTGTGAATGTATTTAGTGGTCAAAACCTATATAAGTTATTGTATGAATATGAGTTCCACATCCATAGTATTGATTAAATAAGAGATGAGTACTCTTGTAGTCTTTAGTGTAAGTACAATACGTTCATGCTCATTTTATATCTGGTGAGTACATACATATAGCATCTTAAAAAAACTAAGAATCCTATTGATTGTATTATCTATATGAAAAATAGCTCAGAAATCTGAATGATGCATGTAATATAAGTTATGGGAATACAATAAAAATGAGCTCGAACAATTATCTAATGTCAGCAGTATGCTGTTTTTCATTCATTTACTCTAATGTTCTCAACTTTTAAGTCTCATGATAATAAGCCAAGCAAAATTCAAACCTTAGGTTGGAGAATCGGCTCATTTTTATATTCTCTAAATCCACGATGGCATTACATGCAGCACAACCGATTAAAGTATAACCAAGTGAATGAAACAGCTTAGTTCATAGATTTTTATTTCTAAAATAAAAATGAATATATGGTACATCTTATTATAATAATCACTTCTCATATGTTCGGGAGAGAAAAATAGCTACCAACATATAATAAACATGAAAAATGTTCACAAAGATCTTATCATTACCAATGCATCTAATTATTTATGAAACCATAAATGCACTTATATATGGCAACTTAGCTACTTTCAATGAACTGGACTGATGAAGAGCAACACTATAATTGTTAATGTTTTAATACTAACATTAACATTATAATTGGCCAAGGATGAAGACAATGTGATAGCATCGATGTTTTTCAAACTCATTGTCTCACTCTTCTGTCCCATGTTATAGAACTTGATAATCATTTAAGTACATTATATTTAGTCAATAACTTTTCATAAGAAATTTATGGAGAGATTACCAAAAAAACACTGTAAAATTTTTGCAAATAGAAATATTTTTACAGGAGCCATTTGAATCTCATAACTTTGTCAACTATGAGCCCATAATATAATGCCTTATGAATCACATAGCAATTAGCACTGATTTCATGTGCAATACAATTTTTTTAGTGTTGGACCATAATATAATGTCAATCGATGCATCAAAATGGACTATCCAGCAACTGATATAAATACCTATTGTATCTTATCTTGTTCAACATTACGCTATTATTGGTGCATTGTCTTTTTACAGTGGTAGGGAAAAGGTTGTAGCAAATTCAGATTTGGTTGCTACTAACTTATCCATATAACCAAATTGTAATTTATTAATCTGTTCACCTAACAATACTGGGATTGTCTACACTTCATAATTAGTAACTACCTTTCGTACAACTCAAGCTACACATAGTACTGGTAGATGACAAAGAAAATGGAGGAATGATTGCTCAAATTCCACTGAATTAAATCAACCAAAGGGAACATATACATATCATCCAAATTATTAATTTACGTAAGGTTGAAGCCTATTGGATGTTATATGGAAGATCATTGACCATGGCTCTTTTTTACACCGAATCAGCAAATTTGAGTTAATTTAGTCGATTAGTCCATATTCGAAGTTTCAGATCTAACCTTGAGTATTAGTAGATCATAAACCTAGTTGTTTGATAATCGATCGTTGTTTGATAATCGATCAGCTAATAATCATTAGATCGAAAATCGAGTTGGAGATGAAATCGTTGTTGGATGATCGGGATTCGAAATTATAGACGTTAGATCTGGAATCGTAGAGAGTAACCTAGTTTGTGTCTAAGAGGAGACAAAGTTGATTTATGTCATTTTACGGTGATGGAGGAAAAAGAGAAAGTTTTTTTATATTTAGCTTTGTGAAGATGGTCCGAGTAAGTAACCAGCAGAGTAAAAGATGTTCGAATGGCATAATAGGAACTTCAAAAGGACGCAGTTGATTTCATGTTCACTGAATTCTTATTATTAGTAGTAAAGATAGTTAACATTTGTTTATATCCTATTACATTAATATTCTACAATTATCATCTTAATTCATATTAACGTAATATTTAATTACATTTAATTGCAATTGATTTCCGATTTAATTTAACAGATTAAATAAATAGGTAACATATAACAATTATCACCTTTTACTTAATTTAATCACATTTATAAGTTTATTATCTACAAACAAATGTAATAACTATTTACACAACACTGATATTATCCGATCACAATTTATTACATATTATTTCACCAATTAATACAACATTTGGTTTATTCCCTTATTTACAATTTATAACCAAATTTTATGTTTACAATCATTTCAATTAATTGAAATTTCATTAAAATAATTATCCATTGCCTTAAATTAACACTATTACATCTCATCCTAGTTATTTTTATCATTAATAAATCTCAAATTTTAATTTCTTCCAATAGTAAATTAATTTTTTTATTAAATTCGAAGATTTAATTATCGGAAGAATGCGAGTCGTTACAGTAACTCCAGACTTTTTTGGCATGACATGAGTTGGGCTAACCCACGAACAATCATAAATGGGGTATGATTCTGTTATCGAGGAGTTTCAGAATCTTGTCTCGAACTGCATCCTTCATTTTTGGGTTAAGCCTTCGTTGCACGTCACGATAGGCTTGGCATCGTCAACTAAATGGATACGATGTTGGACAAGAGCGGGACTAATTCCCTTTATATCAATAATCGACCATCCAATTGCCTCTTTGTATTTTGACATAATTGAAAGAAGGGAAGCTTCTTAATCAAGAGAAAGAGTTGAAGATATTATGATAGGAAACGTTTCGTTGTCACCTAAGTATGCGTAATTAAGATGATCAAGAAGGGGTTCGAGTTCTGACCTTGGGGGTTGCTCAATCAAAGAATTTGGTTGAAGTTCTAACTCAACGGTAAGTGGTTCAAATGGAAGCACATTTTCAGTTTCATTAGGCTCATCTTGAAAATAGTTGTTCATATTCGGTCTCGTGTTCGTGGTTTAGGTCAACTATTTCGTTATCAAAATTTTCTTGAATCTTCTAGCGTTTGGTCACGTGGTTCACTCGATCGATTTTCAAGATTGAAGACGTTAAGATCCAAAATCATGTCTCCAAAAGAAATTTTCATCAAACCATTTTGACAATTAATTAGAGCATTTGAAGTGGCTAAGAAAGGTCGGCCTAAAATCAATGGAATTTGACTCATCGGATTGTTCACAGGTTGTGTTTCAAGGATGATGAAGTCGACAAGGAATATAAATTGATCGATTTTGATGAGTACGTCCTTGATTTCTCCCACGGGTTTCTTTATCGAACGATTGGCAAATTGAAGAGTTACTTTCGTTGGTTTTCGTTCACCCAAGCCAAGTTGCTGGTAAACTGAATAAGGATTCAAATTAACACTCGCACCCACGTCTAGTAAGCACATAATAATTGTCCCGTCTCCTATCATGCACGAGATCGTCGGACATCCAGGATCTTTTTATTTAATGGGGATTGATTAAGACAAAATTCGCTAAAACCATCAGCTATGAAAACTTTGTAGGATACATCAGTGTGTCGTTTTTGAGTACACAAGTCCTTGAGAAACCTAGCTTAAGTTGGGACTTGTTGAACAATATCAAGGAGAGGAAAGTTAACTTTGACTTTTTTAAAATTTCCAAAATCTATTCCATTTGATCAGAGTGTTTCTTGGGTCGAAGGCGATGTGGAAATGGAACATGATACTTAGTAGTTCGTTCTACTTGAGTAGAAGAAGAATTTGGATTGGCATTTGATTCGATATTTGGCTCGATGTTTTGTTCAGAATCGCTTGTTTTCAAAGTGTCAAGAGGATCATTCGGTAAATCATTTGGATTGCAACTTGGTTATCGATTTGTTTACCAAAACACAAAGTTGTGATAGAATTCATTTGGTTTACGTTACTGTCTTGAATGACATGGGCTTGATTCAAATTTGTATTTTGATTTCTGGGATTCGAAACTGGCTGACTTGGGGATGTGCCTCATTCACGTTCACTTACAGAAGTGCCTAATTGACTCATTTTCATTTCAAGTTTAGCAATTGATTGACTCGTATTTTGCATGTATGATGTTAATAAATTTTGCAAATTGCTATTTGATTGGACGCTTTGAGTGGTTGCTTTAGCCAAAGTTTCAGGACTTTTCTCAAGTAAAGTCAATCATTTATCGTCTTGGCGAGCAAAAGATTGTTATGGTTAATTTTGAGACGGAGGCTCAAAATTTTGTTGAAAATGATAGGGTTGAAAGGGAGGATTCGAAGCATTATTTGGAAATGCTTGAAAGTTAGGACGAACCAAATTCATGTTATAATTTTGGTTCCATGCAAAATTAGGATGATTTCTCCAACCAGGATTGTATGTTGGAGAAAACATGTCATTCTTAACCTTGTTAAAAAGCATTGAGTTGTTCTATCGAATCAGGAAACTAATCAGCGATGTGATTCAGATCGTTGCATTTATAACACATCGGTTGGGAAGCTTGGTTCATTTGATTGGATGAGAAATTTTTTTCGAATTTATTGATTATTGCATCAGTTTTAGCTTCCAAAGCCAATGATGAGCCTATCGAGTGTGCGCTCGATCGTGAATAAATGGATTTTTCTTTAGAACGTTCCCACTAGGATGACTTTTCGGCCAAGTTCTAAAGGAATTTCCAAGTATCGTCATAATGTTGGGCGAGAAAATTGCCTTGGCACATCGATTCAAGCATGGTTCGTGAGCTATTTTCAAGTCCATCGTATAAGATTTGGCAAAGAGTCCATTTTTCAAAATTAAGGTATGGACATTTTATCAAAAGCTCTTTAAATCTTTCAAAATATTTTTTCGAAAGGTTCACCCCTGAATTGATGAAAATTCACAATTTCGTTTCGTATTTTAGTCATTTTTTCCAAAGGGTAGAATTTTTTATGAAAACTTTAACAAATTCTTCCCAAGTTTTGATTGAGTTTGACAGTATGCTGTACAACCATTTTTCAGCGTAATTGGTAAGGGCGAATGGAATTAACCAAAGTTTGATTCCATCATCGCATAATTGTTGGAGTTTAATGGTTGCACATACTTATTCAAATTCTGGTAAAAAGATGTAAGAGTCACCGTTTTCAAAATCGCCAAATTTCTGGAGCGTGGTAATATGATGGGAATGAATTTTGAAATGATTACCCATTGGGGCGGGTAATGTGATACAAGAAGGAATATAAACTTTATCGGGAAATATTCTATTCATGAGAGTTCGCAGAGCGTTTTCATTCGTCATTGTTGGAGGATCGTTTGTACGAGTTAAACGATCCGTTGTTGTGTCACGAGTCCAGGTACAAATTCACAAGTGAAAAGGTCAAGTAGAGAAAGAAGTGAGAATCAAGTTAAGAGAATGAAACAAGGTTTAGAAGATGAAATGAAGTGAAAAATTGTTTTTTTTATATTTTTTTTAAAGAAGAAATATTTACCAAAATGAATTTATTATTCAAAAAGGAGATTTTATTTTTGATTTGTCTTTTTTGGAATTTCGATTTTTTTATAAAATGTTTATGTTGTTTTTTTATAGTTTTTGAAAGTTTTATTTTGAATTTTTGTTTTTCTTAAAAAAAACTAACTTATGTAAAATGCTTGTTTTTGGATTTTTAATTTTGTTTGATTTTTTTTTCTTTCTTATTTTTAAAGGAAAAGATTTTTTTTCTTTTAGATATTTGTTAAACAAAACTAAGTAAAGTAAAATGTAATTTTTTTTATTCTTTTGGATTTTCTTTTTTTTTCTTAAATATGCATGAACTAATGAAGCTAAATGAATGCAAGGACTCAATTATAAATTTTCTACCTTAGTAGCCCCTAACTCAAAATTGTATAATCATACTTTGTTTTAATCCAAAAAATAGTTCTTAGCCAGGTAAAAGAGAGTAGTTATCGGTGCAACATGAATCACAGGAGCAATGCAACTGAAGGTGTAAGTACCTTCAAGAAACAATCACTGTAACAACTCGCATATTTTACGATTATATATTTAAATGTTTTATTTAAATATAGCATCGTTAGTTGAATTAAAGTCCGAAATGTGACTATTTGTAAATAGTCGAATTCGGACTCGAGACCACTTTCATTGAGTTCAAAATGACGTTTACAACATGTTTGAGTATAAACATTGCTATGTTTGGAGTTGATTATAATTTTGGTATTTTCAATTGGGCTTTGGGTTGGGTTCTAGCCCATTAACCCAATAAGAGACCCAAACTCTTCTACCTAGCTCCTACTCCACTCCTCTTCATTCATGCATTCCATTTTCTAAATTCCTAACATTCAAGCCCTAGGAAGAATGGTGGAAAGAGGAAACTAAAATTCCTAAGCCCTAGTTTCTCTTAGGAATTCAAGTTCTAGTTCTAAAATCAAAGAGAAGCTTAGGTAAGCATCCTCTTCATCTTCTCCATCTCAATCCCTCTCTAATTTTCATAATTTCCTATAACCTAACTTAGGAAATATTTGCATATGATCATAGATTGGAGCTTCTAGAGTTGTGATTGAAGTGAAGTTGATCTTTCCTTGTTTTAGAGCTTCTCAACTGTTGTTTTTGAGTTTAAAGGTGAGATCTTGAACTCACATCTATGTCTATAGCTTTCATTGTTGTTAGGTATGAATTCCTAACATCTATTTCATGTTCAATTCCTTTTGATTTGAATTGGTTTGGCGAATTTCCAACTTTTGGTATTTTTAAGTCAGAATCTTTAAAGATCCTATCTTAAATGTTTGGACATGTTGTTTGGGGTGTATCAAAGAGCTTATAGGACTGGGTTGTCGCTTGGCATAAATCCCTAGTCTCCATTGCTCTTTTGATAGCTTCCGAGTTGATTTGGCATCAATGGCCTAGGCAAATTTCGGCCCAGCTCAGGCAGCCAGACGTCTGGTTGAACCTACCAGATGTCTGGTAGGGGCTTCTGAAATAAATAATAATAATAACGAACAAAGAAAAAAATGGCAGAGCCTAGGGTCAGACGTCTGGTCCTGTTGATTTTTGCCAATTTGCCGGTTTTTATGCAAATTTCCATTTCTTATCGATTTTTGTTGATCCGGTTAGTTGTTGTCATTTATTATCGACTTTGATGACTTCTTTTATGTATTCTTTGGAAATATCCATTTGATGGATTTGATATCGATTTTCATGGTTTTAATTCACGTCGTCGAATGTGCATTTTTGTTGATAGATTGTTTTTACAATCGTTTCTATAATTTGTCACTTTCAAATCCAAAGGTTTCTATACTAGTAGTAAATACTCAAACTCTTTCACAAAAATGATTTCAACATTACTTTTAATACAAAGCTCGTTTTTAAAACCGTTTTCCAATCTATTAGTATATACAAAGCTTTACCTCATTCGTATGAGAAATCTAATTAAACGACTTAGCAAAACAAGTGGTATGAAACGTTTGCGTTTACTTCGTTGATTAATTCTTGGACTTGTTCGATTGAAATATCGTGATAATTTTCAAGTGGAAATCTACAATTTGTTCGTAAATATTTAAGTAAAACCAGTGGTTATGGGACATGAAGCTAAACTCATTTATTTACTAGCTTGGTGTAATTTACACTTATTGATATATGATGATCATTTTATGGTTTAGACTAGCAATATGCGATGTCTCTTTGTCCACGTAGGGACTATACCCCGTTCAGTAGAGCTTCATCTCATTTTTATGGGCTAGCGACCCATGGTCTTTTAATCGTTTTATAGAGTTTGGTTCATCGGGCATATCATTGTACTACGTCGTTGTTCCGGCTTATTTGAATTTCAGGTTCCTCGGGCATACCGTTGTACTACGTCGTTATTCCGGCTTATTTTGAGTTTCAGGTTCCTTCGGCGTACAGTTGTACTACATCGTTGCACCGGTTCTATGGGTTAGCGACCCATTGGATAGCGTCCCATTTATGATACACGTGTTGGAGAGTTTTCATGCTCCCGTTTATGATAAGCCTTCCCCTTTTATGTTTTCTGGATTTTTAATTATGGATTTCTAGAATTTATGTTTCACCAATTTTTGCTATTTGCATTGATATGTTTTGTCAATATTTGAGGTTTGGTGAATAAGCTAAAGAATATGATATTCTTTTTGGGTATTTGAGGAGACTTGAGATATTGAATGATTTTCATTATTATCAAATATATACTTGTCATAGTATGGCATTATTGTTATCATATATTTTTGTCATATCTCTTATCCTATCTCATCTTATATGATATTTATAACTAGACTGATCCGTTTATTATTTTCATTTTTAAATAATACTCGGGTCAGACTGAGGTGTACCAGGTGCTTCTACTTGACTTCTTAGCAGGGATTAGCTTCTGACTTTTGGCTAACTACTTTAGCTTAGTAGTTTTTGTTTTTCATGTATACTAGATAGAGACTCTTTGAAGTATACATATTCTTTTGTGTTGAACATGTACCTATTCTTTTGTGATGTAGTGGATCTTGTATGACCACTACTATGATGTTCACTTCTATGTGCTATATTCATATCTGTTTCTGCCCTAGTGATATGAATATATGTGACTGATTTTGTGTAATGTTTATTTTATATTGATTCTGAAGGCCACTTAGCCACTGTGTAGTAGATTTGAGTTTGGATTGGATACGTCAAATTTCCTCTTGAAATGAAATGCATGATATAATATCTGACGTATCGGTTCTCGCTCAAACTAATTACACAGATGGTCGCTCCTCGATAGCCTTATTCTTCATGCTAGTCGACAACATTACCCCGTAGTGTCCTTAGCTAGTGTGAGTATAGAGGTGGGGCATCACAGCTTGGTATCAGAGCCAAACTTCAGAACAATATAGAATAATTTGACAAGGATCATTGTCCTAAGTCTCACTTAGGAATCGTGCCTTAGGGTTTAATTTGAGTCTTAAGACCCATTTTATCCTAGTTTCTTTCATGATGCTTTGTTTTACCAATCAAGCCTATTTGAATTCATTCTGAGAATAACCTTTTTCCTCTTTGTTCTTTCTTTCTTTCTTAAAGCAGAAGAGATGCTTAGACCTGACGGTCCTAGCACTGGTCAATCCAGTGGTCCTACTCTAGATGGCGTATTCATGTCTACCCAACAACTTTTGGATCTTGTAAAGAATCAAAGGTTTATCTATGCTTTGAATAAGAACCCTAAAAAGGTTTTACCTCTGAAATTAGAAGTGCCTTTCGACCAGCTTGTAGATATCACTCTTCGACTTGAAGAGGCCGATAAAGGAAGTGATAGTGATGTTGGAGGTGCCAAGAAGAGCTTCGATAAGAACAAGAAGAGGCATATTAAGTTCAAAAGCCCTAATCCCAACGAGAAAGGGAAGAAAGCAACTTCGGTAGCAAAGACTCCTACCCCTGATCGTGGAGTATGCTACAATTGAAGTTCTAAGGACCACTATGCAAATAGGTGTCCAAGGCCCATTTCTTGTCGTTATTGCAAAAGTTCGGGTCATCATATATCTACATGTCCCAAACTTCAATGCAATAAAGAGGGAAAGCTGAATGTTGTGCAAGCCCCTAGTAACCCTTCTCTTGGTCAAGGTATTTCTCATTCAGTCCTTGATGGCATTATTTTGTTTCGTGATTATCCTATTCGAATTCTTTTTGATATGGGTGCATCTCATTCTTTTATATCAAAAGAACTTGTGGATACTTTGTCTTTAAATGTTATGGGCTTGATGACTTCACTGAGAATTGCGAATCCGGTTGGTGGATCCGCAACACTCAGTTTACTTTGTAAAGATGTTGAGATTATTTTATGTGATTATGCTTTCCGAGCTGATTTGCATGTTATGCGCTACTTACGTATCAGAATGATTTTGGGAATGGATTGGCTTAACCCTTATGAAGCCCACATCCTATGTCCCAAGAGGACTATCCATCTTCGACATCCCCAATCTGTAAGCAGTTTTTTATTGTTCTTAAAGATTCAGATTCCAATTCGGTAGCATCCTTATATTCTCTAAATCTGCATGATGACGATAATGATGATGAGGAAGATGTCATTTCCCTCATTTACGTTGTTTGTGAATTTCCCAACATCTTTGAGCCTATTTTAGGATTACCACCTAAGCGGTCAATTAAGTTCAAAATTAATTTAATCCCTGGAGCTCTTCCTTTTACTCGTCCTCCTTATTGTACATCCAATAAGGAAAATGTGGAGATGCATAAACAATTATCCGAATTGGAAGCAAAATAGTTTATTCATTCTAGTTTCTCTCCTTGGGGAGCTTCAACTATCTTTGTAAAGAAATCTGATGGTACTCTTAGGATTTGCATCAATTACCGCAAGCTTAACAAGTTGACTATTAAAAATAAGTATCCATTGCCCAGGATCGATGATATGTTCGATTAATTGATTAGTGTTAAGGTCTTTTCTCAGCTTGACCTTGCCATCGGTTTTCATCAGCTACGAGTTGCGGAGGATAGCGTTCCACTTACCGCATTCCACACTCATTATGATTCTTATGAGTGGCTCGTTATTTCATTCAGTTTGACGAACCCTCCAGCTTCTTTCATCCATCTTATGAATCAAGTATTCTACGAATATCTCGATGAGTCTGTCCTTGTATTCATTGATTATGGGTGAAAACAGCAATTTAAAATTGCAAAATTTTCTAATAAGATATATTTATAAGTTTAATTGAATTTTGTTCTTAAAACGAGCAAAGAATATTCGTAAATTTTTTAAGAGACATGTTTATCATATAGAAGATGATTTTGTGTTGTATTGCCCATTGAGTGCTTTGAGAATTCTGGTTGATGCGCCTGATCAACGTTATCGATAGGAGTCTCCTAAACGTTATGATGAGACAGCCAGACACAGTAAATTGATTTGTAATAAGTAAATTTGTTTTTTTAAAAAAGATGGATACATAAAGTTAATCATAATTTTGAATGTCTTAGGTAGTGTTTGGTCAATTGTTTTTAGTTTGGGATTTTCGTTCATACAAAAATGCACACGACATATGTACATTGTCCAAAACGACCAATTTAGAAAATGAAGTTAACATACAAAATAGAAAACAATTTTTTTTATTTTGCGTGTTTTGGGAAATAACACAAGCACGTGAAACAATCCATTCTTCCATCGTCCCTCTATCCCCTTCATCCTTCCATCCACCTTTCTTTCATCACCTCTGTTGTCCCTCCATTCGTCTCATGGTTGACATATATATTGAATACCGAAAACACAAAATTCGTTTTTAAACCAAACACCACCTTAGCTTTTCGGGAAAGAGGAACATGAAATAAATGATTTAGCATAGAAGCTACTTTTCAAAAAAAAAAGTAAAAGAACTCCTTTCCGATGCTCCTATTCTTGTGATTCCTGAAGGGAACCAAGACTTCACTGTTTGTACCGATGCTAGTCGTATTGGTTTGGGTGCCGTTCTCATGCAAAAGGGAATGTGTTATCGCTTATGCTTCTAGACAATTAAAACCTGCCGAGACTAGATATGCCACTCATGATCTAGAGCTCGCGGCCATTGTTTTCGCTCTTAGAATTTGGCATCATTATCTTTTGGGAGAGAAATTTGTTCTTTACACTGATCATAAATCTTTGAAGTATTTGTTCTCTCAAAAGGAACTTAATTTGCGTCTACAACGTTGGCTCGAATTCCTTGCATCTTATGACCTCGATATTCTTTATACTCCTGGAAAGGGAAATCGTGTTGCCGATGCACTTAGTCATAAGCAACAAGCGGTTGTTTCCATGATGATATCTGAATGGAATGATCTCGAGACTTTGTCCACTTGTGAGATTCGAGATCGTGAATCCAATTCGTGTTCATCTCTTGTTTTATGTATCCTTAAAGCTCATCCTTCTCTTTTAGACCGCATCCTTGAAGCTCAAAAGCACAATCCTGAATTGGCTCATTTAGCCAAAGTTATAGGGATAAAAATAATATTGATGGTCTAAAAGACTTTGAAATCGATGCTCGTGAGGGCATTCGAAAATTCGATAGACTTATCATGCAAAATATTAGTGATCTTCGTAAAGACATTTTAGAAGATTCTCATCGTTCTAAATTTACCATTCATCCCGGTAGTAGTAAAATATATGCGGACATGAAGCGACTTTATTATTGAGATGGAATGAAATCTGATGTTGCTAACTTTATTAAGCGTTCCATGACTTGCCAACTCGTAAAGGCCGAGCATCAAAGGCCCAGTGGGTTATTGCAACCTTTGGACATTTCCATTTGGAAGTGGGATCAAGTTTTCCATGGACTTTATTGATGGTCTTCCCTATTCTCGTTCGGGTCATGACAGTCTATGGGTGATAGTAGATAGACTTACAAAATCCGCCCATTTTCTTCCCATTCGGTCCAATCAGACCGTACCTCTTTTGGCCGAACTCTATGTTAAAGAAATTATTAAATTGCATGGAGTTCCTACTACTATTATTAGCGATCGTGATCCGTTGTTTACTAGTGGTTTTTGGAAAGGTCTTCAAAAAGCTTTGGGAACAAAGCTTAATTTTAGCACCGCTTATCTTCCTTAATCCGATGGACAAACAAAGCGTGTGAATCAAACTCTTGAAGATCTTCTTCTTGCATGTGTTCTTGATTTTGGTGGAAGTTGGGAAGATCATATTTCCCTTGTCGAGTTTTCTTACAATAGTAGCTTCCAATCTAGTATTAGTATGGCACCTTTCGAGGCACTCTATGGAAGGCCATGTCGATCTCCTTCGTGTCAGCTTGAAGCCGGTGAGAAGCTGGTTTTAAGTCCAGATTTTATTTGTGATTCCATAGAAAAGATTGACCTTATTCGTCATAGGATGAGAGAAGCTCAAAGTAGACAAAAATCCTATGCCGATAACCGAAGACGGAAATTAGAATTTTCTATGGGGGATTTGGTATTTATTCATGTTTCACCTATGAAGGATGTTGTGCATTTCAATCGTTCGGGAAAATTAGCACCTCGATATAGTGGCCCATTTCCTATCACCGAACGCATTTGTAACGGCCGGAAAGATTTTCGACCCCAAAAATTGACACTAATAGGTTCACTGTATCGAGTGCCGAGCAATCGAGTGCCGGAAACCCCAGACTGTTAAGGTTAAGAAGAAAAAGAGGTAGAAGAAGAAATAGAAAACAATAGCACAGAATCTCACAATCGCAGCGGAACAAAATATAATATGAAATAATAGCATTTATACAAAGAAAAGCTATAACTGTCTATATATATACAAGATATCAGAGTACAACAAATCTGGACAGTTATAATAACTTGTCCTCAACTACTGTCTATACAGTCCGTAATACACAGCGGAATCTAATCAATACGTCTCTGCCATCCATCTCGTCTCCTGAGCTCCAGAACGTCCTAACCTAAAAATATGTAATACTCGGTCTGACTCGAGCATTACAATAAAGTAACACCCGAGTCAGGATGGAAACCAGCGTGAGTAAACTCATCTAATATGAAATACTTAAGTTATAAAACTTCTTTGAAAACCGGGGTAACTCGCACTACGAGTTCTTATCTTGTTATAGCCAAACACTTATTACACAAATCCATTGATATTTTAAAATAATATCTAAGTACCGTTACTTAATTTAAATGGTCAGATTTACCAAATTTTATTCAATTCCAACCCATACGATTCTATAATCAAATCCGTAAAGGATTATAGTGCTTATTTAATCGAAGTGGTTCCGGATATCGCTGATATCCGATCCCGGTCTCTTCGAATTCAAAGAATAAATATAAGGAAGTCAGTTGTTTAAAATAACAATTATCGTAAGTGGAGACAATACTCGATTATGGGAAACTAATACAGATTTTATTTCAAATAAACGCATCATTGTTTTAATCTCATTAGTTTAATTTGAAAACAGATGTCCCACAGAATTTAGCAAAGGTATAGATCGTTAACCCAATTTAACGATCTATAATCCAATACCCAAACGACTTACTCCTGGTTTTACTCCCCTTTGATTAGCCGTAATCATTTATATTTAAAACCAAATTTATTACAAATAAAACAATTTATTAAATAACAAATGTTATAAAATACTATTCATTATCCATCAATTAATAATAATTTATTTCCATTAATTTATTCTTTATAAATTATAAAATATCATTTCACTTTATTTGAAAATGGGAATATGCATTATCCTATTTATAATTTATAAATTCTATCCCTCCTTTTCTCTTTCTTTTTCTTTTTCCTTTTATTTATTTTTTTCTCTTTCTTTACCTTTCCCTTTTCCTTTTCCCTTTGCTTTTTATTTTTACTTATTTTTCCTTTACTTATTTTCTGGCCCATCCTTATTTTTCGGCCCATACTCTCATTCTCCCCCTCTTTCCTTTCTTACTTTCCAGTTTTTCCTTCACTATCTTATCAGTGCCAAAAACACGGGGACGTGCACACACCCGTGCACATACATGCCCTACTCGACCACCGATCCACGACACCGATCACCCACACGGCTCGCCACCGACCCCCACACTACTATGGCCCACCTTGAACCCACGGCCATGCCCTCATTTGAATTTCGAACCCACGACCGAAACTGGAGCCACCCTTTATTCCAAAAATCGATGTGCCTCATCACTACCAGCCGCCCATTGACTACTAGAAAACAGCCATGCCATCGCTATGACCTCCTCCTTCAAACCCCTCTGGTCTGCACCTCTCATTCCTCCTTACGACGTCGACATTTCCCCATGACCGAACCCATCCACAAACCCTAGATCCGCCTCGATCCGACAACCTACCCACTAGAAAAAATCGAACCCATTTTTCCTAAGCTCACCACCCCTTCAGCTATCTCCCGGCCAAAAATCGACCCCCGCCATCAATTGGTTCGCCGGAATTCGGTGAAAAACGAATTTTCGTTCAACTCACCCTTCCTCATCATCCGCACAGCTAAAAATTGCAAAACCACCCTAAAAAATCTTCATTTTTGCCAACAATCATCACTGTATGGCTTGATTTTGAAATTACAATAGTTGATTCTCGGCTACACTTCGATTACTTACTGTGAAAATACTTTTCTTTCCTCGGTACTTTGCAATATCGCACGAAACGAATTTTAAAAAGAACTACACTCGAAAACACCCAACTTCTTCTTTGGAATTATAACCTAATGGATTGTGGGATAGAGATTTTAGAAGTTGGACGATCCATATATATATATATATATATATATATATATATATATGATACTTTTTGTTTAAACAGAGAGGCTGTTCATACTTTAGGATTTCCAGAGTGTTCAAATCATGATATACCACATACATGTATAATTTATGGATACTTACTATTACAGGAGTATTTGACAATATAAAGGATTTATCCCAAACATATGGATTCATACTAACTTCATAGTAAGTAAAAGATTTGGGTTTTTTTTACTCACAGTAAATGGTTTGAACAGAGGAAAATGGCTTTGAACTGTTGCTTGCTTTGATTTACTTCCAGAGCTTAGTTCCTATGTGTTTTTGAAATGGTCGATTCTTCTCTTGTCTTGTCTATTATATTTTTTCCACTGGCAGCCTCTTTACCTTGTTACATTTTATTTTATTTTTCGTTTATCCAAGTAATATGCACTTGGTCTGGTATTTATAAGTGAAGGAAAAGGTATTGTGCAATATAGGGTGGTTGCCTATTCATGAGTGTACAGGTTGAGATTTTTGTCTAAAGCTCTTTTTTTATTTGAACTTATGTTGACCCGATCTTTCAAAAAGTGATTTGATGTTTTTATAAAAGGCTTGATGTTATGTTTTGTATGCTAGGATTAAATGCTTGTCTCCCTACGTGTATACAAGTGTTTTTATATGAATTTGATGTATGTATGCATATATACATTGCTTTATTATATTTTTGATATTAGGTATATATTCACAATTATACAAACTTTTCTATATTTGATTTTCATATGGGCATATATACACGTATATATGCATTTATATACTTATATACATGTCAAACATCATAAGCTTGTATGTATTTTCATTTTTATATTTATGGACATTAAATCTTAATTTAGATGGTGGAATTTAATATATACATTTCAAAAATATTTAGCATAATCAATATTCAATATAGTTTTTAATTAATAACAAGATTGAAGTATCTTTATCATCAGAAAATTAATCTATTTGACTTGTAAAATAATATTTTAACAGTTAATTATCTAATATTTGATAGCTCAAAAATCCGAGTCGTCGCAACATTGGTTCCATGGCTTATCGCCTTTCATTACCGACACAATTTTCTGCTATTCATGACGTATTCCAGGTTTCTCAACTATAGAAATGACTTAGAGATTCTGACTCTATTCTTGAGTCAAGTGCTATTGAAGAAATTGAGGTTTCACCTAATTTGACATATGAGCAACATCCTATTCACATCATTGCTATGGAGGTTAAACGCCTTCGTAATAAAGATGTTCCGCTTGTTAAAGTTTAATGGTCCACAAATCCTAAGGATTGTTATTGGGAATCCAGAGAACTCAACGAGCGAACACATCTGGACTTACTCTCTCGTGCTCCTTAAGGTGAACTACTCACTTTAAAATTTTCTTTTGTGTTGTTATGCCTTAGAGTGGTTGTTACTCTTTATTTTCTTCTTATGTATTGCGAGGATGCAATTTCTTTAAGGGGGGAAGTCTGTAACAACCTACATATTTTACGATTACATATTTAAATGTTTTATTTAAATATAGCATCGTTAGTTGAATTAAAGTCCGAAATGTGACTTTTTGTAAACAATCGAATTCAGACTTGAGACCACTTTCATTGAGTTCAAAACGACATTTACAACATGTTTGAGTATAAACAGTGCTATGTTTGGAGTTGATTAGGATTTTGGTATTTTCAATTGGGCTTTGGGTTGGGTTTTAGCCCATTAACACAATAAGAGACCCAAACTCTTCTACCTAATAGCTCCCACTCCACTCCTCTTCATTCATTCATTCCATTTTCTAAATTCCTAACACTCAAGTCCTAGGAAGAATGGTGGGAAGAGGAAACTAAAATTCCTAAGTCCTAGTATCTCTTAGGAATTCAAGTTCTAGTTCAAAAATCAAAGAGAAGCTTAGGTAAGCATCTTCTTTATCTTCTCCATCTCAATCCCTCTTTAATTTTCATAATTTCCTATAACCTAACTTAGGAAATATTTGCATATGATCATAGATTGGAGCTTCTAGAGTTGTGATTGAAGTGGACTTGATCTTTCCTTGTTTTAGAGCTTCTCAATTGTTGTTTTCGAGTTTAAATATAAGATCTTGAACTCACATATATGTCTATAGCTTTCATCGTTGTTAGGTATGAATTCCTAATATCTATTTCATGTTCAATTGCTTTTGATTTGAATTGGTTTGACGAATTTCCCAATTTTGGTATTTTTAAGTCAAAATCGTTAAAGATCCTATTCAGAATGTTTGGACATGTTGTTTGGGGTGTATCGAAGAGCCTATAGGGCTGGGTTGTCGCTTGGCATAAATCCCTAGCCTTCATCGCTCGTTCGATCGCTTCCGAGTTGATTTGGCCATCAATGGCCTAGGCATATTTCTGCCCAGCTCAGGCAACCAGATGTCTGGTAGGGGCTTCTAGAAAAAAAAAATAATAACGAACGCAAAAAAATGGCAGGGCCTAGGGTCAGGTGTAACGACCCGTAAATTTCGTGGATTTAATTTGGTTGAATTAAAGAGTTGTGTAAATTTAATCTAGTAGAAAAAAAAAGGGATAATGAAATGAACGCTAATAAAATATAAGTGGTGATTTAAAACCTATTTACTAGCAATTTGAATAAATTTTAATAAATTAAATGGGTAAGTATTATACCTGGATATAAATTTCATTTATGGGAATTAACTAATATGTTAATGTAAAGTTAGAAAACATTGAAATAAATGATAATTCTATTCATACTTGTAAGCAGTTATTATAAGTTGCATGTCGAAAGGGTTGATTGAATTGGAATTGAATTGGAATTTATATTTAATTTAAATGGAAATATTAAAGGCTTACAACAACGGAAAATTTAGGTAATAAAAGTTAGCATAAGGGAATGGCATTAATATAAATTAAGTTGGAACAAATTGGATGTAGAGAAATAAATGTAAGCATTTAATATATTAATTAATGTTGGTTTGATGATAACGTTAGTTAGTGATTTATTATAGAGTAAAGTGTGAACGTAAAGTAATAAAAGAATAGACTTATGTTAAGTAATAATTTGTGTATACACGGGATTTTAAACAGTGATTGTTAAGTAATAAACCTATATAGGCATGTAGGGAAATAGGTAACAATTTATATGTTGTTATTTTATTTAGTATGAAATAAAGGTTGGAATTCAAATCACAATTAGAGGAGAGTAGGTAGTACCTTATTAGGAAATAAATATAAGGGTAGATAACAACTATTATGAATTCCCTAATTAATTGGTTGATAAATTTATTTGAAATAACGATCATTTGAATGTGAGTAATTTCAATGTAGTTATTGATTTCAAGCGTTACTTTAATAATAAATGTGGATAGGGGTATGTTAATGCAAGGAAATAAATCGGCGTTATATATTGAAATTTTGTTAGTGTTACAATAAGTAAAATTGAAATAGTTAATACGGATAAAAGTGAAACGGAAAATATGAATGCAATAGTGTGAGTCCAATATTTAATCCATCTAATTCAAATTTAAAGATTCGTTAATTTAATAGATAGTCTCTGAATTTAAATGGATTTAAGGGAAATTTCTGAAATCGATAAATTTAGCAACTTCCAATTTACTTTCAAATTTGCTAAACTATTGTAATTGATTTAGGAATATAAAAGGTTGTTTATTTATTTGAGGTTAAATTGTGAAATTGGGTTATTTCAATTAAATGGGAATTTGATGTTAAATATTACGTTAGTGGAGTTTTAGTTGGAAATCTAGAATAACAATATATTAGACCATTAACCAATGCCAATTTATCTACTTGGTGGTAATGGAGTGAATATAAGAATTTAAAAAAAATAAATGGATTTCATGGGCAATTAAGTTCAATTTATCCAAAATTGGACTCACACTATTGCATTCATATTTTCCGTTTCACTTTTATCCGTATTAACTATTTCAATTTTACTTATTGTAACACTAACAAAATTTCAATATATAACGCCGATTTATTTCCTTGCATTAACATACCCCTATTCACATTTATTATTAAAGTAACGCTTGAAATCAATAACTACATTGAAATTACTCACATTCAAATGATCGTTATTTCAAATAAATTTATCAACCAATTAATTAGGGAATTCATAATAGTTGTTATCTACCCTTATATTTATTTCCTAATAAGGTACTACCTACTCTCCTCTAATTGTGATTTGAATTCCAACCTTTATTTCATACTAAATAAAATAACAACACATAAATTGTTACCTATTTCCCTACATGCCTATATAGGTTTATTACTTAACAATCACCGTTTAAAATCCCGTGTATACACAAATTATTACTTAACATAAGTCTATTCTTTTATTACTTTACGTTCACACTTTACTCTATAATAAATCACTAAGTAACGTTATCATCAAACCAACATTAATTAATATATTAAATGCTTACATTTATTTTTCTACATCCAATTTGTTCCAACTTAATTTATATTAATGCCATTCCCTTATGCTAACTTTTATTACCTAAATTTTCCGTTGTTGTAAGCCTTTAATATTTCCATTTAAATTAAATATAAATTCCAATTCAATCAACCCTTTCGACATGCAACTTATAATAACTGCTTACAAGTATGAATAGAATTATCATTTATTTCAATGTTTTCTAACTTTACATTAACATATTAGTTAATTCCCATAAATGAAATTTATATCCATGTATAATACTTACCCATTTAATTTATTAAAATTTATTCAAATTGCTAGTAAATAGGTTTTAAATCACCACTTATATTTTATTAGCGTTCATTTCATTATCCCTTTTTCTTTTTTCTTTTTTTTCTACTAGATTAAATTTACACAACTCATTAATTCAACCAAATTAAATCCACGAAATTTACGGGTCGTTACACTCTCCCCCACTCAAAACTTTTCGTCCCCGAAAAGGAAAAAGGGAGAAGGAAGAATTAGATAAACAATACATCTTATTCAAAATATTAACTTTATAAACAATAATTTACAAAATTTATTGCTTTAAATAAAATATACCCATTTTAATCATTATATCTTTTTATACTTAAATAAATAAAGTTTGGAGAAGCATTTCAAAATAATTTTCTAAGTCCAAAAATTTACGAATTTTTTTGGCAGAGTCTCCTTTGTACGGAGAGCTCGGGAGAAAATATAATATCCAAAATATAACAATTATATTACATATATTATCCAAAATATTATATCCCAACTAGGGGAAATATATATAAAATAGCGCTATAAACCGTAATCCGAAACGTACCTATTTGTCGGCAATTTACGCTTATTTATGGAACCAAAAGCAGTAGCAATTGCTTCCATAACCTGCATTTCACTTATTAAATCCAAAGGATTAACAATTTATATAAAGTGAAATATTTAAGTGGTTTCAATCATTAACAACAAATCAATACAACAACCATCAATTTCAACAAACAACATACACACATAAAACAAAGCAACCATTTAATCCAACAACAAATAGTTGTTCGGGTTCAAAACTTTTAAATTGTACGGAATGAAGAATAAACCATCAAGTGCATCATTTACTCAACAGTCTTAGATTTAACACAATGGATTATTCATCCATCCCAACAAAATTAAAGTTCCCTTACCCAACAACCACAACCACGACAAACAACAATTTCAGCAATAGTTTTAGTCTATTCTTATTCATTCAATTCATACATTTGTTGTTTGATTCTTTTTATTCACATAACGTCCTATCTTTTTATTTATTTTCATTTATTCCTTTCAATTTTATTTTCAAATAACTTCAATCCTTTTTCTTAAGTTAACAATTTATCTTTATTATATTACATTCATTTATTATTGCATGATCTTATTTATTCACACATTAATTACTTAAGTTTAAAATCATCCATTTGTCATACTTACCTTTAATTGTATTTACTTGGTAAAACTTCAGTTATAACTTAAGTTTATAGCATTAAATTATCATTTAACAGCAATTTCATTGAATACTTTCACTATTTCAAATTTCTACTTGTATAATATTCTATTCCAATTTCTTATTTAACATTTCAACTTTTAATATTTGGTAAGTTATATATGTTATTTAAGGGTGTAATTAAAAGTTATACAAGTTTCTCATTTCTTTTAATTAATTCATTTTTAATAAAAAAAATTACCTTTTGTCTTATAAGTTACCATTTCAACTTCCTTTTATTTCCTTTATAACTTGGCATTAAATCTCTTACCTAAATTAGAGGTTTCAATTTTTAATTACTTACCTTTCATTTCACTACAATAATTGAAACTATTAATTAACGGAAATTTAAGAGTTAAATACCAAGTTAAATTTCAAATTATTTTAAAATAATAGATAAATATATTATTACACCTTACATATCTCTAATTATATTTAAAACAATTCAAAATGAATCTGCAGTAGAACTACTACAGTGGCCTTCCCCCTTCGAAACTCGAAAATGAAAGTCGATGATGCGGCCGCCATCACCGAAATTATTTTCCAGCGACAGAGAGGAAAGTACAAAACTTATTTTCTCCAAAATCTTCTTTAAAACAATTCTTCCGAATTTTGTTGAAATATTTATATCAGAAAATATGCATAAACATATTATTATATTCCAAAATTTATCCGAAAGAAATTTCAAAACCCCAGAACTTAAGTTCTAAATTTCCAAATTTTATTTTATTTTATTTTTCAATCTTATTTCTATTATTATTTATACACTTCATTACCTAACAACCAATCTATTTCAACCAATATATACCTTTATAAAATATTTTACTTTATATATAGAAAATATAATAGGCAAAATTATTTCATTCACCTATATTAAAAATAAATATTATGTCGGTCTGTCCTATTAAGTGTTTAGAAATCCCTATCCAGTGTCTAACGTGAGTGCAGTAACTTAAGAAATGTTCGGGATTCACATCTCTTAAGGATCCGTTAAACTATCTACTATGTAGTAATATTCGCTATTATAATAATGTCTAATATAAAATAAACATACTTTTAAATAGCATTAAGGAGTGACCCAATATTCCCCTTAACACGTAATAGTCCCAGTAGTCTATCCAGTATTAGCATACTCCCAAAAATGGGGGCTACCCTCGATACTCCACAGGCTACGGGAGAAATCACAAATCGTAGTAAAGCTCGATATGGTAGGTGACACGGCACACAAGGCAATGCCAGGGTAGATATACCAATTACGCACACGGACTGATGGAGCGGATAGCAGCCACTACCGTCCACCTCGAACAACACTCCCAAATCGAAGGGTGGCCACCAAAAATCACAAAGTAATAGAATGGAATCGAAGAAGTGCGTCCGATAAGAGGTGCTACCTCACTGGTCCGAGAACGCTCCTGTTTTAGCCACCTTATGCCAACTCACGGGAGTTGGGTCCACGTATATACCTTAGGATCGTCGCCACCATCCTACTTCATTCTGGAAACTCCACCGCGTACACAGTTGTCAAAGTGGTTTTCGGTATCGACAGAGAGTATGTCCATAACCGATCCCGGTCTCTTTAACAACCAAACGTTATTATAACACCGTGGTCATTTAAAAATATATACTTTTAGAGAACACAATCATTGCCCTTTCAAAACATATCCTTTACTTCAAAATAGTATATACTTTAGAACCAAAATATTTTTTCCATTTCAAACCCAAATTATCAATGTATTATTTCCATTTCAAAACCCAATTCAATAATATATCATTTTCATTTCCAAAATAATTCAATAATATCTTATTTAAATAAAACCAAATTTCCAATCACTAATCTTTCTTAAATTTAGATAACTTGAAATATTCTTTTAAATCATCTTAAACCCAAACCACATTTTGAAGTCATATTTCTAAATTTTAAATTTCAATAGGTTTCAAATCCATATATTCACAGATAATTCTTAAATAAGTTCTATTTCAAATAAATTCATTTTTCAAACCATATCACTTTCAAAGTTATAACAATTTCGAAAACCAATACTTTGAAAACAATAATACCTTAATTTCAATAAAACATTTCAATTTGATATATTTCAAGACTTTAAATATTTCCAAAATTCCCAACCAAATTTGATAATCTTATATATACCTTAATTCAATTTACTATTATTTAGTTTAGAAATATTTATTTAATAAATTCAATTTCACTTAAATAAAGCTCAACTTGAAATATTTGTCAATCAAACTTAAAACATCATCAAGTTATACATAGCTTAAATTTTAGAATTTAACCATATATAAAATAATATTTATATAATATCAAAATTAGTATATATAAACCCTTATTTTCCAAAACCCATAGAAAATCACTTTAAAATATTTTATATATAGACCACGGTGCCTGTATTAAATTTTCTATCCTATGGTCAAACCAACCAGACGTTTGGTCTTGTTGAATTTTTGCCAATTTGCCTGTTTTTGTGTGAATTTCTATTTCTTATCGATTTTTGTTGATCCGGTTAGTTATTGTCATTTATTATCGACTTTTATGACTTCTTTTCTGGATTTTTGGAAATATCCATTTGATATCGATTTTCATGGTTTTAATTCATGTCGTCGAATGTTGATTTTTGGTGATAGATTGTTTTTACAGTCTTTTCTATGATTTGTCACTTAAAAATACAAAGGTTTCTATACTAGTAGTAAATACTCAAACTCTTTTACAAAAATGATTTCAACATTACTTTTAATACAAAGCTCGTTTTTAAAATCGTTTTCCAATCTATTAGTATATACAAACCTTTACCTCATTCCTATGAGAAATCCAATTAAACGACTTAGCAAAACAAGTGGTATGAAACGCTTGTGTTTACTACGTCGGTTAATTCTTGGACTTGTTCGATTGAAATCTCATGACAATTTTCGAGTGGAAATCTACAATTTGTTCATAAATATTTAAGTTAGTGGTTATGGGACATGAAGCTAAACTCATTTATTTACTAACTTGGTATAATTTACACCTATTGATTTATGATGATCATTTTGTGGTTTAGACTAGCGATATGCGATGTCTCTTTGTCCGCGTAGGGGACTATACCCCGTTCTGTAGAGCTTCGTCTCATTTTTATGGGCTAGCGACCCATAGTCTTTTAACCGTTTTATGGAGTTCGGTTCATTGGGCATATCCTTATACTACGTCGCTGTTCCGGCTTATTTGAGGTTCAGGTTTCTTTGGCGTACCGTTGTACTACGTCATTGTTCCGGCTTATTTGAGTTTCAGTATAACAACCCACTATTTTGGACCATTCAAATCGACAATAAATCCACACATGTCAGACTTGAATAATTCAAAATAATAGATTGTAAATAAAATTTGGCAAAACTCAGCATATACAGTAAATAAAATAATCACAGACACAAAGTAATATAACAATAATGCAGCGGAAACAAAAGAATAGTAGTTCATGAAGCTACTATATATATAACAGAGTTAAACAAGTTACAATAGAAGTCTCGAATACAAAGATATCTCAATACAATAGTCAAATACAAGATCTGAATACATCATTGGAATCAACTGGATAACTGATAGTAGAATCGATAGATAGCTGGATCTCCAAGCAAAGCTCCAACTCCAAAGGTGAGTCTCGAACACTGGTACACTCAGTCTGACCCGAGCGTAAAGAAAAACACAAAACACTCGAGTCAGGATTAACATTCTTATATCAATAAATCCAACTCAAGTGAAATAACAACTGAAATACAAGTAACTCAAAGGATGTTTGGGATAACCATCCTCTAAGGATCCGTTAAACTATCTACTATGTAGTAGTGTACGCTAAGTAGATAATGTATAATCAGTAAAGTACGATATCAAGATAGCGTTAAGTCATGGCCCATTCCACCCTTAACACATTTTTACCATGTCATAGTCTATACAGCACTGTAAGCCCCACCGTAAATTAGTGGTTATCAGAGGGTATCCCATAGGTATAACACAAAACAAATCGTAGTGGTCGCGAATAGGATAATCAGTATGACAAGGTACATGAGGCGATAGCAACTAGGATACTAGTAGTTGCGTGATCCGGACTAATGTTGAGCATAGCAGCTACTACCTCAACACCGAGAAACAATACTCCCAAATCAAAGGGTGCACCCAAATCGAATCACATAAGTAATAGATAAGGTATCGAAAAAGTGTGTCCGCTAGAGGTGGCGAACCTCAATGGCCCGGCGCGGCCCCTGTTTTAGTCATGTCAGGGGTCATCCAAAATCGTTCTCTTTCTTCAGTCAACGCGTTCATCAAAACCATCCACTTCGTTCTAGATCAACACTCCACATATATTAGTTATTAAAGTGGTTTCGGTATCGATAGAGAGTATGTCCATATCCGATCCCGGTCTCTTTAATAACTACGTATTATTACACCGATGGTCATTTAATAAACTTTCAAAATAGTTATATTTCAAAACCGACATATCATTGCCATTTCAAAACCATATCAATACGATATCACTTTCACTTCAAATAAATCCATTTCCAAAATCATATCACTTTCCAAAGTTATATCGCTTTCGAAATCATAAGTCTTTTAAAATCAAAACACTTTGGAAATTAAAACCTTGAAATTCATAACACTTTGAAATCATAGCTTGAAATCATAACATTTTGGAATCCTAACACTTTCCTCTTAAACAATTTAGATATTAAAATTTGTATATATAGAAAAATAGTTTATACAATAAAATAGTTTATATAAAATAGTTATAAGTTAAAATAGTTTATAATAAAATAATTTATATTGAAATTGATTTATATTAAAATAATTTATATTAAAATTTATAAAGTAAAATATAAATAGTTTTAGATATAGTTTAAAATACTTTATATAAAATAGCTTCCTCAAATTTCACAAATCAATTCACATAAACTCGAATTCCAAAATTAAAATTTAATCAAATCTCAAATCATCAATTTCAACTCGATTCACCTTCTCAATAAACCATTTCAAATTATCAATTTCAAATACATATTTGAACCACAAAATAAGCCATTTCAATTTCAATATATTTCAAAGCTTTAAATATTCACATTTCAAAACTAAATTTGATAATTCCATTTATATCTCAATTTAATTTCATTACATTTTGTTTCTGAGATATTTCTTTAATCATTTCAATACATCTAAATACGACTTTAATTTAAAATTTTAAATAAACAAAATATCCCATTTAAATTTATATAAGTTTGAAATATTCATTTAAGTCACTTTTAATCAAATTCAAGTTATAAAACATATCTTTCAATTTTCAAATTTAATAAATTTCAAATCAACTTATTTAAGCACAATTCTTAAATAATTAAGAATTTCAAATCAATTTCAAATTTATCTTTCAACCTGAAACATTATAAACTCCTTTTTTTTAAAATATAAATTTTACATAAATACTTAAACATATTTTATATTGATTCAAATCAACTTATTGGATCAACTTTAATAAATCAATATTTATTAAAACCATATATTTCTTTTCAAACCATAGAAATCATTTCAAATTATTTATATATAGACCAACGGTGTCTGTATATAATTTTCTACCACATGGTCAAGTGATACAGATATTTATCATTTCAATCCTCAATTTAAATTATATACGGGTATATATCTTTTCAACCCGTAATCCCAAATTCAATTCAATGAAAATCGCTTGGGTTTATCATTTCAACCCATAACGATTTTCTCCTATTCTACAGATCGTTCGGGTATGTATCATTTCAACCCATAGTGAATTCTATATTAACAGGGAACTTGCAGAGTGATAACAGATATGATAAAATATAACAACAGTAACAGGCATATATCATCAGTGATAAATAACAGATAATGGTGTCAACTGTCATAGGTGAACAAATACAGATAATGACATATATATAGAAATATAAATTACAGATAATGGTGTCAGATGTCACAGGCGAACATATACAGATGATGGCATATATATAGCAATGTAAATAACTAGCAGCAGCATATTTCAATTGTCGTTTAAATTGAAATCAAATTTAATAAATAAAAGAACGTTAATCGTGAGTGATTGCTCACCTTTCGAGGCTAGATGATAGACAACAGAGCAAGCTACGAATTCCAAAGCAAGGTGAGATGGGCACGAATTTGATAAAGAAAACAGGCACAACGAACAGAGCTGATAAATGGGAATCGATGAGAACTAATCAGAATCAGTTGATAAAATTGAAAAAATGTATATTACACTAATATTTTCCTTAAAACGAATACTCAATTTAAATATAAAAAAAATCAAGCATATATCCTAACATACAATAATATATACTTATACACACTTATATATATATTGTAACTTTTGTAACTCATATATACATATAGATTTAAACCTAATATTATTATAACATATGTACCTATATACTTCTCAAATATCAACATTTTAAAATACTTATACATACATATCAATAATATCCTTATATTACAAAACCGGTACAAAAGAATTTCTACATACACACCCTTATATAAAAACTATTATACTATATATATAACTTAATATATGGTTATATAACTCATATATATAACACAGCAAATATATACACCTATTACATACTCAAACACATGTACACTACAAATATGTACATATTTTATAAACATTATAAGCTTTATATATATATGAAAATACCCACGTACATAACATACATACCCTAAACTCCAATGTATATAAAACTAAAATACAAACAATGATATATTATGACCAAATATACAGGATATATACGAACTGCTATGTAAATATATATATATATATACTTGAACTATACAACCGATATATATATGACTCAAGAAATTATATTATTGTAAACAGACCGGTAAATTTTATACAACTCTATTACATCATAAAGTATAATATTATACAATATATACAACAATCATATATAATATATATACATTGGATCACAAAATAGATAAAATATACATATAGAAGAACAAACTCAACAGAACATATTCAAACCTATATACTCTTATATATACAAACAACAGGTTATAAACTAATAATATATCTGTATAACTAATATATGTAGTAAATATATACACATAACAAAATATACAGTAAATTAATTTTTTTTTTGGAAAACAAGTGTTAAAACCATATTATCTATTTAAACATAATATAAGTTATTACAAATTAAAAAAAAACTAAATTTAGTTCAAACCAATAACTAAATATATTAAAACTGTTGAATATAGACTAAGAATTGGAACTACAAACCAAAATAGCAAGCATGCAGGTTCAAAAATATAGACACAAGTTATTACAAAATCAAACATTTTAAAACTACAAACAATTATTTAAACATATATATATACCTCCTCAAATTCAAGGACAAGGAAGAGAAGGTGGTTGGATGGGAAAAGGCTGGCGAACTGCGGTAGATGGGATGAAGGCTGACTGGGCCGTGGTCTCGATTTTTGAGTGGGCGGAGGTTGGTGAGCGAGAGATGGAGGCCACTGTGCGCGGAGGGGAGAATGTTTAGGCGAGGCTGGGTTTGGTCGGCCTTGGGTGGTGGAGAGTGCGGCACGGTGGCTGCTGTGTGAGGCTGAGGGCGGTCTCATGGCAAGCCGAAGTTTGGGTGTGGTGGCTCGAGAAGGAAGTGGGCGGCTGTGATGCTGTCTCGTTGGTTGCTTGATGTTTTGGGTCGGCACTGTCGTGAGGGGAAAGGAGAAAGAGTGGGAGGAGAGAGAGGCTCGAATGGAGGAAACAGCAAAATCTTTTTCTTTGTTATATGCAGATCGCATATATTTCACTTTTTTTTTAATGAAAAGAATGAATTGTTAGAGGTAAAAGGAATGTGAGTTATGGAACCAACATATTACGTTGAACATTGGGAATAGAAAGGGTCAAAAGTTGAAATGATAATTGCTTATGGCTATTCATTATCTCAGGGAGCAACGAAGGACACAGGTCCGAATATAGAACCGATACGCTAGGCGTTTCGCAGATTTCTCCACACACCGGATTTCGAAATTGACAAATGAATATACTGTAGAGATCAGCACGACGAGATGATCAAAACGGTATACAGATATTCGTCGTATGATCATTCGATCAAAATCGATATCGGTACAAAATGCTGCTATTTTGCCGAAAATAAGATCGACGGAGCAATAGATGTCCGAATTTGGAAAAACGAAAAATGACGTCTTAGTCAGAAGATGAATTAGAATTTTTCTATGTAAAAATATTCAGGTTTGGAAAACATTTTATTATCACCAATTTTAACTGATATAAATTGAAATAAAATTACACTAGAAAATAAACTTCCAAATTATTTGATGAAAATTTATCAGTTGCTATGATTAATTAGACGCATTCCAATATCAAATTTTTATTTCAAAATTTTATCGTTTAAAATTTCACAAAATTTCAACTAATTACGTTATTAAACAGTTAAAATTTATGGGTCGTTGCATTCAGGTTCCTCGGGCGTGCCGTTGTACTACGTCGTTGCGTCGGCTCTATGGGTTTGCGACCCATAGGATAGCGTCCCGTTTATGATACACCTGTTGGTGAGTTTTCATGCTCCCGTTTGTGATAGGCCTCCCTCTTTTATGTTTTTTGGATTTTTAATTATGGATTTCTGGAATTTATGTTTCACCAATTTTTGCGATTTGCATTGATATGTTTTGTCAATATTTGAGGTTTGGTGAATAAGCTAAAGAATACGATATTCTTTTTGGGTATTTGAGGAGACTTGAGATATTGTAAGATTTTCATTATTATCAAATATATAATTGTCACAGTATGGCATTATTGTTATCATATATTTTTGTCATATCTCGTATCCTATCTCATCTTATATGATATTTATAGTTAGACTGATCCGTTTATTATTTTCCTTCTTAAATAATACTCGGGTTAGACAGAGGTGTACTAGGTGCTTCTACTTGACTTCTTAGCAGGGATTAGCTTATGACTTTTGGCTAACTACTTTAGCTTAGTAGTTTTTGTCTTTTATGTATACGAGATAGAGACTCTTTGATGTATACATATTCTTTTGCGTAGAACATGTACCTATTCTTTTGTGATGAAGTGGATCTTGAATGACCACTACTATGATATTCAGTTCTATTTGTTATATTCATATATGTTTCCGCCTTAGTGATATGTATATTTGTGACTGATTTTGTATTATGTTTATTTGATATTGATTATGAAGGCCATTTAGCCACTGTGTAGTAGATTTGAGTTTGGATTGGATACGTCAGATTTCCTCTTGAAATGAAATGCATGATATACTATCTGACGTATCGGTTCTCGTTCAAACCAGTTACACAGATGGTCGCTCCTCGACAGCTTTATTCTTCGTTCTTGTCGACAGCATTACCCATAGTGTCATTGGCTGGTGTGAGTATAGAGGTGGGGCATCATAGCTTGGTATCAGAGCCAAACTTCGGAACAATATAGAATAATTTGACAAGGATCATTGTCCTAAGTCTCACTTAGGAATCGTGCTTTAGGGTTTAATTCGAGTCTTTAGATCCGTTCTATCCTATTTTCTTTAATGATGCTTTGTTTTACCAATCAAGCTTATTTGAATTCATTCTGAGAATAACCTTTTTCCTCTTTGTTCTTTCTTTCTTTCTTAAAGAAGAAGAGATGCTTAGACCTGATGGTCCTAGCACTGGTCAATCCAGTGGTCCTACTCTAGATGGCGTATTCATGTCTGCCCAACGACTTTTGGATCTTGTATAGAATCAAAGGTTTATCTATTCTTTGAATAAGAATCCTAAAAAGGTTTTACCTCTGAAATTAGAAGTGCCTTTCGACCGGCTTGTAGATATCACTCTTCGACTTGAGGAGGCCGATAAAGGAAGTGATAGTGATGTTGGAGGTGCCAAGAAGAGCCTCAATAACAACAAGAAGAGGCATATTAAGTTCAAAAGCCCTAATCCCAACGAGAAAGGGAAGTAAGCAACTTCGGTAGCAAAGTCTCCTATCCCTGATCATAGAGTATGCTACAATTGTAGTTCTAAGGACCACTATGCAAATAGGTGTCCAAGGCCCATTTCTTGCCGTTATTGCAAAAGTTCGGGTCATTATATATCTACATGTCCCAAACTTCAATGCAAGAAAGAGGGAAAGTTGAATGTTGTGCTAGCCCCTAGTAACCCTTCTCTTGGTCAAGGTATTTCTCATTCAGTCCTTGATGGCATTATTTTGTTTCATGATTATCCTATTCGAATTCTTTTTTATATGGGTGCATTGTAACGACCCGTAAATTTTAGTGGTTTTATTTATTTAATTAATTGAAATTTTGTGAAATTTTAAAAAATAATATTTTGAAATAAAAATTTAATATTTGGAATACGTCTAATTAAACATAGCAACTGGTAAATTTTCAATTTATAATATATAAGTTTATTTTATTGTGTAATTTTATTTCAATTTAAATTAGTTAATATTTGATGATAATGAAATATTTCTCAAACCTGAATAATTTTATATAATAAATTTGTAAATCATCTTCTGAGTGAGTCGTCATATTTCATTTCTTCAAATTTGGACTGCTATTGCTCCGTTTATCTTAATTCCGGCGTTTAAGCAGCATTTTCGGTACCGATTATCGACTTTTCATCGGATGATCCTATCATTGATATATGTATACCGTTTTGATCGTCTCATCGTGCTGATCTCTATGGTATATTCAATTCTGTGTTTTGAAGTCCGGTACACAGCGGAAACCGTGAAACGGTTAACTGGATCGGTACACGTTTTTGAACCTTTTGTTTCCTTGTGACCGTTGGTTATCTATCATGAATTGTATAGCCACTAGCTTTTATGGTGTCCCTGAATTCAATTCAATTGGCTTTTACCATTCCATTTTTTTAATGCAACGTTGGTTCATTTTCCCTGTCGCAAATGAAATTTGTTCGTACATTGCCATAATCTCCCCATTCTCTTTTAATTTGGTTCCATTAAAATATATACAACTAAATTTTATCAGAAGCAACCTCTCCCTCCGTCTCCCAAAGAAACTGACCCATCACCTTTCTCATCCCATCCCTCTCTTTTTCCACCTCCAAGCTCTTGTCTTCTTTCCCCATGAGGCAACCGAGCAGCCTTCGCCTACTTGCAGTTCGATCTTCTCGCCCTCCACCTTTGGACCTCAGCCGACCTCGTTGTGTGATGTATAAGGTATAGTATATATTATGTTATATTAGTTTATATGTATTACATTCTAGTTTGCAGCATATATCTATATATAAATGTTGATCTTTGATTTAGCCGTACTATATATATATATATTTTAGTTGTATACTAGTTATAATATATATGTATATATATATATATTTATATGCCGAGTATATATATGTATGATGCTTATATTTATATAAGTTTTGGTTTAAAGATTTCCTTCATAATATATATATATATATGTATGTATTGTTCCAGCTATAGTTATATATATTATATTATAGTTTGGTCTGTTAGTTTACAATATGTTAATTATATAATTTACTAGATGTTTATATATTTTGTCATGTAAGTTATATATACTTGTCTACAATTTGTACAGATCCTGTTGCTTTAAAATATTATGTTAGCTTTTATATATTATATATATAGCCTGTATTTATATACTTTACTGTTTGGCCTGATAGTTACTATAAAACAGTATTAGTACAATATAAGCTAATTTTATAATATAGTGATGTTGATTTATATATATACGTTAAACTATTGGGTTTTTGATGATTAAATTAATAATATATACACTTCCTTTTCCAGAAAATCCTGGTTTTCTTTACTCGGTTTGGACTTTTGTCCTAGCCCGATTGACATGAATTGTTTCTCTGTACATATTATTATTTGTAGCTTTTACGTATATCAGTTATTTTAGTACATTACAAGGTATATATTACATTATATATTTATATGTAAAGTTTTATACAAGTTCAAAAACTGTTGTATATATAGGTTATATATTTTAACAGTATATATATATATATATATCCATATACTCACTATATATGTGTAGTTATATGTACTTGTATTGTAGTATGGCAGCTCATATATAAATCGCCTGTACAAAATTTATTATATCTATGAAGCCTGTTGTTTATAAAGTGTTGTAAGTTGCCTAAGTTATTAAAGTATAAGTTTATTTATTTATATAATTGCTTCTATATATTTTTCAGTTTATTTTATATGTTTAGCAAATGAATTTTGTTCGAATCTGCTTTACAGTTATATAAGAGTTTATATATAAGAGTTGTAAGCTTAAAGTATATATTGTTATAAAGTTATAAAGCTATAAAGTATACAGTTTATAAATGGTATGCAGGCTACTGTATATATATATTATGATTTCTATATATTATGTTGGTTCACTGAATAATATCATATATGTATATTTGTTTATAAGTATATTTTGGCATACATTGTGTTTATAGTTTAATTTATACATATATCTATTTATAAATGTAATCTACACATAAATTGTTGTTTATAAGCTGCATATACTTATAGGCTGCCTATATATTGATTTTGGTGATAACATAGAATTTGAAAGTAAATATATGTGTTTAATTTAAAACAATGATTTTTGAAATACATATATATATATATATATATATATAATTTAATATGTGTTTAAATTTGGAATATGACTTTATATATATATAGTTATATATAGTTATATATATGAGTTCACTTATAACAATTATCTTCATCGATCCAGTTCTGATTTGATTTCATCCATTCCTATTTATCAGTTTTGCTCGTCAAATTCGCGTTCAATCTAACTTTACTTTGGATTCGTAACTCATCTCATTTTTGTCCATCTCTAGCCTCGAAAGGTGAGCAATCACTCACGATTAACATTCTTATATTTATTAAATTTGATTTCAATTGAAACGACAATTAAAATATGCTCCCGTTAGTTATTTACGTTGCTATATATATGTTATTATCTGTATCTGTTCACCTATGACATCTGACACCATTATCTGTTATTTTATACTGATGATATATGCCTGTTACTGATTGTTATATTACTGTCATATATGTTATCACTCTGCAAGTTCCCTGTTAGTATAGAATTCCCTATGGGTTGAAATGATACATACCCGAATGATCTTGTAGAATAGAAGAAAATCGTTATGGGTTGAAATGATAAATCCAAGAGATTTTCATTGAATGGAATTTGGGATTGTGGGTTGAAATGATATATACCCGTAGACATTTAAATTGCGGATTGAAATGATAAATATTCGTATCACTTGACCATAGGATAGAAAATTATATAGACACCGTTGGTCTATATATGAATATTTTGAAAATGATTTCTATGGTTTTGGAAAGAAATATATGGTTTAATAAATATTGATTTCAAGATATATATATATATATATATAAATGTATTTTATAAAGCTTAAATTCTTGATTTTAAATTTATATGTTTTGAAAATTTGAAAATTTTAAGTTAGTTTTGAAATTATAAATTTTAAGAATTTACTTATAATTTTTCTATTTTAAAATATGTATGAATTAGTTTTATTATAAAATAAGTTTAATAATAAGATTTGATTTAATAAAGTTGATCTAATTAATGTATAATATGTTTAAGTATTTATTTAAAATTTTGTTTTCAAATATAGGGTTTATAATAAATTTTAATAAATTAAGGTTGGAAAGATGGACTGGAATTGGTTTGAAATGGTATTTAATTAAGAAATTTATTTAATTAAATCGATGTGAGTTTGAGATTTTAAAGGATATGATTTTATAACTTGATTTTGATGAAAAGTTATTTAAATGGACATTTCAAATTTACATAAATTGAAATGGTATATTTGGTTTATTTAAATTTGAAATTTGAAGTTTTATTTAAATGTTATTGGAATGATTAAGTAAATATTTCAAAACTAAATAATAGTAAAGTGACTTTGTTATATATATGAAATTATCAAATTTTGGTTTGAAATTGTGGAATATTTAAAGCTTTGAAATATATTGTAAGTGAAATGGTTTATTTTGTGGTTCAAATCTGTATTTGAAAATCGATACAATTTGAAATGGTTTATTGAGGAACTGAATTGAATTGAAATTAATGAATTGAGAATGAATTAAAGTTGAATTTTGGAATTCGAGTTGATTTGAATCGATTTGCGAAATTTGAGAAAAACTATTTTTTTATATAAAGTATTTGTAAATTATATTTAAAATATTTATATATTTTTACTTTATAAATTATTTTAATATAAATTTAAAAAAAATATAAATCATTTTTAGTATAAACTATTTTAATACGCTAATTAATTTAATATAAACTATTTTAACTTATAACTATTTTATATAAACTATTTTATTATATATACTATTATTAATATCTAAATGGTTTAAAGGAAATGTTATGATTTCAAAGTGTTATGATTTCCAAAGTGCTATGATTTCAAAATGTTGTGATTTCCAAAGTGTTATAATTTTAAGTGTTTTGGTTTTGAAAGTGTTATAACTTTAAAAGTACTATGATTTTGGAAGTGAATATTTTTGAAATGGAAATGATATCGTATTGATTTGGTTTTGAAATGGAAATGATATCGCATTGATATGGTTTTTGAAATGGAAATGATAATTTGGTTTTGACGTATAAACTATTTTGAAATGACCGCGGTGTTATAATAACGTTAGGTTGTTAAAGAGACCGGGATCGGCTATTGTCATACTCTCTGCCAATGCCGAAAACCACTTTAACAACCGTGTACGCGGTGGAGATTCCAGAATGAAGTAGGATGGTGGCGACGATCCTATATGAGGTATATACGTGGACCCGACTCCCATGAGTTGGCATAAGGTGGCTAAAACAGGAGCAATTGACGGGCCAAGTGAGGTCATTCCTCCGATCGGACACATTCCTTCGATACTATATTCTGACTTTGTGATTGATTTGGTGGCCACCTTTGATTTTGATTTGGGAGTGTGTTCCGAGGTGGACGGTAGTGGCTGCTATGCGTTACCACCAGCCCAGAAGTGTAATTGGTATATCTACCCTAGCATTGCCTAGTTGTGTTGTGTCACCTACCCTATCGAGACCACTACGAGTTTGTTTTGTACCATACCTATGGAGTGCCCTCTGACGACGCCCAGTACGGGGGAGATTACGGTACTGTATAGACTATGGGAATATATAAAATGTGTTAAGGGGGATATGGGTAACGCCTTAACGCTATTTTAATAGTTTACTTTACTATAGACATATTATAATAGCGTATTGTACTACATAGTAGGTAGTTCCACGGATCCTTAGAGGATGGTTATCCCAAACATCCTTTGAGTTACTTGTATTTCAATTGATTTTTCACTTGAGTTAGATTTATTGGTATAAGAATGTTAATCCTAACTCGAGTGTTTGTGTTTTTGCTTTACGCTTGGGTCAAACTGAGTGTCACCGCATTTGAGACTCACCTTTGGAGCTGGAGCTTCGCTTGGAGATCCATCTATATCTATTCAGCTTTCAGTTGTTCAGTTGACTCCAGTGATATATTCAGATTTTGTTATTTGCTATTGTATTTAGACTTCTATGTATTCGAGACTTCTTTTGTATCTTATTTAACTCTATTATATATATATAGTAGCTTCATGAACTACTATTCATTTGTTTCCGCTGCTTATTTTTATATTACTCTGTGTCTGTGATTCTGTGATTTTTTTATTTACTCCATATGCTGAGTTTTGCCAAATTTAAATTAAGAATCCAATATTTTGAGCAATTCAAGTCCGACATGTGTGGATGCGAATGGTTGAAAATACCGGGATGTTACATGCATCTCATTCTTTTATATCAAAAGAACTTATGGATACTTTGTCTTTAAATGTTATGGACTTGATGACTTCACTGAGAATTGCGAATCCGGTTGGTGGATCCGCAACACTCAGTTTACTTTGTAAAGATGTCGAGATTATTTTATGTGATTATGCTTTCCGAGCCGATTTGCATGTTATGCGCTACTTAGGTTTCAGAATGATTTTGAGAATGGATTGGCTTAACCCTCATGAAGCCCACATCCTATGTCCCGAGAGGACTATCCACCTTCGACATCCCCAATCTGTTAAGCAGATTTCTATTGTTCTTAAAGATTTAGAATCCAATTCGGTAGCATCGTTATATTCTCTAAATCCGCATGATGATGATAATGATGATGAGGAAGATGTCATTTCCCTTATTCACATTGTTTGTGAATTTCTCGACATCTTTGAGCCCGTTTTAGGATTACCGTCTCTTCTTTTGCAACCTTAAAAAGTGTTGAACAAGATATATAGATAATTTTTTGTTTTTTTGTTGAAGAACAAAAACAAAGGCAAACAATTTTTTTTATGAGGATGGAACGAAAAAAGCAATTGAATTTACACTAAAAGAAATTAGTAAAGTCGTTTTTTTATGTTGATTTTTTAAGAGCAAAAACAAATAAATACTCACTCTCTGGCTCGCAAGCCTAAAACTAGTCAACCCAATACAACAACACATAAAACTAAAAATCTCGGCCCGAAATTCTCATAGCTAGTTTAGCACTTTGTTTAACTTTGCAAACCCAAAATACTTCATTCAACTCACACACCCTGTTTAAACAGAAAATACTCAAATCCCAAAATCAATAACAAAACCGCTGTATTAGATGGTCTCGCAACCTAGAAACCAAAATCAAACATGAAATCAAAATTGAAGGTTGTTCGTGGAGGGTCGTGGTTCGATTGCGGGTTAAGGGTGGTTTCTGGTGAGAGATTGGGTTATCGATTCGGGTTGTGGATTTGGATTTGATTATTTGTTGTAGTCGTGGTTGGAGTTTTGGTCATCAGGCGAGGCATTAGGGTTGTGTGCGTTTGCTGTTGTGTTGTATACGAGGAGGAGTTTGGATGGTGGAGATAATGGTGGGTTGTAGTAATGGGAAGAGTTGAAGTAGGGAGATGGAATTGAAATTGCGATTTGGGTATTGGTGATTGGGGATGCGAATTGCTTATGTAGTTCGAGGTTTTGGTCGGAAGCAGAGTTGTAGGCTTGAAGGCAGCTGGCGGTTATGGTTTAGTGTTGCTAAGGGCGATGTTGAGTTGTTCAGTGTGATGTTTCTGGTAGTAATGGAGAAGAAGGAGATCGAGGAGAGGAAATGGAGTAGCAGTTTGTTGGAAGTTGAGGAAATTTGCGTAACAGTTGTTTTAAACTAATGGTGTTTTCTGGTTGCCAGTGGTGAAAGGTGTAGGTGGGATTTTGATGGTTTGGAAGAAGTGATGAAGGTGGATGTTACAGTTTGAAGAGATGGAGAGGGTTGAAGTGTATATGTGATTGTGTAGGGAAACGACAATAATGAGGAGGAACATGAAAATGTGGCAGTGATGTGTGGCAGTTGATGAAGTTGTTTGTAGGTTGCTTTGTCCAAGTATGATGAGTTGCTGTTGAGTTTTCTGTTGATGTGGTAGTATTGATGTGTGAGGAGTTTCTGGCAATGTGGGTATTGTGAATGGTTGTATTGTGTGGTGTTGCTTGTTGGAATTAGTGACGAAGAGGAAGTGGTGCTACGTTAATGGGAAGAGTAGATGGCAGTTTGGAAGTTGGATGGTTTTGCTGTGTTAATGAAGGTTGAGGAGTTGCAGTGTATTGAAGGTGGAAGGCAGATGATATTTGAATGAAATGCTGTTTCATTTATGGTGAGGCAGTGGGAGGAATGTGATGAGGAGTTATTAGTGGAAGGTGTGCATGTTGGTTTTGAGTTTGAGACAGCGGGGAAAGTGGCTAGTTATGAATATGGTCGCGGATGAGGAAGTGAGGAACAGTGGTAGTTTGGTGATGGTTGTTGATTGTCACTTGCTGGTGCAGGATGTGAAGGAGAGTGATTGTTGTTTTGGTTGTAGTCTGACAGAATGTCGTAGTGGATTAAGATTGTTTATTGAGGGTTGTAAGTATGGGGTTGATGGTATGAATGTTTAAGTGATGGAGAAGTTGAATGGTGAGGGAAGTAAGCGAAGAGCAGGTGTAAACAAAGAAAATGAAATGTAGCAGTGTGACGACCCACCTTTTCAGACTGTTCAAATCGACAATAAACCACACATGTCTAACTCAAACCATTCAAAATGGCAGATTATCAATGGGATTTAATAAAAAAAATAAGAGAAAAGTAGGGAAACAAAATATAAAATCTCGCAGCGGAATGACAAATATAATAATAAAATAACAGTCCATGAAGCTATTTTACAATATACATTTGATTACATAATTTTTACAACAAAATCAAAGTACCATCAACAAACATACCAAAATAATGCAGTGGAATAATAATAGTAAATACGGTTTAGAAAACTCCATCTTTATCTTCAAGGAATAGCGTCTTCAACATTGAAATACTCAGGTTGAGCCAAGCGTAATGAAAAGACAAAACACTTGAGTCAGAACTAAAAGACCTTATGTAAGTTAAATCAATAACACTAATAACAGGGGTGTAATAGCGTCAGAAATGTTTATAGGGTTTTAAATCTCATATCCAGTGTATAACATGTGCACAATAACTTAAGTTATGGTACGGGATTTTCCATCTCTTAAGAATCTGTTAAACTGTCTATAGTAAGATACGCTATATATGTAGTGTCTAATCAGCAATGTAAAGTATTAAAATAGCGTTAAAGCTTTACATTGATCCCCTTTAACACATTTTTTAGCATTTTCCTACAGTTTGTCTTAGTAGCATCACCAGTAACATCGGTAGCCAGGGAGGCGCTGTGATAAGAAAACACTAAAACAAAATCGTAGTGGTCGCAAATAAGGATAAAAGTAAGACAAGGCATGTGAGGCAATGCCCAAGATAGGATTCTACTAGTTTACCCTTTCTGTAACGACCCACTATTTTGGACCATTCAAATCGACAATAATCCACACATGTCTAACTTGAATAATTCAAAATAACAGATTGTAATAAAATTTGGAGCAAATAAAATCAAATACAGAATCACAGACACAGAATACCAGAATAACTCGCAGTGGAAATAAAATACCATAGTAGTTCATGAAGCTACTATTTACAAACTCTCAAAACATATACAAAATCTCATAGTCAAAATAAATAATATAGAAGTCAGGATACATAAATCAATAATACCGGGACAATACTGAATAGGAAATAACTAGAATAGAAGTCGATGAACCGATAGATAAATAAGCTTCAACAGATCTCTAGGTCCAGAAGGTGAATCCAAAGCTGTGATTCTCAGACTGACCCGAGTGTAAAGTAAAACACAAAACAATCGAGTCAGGACATACATACTTATACAATGTAAACCAACTCAAGTGAACTGTAATATAAATGCACACTAACTTAAAGGATGCTTGGGATCGCCCATCCTTTAAGGATCGGTCAAACCATCAATTAAGTAGTAATAAAACTATCATAGAAATATCCATAATAAAGTAAACAATGCAAATAATAGTGTTAATGTGACAAAGGTAGCGCAGAGCTGCAGTAATCGCTCACCTCTAGCCACACTCTCAATTTAAATGTGTGCATCCAAATAAATCACAAGGAAATAAAATAGCATACAGAGAAGTGTCCCCGTGGTTAACATTTCAAAATGGTTTATAATTTCAAATTAAAATCCTTCATTTAAACCACTTAAAAGTAAAGTCATTATACCTTCAAATCAAATATTAAATTCCCAAAATTTCAGCCTTTTTTGAGTTCATTTATTCACTTAAATACATTAAAACATTAAAATTTCAACTTTCACAGCATTTAGAAAGTGCTGCGGTAAGTTATATTTAAAAACAATTCATTTCAACAAAGACAGTATTTAAAAACTGCTGTAGTAGTTCAGTTTTAGTTGAAAAATAGTTCAATTCAAAAAAGACAGCATTTACAAACTGCTGTAATAGTTCAGGGTTCAAATTATATTCAAAAATCATATTTCAGCCAACTGCAGCACTTAACAAGTGCTACAATAGCTCTTTCATTAACTTCAGTTTCAAGTTTAGTTCCTGCCACTACAGAACTTACAAAGTGCTATCATAGCCCTTAGTTAAATTACCCTTTAGTTCACTTCTGCAACTACAGCACTTACAAAGTGCCGCAGATTCTATTTAGTTCAAGTTTTTTGTTATTATTCAGAAACGATAGCATTTCTGAAGTGCTACTAATTAAATTTCCAGATTTACACTAATATTTCAGAAACAATTAAACTTCCATTTAAACCATTTTAATTTTATAAAAATCATATTTTTCCACTTTAAAATGGTAATTTAAATACCCTTTAACTTATGATTTTTATAAAGTAAATTTCACAAATAAATATCAAATTTTCATTACTTTACTTATTAAATTCAAGTGTACAATTTTTCTATTCTTTACATTCACTTAACACTTTAATTTAATTTAACATTTCACAAATAAAACTTAATTTCCATTTTATTTTCTTTTACTTAAACTTCCATTTTTTTTAAAACCAAATCTCACAATTCCAAGCCAAGTTAAAATTCCAAATTACCATTTTAAGCATCCATTTGTTTAACATTATATATTCATAGAAAAATCAATAACACTTTAATAAATCATTTTAAATTCAAATTTAATCAAAATGTCATAATTTACATTTTTGAAATACTTAAAAAATATCCAAAGAAATATATAAAATAACCACGGGTCTGTATATTATTTTCTAACCTAAGACAAGTGATACAGATAATATATCATTTCAATCCGTAATTTACAAACAACAATCCTGGTCTTATCATTTCAAACCCGCAATCCCAAGTTAATAACAATAAATAAAAATCGCTCAGGCCTATCATTTCAGCCCATAATGATTTTTCCCTATTCTAAAGTCTGTTCGGGTATGTATCATTTCAACCCATAGTGATTCTATTCTATAGGGAACTTGCAGTGTGATTAACAGAAATAAATAAACAGTATAATAAAATAAAATATAACAGATGATGTGACAAGTTAATAACAGGGTTTAACATCATATAAATGATATCACAGGCAGGTATAACATAATATAAAAGTTTCTACACATTCACTTGGTGTCACTTCACAATTATATAGGCATATATGTCATGTGTGAATTACTCACCTCTTTAAAGCTGGAGTTCGCAAACAACACACACAAAAGAGAATCCGAAAAGCACGATAGCACGATTTGATTCAATTGGGGAGAGAGCCAAGATGTAAATCTTGTATATAACAATAAAACAAGACCATATATAAATATATATTCAATACCAAAATCTATATTGAAACAAATAAGGAAATATAATTAAACAAGAGACATAACCAAGCTTTTTAACCATCTTTGCTTGACCCTAACCCAAAGTATGCTCGGCCCCACATGGTTTAGGCTCAGCCATGACATGTTTTAAAGTGGAAATGGATCGGGTTAGGACTGAAAATAACAAGGTTAGGTCGAGAAGAGGAAGGGTTTTGGGGTTATAAACATAGAATGTCAAGAGGCAAAGCAAAAGGGGTGGTTTGGTTCAACTTTTTGGCTCGGCCACAAGCACAATTGGGCTCGGCCAAGGCAAGTGCAGGTCTGGTCAGAGGTTAGGTTGGTGTTCAGGTGGTATACTAGTGCTGGTGGTGGTGGCTAGGGGGTGGGCGTGGCTTGCAAATGAAGGGGAGGTTGCATATAGGCTCGGATAGGCAAGTATTGTGGAGTTTTGCATTGTTTTTGTGGAGTTTTGATCAAGGGGAGGCCATGACACATTTAGATCAGAGGAGTACAATGTTTTGGCCGTGGATTAAATGGATAAGGAAGTGGTGGTGGTCGGTGGAGGAGATGGTGAGGTCTAGGGCCGAGCAACATATGATGAAGTCAAGGTAAAACAAGGCAAAATTCAATGGAAAATGAAGAGAAAAAGTAGAAAGAAAAGAAGAAGCCATTACCAATGTTTTTTCTCAGAGACGATAGCCGAAAATTGTGATGAAATGAGATACTTTTCACGTGAAATTGCAATAAGAAACTCACGGCTATCAATTAGAAAGGAACGGCCAAAGAAATGAGGGGTCAAGTAAGTGAAAAGTCATTGTTTTAGAGCTTAAGTCTCTTCAAATTTCCACTATCTTTTATATACAAAAGAAATAAAATATAAACTCAGTAAATAACATATAACAAACTGAAATAAAGTGAAAAAGAAAAAAATAAATAAATTTGTTTTAGGAAAAATAGGAAAATAAATAAAGAAAATAGCTTATTATATTGAAACGAGCTTTAAAAATTGCAAACAAAATACAATTAACTTAGGAAAATTATAACTCAACAAATTCACATAATTAAATTCAAAGTCCAAAAAAAATAAAGTAGAAATGAAAATAAATAAATAGTCTTAGGGAAAATAGAAAATAAATAAATAAAATACTTTATTTAATTGAAACTAGAATTAAAAATTGTAAATAAAATACAACTAACCAAAAGACTCTTGTTTTTCCAAGGCTACATGTCATGTACAAGTTAAATAAAATAAAATATATATACATAACATGTTGTGTTACACTTGAAGACATAAATTAGAACATGACATGACAGACAAACTATTATTTATATAAATTAAAGTAAACAATTTTGTTAAATAAAACAATTTACATACAATAGTGTAAAAAGCATAACTTTCACAATATTAATCAGATTTCAACGAAACGAAAAGCAGTATACTTGAAATTTTATTTACTTTCATAATAAAAGATAAAATTCAAAAATTCAAACTTTTAAATTTTTAAATTAAAAGTCAAAGTTTGACCACATTGACAAAATTCACATTTCTGGAAAATACTCTATTTATTCATGTTTGGAATTTATAATTCACATAAAAATCAAAATTTATATTAAAAAAACAAAATTTATCCATTTTAATAAATAAAATAAAGTTTTTAATTCAGGAACTTCAATTTAAAATAATTACAAAAATACAGGATTGTTACACTCTCCCCCACTCAAAACTTTTCGTCCCTGAAAAGGGAGAAGACAGGAGAATAGGAATAGCTAGAAGGGAAAGTAGGAGGGTAGGAATAGCTAGGAGGGAAAAAGGTCGAAAGACAAGGATGAGCCATTAATTAAAATTGTTGGTTAAAGAGGTAAACAATATTTAAAACACTTAAAAATCCTTTAGAAAAGAAAATAACCGATCAAAATATCCTTTATATAATACTTTGTCAAAATAATTTTATAACTCGATGTCTTAACAAGTTTATCCTCGTTCCTGCAGACTCTGGCAGTGCGTTGATCAGGCGCAAAGCTAGAATTCTCCAGGTACTTAGTAGACTTGTTTCAACACCCAGTGAAGATACTGGAATTTTTTTAAAAACAGATATGGAAAGTACAATCCAAACAAAACAACCAAAACCTTTGTCTAACCATGGATCGCAGATACACAAAGGTTACGCCTGGATCCCCCAGGAAACATCCGTATCCGTAAGCTTTCTCAGCCCTGCGAATTACGCCATGATGACTAGTATACTGCAGATACACAAAGGTTACGCCTAGATCCCCCAGGAAACATCCGTATCCGTAAGCTTTCTCAGCCCTGCGGATTTTGCTACTAAAATGACCTACAAAGATCACATGATACACAATGGTTACGCCTGGATCCCCCAGGAAACATCCGTACCCCTGGGACATCTTAGCCAGGCGAATTTCGCTATGTAGCCGCGCTCGTAAGACCGTGGGTAACGCCATGGAATTCGATGGAAACTCGAGTATCATATCCGAAAAACCAAAATCAGAGAAATATCGATAGAATGAATCCACAATGTGGCCACAAAGCGGATATCAAGCAGAAGGCACTTTCCATATCTTTACTTCGAAAATATGTATCATATAGTACCTTTTCAAATCACTTTCAAATATCATACTTATATAAAGTCCATTATATATAAGATTTTATTTTCAAATCAAATACCTTTCCAAAATCAAAAGTATATCAAATCACACTTATATAGACTTCAATTATATAAGATTTCACTTTTCAAAGTGAGTAACTTTTCAAATCCATAGTTTTCGAATCAACATCATACTTATACAAACTAATTTTTATATAAGTTCGATAACTCCCAAATCAAGTATTTAGTAACACAAGGTTCTCAAATTTCAACTTGTTTCAATATCAATATAATTTTCAAAATCATATACGCTTTCACCAAATTATTCTTCCAAATCAAATATCTTCAGTTCCAAAGTTTCCAAAATAATAAATTTAGAAAATAAATCCAAATTTCCAAATCAATATAATTTAAGTCAAACAATTAATTTCCAAAATCATCTTATATTTACATAAAGTCCATCTTATATAAGGATCAAAATTTTCAAATTTTTTTTTGTTGTACGAGAGCTATATGGGATTGAACATCTTTGCTTACTAAAAGGTTTTGAATTTAGAATAGTTTTGTATATAAAATAGTTTGTAAACTAGTTTTGTAAAATAGTTTTGTAAATTAAATAGTTTGTAAAATAGTTTTGTAAATAAAATAGTTTGTAAAATAGTTTTGTAAATAAAATAGTTTGTAAAATAGTTTTGTTTTAAGAAGAATAAAAGAAAATTAGTTTGAAAATGGTTTTAAATTGATAGTAGTTTTGCATAAAAGAAAATTTCCAATTAAATTACAAAGATATCCAACCTAACAACTTCCAATTTCAGCGCCAAGTATAACAATGATATTAGGATATAAGATGTACATATGTCATTATTTCGCAACATTACATTCGATCGCTCGCTCGATCACACAAGTTCGCTTTCGAACTAGTATTGTCCATTCGACTCCCCTAATGCGGATTTCGATATGGTTTCTTGACTAGAAACCATCAGTCTCCTTGCATAGCCATATACTATGATAAAGAATTCTAGAGTCAAGCCCAAAATCCATATCAAATATTCGCCATCAAGAATCGAATGAAAAATCCTAACACGAAATGGTGTAATTCACCTCGAACTTGTGAACTCAAACTTGGATCAAATTAATTATGCGAATAAAACCGCATACGTACAACTTATGTATCTATTCCAACTTGTTCAATACATAGTTTTATAAAGATGTTACCCAGTTAAAACATTTAACTAAATTTTATTCAAAATATATTGATGACCAAATTCTTTTCAAAACATTTCAAATCTAAATTTCATATTAGAAAAATTCAAAATAGCCTTATTCATTTACTTAACAAAACAGTTTCAACCTATTTAAATCATATTACTACATACTTTAAACATACATACTAAACTTATATACTTTATACTTTTCAAAATTACTTAGCTTGGAAAAGTTAACCTTGATTTGGAAGTGCTCGAACCTTCAAAATAGTCGAAGAAATCATATTTCAATCCAAGAGTTGGAAATCACCAATAAATCAGTAAATCAATTCCAAAAGATATAGTTATATCAATCAAATCCAAAACTCAAGGACTGAACACCGGCTTATTTCAAATTGTTCAAATATATATACATATATCTTTCGAATATCACATCACACTTGAATTTGAAATCAAAATTAGTTTCACAAGTCACCCGCATAACAAAGCTACCGAAGTGGTCTCTCCCCCGCTCTGAAACCCGAAAATCAATGTCGATGATGCATGCATTTATCACCGAAATTATTTTCCAACGACATAAGTGGTTTCTAGACTTCTATTTTTTCAAACTTCTTTTGAAATTTCTTCAAAATCATTTGAAACTCATTAAAATCATTTGAAACATTTCATATTCGGAAAATACTTTCAAATCATATTATTTATTATTTCAAAATTTTAAACCAGTTCCAAAATGCTAGAGTTCAATCACTCAAATTCAGATTCAAAACCTTCAGTTATAAATTATTCTATATGAAACCATTTCTTATATAAATTTCAAATTTTCAAATCCATTCATAACTTTAAATTCTCAATTTTAAAATGGTATATAATCCTTATCGAAAACATTTCATGTTTATATATAAATATGGTCATCCTTATCAAAACAACAACTTCGATGAATACACAGTTTTCAAAAGACAATCAACCACAAATTTTCCAAGGAATGATTCAAGGATGGATTTCAAAACAAAACAGAGGTTCAAATTTAGAGGAACTCTAATTAAATAGAATTCTGATTCGAAGATAAGCTCGAACGAAGATGAGATAAATTAAATTACCAAATAGAAGACGGATAAGCCTATATAAATCACGGGCGACCTTAATAGGGTCAACCGTGACTTCAGGAATATAATCGATGCGAAAATCTAAGGCAAATCGACCTTCGATCGCCAGAGATAGAATCTAAATATACCAGAAGATAGAAAACATTGTAAACCGAGGATACAGAAATCTCCAGTGAATCAATGCCAATTGCAAGGGAGGTTTTCCCCTTTAAAAATCATTCAAAAATTGGCGGAATCACTGATCTTTATAGAGGTCATTCAAAGTGGAGTTATGCAATGCTCTAAAATCAAAAGAATACAGATAGGGGAGACAGGAATGGATTTCAGAACAAGTGGGAGCATTCCATAGTTCAAAGGAATCCTAATTGATAAGAATCCTAACCAAGATTAGAGATATACAACCTATATTAATACAAAAGAATTCCCATTCAAAATTTGGAAAAGACTCAAATTTAAATCATACGAAAACAGGAGCATAAATATCTTATAGTTGGACAACTTCAGCTAAGCAAAAGATACAACAGAGTTCACTTAGAGCAACCTAACAAACTACTGATTTTGCCATACCTAAAATAGATTCCTATCAACAATGAATCTAGGTCAAACAAGCTAGAAGTTCAAAATTTAAGAGGATCCTAATCAAAGAAATTACTAACAAGGTGGATACGAAAGGAATGAAGTTTAAGAAATTTTACTTTCAAAGCAAGAAAATTTATATCAAAATATTCTTTGAAAATTCTTTAAAATCATTTGAAAATCATTTTATACTTTGAAAATACGTTCTCTCACAAAGAAATGATTCTGAGATTTATTTCACTCATTCTAGGGTATTTCTACCCTATCTCTAATGAGTTTTTGCTCCGTAGGCTAAGGTTTGCCTAAAACCTGGCTCTAATACCAACTGTAACGACCCACTATTTTGGACCATTCAAATCGACAATAATCTACACATGTCTGACTTGAATAATTCAAAATAACATATTGTAATAAAATTTGGAGCAAATATAATCAAATACAGAATCACAGACACAGAATATCAGAATAACTCGCAGCGGAAATAAAATACCATAGTAGTTCATGAAGCTACTATATACAAACTCTCAAAACATATACAAAATCTCATAGTCAAAATAAATAATATAGAAGTCAGGATACATAAATCAATAATACCGGGACAATACTGAATAGGAAATAACTGGAATAGAAGTCGATGAACCGATAGATAAATAAGCTTCAACAGATCTCTAGCTCCAAAACGTGAATCCAAAGCTGTGATTCTCGGGCTGACCCGAGCGTAAAGTAAAACACAAAACACTCGAGTCAGGACATACATACTTATACAATGTAAACCAACTCAAGTGAACTGTAATATAAATGCACAATAACTTAAAGGATGCTTGGGATTGCCCATCCTTTAAGGATCAGTCAAACCATCAATTAAGTAGTAATAAACACTATCATAGAAATATCCATAATAAAGTAAACAATGCAAATAACAGTGTTAATGTGACTAGGATAGCGCAGAGCTATAGTAATCGCTCACCTCTAGCCACACTCTCAATTTAAAGGTGTGCATCCAAATAAATCACAAGGAAATAAAATAGCATACAAGGAAGTGTCCCCGTGGTTAACATTTCAAAATGGTTTATAATTTCAAATTAAAATCCTTCATTTAAACCACTTAAAAGTAAAGTCATTATACCTTCAAATCAAATATTAAATTCCTAAAATTTCAGCCTTTTCTGAGTTCATTTATTCACTTAAATACATTAAACATTAAAATTCCAGCTTTTACAGCATTTAGAAAGTGCTACGGTAAGTTATATTTAAAATCAATTCATTTCAGCAAAGACAGCATTTAAAAACTGCTGTAGTAGTTCAGTTTTAGTTAAAAAATAGTTCAATTCAGAAAAGACAGTATTTACAAACTGCTGTAATAGTTCAGGGTTCAAATTATATTCAAAAATCATATTTCAGCCAACTGCAGCACTTAACAAGTGCTGCAATAGCTCTTTCATTAATTTCAGTTTCAAGTTTAGTTCCTGCCACTACAGAACTTACAAAGTGCTGTCATAGCCCTTAGTTAAATTACCCTTTAGTTCACTTCTGCAACTACAGCACTTACAAAGTGCCGCAGATTCTATTTAGTTCAAGTTTTTTGTTATTATTCAGAAACGATAGCATTTCTGAAGTGCTACTAATTAAATTTCCAGATTTACACTAATATTTCAGTAACAATTAAACTTCCATTTAAACCATTTTAATTTTATAAAAATCATATTTTTCCACTTTAAAATGGTCATTTAAATACCCTTTAACTTATGATTTTTATAAAGTAAATTTCACAAATAAATATCAAATTTTCATTACTTCACTTATTAAATTCAAGTGTACAATTTTTCTATTCTTTACATTCACTTAACACTTTAATTTAATTTAAAATTTCACAAATAAAACTTAATTTCCATTTTATTTTCTTTTACTTAAACTTCCATTTTTTTTTAAAACCAAATCTCATAATTCCAAGCCAAGTTAAAATTCCAAATTACCATTTTAAGCATCCATTTGTTTAACATTTTATATTCATAGAAAAACCAATAACACTTTAATAAATCATTTTAAATTCAAATTTAATCAAAATGTCATAATTTACATTTTTGAAATACTTAAAAAATATCCAGAGAAATATATAAAATAACCACGGGTCTGTATATTATTTTCTAACCTAAGACAAGTGATACAGATAATATATCATTTCAATCCGTAATTTACAAACAAAAATCCTGGTCTTATCATTTCAAACCCGCAATCCCAAGTTAATAACAATAAATAAAAATCGCTCAGGCCTATCATTTCAGCCCATAATGATTTTTCCCTATTCTAAAGTCTGTTCGGGTATGTATCATTTCAACCCATAGTGATTCTATTCTATAGGGAACTTGCAGTGTGATTAACAGAAATAAATAAACAGTATAATAAAATAAAATATAACAGATGATGTGACAAGTTAATAACAGGGTTTAACATCATATAAATGATATCACAGGCAGGTATAACATAATATAAAAGTTTCTACACATTCACTTGGTGTCACTTCACAATTATATAGGCATATATGTCATGTGTGAATTACTCACCTCTTTAAAGCTGGAGTTCGCAAACAACACACACAAAAGAGAATCCGGAAAGCACGATAGCACGATTTGATTCAATTGGGGAGAGAGCCAAGATGTAAATCTTGTATATAACAATAAAACAAGACCATATATAAATATATATATTCAATACCAAAATCTATATTGAAACAAATAAGGAAATATAATTAAACAAGAGACATAACCAAGCTTTTTAACCATCTTTGCTTGACCCTAACTCAAAGTATGCTCGGCCCCACATGGTTTAGGCTCAGCCATGACATGTTTTAAAGTGGAAATGGATCAGGTTAGGACTGAAAATAACAAGGTTAGGTCGAGAAGAGGAAGGGTTTTGGGGTTATAAACATAGAATGTCAAGAGGCAAAGCAAAAGGGGTGGTTTGGTTCAACTTTTTGGCTCGGCCACAAGCACAATTAAGCTCGGCCAAGGCAAGTGCATGTCTGGTCAGGGGTTAGGTTGGTGTTCAGGTGGTATACTAGTGCTGGTGGTGGTGGCTAGGGGGTGGTCGTGGCTTGCAAATGAAGGGGAGGTTGCATATAGGCTCGGATAGGCAAGTATTGTGGAGTTTTGCATTGTTTTTGTGGAGTTTTGATCAAGGGGAGGTGATGGCACTTTCAGGTCAGAGGAGTACGATGTTTTGGCCGTGGATTAAGTGGAGAAGGAAGTGGTGGTGGTCGGTGGAGGAGATGGTGAGGTCTAGGGCCGAGCAACATATGATGAAGTCAAGGTAAAACAAGGCAAAATTCAATGGAAAATGAAGAGAAAAAGTAGAAAGAAAAGAGGAAGCCATTACCAATGTTTTTTCTCAGAGATGATAGCCGAAAATTGTGATGAAATGAGATACTTTTCATGTGAAATTGCAATAAGAAACTCACGGCTATCAATTAGAAAGGAACGGCCAAAGAAATGAGGGGTCGAGTAAGTGAAAAGTCATTGTTTTAAAGCTTAAGTCTCTTCAAATTTCCACTATCTTTTATATACAAAAGAAATAAAATAAAAACTCAGTAAATAACATAAAACAAACTGAAATAAAGTGAAAAAGAAAAAAATAAATAAATTTGTGTTAGGAAAAATAGGAAAATAAATATAGAAAATAGCTTATAATATTGAAACTAGCTTTAAAAATTGCAAACAAAATACAATTAACTTAGGAAAATTATAACTCAACAAATTCACATAATTAAATTCAAAGTTCAAAACAAAATAAAGTAGAAATGAAAATAAATAAATAGTCTTAAGGAAAATAGAAAATAAATAAATAAAATACTTTATGTAATTGAAACTAGAATTAAAAATTGTAAATAAAATACAACTAACCAAAAGACTCTTGTTTTTCCAAGGCTACATGTCATGTACAAGTTAAATAAAATAAAATATATATACATAACATGTTGTGTTACACATGAAGACATAAATTAGAACATGACATGACAGACAAAATATTATTTATATAAATTAGAATAAACAATTTTGTTAAATAAAACAATTTACATACAATAGTGTAAAAAGCATAACTTTCACAATATTAATCAGATTTCAATGAAACGAAAAGCAGTATACTTGAAATTTTATTTACTTTCATAATAAAAGATAAAATTCAAAAATTCAAAATTTTAAAATTTTAAATTAAAAGTCAAAGTTTGACCACATTGACAAAATTCACATTTTTGGAAAATACTCTATTTATTCATGTTTGGAATTTATAATTCACATAAAAATCAAAATTTATATTAAAAAAAACAAAATTTATCCATTTTAATAAATAAAATAAAGTTTTAAATCAGGAAATTCAATTTGAAATAATTACAAAAATACAGGGTTGTTACACTTTCTGGTAGATGGTAACACATCGTAGCTACGACCGCCCCTCGAGTCCACCACCCCAAAATTAAATCAAGGTGCACCAATCGAGTCCAAAATCAATATAATAATACGAAGGGGTAATGGCCCCTAAAGGTTGCAAACCCCTTGGCCAGACATAGGCTCCTGTTTTAGTCATTTCCAATTGACACAAGTGTCGGGGTCATCCATCATCGTTCTCTTTTTTCAAATACAACAAAAGCCTCCGATTCAACCAATTTATTCTAGATAATATTCACCGCATACATAGTTGTTAAAGTGGTTCCAATATTGACAGAGAGTATGCCAATAAGAGGTCTCGGTCTCTTTAACAACAAACGTCATTTTTCACACGGGTTGGTTCTTTTTCATTTCAAAAACCGATTCATATTTGATATCCAAATATCATATTCACTTCAAAATATCCTTCATTTCAAAAATCTTCATATTTACTCAAAATATGTTATTTTCACTTGAAAATATCATTTCAGATTCCAACTTAGGTTATAACCTCATTTAACCGCATTCGCATTTTAATCAACGATTTAAATATAAACATCCCGACTTGGCACAGTTTGAAATTTTAGAAAATAGTGCATAGTATAAATAGTTTAAAAGAGTTTAATTAGTTTAAATAGTTTGATATAAAATGGTTTGAGTATTAAAAATGGTTTATATAGTAAAATGGTTTGGAGAAATCAAAATAATTTGAATACTAATAAAAATAGATTTTAAACAGTTTATATTAAAATAATTTATTTTGAAAATAATATCAAATCAAACTGTTTCTTTCCATTTAACGAATCTGGGCCCATGACCAATTTCAAATCAACAAACTCAATTTCCAATCTTTCAATTCAATTGACTCAGTTTTGATTTAATTTCAATTTCAATTCGATTCAACAATTCAATTTTTGAAACATTCATTTTAAATTCAAATTCGATTCAACAATTCAATTCAATGATATAAATTTCAATCCAATTCTTATTTTAAAACATTTCAATTTATATCTATCTCAAGCCCCAATTTCAATTTACTGATTTAAAACACTTAAATCAAATTAAAACTCTTTGTTAAATTTAAGATCCAAATCTTTAAAATAACTCAATTTACAAAATTAAAGTTATATATCAATTATACTTCACATTTTCAATTCAATTCTTTAAACAATTTCCTTTAACCAATTTCAATTTCAACATTTCTAAGCTTGAATTAGAAATTAATTTAATTCATATAAATACATAATTTATTTCCGTTAAACAATATCATTTAAATTAAAATCCAAAAATCATGTTTTTAAAACCATTTAATTTAACCAATCCGGTGTTCGTATATAATTTTCTACCCAATGGCCAAGTGAATGGTTGTTTCAATTTTAATTATAGTAATGGATATATATCATTTCAATCCAAATCAAGGTGTAATAGGTAATATCATTTCAACCTATTTCTTAATTTATTCGCAATAATTCAAATAACGGTTTATATGCTTTCAATTATTATACAGGATAGATAGCAGATGATGTATCTAAATAAATAAACATCCAATCATCCAAAATGTCAACAAATAGACATCCATCACAGTTAACATCCAAATCAGTCAATAATTCACAACAATTAACTGGTTATCAATATCAGGTATTTAACTAGCAATTCAATTTCAATATTAATTTAAATGGCAATTTAATTCAATAAAATTCAATTTCAATCAAAATGTCAAATTAAACTACCAAACATCAACCAATAAAATTCTTGTGACATCATAAATTCAACTCAACTAACATAAGAAAGTTTAGTATTGCGTGAGTGGGTTAAATCACTCACCTTTGATTTATAGTCAATTTAAAATCCAATAAAAGGCGGGGTTAAATCACTCAATGGCACTGGATTTTCATGAATACTAGATGGAAAACTAACAAGGATCGCATGCTTCTTCTCATTTTGCGCAAATTCATATACAATATCTGGCATGAGAGAAATCAATGGTTGTTCGTACGTAAATTTTCTACTAACGAATAACTATTCCACGCTGTTATTAACGGCATTTGAGCCTCTGTCTCCTTCCTGAGATTTAATAATGCTCTCAATCTTGGTTAACCTTCTTGTTGATTGTGATCAATATTTCATTTGCTTGTGTTTTCTATTTTTTGTTTTTTAGCTTCGCTGTTATGTTGTTTTTTTATTTCCTTTCCTTTATGTTTTGTAATGTTTCCTTTTCTTAATGTTGTTTAATAAAGTGGTATGGGACCACTTAACCCTGCCTAAGCTGCAAAAAAAATAAATTTAAAAATAAAATCCAATAAAAACCCAAAATTTTAACAGTCTCCAAATTCAACCAAACAAGTTTCATGTTGTCTAGAATTTCGATACGAACCCAACGGAAGAAACCGTATGTGAATCTGAGTTCGTATGAAAAAGTTATGATCGTTAGAAGATATAAATTTAAAAATTAAATTAAATAAAACTCAGGGGCACAAACATAATTATTACTTACCATCACAAACCCTACAGCCGCATTCAACATGAGATCGAGCTCCAACCGCCACCCTCATCTCACAAACGCCGCCACCACGAACATCCATCGCCAGATCAGACCATGCCGCCGCACCCAGCTCCTCAGGCCGACCCCACAGCCCAAGCGCGCGAGCTCTAGACGCTGCCCACGCCTGTTCGCCGCCGCCTATTATCGCCGTTCCTGGTGATCTCGAGCACGTTGGAGATGAATGGAGACCATAGATGCACTCCACTCAACCTCCTCTACACACTGCAACTTCTCAATCGACGAATCGTTGCAAATCCACCGTTGATCGCGAAACCCTAGAAACGGACGACTGAGAAAGATCGCCCATTTCTGAAAAAACCGAGCCTCCAATCGAAAAATGAATTATATATGTAGATTACGTTCGTCGAGAGCTTCGTGAGGATATATTATATGATAGAGTTTAAGCAGATTGAATTTTGGAGTTTGATTTGGAATTGGGAATTTAGGGTTTGAGATTGTTTGCCATTTGGGGAGGAATAGATGAGATAGAAATTGTACATACAGAAAATGAAAGTAAAAGACTGCTAGGATTTATAACAGCCTATATATAGACAGAGACGGATAAGAATGGATGGAACAGATCGAATTAGGTCGAAGCGATAACAAAGACCCGAAAAGCCCATTTCATTCCCGAAATGAAAGTAGGTCATCCTATATATCAAAATATAAATTTTCGATATTTTTAGACTTAATGGAACTAGTTTCAAACCCTAATTCTATCCTATATGGAAGTTAGTTTTTAAAATCGAATTATATTTGTTTAAATTCCATTAACTGATTTCTACGCGTTTCGAGCTCGCACGATCAAACGATAAGTCTGATCGCTACGAAACCTGAAATCCTGTAATAATTCACTATTACGATTCCGATGAAATTGGTTTCATCGAAATCTGAGACAGTGCCCAAAAAGGCTAATTTTACACGTTAATTGAATAAGTTGTTATTTAAAAATCAATTTAACCACTTTTAAATTCAGACTTAAAAGTTAACCATTTTCATCATTCTTGATTATAGAGAAATTAATAATCTTTTGAAATTCAATTTTCTATGTTGATTCCAAGATTTAAATGTTACATTAATTTCAGCGTTCAGTTACGACCGTAATAAATCCATTCATTATAATTTAAATTCCAAACAAATTCTTTTATTTTGATTTAAATTCTTTTATTAAATCAACTATTACCTTATGAATTAATTAAACATAAGTTTCCACTTTATTATACTCATCACTTTGTAGTTTACATCTTTTACCATAATAATTTTAATATTTCCATTACATTAATTTTATTAATTTCCAAATTAATTTCAACTGATTTAATTAATGCGATGAAAATAAATCAATTGTTACAACTTAGTAATTCATGTCTATTAATTAATTGTTTACAATCAAGGGTTATAGATTACTTACCCAAAACTGATTTCCTATTCTGTAATAACCAATTTCAATTAATTACATGTAATTTCATTGATTTCCAATTTTATTCCAAAATGGATTTAATAATAAGATGAGAAATGAACAGTTGTCACATTTAAATAATTTGAACACATTAATATGTTTATTATTTACAACAAAGATTATAAATTTATTTTCAAATATTAAAACCAATTAAATAAAATAACCTACAATTCCACCATTAATACATCATTTGATTTATTCCTTATTTACGATTATAACCAAATTAACTTTACAATTATTTCAATTAATTGAAATTACATTAAAATAGTTATCAATAATGTTCAAACAATAATATTAAATTATATTCAAATTATCATTCTTTTCATTAATAAATCATAAATTTTAATTTCTCACAATATTAAATTTCAAAAATCTTATTAAATTAATATTTTTAATTATCAAAAATACGGGTTGTTACAATCTCCCCCACTCAAAACTTTTCGTCCCCGAAAAGGAACAAGAAAGAATCAAGAGGTTTGATATGATTTTATTCAAAATAATCAATTTGTAAACAATTAACTTACATATTTAAGTTTGATAAAAATTTGAGAATAACTCAACTTCTAAAAAAAAATTCAAGTCCTAAATTTTTGAAAGATTTCGACAGAGTCTCCTTTGTGCGGTTAGATCCGAAAAAATAATAATATCAATAATTACAATATATATATATATATTAATATATATCATATTTCAATAATAAATATCCCAAACCATGGGAAAAACAAATAAAATATCGTTCCAAAAACCGTAATCCGAAAAGTACCTATTTGTCGGGCAAACAAACTTTATTTATGAAACCAAAAGCAACTGCTATTGCTTCCATAAACCTATATTTTACTCACATAATCCAAAAGAGTTAAAATTATGTAAAAATAATAATATATTAGTTATTTCAATTAATAAAACAAGCAACATATAATATATAATAATCATATGCAAACAGAAGCAGTACGGCCATTATATGCAACAAAAGAATCCATCATACATCCATAGAATCCATCATACATCCATCCTTTAGTGTGTCCTTCGTATCGATCAACAATTGATTGATACGAAATGCTCCCCAAGTGACCACTACCCATTCTTTGTATCGATCCCTGCCTTGATCGATACGAAGTGTGTTGCCATGTTTCTACCGTATCCATCCAATCGATGCGCATTGCATCGATACGAAAGCCATAGATCTAAAGTATGTTGCCATATCTATTTTGATCGAGACGAAACCAATGATCATCATGATCGATAAAAAGAGACCGATCCAAAGCCATTTCTCACCAATATTGATCCATCCATAACTCGAGCGTACGAACTCTGATTGACCTGAAATTTGAAATGCGGCCTTTCCTAGCCTTGTTCATCATTCCTAATCAATCCCGCCTTGATTGGAGCTTGTTCCAATTTCAATGGCATCGATCATAGCCTTGTTTCCAATAGATCTCCAATCCTGATATCCATCCTTTCTTACCAATTTGTTGATATCCCGGCTTTGTCCAAAAGGTGGGGTAACATTTGCCCCCCAAAACATGCCTTGCGATAGAAAGGCTTTTTTTGGATAGCTTTAAATCCGACATCCAAAGTCCATATTTTATCTATAGCCATACCATCTGATCCATAATCCAATCCATTACCAAGCCATTCTATCCAAGTTCCATTGCCATATCCTTATCCAAATCTGCGACTGCTTCGAGTCGATATCCGATTCTGAATCCAGTAACCAAATCCTTAGCCAATCCCATATTTATTCAAGCCCGACAACCGAGTTCCAATCAATCCATATCTAATAACCAATACTCGAATCCATGACCCCTCCAGGTTTAAATTCAAATCCATAGACCTCGTCGGCTCGTTTTATCCTACTCCGGCCTCGACTCTCCGGTCAAGGACTTATATTCTCCGACCTCGACTCTCTGGTCGAGAACATTTTATATTCTCCGGCCTCGACTCTCCGGTCGAGGACTTATATTCTCTGGCCTCGACTCTCCGGTCGAGGACTTTTATTCTTCGGTCTCAACTCTCCGGTCGAGAACATTTTACATTCTTTGACCTCGACTCCGTTCGAGGACTTTTTATATTGAATTCGAGTTCATTCCATCGCTCTCCAGCGAAGGACTCGTAACTTGCGATTACTGCCCCGTCTCTCCGATCGGGACCTTAATCGCGTGACCTGTATTATTCATTACATTTATCTAAATCCAATCAACACAACGTCCAATTGACAAAATAAAAGTCCGTACAACTGAGAAAATCAACTGTCCATAGTACCAAGAAAGAAACCAGAGTCCACAGAAAACAGAAAGAAAACAAGATTTCATAAACCCGAGCATCACGGTTTATCATCATCTCAGAGCATGCCTAGGGACCATCCTCGATCCCGTACATGTGTAAGTTACTTAACCACATCACTTTGGGGTTTACAACTTATTCAAAGCCATAAATCCAATCAGCTGATAACAAGTTGATGACGTTGCCTAGATCCAGTGTCATCTTCGTTTGAGGTGGGCAGTGGCCGCTCATGTTCCACTGTCACAACTCGATTCCTTATGTATTGTTGCAAATGACCATTCCTCACATGCTCCTCAATGATATCCCTCAAATGCCTACAGTCGTTCGTGATGTGCCCATCCAGCTCATGGAATAGGCAATGCTTTCCCGATGCTCGCTCGTATTCAAAGGGCTCCCTTTATGCCAGCCTTTGATACTGAAGGTGCCCTCGAGTATCCAAGTAAATCCTTTCTAGAGTTTCAGTTAAATTTTTGTAAGAAGAAAATTTTGATTCCCTCTGTTGCCTTTTCGAAGTGTTGCCGTTGTCGTTCATTTTCCTTTTGCCTCTATCGTCCTTGTTTGAATCCTCCCTAGGCGAACCTCCACCTTTTACCACATAAACTTCAGCCTCTCTCCTCTCCCTTTCAGCCTTCGCATCTTCCTATCGTAGAAACCTTTCTACTTCGTGATAAAACTCTCCGAGATCCATCGGCTTATTCCATTCCAATGATATCTTAAAATCTGAATCATCCGCAATTCCTGAGACTGCTACCATCAAAACCATCAACGAATTAGGTCGATCCACCGAAGCTACTGCTGCATTGAATCTGTTTAAGAAATCCCTAAGTGATTCTCCCTTCCATTGTTTCATCGATTTTAAAGTCATCACATTCTTGGGTCTCATGATGTGTGTTAGTCCTTGAGATGATGGTTTTGATGACATCAACCTTAGAATAAGATTATAAAATATAAATACTAACATGATAGTTTAGATATATATGTATATGCAGGATTTAACCATGCAGGTATCAAGAATGAAGACTGTACAGTATAGAGATTCAAGATATCAAGATTGAAGACTCATGAGTATCAAGAATATCAAGAACATCAAGATTATCAAGAGTTCAAGATTTCAAGAATAAGTAATTTAATTAGGAATTTTGTTAAAACTCCTAGAAAAGCACTGGCATCTTAAAATCCAATTTAGTCGTGGAATGGAATCCACTTCGAGCCCGTTAAAGGGATGGAACCCTTAGTAGGATGGAACCTACGAAAAATCTAGTGGAACATTGTTTTGTATCCGCTAACTTTTATTCAAATGATTTTACAAAATTATCTTGTTTTCAAAATGATTTCAAAACCTTCCTTTTAAAAAGAATCAAAAACATCTATCCTGATTTTAAATACTTTTAGCCTCAAAATAATCTTTATTTTCAAAATCAAATTATCCTTAGTTTTAGACTATCTTTAATAATAAATTTAATATTTATACCTAGATTTAAATATAAAATTATAGTAAAATTATATATATATTATTCTCTATATTTACTTACATATTTTAACTATATTTAAGTATATTTATAAAGTTTAAAATAGTTTTAATATAAGATAGAAGTAATTTTCAAAGAAAAACAAATCACCAAAATTTCCTTTGGGATGTCGACATACCCAAGATACCCATCTCGACATAGTGGCAGTTGGTTTCAAAAATTTGAATTTCAAAAGAAGTGTCTATTCGCCATAACCTTTCACGAATGGACATGGCTGTTGTTCTTCTATAAATAGGGGATGTTTTCAACGAATTTTCAATAATATTTTTCTGGTTTTCACTCCTCTTCTTCTTCCACATTTCTTTATATATATTCTTACCATTACTCTACCGAAATCACCATTGAATTTAACTAGATCATTTCTGGTTTGATTCTCTATCACTATCTCAACAAGACCTCAGTGCTATTTAGAGTTATAGGCTTCTTTGTAATCAATCGAGCGAGAAAAGGTGTGATTGTAGCCTTGGAAATCAATCAAGTGAGAAAAGGTGTGATTGTAGCTTAGGAAATCAATTGGGTGAACTTGTTGCCCGGGAAATCAAGTATCTCTACCCAGAGGATTGTGAATCTGGAGTGGTGTACCTCGTGGCCTTGAAATCGAGGGTTGTAATTGTAAAGATTGCTTTTAAAAGGAAATCTGTACTTGTGTGCGGGACTGGATGTAGGGTAACTCCGAACCAGTATAAAATCCGAAGTGTTCTTTCCTTTACTGCTTTTACTTTATATTTGCATCTGTGTTTGAATCTGTGATCATATCTGTGTCTGAATATTGCATACATTTGTGTTCAAATTAATATAAACTCAAAAAGAATTAGTAATTCCTCAAAACACTATTCACCCCCCCTCTAGTGTTTATACTAGCCTTAAGATCCGTAATCCGCATTTCTCATATTTGGTATCAGAGCAAGGTTTTCAAAGTTTCATAATTTGAATTTTGAAAATTTCTTTAAAATGGCTATGTTTGAAAAACTTGTTAATACTAGTTTAGAAATATTCAAATCATCATTGCATCATGAGTCTGCATATAATCTAAATACAAATTCAAGTTGTCCACAAAATCTTTATAATGTGCAGGAAACATGTTTTATGGGTGTTGAGGAATCAATCCACAATGGACAAATTGTGCAGATAAAAAAGAATAAATGGATACTCGATAGTGGATGTTCTAGACACATGACTGGTAATCCGGATATGCTGAATGATATAATACAAAGATGGAGGATTGATTAACTTTGGAGACTACTCAAAAGGATATGTGATTGGCATCGGCAATGTCGGTAACTCTAAAACTCCTATTATTACTAATGTTTTGCTAGTTAAGAATCTGAAACATAATTTGTTAAGTATTAGTCAACTTTGCGATAAAGGATATAAAATTAAATTTGAAAAAGATAAGTGTCACATTGAAGATAATAATTCAACCATAATATTTGAGGGAATTAGGAAAAAGAATATTTATATTCTTAGTATGAAAGTTTCAAATGATAACTTGTGTCTTTTGGAAAATACAAGTGACCCATGGATTTGGCATAAGAGATTTGGGCATTTGAATTTCAAACTCTTATCTAGACTGTCAAAACATGATCTAGTAAGAGGTCTCCCTAAAATGAATTTTAAAGTAGATATTTTATGTGATGCATGTCAATTAGGAAAACTTAGAAAAAGTTCCTTTAAATTAAAAGATATGATTTCAACTTCAAAACCTCTTGAATTACTTCATCTTGATTTATTTGGTCCATCTCAAACTCTATCAATAAATCACAGTAAATTTGTTTTTGTAATTGTAGATGATTATTCTAGATTTACATGGACAATATTTTTGAAACATAAAAGTGATACTTTTGAATGTTTTAAGAACTTTACAAAAAGGATTCAAAATCAACTTTCTGTAAAAATTATAACCATCCGTAGTGATCACGGTGGTGAATTTGAAAATGAAAAGTTTGAGGAATTCTGCAATAAAAAGGGAATAACTCACAATTTTTCATTTCCAAGAACTCCACAACAAAACGGAGTAGTAGAACGTAAAAATAGGACGATTCAAGAGTGTGCGAGAACTATGCTTTCAGATAGTAATTTACCAAAACATTTTTGGGCAGAAGCAGTTGCTACCGCCTGTTATATTTTAAATAGAATCTTTTTTTGTTGGCAAAGCCAGCGGGGTTAGAAATGGTCCCCTACCATTTATTGATATACCAGGAACGGAGTACAACAAAGGAACTTAGAAAACAAAGGAAACAGGCATATCAAAGAAAAGAAATAAAAAACACATAAACCTAAACACAACACAGAACAAGTAGACCACTAGGATCTGGATAAGGCAGACAAGAACCTAGGTTCAAATCGATGACTTGAAGCAGCAATACCAAACTTCAATCCCCCAGTGATATTGTCTTGCATTTGAGTATAAGATTTCCTTTTAGCACAAAAAATTATAGCATTTCTCTCTTCCCATATCGATGTAATGAATATCTTAAGCGTGAACAACAAAATGTAGGTTGATTCACCTCTCCATCTAGTTTCCTTGAATATAATATCCCACTCTTCCTCACTGTCATTTGCTACACACCTATTAGATATGAAGGAATTTGTTGAGCACCATAAACTGTGAACATAAGAACAGTTGAAAAAAAAGGTGATGCGTGTCCTCATCCGCAGCATGGCAGAAACTACATGTTGTATCAATGGTGAGACCTCTCTGTCTCAGTTTAATTTTAGTTTTTAAAGCATTACCAAATATCTTCCATAACATAAGATTCTGACTTTCAGAGTTGTGATTCAACCAAATACGTTTATGCCAACTGAGCAAAGCAGTATTAGAGCCACAAACAAATTGCTTATACATTGCACCAATCATGAATCTGCCATTGCAACAAGACCATGATATACCATCTTCAGGATGAAAATTAACATGTCTACCTCTCAACTGATTCCATAGTTGTCTAACACTCAGATTGCTTGAAAAAGGGAGATCAACTTTACCATAATTAATACAATCCAGAGACAGTGCGTTAGGACTAATACCAGATTGCAATTGTTGGTTGTAAGTAAGACTGAGACATAATATTGTTCCATCCTTAACCCACGGGTCATGCCAGAAAGACATACGACCATTATAACCAATTTTACTTCTAGCAAATGGGAGAATATCAGATCTAATTTTGAGTATACTACGCCATGTCCAGCTACACGACTGAGGAATATCCATGGTCCAGAAGTTTTTGTTGCCAATGATATATTTGTATGACCAATTCACCCATAAACAATCTTTATGATTCAAAAGATTGTCAATGTGATAAACCATTGCTGCATGGTTCCACAGAAGCATGTTTCTAATTCCTAGACCACCTCTGGATTTTGGCCTTTCAAGATTGGAGAAGGCGCATGGGGAGAGCTTATTGGAATTAATCGATCCATGCCAGAAAAAATTCGCCATAGCAGACCTTATCATTTTGATTAACTTGGTAGGAAGGATGAAGGAACGAGACCAATACACAGTCATGGTGAAGATTATGGAATTTATTAGAGTGAGCCTTCCTGCTTGACTAAGCAATCTGTTAGTCCAAGTTGAAAGTCTAGCAGTAATTCTGTTATAAAGAGGTATACACTGAGCATACGAAATTCTTGAAGTTGCTAAAGGAATGCCAAGGTACATGGATGTCTCAGCTGCATGCGAGATGCCGGTGAAGGTAGTGATTTGAGAAATTAAGCCAGGGTTAACACCAGTTATCATTAATTCAGATTTTGTTAAATTAATGGCTAAGCCTGATAATTTGTAAAATTTGTCGAGACCAGCCATGATAGATTTAACAGTCATCATATTAGGCTTGAAGAAAATAACCAAATCATCAACAAACATTAAGGAAGCGACAAGGGGAGTCTTACATTTCGGATGAATCGAAAAACTACCTTCATTGACGAGTTGGATAAGAATTTGGGTTAGAATTTCCATCACGAGAATAAATAAGTAAGCAGACATCGGGTCGCCCTGTCTAATACCCTGTTTTCCTTGAAAAAATCCAACATTATAGTTGTTGACCATTATCGAATACCTAGGGGTAGATATGCAGGAGTGAATCCATGCAACAAAATGTTTAGGGAAATTCATTAACCCCATGATTCTAACTATAGAGTCCCAATGCAGAGAGTCGAATGCTTTCGAAATATCAAGCTTGAACATAGCTCTGGGAGATACATGAGAGTTGTTATATCCCTTCAACAATTCGTGAGACATCATAACGTTATCCAGAATGCTTCTACCTTTTAGAAAAGCAGCTTGGTTGGAGGAAATGACCCTATCAAGTACCATTTTAAATAGAATCTTAATAAGACCTTTAACTGATAATACATCTTATGAACTTCTTCACGGAAAGAAACCTAAGGTATCTTATTTTAGAATTTTTGGAAGTAAATGTTTTATTTTAAATACAAAAGATGACTTAGATAAATTTGATCCTAAATCCGACAAAGGTATCTTTATCGGATATTCTAATAGAAGCAAAGCATACAGAGTGTTTAATTTAAGAACTAACACCATTGAAGAAACAATGCATGTTTCATTCGATGAAAATCTCAAAATTTTTGAAAAGACAAATGATGAAGAGGATTTAATTACTCAAAATCAAGAGTCAACTGAAACTAATAATGAATTTAATCATCCTAATAAAAGAATTAAACATTTAAAAGATCATCCCATAGAAAATATTCTAGGAGATATGCAATCTGTTGTTACAACTAGAAATCAACTAAGTAAAATGAGCAATGTAGCCTTTATATCAACTATTGAACCCAAAGATCCAAAAGAAGCATCAACTGATGATTCGTGGATTTTGGCTGCGCAAGAAGAACTAAATCAATTCACTAGAAATGATGTTTGGGAACTTGTTCCTAGACCTGAAAATAAAACTATAATTGGAACAAAATGGGTTTATAAAAATAAAATGAATGAACAAGGTGAGGTCGTTAGAAATAAAGCCCGGTTAGTAGCTCAAGGTTATTGTTAAGAAGAAGGAATAGATTTTGATGAAACCTTTGCTCCCGTAGCAAGATTAGAAGCCATTAGGATTCTACTTGCTTTCGCAAATTATAATAATTTCAAATGGATGTTAAAAGTGCCTTTTTAAATGGATTTTTAAAAGAGGAAGTATATGTTGAACAACCACCACTTTTTGAAGATGAAAAATTACCAAATCATGTTTACAAACTTAAGAAAGCTTTATATGGTCTAAAACAAGCTCCTAGAGCCTGGTATGATAGACTAAGATCTTACTTATTTCAATCAAACTTTGAAATTGGTAAAGTAGATAATACTCTTTTTATTAAAAGAAATAAAAATGATATTCAACTAGTACAAGTTTACGTAGATGATATCATTTTCGGATCAACTAATTTTGAAATGAATAAAGAATTTTCTGAAAAATGACAAAATAGATTGAGATGAGTCATATGGGTGAATTAAAATTCTTTCTAGGATTACAAATAAAACAATTAGATAATGGTATCTTTATTAGTCAAGAAAAATATGCTAAAGACTTAGTTAGTAAATTTGGTTTGACTACTACAAGTGGAAAAACCACTCCTGAAAGATGTAGATCAAAAATTATATAGAGGAATGATTGGATCACTACTCTATATCACTGCTAGTAGACCTGATATCATGCATAGTGTTTGTCTCTATGCAAGATATCAATCCCAACCTAAAGAGACCCACTTAAAAGCTGTAAAACGTATCATAAGATATATTAAACACATCATTGACTATGGCTTATTTTATCCTAAAAATGATTCTTTTGAATTAATATCTTACTGTGATGCTGACTATGCTGGTTCTAAGTCAGACCGAAAAAGTACAAGTGGAACTTGTCACTTTTTGGGGCATTCTCTGATTTCCTGGTTTAGTAAAAACCAAAACACAGTTTCTCTATCAACAACTGAAGCATAGTATATTTCTGCTGCTTTAGCTTGTTCTCAAGTAATATATATGCAACAAACTTTAAAAGATTTTGGTTTAAATATCTCAAAATCATCAATTTATTGTGATAATACTAGTGTAATACATTTATCCAAAAATACTACTCATCATGCTCGAACTAAACATATTGATACCAGACATCATTTTCTCAGAGATAATATAAGTAAGGAAGTAATTACTCTCGATTATATCAATTCTGAGAATCAAATTGCTGAGATACTAACAAAACCCTTAAATGAATCTATATTTACTAAATTAAGAAGAGAATTAGGTATTTGTTCAATAACTGAAATATAAAATATAAATAACAAAGTATAATTAAAAAATAAATAAAAAATAAATCAAATAGTAAAAATATCAAGCACCATGTCGACATCCCCCTCCTAATCATGTCGACATATAACGATTTTTTTTTTTTTTGAATTTTTCCCACCAAAATTCAAATAAGTGGTTATATATTCTTCTTATTTCGAAAATTGGATCATTCTTTCTGTTCTTTCTCTGTTCTATCTTCTGAAAACATTTAAACAATGGCCTCCTCTTCCAAATCAAACAAAAATTCAACCTTTTCGTTCCCTTCTCCTACTTCTGGACCATTTCAACGAACTACGCTTGCACGAGTAATGAAAATGGAGGATTCTTTGAAGGATGCACTGCAACTAATGACTGAAATTCAAGTGGTGCAACTTAGAATGGCCAAAGAACAAGAACGGCAAGGCAAAATTCTTAGAAATTTGCAATAATTTCTAATGGACAATCATGCTAATCCGATCTTGATTGATGAAGAGTCTTTAGGAGATCAAGTGCAAGAGGATAGCGAGGAAGAAGAAGAAGAAGCCCCCATGGAAGAAGAGCACGCTGAAGATAACGACAAAGTTGTTTGCGTTGGCGAAGTTTGCTTTGACAAAGATGGAAATCTTGTCGAACAACGTGGAAATTTCTGTTTCCACTATCCAAATTGTTCGGTTCATAGATCTCCCATTTTTTTAAGGACGCGCATTAGTTTCTCTTTCCTCTTTCCTATTGTTTTATGTTTTTACTTGCGTTCTCTACGCTCATGTCAATATACATGATTTGTGTTCTTATATTACAAGTATTATCATATATAGATTCTTAGTTAGGAGAGTTTGTAATTTAGGACAAAAGTTTTAGTTTTAGAATTAAGTGTTGATTATTTATGATAACACTATCATTATAATCACATAGTATTAGACTAAGGGGGAGTTATATAGTTTGGAGTTAGTTTTTGTTGATGACAAAGGGGGAGAAGTATAAAATATAGGATAGTTAGGCATAGATTAAGGGGGAGTTATTAGTTCGACACTAATGCATTCTCGGTATTCACATGCCGCAAATTCAACTGCAGAAAGGTAGATTGATCAAGGGTAAAAAGAAAAATAACACAGAACAGAGTAGAAAATAGAATCTCACATGAATGGTATAATCATATATTATTAACCACAAAAACTTTTACAGTGGAAAATTTGGAATACAATATCAGAGTCTAACCTAAATTCAGCCTGGACAGTTATAAATCCTTTATCCTTACAAGTGTTGAAAAACAACAAAACAGATGCAGTGGAAAAATAGGATACATCCATATGTTGATGATGATCTCCAGCTCTCCTCCGAAAACTCCAAGCATCTTTAGCTAAACCTAAAACTACACGAATCTGACCCGAGTATTAAAATTACTCGGATCAGGCTTGATAAACCAGCGTGAGAAAACTCGAATCATAAATGTGTATGATAGTGTCATAGGTCAGGTTGATGCCAATCAAAACCTTTGAAAAGTAGGATATCTCGTAAGACCACACCGCACATAAATATGGATGGGTTTTTACCTTATGATAACCAAAATACTTCATACCAAAACAAATTTGATATTATTATTAATGACATTGGTTTGAAAACACTTTTTCAAATAAATATATAAAGAAGGTACCAATACTCGAACTATGTCAAATGGTGTATATGATACAAAAAGGGTAGCTGAAATGTTTGCAAAGCATTACAGTTATTTTGAGAATACAACCAAAAACCACAAAGTTCGTGTTAGAATTGGATTTCCAACATGATAGGGAACTAGTGGCCATTTCCTCCAATGTGAAATCCATGCATAACATTCTAGTCTCCGGTGACTGATCACTTTTCTCAAGCAAGTCTCTGTACTACATTGTTACACTACTATGGAACAGCGTATTTTGGTGGCTTTGCTCTTTCTAAGTCGAGCCTCAAATACCTACCCATTTAAAACATTAAGGGTCCAGATATTACTGGACTTCTCCATCATTAATAAAACCGATAGCCTAAAATATATGTCCTGTAGACCATATAGTATTACGTATCATTCCTGGGATGTGAGGCTTGTGATGCTACGCTCTTCTTCCATAAAGCCATGCTTTTCTTTTCACAAAGCCACACTTTACTGTTCACAAGGCAACTTTCACTTAGAATGCCACATGGCAATTTCTAACAACACACTATTGATTTCAACCAAAAGTACAACTTCTGAGCTCATACGGCTTAGAGAATGGTGTTAAGTATAGGAGGGGCTACCTCCAACACCACCAAACAGATGTATGTTTGTAGAGATCAATGTACATAGTTTTAGAAATGCAATGTCAAACACTCATCCATACAAGTTGTCCAGGTGAAGGACAAACCGAAGGCATTCCTCCTACTACTTTCTGTTTGGGAATCACCCCTAGCATTAGTAGAGAGTAGTCCTTGCAAATCGAAGATTTTTAGAATGAAGGCACTACTACCACCATGTGTGTGTGTATGATATAGGATAAACCTAGAGGTTAGTAGCAAGTTGCCCTAAATCATGAAGATCTCTGTCTTTAAATCATTGTCTTCAACATGTCTTCACTTTCGAACACATATATTGGTTCGAAGTGGTTTTCAGATAGGAATTACCCAAATCCGACCTCGGTTTCTCCGAACCAATCATCAATTTAAAGATGCCAAGTATATAGGTGATTATCAAACAACATCTAATCAATTTATCTTTTTATCAAATTAGATATCTTTTGGATATATATTCTTTCAAACTATTCCTTTATCTTTTAAGATTATATGGAAGCATTAAGCCTCGCTTATCAAAATTTTTAGTTGATTAAACTTCTTTAATCTTGGAATAATTCCAAATCTTAACAAAGATTTCTTATTTTCAAATAATAACTTTTAATAGGTCAAAAACGATGTTATTTAAGACACCATGTACTGTAAACCAAAATTAATTAGTAGAGTAGAAAAGGATCCATAGATATTAGACTAATTATACTCAATACTAATTTCCATATTCAACCTACAGTATTCATCGAATAATGGTGAAATCACTTTTTAAATTCACACGGATTGTACGAGTTCCCTCTCGGAATTTAATATAGAGTTTAGCTATGGTATTCTCTATACCACTAAAATCATATTTTAAAATCTTGTTTAACTTATGAAAAACTCCAAATCTCTTTTCTTTTAACTTAAGAAAATGTTGTCCGAGTAGATCGAACTAACTATCCCCTCCGTCGGGCCAGTCCAGACAACGAGAGCAGAACCCAGACACTAGTTGTCCAAGCATGGGTCGAGAGACTATCTCTCTATCATCCATAAGGTGATCAAGTTATTTGATCAACTCTAAATCCTTTAAATTGTTTAAAACAATTTTCCTTTAACCATTTATTTTAATCTCCTTAAAATAATTATAAAACTTTCAAATCATCTTTAAGATGCTTAATTATTCATTTGAAAAGATTACTAAAAGGATCGGGGAAGAATAATTAAGTTCAAACCATGATTTGCAAAAGTTACCGAAAACCATTGCAAACACCGTTGTGCATAGTATTTTAAAGCTTCTTTGATCAAAACACTAATTAAATTTCATATAAGTCTATTTTTATAATTCAAATCCCCTTTAAAACATTTTAACATATTTATGAATTTATTTCACAGTTTAAATGATTTAAAAAAAATTATTTTAAAAGAATTATCACTTTGGTTTTTTAATTGCCAAAACGTAATGTTTCAGAAAACTTGATTTGAACATATTTCAAACTCTACTAAATGAAAATTTATATTTTCTTCTTTTCTTTGAAAACTATACCCATGTGGGTCCAAAAAATTCTTATTTCAAATAATTCTAACTCTTATTGAATCATACACATTGATCTAACTTTTCAGGTCCGAAAATGACGAACTGTCGTTACACGATAAGCTTGATTTGGCTCTATTTTTTCAAACTTCATTAAACTTCGCCAAAACTTGTTAAATGTTGAAAATACCACAATAAACCATTTTAAATCATTTCAAACTATTTTTACTACATTAAAAACTTCTTTTCCACTTTATTTCATATTTTAATACTATATATTCATTTTTTTAATCTTTTTATATTCAAAACCATAAAAAGGAATACTAACTCACATACACATATCAATAGGGATTTATTTTTCCATGAACTAACTATGATTAATTAATTAACCATTTCTATTTTAGATACTTATGATTTTCCCATTACTGGTTATATTTATAACAACCAAGTTATCAACTATATAATCAACTATATAATCAACCAATTTTCAAACATCCATATAAATCATCTAAGATATTAAATAGTCATATTATTATACTTCAAATAATTTAAGATGTTATTTATCAATTATGAATGTCAAATAATCGCTACTGGTTTCCACTCCACCAAACTTTTTCGAAGCATCTTGAAATAAATCTGGCTATACTCCAGCAGCACTTCCTTCTCTTTTCTTTACCCCGGAGTCTCTGGATCTCCTCTTTGCCTCTATGGAATCTCGACCTTGACTTGGATTAAGGTGGTGTTCGGCCTTGATGGTTGAACTAGGATGGGCCTTGGGTTTTAGAAGGGAAGTGGAGGATCTTGAACTTGTTTTTATCTTGAAATGATATGGTATTATATTTTTATTTTTATTTTTCTTTGCTATATTTTTTTGAGGAATAGAAGCCATTAGAGTAGCTTAGGAAGGACAAGAAGAAGTAGAGAATTGTGTGAAGAAATGAGAAGGTAAGGCTTTGTATTAATAGGCAAAAACTTGGAAATATCTCCTCCCCCTCAACCTCATGCTCACGCCAACCCCATACCCTCCATGATGTCACCCACCCTATGTGCTCTTGTCTATCCATGTGTGTGTGGGGTGAAGAGATGGTTACTTTTGACTTTTGTATGAAAATATCACGATATTTATATTATTTTTACCATTATTATTAATGAATGTAAATGTGAACATATTTGTATATGTATGTGTATATGGATGTATATATGTGTATATGTGTGCATGTATGTCACATATAACATATAACATTGCACAACTCCTCCACGTTAAATCGTTAAGAATTCAGAATCTAATTTCTGATCATATTTTTACTTCTCAATAATATATATATATATATATGTAAATAAAGTTTGAATGTAATATCTTTATTTTTTAATAATTAAAAGGGCCTCATTTGAATTCAAAACAATTATTAAATCATTTCAATTCAATTTCAATTCAAAAACCAATTATCTGAAAATAAGGACATTATTAATGATGTCATAAAATCATTTTATTTTAAAATAAAATAAATAATTTTATAACATATTCTTACTTAAGTGGAGAAATGATTGTATTTATCCAGTTTCGTTCTTGACTTTTTATGGTTAAAAGCTGTTTATCGATAAAACGATTCTCGGTTATTTTATCGATATTTTTTCGAAGAATATATTTTGTAAATATTTATTCATAATAAGATCACCATTATTAATTATTGTCAAAAATACTATAATCTATTTTATAAAATCTTACCTTTGAATACGTTTTTAAAAATAAATATTATTTTCCAAAGTGATAATTTATGGTCATTACAAAGCCCAACCTTTATCAGTTATTCCAGTTGCAAATAAGCTGAATTTCAAGCGCAAGTTTAAAGGAAAGAAGAAGTGGGCAGGAAAGAAACCCAGGGAAGGGGTCCACCTTAGAAGAAGCAACCCAACTTGGCCAACGTTCTTTGTTTCAAATACAAGATGGGCCACTTTGCAAATTAGTGTCCAAGTGTCTCTTGTTTCAACTGCGGCCAGCAAGGACACACAAATACACTACAACAAAACAGTCTTTTTACAACGGGCAATGCCCGTTGTAATATGGTTTTCGCAACGGGCATGTGCCCGTTGTAATAGGCCTCGTTGTAATAGATCCACCACATTTTACAACGGGCAAAGCACGTTGCAGTATACCTTTTTACAATAGGTTATGACCATTGTAATAGACTATAATACAACGGCCATAACCCGTTGCAATAGACTAACCATACTAGTTGCATAGCATGTTTCACAACATGCATTGACCATTGTAAAAAGCTCATATAACAACTCACATTGCCCGTTGCAAAATTAATGCAAATTTAAAAAAAAATTACAGCAGCATCCATGCAATACATCCATACTAATACTAATATTGTCGTAAAATAATTAAAATTACATACGAAAAGACTAAAAGGTAGAGTCATAGAATTCTAACACTCCAAAAATTTAGATAAGTTTACATGCCAAATACATAAAGCATTAACACACTAAGCCATACATCCCCAACTTGCCTGCAATTCACATACTTCATAGCACAACATTAAACCAATTGTTATCCACTACTTGCTCCAGACCACTGCAGTGCTCGAACAACAAACCAACCTCACTGCCAAATTAACAGTTACTTTTCTCAAACACCCCACACACATACAATTGATGCACTTGAACCAAACTCAAACACATCAAATTTCAACAACCATCCAAGCAACTACAACTTCCCATCAACCATTCTAAATAACCCTCATTGTGTGTCGAACCCAGTTGGGGGTCTGACAAATCTTGACACTATGTGTCTTAATATGCCTATTTCTTATAGAGATCGGCACTTCTCTTCTGACTTATTAGTTCTTAAGTTCATGGGTTTTGGGGTATTGTTGGGTATGGATTTGTTATCTATGTTTCAAGCAGTTTTGGATTATATTTAGAGAATGGTAGTAGTAAAGGATGTAGTAGGACAAAGCATTGATATACTTTGTAAGAGGCCTATCGAGTTAATGAGTAGTTTCCTCAATTCACTCGAAATGCCCAAAGAGGAGATAAGAGATATACCGATTGTTCAGGATTTAAAGGATATTTTCGATTAAGTGCAAGGGTTTCCTCCTCACCATGAAGTGGAGTTCCATATTTATTTGATTCCGAGAACCAAACCGATTGTACGACCTCCTTGAAGGTTGGCTCCGAAAGAGAGAAGTGAATTAGAGAAGTAGATGTTTGATTTATTGCAGAAGGGTTTGATCTAACATAGTATATCAAGTTGGGGATCACTAATAGTTTTTGTTACCAAGGCAGACGGTTCTCTTAGGTTATGCATAGACTACCGAGAGTTAAACAAAAGGACTATCAAGAATAAGTATCATTTACCTAGGATCGACGATATGTTTGACCAACTCCATGACGCTAGGGTGTTTTCTCAACTAGATCTTACCACTGGTTTTCACCAATTAAGGGTAGCAGAGGAGAGTATGCCCTTAACATCTTTTTGTACCCCTGATAATTTTTATGAGTGGTTGGTCATGTTGTTAGGACTGACCAAACCACCAGCGTATTTCATGGACTTAATGAATCGAGTGTTTTGGGATTTTTTAAATAAATTTGTCTCATCTTCATTGATGATATTCTTGTTTATTCTAAGATGGAAGAAGATCATAAGTATCATCTCTGAGTTGTTCTAAATACATTAAGAAGTCATATGTTGAAAGCAAAGTGCCATTTCTAAAAATATGAAGTTAGGTTTCTGGGGCATGTAGTTTCGGGAGAAGGCATATTTGTGGACCCAGTTAAAGTAGTTGCGGTTCAAGACTGGAAGAAGCCTGAAAATGCGACAAAGGTTGGAAGTTTCTTAGGATTGGCTAGTTTTTAAAGATGGCTCATCAAATATTTCTCGAAGATTGCTTTACTTCTGACGAAGTTGATGAAAAAAGATGCTAAGATTGTATGGACACCTAAGTGTGATCAAGCATTCAGTGAATTGAAGGAGAAATTAACCAGTGCTCCTTTTTTAACTATTCCAAATAGGAGCGGAGGGTTAACTATATACATGAATGCTTGCAAAACCAGATTGAGAGCAGTTCTAATGCAATATGAAAAAGTTATGGCATATGCGAGTCGACAGCTGAAACCTCATGAGAAAAATTATGCTACGCACGATTTAGAGCTCTTGGCAGTTGTCTTCGCATTAAAGATATGGAGGCATTATCTTTTCGGTGAAAATTTTGAGTTATATACATATTACAAATCTTTAAAGTATCTCTTACTCAGAAGGACTGGAACTTGAGGCAACAGTGTTGGCTAGAGTTTCCGGTGGCATATAATCTTGAGATTTTGTATACGTCGGGGAAAGCTAATGTTGTAGCTTATGCACTGAGCAGGAATAATGAAGTTTTTGTTAATATGGAAGTTCGTCTAGATCTTATCCAACACACTAAGAGTAATCAGTAGGGGACGTAGTCTTTCTTAGATAGCTAGAGCTGTTAGTGAAAATGTTTCGCTGGAGAAGTAGCCAGGATTCATGGTAGACGACTATGGTGTTCCAAGGAGGAACAGTCGGTTGTGTGTTCTGGATGTGGATGGAATTAGATATGAAGCTCTGACAAAGTTTCATCATTCTAAACTATTGATGCATCCAGGGGTTACAAAGATGTATCAGGACATGAAGCGTACTTTCTAGTGGGAAGGGATGAAAGAGACGATGCTATATTTGTAGGTTGATGTGCTAACTGCCAGTAGGTAACCAAAAGGACTAGAAGGATCGAAAGGTTAGAGGAAAAGAAGGCAAAAATATGATAAGGTGATGGATCACTAGTAATCCATAAGGATAGCTCGTAGGTCCTCCAATCCTCTTGCATCATGATCCAAAGCTAGGAATAATTGCTAAGTTTGATGGAATTCAGAGCTAGCTAGATCGAGAAGTGCGCATTCGTTTGATTCAATCAGTAGTCCAATGCAACCGGTGTATGAATAATCATCAAAATAAGGCTACAAGCTACAAAATTACCTGGAGAACACCTACACGAGACAACAAATGCAATCCAAAAGACGGAGTCCAAAAATCCACTAAGTACATGGATCGCTAGCGATCCATGCACTATGGATCGCTAGCGATCCATGAGATCGTGTTAGACTGCCATGAAATTTAAGGAAAGGATGAAGGAGAGCATCTCAAGAAATTGGATCATCAGCAACCTAAAAACTATGGATCGCTAGCGATCCATCAGATTGGCTCGGATGGTTATTAAATTTTCAGTGCACCTTCGAATTTCCAAATCCAAGCTTCTGGTGAGGTAGCCTTTCCAATAGCTCTCCAACCCCTATAAATATGATCCTACCTGCAACATAAACGGGATCTTCTGGACTGACTGTAGAAACTCTGCAGAAACTACTCTTCACTCTTCTTCTCCCACACAACGGTCATCTAAAGGGATTACTGTGATTCTCCAGTGAATTCTAACACTAGTGACTTGATCTAACCTACATGATTCAATCACATTGTAATAATATTCAACTTGTAATTGCAGTACGTCAATAATAAAAGTAATAAAGTTGACATAGGCTTCGTTAATAGCCGAACCGCTATAAAAGTCTCTTGTTCATTTACTTTCTCTATGATTTGCTATTGCTTTTTCTACTTTATTTGCCTTGATAAACAAGGCTGGTGCTTTCATACTCAACCCAAAGCGTTGATCCATTTTTTGGGTTAACATTTTGGTGCTTTCACTGAGAATTCAACTCAGGCAAATATCTAGCTATCTACTTTGGATCAGATAGGTTTAGAAGTTAGATCCTTAGTCTTTATTTGAAAGATCTACTGTTAAAAATCAATGGCTCCGGGAAGAAAGAGAACTGCTTCTGGAAGATCCATAGGGGCGGTAATTGTAGGAGAAGAGATGAATCATCACCAAATCGAAGTGAATAGGGCCAATGTAGGAGATCAGGTGCTAGGATCCTCTAATCAACGTGAAATTGTTAGTAGAGATGAACTGAATAAAATAATTGACGAAATCAATCAGAAAATGGAAAGCAGTCGGAGAGCTCTTATGGACAAACATAATGCCCTCTTGACCTTACAATCACATCCTACTCCAAGAATCATGGTAGAACCCGCGGCTGTCGTAGAACATGAAAATTCTTCCAGTTCTGGCATAAGCAGAAGGAACGGGAAGCAGCCACAGAAAGGAATGATAGCTAGAATCATTGGAATCAACATAGAGGGAAACACAAGCACTCCACTGACCGTGAGGCAACCAGCTACAAACTTAAATCTAGAGGTAAAGATCCCACAAGAGGATATAACCATAGACCTCTCTGATTCGGAAGATGGAGAGCAACTTAACGACGACAAGTTGGAATGAAGTGCCAATGCATTCAATAACGCCAGGGATATCCAAATTGCCCCAATCAGGCCAATCGCAAGCCAATGGAATCCTGAGGGAGTGGCTCTTTCGAAGACAGAAGAGCCTAGGCTTCAGCCCACTCACCAAGATCTTTTGTAAAGCCAAATATTCGGTGTAGTTACTGACAGCCGACCCCCGGATTACCGGACACCTGAGGCATATATCGCAAACTTGGTCAAGCGACTAATGGATGAGAGTAAGAATAGAAGGGATGTTGAATGGGGATCTGCTCCAAGTCGGACTCCTTTCACTGATGAGATTTTGAATGACTGGTACCCATGAAAGTTCACTATGTCAACTATTCCATTCTATGACGGAACGAGAGACCCAAAACCCCATCTATACAAGTACAGTTGGTACATGGATGGATCAAATGCTTCAGACGCCGTTCGATGTAGATGTTTCCCAATTTTTATAGAGGGAATTGCTTCCATGTGGTTCCCTAGGTTTCCGCCAAGATCTATCTCCACTTTCGATCAACTAGCAACAAGATTCCTTTATCAATTAGAACTTCACAGGGCGCAACCTAAAGATGTGATGTCCTTGTCCAGTCTATTCAAGAGATGAAATGAATCTCTGAAGTCTTTCATGAATCGGTTCAACACCGCGGTGACAGAAGTAAGCAATCCGAACGAGGATATGGTTTTGATGGCCTTGGTCCACGCCATCCACCCCGAAACTGAGTTTGGAAAATGGATCAAAATGAAACAACCAACTACTAGAAAGGACTTCAACCGTAAGGCGAGTCAATACTTGAGATTGGAAGAGGTGCAAGAGTAAGAAAGGAAATCTACTAGCTTACAACCGATGAACATTGGGCAGAATGGCATGGCGATGAACCAGGACATAAATACCTCCGGGACCGTTGAAGAAAGTGCGGGAAAAGACGGAAAACAGAAAAGGAAAAATCAGAATTCCAACAAACGAAATGGTAACAATAAGCGGCTTAAAGGCTTCAGGCTAGAAGATTACATCTCGCTCAATGATATTCCGAAAAATATCTATCTCGCAACACAAGGGCCATAGGAGTACAAAAAACCCCCTAAAAACGAAGCAACTGAACAGCAAAAGCATTCTAGGAAGTACTGCTGCTTCCATGAAACACATGCCACAACACTAACGAGTGTCGTCACCTAAAGAACTTGATTGAGGAGCTGATCCAGGAAAACAAGCTTTAGCAATACGTGAGAAAATCGGTAAATCCTGACCAACCCGCGGCCCCACATGCTCCAAGGGATCGAGGAAATCAAGCTAGAACCAGTATAGAGGGATCTAGACGAACTGACTAGAGATTCATCATTGGAATGGTATCTGGAGGACCTCATCCCCCACAGAGGAGTTGTGGAGAAATGGAGTGGTATGCGAGCTCATTAAAGCACGCTCCGAAAGATGCATGCCTTGCAATTGAAGATGGAACCTCCATTAAGCAGCAGTGAACCTTGAATGACGACATAGTATTCAGAAATTGAGACATTGAGGGAGTAGAAGCTACAACTCTCAATCCTATGGTCGTGACAGTAGGAATCAAACCCACTATGGTCCGACGAGTATTGGTAGACAGCGGCAGTTCTATGAATATCCTTTCTAAACGCACCTTTGATCAGATGAAGATCAACATGAAAGACGTATCTGCTTGCCAAACCAAAATTCAAGGATTCACCGGCGTGCGAACCCAAACAACTCATCGGAACGATTGACTTGCCTATATAACTTGGGGAAGGCGACCAAAGAGTCACCCTCATCCAAACTTTCATGATCATAGACAAAACTTCCGCATACAATGCCTCCTTAGGACAACCTACACTGGTGCCTTACCAAGAAATTCTCAACGGAGAGCGGGGTTGGGGTGATCAAAGGAGACCAAAGTGTCACCAGAGAATGTTATTTCACATAACTGCACGAATCTAAAAGAAAGGAAAATGGGAAGAATGTGGGTAGAACTCTCCACATTTGTAAACCTGCCAAATAGCAACTACAGAGCCACCCCTGGCTTGGGGATCATAGCCGATTCAACAAGGCTTTGGTCCCTAGAAAAAAGAATGCAGGGGAGGATCAAGAAACACCGACATAATTGACAGTTTTTGTCCCAGTTGACATGGATGACCCAATGCGGGTCTTGAAAATCGGTTCGCACCTTGGAACTAAGATGCGATTCGAACTCACTAAATTTCTTCATGCCAACTTGGATGTGTTTGCCTGGGCACATTCCGATATGTATGGGGTATTGCCAGAAATTGCATGTCATGCACTCCACATTGACCCCAAGTATACACCGGTAAAGCAAAAGAGGTGTAGCCTGGGCCCCAACGGTCCAAGGCAATGAGAGAAGAAGTAGACAAGATGATGGCCAATGGTTTTATCCAAGATGCGATCTAGCCCGAATGGGTATCTAACCCAATTTTGGTCAAGAAGTCTAATGGGAAATGGTGAACTTGTATCGACTACTCGAACTTAAACAAAGCCTACCCAAAAGACAACTTTCCCTTGCCCAAAATTGACCAGCTTGTAGACGGGGCTGCTGGACATAAATTGCTATCATTTATGGACGCATACTCGGGATACAACCAGATCCTGATGCACGAACCTGATCAGGAAAACACTAGCTTCATCACCGATCTAGGATTATACTTCTACAAGATAATGCCATTCGGCTTAAAGAATGCTAGGGCAACCTACCAAAGATTAGTAAATGCCATGTTCAAGCATCATATCAGAAAAACCATAGAAGTCTATATGGACGACATGTTGGTTAAATAGCGAATAGCTGCCAATCACTTAAATAATCTTGCCAAAATGTTTGAAATACTCTGAAAATATGGGATGAAGCTCAATCCACTCAAATGTCACTTCGTGGTAGCATCCGAAAAGTTCTTGGGATTCATAGTGAGTGCCAGAGGCATTGAAGCAAATCCAAAGCAAATTACTGCCCTACGAGAAGTCAAAGCCCCAAAAAACAAGAAGGAGTTACAAAGCTTGAATGGAAAAGTCGTAGCGCTAAGCCGGTTCATCTCAAAAGCCACCGTTAAATGTATACCGTTCTTTGGTGCACTAAAGTAAGGAAAGAAGAACTTCGAATGGAATGAGGCTTGTCAAACTGCATTTGAACAATTGTTGCAAAATATGGAACCCCGCAAATCCTATCAAAGCCAGTAGATGGAGAGGACTTGTTCATCTACTTAGCAGTCTCACCTCACGCCTTAAGTGCTGCTCTTGTACGTGAAGAAGCTAGGATCCAGCGGCCCGTATACTACATTAGTAAACGGTTCACTAAAGCCGAGAAATATTGTCCAAAATTGGAAAAGCTAGTGTATTACCTCTTGAATGCATCCAGGAAGTTACGACCGTATTTCCAGGCACACCCAATCAAGGTATTGACTAATCAACCCTTAAAGCAAATATTGTACCACCCTAAGACTTCCAGGCGGCTCATCAAATGGAATATCGAATTGAGTCAATATAAAATCACTTACCATCCTAAAAGGGCAATCAATGGGCAAGTGTTAGCAGATTTCATCGTTGAATTCACCATATGAGATGATGAAGAAGAAATTACAGTAGAAGTGGAAACACGATGAAAGCTCTTCGTCGATGGCGCATCTAATAAATTCTGCTCAGGAGCAAAGGTGGTGCTTGAGACTCCTGAAGGACGAGCCTTTTGCTATGCCTTACGATTAGAATTCCCAGTGACAAATAACGAAGTAGAATATGAGGCATTGATAGCTGGAGATAATATCCATACACATCTATAGCGACTCTTAGTTAGTCGTCTGTCAGGTGAAAGGCGAATACCAGGCTCGAAGGGAGAACCTTGCCCCATATTTATCTAAAGTGCAAGAGTTGCTGAATGACATCGAACATTACACCACAACTCACATCCCGAGGGAGCAGAATACGAAGGCTAACTACTTAGCTAAACTGGCCAATTCCGGAAAGCTCAATCGTTGGGACTAGTCCTGGCTGAAACCCTGACTACTCCAAGCATAAGCGAAATGGATATCAACTGGATTTTTGAAATCATCGTTGAACCAGAAACGTGGATGATGCAAATCAAAGACTACTTGCTTACAAGAACTCTTTCCGCAGATAGGAACTAACGGAAAATGCTTCTCCAAAAGGCACCGTGATTTATAGTACAGGATGGGACACTCTACCGAAGGGGGTTCTCTACCCCTTGCTCAGATGTGTGACCACTGACTAAGCTCAAAGGATCTTGAGAGAAGTTCACAAAGGATACTGTGGAGACCACACCGAGGGGCAAACCCTTGCAATGAAAATCCTTCGGTATGGGTATTTCTAGCCAACAGTAAACCGCAATGCAGCAGATTACGCCAGACGGTGCGACCAATGCCAAAGATTCAGCAAGATCAAAAGAACTCCCTCAACAGAGCTAATACAGATGGTCAGCCTATGGCCATTTGCAATATGGGGAATTGATTTGATTGGCATGTTGCTAATAGCTGAAGGATGGGCTAAATATGTTATAGTTGTTGTTGACTATTTCACCAAATGGGCCGAAGCGGAACCGCTGGCCACCATCACCACAAAGAAAGTCATTAAATTTGTTACTAAAAACATTATTTGCAGGTTTGGTGTGCCATAGAAAAACATCACTAATAGCGGGATCCAATTCGAAAGCGCCAAGTTCGAAGACTTTTGCGAACGCTTCCGAATCAAGAAGAGGTTTTATGCGGTCGCTCATCCGTAAGAAAATGGGCAAGTGGAAGCAATATATAAGATCATCAAGTCCACCATAAAAAAGCGGCTAACTAAAGCTAAAGGGAATTGGGTTGATGAACTTCCACTCGCACAATGGGCTTACAGAACAACGCATAAAGCAGCAACCGAGCATACCCCGTTCGCCTTGGCGTATAGTTCAAAAGCAATAATCCCTAGCGAACGAGAATTCCCCTCTCATCGAAGACAGAATTTCAATCAGAGGCAAAACAAGCAATTCATACTCGAGTCGCTTGATATGGTCAATGAGAAGAGGGAAGAAGCCGAGTTAGGAACCGCTGCTCACCAAAAAAGGATCGCACCAAAAAAGGGTCGCACGGTACTTCAACTCCAAAGTTCACAACCGAAACTACAAAGTAGGAGACCTCATCCTCAAACGAGTCTATCCCGTACTGGAAACCGATGGACCAAACTAGGGAGGGCCGTATGTGATTAGTCAAAAGCTAGGGGATGGAAAATTCAAACTGACAAACGTTAACTAAATCCAAATTCCCCAAGCATGGGTTAACAAATCGCTGTATCGTTACTTTATATGAAATTATCTTATGTACTTCTTATTTTCAGTAAATAGCCATCCTGAAATACCGGGGGCATTGTATATAGGCAGATATTGCCTAAATTTTCTTAATAACATTGCTTTGCTTCCTGAACTAATAAAACTATGTTCATAAAAGTAACCTACGGAGTCGACCAGGTCAAATCGGCTCAAAACCATCCAATCGCTGCTTGAGATAGTGGAACCATGCTCAAGTATGCCCCATTTACCCTTCGGGTCGACGGAAGCAAATCGACTTGAACCGTTGGATCGGTGGAACCTGATCCCCACCTTCTAAGAACTGGTGTTGCTCCGGTGACGCTGGGAAGGCCCAAATCGAAGTCGTGCATCACATCTTGGATTGTGGAATCACACCCAAGCAAGCACAACCTTAAAAGCTGCGCATTAATTTTTGAGCCGTGGAATCGCGCTCTAGAAGCATGAACTCCTCGCGTTGCCCGAAGATTGGTGACGCCGAGGAGTCCCAAACCATTCTGGATCGATGGGTCATATTGATCCCAAAAGCGGCGCAACCTATAAGCCATGCACACTCTCGGCAGTCCCGCATTTCATAAGCCGTGCACACTCTTAAGTAACGGTATTGGCCCGCCAATGCTGAGAAACTCGTCCATTGCAGGAATAACAAGAATCAACCAACTCCCACTATTAGGAGTAAGAGGTATGAGTCCAGCAATGTCAAACGACTACGAGTCAGTAGAGAATTCCGATTGTTGACCGATAATATATCTGAAATCAAGCCGATCAAATCACAAGTTCCTAAAGATAGGAACCACAAAATATGTCTGATTATAGAGATCCAAAAATCCCTCAGATCAACTGTTCATTTGTCAAGTGTTCGAAGTAAGCAGCCCCGTGAACTAGGGGGCACATATCGATACTTAAATAAAAAAAACTCAAAAACAAAACTAAGTACTTCACAGTTCTATTACTCCAAACAAAGAATTTTGATGGTAATTATAGGACTAGATAAAATAGCAGTAAAAAAAATTGACATAAGTGCATGAAACATAGATAAGTAGACAGGTAAAGTTACAATCAAAATGCCAACATTGTATTACTTAATAGCATTTTACATTGTATTACTTATAGCATGTTCTATACAAAGTCAAAAATGTGGGGGTCGTACCCACACAATATCTGCCAACAAAAAGAAAAGTACAGATGCTACAACAATCAATGCAGTAAGTGCAGACTCTGCACTTGAACAAAAAATGTATCAAATAAAACAAAATGTCCCAAAAACTTGCTTCACTGCTATCCGGACCTATCAATGCCTCTTTCCACCGCTCCTTTTCCCACCTTTAGTTAATAGTTTCTGTTTCCCCTCAGAATCCCAGCCAGGGGAAGTGTCGCTGCCTGCAATATCAACTATCTCCTCGACGCCGGCATCTCCTCCCTGCTCTCCGACCTTCTTGGAAGACTCCCCTTTGGATTTGCGCTTCGGGGATTTGCTGGAGCTCCTTGAAGATTTTATCGCTTCAACCTTTTCCTTCTTAACGGCAACCATTTGCTGTTCAGTTTTATGCAGTTGACTAGTTTGGTCCTCCTGCTCTCGAGCTTCAGCAGCCGTGAAGTCACCCTTCGAAGATACATAAGGAACGTCTTAACCATGCAATGCACCAATCTTCTCAGATCTCGGCCCTGGCTGCAAGCCAAACGCAGGCGTAGCAATCAAAGCGGTTACAGAGATGACTGTCGAGGCTGTTGAAATAGCAGCAAGCCTATGCATTGAGGAAACCGACGAGTCATTAGGTAAAGAGGGTGGACCTGTAAGATCAAAAATGAAAGCATTAAGTTCATCTTATTCTTGCGGTGTGAGCTGAAAATTCCCAAATTCGGGGGAAATAAGAAGGTTGCATGCATCAGAAGAATGGTCGAGAATATCAATCTCGTATTCCCCGCCTTCTCATTCTTTTGATGGTTGCACGATCTTCGGAGAAGTTCCAAGGCCACCTGAAGTTTCAGAGATAGTTGTCGAAGAAAAAGATGACAAAGCAGCACCAGCAGAACTTGCCAACCGATCACGAGGCTGTCTTGATGGTCCGCAAGGCCTAGAAATGAAAGGCTTCGGTAATGTTTTGGCAGTTGTAGTCATAGTAGCATCGGTAGCCTCTTGTTCCTTCTTAATTCGAAGAACCTCTCGACCCTCTATCAGTGCTTTCTTTGATTCCTTATTAAGGTAGGCATCCTTTAACTCTTGCTTGGTATATACATCCCTGTTTTCTCGGAAATGGGCCACTGCAAGAGTACGCGGAAATTTAAGGCCCAAATAGCTGAGGCTCCCCTGATGTAGCAAGGAATTAACATAGAAATTTAAGATGGTATCGTCCATCTTTTCCCTCTTTTTCTCGAAAGTGTCCTGCAGCTCCAGGTAATCCGCTGTTATGGTGGCCTTCTCAACTTCAACTCGAGTCCTCTCGGCGCTAAGATACGCAACTCTTTCTTGGTGCCAATCAATCATCCGAGCTTGATTGGAAATGGTCTTGTCATGGGATTCCATAATTCCCGCATATTTAGCAATTGGTGCCCTTCAACAATTTTGTCATGATTAGCAATAGTCTTCTTTTGAGCTTCAATGATCATGTCATAGGCTTCGAGCTCCTCTTTCAACTTAACTTCGTCCTCATGGGCCTTCTTAGTTTCATCTCGAAATACAATATCTATTTTTGCATTGGTCTCTTTCAGCTCCTTAAGCAAGTTGGCACTATTCTTACCCTCCTAGAGTGTCGGGTCCCTCCCTTATATTAGTCGCTTAATTCTGGCATCACGTTTCGCTAACGTCCTCTCGAAATCGCCTTTCTCCGATTCAAATGAGAGGATCTCTTGATAATTATTACGGTTCGTGTCGGCCAACTGCATGCATAACTTTTCCCATCCCATGGCTTGATCTAAATCACTTTGAATCGCTTAAAGGTGGGGCGTATAGGAATCTTTGGGGGCTGGGCGAAGGTCGCGGTCAAACTTAACTCCCATTAAAAACCACTCGGGGAGCACAGCTTCGAGTCTAGGGGACTAGACGGAAGAATGTAAGCCGGCTTCCTGTGAGGATGCAAGGAAATAGAAGCGGGCACTACGTGAGTCGACGGGGCTTGAGATGAAAATGGAGCCTGAGTGGAAGAAACCAGAACTTTAAGATTAACATAAACTGGGGTCAGGGCAAAAGCCTGATGCCCAAAAGGATGAAAACAGCGATCAACCTTTGACTTCTTGGATGATTCCTCTAGGTCGTTGGGGTTTTTCTCTTCTCGTTACCACTCTTATACGTCCGAACCCGTTCATTGTCATCCCGGTGATGAGCCTGGGCTTTTGAGTCTTTCCGTCTTCTCCACTCTTCCTCGTTTTCATGGGGTTGGCGACGGCTTGAAGATCGTCTTAACAAACGTTGTGAATCAGTGAATTGTTCAAGATCATCATAAAGTCCACGACCTCTCATGGTACCTGACATGAAGAATAAATAAAGAGTTTTAGCAACAAGAAATAGGCCTAAATATTGTAAGTGCAAGTGAATGTGACTCTAGTGAAATATGTCATGTCTCACAAACCGGATCGGGAAGCAACCATGGTAGAAATCGGGCTGACTCTAAACACAATATGACCAAGGCGATGGGATGTTCCCTCAAATTCGAAATCTTCCCCTATAAGTTCATCGATATCCATGTAAATGTTGCTAAATCCCCAAAGTCCATGCCGGCATCCTTAATCGGGGAACCCTGACGTCGCTCGGCTCCTCGGGGAGAATCTTTATTGTGAATCATTCGGGGAGGCGAATCTGGGAGAATGGGACTCATTCTCGGAGTCTCATCACACGATTTGGAGGCTCCGTCATCGGAGACTGCATCGAAATCATCATCACTAGAGGAGGAGCCATAACTACTGTTACCCTTAACTTCACCCTCCTCCTTTTCTATTACCACTGCGACTTTGCCCTCATGCTGCTTGAATTCTTCTTCCCCTTCCTCCAGAATCGAGGGCATTCTAGCCAGACAGCTGGCTTCAGTTGTGACACCCCTTACTTCACGAGTTTCTTCGGGTTAACTTGCTAGATTGGCCTTCTTTTTGTGGGAAACCACCTTCTTCAGAGCCATGTGACGAAGAAGTGGCGTGTGTTTGTACTCTGGAACGGGAAGGAGAAGGGACTTCAATGGCCATGGTGGATCTCCCAGGATGCAACAACCCATACCGGAGTAAATTCTCGTCCATTGGCAAAAATTTAACTAATCTCTCCTTAGCATCTACGGCCTTTAGAGTATGGAAAATCTTATCAAGTGTTGGTTCCTTTTGGCTATGGAATTACTGCAAGAAGTATTTGATCTGTCAGAAATCCCATAGCGACTTATCGAAACTCAGTAAGTAAAGGAGAGAACTTACCCTCGGTCGTCCAAAGGTGGTTAAATCCTTCAGGACACCTAATAAAGAAGTATGGAGTCTTGAATTAAGACAGATTGCTTTGAAGCTGCAATACGATCTTGTGACTCCAATGGGCCTCGATGATGACAAGGGATGGGCAGTCGTCTCTCTTCTTAAACGAGGGAAAATATCTCAACTCATCAAAACATGGGGCACGATTAAATGTCCGCATAAAAAGGACGTGAAGGCAAGTCAAGGTTGCATATCCATTAGGATGAATTTGGAATGGAGCAATTCCCAAGTTCAGAAGAGTTTCTATCAAGAAGTCATTGAAGGGAGGCACTGCACCATTTAAGCACACATGATGTGCACGTAAAAGTGCATATTTTTACTTCTATATGTAATCTACTTTTATTTAAATAAATGAGCATATTAGGGTATTTTATACGTTTAAACCAAAATTTAAATTGTTTTCAAATCATCATTTATTCATCTTCATTTGGGGGGTAAAATGGTAATTTTGTGTATGATTTAATTTGAGAAAATTTATTTGCACATTTTTTCGTGTAGGAAATGAATTACAAATATGAAGAGGTTCATGGATGTATGCATGCACATATGTTGAAGGCAAATGAAGAATGGAAATAAAAGAATTCATGCAACGTGGAGGAGCCTAAATACCCACTACCATATGGTCCATAATTAAAAGTACATGCACATATTAATGAAGTCTTAAAGGCATGTTAGTGGGAAGTAATTAATTCCCTTATGATTACTTGGAGGTTACACTTTCTCAAGGGCATTTTAGGTAGTCCCCTAAAATATGAACTAGGGTTTTAAGCATGTATTAATACCCCTTATGTTTCATGTAATCATCTTTTACTTGCATGCAAGATTGTAGCCACAAATCAAAGATAAATAAAAATTTCTTTAATGGCTTCTTAGCCTTGTTTTTACTTTCATGTAATTTTTTATTTCATGCTTACTTTTATTGCTCTTTTATTCTATGCTCTCTTATTTACTTTGTGCTCCTTTTGTTTCATGTTAGTAGCATAGATTTTATTATTGTAATTAGTTTAATTTTGTTTCATTCAAGTAGTTAGCTCTCTTTTCTTGTAATTAGCTCCCATTTTCATTTTATTTTATGTTGAATTCATTTTATGTTAACATGTTTTCAAATATGAGTAGCTAAACCCCTTCAATTTAGGGGTAATGAAACTCTCATGAAACATATTAAATTAACATAATGACTTCATTTATGATCTCTCATATGTGCTTAATGGTAAATATGAATGATGGTGGTTTATGTTTCTTTTTTTATTGAATTTTGATAGGCTATCATCTCAAATAGGCTATGCTTAACTCCATTTGAAACATAAACTATTTGATCATTTGCCTAAGTAATTTTGATAATGAAAGTCAGAGTAGAATTAATATTTGATGGTCTATGTTGCTAATTAATAGTAAGTAGATCATAGTTAAAATTGATTTTATTTTTTATTTTCATGTCATTTTCATGAGTGTTGATAAGTGGGTTTGAATGGTGTGTTAGAGTTTGATGATTTAAGTTGTGCTAATTAATAGCACAAATAAATCATACTTATAATATGCACATTAATCATTTCTACTTAATATTTTAATGAGAGATTATAATAGAATTTTGTGTTGATTTATATAAATGACTAGAAGTGGATTTGCCTCTAAATTGCTCTTTAATATTATAGTTTTATTCACTTTTGCTCTAGATTATTTTCTACAATTTTCTAGTTTAAAACTAACTTCAAAACTTAGGTTAATTTGATTGAGTATTATTAGAATTTAAACTGCAGATCAACCCGTATGCGCATAAGTACTACAATTGTGTGTTGTGCGTTTGCAGTTTTTATGATAATATTTTTTAACGATGGTTTTCTAATCGATGGAAATTTCCATCGTTAATCAACAACATATACCAGTGGCAAGTAGTTTAAAGTGGCATATGGGCAAACTCATTCTTCTCCGAAAGGCGTACACATCCTTCGAAATGATATGTTGTAAACAAATGTTATGTAGAACCCTAACAGAGATCACGGAGGAAGCTCTCTCCGGGGTATTAAGCAGAACTCTGAAATTCGGAGGAGTCCGGTCCACAACCGGGCCAACTGGAACCAGTTGACTATATTCAGCTTGCGGAACTGAATAGGAAGGCGCAATAGATGATGACTCAGCTTCTGAAAGTGCTGGACTTCCTCCATTGGACTTACGACGAGAGGACGGATGCTTCATTCTATATAACAGAAATTGCATCTAACGCGGTCAGGTAATTCTATCTTTAACTAAAATGTCCCCTACAACACTTGAATTCCGAAGGAATGCGGTTTACACTGACACGTCGAATTTCAAGTATAAGGTAGGGGCAAGTGCAGTGTGTTATCTATGTAGGGTGAGCTCAGTGTCCTGAACATACAAATGCCCTATCCTATGTAGATAGTTCACTCGCAGTGAAGAATGCAACAGGCTTCTCATATCATTTATTGAAGTTATTTCTCCTACAATTACCCACTATCAATCAATGATCGATAACGGATCCGTTATCTGAAGCGACATGGAAAGCTCTTCCCATTTTAGGTACACCAAGCATGCAATAATGGAACCAATCCGAACTCCCTTCGGAAGAACTAAAACCAATTCACGAGACGTCGTGTTGGATCAACAATGTAACTTAGTGCAAGTCAATTCTGATTTTGTGGACGAAGATATCAAAACATGTCAAGCACCAAGGTAAATCCCGAGCAACGTTCCGTGAAGAACTCAAGACACATTACTATCTTCTTCCACAAAATCGCAATTAACTCGAATTTTCCACGACAATCATCACCAATACAACCTTGTCACCAAATTGCTAAATGAATGCCAAAGTTCAAACCATCCACCTCGAGTCAAAAATCAAAGGGCAAGAGTGATTGAAGTTTGCGACAGCAACGATCCAAGGAAAGCAGGTCGATGGCAATCCAAATCTGTAGAGTCTTAGGTGATGATGGCTAGTCTAAAGGCAACGGCGAACTTCAGAATGGTCAACGGCAATAGGAATCGGCAGTGGATGGTCGGCGATGATAACATAATGAATGGATTTAGGGTTTAGTCGAATTCAGACCTAGTCGTAAAGCAGGAAGCTCGAGTCGTGATAGAAATGCAGAAAGGGAAAAGGATCAACTCGGTTGGATTAAATAGGGAAAGAGAACAAAAAATACTCTAAGTCATTAGGTTGCTAGCGATCCAGGAACTATGGATCGCTAGCGATCCATAAAACGGGAATCAATCTCCTCCAAATTCGCTCAATGTGATCCACGTGCTATTTAAAGACATCTTGAAAGTTATGGAATCGAAATTGATTTGTTATAACGAGCAATGACGACCCATGTCAAAGTTTGACAAACAGCCAAAGCCAAATTCGCATGATGGCGTCAACACGACCCAATGAACCTCACTAAATAGGAACTCAAGAGCGATTATTTCCAAAGGATGCCTTGTTTCCAATGAAGGCATACTCTGGAGGGCAAATGTTATCTGGGTTTTTAACCCAACATAATTCAAAGGAAGTCAGAACAGTTACGTCGAGTCAGAGCAACTCAAGAGCCAACCAAAAGGACTAGAAAGATCAACCAAGAAAGTTTAGAGGAAAAGAAGGCAAAAATATGCTAAGGTGATGGATCGCTAACGATCCATAAGGATAGCTCGTAGGTCCTCCAATCCTCTTGCATCATGATCCAGTAGGTATGCTAGGAATGATTGCTAAGCTTGATGGAATTCAAAGCTAGTTAGATCGAGAAGTGAGCATTCGTTTGATTCAATTAATAGTCCAACGCAACCAGTGTATGAATCATCATCAAAATAAGGCTACAAGCTACAAAATTACATGGAGAAGACCTACACGAGACAACAAATGCAATCCAAATGACGGAGTCCAAAAAAACACTAAGTACATGGATCGCTAGCGATCCATGCACTATGGATCGCTAGCGATCCAATCGTGTTAGACTGCCATGAAATTTAAGGAAGGGGTGAAGGAGAGCATCCCAAGAAATTGGATCATCGGCAACCCAGAAACTATGGAACGCTAGCGATCCATCACCTATGGATCGCTAGCGATCCATCAAATTGGCTCGGATGGTTATGAAATTTTCAATGCACCTTCATATTTCCAAATGCAAGCTTCTGGCAAGGCGGCCTAGCCCAATAGCTCTCGTACCCCTATTTTTTGGGGTTAATAATGGTTGAACCAAATAGGCCCATTTAAGGCTCAAAAATCCACATTTTTCATAAAAAGAGACTCGTCCATATGACGATTTCAAGTTTTGTTCAAATTTGTGTTCATTTCAGTGAGTAAAGCTCGCCTTTTTAGCTTAAATTTTGAATGTTATTTTCTTTATACTCTTGTCACTATTTTAGTTGGTTGGTTAGTTAAGTTTGGATGTAATATTACTGACTTGATTTGTGTTCAAAAAAGATGACACCTTTAAATGTTAGTTAGTAACTTAAACTAGTTATAATGTTCGAAGTAAATTGTTTAAGCGATGCTTTCTCTATGTTCATGAATATGGTTCACCATTGTGTATATGTCATACTTATGTTATGTGAGGTGATGCTTGGAAGAAAATCAATATGGCATGAAAGTAGTTATAGAAGTGTCCTTATAACTACTATCGCTATGTCGGCACTTTTGAAAAATACCATTGCTTTGAAACATTTTGCTATAATCTCGTGCTTGGGTTTTTTTTAACAAAGGTAGTTAAGTTTTTGAATGGTGATGGATTTAAATTTAATTAACTATTTTAGTAATGATGTTTAAATTTAATTAATCATTTTAATTAATGAGAATTAAGGTTAGTTAATTTATTTAATAATGATGTGTTTAATATTAATTAATTACTTTATTAATGAACTTAAACTAAATTAATCATTTTATCTAATGATACTTAAGCTTAATTAATCATTTAATAATTATGGATTAAAGTTAATTAGTTGGTTTAAATTTAATTAATCTTTTCTTTAATAATGGTTTAAATTAATTAATCATTTTTTATTAAGGGTGCTTAAATTTTATTATTTAATTTATTGATGACGTTTAAAATTTATTAATTGATTTAATGATGTCTTTTAAGTGATTAACACTTTTAACTAATGGAATTTAAAGTTAATTAATTAAATTAATTAATGAAGTTTAAAGATAAATAAATCCCTCTTATTAATGATAGTTAAAGCTGATTAGTCGATTTAATAATGATGTTTTATGTTATTAAATCCTTTTTATAGTGGTGTTTTAAGTTAATAAACCACTTTAACAAAGTTGTTTAAAGTTAATACTTGTAATGTGAAGCCCAAGTACGAATTCGGTTTTAAAATTAAAAGTTTGATTCATTTATGGAAATGAATTAACTTCCATAAAGCGATATCACTTATATGGAAAGTATTTAGTTGTATACTTAACACCAAACATCGAAGAGGGAGACTCGTCTCTATCCTAAATGTTAAGAATGTACGTCGAGACATGATTTAAGGTAACACTACCTTAGCTTGTCTGGAATCATTGTTGCCCAAGAGATAGTACAAATTTGAAATCAACAAGTGGTGATGGGTATACAAGATTTAATATCCATATATGATCATTTTGTTATCTTCAATAGTCGATTTATCGACCGTCGATCACCCCATCCTTCTTTGTATCTCAACAGTCTAAGATGATATGTTGCTCATTTGAGTTTTATTATCCTTTGTCGGAAATGACTAAATCTAAAGCGTGGTGGAAGCCAAGCTATGTGGGGCTACTCCCATTAGGGTATTATCACATCTACTTTAGATTGGTTTCAGATATTTATGCACCAAGAAGTGAATTACTCGGATACTCGATAACCGTTGGCGGGGTCCGGCTTGGATGTATCCGAGAGCCATTATAGTTCTCAAGTATATATTCTAGAGATATACTTTCAGTAAAGGGGTGCACCCTCTTAGTCATCATTGGAAAATTCCCTTTTTCCTCATTGATTCGAACTTTCGAATTTGTTTTCCTTAATTGCATCTGGAAGAGTCCAGCACTCTTCGCTTTGTTTAACTATTTGTATCCATTCTTTAAGTTTGGATGTTGTTCTTGCGAGAGGAAACCCATTCGCATTTGGCGGTGTGGTCTCACATGCTGTTGTTTAATTACACCTACTGTTTAGAGTTTTTACTCATATCAGACATATGTCTGACCTAAGTTGTTTGTTTCCCTCAAACTCTCAGATACTCACTTTTATTTGAGTGGTCCGAGAGTAGCAGGTCTTTTATGGGCTCTTTTGAAGACGGCTTCGAAGTAGGAGGCCTTTATCTATTTGGTTACCTATTTTTGTTGTTTGTATAATTCATGCAAGTGTATTTTGGTTTCAGGATGTGTAAAAGCCAGTTGTTATAACTGCTTAAGCCGACGGTAGTACTTTTATGTAACTCTGATAACTCTATGTTTGGGAGTAACCTTATGTACTATTTTACTGTTGTGTTCTATTTAATAGTTTCGTTGTGTAATTTTCTGTTATGTTCTTTTATTTTTACTCCACGACAATTCATCTTTTAGATGCTTGGGTAATGGCACACGAATACCGTGGATGTATTATGTGTCGTTCCCAGGGGTCAGCAAGGTGGGTAGTCACATAGCTAGTATTGGTTTTTCCCATAAAGGGATCTCAGCTAGTAGATTTTTAAGTAATATGTTTCTTCACTAGATGCAGCTTGTGCTGCTATCTCAAATTCCATAATGGATTGAGCCAATTAATCTATTTCTTATATTTCCAAGAAACGGCTTCAACTACTGTATAAAAAATATATCCACTAGTTACTTTGGAGTCATTTGATAAAGTGTTCTAGTTTGCATCTCTATATCCTTTAAGCATGGTTGGAAACTTTTGATAATGTAATCCAACGTTCATAATTCTTTTGAAGGATCTTATGATCCTCTCAAATACATGTCATTGCTTATACTATGTCTACTAGTAAACCAGCAGAATAATCCTGAGACATAGGTTATGTCGGGTCTAGTACAATCAGTTTCATACCGAAGGCTACCAATGATGCTTGCATAGCCCGACTATCTTACTCTTCACCGTTGTTCTTAAATAGTTTTACACTAGGATCATATGGTGTAGTTGTAGGTTTATAATCAAAGTACTTATATTTCTTCAACAACTTCTCAATATAGTGAGATTGATCTAAAGAAATTCCCTTTTTAGATCCAATAATCTTAATATCAAGGATTACACTAGCTTCTTTAAGATCTTTCATATCAAAGATATCACGTAATATTAATTTAACAAAATTCACAACATGAATATTTAAATCAAATATAAGTAAATCATCTGCATATAAACATATAATAGTGCAAATGTATTCTCTGATTTATTACTAGTACATTTGCCACTTTAATTTACTTTAAAACCATGTGATATAATTAATTACCAAACTTTTCATGCCATTCTTTAGGTGCCTATTTAAAACCATATAGAGATTAACCTAATTTGCAAACTTTATTTTCTGGCCAAGGATAACAAAACCTTCATGTTGGTTCATATAAATTTTTTTTCTAATGCACCATTTAAAAAGGAGGTTTTAACACCCAATTGGCGAATTAATAAATCATAAATTGAAGTAAGAGAAACTAACACTCGAACAGATGTTATTCTAGTAATAGGCGAAAAGGTATCAAAAAAGTCAACATTTTCTCTTTGCCTAAACCCATCGGCGACAAGAAGAGCCTTATATTTATCAACGGTACCATCAGATTTTAACTTCTCTTAAAGTACCCACTTACAGCCTATAGTATTACAACCCCAAGGTAAATCAGCTAAGTGCCATATTTTATTAGATTTAAGATTTTATCGTTTATAGCTAAGGTCTGAATCTAAGAAGACAACGCTTCTTTAACATTAGCAAGATCATCTTCTAATGTATAAGCATAATATTCTAGACCATAATCTTTAGTTATTCTAGATCTTTTCCTTCTTTTACGTTCAGTTTCTATTTCCTCGGTATGTTTATTCTAAACACTAGAATACTAGTAGTAGACGTCTTATTATTTCCTGATTTAAACGTAAACTTATTTTCAAAAAATTAGCATCATTTAATTTAATAATAACACGAACATTCAAATCAAAAAATCTATACACTTTGCTATTAATTGTAAATCAGAAAAACACATTCATATGATTGACTTGCTGGTTTAATTCTTTTAGGATCAGGAATACGAACATATGCTAAAAAACCTAAGTTCTAAAATAAGATAAGTTTAATTAATGATTTTTAAAAATCTTAAAAGATGAAATTTTGCTCTTAGATTTTGGAGTTTTGTTTAATACATTACAAACAATAATAAGATTTCCACTCATTAATGTAATGCAACACTAGAAATCAACAAAATAGTGACTATAGATTCAATAAATGTCCTCTTTTTTCTTTCAGTTTTACCATTTATTTCAAATGACCGTGGTGATATCTTTTCAGGAATTATGTCATGTGAATAATAAAATCTAATAACAAACAGGATTTATATTATGCTCCTTTATCACTATGAAATCTCTTAATTTTCTTATTAAACTGATTTTCAATTTTGATGACAAATAACTTAACATATTTGCTGCATCGCTTTTATTTTCATGAGATATACATAGCTGAAACCAAAATAGTCATGAGGTATCAGAGCTTTGGTTTTAGGCAAGCCTTAGCCTATGGAGCAAAAACTCATTAGAGATAGGGTAGAAATACCCTAGAATGAGTGAAATCAAACTCAGAATCATTTCCTTGTGAGTGAACGTATTTTCAAAAGTATAAAATGATTTTTAAATGATTTCTCAAATGATTTTTCAAAGATTATTTTGATATAAAGTTTTCTTGTTTTAAGAAGAAATTTTTTCTAAACTTCCTTCTTTCCGTATCGACCTTGTTAGAAATTTTGTATTAGGATATTCATCCAAGTGATTTTATCGTGTCTTATCTTAACTTATCCTTATCTTCTCTGTACCTTGTCCTAAATTTTATTCTTGATATTTCCAGGATGAATCGTGGAAATGCTAGAGGTAGGGGTCGGGGTATTGCCCCAATTCCTCCACCTGTTGCACCCGTTAGGTTTACTGTTCTTTGCAAGGAAATCTCTCAGCTCGGTGGCACTAGATTCACCGGTTTAGAGAGTATTATCGAAGCCCAGCAATGGCTACGAAGTTTGGAGAGAATTTTTACTGGTCTAGAGATCACTGATGCCCAGAAGCGTCAGTTAGCAACATGGCAGCTGCAAGAGTCAGCCTTAGATTGGTGGGAGTCTGTTACGACTCACACTAACGAAGGTGATCTTTCGTGGGAGCAGTTCATGTATCCTTTGTGTTAACTTGAATTTTTCTCATTTCCTTCCTTTTGAATCTATCTTAAGTTTGATTTCTGTATTTTTCTTTCCAGAGAGGCTTTTGTGGCAAAATGGATGCCCGAAGCCAGGAAATCTCAGCTTTACCGTGAATTCATGGACCTCAAGCAGGGTACCATGTCTTTTTCAGAGTATGAGCGGAAGTTCAATGAACTTTCCAAATTTGGTCCTGGTCTTATCGACACTCAGCTAAAGAAGAATGAGAATTTCATTTCTGGAGCTCGCCCAGAGTTCTACGATCGCCTTATTTCACATGTTCATGGCACATTTACTGAGCTCATGGATATGGCTATTCGCTATGAGAACCCTACTTCCAAGGGTCCTGCTACTTCTGGTGTTCATGTCTCACAATCTTCCTCCGCAAATTCCAAGAAGAGAAAGCCCAACTTCCACCAGCAGAAGAAGAATTGGATCAAGCATGCGGGCTTGGGATCTTCAGCATCTGCTCCTTCCCAGAGACACCCTATTGATCTTTCCTCCATTACTTGCTTCAAATGTGACCAGAAGGGACACTATGCCAATAGTTGCCCTACTCCGACTGGTGTTGCTGTTCCTCCACCTCAGGTTTCCAGGAACGATCTTTGTCATGTTTGTCTTCAGCCGGGTCATTTTAGGAAGGACTGTCCTTTATATCAGAAGGGAAAGCCATCTGGTGTATTTTCTGTCACATTTGCTTCATCACCTGCTGCACCTGCTCCTGCTCCTAGCGATGATCAAGGTACTCTTCAAGGCACCTTTACTTTATTTCATCATCCTGTTCGTGTTTTTTTTGATACTGGGGCTTCGCATAGTTTTATTTCTGATGATCTGTGTAATAAGTTTGAACATCTCCTTTCCCCTGAGTATGCTTCTGTTCCTCTATGTGTTTCAAATCCTATTGGTGGTCCCGCAAATCTTAATAAGATTTGTAAACATGTGAAACTCCACCATTCTGATCATCGTTTTAGTGGTGATTTCTATATTCCTGGTTTTGATACTTTTGATTTGCTGCTTGGAGATGATTGGTTAAAGAATCACGATGCCCATATCTCTTGTAAATCCCGAATTGTTTCTCTTAAGGATGATCGGGGTAATTCTTTGGTTATTCAGTGTAGTCTGCCTCATGATTGTGCTGGTAGCTTTATCTACTCATTGGATTCTTCTCCTGTGGATCTTCAGTCGACTCGGGTAGTTAATCACTACCCGGATGTATTTAGGGAAGTTACTGCTTTACCTCCCAAGCGGGAAATTGATTTCCGCATTGATCTCATTCCTGGAGCTCGACCTGTAGTTCTTCCTCCTAGAAGAATGGCACCTCGCGAGAAGGTTGAGTTAAGAAAGCAAATTGAGGACCTATCTTCCAAGGGTTTGATCAGACCTAGTTTTTCTGAATGGGGAGCTGCGGTGGTCTTCGTCACCAAGTCCGATGGTTCTCTCCGGATGTGTGTTGATTATAGGGAGTTGAACAAGCTCACTATGAAAAATAGATATCCAATGCCTCGCATCAATGACATGTTTGACCAGCTTTATGGTGCTACTGTTTTCTCTCAGCTTGATCTTGCCACAGGTTTTCACCAACTCAGAGTTGCCGAGGAAAGTATTCCCAAGACTGCTTTCCGTACTGAGAATGGATTCTTTGAATGGTTAGTCATGCCTTTTGGTTTGACTAATGCTCCTGCTTTCTTTGTTGACCTTATGAATCGTTTTTTCCGTGATGTGCTTAATAAATTTGTTCTAGTCTTTGTGGATGATATCCTCATTTTCTCTAAGTCTGAAGAGGAACATGAGTCACATTTGAAATTTGTTCTTGAGACTCTTCGGAATCATCAGTTAAAAGCTAAATTTTCCAAATGCCATTTCTGGAAGGATGAAGTCCGATTTCTCGGGCATATTGTTTCTAGTAATGGAGTTTCAGTTGATCCAGTCAAGATCGCTGCGATCAATGTAAGTTCTTCTTTCCTTCTCTTTCCGTGTTTCATCCAATTTACTCTATCTTTCCTATTATCCTTCTTTTTCCCTGTTCTGTGCAGGATTGGGAAACTCCTAAGACTCCTACTGATATCTGTAGTTTTCTGGGCCTCGCCGGTTATTACCGGAGATTCATTGAGAATTTCACTCGGATTGCTGCACCTCTCACTGCTTTCACTCGGAAGAATGCTAAGTTTATTTGGAGTAATAAGTGTGAGGCTGCATTCAATGAGTTAAAAGACAAGCTTACTTCCGCACCTGTTCTTACCGTTCCAAATGAAAATGAGGGATTAACGGTATACACTGATGCTTGTCGAGAAGGTTTGGGAGCTGTTCTGATGCAGGATGGTAGAGTCATTGCTTACGCTAATAGACAGTTGAAGACCCATGAAGTAAATTATGCTGCCCATGATCTAGAGTTGCTTGCTGTTGTTTTTGCTTTGAAGCTTTGGAGACATCATCTGTTGGGTACCAAGTTTGAGCTTTTCACAGATCATCAGTCTTTGAGGTATATTTTCTCTCAAAAGGATTTGAATCAGAGACAAGTTAGGTGGTTAGAGTTCCTTGCTTCTTATGACCTCGACATCAACTATACACCGGGAAAAGCTAATGTTGTGGCGGATGCTTTGAGTAGGAAGAAAGCTTTGTTGTGTCTGATTGTTGTTTCTTCACCTCTTGTGGATCGTATTATGACTAGACAAGATGAGGATCAGATGCTTAGATTGATTAAGGAGAGTGTTCGGAGCAGAGTTGGAGGTAGTAGTCTTGATGGTAATGGAGCTCAGATTGACGATAAGGGTGTATTGAGGATTAATAATAGGATTTGTGTCCCGAATGTTGATGGATTGAGACAGGAGTTACTTCGGGAGAATCATCAGTCCAGACTTTCTATTCATCCAGGCATGACCAAGATGTATCAGGACATGAAGAAGTTATATTGGTGGAAAGGTATGAAGCGAGATATTTCCATTTTTGTAAATAGGTGTGCGACTTGTCAGCAAGTCAAGGCAGATCATCAGAAGACCCCTGGTTTATTGCAGCCTCTTGAGATTCCCAATTGGAAGTGGGAACAAGTTTCTATGGATTTCATTGATGGTTTACCAAGGACTAGGAAGGGTAACGAGAGTATCTGGGTTATTGTGGATAGATTGACCAAATCAGCTCATTTCATTCCGGTCAAGTCTACCCGTTCAGCTTCTAGTTTGTCTGAGATTTACATGAGGGAGATTGTTCGTCTCCATGGTGTTCCTCTCAGTATCGTTTGTGATCGTGATCCTATCTTTACTAGTAGGTTTTGGAAAGCCTTTCAGGATTCTTTTGGCACTCATCTTAATCTGAGCACTGCTTACCATCCACAGACCGACGGTCAAATGGAAAGGGTGAATCAGATTTTAGAAGATCTTCTTCGTGCTTGTGTGCTTGATTATGGAGGATCTTGGGAAGATCATCTCCATCTTGTCGAATTCACTTATAACAATAGTTATCAGGCCAGTATTGAGACATCTCCGTTTTCTGCTCTTTACGGACGACTTTGTAGATCTCCTTCTTGTTGGATTGAATCCGGAAACCGTTTGGTTCTTGGTCCTGAGATGGTTTTGGAAGCTTCAGAGAGAGTTGAAGAGATTAAGAGGAAGATGAGGATTGCTCAGGATAGACAGAAGAAGTACGCTGATCGTCGAAGACGGAGTTTAGAGTTTGCTGTTGGTGATTTGGTTTTCCTTAAGGTCTCTCCCTTAAGGAGTGTTATTCGTTTTGGTCGTAGAGGAAAGCTTTCTCCTAGATTTGTAGGTCCTTTCCGCATTTTGGAAAGAATTGGCTCTCTTGCTTATCGTCTGGATTTACCCAAGAAATTTTCTGGAGTACACAATGTCTTTCATGTATCTCATCTTCGTCGCTATCTGCATGATCCATCTCTTATTAGTCAGCCTTCTTCCCTTGATAGTTTGGATATTGAGCCAAATCTGACTGTTGAGAGGAAGCCACTTCGTATCGTCGATCGAGGTACGAAACAGCTAAGAAGAAAATCTGTCAACCTGGTCAAAGTGCAGTGGAGCACTGATGAACGGGATTGCACCTGGGAGACGGAGGAGAGCATTCGTGCTTCGAATCCGGAATTGTTTATTTCAGGTACTTTGGCTCTTCTGTCTTATCTTTCTTTGTTTTCCTTTTTCGTTTCTTTTCGGGGACGAAAAGCTTTGAGTGGGGGAGAGTGTAATAGCCCAAAATTTTAACGAATTTTTCTTTAAAAAAAATAAACATTCTGAAATATTGTTTTGAATTTAAAAGTGTAAAAATTAGTTGAAACAGAAATTTAAAACTTTACATTTTTTTTCTCGTATAATTACATCCGTTCTTAACGTTATATTTAACAATCAAATTTTATTAATTTTGATATAATAGCTATTCAATTTTGGTTTAAAATGAAGCGTTATTTTATTGAAAGAAAACGTTATCATTATAAATTTTTTTTTTTGGAAACAAATAGCAGTGGTACGTCACTTTGGGGCATTTCACTTTTTCCGTTCGTTGTTGTCTCGGTCCATAGATTTTCCTTGCGTTAACAGTGCTAGTTCAGCCGTATTGCTTCAGTTTGGTATTCCAAAAATCTCGCATTTACTAGTTCACGTGAGAAAGTTTATTCGCTACCCTTACGTTTCGTTCAACATTTATTATTGCCTTAAATTCCTCTAACCGATCAAGACCTTTCTTTTGCCTTCTCTCTGTAAATTTGTGAGCAGCTCTTTTCTTTTTCCCACGTTCAAACATACTTCCAGACTACAAATTTCCTCTAAACCTCCATAGAATTTCCGTAAGCATTTTTCTGGAGGTAAACTTGCATCCTTCCTTTTATTTTTGTTTCAATTGTTCTCATTCCACTGTTTTCATTTGTTCCGTGTTGCCTGCTTGTTGCTATATCCTGTTTTGCCTACTCCAGGCTATCACCGCCTCCTACCCATGCGAGACCAACCCATACCATTCAGTCCTCCACCAGACCGTGCCAACCAGCCGAACCCCTGCCATCTGCCTCCATGCCGACACCACGGCAACCACCAGACCATCACCACCCACCCAGCACCCACCACGAGACCAACCACCACCCCACCGAACCCATTCGCCACCAACACGACCCCAGCCCTACCATCAGACCGCCCTGCCTGCCTCCAACCCCACGCCAGAGAACCCATGTCACCACAATCCAGCCTACCACCCAGGCGACCCTACGCCTGCCACCAGTCAGTCACCAGCCTCGTTACACCTCCAGACCGAGCCAAGCAACCACGTCCCTTGCCGTTCCACTTTCTCCACCATCAAGCAAACCCCATGCCACCAGACCACCCATGCCTTGTATTATTTCCACCGAGCCCTGTTTTGAAAGAAGATAAAAAAATGCTTTTGTCACCTGTATTTGTAACTTTAGTTTATATTTTCACTAACCTATGTTTTGAAAAAAAAAGAAATGAACAAACTTTGTTTGTCACCTCTGTATTTTGAAACTTTAGCCTATATGCAACCGACCTTTGTTTTGAAAAAAGAAATGAACGAATTTGTTTTGTCGCCTTGTATTTTGAAGCTATAATCTATATTGCCACTGGCCGTGTTTTGAAAGAAAAAAAGGAAATGAAAAAATTGTTTTTGTCCCTTTTGTATTTTTGTATCAAAGTTTATTTTTCTCCTCTGCCTGGAAATGAACAGAAGTGTGTTCCATCACTCTGTATTTTTGAAGTAAAGTGTTTGTCACTTTGAAAGTTTATCTTATGTTATATCACTCTGTATTTTATTTTATGTTCAAGAGAAGTGTGTACTGTCACTTTTGTAAATCGTTGAAGTTATATTCTGGCATCTGTCTGAAGAAGAAAAATTGTTTTTGTCACTTTGCAAATTTAAAGTTATAACCTATATTTTAAAAGTGGTCGTGCTATTGTTCTCGATTTTCAACGTGTCTCTTTTTCGTTGTTTACTTCATTTGAAAATTTGTTATTCGTGCAATCTTAGATTTTGATTATTTATTGTGCTTTAAATTTGAATCTAGTTGGCGCATCCGCTAACAACTGATCGTGCTTCCGCGTGCTTTTCAATTGATAGCGTATTCTCTTTCTGAATCGAATCTCCAGCTCCGTAGAGGTGAGTAAATCTCACACGAATATTCATACTTATATGATTGTGAAACGATCGCAACTGAATGTGTAGAAATAAATAAATAAATAAATGATGTTATAATTACCTGTGATTTATTTATAGTTGATGTTAATTGTTAATACTGCATATCGTATCATCTGTTATATTTTGTTCCTATTTTACTGTTATTCTATTCTGTTAAATCACACTGCAAGTTCCCTGTAGAATAGAATCACTATGGGTTGAAATGATACATACCCGAACGGACTTTAGAATAAGGGAAGGTCGTTATGGGCTGAAATGATAGGCCTGAACGATTTTCAATTAAATTTTATTTACTTGGGATTGCGGGTTTGAAATGATAAAACCCGGATTTTTCTTTGTAAATTACGGATTGAAATGATATAGTATCTGTTTGCGCCAAAAATGGTCACAAACCCCGAATGTTGTGAAAGCACCAGTGTATGAATACAAATCAGCAATATTCAAACACAAATAATGGTCACAAACCCTGAATGTTGTGAAAGCACCAGTGTATGAATACAAATCAGCAATATTCAAACACAAATCTCAGATCTAAACAAACAACAAACAGCAATCCAGAAATAATGAACAAAAACACGAGATTTATAGTGGTTCGGCTATCTCCAGCCTACGTCCACTCCAAAGTTTTTATCTTTTATTGATTGATGCTTGAAGATTACAATTTCCTATCGCGTAGTACAACGGATTTTATGATTATAATCTGAATCTAAGGCAGCAATGGTGATCTGGAGTAAATCTGGCAGAGTCCGGGCGCTCCTTAGCTCTCAAAATTGTCCGACCTCTTTTATGAATGACCGGGGGCTCTATTTATAGGTGTAGGAGGCAGATATTTCGCCTAAACTGAAGGGAGACCAGTTCTGGCACGTGAGGGGGCCCACATGCCCGCTTTCTGGAAATCCGGGCCCACTTTGGGATCGATTCGAAGCTACGTTCGAATCGATCAAGAAATTGTCCGATTGAGTTGAAATTTGGTGTGAACATTCTTCAACATGTGCTCAAGCTACTGTGAAAATTTCATAGCATTTGGACTTGTAGATCTCGAGTTATGATTGATTCAATATTGCGTTTTTCATTATATCGATTCGTTCGAATCGATATGGCTTCGACTTGATATGGCTTCGAATCGATATGGCTTGACTCGATAGCCTCACGCGCCTTTGCGATGATGCAGTGCGCCTTTCCTGGGTCAATCCACTTTTTACTCCGAGTCGAATGGGTCGACTCCATCTTTGTCGCCGCGTTGAACGTTTCTTCCCATGAGTTGCGCATACTTCACACTCTTAATCATGCTTCGTACCTCAGCTCGTATCCATTCTTCGTGTTCAGTTCGTATCCATTCGTTCATTTCCTTCGTATCGATCGATTCGAGCACGATCGATACGAACATTGTCCCTGAATCCTTCGAATCCATGCGATCACCCATCCTTCGTGTCCATGACTTCGTATCTACGAAGCCGGCTCCCAAGGTATCCTTCTTGTATGCCTTTGATTTTCTTCGAATCGATCCGTATGTGCGTGTTTCCCTGACTAGTGCATATTTCCAATTCGTACCCATCGATCCTAGGGGCATGCTTCGAATCGATCTCGTCGAATCGATCGATTCAAACATACCCTAACCCGATGGATTCGAACTCTCCTTGACCTCATCGATTCAAAGCATTATACTTTGTCTCGATCGATTCGAACATGTTGTCCCAGAGAAAATGTCTGACTTCGTCTTCATCGATACGAACCATGTCGATATGAAGTGCAGTGAACTTCAACTGGTTCGAACCTTCATCGATTCGAACCAACATCCATCGATGCGAAGTACATCGATTCGAACCGTGCTCTGTGCATCTTAATTCATTCATATCTTGTGCGTACGAACTCCTATCGTCCTAAAAATTGAAACATAGCCTCTCCTAACCTTGATTGTCATTCCCAATCAATTCTGCCTTGATCGGAGCTCGGCCAAATTTTGACGACATCCATTGCAGCCTTGTTTCCAATTGAACTCTAATCCTGATATCCATCATTCCTTGTCAATTTGTTGATATTCCAGCTTTGTCCAAAAAGCGGGATAACAGTATCCGTATCACTTGACTTAGGCTAGAAAAATATTATACAGACCCATGGTTATTTTTCTGTATTTTTCTAGATACCTTTAAATAATTTAAATATTGTAATAATATTAAATTGATTTAAATCGAAAGTTTAAATGATTTATTTAGAATAGAAATGATTTTTCTATGTGTTAAAAATAAATTAATGGGAAATATTGATTTTAAAATGGAACTTAAATTTGGAAGTTTGACCAAAAAGAAAGATGGAAACTGAAGTTAATTAAATTGAAATAAAAATTTAGTTTTAAAATGGTGGAAATTGGAGTTTGAGTTTAAATTGTTGAAATGAATTGTTTAAATGAAAATGAGATTTACACACTTGAATTTAATAAGCGAATTTGTAAGTTTTGGTTTTATTTGTAAAATTTCCCTTTAAAATAAATCAGTTAAAGGATTTAAATGAACCTTTTAATGTATGATTTTATAAGTTCTGAACTAGGTAGAATCTGTAGAACTTGTTAAGTGTTGTGGATTATATAAGTGAACCAAAAGACTAAAATGAACTAAGGCTATGATAGTACTTGGTAAGTGCTGTTGTAGCAGAAACTAAAATTTGAACCTGAACTGATAAAAGGGCTACTGTAGCACTTGTTAAGGACTGCAGTAGGCTGAAATATGATTTTGTTTAAAACTGAACTGTTATAGCAGTTTATAAATGTTGTTTTGTTGAATAAAATTGTTTTCAAATATAATTTACCGCCGCACTTTTTAAATGTCGTGAAAGCTGGAAATTTTAACGTTATTGTTTTAAGTGAATAAGTGAACTCCGAAAGGGTTAGATTTTGGAAATTTAATATTTGATTTTAAAGGAATAATGTCTTTGTTTTAAATGGTTAAATTCGAAGTATATTTGATAAATTGTTTTAAATCTATAACCACGGGTTATAATAACGATTGGTTGGCAAAGAGACCGGGATCGGATATGGACATACTCTCTGTCGATACCGAAAACCACTTTGACAACCGTGTACGCAGTGGAGATTCCAGAATGAAGTAGGATGGTGGCGACGTTCTTAAGGTATGTTACGTGGACCCAACTCCCATGAGTTGGCATAAGGTGGCTAAAACAGGAGCGATCTCGGACCAGTGAGGTAGCACCTCTTCTCGGACGCATTTCTTCGATATTATACTCTTATTTGTGATTTGACTAGATGGCCATCCTCCGATTTGGGAATGTTGTTCGAGGTGGAACGGTAGTGGCTGCTATGCGTATCCATCAGTCCGTGTACGTAATTGGTATATCTACCCTGGCATTGCCTAGTTGTGCCGTGTCACCTACCATATCGAGCTTTACTACGATTATGATTTTAAGATCCGACCGCGTTAAGGTTCTCCATCTCCTTAACGCTATTTTCCGATATGATTATACTTTACTTATGTAGACACTATTATAATAGCGAATATTACTACATAGTAGATATTTTAACGGATCCTTAGAGGATGGGCGGTCCCAAGCATCTTCTAAGTTACTTGTACCTTTACTACAGTTCACTTGAGTTGGTTTACATTGTATAAGTATGTATATCCTGACTCGAGTGTTTATGTTTATCTTACGCTCGGGTCAGCCTGAGTATCAGTTGGACTTCCTCTTCACGGAGCTTGGACTACTGGAGATCATCTTTATCAAGCTGCTATCTATTTTGCTATTCAGTCTTCTATTTTAGCTTATGTAATTAAGACAATGAATTTGGGATTTTTCTATGGTTATTCAAACTGTATTGGTTTAAGACTATGTAATTGGTACTTGTTTTGAGACTATGTATTTTAGTGGCTTCATGAACCACTATGGTTATTTTTAAATTCCGCTGCGAGTTATTCTGATATCTCTGTGTCTGTGATTCTGTGAATGATTTTATTTGCTCCAAATTTTATTACAATCTGTTTTGTATTATTCAAGTCTGACATGTGTGGATTATTGTCGATTTGAATGGTCCAAAATAGTGGGTCGTTACAATCTAATAACAAACATGATTTATATTATGCTCCTTTATCACTATGAAATCTCTTAATTTTCTTATTAAACTGATTTTCAATTTTGATGACAAATAACTTAACATATTTGCTGCATCGCTTTTATTTTCATGAGATATACATAGCTGAAACCAAAACAGTCATCGATAAAATAAAGTATCATTTACCATCTCTATTTAATGTACAATCAAGTTCACATATATCGTTATAAATTAAATCTAAAGGTTCCAACTCTCTAAATATAGATTTATGTGGGGTCTTAGATATTTTAGCTTGGTTACAAAATTCACATTTTTCAGAATGACTTAGTGATATTATAGAGATTAATTCTAAGTTACTCATGTTATAAATAAGTCGCTTATTAACATGACAAATTCTAGCATGCCAAATATTAAAATCACACAATATATACCAAAGTACTAACTTTATTGCAATCAACATTCAACTTAAACATTCTATCTATAACATAACCATTATCATCAAAAACACCGTTCTTAGTGATGGTGTACAAATATGACCTCATAGTTTGAGTAAAGTCAGCTTTATCTAGCAAGAAACTAGCGATTATATTTTTCTCTCATCTTTGTAGTATACATTACATATTTCATCAATAAAGTCTTTCTAGAGGTAAACTTCAACTCTACATTCCCAATTCCCACAATAGCAGTGGTGCGAGAGTCTATTAATAACACTTTCATATCATTAGTAGCAATATAAGTTTTGAACATATCACGATCATATCACATATATCAAGAAGTACCAATGTCTACTCACCACCCTTCTAATCCACTAACTAAGCTGAACTTAGAAATCATAGCCACTAAAGCCTCATCAAGCAAGTTAGCATATGGTGCAAGATATGGCATGTTCCGATGCTTATGTGCCATATGGTCTGGTTTGTCATTGTTATAACATAAGAACAACTGTCTAGTGCTATTCTATAAGGGGTGGTTTTCTGTTTGTTCTGTGGTTGATGTGGCGGTTCTGATATGTTCGCAGTTCTTATTTTTAAAATTTTTAGAGTGGGTTTCAAAACTGCGTTAGTAGATTTCTTAGTGTTGTTGTTAGAAATAACAAGCACCTCATCTTTTTGATCTTATGCTAGGGCTTTCCCATCAATATGGAGACGAGTAATCAAAGTTTCCATGGAAAACCCCTTAGTCTTATGCTTGAGAATGTTTTTATAGTCTTTCCAACTAGGGGGTGATTTATTTATCAAAATGGCATTGTTTATCTAAGTTCATATCTTCAGAGATGATTTCATGCACAATCTTTTATAGCTCATGCGACTGCACCTTTATAGGTGTTTGAACCAAAATGGCACAAACATTCAAAGATTTAAGCAGATAATAAAAGTGAAGAACTAAATGAAAAATGAGCAAGAAACAAGTAGATAATGAACATACGAGTTTATAGTGGTTCGACAAAGCAAGGCCTGCGTCCACTTTAATCTTTTATTACTTATTTTTGACTTGGAGGCAGAAGTTCTTAGAAGTTGGTACAAATCCAGCACTTAGATTTTCAAAATTATAAGAATATAGCTTAGAATAGAACTAGAGCCCAAAGACCTTAAAAATGAGCCCTACCTTCCTATTTATAGAGGTATTGAGCCTAATATCTCATAATGTTCGGACAGACTCAAAGTCTTTGGGTGGGCAAGTGTTATCCAACTCAAAATGATAGATTAAGAGCCCTACCTTCCTATTTATAGAGGAATGGAGCCTAATATCTCAAGATGTGATTTGAATCGAGACAGGTAGGAATTGTCGACTCCACTCTATGTTTCAAATGGTTGCTATCCTTCGTGTAAATCGATTCCATGAAAAGTTATGTCCAAAGTAATCTATCGTGATGCTTTACCAACATCTGGAACTATAAATTTGGAATGTAATCTCTTAATCTATCATTCTAAAATTGATGATTTTAAACTGGTTCCATCCATGGATTTTTCAGGTTTGAACTTAATTTCCCTTTGGTTTTGATCGTCGGATACTGGATATGCACATACAATTCATCTTATGTCCACATGTGCATATACATTCACACACGTATGCATATAAAATACATATGTTTACGTATATGTTTGTTTTTTCTTTAAATTAGGACTGGGTAACAACCCCTAAACTCAGGAGTCGATACCGACTCCGGACTTGGAAAATTTTCCAAGTCCTATTGCCAAGATTTCGGGTCTAGTATGCTATAAAGCCCTTCCCCTTCACATCGACTTCCCCACTTGTTAATTTGCAACCGACCTTAATTCAAGCAGCCATCAAAGCTTTCAACTTAAAATCGAATCCTTGCTTCCACCCACATCTAAGACCACCGCCATTTGTCTTCACCCGAAATCGATGCCGCTGTTGAATTCAGGCCAACCCCACAGATCTGACCCATCCCCTTACAGATTCAAGCCTTAGTTTCGATTTCATGACCAATTCTGAACCTTGCCTCCATCTGCGTAGGTAGGTAGAGGACTTAAACGTGGACATGGGAATGAACATGGATGGTTATGAACATGGCTGGCTAGGGCTTAGGAAGTGGCGGGGTGGACGAAGAAGAAAAGGAGGAATTTGGTTTAAATCTTGGAGTAGTTCATCTCCAACACGTCGAAAAATTTCTAGTATTTTCCATTCACATGGACTGAGATCTCTTCTTGGACCTGAATCCTTTCCAAAGCATGGTCAAGGATGTGAGACTTGTCGAGATGGTCAGCAATGATGGTCACGTCGAATGATATCCAAAATTTAAAAACAATTAAATAATAACAGAAACTTGAACTGCAGACACTACACGACATCGTACTAGAATTCACTTTAGCATGTGGGCTAGTCTATAATCCCTCTAATGCTAATTATCTGTCGAGTTTTTTTAAAGAAATGGACCAGAGACATTCCAAACGTCTTGTTGCTCAAACCATAGGTACATCACCTTCGAGATATATCGAATCTGATGCAGAGTCCAGCTTAACTACAAATCCACATACACAAAAAACTCCAATCTAGTAAGAACGGCAACAAGAGATCCCATCAGTTGAACGAAAAAATCTAGAGAATCCCAAAGTTAAGCAACAAGCTTTATAAAGTCCGGTTGAGCCGGTAGGTGGTCCAGATGTAGACCCCACACCTAACACTCTGGAGGATGCAGTAATATTAAATGATCCCATTAATTCTATCGCTCCTTAAATCAATGAAGGATCTTTTCAGAGAATATGCAACAAGCACACAATTCCATTCGATGACGTCTTGGTCCCATCTTGCGATCAAAGAGCTCACAATCCCCAAGAGGGTAATATTGCCTGCAATTGATACATGTGCTTGGCGGGATGTGTCCTGCCATTCAATCGATTCGTCCGTCAAACTTTGAATTTTATGAGGCTTGCTCTAACACAATTGCAACGAATAGCTATACCTTTCTCCTTGGCACATACATGGTCTTCATTGAACACTTACATCAAGCGCCCAGTGATGGGGAGATTCGATATATATTTTTTCAAAGCCAAAAGAAAAGTCCATCTTCGATTTATATAGAACCAATCTAGAGTTGTAGAGTGGTTACTAGAGCATGGAACAAGTTGAGATACTTCAAAACCAAGTGGTTCAATGTTCGCTATGTGCTTGGGTTTGCACGTTGATTGCTGTTCGGATGTAGGTTTCTCTCCATATGCATTACATGAATCTGTCTAATAGTATGCAGACTAAAATCAAATCCTTGCTTTACAATCCAGATGTTCCAGCGAGACCTAGTAACTTGACACTTTGAGATGTTGTCAATATTCTTATGGCAGTTCTGGTAGGAGACAGAGATATTAGAACTCTCATGTCAGATGAAAATCTTCTCGCCTACGGCTTGTTAGGAGAGGGCCGTGGTATTGGCATCACCCAAATAATTTCCAATGATGACGATGAAGATGGTGATGAAAACAACCCGCTCGTAGGAGGTGGGGCTGATCCAGATATGCCCCCAGTCTGAAGTCTTAGGGCCAAAGTAGAAGAAACATTCGATAAGCACCAGAAGATGCCTAAGAAGGTGAAATTATTGTTTAAAGTAGCGAGGCTGGCCCAGGTAACATCGATGCGGGTCATGAGTCTAAGCCTTAACTATCTAGGGACGACCAATCGCCGACTCCAAAGAAGAGGTTAATCGTGAAAATCTCCAAGGCACAGACTTCTACCTAGCCCCCACTAAACATGGATGTAGAAAAAATACCATCTTTTCCTTCGACGTGAACATTTGCTGGCTTAGGGTCAATTCCTACAGAGTTTGGTTCTTTCGATACTGGTAATATCAGTATTGAAGGCGTTGATAAGGATTTCATCCCTACCAGTATGGGAGAGGTTACTCCCATGTGTAAAGCACCAGCTCAAGGTCTATTAGGGGGACACTTGGACACTCACATCGAGGGGAAAGCATCCCAAGCACAAAGGCCTTGGTCGAGCTCATACCGCCAAGGAGGCGATCACGATAATAATTCGGTTATCGTTCTAACCGAGACAAAGATGACAGAGATAGAAGCAGTTATAACAGAGATTGCTCATCACATGACTCTGCTTCTAAAAACGTCGCCTTAGGTCTAGATCACCTCCTCCTAAAGGTCCAAACAGGCAACCTGATCGTCATGATGACATCCTACTTGGTGATGCTTCTCGTGCCCCACCTCTAGCTCCCATCCTTGTGCAACCTCCAGCGCCATCTCACTCCAGTTAGTCCTCCGACTATAGGCATCACAAGAGTGGCTTTGAAACTTCCCAGCACTAGTCGGGCAAAGAAACTGCTATAGTCCTACCTATCTCTTCGGAGAAACAACTTGCGGCTAATGCCCGAACGGGCAAACTGAAAGAAGAATTTCCAAACATTTGCTTTGATGGCCTTATATTTATGCCTAATCTAAAATGGATCCCAGCTGATTCACAAAAGATGACCATCGACTGTGTGATCGATGTTCACAATCAGTATACGAATGGTCAAAGTTAGTTGAGAAAATTTCCAAAGTCTTTAGGGACAAGCAGCTAGAGATCCACAGTCAGAGACTCATCGAAGATGATAACAAGAGAATGATTACTAATCTTGATGCTGAGGTTGAGAAACTGAGAACATCCCAAGCTGAAGCCAAGAAGAAGGCTAAGGAGGCAACCAAGGCACTCGAATAGGAGCGGATTAAGCATCAAGATGAAATGGAGTAAGCCTTCCACCGAAACCATGCTTTGGTAACGGAGAGCGATAACGCAAACAGAAATGCATCTTAGCTAAATGCCAAACTAGAGCATCAAATAGAAGAAAAAGATGAAGCGCTCCAACAAGCTCAGACTTATTGTAAAGAGTTGCTCCATGCCAGGAAGGAAAGAGACAAAGCGCTCAAGAGTGTCAAAGATGTTGATGCACTTGTCAAAAGAGAAGTTGAGGCCGTAGAACAACGGGCAGAAGAGCACGCGATGGAGAAGTTTGAACCACTGCTGAACCAATATAATGCCAACATGCTCAAATTCCAAAATCTAGAGTGGTTCAAAGACGATTATCCCAGAATCCTCGCCCCCACCTTCGCCTTTTGTTTCTAGTGTCAATAACATTTGTACTTAGCTTTCTAGATTTCATGTGAATAACAATGGTCTTTGTTTCGTTTACTCCTTGTATGGATTGGTCTTAGGACTTTAGAAATATGCTTTCCATTCAATGTACCTGCGATCTATTTCTTTTAGTTATTATCGCTGGACCGAACCTTTAGTCCATTTTGTAGTTTACTGGCCTTTCATTGTTCTTGCGAATGCAAAATAATTATTGAAGTGCCAGACTCCGAGCATTAGTTGGAGTTAACTACTTAGAAAATCGGTTCGGGTATCCTTTTCCAGGATCACGATATCTGGTTGCGCGGAACTCCGAACTCTAATCTAAATTAACTTATCATAGTTCGCACGCCTAACTCGAGGCGTCGATTTGAAGTTCAATGGCAAGATCCCGCCTTACGCCGAGCATGGACCTTTGGCTTTGCTTACTCTGGTCAAAGTGTAAAGAGTTGGACGGTCTTGTCACGTCTGCTTTAGTTTATACTCCTGTCCAAAATTCGAGGTCAAGAGTCAGTGGATGGACGAATGGGTTATGTCCATTTTAATTTACACTCCTGCCCCTAACCCGATGACAAGAGTTAGTTGATGGATAGTCGAGTCGCATCTATTTCCTATTATACTCCTGCCCTCAGTCTAGGGATGAGAGTTAGCATGCGGACTGTCATATCATGTTCGGCTTGAGTTTATACTGCAGCCTCCAATCTGAAGGCAAGAGTGGGTTGACATCAATCTCTGGACACCAATAGGGACTTCAGGGCACGATCATGGGCCATAGAAGTTTGATCGGCACCTATCCCCAGGAACCTGAACACTCACATTAACCTTATGCAGATTCATTTGATTCGATCAAGTCACGGCTCTTAAGTAATGGAGAAATAGACTTTTGGGTAGGGAAAGCCATTTTATTTCACAAAAGACGGAAAATGATAGAGTCTATCTTATTACATGGCTCTAGCAAACTATTTACAAGCTTGTTTCTAAATGAAATAATATTGTAGGTCCTCGCTATTCCATGCCCTCGAGAGTGAGATCCCATCTACAATTGCCAACTTGAAAGTGCCATCTCTAAGCTTTTCATCTAGTGCGTATGGACCTTCCCAACTCAAGCCCAAGTTCTTAGGGCAATGGAAGATTCACTTGAGGACCAAGTTGCCGATTTCAAAGGTTCGACTCCTGACCTTGGTTTTGTAATATTGAGCGACTTGGTGTTTGTGTGCAGATGCTCTTAACTCAGCTTTGGTCCGCTTCTCATAATTATATCAAGGGACTCCAGAAGGAGCCGCTCGTTCTTGTATGGATTGTATTGCGTCAGTTAATGAGAAAGTATTCCAGGTTTGAGCGAAATCATAGCCTTCGATCCGTATGCCAAGGTGAATGGAGAGTGACCAGTCACTGACTTGTGGGTAGTTTTATAAGCCCAAAGTGTTAATGGAAGTTCGTCGACCCACTTGCCCTTGGCCTTTTCCAATCACTTCTTAAGAATGGACTTGATAATTTTGTTTATAGCTTCGACCTATCCATTCGCCTAAGGGTGTGCTACCACTGCAAATCTCTTCTCAATGTGATGTCGGCAATGGAAATCCTCGAATTCTGTGCTACCAAATTAGGTCCCATTATTGGCAACGATTGCCTGTGGAACTCCAAAGCGAAAAATAATATTCCAAACTACAAAGTTGATTACTTTCTTCGTGTGATAGTGGGTAGTGGCTAGTAGCCAATGGCTCTACTTCAACCCATTTGGTAAAGTAATCAACTGCTACGATCGAGCACTTCATGTTGCCTTTAGATAGTGATAGAGCACCAATGATATCAATGCCCCCAAACTATAAACGACAAAGGATTGACCATTTGAGTAATTTCCATCGGCGAGGCTCTTAGAATTTGAGAAAATCTCTGGCACTTGTGCTACCTCTTGGTAATCAGCCACATCTCGATTAACGGTTAGCCAGAAATACTTGTATCGAAGAATCTTCTTCACTAATGTTTGCCCCCTAGTGCGGTTGCCACAGCCCCTTCATGCACTTCTCTTAGGACTTGTTTAGCTTCATCGTGAGCGGCACACCAAAGCATGAGGACAGAGAAACCTTCATGTATAGTAATCCTTCTTGCATGATATATCTCAAAGCTTGGCAAAAGACTTTTCATTGTTCATTCCTTCTTTCAGGAAGGATCCCTCTTTGCAAATAATTTCGGATCAGAGTCATACATGCCTCTCTTTCAGGTTCAGCTTCAAAGATCCAATCAACGTCCATCTGATCGATGCTCGAAAGTGAAAGTAGTTTCACTGGAACCAAGCTCATGAGTTGTACATCTCCAGAACTAGCTAGCTTAGCCAGTGAATCGGCCTATTCATTTTGGTCTTTGGGAATATATGTTATCATATAGTATTCAAAGTCGTCGAGCATCTCAAGAAACTGGTTTAGGTAAGGAGCTAGCCTTGCTCTCTTTGCCTGATACTCTTTCCTAACCTGGTAACACTAGCTGGGAGTCGCAGAAAATGTGCAAAGTATTTATTCCAAGTTCCTTAGCGATTTTCAGTCCTGCAATCAGGGCCTCGTATTCAGTTTCGTTGTTCATCACTGGAAAATTTATTTAGGGCGTAACTGATCGAGTGTTCTTTGGGAGTGGCAAGTACTACCCAAGCACCGGAACACCGATCATTGGATGCATCATTCGTGCACATCTATCATCCAACTTCTTTTTCTCCACTGCTTTCTGGAGGATCATCTCGTGTAGCGAATTAGCTATGAAATCCACCAAGGCCTAACCCTGGATTGCTCTTCAAGGGTGATAGGATATTGTATTGACTCGGTTTAATGTTCCATTTCAACAGCCTTCTAGAAATCTCAGGTCGTTTTAGGATTTGTCATAAAATCTTGTCAGTGAGTACATTAATCGAATGAGCCTGGAAATAGGGGCAGAGTTTTCTGGAAGTGATCAATGGGAAGTAAGCAAGCTTTTCTAGTCTCGGATTGTTTCTTTCTGCTCCTGTCAACCGCTTACTGATATAGTAAACCGGTTGCTAGATGCAGATTCCTCACGTACAAGTGTGGCGCTCAGGGCATGCACTGACACCGCCAGGTATAAGAACAAATCCTCATCATCCATCGATTTTGAGAGAATAGAAGGTCTCTACAAGTGATTCACCAGAGCTTGGAATGTGTCTTTGCAGTCTTGATTCCACTTGAAATTTCTTTTCCCTTTCTTGATCACTTCAAAGAAGGGGATGCACTTGTCAATGGCTCTAGAGATGAACCAGCTGGAAGCGACGACCTTCCCATTTAAGCTTTGGACCTCCTTAATTATCTTCGAGACTTCTCTCTCAAAACCTTGATCTTTTCTGGATTGGCTTCAATCCCACGCGAGTTGACAATGAAGCCTAAGAACTTTCCTAATGAAATTCCAAAAGAGCATTTCAAATGATTGAGTTTCATCCCTATTGCCGGAGGACACTAAACATCTCTGCCAAATCATCAATATGGTTTCTTGAATGTCGTGACTTCACAAGCACGTCATCCTTGTAAATTTCCATCGATCGTCCAATCTAGTCTTTAAACATCTGATTCACAAGTCTCTAGTAAGTCACTCCTACATTCTTTAATCCAAAGGGCATGACCAAGTAGCAATAGAGTCCAAGGTCGGTAATGAAGCTTGTGTGTTACTGATCCGAGACGTGCATCGAGATTTGATTTTATCCAGAGTAAGCATCCATAAATGAAAGTAGCTCGTGCCCAGCGGTTGAGTCAATTAGTTGATCTATCCTTGGAAGTGGGAAGCTGTCCTTTGGGCATGTCTTATTCAAGTACAAATAGTTGATGCATTCACTTCTCGTTTTCTTTTTTCACCGAGATAGCATTTGATACCCAATCCTAGTATAAGGCATCACAGATGAAGCCATTGTTCTTTAGCTTATCCACTTCTTCTTTGAGTGCAGCGGATCTCTCCGGACCTAGACTGCGGCATTCCTGTTTTACAAGAATGCATTTGGGATTGATTTTTAATGCATGGCTCGCTATCCCGAGCAAGATCCCATACATATCCGAGTGTGTCTAGGCAAACACATCCAGGTTTTCCCAGAGAAATCCAACTAACTCCTTAATCACATTAGCACCGAGCTGAGATCCGACCTTCAGGACTTTGCTTGAATCATTTGTGCTGACTAGAACAATGATCGTCAACTCGGCGGGAGCTGATCGTCCACCTTCTAGCTCTTTTCGTCGGTCCATGTCATCGTAGAGCCGACTAGTTTACCTAAGCCAAGGCTCAGGCTATAGTTTCTATGCTTCCAACGCCTTTATGCAGGGGACCCCCACTACATTCTTTCCTTTCTCGTTTCTCCTTGCCTCCTTTAGCTCGACGACGTAGCATTCATGGCCAGCTATTTGATCTCCGGGCATAATTTCCACTCCATTGTCTGTAGGGAACTTCATAGTTAAACACCAGGGAGCAATGGCCACTCTAAATTCAGCTAGGACCAGTCGGCCTAAAAATTCGTTATAAGCACAATATATATCCAACAACAAAAAAGGACGACCCACGCTCACTGGTGGTTGCCCTCATTAAGTACCACCGGTAATTAGACAAATCCAATAGCCTCAGTAGCCATCCCATTGAACCCCTGTATTCGAGACCTATAAGGCTTCAAATCTTTCTCCTGCAACATCATTTGATCATAAGATATCTTGAATAATATATTGACTAAACTCTCACAGTCAACAAGCACCTTCCGTACAACAGCAGGACCAATCGTAGCTAAAACCATGAGTGGGTCGAACGTCGGAGCTTCCACTCCATCTGCATCTCTATTCTAGAAAATAATATCGTTTTCCATGGTTCAAGAATGTTTTGCCGGAGCTTCATCCTCAAAAACATAGAAATTTTCATTCTTAGCTTTTTTTTATAGCTTTACTGTACCTATTCATTTCCGTAGAGCTTTTACCGGCAAGATGCAGCCCATCGATGATTGTGTTAATTACCAAACATCTCTCTGGCTGCCTTGGTGGATTAGCACCAGGCTGGGCTTGCCTTGTTTGGAAGTTGACCTAGGTGGTTAGAATTCCTTTGTCCACCATCCCGTGGGGCTCTCACATACTGCTATAACTTTTTCTTGCAAATCAACTCCTCGGTTATATCCCATAAATGTCTGCACTCGTTGGTAACATGACCATGAGTTTCAAGGAATCGGTAGAACTTGCTTGACTTTCACTCCTTGTCGTTGGACTCTCTTGGAGCTAGCTTTCTATACTGCTTAGTGTTCTGAGTTGCTATATAGATATTCTCTATCGAGCTATTCAGTTTGGTATAGATATCGTATTTAGGAGTCGTAATATGATTCATGTTATCTGGCTTCTTCTTCTTAGCCCCATCATCGTTTCACTTTCGGTTGTTGGTTTGATTACAAACATTCACATCCACATTCCTAGAACTTCCTTCAGATTGCTTTATGGCAATATTGTTTTGTATCACTTTATTTGAATTTCCAGCACCAGTCCACCATGGATGTTTCTTCGCTTCCTCCAAGCGTAAGTATTCGTTAGCCTTTCTATTAAAAGCATCCATAGTTGATGGGGGTTTCCTTTCCAACCATTTCCCAAACTCCGTATCGAGATGAATCCCCTTAATCAATGCTATCAGCACTATGTCATCCTTGGGATCTGTAACTTCTATCACGGCTTTATAGAACCGGTTAAAGAAATCCTTCAGTGACTCTCCCTCGTCTTGAAAGAAGTTCGACGAAGACATCACATGCTTTGGACATGCAGTATGCAGATGGAATTATTCTACAAACTTCTTCGATCACTCAGCAAAAGATGATATAGACCTCGGTAGAAGTCAATTGAACCACATCGTAGCTACTGCTTCTAATAAAATTGGGAAACATTGGCACTTTACAACATTAGAAGCTCAAGTTGATTTTATATGCCATTCATATCTCATCAAGTAACGCCTAGGTTCTATCGTTCCTCCGTAAAATGGCATAGTTAGCATTGCGAATTCCCAAGGGTATATCCCGCGTAGAATGTTCTATGTAAACGAATTCTGGCTAGGAGAATTACCTAATTCATCGTTACTCTATAACGATTCTTGCTAACAAGTCTCCTAATCACATTCTCTCGGTAGTCCGGGTCAACAAGTTTGAATGAATAGCGATAATCGGGCTCTTCTCCGAGTGTTTTGGCCGACGAATGCAGTTGGTTTGGCTTTCGATACCTGTCTCCATACTCTAGGAGATCTATTCATACAGTAGTCCTCCATGTTTGATTCGTGTAAGCAATATCATTAACAGCAGCATAATTCTCCAAATTCTGATCACCAATAGCATGTCTTGAAGCCAATCCACGCCGCCTTTCAGAGGATAGGCCCTGGGCCCACCATTGGAGCAGTCGGTACTGACTCCTAACCTTGGCTCAGTACCGATCCCCAAACTCGAGCTTGGGACTCGTTCTCTCCTTTGATACAATGTTCCAGCAGCGCTCTGAGTCCTCTTTAGCTTTTTGTCCCTCCTTCTCTGCCCAGATGATGAGGAACTTTCAGATAAAGAACTAAAGTCCCTCCTACTCCTTCTACGGTTGTTTTGAGTTGGCTCATTCAACAGTCTGAAAATCTACTGCATCATCTGATTCATCGCATTTTGACTAGCTTCGAACCTATCTTCCATCTGCTTCGTCATCATGTCCATCTCCATTTTGGTCACGACGTAAGGATCTTCCGTTTGAGTTGGTTGGACGACTCCATTCCCTTGTTGAGGATTCTAATTCTCAGCTTTAGTAATATCTTTGGAGTTGGTAGAATGGTCGTTTCTTGATGGGGCCATGGCAGAAAGCTTGTAGTTAATCTTTGCAAATCTGAGTTGTAGAGTTAAAAGGTTACGAAATTGGATCCATCTCTTGGATATGAGAAATCCAATAGTAGATGATGGATCCAAATAACCTGAGAACCAAGAGCTCTCAATGAAAGCACCAAAATGTTTGAACCAAAAATGGCACAAACACCCAAAGATTTAAGTAGAGATTAAAATTGAAGAATTAAATGAAAAATGAGCGAGAAACAAGTAAATAATGAACACACGAGCTTTATAGTGGTTTGGAAAAGCAAAGCCTACGTCCACTTTAATCTTTTATTGCTTACTTCTGACTTGAAGGCAGAAGTTCTTAGGAGTCGGTACAACTCCAGCACTTAGATATTCAGAATCAAAAGAATATAGCTTAGAATAGAACTAGAGCCTAAAGATCCTTAAAAATGAGCCCTACCTTCCTATTTATATAGGTATGGAGCCTAATATCTCGCACAAATATTTCCTAGCCATTGTACATGATCTAGATAAATTCTCCCATTAAAACAGGTGCTACGTCATCAGTTGATAGGAGTCGGTACCGATCCATAGGTAGGGGTCGGTGCCGATCCCCAAGTTTTCCAAAATAGCCATCTTCGACTCTTCATCTCAGATCATCTTGTGGTTAGCTTCGTAATTCCATAGTTTTTTGCACCAATATTAGGTTGTTTTCAAGTCCAAATGATGGAGTCATGGAAGAGCAAAGTTGAAGTTTCATGTATTCATGGAGATCGATAGAGAATTGCATTGATTCAACAAAACAACTCTGGAAATAGGCTTAAGGCATCATGGAGGATACGTAGGCAGAAGATGGGGTCCACCCGAGGTGGAAGTAGGACTCGGTATCATCCTATAGTGTGGGGTCGGTACCGACCCCTAACTTGGGTGCATTTGTGCTTGTCTTAGTTTGGGTTGTTTTGGTTTTGACCTTGAGATCTTGTATGTGCTTAGTTTTTGGACTCCTGGGCTATCTCTCTAGGCTTCCTACCTCGGTAACTCTGAGTCTGATCCATCCGGTCTTTCCAAATATTGCCTAGTCAAAAGGCTAGATAACAACAGGTTTTTCGTTTGTCATCTGAAACTTCAAACAATGGCTAACTGCATACTTTTTCGCTCTAGCTTTCTCAGTACCGTATTTCTTTTACAGTGCATCCTAGTTTTCTTTTGCCGACTTGTCTAAATTGTAGTAGTCATAAAGGTCTTGACTCAGGCCGTTATGAACAAAAGTTTTTGCAGATGTAGTCATGGTCGTTACAATCCTACAATGCCTTTTTCTAGATGTTTGTTAGTTTTTCGACAGAACTAGCTTCTTAGTTGTCAAAACATACGCCACCTTTTGACTGTCAGATAAAACTACATCTTTTGCTTCCATCTTCTGAAATGTAGCCCTCAATCTGAATGGTTTGTTTACATCATAGCTGGCTGTTGTCGATAATCGAAGCCATGTTATTGGAAATCGTCTTAAATTTGTTGATGTTAGATTACCAATTGAATTATTGATGTGGCTGAGTGGCGTACTTTGTTACTTTCTTTAAGACATTTCACCGCTCGGCCGAATTTGTCAAGGTAGTTTGTATGTAGTGCCCCATTAGGATGAAACAGCATCTATCTAAAAATATCGATGGTCCATTGCACTAAAGACCGTCGATTTACTAACACCCTCATTTTAATATATGAATCCTCGAAAACAAAACAATAATGGTAAAAAGTGAATGATGAGATATTATAATTTTGTATTCTATCTCAACCCGTATATCTATTAATAAAATAGATGGGATATTTCCTAACAGAAATATAAACTAACAGAGTACGTTTTCGTTGTGGATGTAGTGTTGAATGGATCTAGTTTTTACCAAGTCAGATACTTCAGTTCTTATAAACATCGTATTCATATAATATCTGGTATTGAATATATCATAGATTGTTTTGAATTGATATTCAATTCACATTGCACTGAAAACTATAAGTTAGTATAATAGGCTCCATCCTTGATCTTAGCCTCGATATGAACCTAAAACAGTTAAAGTAGAAGCCTTAAGCCTCAAGAAGACCAATCGAATCTCCTTGAAGCTTACACGGCATCGACGATGACCTAGAGCATCACTACTCCAGATCATCAACCGGTCTACCACCGTAAAAATGGCCAGTTGACCGGTCATTTAATTCCTAGAGCAGTAATACTCTAGATATCACACTGTTTTTTCATTTTCTTCTTCTACGTCCCATTGTTGATCGATTCAAGATTGTTTTATAGTCGAACGATTATTTAATAGCTAAACTATCTTCTTTAAATCAAATCTAAATGTGTGACGACCCGCAAATCCATACCCTCTAAACCTACAACAAACCACACCTGTCGACCCGGTGTGAACAGAATTGCAAATAATCATGAGAATGAAAAGAGAGGGTGAGAAAAAAGAGAGAAGAAAGAGGAAGAGAAGAAAAGAAGTAGAGAGAAGCAGAACCAACACAATACAGAATCTCACATCGCAGCGGAATAACAAATAATATAGATCAATGATTTTTAGAAAGAGAAACTGTAATATACATAAATCAATATCAAAGTACACATTACGTAATCATTAGCTTGGACAGTTATAATAACCTATCCTCACAAGTATTGATAATTTACAACAACAATAATGCAAAGCAGCGGAAAAATAAACAGATACGTGTATACGACATGAAGATCTCTAGCTCGCCTGCTGAAGCTCCAAAAGCACCAAATCTGAACCTGTAAATATACTCGGTCTAACCCGAGCATTGAAAGGGAAGAATGCCCGGATCAGTCTGGTAAACCAGCGTGAGAAAAACACATATCAACTGAATTTATAAAGTTATCAAAACTTTTCCTTTGTCAAAACAAATGATATCTCGTAAGACTACGTCCACACATAAACACATATGCGTTTTTCCCTTATGATAACCAAAACCTTTTCAAATCAAATCATGTTATATTATAATAGTGTCTATTATACAAATAATAATCAACAAAGCTGAAATTGTTACCATTATTAAATTCCAGCAATACTAGGCTCTACAAACAAAATGGCAGGCAAGTAGTGGATTTTGGATTTCCATACAAATGACTAGGTGAAGGGACAACCTTTTTCGAGCTCGGTACACCTCTAGAGGGATGTACCTATGGTCCAAATACTGGGTGCCTAAACCAACATAAGACTGGCCTACCCCTTCCTGGATAGTACCGAATATGACATCACTCTGGTCGTTACCGACCTATAATCTGTGGCCACAAGCATACATCAACAATAATCAGATACACAATGTCATAACATGTAAAGATATATCTAGAAGAGTGATGACATCTCCTAATGGGAGCGACCCACTTAGCATTGCTGCTTCTATCCCTGTTTCAGTCATTTTCCGGGGAATGAGGCCAAAAGAGGTATCGGTTACCTTTCACATATCACATCATCATCATCTTTGAATGCCACATTGCCATTCCCGTTGACTACTAATTGCCTTCCACAAAAATTCAACCCTTGAGCCCGTATGTCTCAAGGAGGGTGTTAAGCTAAGAGAAGTTGCCTTCTCCGCCACCATAGGATGTACGTTTGTAAAAACCAATGTACATAATCTTAGAAATGCAATGTCAAACACTCGTCCATACAAGTTGTCCAGGAACAGGACAAACCGAAGGTACTCTCCTACCACATTCTATAGGATTAGTAGCAATAGCCCTTGCAATGGATATTTCATAACGAAGAGACTATTGCTACTATATGTATATTGGGATTTTAACCCCAAATGATCAACAAGTGGTCCTTCACTATGAAAATCCTAAATATTAATACCATCAATAACCTGCACAATCGTCGCATATACATTGGTCCGAAGTGGTTTTCAGATAAATCTCATCCCAGTCTCTTCGCACCATCAATGCAAAAGCATTTCTCAACCTCATACAGAAACCAAGTCTCGTAGATTTATCACGTTTCCAACTTTCAACTTACTATCCTTCGGCCAAGAAGGAATCTCGATAGATTGGAGTAATCACTCCGCACTACACGAATCAACACTCTCAACACAAATAATAATCAAGCCTACATAGTCAATTACGTACTAAGTGTATGATAATTAGTTTCTACATCAAGTTGAGAAACTAAAATGGCCAAATTTGATAGTCGTTTATTTAACTATCAAAGAAACAAACAAAATCTAGCACGTAAGTAGTCACTGGGCCTGATTTTATTAATCGTTTATAAATCAAATCACTTTCCAATTATTCACTTTAAAATATCTTTAAAAGAATAATATTCAAAACCATTTCACTTATTGGATATTTGGAAAACATTTTCATATACTTATTTTAATAATAAGTAAATTTACAAATCATTTTATTTTCAAACCATTTAAACTCCATTTTATAATATCACCTTCCAAAACATTCATTTAAATAATTATTCTCTTTAAAAACGTAAATATATTTCCTTTTATAAAATCCATATTTAGCTTATCAAATTAAATTGATTTCACATTTATAAAACAGTGTCTATAATTCACATTTCTATTTTATAAAAACTTCCATTTATAAAATTCCATTATTAACCAATTTCCCGTTTATCTCATTTATATGTCAAAATCCTATTATGAGTTTACGTACTTATAAATCTCTTTATTAATAACATTCCTTTTATAACTTCCTTACTTTTTTATAAATCTCATTTACTTATAAGGTTTCATTTATAACTTCATTTTGACACTTATAAAACACGTTTATAATCCCATTACTTTTATTTATAAAATATCAATTTTATAAATCTTATATATAAACCATTTATAATAAGTTCAAAATTCTCAATTTAACATATTTTACAAAATAGTTAACTTAATATTTCAAAAATCATATTTAAGTATATTTCACAAAGCCATAATTTTTATAACATAAAAATGATAGCTTTTTATTTATTTAAAATAAATCCATTTCTTTAATCATTTAAAAATTCTTAAAACGTATATATTTTCAAAATCACTCTGAAATCCTTTTTTAAATTTAAATCATCATTTTAATATTTTAAATTTCCAAAAATATGGCCCAATGCCGCAGAAGTGCTAAATAAGGGGATTCACATCAATAATAGCAATCATGGCATCCATCACATCAAATATCACATAATATAACATATATAACAATATGTGTAAATAAACATCAACCATAGTGAGGAATTCTATTAGATCGCTCCAACTTGTCACCTACAACAAACATACAAATGAGCATAATATGTACAATGTCTGCTTCGAGGAAGACGCGCGTACAAAGGGTCATCCGCTCATACACGGGAACGTATAGGGTCTCATCTGCTCCAATAGGCAGGAATATGTCCAAATACTAACTACTATAGCATAACATCCAAACATCCAATATATATAACATCCAATAATCATCAAAACAGCACAATAAAAATATTCTCACTTATATAAAAATATAAGCGGGTCAGAAAGAGTGAGTTTTACTCACTTTGGTTGCAGTCGTCGTTGTAGCGTTTTAATTCGATTAAATTAAATGAGCATTTAATTTTAACCAAAATTTTCAATAGCTCCAAATCCATCCAAACTAGCTCCATAGTGTAGTATTTTCAGATACGAACCCAATGCAACTTGTTTCATCTGAATCGGACCTCGTATGGAAAAGTTATAGCATTTATAAGTTTACACGATTTAAACAATATAATTTTACAATTTTTTTTATTTACCCATCAATAAATCTCAGTCGTTCCTTCCCTTCCTTCTCCCTCTTGTTCAAGCTTCAGCCGAACCCACCATCACATCCAATTTTTTGATTGCCGCTCCTCCACGAGATCACCAGAGATCGATCCATCATCCTCGTTGTGTGCGCCTACTCCCCTTGACCTCCATGCCTAGTGCGGCCTCCCCATTCGTCGCCACCGACGAGAAAAACGCTGATGAAGGTCACGCCTTTGAGCGAGATTTACCGTCAATATACGTCACGAAATCCAATCATCACCGTTGGAATGGTCAAGCTTGTTGAGCTCTTCGATTTTGTAGTTGAGAGTTTTTGATGAAAGTGGATGGATTGTGAGAAAATCGAGGAGGAAGGATTGAAGATTTCGGCCATTCATGATGACTGTGGCGGTGGCCCTAATTAGCTAGGGTTTGGAACAAATGAAGGTCCTTATATAGACAATTACAAAACACTATTCACGCGAAATATTTTCAAACTCCAAACGAAGCGTGCCGCTTGGCGTTCATAATGTTTTACCCCTATTTCAAACACAATGGAATCTATATCGGGACCCAATTCCATCATATTTGGAAGATAGGTTTTCGAATTGAGTTTTTTAATTAAATTTAGTTAAATAAATTTCTATGCGTTTCAGCTTCACACAACCAAACCGTAAGTCTGATTGCCACAAAATTTGGAATCCCATAATAATATACTATTACGGATCCAATGAAACTAGTTTCGTCCAATTCTAAGACTATGTCAAAAATGACTATTTTTACACGTTAACTAAAATACTAAATTTTCAATTTCTATTTATTCACTTTTAAAACAATTTTAAAAGTTTACTAACTTCATTCTAATTTAAATAGAATTTAAAAACAACGTTACAGATCATTTCTATTCACATTAGATTCCAAATTAATTTAATTAACTGATTTAACTTATAATATTAATTTTTCAATATTTAAATTCAATTAAATATTCTAAATTCAGATGACTGAAAAATTGGGTCGTTACAAAATGCTTGAATCAAGAATCAAATGGAAATTTTGATCACCAACTAAAATTGTTTTCCAGTAAATTCGATTTTGATCGTTCATCCATTAATCCATTGTTTGATGTTATTTTGATGTTTTTAATCCTTAAATACACAGCTATACACCTATTTACAATCTGGAATCAAGGACAGAACTGATTTTGAAATACATTTTTTCAACATAGTTATACACCTGTTTACTATCTAGAACCAAAGATTTAGGCTTAGAAATGATTTTAAACTACATTTTATTCACCGTAAAGCTATTTTCAAGTTTAGAAAAATATTTCAGGTTCATAAAAATTCAACTAAAACTCAAATCTTTGAATTTAAAACTTCTACTTTTTTTAGAAATAACTTTAACCTATAAGTGATATTTTAAAAATGTTCAACTTGAAAATTTTAAAAGATTTTAAACTATTTAATTTTTGAACATAAAGAGAGGTATTTTCGAAAATTATAATCATTTAAAAATGAAAAATTAAAGAAAATTCAAGTTTAATGATTTGAAAAATCCTAGAAAGATATTCAAATTATTTTGAGATAAAAGTTGGATTTTTAAAAATTAAATCTGAATTATCCAAACTAATGTTGAATTTAAAATTGAACAAAAAGGCTTAAAATATTTTTAAAAGATCAGAAAATAAATTAAATTCGAGATTATGCTTTTAAAAATTCTTGATTATGTATTTGAAACAATTTGAGATAAAATTCATAATTTCAAAACTTTTGATTTGAATTATTTAATATTATTTTGAATTTAAATTAGGATTAAAAAGAATAAATCCTAGTTAAATAATTCAAAATCCACTTTAGTTGAAATAATTTGATCTTATGTGATTCTATACTTATTTAAATGTTATGGTGCATGTTTATTAGCTTTAAACCCCATTGTTTAAAGTCGTTTATTTTATTTTTAGCCAAATTATTCATATTTAATATTGTGCTTAAAATTGTTGTTATAAATAATACTGTTATTTGCAAGTTAAACCATATTGCACGAACACGATTAATCAAATGGACTATATGATGCGTTTCAAAGCGACAAACATCATTTGGAATAGTCAAATGATTTTAAAATTAATAAATTTAACATTTATCCAGTTTGGCATAGGACATTGACTACTAGTCTACTAGTATTCATCCTAACATGCTGGTTTGAGGGTCATAACCCGAGTCGTGATGATCATGTCCCTCATCACTGTATCCAAATGATTTATTACCACAACTAATGAAGTTATCAAGGATAATGACTATTGTCGGAGGCCTAGTGAAAAATGTAGGATCGATTTCACCCTAGAGGGGGGTGAATAGGGTGATACTAATAATAATAAAAATTAATGCGGAAATATATATAATAATTGCAACACAGATAATAGCAGAATAATAAAAGCAAAAATAGAACAAGACAGATTTACCCAGCTTCGACAATAACCTGCCTACGTGCTGCCCCCAAGGTTTCTACTAGAATTTAAGTAGTCAGACGCTTACACACGTAAACTTGCGACACCCGCTAATGACTAACCTAACTCTACGCTCAAAACCCTACCACAACTCAGCTACTGAGTTGCAAATTCTGAAACTACGCCCCGTAGTTTGTACCTAGTCACACGACTAGAAAGTTACACAATTTAACAGGAAAATTACAAATAAAACTAAAACAAGATAGAAAACAAAACCCTATTTTTTAAAACTTTAAGCCCAAAATAAATGAGACCGGCCCACTTAATATATTAAAAAAAACTCTCTCTACCTTTTCTATTCTCTTTGGCCAAAAGAAATGAACGCGTTCCTTTTTATTTTGCTGCTGCCTACTTTGTTCGTGCCGTTTCTTTTTCCGATCTGAATTAGGGCTTTGTTCAATTGAAGACACTGCTTAGAAGTTGATCGATTGAGAGCATGCTTTCACTTGATTGGCTTCGTCGATCGATTCTTTAGCCTTAGTAGTTCGCTGCGGCTTCAATTATGTCGAGCTCGAATGTATGAGAATGGTATGTGATTTTTGCCCCTTTCTCAATTTTTGATTGTGCTTAACTTCGATTCAAGTTTCGTGATTTATTGCTCTGCTATATTGCTTGAACTAGAATCACTATTTTTGCCGATGATGTGACGGGTTTGATTTATAGGGATAAAATCCCTAAATTTTCGTTTGTATATATTGTTTGAATTCTTTATGATAATTTTGTTCGACTGTTCGATTTTGATTGAATGCTGGTGATTACTCCGACTTGTTCATTTCATACGTTGCTTGAATAGTTTGAGTCGGTTCCATTATTTGCTCCTTTGACTTCGGCATTTGAAGTTTTGAGATAATATATTGGCTTGTTCAATTCACTGACTTAATCATATGCGTTGCTCCATTCATGACTCACGGCTTCTGACATTATTTGAACTGCTACTTGCACTGTTTTGTAAAACTATAAACTGCTTCGTTTAGCCTTTGTTGACTGGTTCATTGAACTGATATATGTGTATACATACATACATATATATATATATATATATGCATATATGTATACATGTGTATGTACTTCATGTTGTCTTTGGGGTAGTTCTTGTAATCTGGTTTCTTTATCTGGTTACATTGTGTGGTGGCATATGTATTTGTTCATGTTGATGTGAGTCTTGTTCGAGTTCAATGATGGTCTCCATGCATGTTGTACTAGTCTCATTAATTTCGAACTCTGAAAAGATGAATTCAAAATTTTCACTTGAGTTACCTACTGTTGAACTTCTGAGCCTCTGAACTGATATGTGTAACATGCTTACATATATGTATATATGTAATTGTGCTTGAATTGATTTGAACTTGTTTTTAAAGTCTACTCTGGTTTTTTCCTTTGTTGTTCATGAGCATTGCACATCCACACTGGTCTGGTTCATCATTCTCTGGAGTCTTGTTTCACTTGCATGTGTTGAGTACATTTTTGGTGGAGTTTAAGTCTGGTTCTGGTTAACACTTCATGTGTACTTCCCTTTGTGCATGTTGTAACTTGTTCACCACCTTGTCATGTGAGTATGTTGAACTGAGCATGTTTGTTGCTTTCTTCTGATTCATGTGCACTGGCTTGTTGTACATGTTGATTGTTTGTACTGATTTTGTTTTGTTTCTGACATTTCGTTGTTCTGTTTCACCACTTTGAGTCTGCATTGTTGTCATGTGATCTGGTTGCATATGCAGTGTGGTTATAGTCTTGTTGTGTTGCAGTCTGGTTTAGGTTTCAGGTCGCTTTGTATTTATCTTGAGTTCATTTTGTGATCTGGTTGAATTGTTGCTGTCTTGTTGCATATTCATCTTCATGTTGCATTACTGGTTTATTTTGTTCCTGTCTATGAACAGATTTTGTTTCACTGGCTTGTTGAGACTGAGTGCTTGCATGTGTGTCTTTGGAGTTTGTTTGATGTTGACCTTGTTTGTAGTTCTGGTCTGTTGTCACTACTTTGAGTCAGTTGCTTCGAGCCCCTGTGCATTGAACTTGTATATGTCTTGTGTACATTGATTGTATAGCCCTTGTGTTGTTGACCTAGTTGCATTTGTACACACTCCTGCCTTGCATTGTACTGGTTTACCACTTTGTTGTGTGAGCAAGTTGAACTTGAGTGATTGCATATACATTGTGCATGCTGGTCGAGACTCATATGCACTTGAGTTGAATCCAACCTTTGGCTTGGGTTTGACCTCGTGCTCACATGTCCCTGTAGTTTTAACATGCAAGTGTATATCGGTGTGCACGGCCTTATGGCATGTACAGTGATACACTGTGCATGTCACAAGTTGTTCGTGTAAAATGAATTTAAAAGAGAAATGACGACGAACAACCCAAATAACTGAGGCAAACAATATTTTCAAAACACACATTTAATTGTACATTGCAAAATATTTTCTTTTTCAATTTTACTACGTCGGTGTTTATTTTGCAGATAGCTTAGATGCTGGATTCAAGCAGGAACAGGGTTGAAGATAAAATACAAGTGTGAGTGAATATATGTAGTGAGGTCAAAATTGTAAATTGAAATTTGTGATGTAATCGAAATTGTAATGTAATTGAAAAATGTATATATGTAGTGAGAGCTCAAATTTGTACTATTTGAATTTGTAATAAAATATTTGTTTGGATATGAATTCTATGTTCTTTATTTTATTCATCAAATATTTATTTAATTATGTGAAAAATAAAATAGTACAATAACAAATACATTTAAACGAATATATATATATATATATATATATATATATATATATATATATATATGTTTATTATCATCAAACAAAAATCATATACTAG